>JAYKKI010000066.1:11797500-13107500 GCA_039881145.1 Druceiella hillmani | reverse complement strand
AGCAATAAATTACATAAATTGAATTAAACTTTGGTTTTTATTTGAATGAGATCGGTGAAAAAGTTACAGAGCTATGAACTTTTTCCTACAAATTAAATTATAATTATGAGATCAATCAATATTAACATTATCATATTAATTAGGATATAATCATATTTCCGAACTTGTAATCAAAATATATTATGCCGCACTTGGTTATTTCAGGATTAAGTGATATTTTGACAATACAATCAGCAGTATCTTCTATTATAGGCTACGCAAAGGTCGCGCCACAAATTTCACCTCCCAACGACTGCCTACATTTTTTTGCAAAACACCCACATAATGCTTACGTTCCTTTTAAGGTATATTTTACAATTACCCATTTTTTTATATTAATACTTTGTAATTTTATTTCTTCTTCCGCCTCATTTTTTTATTTTCTTCCCCAGTTGGATTATCAGTTACAGACTTTTTTCTTTATTACTTTTGGTATTGGACTCTTTTCCCTCTTCCATCCACATACTTTCATCTGAGTTTGCATATGGTACTTCGTATTCTAAACCGGCATCAGTACTACTACTATCACTATCTAAACATTGGATCTTTTTCTTGCGCTTTCCATTCATTTTTAGTTTTTTATGATTTTTAAACTTTATTTCTTTTTCTGTATCTCCATTAGTATTGCTACTTTCGTCAAAATCTTGAATAATTTTTTCCCCTTTTCTTTCTTATTTTGTTTTTTATTTATTCCTGTTTGCTTTTTGTTTGTTTTAATATTTTTGTTGTTTCTTAACTCGATAAGCATTCAAGCAGACGTAACTACTTCTGCACTTGAGGCAACTTTTCGTTTCTTTTGTTTATTTGGCAGATTTTTTTGCTGAATGGTTGCAAGAATCTTGTGTTCTAATGATTTTGTTATTAGGGTTTGACTTCAGAGGCTTGTTTCTCTTTAGGATATAAAATTGGTGATGCAAATTCTGGTTGGTTTTGCAAGTTGTTAGTCATAAGAATGACCTCTTTGGAAGCTGATGGACTTAAAATAGATGGTGACGGGGTATGGACATTGTGTTCTACACATTCAACATCTTCTACAAAAGTTATATTATCCTGAGCCGCATAGGGGGATTCAGGAGGGGGGGGGGGAGAAGAAGATTCCCCCAGAAGTTCCAGAATAATCAATCTATTTATTTTGTTTAGTTCTCGCAAGTTACAAAACAATATACGTAAAATTCCATACAAATATTTTTTTAACGCTGAAAAGTGGATTTGCGTAGCGAAATTATAGAATAAATAATACCGGTACTGGTACCCATAGCTACTACGTATGTAGTTTACAGTTTTGAGTTGCACGCGTGTCTGCGAGCGAGCGATCGGCGCGAGTTTTTTCCCGCTAATTTACTTCAGTTCTTCGGGAGGGCGGTAGCTGGGCGCGTGGTTAGCTAGATGATAAATGTGTAATTATTGTCCTCGCTCACTGACGACAGGATTGCACATGCACGCATCTTATTATTAGTTTGATTAAATTGTATTCGGCTTACGTATTTTATCATCACAGTAATCGTATGTAGTTAAGTGACTTATATTATAATGAATGACAAGGACAGGAAAAGATAGAAGAGCATAAGTACGTTTCTATTTACAAAAAAATTAAAAACTGATTATGCAGATCTCAGAATCAGAATGAAACTCTTCAGCCCGCGCGACCTGGGCAGTCAACTAATGTTGGTGATGTGTTTCCATTTCCATCCTCGCTGACGGCAACTATATCAGCTTCCGCTAGTTTTTTTCCAGGAACGTGCTATAAGTACGAATTACTTATCGATTATTCATAACTCTGAATTGATTAAAAATTTAGGCCGGCATTCAGAGACAAATTTGAGTTTCATTTCAATATCCGTATTCTCGAATTACTGTTCATTTATTTACTTATCTTTCTACACCACAGGGAAAAAAGCATGACAAAAATTACCTTGCTTTCTGTTATATACGTGGTGCAAATAGCTTCTGTAAAAATTCTCAAAGATGAGAAATGAAAAAAATTATTATTCATATAATTTTTATCGGTTAGAAATTAAAAAATTTTATGTTGACCACAATAAAATTTCATCAAGCTAAAATTTTGCTTATTATCAAACATAAGAATTTTTAATCGGATTTAAGCAAAAAATTGATAGTTACAACGTATAGTGTTGTAAATTTCTCAAATAAAATTGTATCCTATTGCCCACTAATTTTTACAGGGGCGATTTAAACTTTAACGTCGGTAAGTTCGGGTATCAGTCCGATACATGCGCTCAAAAGAGATGACGTATTTGTAGGGCGCCTTCGGCTTTTTCCTACCATTGTCAACACGAATTAACTCATATCGTGTCGTTCTTTGAAACTACTGTATATTTCTATGGAATTTTTCACTTTCGATGAATTATTCAATAATTAGTTTATACAGGTACGCATATTTAAATATTTATTTCTGTCCCAAGGGATAGAGCATCAGAACAGCGAGGTTAGATAATATTATTGTAGAGTCATAAATGTAGTAAAGTTTTTCATATTTTGTAATAAATTTTTATTTTTATGTAACAAAAAAATTACATCTTTACTGTTATTGTAAATAATTTTAACTCTATTTATATATAAACAAATATTTACAAAAAATATATAAATTTATGTTTGAAATATTATTTCTAATTTTTTGTCCCATTCTTATCAATGCAGAAAGATGTCCATAAAGTCAATTTAATTTCTTAATTTAATTATAATTTAGCAGACTAAAAAAATTCTGATAATTAAAATTCTTACCCCTTAATAAAAATTTAAAGATTAATTATATAATTCGATTAAATTTAGAAAAATTGTATTATTACAAAGCAAAATAAATTTTCCCATGGTACCATTATATTTTTTATTAAGCTTATGCTGTAAATTTTATTTGGCTACTGTTTCGCACTATGGTAATTTTTATCGGGTCCTCTATAAATTTTATTATAATTTCCTTTCCGTGTATATAAGTTAACGCACGTGTTATGGTAATTTATTTGTGTTAACCGTAACTTATTTAGTTTTATTTTATATTTACAGGTAAACTACTTAACAACAAGGACGTTACAAGTATTCTTACCGATGAAGAAAAATATCAATGGTTGAAAAATGTTTGGCAACCTACAACAGACTTTAAGTTTCCACAGGTACGAGAAGAAAAAAAACAGGTCTTTTCAAATGAACTGGCTAAAGGTATATGAATGGCTTGCATACAGCAAAATTGCTGGTGGCGGATTGTGTGAGATGTGTATTATTTTTAGACGGCGTGAAGCGGGCACGAATACTGTAAAGCTAGGAAAGTTGGTAACGGAACCGCTGAAAACATTTAAAAAAGGTATTGAAATACTAACACACCATGAGAACATGAAATATCACCAATCTAATATGGTAGCATTTAAAATTTTTTTGATGATAATGGAGGGAAAGTCGATGGATGTTGTGGTCCAAGTAAGATCTCAAGAAAGAAAAACAATTGAAGAGAATCGTAAAAAAAGTAAAAAAAAAGTTAAAGTTGTGCATCTTACTGGTGAAAATATTTCTCATCATATTTTGGAGACGTTAGAAAGCTTGCATTTAGATATTTCGTTATGCCGAGGTCAAGCATATGATGGAGGAGCCAATATGAGTAGCAAAATAAAAGGTGTTCATGCATATGTGTCCAATATTCAACCTTTAGCTTTTTACACACACTGTGCAAGTCACCTACTCAACTAAGCCATTAGTACAGCTTGCACTGTGCCCAGCATAAGAAATGCTGTGGGGGTTATTTTGACCGTTGCAACCTTTTTCCGTGAGTCAGCTGGACGAATTCATATCCTCCAAGAAAAAATGCAAGCTAATTTGCCTAAGGAATAACAAAACATACTAAAGAAAATATGTGAGACGAGATGGGTGGAAAGACAAGAAGCAGTTCTAATATTTTTGGACGTTTCGCCATGTCTTTCTGCAATTTTGCAAAAAATGACCGATAAAGGGGATAAACGTGCTACAAATGCATTTTCATTGCTGCCAGCTGTAATATCGCCGGAATTCCTTGTAAACTTGGTCATCCTCGCTGATATTTTGGGAATCACTCTCCCTTTATCTCGGTCCTTACAAGCCATCGAAGTTGATTAAAGCTATGAAACTTGTTGATGTGACTACAGCCAGCACCCAAAAGCAACGTGATACTTGCACGGATGCATTTGAAAAGCTTTTTGATAAAGTTTAAGGCCTGGTGAATGAAATTGGAACAGAAGTCACGGTATGCAGAGTAAGCAACCGTCAATCCAACAGATCTAACATTCAGGTTCAGTCTGCTAAAAAGTATTACCGATTGTCGGTATACATTCTTTTTTTCGATTATTTATTGAACGAAATATCCTCTAGATTTCCCAAAACTCAGCTGCAGAAAATCGGACAGTAATAAAAGTTACTGTCGCATAAAGTTAGTAACGAAGATATAGAGCATGTTATTCAAGGTGCTTTGTTATATAAACTGACCTTCCTTATTTCTTATATTTGAAGGGTGAACTAGAAATTTGACAACAGATGAGAGAAAATCTGCCAAAGTCTCCAGCCGAGGCCTATAAAAGAGTAACGGCGTTGCCAAACATAAGAACCCTGTGTCAATTGTTGTGTACGTTTCCCGTAACAACTAGCACTGCGGAGCGATCTTTCTCCATAAACACATCTTCGCAACAGGATGACGGAAGATCGTTTAAATGGACTGGCTTTAATGCATATTCATCAAGACATTGCATCGTCGATAAACGTTGATGAAGTATTGGATATATTCAGCAGGAAACATAAAAGAAAACTTTCATTTAATTATTTGTAAATAATAATACGGGTAAATAATAAAAAGGATATTATTTACAGTATGTCTTTATTTACAATTAGTTTAAAGAATTTATGAGGACATTCGTTGCCAACTTGGTTGTGCTCCCCCCCCCCTAGAAAAAATTCTGGATCCGCCCTTGAGCCTACTCCATCATTTTTCATAAAACCATTCTATATCCCAATATACACACATTGCTTCATGCTTAAGTATAATTGACAATTAATTACCGTCCATTAGGGAATTTCTAGCAAGTTTATGCACATAAAACACCGTGTGCGACTCCATGCGGCTCCAAGAGCGTACTGTTATACACTTCCTCTGTATTGGTTAATGCTAAACCACTTTACCTACTTGCACTATCAGCATCTAAGGTCACCTTATCCACTTGCTCTCTCAGCATCTAAGATACAATGGAGAATAGACGCTCACCTAGAGCGTGTTACGGTTAATTAATATTCACGGTTAATTATAATAATTAAGATCAAATACATAACTTTATTAATTAAATAAATATCTATTTATAAACTCAAACATCGTATCTCGTATAATGAATTATGGCTGCGAAAAGGGAGTATAAAAATTCCTAGTCTGTCTTCGTATACAACACTAGTGGCTCTAAAAAGTGTGAATTGTGAAAGCTATCCGTATCCAGAGTAAATACATCACCCCATCTAAACCACTGCAAAGTCTCAATGTCACTATATTCTGTAACAATCCAAGAAAATAATACTACCCCGTACTTTCCGCCTGAAGATATAGAATCAACATCGCCCAATCATCATAATGTCCTAAATTCGGGCATGGCAACAAGAATCAGCACCCAGTCTTCACAACGCCCCGAGGCGTTGCAACAACGAGTATCACAGCTCGTACCTGCTCGCCGCGTCGTGAAGCAGCATCAGCATCGCATCGCCCTATCTCATTCAGACTAACTTAATGTTGTTCACAATAAGCATCCTGTAGACATTATACATATATATATATATATATATATATATATATATATATATATATATATATATATACATATACATATATATATATAGATGTACTTGTATCTCGTAAATTATTGACTGAAACGGTCTCGAAACCAATGAAAGAATCACTAAATTCATTAACATAAACCATAGATTTAAATATTCTGATAAAATTCATCGCCTCAGTTAACTTAACCGACAATTTTAAATGCATATTAAGTTGTTTAGAGGGTCGGGCGAAGACAGCCTGCTCTATTAAGGCATTTCACTTGATTGACCCATGCTAGAAGACTTTCTTAAAACAGTTTCGGAAAAGGAAACGCTGCACTCATCTACTTTCCGACTTGCAGGAATGCAAACAGAATTAAAATTAAACAGTCAATCATTTCTCGTTGAAGATAGAAACAGGACAAAAAAGGAAGGCGAATTAGTCAGTCGCGTCGCAGCTATGGAGGATTTAGCCTTACATATCTTCATTAGGGGTTCAAATAATAAAACATCTGCCCTTTTTCGATGTCGAAATCCAGAAACCCTAAATGACGCAAAAAATTTTGCAATTTCTGAAGTAAAAATAATGAGTAACACAACTAATAATACATATCGTCCACTCAATGACCGCTCGCATCCACAGAAAAAGAGGGGAAGTCAAGATTATTCAAGAAAATCCAAATTGACCAATTTTCCACAAAACACTTATAATCCGGACAACGCATTCTGTAAATAATGCAAAAATCCCGCCATTCCATAAAAAATTGCAGAAAACGTAATTATAATAACAATAAATACTGAAATGAAGATAACACCCGACCTTCCATATCCGGTTACCAACCCAAGCAAAATAATAAACTTGCTTTGTCAATAGAACCCAAATATAAAAGAATCTTACGATGAGGTGGGTGGTAAGGATAATTTAAACTATGGACTATCTCGTTCAAGCATCGTGTGGGACGCATGCCTAAAATATTCGACACGACCTTTAATCCTACTCCCAGTACAAAGTATCTAGCTTAATAAATTCAAAACCTGCTATAAGCCTAATATATGCAAGAAATCTAGTTTAATCAATTCTAACCCTGCTACATGCAAGTATCTACCTTAATAAATTCAAAGCCTGCTACATGCAAGGTATCTAGTTTAATTCATTCAAAGCCTGCTACATGCACGGTATCTAGTTTAATTAATTCAAAGTCTGCTACATGCACGGTATCAAATTCAAATATATCAACGCCCGTGCTATCTGAAGCATCACGTCGAATAAACACTGAAGAATTATCGAAGTCAATTGATGTTTTGAGATTACTAATCTAACAAATATATCCCTACCTCCCGTCGTTATCGATATCCCATTTCTGATATCCTATTAACCCTATTAGCGAATTCCGGCTCTTCTATAAGCCTACTTAAACAAACATCATTAACGCGAAATATTATCCTAATAAACCAACCTATTAAACTTAAAAGTATATGCCCCGTAAATGAATGCACCTCAACACTAGGCCATTTTCAACTAAAAATATATCAAACAGACATACAATCGCCTAAACTTATACACCATAAATTTGTGTTTGGTAATGATTTATTAAAATTTTTCGACTGCAAAATAGACTACACGCGCTATATTCTGAAATTCAAAAATTCAGATCTAAAATGAAATTTTTCAGACCCAACTTACATAATTCCGCCCAGAACCGAAAAAAATTATTAAATACACAATACCTAACCCTGAGGTTAAAGAAGGTCTCCTCATTGAACAATATTATTCCAACAATCTATAAATCGCGAACTGTCTGATTAGTGTAAAAAATAATAAACCAATTAATATATGAGTGATAAACAAATCTGAACATCCTAATATCTCTTAAAGCAAACCTGAGTTTAAAACTAACACCACTCGATTCCCCAAATCATCCTGAAACGACTGAATCATGCAACAATGTTTCTATCCGCGACAATTGTAACTCTTAGAGAGTATCACAGGCATATTGTGAAGAAGCAAATGCCATTTCCGATTATACACTGACTTTTTAGATATCTTTCATAATCCTCCACAATCCAAGAGATTCATAACGCGGAATTGAGAAAACAAAGCAATCAAATGCTCGAACAAAATATATAAAACCCTCCATATCTCAGTGGTCTATACCCATCCGGGTAGTTTCGAAAAAGCTAGATGCTACCGGGGAAAGAAAATAGCAAGTTGTTATAGATTACAGTAAACTCAACGACGTGACAATAGCTGACTCTTACCCCATTCCGCAAATCGCCGAAATACTAGGTAGTTGCAAGTATTTTTCCACTTAAGATCTCACATCCGGAATCCATCAAATTCCTATCAACAAAGTAGATGCTCCAAAAATGGCTTTCAGTGTATTCAAAGGACACTTCCAATTTTCTGGAATGCTATTTGGGTTGATAAACGCCCCCTTTACTTTCCAAAGCCTTATAAACACGGCTTTATCCGGATTTCAAAGCCTTCACTGTTTCATATATCTAGACGACGTTGTTATATGCTCTACGACCTGATATCTCACATTGCTAACATGCCCACTGTTTTTTCAAAAATGAAAAGAATATAACTTGAAACTTCAACGTGCAAATTTCTGAGGCATGAATTCTATTCTTTGCTGTCCCGATTTTGCTAAACCATATATACTCATTACACCTATCTAAATGATATATCATCATTACACCTATGACGCATCTAACTATCTCATTGGTGCCGTATTATCACAACGTTTAATCGAAAGGACAAACCCATAGCCTATGCGTCACGACCATTAAATAAAGGAGAATGTAACCTGACCACAACGGAGAAAGAGACGCTGGCAATGCTATTCTGATATAAAACCTTCCATTTTTATATATATATAGACGCAAATTCCAATCCATCACTGACCATTAACCCCTCAGATGGCATTCCAGTCACAAAGATCCCAGCTCCAAACTGTAAATTTGGGGCCTTAAATTTGTGAAAAATTCAGTGCCGCTGCAGACACTATTTCCCGATATCCAGTAAACCCTTCTTACTTCCTGAAAACCAAAATCCCGATGAAAACTTGATAGCTCTTGGTCTTATTGACTTCAGTCCTCATTCCGAAAATCTAAACCTAGATTTTTATACACGGGATATTCCACCCCCCCCCCCCCCTTAAAAGCCTAAAAATAATAATTCGTCGAATATTCAACATTCAGTCGACACAACACAGATGCGATCAGACCAAAAATAACGACGATTATTCCAAATTCCTGAAATTCCATCAAGATAAAAATCGAATATTAAACAGTTACGTCAAGGAATACAGTGAAAATTATATGAAAACTTACTGCAAATATATTATTCTCCCAACTTCAATTGATTTCGATGATTCTATCCCGTATGCAGCGGAAATCTTAAACAATGTCGAGAAATGAGATAAATTAATCAAAGGTGGAGGACCTTTGATTAATTTCTCAAAGGCTATCACTTTGACCAATCCTCATATCCAGAAATATTTGAAATGTTAAAATCGATCAGGAACGAACTATGTGAAACTGAAAATATCATTGAGATAGCGATTTCAAATCCTCTAAAGCTCAGAAAGCCTCTCATCCATAAATTTGTATAACATGACCATGCTTTTCCATGATATCGATATAACAGTGAATATATATCACAATTATATAATGTACCCATTGTTAAAATAAATAAAGAAAATAATACACGAAAATCATGATCTTCCTGTTGCCTGGCACTTAGGCTCAGTAAGAATGCTTAATAGATTCTGCGAAAAAATATAAATGGAAGGGCATGCGCATTGATGTTGAAAATTATATCAAGCAATGTACGTCCTGTCAAGAAAATACAGCCTTGCAAAAACTAACAGAGCTCCTAAGCAGATAATAACCCACATTCATAATTCCCTTTCGCCCCATTTTACTTGATATTGTCTGCCCCTTACCAAAGCCAAAGTGAAATACATCCCGACGATAAAAGACAACGCCACAAAATTTTCTACCGCCTATCCAATGCACGATGTTTTATCAGAAGAGACAAGTGAATGTCTCATTCATTTTATTTCCTTATTCAGTATACCCCGAACTATTTTCCTCGACCAAAGAATTCCTTAAGATCAAATTACTGTGGTCTTCACCATACTATCCTCAAATCCTGGGCGCGCTCAAGCGCAGCCACTTGACGCTCAAGAAATATCTTAAATTATTTTTTAACCAGGACCAAGGCAACTGGCCCCGCTATGTGTACACAGGTATGTTGGCATGTAATACTAGTGCACTGTATACACACTTTACGCCCTACGGATTTCTGTTCGGTCAAAAGCCATATATTCTTTATTCAATCCATCTTCTACTTCCCGATGCCAACATATCCTGTATACCCGAATATGTTACAGCATAGACTAAAATACTCGAGAGACAAGGCCATTGAAAATATTAACAAATCTAAAGAAAACTCTAAGACTTATTATGACACGCGAAGTCGCCCTGTTAATTATGAGATAGGCGACTATGAATACTTGAAAAATCACTTACGGCTGATAAAAGCCTTGTCGCCCGTTTGGAAAGGACCTTATAAAATAATTAAAGTTAACGACAACTTCATTATAAATAAGGACAGTAGTAAAGTAATATATATACTATTAATTAATTGGCATAATTTTTAAATAAACTATTAAATTTATTATTCTAAACAATTATCATTTTATTCCAGTTGTACAATTGTAAACAATGTAAACCTTAACTATATTCAGATCATTGTTACAAGCCCCGGGATATATTTTTATCTTATTAGTAATTTAAGAGTAAGTAATTTGATCCTTATTATAATAATCCTATTAGATATCTCACACATATGTCAACATACTGATAACATCAACTCAATTTTAAATACGGTAAAGTCGATATGTTAACAAAGTGAAATAAGTAATATAAATGAATGCGACACGTACTGAATCCCCCTACAATGAGGCACCATGAAATCATTAAAGAACGTGATTCATTGCCTCACCTAATAGAGCACAAACACAAACAAGCAGTTTGATTTTGCACACTAGGTATCGTACTAAAACATTACTTCGGAACATTAAATGAAAACGGTGCTATTAGATACAATGACGCTATCGAAGTTTTACAAAAAGATATGAAAATGGTCGCCTCGCTAATAAAAGAAAATATTTTGATAACGACATCAGGACTGGCAAAATGAAATAAGATAATACAATCAATGAAAAATATGAAGTTCAATTAAACTTTGTTATCGATGAACTCTCGGAAAATGTAAAAAATAATTCCTTAATATTGGATAATTAATTGTCGAAACAAAAATTCTATTCTAAACATTTTAGAGACAACCTCGCTGTCTCTATCGTTTCAATTGGAAGACTTTACAAATGCAATATTGTTTAGCGGACAAAATGTACTCCACCCTTTGTTCATAAGGCCGCTTGAATTATACCGAGAGCTTGCCGAAAATTATAGACATTCACCTACCAATGACGAATTACCTGTAAACATAGACATAAACCTAATTTACATTATAATAAGTATTTCTAAAGTTATATCGTATTTTTCCACTAATTAACTAATTTTTGTATTACAAGTTCCAATAGTATCTCCTAAGGAATTTAATTTATTTCATAGTATCCCACTACTAACACCTCATGACCCTAATTCACCAAAATCCTTCAGTACGGCAATACTTAATGACAAATATATCGCAATGACCAAAGACAAGCAGCTCTATTGTAAACTCGGCGACCTGAAAGCGCGTAAAACCATAAACCATCAATCTTATATATGTGATGTTGGAAAAGTGTTTTCATCGAGTGCAAAATCCAACTGATAAGTGGATTGATAAGTGAATTACTTGAAACATGCGAAACTAAGACAATATATTTGTGTACGGTCTCAAAGCGTCATCCATGATTGTTGACAAAAGTTAGGAATGACACGCTTGATAGAGTTTGAAAATGTGGAATGTTAAATCTAAATATAAATTTGTCGAAAATTGTAAAGTAGTGCTCTAAACAAAAGTCAATATTAAATATTTTTATTGGTACTCCAGAATTAAGATTTACTGCGAAAATTTAGTCATTCGGAAACCACTTAAAAATAAATAGATGGATTTATGCACAATGACGATCAAAAACACTTTCAATATACTATGTTAAAAAAGAAATTTATGAAACAAATATATTAGGTATACTTGACTTTCCATATCATTACACAGCGATTGTCAAACAAAAAAAATTGTACCCAAACAAATTACCTTTAGTTCATCAATCAGAATGTATGATTTTACGACTCTTGCTGTAGCTTACGTAACATAAAGAAACATGTACATAATGCATCCCCTATTTAGTTGCAAAACATTCAGCTCGATCAGTTGAGTACAATTTCAAAATCTACAAAATCTCCTTTTAGCAATATCGATAAAATTATCGAAGAACCCCATATTATTACCGATTAAATAGGGGATGCATTATTCAATACCAATGACAATCACAGTGTGTATAGTCATAAGTACAATTAGTCTTAAGTTATATTGTGTTTCGAAATCTGGCCGCAGTTTTTGAAACTATTTTAAACAAGCACCAAGAAATAATAACAATTCAGAACCCATAGAAGACATCCCGATACCTCGTCTTAGAAACTTCCCGTGAATTCTATAAATCTTACATAAACTTCGAAAACCACCTTACCTACTTCCACTGGCAGCATCCAAGTTCACCTTATACACTTGCCCTGGCAGCATCCAAGAGGCAATGAACAATAAACGCTCACCAGGAGCGTCTGTAGTTTCCGGGCATCCTAACTAGACGTTCGGGACTGCCTAACGGTTAATTAATATTTGGGATTAAAATTAATTAATTAAAGTCTAGTATAATATCTGTATCAATTAAATAAATACTTTTTTTAAAAACCCAAATATCACATATCGTATAACAGTACGATCCTTTCGCAGGAACAGACATTCATAGTTAATGATGATCTTTTTTCTCCTTCTAGGTGCTCTTTGAATTTTAAATGTGTCAATATTGAATTTATTAATTTTCATTGCTAAAAGGTTAAATTTTAGTGCAACTCAGTACATCACGAGACAAACTTTGGGAGATGAGATGATTCTCTTAAGGCACAAGAAAAATTAATCTAAATCTCGACTATTCGAATGCATGCCGTGACATAATAATACGTATGACGACACAAACTGAGCGACGTCTGAAAGATGAAAATTTTTAATTTCCGCATTAATACATTTAAACCGATACATAAATTATGTAGAAGACATTACAATCGCGTCACGTTATTAAGAGGGAAGTTTTGATTTTTTTTAGATTTGGCACAAGAGTTATATATAATTATTATCATCGTATGGATTAGGGTCTTGATGGGCATGAATGTCTATATTATATTTTTTAATTAAAACGTATCTATAACACTAATAATGATTTAAATCAAGGGAATCGAAGTGTGCTCTTTCAAGTTTAACATTTCAACCATTGCAAAAACAAATATAAATGTAAATTTATACGTAGTATGAAAATCTGTGAAAAACTTCAACTGCTTATATTAATGATCATTAAAAGTTGCTTTCTATGACCCGTTTTCAGTTACATAATCTGAATTTTGAAGTAGTTTCGAATTAGACAAACTAAACCCTTCCAGCTACATTTAAATAACGTTTGAAAGAGTTTACACAACAGACAATTTTTGTATGAATAAATATTAACTATAGACTGTCAGAGTTGTAAGATTGGCCCGTAAAGTTATGGAATAAAAATTGTTTATGACAAAATGCGATCATGGTTCCTCTTTTGAATGTCCAATGCCACGAAGGGCAGGGCATCTTACTGAAGCCAACTGAAAAGAAATGCGTTTACTTTAACTAAAGTAATGTTAACATTGTAACATAAATATTTCATAAAAAAACACACAAATTGCATGATTCAATAACAAAAGATTGATATAAGATAAAATAAGTATTGGGAGACTTTACAATAAAAGTGAGCACAAATATTTTAGCATACCATTACACACATACAGTATTTGATTAATAAATAACAACGACAGTTATGATATTGTTTATTAATTTACTTCATTAGATCCCTACACTAAACACAAATTCACAAAATCATCTAACCTGATCTTCTACATATTAATTATATAATTTTATTTCACGTAATATTTGCTGCAGAAATGCGAGATTGATTCCCACAAGCTTTTCCTGCTTCTCAACAAGCAATTCATATTAATTTCTTAGCAAAGAAACAGTTACAAATTAATAAAAAACTACAAATATATATATATATATATATATATATATATATATATATATATATATATATATATATATATATATATATACATATATATATATATTCTGTGTGATACAATAGGTGATCGTCCTAAATATATTAATATAATCAATCAACACTTTAATTATTGAGAACAAAAATTGAGGAAAAATATTTTGAATGTATCATTGAATACATATCAAATGTTCGCTAATTAAAGACGTTTGTGTAAAATCAGAGGTAGAATCATTTTTAAGGCTATAGTGGAATTTAGAATGGATCAAACTTCAACGGCCAAAACATGTATCACAGTAATTACTTAAGAATAAGATTACAAGATTGGGGGAATTCGATTTCTGCCCGTCTGTTCCATACCTGTTTGGAAAGACTTTAAAGAAGAAAAGAATATTGTTGACAAAATGTAAGAATGACACGCTTGATACAATTTGAAAATGTGTAATGTTAAATCTAAATATAAATTTGGCGAAAAATGTGAAGTAATACTCTAAACAAAAGACATAATAAATATTTTCATAGGCACTCCAGAATTAAGACTTCCTGAGAAAATGAATATAACAGGAGTTTATAGATTCCACCTAGCCAAAGGATGACGCTTTGATCTTTGAGGCCGTTCATATCGATTCCAAATTACTTCTGCAGTAAACACGGACAGTGACACGATCCATCCGCCTATAATAAGGAAAAAGCATGCTTTCATTTGATCCATGGTCAATATTTCATCCTTATCCTTGTTCCATTGAGGTTTACTCATTTCCATCTTAGTCAAATGACGTATTTTAATATCTTGTTTTACGTATAAACCGACAACTGCCATACGAGCTTGTGCGGTGTTTAGGGTAGCCTCAAGTGGCGAGTTCGGCGGTAAATAAGTAATGAAATACTGTTGTTTGGCAGAGTTTGGAATAATATGAAAGAAATGTGTGCGATTGTTCATTAAGGAGAAGGCAAGTAGAGAATCTAAAGGAAGATATATGATGAGTTTCAAATATCCCTTAGACATAGGTTCTATTTGATCTGCAACATCTTTAAATTCCATAACTTTGTATGTATCATAAAGGTCCGGTTCGTCAGAAAAATACGTTCTTAGTTCGGGCATTCCTCCAAACTCGTATCCAGCTCGGATGGCACTAGATACAGTGTCCAAATCTGATACGTACATGTCTTTTTTCAAAATACTAATGAAAGCTCCCTGATAAGTACTGCTCATAAGGAAACTGAAACATATCCAGAGACCTAAACCAAACGATAGAATTATTTTCGTCGGCCGTTTAGCATTCATTTGTCCAAAAAATATTGCAAATGTATTTATATAAATATTTGAATGCAATATATCCATTGGAAAATATGAGTTCCACCTAAGTTTCAATCTTGTTTCATTGAATATCACTAAGAAAATAATTGATACTACTACAACGAATCCAAATGAAAATCTAAGCCAGAAGTCGAATGGTTTTATTAGCTTTTCCCACGCTGGTCTCAAGGGAACGGGGGGCGAGATTCAAACAGCATTTCCTGTCCAGTGAGTATACAGAAAACGGAAAGTGCGTATGTTATTGGTTTGTAAAAAGACGGGTGTTGAAATATTAGCTCGTTGCGCCATGAGATCCTCAAAATTTCCTGTCCAATGCGTTTCATTAAATGATCCAGGCGCTTGTAGATTAATAGTAATTTCAAATGTCGCATTTATAATTTGACCTAGATTTTTACAAAGTTCACTCAATATTCCACTAACTGCTTGTGTTCCGTCAGGATTTCTTGATATCATCATGTACGGTCGCATAGAGAAGGTCGTTATTATGAGTGGACAGCCATTGAAATTATTAAATTTTTGTGGAAATAGGTGCCAAAAAAATTGGCAACCTTTGCATTGTTTTACTGTATCTAAAACAGTCAGCTTTACGTTGCCACAATGTCCATGTTTCATAGGGAAATACGTCAACAGTTGTACTTCGTCGATTAGAGTTGGATATAAAAAGACAACGTTCACTAGATAGTGACGCCAGCAAATGGCAAATAACATTTCCGCATTGCAACTTCCTGCAATTTGTTCTTTGTCCATACAGACAACTATACCGTAGTTCGCAAATGATGATACTTTACTCATCTGATCCATAAAATATTCGAAATCTTTCACACGTTCAATGTAAATAACGTACTGCGTGATATGGTGTGTAATATTCTTACTATACCACATGTTAAGAACTTCTTTTCTTTCATTTATCTCAACCGATATCAAGCTGCCGCTGTAGTTGTGATAAAACCATTGTAGAAAGTCATTTTCCATCGCGTTCTTGCAGAACATCAATGTAGGAATATTTTTTGAGTAAAGTTGTTCAGCAATTTGCAATACCGTATGGTGAATAAATTCATATCTGTCGTTGTGAACTGAGAAATTAATATTAGCAAAACAATAGGTTAAAATTATTAGGATAAAGAAAACGTTTATTTCCCCGTTTAAATACTTCACTTTCCCACAAGCCATGGCGCTATATTACCGACTACATCAGTAATGACCGCAGACACTATAATGGTCTATTACTATTTTCACTTGTTTAATAATGATCCACAATTGCCGCATTTAATGATCCGCTATTACTTACATTGACAGTGTCTGTATCAATGCATGTATATAATGTTCACGAACATACGAACTTGTAATTGACAGCAAACAAGTAGATGAGATACGTTTAGTAAATAAAGCTCGTTAGAAGTCCCAGAAGAAAAAATGTGTTTAAAATGTTTGATTCGCTTATTATTTCATGTTTGTTTAGAATGGTATAACAAAGTAGTAGCAAAGAGTCATGTCATTAGTGCTACCAGTGTCAATATGCTAAGTCAATGACGTTGTATTCATCTTCGGGGCGTATTTCAGCCACTATGTTTATGTCTCATTTATACTCGCACGCGGGCCACGAGACGTGTGTATAAACGGTGGGCTAGCGGCTCGTCTCGCGTCTCGTCTCGTGGTTTGTAGCGCTCGTGTCGGTAGAGATTGTTTTTGACAGTCAAAGGGCTTAAGAGGGACGCGCCCGTGGTGTCTACACTCGCGCGCGGTTCATTCGGTTTCAAATCTTTTGCCGTGCCGGTTGTGATGTTAATGTTTGGTCTGAACATCCAAAACATCTACCATCTTTCAGGGCGACGTCGTTTTTTTACTTTTTTAATTTAATTAATTAGTTGTGTAGTAGCAGAAGCTCAGTAAACACAGAGTTGATACCGCTAATACTTCGACATCCTCCATAGTTGATAGTTCGAAAACAACTGAACGCGCCGCGAGAATATGAACATAAATTGATTTCGTGGGCTGCGACACGAGACATGAGACGAGCCGCGAGTGTAATTGAGGCATTATAGTTAGAATTGAAAGAAAATCTTAAATTATATTTATTATGCTGCCTTTTTAATATTATGATATTACGAATTTTTTTTTTGGATTTTTTAGTTTTATTAACTAAGATTGAGGCCGAACCTTATTAGATTCCTGAAATGATTGTAAACAGGGTTTAATAAAATACCTATCAGCAATATAATATTCATTTGTTCTCCAGGTAGTTGAATTTAAATGAACTTTGGGATATACTGGACTATAATATCGATCTCTATTTTGTTTCTTTATACAACTTGTATTTTTCTCAAAAATTTATAGTTGACATGCTCCTTGTCAACCTGAGCCTGTCAAACCCTTTTTCAAAAACACGAGTTCCAATTCGAAATACTTATGAAATATAGATATTTGCATCTTTTATTTGTTTAGCAAAAAGTTTATATTTAATATGGGATTTTTAATTTTAAAATAATTATTATTGGTATAAATTTGGTATAAATGAATTTTAGATTAGTTAGGCTTTATTTGCTGTGGGGACGTTAATGAATTAATAATTCGATTTTGGAAAAATATAATTTAAGTATACCATTAAGTAGATGACATATATGTATACACAGATGCTAACGAAAAGCATTTTGTTTGTCGTCCACGTAATTTATTTATTTAAAAACCTTCGTACGGACCGGACAATACGACTATAAAATTAAGCCAAGTTTTCATCATTTCAGACATAGAGTTCAACTTAAATACTAAATCCCTATGTTTGTTGCACTTGTCATTATTCTTGTGGTTCAAATGGATTGTTCAAGTATATATAATGCAATGAATTAGTAACATGTTATTATCCCTTACAATATTACTTTGTTAAAACTATTAACCCAATTTTACTGGTTAGAAGAGAACAGAACAAATCCCTACTCAGCGATAAATGTTTCATATCCATAAATATATTTTTCGTCATCATTTAATTTGTGGAAAAATTAATTTTAGGTTCAAGAATAAAGTTGCGGTTTAATTTATTCAGTAATCCATGTGCATGTATTATGATAAAAAAATGTTTAATGTAAATGTGTTTAATGTTTAATGTAAATATAATTATTCGTTTAAGTTGCCAGTCCTAAGCCTGAAATAAGTACGAATAAACAATCGAACTATAAAAACGTTTTTATGGTTAGATTAATCAAATACAACAAATTGTACATTCCCTCTCTTGATTTTGTGAATTGGTTCAGGTGTATAATTTTCTGTATATTTCTTGACCTTTGCCACGTTTTTAGGAATCGTAACCTTCTCTATCAACTCATTTATATAAAACGACGATTTCTAAATTTCACTTTTCTGTGTTCCTCTCTTTCTTGCAATCATTTCTTTCTTTGAGGCATCCGGGAGAGGCGATAAAGCCTTAAGCGCGTTTTTGACAGCCATGCTTGGCACCTGTTTTTGAACGAGTAGTTGATGGCCCAGGTAGAGCGCTAAATGATGGTTCTGGCTCCATTTCAGAGACTGTAGGACTAGGAGCATGAATAGTTGATGGATGACACTGATCTTCATCCAGTGGAATATTAGTCAACACAGAACCTAAGAAGTTTAAGTTTAAGAAAAAGTATTGATTAAAAGCCTGAATATCCGTAGCGGAAGCCCTTTTGGGTTATTTCTAGTCTAGCGTCAATGGTAAAAGCAACATTCGTAAGTCCAGCTACGTCATAATCTGTCAGTCTAACAGTACGATTTTGGCGTATCTATAATGCACGTGGTGATCTGTATGCCTGCTTAAAGGTTTTAAAAACACACGCTCAAGTGGCTGAAGCTTATGTCTCGTGTGAGGCGGTGTGCTTAGCATGTGGATGTGATTAGTCTGAGTATTCTCAATAACGTTAAGCTCTTTGTTGCTATTGTGTCAATCCAAAATCAAAAGAACTGGGAGAGTTTCAGAAGAATGGTCGTGTTGTCGAAAATGTTGTAGCCACCGAAAGAATGCATTCATCCACCCACTTTCACAAGCAACACCAATGCTTTCTGGTGGTACGCCTGTCATAATGCGGACAACCTTATTCATCTTCTTTCGAGGGAAAGTGAACATTGGTGGCACAAAGTAACCCAATGCTTTTATGTCAAATATGACAGTGATGTTACGACCTCGTTCTGTTAAAGTAAGCTTCCCAACCTGTTTCTTCTCTTTCACTGACAGTACCTTATCACTTTTGTAACAGTATGAAGGCTAGTTTCATCGGTATCATAAATTTCAGAAGCTAGGAAATTAAACTGTTCGTGTAGTTTAATGAGAAGGTTATAAACCGATCAACTTTAGGTATGGTATTATTTAATTTGTTTGCAAACAACGAAACCTACAACGAAACCTAGATCGTGGTAAAGAATTTAAATAAAGTAGAAATAATACTACATCACGTAGTTTAATTTAATTGTAAACTTGAGATATATTGAAACCTGCGACATGCATCAAGTTTATTTCCTCATGAGTTATTATTGTTATAACTGGATTTTGTTTCTCGAAGTCATAGAAAAAGACTTTTTCTGGCCATATGCTTGCCTTTGTTAAATCTGTGGGGAATTTTCATTTTTTCAACCAAATCAAAGGCAAGACATAAAAACTCTCCTCTTGTTTAAGGCATGAAAATGTTATCCGGACTAATAACATGCTCACAGATGTGGTTTTAATATTCTGGTGGAAATGTTTGTTGAAAACGTCCTAATTTTGGCTTGAGAGCTTCAACTGTTCGCGTTTGTCAAATGGCGCCAAAATGTATGTGAAAACGACGTAAGCCGATAGTTAAAATGTGGGAAGTGTTGATTTTTTTGCTATGATAGAGTCTTGAGAATAAAAAGAATTGATGAAGTGTGCACATTTTGAGCACTAAAACAGAAAGAAAAAATAGTTGGAATCTGTTGTTCTGGAGGAAAAGTAGCTATTCCATAGTTACAGGGGCCTATGCAAACATTGACAGGCTTATTCTTATGTGGCAATGACAAACCACGGTTTTTTCTAAATAATATTAGAAAATATTCACAATTAAATGAAACTACGTGATGTAGTATTATTTCTACTTTCTTTAATTTCTTTACCACAACCTAGGTTTCGTTGTATTACAACATCTTCAGGTGGGCTATTAGCAAAGATTGAGAAATCTATAATAGAAATAATACTACATCAAGTAGTTTCATTTAATTGTCAATAATGAATTTCTACAAAATTAACCCCAAATATATTCAATATTAGAAAATATAATATTTGCTTCCACGTGACATCCTTTGATGCAAACAGTGTTGTTGGTATACCGGGATTCTTATTGACTTTTACTGTACAAGGACAAGTTTGTCACGAGATCGGGTACTTGCTTCCGACATTGCACATTCAAAGACAGGTTTTATGAGTTTATTTTATAGGTGATGAGGAAGCGCAAGTAAATACATATTCTCGAATAAGTCAAGGAGTCCAAAGAGAGACCGTCTTAAAAAATACGGATATTCATAAATGAAAACAATATTTTGGGTCTACAAATTTAAAATGGTTTTTGATAAGATACCCCTTGAGAGTTGTAAGGTGATGATCCGCTCGACCTTGTACTTGGACAACATGAGCGGCGTTGCAACGTGCCCTCCACTAATGAGGTAGTGACAGTGGTCGTGGGCTCTGACCCCACTGCTAGCAGAGACATTGTGTTGTGTGCGCGTGACGGACAGCTTTCTTGCGTTACTAACACACATACATGAGCTACGATGTGCTCATTTTTTGGAAAAGTCAAGAAGGATATCATTTTCAACCTGTGATGAATCCGTAGATCCGGTAGTTCATATCCAACAAAAAGAAATGTCCTCCGTGGACTTTTACGCTTATGGCGCGTTACAATGATTTCAATCTCCTGCCGCATTACAGACAACTTCTGCGTTGGTACCTGGTGGATACGTACGTTAAACTGGCGCTTAATCTATTTAATACTGAATCAGAGCAAACTTTGTACGAGAAATTACATTCAATTTACAGGTTATTTGGAATGATACGCAAATTAACAATAATAATATTGGGAAAATTGTTGTCCTTCCTTTCTCAGTCGTGAATAGCCCGAGTTACGTGCGTGAATACACGCAAGAAGAATTTGCCTGTGTCCGCAACTATGGCCACCACGACTGGCTCATTACGTTTACCTGCAACTCAGCATAGACAAAGATTAGCGACGAGCTTACGCCCAGCTAAAAAACCACCGACCGACACAACCTCACTACTTGAATTTTTAAAATCAAAGTGCAAAAGTTGGTTGCTCTATTTGCGAAAGGCCAAATTTACGGCGAATCTCAATGTTTTATGTACTCCATTGAGTGGCAAAAACGCAGTTTGCCTCACGTCCTTTTGCCCACATACATTTGTTATTGTGGCTTAAAGATAAATTGCAGCTGAATCAGACTGATAATATTATTTGCGCGGAAATTCCTGATGCCAATCTGGACAAAAAACTATACGACATAGTTGAAATATGATCAACGGGCCGTGCAGTGTACACAATATATCATTACCATGCATGAAAGATAGATAGTGCAATAAAAAGTTCCCTCGGTCATTGCTGAAGACAAAGCAAACCAATAAAAATGGATTTCCGAAGTACCGAGGGAGAATACCTAATAGAGAGGATGAACGGTCACCATTAAAAGTAGCGGCAGTTATGAAGACTTCATAGTGGACAACAGGTGAGTTATAACTTTTAGTCCTATCCTGAAAAAAATGTTCGACGCGCATATAAATGTGAAGCTTTGCAGTTCATTGCAGGCTATAAAATATATCTTCAAATATATAAAGAAAGGGAGCAATCAAGCCATTTCCAATATTTAGTAAACTGGTAACGTGAACATTGAGCCACAGGACAAAGTGCAGACAGACATTTTAAAGCAGGTGGATACGTGAGCGAGAATGAGTTTGCGAGGGGAATCATGGGTTAGTCATTACATCAAAGACTCCCCACACCTAGCGGTTCACCTACTTAACGTTGAGCGTGTCTACTTTACGGAAAACAATTTTCATGACCGATTGACATCGCTTCTGAGGACAACATTAACTACATTTTTTAAACTATGCAAAAATGGCAACTTTGCAAAAACCCTATTTTACGTGGAAGCCTCTTGGTACTATACATGGCATATAACAAGGAAAGAATGGAAGCGCCATGTACAGGGAGCACCAGTCGAGAGCTAGTTAGGCGTGAAGGCTGGTGATGCTCTGGATCGAATATATATCATGCAAGTCAACAACTTCAAATACTTGAGCATATTACTCAATCAAGCACGAGGCTCAATAAACAAAGCTGATGAATAAGACCGGGTCACATTCAGGGAAGCTTGCCAAGTACATGGACTATTAGAAGACGACAACCGCTGAGACGCAAACGTGGAGAAAATCGTATTGTGTTTCTCAACCGTCAAACTTAAGAAGCTATTCGCAGTTATAATAAGCACCTGTGGACAATCCAACTCACTACGGCCATTGGATAAATATAGGGAAGCATTGTCAAATGAAGAAAAAATAATTTTTCTTTCTGGTAAAAGATCGACTGATTTTGGATCGCTCATACATTAGCGAAGGAGATAGTTATCAAGTAATGTGGTAAAAGAGCTAGACTACGACGTCGCGACTCTACAGACTCGCGTTATGGCATCACGTATGTTTCCCGTGAAGCAGCACGTTTTTTTATATAATCCTGTGGTGTATAAATAGTGAGGAGTGGGAATATTTTCCTCTGATGCACCGGGAAATACAGACAAAAAAATCGTGCTCGTCCTACTACGGCCCAACTCCGAAAGTATTGCAATATTGGGCTCGCCGTAGACTCCTCGAGCATTGTTGCGACGCTGATGGTGGATGGGCTGCACATTCAGTATATAAATTACTATGAAATCTCCGAACCGAACAAACGCTGACATGTATCATTAGCAACAGTAGCGGCCATGGCACCACATCCGAACAAACGCTGACACGTATCATGAGAACATCTGCGGCGACCAGGCTTTAATGAGCGGCGTTGTCATTCTACTAGCAGGCAATATTAGACAGTTATTAAGAGGGGTACCAGTCATTGAGAAGGGTTCACAAGCAGATGAAATAAATGCATGTCATAGTCTTATTGACACTATGGTCTGGGGTAGAAAAGTTCTATCTTACGTGCAACATGCTTGTCCAACTTTATAACGATCAAGAGCAAGGTACCTGTGCAAGTAAGCTGCTACAAATTGGTAAAGGTCGCCTGGAGAGAGACGTGGACAGGCACATTACATTCACTCATGAATTTGTAACCCAGTAGAGAGATGAGCTTATTGCGCATATTTTTCCCAATTTGCAAAGTAATATAAACAATCAAAAATGGTTATGTTAGGGGGCGGTGCTGTCTCCAAAGAATGATTCTGTCAATAAAATTAATAAGACTGTAATAGACATGATAGTTGGCAAATTAAAGATATACACATCTATGAACAAAGTTACGACCAATGATGACTGTACTGCTTACCCCATGCAGTTCCTAAACTCCATGGAGTTAACTGGTGTGCCTTCCCACAAAATGGAGCTGATGTTGGCATTTCAGTTCTCCTTATGTGTAACCTTGATACACCAAGATTATGTAATGGTATCAGGCTACTCACTACAGAGCTAGGGAGATATAAAGGCCACTAGTCTCACTGGAGCTGTTAAAAAGATGGCATTTTTCAAACAAATTAATGGCAAATAAATTTAAGAGGCTGCACTTTAACATTAATAAGTTCCAGAGCTAAATGTTGAAAGTGAGTTCATTTGGGGTCACCGTGCTTCTTGCATGGTCAGTTGTATATTGATTGTTCACGAGTATGTATTAGCGAAAAAGACGGAATCATACAATGCGGTCTACAGATCTGTTTTGTAATAATTCCTCCTTTGGAAGAGTAAATTCCAATTTCTCGAAATTTTTGTTAAATTAATAAGGTGGTTGGCAGAAAAACGAAGTACTATTTTTTAAAAATGTTTCTGAAAAATGTATATATTCATGAACATGAATGTGATTATATTATTATGACACAATTTTGTGATTACATTAATATGATACAGTGTTTGTTATGATACAGTGTGTTAATGCATTTATTTTATACTTTTATGTATATTATGTCATTTTTTTTTGTCTAATACAAAAGTATCTATTGGATTAGTTAATAAGACTGGTTTTAATCTATTTAGATGAATTTAAATTGCACGGGAACCATTATGATGACAAATTTCTAAAAATTTATTTTAACTCATGGTAAACAAGTCACTTTCTGATCAGGTGGTTGAGAAGGTAAGTACCCTGGTAAATTAGAGACTTCAAGCATAATTCGGTTCTAGAGGATGAAAAATATAGGAAAGAGGACTTTTTGTTTTTTGAAAGTTGGAAGAAAAATTTTATCTCTTTTTTTGAATCAAATTATGATTCCCAAATCAATAATCATATCCAGACAATGCAGAGGAGTTTCACTGGCTGTATAATCATAATCGATAGGAGTATGTGCTTGGCTGTATATAACTCGTTAAAGAATAGTTGTTTGTTTTAAGTGATAGACAGCTTGCTGCGCTTCACTCAATGACTGTGGTGATGTCATGCTGCATCCGTTAACCATCCGCTGCAGCCTTGACCACTCTAAACTCGCTTATCCGTTATTCACTATTCTGGTTGCTTTACAGCGCAACCAATACCAAATAGTGAATAATGAAGGACCGAGATTCGAACCCTGGCTTACTCCCGACTTTGTGAAGTAAGGCTGCGAAATGAAATTTCCCACTCATACATATTACTTTACGAGATCTGCAAGAAAAAAAGGCAAAAAATTGTAAAACTAGAATCGATAATCCCACCGTACTATGCTAATTTGGCAAGATGTTGTTACATGATCAAATGTCAACTGATATAAAACATAGCTGTTGGATCATTTGTTACTTTCAATGATTATGAAAATAATGTTTACATTTGATGTCAGCCATAAATTGCTGGTTGAACTAGCCTGGACACAATACTCTTGAAAATTTTATGGTGTTGAAACAAATGTAGACCCGGCTATAAAGTGATACAAAGTTTCCCTTAGAAAAGTTTCAAATGGCTTGGGGATTGATAATAGAAGATGTCTGTGTACTAAGTATAGGTAAGGTGGTAGAGAATGGGATGTGATTTGTGAGAATGGAGGATTTGTGAAAATGAGGAGAATGGGGAGTGATTTGTGCATTATTGCAATTAAGAAATGAGCAGATACATTGATTTATG
Organism: Druceiella hillmani; assembly: GCA_039881145.1. Taxonomy (NCBI): domain Eukaryota; kingdom Metazoa; phylum Arthropoda; class Insecta; order Lepidoptera; family Hepialidae; genus Druceiella; species Druceiella hillmani. The sequence goes on along the minus strand of JAYKKI010000066.1, from coordinate 13,081,785 downwards.
ATTATGTACAATAAAATTATCAATTATGAAGATGTTAGAATTCAAATGTTCACAGTTATTGGTATGAGCATGAAAAACAAATTGTAAAATTCATTAGATTTCAATAGAGGAATATAATACAGCACAAACATATTTTTTATTTTGGTCGATAAATATCTTAGCGCACCGACCATCAATACTCATTACTGGTCATCGATATCATACTGGTGAAAGCATAAAAATATAAGGGGCTTGATGCATAAGGCCTATCTAGAATCTCATTGTCATGCACGAACTTGCATACATCTATATTCTACAACTGCTGCTATGGCTACAATACATGTATAAGGCCATGTAAACCCACTATTTTTGCATGGAACTTGATAGGTACACTGATATAAACTTTATTTATATTTCTAGCTAAATATTTCCAGTTTTCTGAGTTATTTCTTTATTATCATTGTAAATACCAAATATGTATCAAAATTTCAAGGCTTTTCAGACATACGATCTGTCACTTAGTGAATGCTACAAAATTTATGGTTTTTGTTCTATCGCAGAAACTTCTGTGTATACGAGATTGATTTTGAAAAACATCATAATCCTGTATTCCTCTCTACATGTGCTAAAAATTTTACTTTTGCTGTCACTGAAATTTTAGGAGTGTCATATAACTGCGTTCTGCTTTAAATAAAGATTGCAGCACCCGGCACCCAAATCTTTATAAAATTTCAACTTAATACAATGACATGTATGAAAGCTATAAGATATAAAGCCAAATGAAACATTATGTAGATTGTAATTACCTTTCCTGCTGCAAAACAAATTTGTGAGTTCTATATGAGAAAAAATAAAATTTAAATTTCATGCAAAGAAAACACTGTAGTGGACAATATGAGTTACTGATTTAATATGCCGATCTATTTTTATTTTAATTACATTAATATGTAAATGTGAAAAAAAATTGAGAAATATCATGAGACAAAAATTATCTCTTCTCAATTGATGCTCCTGTAAAATTCAGTTCAACCCGGCGGTGTTAATTAACCTTTGTTAGTGTCAATGGATCTAATTTAAAAAAATGAAATATTTAAATTTTATTGTGGTGCCAAAATTCAAGATGCTAGCTAAATATATTAGTTTATATCACGTGGAGAATTTCAATTTATTGATTTGAAAATGTTAAAGAAAAAACAGTATTAAAAATGATTTATACCCCATCCAAGGCAGCAATAAACTGAATTAAAATTAAATAAATATTCAGAAAGCAATAAGTATTTTGAATTGCATGATCTCCAATTCTTTTCATTACACTACAATTTTCAATTTTCAACCCTAACAAAACTTTTTCTAATGTTAATTATTGAATACTTTTGATAATCTCTTCTTGCCGTAGAGATTTTTCCTAACTGAGATTGACAGTCATTATGGTTATTTGGATTCTGGATGCAGCTGTCCAAAAAAGCGGATGGGTATTTTTATTATATTTCACACTGGTATAGGTTCTACAGCCAGGACCTCCTTCTGCTGCCAGACCTATTTCTGCCCAATATCTTGATTTGCATAACAAGTTAAGAGTTGATATTTTCTCTAGCGCATGATATATAAAAGATGTTGGTGATTGTTTGGTTTTAAGATCTATATATCTTTGTTCAACCACTGAAGTACTATGGTATGTCATAGTTTCTGAACCCATGAGATTCAAAACGTTTCACAGTAAACCCAAATCCCAAAGGTCAGGTTTCTCTTGCTCGTCGCTTCTGTGAATACACATGTTTCAGTTCTATATAATAAGACGTATATGTAGCTACGGGCCACATGTGTTTGAACTTTAGGACTTAAGTTACAATCATAAAGGATCTATTTCATCTTGTGGAAAGGGTATCGGGCTTGCTCAATTCAACATTGGATGTCAAAACAGTGATCACCTTTTTCAAATTATGTTCTTTTCCCAATTCTTTTTTATATTTATGGACTCTGCAAGAAGAGTACCAAAACTCTTTGATGTATTAATTTAATAATAGATAACCAGCCACTCTATTAGAAAAAACTCTAATTATTCCTATAGTGCCTACTTGCTGAATAACCTAACAAGTTTTAAAAGCCTCAATGATTTCATTTTTTCTTCAGTAAATTTTAATAAAATTATAGCGTGGTAATTGAAATGGCTTTAGCCTCTCAAGTAATTGACGAAATACTCCAAAATTCTTCCACTGAAAGCAAAAACTCATGTTTGTTAAGCTTTCCTTCAATCTATTTTTTATATATAACCACCTTCTCATCATGTAAGAATGATGGTAAAATTGTCTATTCCATTTATTTTTAGTTTCAGGTAAGGTAGTTGTGCTATCATATTGATGCGTTACTACCCATGTTTTCTTGCTTTTTTTCTCTTTAGAGTTATTTTGAGTTCTTAATACCTATTTCTACATTAATCAGCACATGGCTTTGGACAAAATTCTAAAAACAAGGATATTGATGTCAAGAAAATATTCACCGCAAAAAATAACTGTGCCGTATCTTTTCTTGTCCATTCGACTAGACTGTGGAATCGAGTTGCTTCAAATATACCTACATGCTGCTTCCACAGAATCTATATTTACATATCTTTTGAAATTGAATTTTCTTTTAAAATATACCTAAGAATATTACTATTTTGATGTTGTCTCAAGTAGAATAGGAATAATAACGCTAACAGATCTTTTACATAAATGAACTACTAAGAAAACACTTTTACCTATAGTGGATTGCTACTTATAACAATCAATAATACCAGTTTGACATGAATGTGTGATATTTGAATTAAATTATAATGGAAGCATTAGAAACAAATTTAAGGCATGACAATCAGTAAATTAGAAGGCCATCACTTTTGTAAACAAAGTGGGGAAATAAATAAGTGCACTTGTAGACTAGACGGGTAAATCCAATAATCAATCACGGCTATAAAATGAGAATACAAATTGCCTTGTATTAGACTAACTGATTACATTAAATACACAACATTAACAAAGAGTGTTTGCATTTTCTATAGAAGTGAATAGTAGAAATAGTCAGTTCTTTAAAAATGACGTGCCGTTGTATAGAAGAATCGATTCACTTTTTACTTGTGTTACAGTCAATACTTGGTATCAACCGATTTTTATATGAAGTAGAAAATCAAACTACGTTAATTAAAATTATTTTAAATAAAATTTACAGTTCAACATTAATTTTTCTCATTATTTTGACTTCTGTAACAGGCATTTGGTTTCACTATGTCTCTTTGTACTCTGAAATAAAGATAATTCAATGCCTTTTTGATATAACTGTCTTTATCAAATTCATATTTGTTTTATCTATTGATACATTCTCGCAAAAACATTTCTTTGCTGAGTGTTTAGAACGATTTGATGATATTTCTGTTTATTACAGTATTTTGTTTAGAACAAAATGCTTCCAGAAATTAAAAATCATGTTGTTATTGGGTATATTCATTGTACTTGCAAGCCACTTGATCACTTTCATCATTAACAGTATTGAAAATTGGAACTTGTTCCACATAGTTATATATTTCGGTTTACTTACTAACAGATTGGAACTGCTTTAATGTGTTTGCTTACATACACCATTAATGAAATGTTGAAACAGGTAAACGACTACCTGAACCGTATGAATAGAGAAATATTTTATAATAACACAAACTGCGTACCGGGCTTCGCCGGAGTGAGAGTCTGCAATAGATTAAATGGCGACAGCCATTTTGATACTTCTGGAAATCCTATGAACATATTTATTTTACCAAACATATTAACTATAGTAAATGAAATACACATTGCACTCAATAAAATGTTTAATTTACAGGTATACTGAGATAAATTGACATAAATGGGATATTCAAAAATTATTTTCATTTTAATCATTAAATTTTTACTTCAGGTACTACAGACTGTAGTTACGGCTTTTCTCTCATCCATTGGTGGCATTCAACTCATGTCGGACCTGTATATGCATGACGTAAGTAAGAATAATATTACATAAATCATTTTAATTCTGATATTGTGTATAATAGCAATTGATATTGGCTTTCTTGACATTTCTAAGTATTGTTCTTTAATTAATAGTGAATATCAACTTTCTTTACAATTATGTATACAAAATGTTTAAAATAAATAAAGTCTTGTAAAAAAGCATTGTTACTAATGAAATGACTTTTCAGGAACTATATTTTCAAGAAATGCTTAACTATTTGATATGGCAGACGATTTGCGTAGTTGTTCTCACTGCAGTCTACACCTTCAGTGAGATGTTGGTTACGGAATTTCATCAGTTGAGAATAAACATCACAAAACTGAGACTTTCACCTCATATGTGTAAGCATCTGTTTAGTAAGGTTGTAGTCATCTTTTATTAGAGAAATTCATTACTTATTTTATTAATATAAACATCTCATTTCATCCTAATTGCTACAAAGTAGTTTTACTTCAGCTGCACGTGAAGGTTACACGTACTCATTTAATTTTTTATATCTTATATCTTTTGTATGAAATAAGTACTAATTATGTACCTGTCTTATGCTATTATTTAAGGTCCATCAATCGACAATGAATTGGAAAAACTTGAAGAGGTTGTACATCAGAGTAATGGTAGAACTTTCTCAATGTGTCAGCTCTTCTACCTGCAAATATCATTACTGCCTAGTTTTTTCAACCTCGTTATTACATATATTATTGTAGTTGTTCAATTAGCAACCTTGCATACCAGTAAATAAGTCACACTTCCACAAGTGTAGATGTGAATCTTTGATTTACTTGAAAATGTGTCATTTATTTAATTTCACTCTGTATTAAATTTGTTTTAAATATATATTCACACATGTTAACATATTTACTCTGAAGGAAGGCAAACAATTTCATAACAAAGAAATATATAGCATAGACAAACCTGTTGCTACAATATGTATTTTAACTTCTTTGATGTTTTATGATTTATTGTTCCTTTTTTTAAGATAAGTATTTATAATATATTTTATCCACGTAATAAAAACATTTTTATATATTATATAAGTTTGATAAATGTTGCCATAGAAACTATCAAGCGAAGTGCATTTAAAAAAACTGTATCTAAAAAACCAGGTTGAAAAAATTTGAAGAAAAATGAACGAACAATTACTCCTACTTTCATCTAAGTCTTCTTGAATTGCACCTAATATTCTACATTTATCTTCTGAATCCATCTCAGCAAATTCACACTGTCTTCCAATCTTCTCCACTACTTCATCTTTCCTCCCTCGCAATTCGTACAAAATCACATTTGTGTTGCCTGTTGGATCATTTATCATCCACCTCAAAGAAAAGAACTTTAAGATACTTCACAATTCTCACCACATGTTATCAATTTAGGTTTCTTTTTAAAAACCATATAAATCGATAGCATAGTCAAAGATGGAAACAGGCAAATTGGAAGAAACAGGATTTCACTGGAGTTCTCGTCTGTAGACTGCTGACCATTTTATTAACCAAAATAGTTAAGAGACGGAGTAAATTGTTCATCACTAATTGTTCATTACCGATGACGTATTTGATAATTTCAAAATCCAACGAAGCTGTGAAAACTCCATAAATGATTAGATGCTTAAATTTTTAAAAAATTTGTCTTTGTTTCTCATTACTTTTTGTGAGAGATGATGATCTTCATTTTAAATGGCCTAGTTCATTGTCAATGCATTTTTAGGGTATATTTCTCCCCACCGATGATCAAGTATAATCTGGATATGTGATGAGAAATGCCTATCTTCTGAGCTTTGCTTCCAATATCAATTTAATCATCTTAGTTGGAATCTCGCCACTGTCTTTTATCAAGACAAGGTATCATAATGCTAGAGATAGGATCTGCCCTAAATTTTAAAGGCAAAAAAAATTAAATTTGAAATAAAGGGACGTATCCTACCCCTCCAAAATCAATTTTGATCTATGGAAGTTATGTACCTCATTTACAGCCCAACCAAACACTCATCTTTCTTAAACTTTTACCAAATTTATTGACAAAACAATATTTGTCTTCTTTACCATTGTCTTTTATTCTTTTATCATGGTTTGTGTGCGAAAGATTTAGTTGGCAATATATTTTCATTTTAAAAATATTGAAATTTTGTAAATAGTTTAATAGGAATATTATATACCATTAAATATTTATAAATAACTAAATATAAACCTCATAGTGCTACTTGAAAATATTTCTACTTGAATTTATAATGTAGAAATTGAAATAAATATGATGGAAATAAATCATTAAAATATTATTTGAGATTTAAATGTAACCTCTAAGCTGAAAATATATCAAATCAACAAGAGGTTGGAAGAACAAATCTTTGCTTCGCTAAATAAATATCCCTCTATTTTATGTGGAAAATACCAAATATTATGAAACTGTCCACTGGCCAAAAGCATATTAACAAAATATACTTATCTCGGCAACATCACATAATTAATTTTTTACATTACGAAATTAAAGCAACCAGAATTAGTAATATGTATATAAATTTATATGAAAATAAATCTTTAGGAATATATTGTTTATTTTTACTCATTCTTATTACGTTTTTGCCAGTTTTTTTGTAAGTGTTAAAAACCATGCAAATTACTGAATTTTGGATAATCAGTTTATAAACATAAGATCTCAAAACCACTATTGTCCCCTTAATTTTATTGATGATCTAAGGAAAAAATTAATTTTTTCAGACCAACATCAAATCAATTATTAATAATTGTACCAAAATGATCCGTTAATAGAACTACAAAGTTATATATAAGGATTGTGGTACTGCAGAGTAACAGAGTGCAGGTACTAAGTGTAAATTTGTACGTATACATTGTTTTAAGCTTCAATGTTCATTTCAAGACCATTGTGCTTTGAAAAATGATTAATGTTATACAATGCAAATAGAGTCAAGGGAAGTGTAGTGTGTGGAAAATGTATTTTCACACACATATAACAATATTGAATTGTGTATATTTCAAAGTTGGCTTTGTAAGGACGAATGATTTTCCAACAACATTTATACAGTAATTAATGGAACATATTTGATGCTAATGACATTGATTTATGTAGAATAATTGTAATGATGTAACAGACAATATAAATTACTTTTGGGAAATAGCCGATGGAATGAATCTTCTTTATGATAGAAAAAAACAGAGTGCAAAACAAATTTATCTATCTGTCACAGCCTTTTAATGGTTAAAGTTTTTGACCTTCTGTAATAAATTGTAATCAACATATCTATGTCATTGCAATATAAAAAAGGTTACGCTAATATAGTGTAAGAATAAAGATAAGCATCCGGCCAACTGTGTGTTGGAACTGGTGCGAAACAGCATTAAGCAGTTGTCTACATCTGTTGAAGATGTTGATGCAATTTAACCGAAATAATTTTATTTCAAAGTTTTAATCAAACGTTCACTTAGAATATAACGTATCTTTATCTTGTGTTGTCGTATTTTATCTTGTATCTTTTAAACCCTTGGTTGAAGTTGACGTACTTTATGTGTCACTTTCCAATCTATACTTTATGTGTCACTTTCCAACTTACTTTATGTGTCACTATACATCATAACTTACAAAATAGCAAATTTACGCATAATTTCATTTTAAATTTACCTTTGTAATGATATTTCTTTCTTCATGTATTACCCGCATATTAAACATTTTTCTCCCCTTCACCAAATTTATTGAAAAAATTTTTTTTTTTATTTCACATTCACTGCAGTCTCCATGTGTGTGAAATAATCGAACACAATATTTTATGCACCTAGCTCTACAACAATAGAAACTATAAGGCACGGACAGACTGACAAATAGTATGATGAAGTCCTTACTAAGATGAAGAATTCTTGAAAAGCCTACCTAAGGACCACCAACCAACTATTTCCTTGGTGAACAATTTTGAAAATATACTTTAAACAAAATATAGGACCCCCAACACTTGTAAATTGATTTAGAATGTTTGTTTAAGAGCATCTGCTTTATCGCTGTGCTGGAGTTTGGATTTAAACAAAGTTCATAGGTTGCAGCCACGTGTAACGTATTTTCTGCCCAGCTATTCTATGTCTGTTTAGAAAAGGAAGCTTCAAGATAGAGAATAAGAAAGTTTAGGAATACAGCGCATGACATAGTTTGATAATGTGAAGCTGTGAATCAAATAAAATGTTGGTGAGAATTACGAAATTTTGCCATGGATAAGGAATTATTTTAAATATTGCCATTTCCACTCAAGATTCTAGAACTACTGAGTAAATAATATATGATTTTTCCAACACACACTGCTTTATATTATGTCCAATATACTCTGTCCAACAGACAACGCTTTATACTACGAAACCATTCATAGCGGTAAAACCTAGAGCATGCATATAAAGTGTGATGAAAGTTAAAGGGGCGACGGAGGAATGGCAGGATAATAACAAGTAAAAATCTATAGTCTCTGTTTATCCCTTTGGGAGACAGGCGTGAGGCAATGTGTTTATGTACGATCAAAAAGTGTTGTCTCATGTTCTATTGTTAATATGCCTAGTTTGTTAAGCTTCATATGGGTCATTGTTGCCTGTAAGTAATTTTTTATTAATTTTAGTTTATTGAAACTCCTCTCACATGACCATAAAATATGGAAAAAATTCTGTAAAATCCCATTCGATAATGAATTTTAAAAAGTCTAGGAATATTCAGTTAGAAGCAAAGTTGGCGTTAAGTAGAATAGCGGCTCACCTTCATCTGTGATTTTACCCACATATCACTTTCATATTGCACATATCACATTAATATTGCACATATCACTTTAATATTGCACATATCACATTAATATTGCACATATCACTTTAATATTGCACATATCACAATAATATTGCACATATCACTTTAAAATTGCACATATCACATTAATTGAAAATTTAAATTAATTACTTTGCTAATTAAACGGACACAAAGCGTTTCTTTTCATTCAAAGTTCATTCACTTTTTAGCAATATTTTAAGTATATTTAAAAAAAACTGGAGTTTAAATTTATAAATTTAAACTTTACATGCTGCGTAATATTTAAAATTGTTAGAATACTCTTTTACACTAAATTAAAAATGCAGCATACGCATAATTACATCAACATCTAAGTTTAATATTATTAACTTATTTAATGAAAAAATTCAGAAAAAAGGAGTGGTTATTTGTTTTTAAAAAAATTAATTACACAGAGCGCCCGCATACACATCCGCCCACAACATATATCCACACTATGTGTAATTAGGTAATTATATCTATGTGTAATTAGGTAATTATGTAAAAAATATCTAGCTTATAAATTTATTACAATTTATCAGCACGTAGGGGAATTTCAGCTTTTCTTAATTGTGAATAACTGATATTATGGCAGTCATTAATATTATATTACAGTCAAATGGGGTAATTTTGCTGTGCTGAATAACTTTGACAGTCTAACTGCTTTTGACTTTTTATTTTTTTTTCCCGAGCTCAGACACTCAATACAAGGCTGAATAATTGAAAACAGTCGTATCAGTCCTCATAAACACTGCTTATAAAAAAAAATAAATGAGTCTATCAATACCAATTGTAAATAGTCCTTTAACTTTTCAAGTTTTATTGTGAAATACATCGAATCAGAGTCTGGTAAGTGTTTTGTTTTAAAAACGAAAGCTGAATTTAAATTTTTGATAATATTTCTGTCATATTCTCACCTCATTTCTTCATAATTTACACCTAAACATAAGTAATATTTAGCAATTTTCAGGGAAACTTTGATAGTGTCAATGTTACCCATACAAGATATTTTTTTCATCTGTTTAACTTTGACGCTATGATAGTATTTTTTCTTCTCGTATGTACATAATATCTGGAGTTTTATATAACGATGTTCTTGTTGCATTTTTATCTTGTAGGTAAATTATTATTTTCCATGCCAAGAAAATAAAAAATTCCAAAACCAGGTAAAATGAAGTATGGAATCAGGTCTAACTATTCTCTAGAAACCATGCAGGAAGCCATAACAAAGATCAAATGTGGATCCCTAAGTGCTTACGCTGCAAGCAACGAGTATAAAATACCGATAAATACTTTAAAAAATAAATTACTTACCAAACATTCCAAGAAAGAGGGAAGACCATATAGGTCTTCTCTCTTTCTTGGAATGTTTGGTAAGTAATTTATTTTTTAAAGTATTTATTCATTTTTACTTAGCTCTCACCATTGGAGAAGACTTCGTATTTATTTAGATGCTTTATTATTCATAGAATGGGGTGAATAATTTATTGGTTGTTATTTTTTTTTCTAACAATATTCTTAGATTCTTTGTCTACATAAACTTACTTTAAAATAATACTGTTTATTACGGACCTTAATATTTTAAGATTATAATATATGATTGTATATTCATTGTGTTGGTTTTATTAAGTCTCATAAATATTGGTCTGAAATCCTAGAAAGTTTGCAATGTTATTTTAAAACTAAATGACAACATTTTAGATATTTAAAAAAATATACCAGCATTACCCAATTACTCAGAAAATGTATTTAATACAGAATTTACATGACCAGATTTAGTACTGTCAATGTTACCCGCATAGAGGATATAACTTTGTTATATAACAAACACTATTATAAAAGTGTCCCACCATTCTTAGGTATTTTTTTGACTGAGATGACATACACTATTATCTAAAAATGCAAAAGGCAATGTAATTGTAATAAGAAAAAATTATTAAAATTGGATAATTTTTGGAAGAGATACAGTTTTTTTTCGAGACAGGGGTAAATGACATCAAAAACCAAAAATTTCCTTGGCATTTAAGTAAAAAACAATGGCACTAAAACGGTTAATAATTTTAATATGCTCGTAATTTATTTATTTTGTATCAAAATAATTAATATTTTTTAAATTAAACACGTGCTTCCTCTGAAAAGTCATCTTTTTAAGTTTCTTTTATATTAATTTTGTGATATATTTAAATGTGAAGATAGATGTATCAGCACAGGCAGCAACGACTTATGCCCTTTACTAACAGAGGAAAGAGTACAAACTAATTAGAGTTAGAACTTCCTTTAACAGTGACAATAATTGCTATGTTCATGTCATATTTATTCAAGTAGTAAATTATGTTATTTATGACAACTTCTATTTTCACCACTAGCACCACTTCGTCTTTATTAGGCAATTAATTTCACATAATTACTATTTATTTTATCAAGACTAGTCGTAAGTAAACTCAAAAATATACGCTGTTTATGAAAGTGTTATTCTACATTGTGATTATGGCTGTTATAAACCTGATGAATTATTCAATCTTCGTTACTTGTTTAAAACAAGATTTTTTCCAAACTGTAACGTTGTAGTTATTGTTTAACTAGCTTTAATAGGAAAATAAGTAAGCGGTTAATTTGACATACGAAAACTATATATATTTTATTTTTTACATATCATCGTTGGTCTACGCATTAGTTCACAAGTTTTGACGCTAGATATCTATACTTCACATCTCCCTTTCTTTGTAAACTAAAAACAATGTTTTCGAAACATTGACAGTTGTTTGTTGTTTTTTTATAATGTGAGTGCATTCTCACTTCCAACTGAACAATACATGAATTTTTTATTACATAAAGCGTTTTGGCAAGATATCTGAAAAGAAAATTGAAAGTGTAGCTCTTATCGATATTGAGAGATTTTGTGAAAATAAGTGGCTCGGTTTTGTCAATTGGTTGTCATTGTCACTTTTTATAATAATGGTATAGCTACGGTCGTTAATTTATGATCTACATGCCTATTAAATTTTTTTAGTGAAATATTATCTACTGAAGTGCGTTTGCGTTTTGTTACAATAAATGTTACTTTACAACCGTGATTGCATAAAAATATAATATTGTCAAGAAAAAAAGGAAAATATGTTTAAGAGTATTTTCTTTTTAAGTACTTATCCTTAATAACTTTGTACTTACTGTTTGTTTGACACATTTAAGTGATGAATGGTTTTGAACTATGAATTATGAATAAAGGAGTTTATATTGATTTGTTTCTCTTATAAATACAATTCATTTCTCGTCATGTAGATGGCAAGAAGCATTTTATAAGCAGACTTTACGGCTATCAGAAGGAACGAAAGGCGTTTCAGGATGCCTTTTAACAAAATTACAATGTTTAATAACATGAATCAAGTCATCGGTTTTGTTGAAACAATTCGATCCATCCTGTTTCTTCAATCCATCTTCAGTGTTCGCCGAAAAACCACTATCAAAAATAATCTTTGATCTTAATTTGGAAATATTTTCAGTTGTACACTTATCATTTTTCTTATATTAATTTGTCAAATAATTTTATTTTTCAGTGATTTTAACAGTATCTATATTACTCATTTACCCAATATTGTTACAGCAATGTTTACCATAAATTGAGTTTGTACAGATGTATGTTGTGTAAAAAAGTGTTTATGAAATTAATTAACTGTTTCGACAAAATTGATAGTCTCTTCGAGTGTTCTCATAGAAAAATTGTTTTACAAAAAGATTCAAAACGTTGTTATATTTTTGCCAGTTTCGAGCTATTACACCGTATAGTTTTGTTAAGTGTATATTTGTGTGTGGCAAATGCAATTTTATGAATATTTTGTTTGGAATAATTTGTGAAACAACTTGTGACTTTGAACTCATATTTGTCTGGTTGCTGCTTAGCAGCATTCTACAACAAATTCAACTATAATGAACACATTTCTTAAAAAAGCAAACAAAAAGCCATCTTCTGTGTTCATTGAAGAATTATTTGGTAATCCCCAGCACAGTGCGTCTAGCAACACTATGAAATATTGAATATATTTGGCGTTAATTTTGAAGAAATTCATTGTTCAAAATTAAATGAAACTATACAACATCTTAAACCTACCTATTAATAACTCACCTGCTAATAACCCACCTTAAGATGTTGTAATACAACGAAACCTAGGCCGTGGTAAAGAACTTAAAGAAAGTATAATTTAATTGTGAACACCATGAATTTTATCTTCAACACTGCACTCAAAGGGAAAGACATTACTAGTTTGTCAGATTTCTTCGTAATTTTTTTGGAATTTTGTAGATGTTTTAACAGCATATTTAAGAATCAGGTTTGTAATGAAGAATCAGGTTAGTAATGAACAAGACATTTCACATCTCATTTTATTTACTAAATTACAATAATCTCTACAACATGTAAACAATACTAACAGGGCATGCAAATGATAAATATTTTGATATTAGATGATTTAGCAATATCAATATGTTTAAATGTATATAATTGTTATTCAAAATTTCAGCTTCTCTTCATTATACATAGAGTTTTCACGTATACTATGACTTATGTATTTTTCTACTTGCGCGGTTTGAAATATAAGGTAAATATTAATCTTTCTTGTTCTCTCAAACCTTGAAAACAAATTGACATTTTTTTAACTTAGTTTTATGGTTACATGCAAACCTACTAATTCTGTTTGTTCTTTGAATATTAAAATATTATTGAATTTAAAACCAAACACTCTCGAAAATTTCGTGATATGTTAATCTAAAACCGTTTTAACCATAAATTCGAACATTTTATTGACCTTATCATGTGTAAATAAATAAGTTTAATTGCATGTGTCAAACTTTATTAAAATTTTCATTTTTCGAAACTGTACTTTGGTCGTCTCTTCCTGTAATGCAAACTGTGAGTATTTGTATACTGTGTGGATATATCTACTTGCAAGTTGAATATTCTACTTGCAAGAGAAAACCTGTTTGACAGCGTTTCAAGCTGATGAGAAAATTCGTAAGTACTCAATGCAAATCTCCTGTAAGTATTTATTTTCTGCATCTTTGTGTCTGTGCTCTAATGCACGCAATAATTTATAAAATTTTACTTTCGTTATATTTTTATTGCAAAAAGTTTCTGGGTTATGATTATGAAGATCGATAAATAAATTTTAAAATTTGAAAAAAATATCTAAACATAAAGATCTTTGTTACAGGCGGATTTAAAAAAGAAAATGTTGAATAACTGTATTTGTACGATTGTTAATATTTAAATGAAAAAATTAAAAAATCTGTACAAAATGAAGTAAATAAAGAAAAAATGTTACTAGTTAGATAAATGATAATGATTAGTCAATTTTTTCAATTAGCTGCTTATGCCAAGTTCCAATGCTAACTTAAAAATAACCTATTACTTTAACATTATAGATACCATTAGAATGTTGTAAGTTTAATACGTATATATAGTTTAGTGTCCAGTGGCAGATTTCAAAGTTTGAACAAACATAGCTTATGAACGCAACACATAAGAGGGGCGCAGGGGGCGTCGTTAGAAGCGCAAGCGGTGCGGATATTTTAGTAGCCATGGAACAGTGGAGTGGAGAGCACAGCGCTTTTGCCGTCAACGCGTACATTTCAAGTGGATTTTCGCTGTCTGTATCACGCTGTCGATTTAATAATCGTTACAGTATTCGTTGCTTACGTGATGGACCATCGATTAACCTCATTCAGTTATGGGTAGCAATGTTCAGAGCTACAGGATCAACATTAAATAGGTCCAGGCCAGGACCCATACCATTGGTAGCCACGGATGAAAATGTTGAGTGTGTTATGGTTTCTGTCGTTGAAAATCCCCGTTTATCACTGCATACACATTCATCGATATTGGGAATTCCAAAATCAACTTTACAGGTAATAATGCTAAAAAAGCTCAAGCTCCATCCATATAAAATTCTAATTGTTCAAGATTTATACGACACGACACAGACTTTGAATTAAGAAAAACTTACACGGAGGTGATGTTGAGATTTCGTACTGCTACCCGGATGGGCAACATATTCTTTAGTGACGAAGCTGACTTTAACGTTGGAGGATATGTGAATAAGCAGAACTTTCGGTACTGGGATGTCCACAACCCAAAACAAATACATCAAGAGCCTTTACATAAGCCTAAAGTAACAGTCTGGTGTGCCATGTCTGCCTCTGCAATCATAGAGCCTTATTTCTTTGAAAATCAACGTAGCCAAACTGTAACTGTGAATTCGGAGAGATATGCCCAGATTTTAAATGACTTTTTCAGAGTAGAACTACAGAATAGTCCATTCTTCAACCAAAACACATGGTTCCAGCAGGACGGGGCCACAGCTCACACTGCTAATGTGTGTGAATGCAGTGCGGCAGTTATTTCCAGAAAAAAATATATCTCGAAATGGTACCGTACCGTGGCCACCTAGGTCACCCGATTTAAGCCCATGTGACTTTTTCTTATGGGGATACTTAAAATCCGTTGTTTACAAAACAAATCCGACACAACTTAAAGAAAATATTCGAGCCGAAGTCAGTAGGATACCCCAGTCGCTCTGCAAACGCGTTTTTGAAAATATGCGTGCTAGAATCGAAGAGTGTGTCAGACTAGATGGCTGCCATTTGGAAAACGTGGTTTTTTAAAAATGAATTCCGCATTTGTTGTTATAAAGTTAAAATAAACCTATTTTGTATTAGAGGTGTAGTTTTTTTTTAAATTTTTCAAACATTGAAATCTGGACACCTGTATATATATATATATATATAAATATATATTTTTACAGAGGCTATTCTTCAAAAATTTACATTTTTTATATCAAAATATATGTTGTCAGATTTTTATTATAACTAAGTTTTCTTCATTGTCATAAGTAATTTTATTTGAAAAGTAATATTGTTAGATAATTAAGATTTTGTAAATTTACTACACACTTATAACCTTATTAATTTTGATGTCCGACATTTTGTCATTAATTCCACTAATTACTTACCATAGTAACCTCACTTTTCAAAATATGACAATAGCACACATTAACACATTGACAATACCGCTCGCAGTGAATAGCAAATGTAAATAGTCGGGTTAAAATGAGATAATCATTTAGATAACTGAAAAAGAGGAAAGGGACTGAAATAATGAATCAAATGATAATACAATGGTCTATAACATACAGTTAACTTTGCCGCTATGCTTTGATGAAAATTCTGTTTTGTTTTGACACCAAATTTTTCTTAAAAGCAATTTGTGTTGGGATAAATGATTCAATGACAATGACAATTTACGGTTAATTATTGTTTACTCATTTTTAGATTTATAATATTTGAATTAAAATCCATTTTGGGGATTTAAGTATTTATTTTAGTGTGATACATAGCTTTAAAAAAAAATTATAAATTAACTGAAATTTTAAAGCCCATAAATTTTTTTTTCATTTATATCATAATATTATAAAAACTGTGTGAAAGACAAAGCTTGCTAATTAATAATTGTAATTAAATGTCCAAAACATGAATGGTATTAATTTTACAAAAAGTTTCTAAAAAAACTTTTGTCTATGTCATGATCTCCTGCTGCTAATATTAAAAGAGACTAATTTAATATTCAATTTTATTTATTTCATTTGTTATAAAATATTGAAAAATTTAAACAAAATTGAACATTCAGAAAAGAAAAATTTCGAAATTAAACAACTCAATGCAACAATAATACTCCACTTCCCAATATCTTATGACAAACTTGCAGTTTGAGATTACGCAATAAATAGAATAACAATGTTTTTATCTAACTATCTTTAATTTTATATTTAACAGTGTTCACTCTCTTTTACTGTGGGAAACTTTGCCAAGGTCAAATTGAAGAGGTAAGGTAGTACTAATTAAACAGACAGAAAATTTACAAATAACAAATATCTACTGAAAGTACAAATATGACTACAACATGCAGGTGAATAAAAAAGTATGCATATACTTAAACATCTAAATAAACATACACAAATATATTCCCCAGATCGTGATGTCGTTTTTTTTATATACATGTTCGTTTAATTGTAGTATTGACAACTGCATCTAATGTTGATAACATATTGAATTTTATATTATAATTATTCATATATAAATGGAGGAAATTGGTCATTTAGACAACATGCAAATATATCATTATAGAGATCTCTTTCATCTCGTAACCACTAATTGCAAAATATCCGATACACAGTCTAGTCAATGAACGGGAATAGAACAATGTCCCAAATGCATGTAAGACAACATAAAAGTTTCCATGGAGAAAATACTTCTTTTAATCTCCACAATTTTGTATGTAATAAATTAGACTTGGAAGACAATCCTGAGACCATCATTCCTGTACAGCCAGCCAGTCAAAGACCAAAGGACGGAGATACTCAAAGTAATTGCAAGAGTTGATAAAATTAATTGCATTCACAGCAGACAAATGATCTTTTGTATTGACTATTTTTATTAGAACGAGATGGTGTCAATAAATTTGATAACGAGGCCTGAGAAGATGAGTGATGGGTTGGGCTGTAAATAAGGCATATCACTTCCTTAGAGGAGTTGTAAACTACATCTTTTATTTTCAAATTTTATATAGCGTTATAATTCCAAAGAAAAATACCTTGTCTTGATAAAACACAGTGGGGAACTTTCAACTGACATCATCTTCCCTACGTCGGAGAAATATGCCACAAAAATGCGTTCGGAATGAACTTGGCCATCAAAGATGTAAACCATCATCTCTTGAGGAATGTAATGAGGGCCAAAAATTAATTTGTTAAAAATTTAAGCACCAAACGTTTTATAGCATTTCCACAACCTTCAGGGATTTCGATGTTCTGAAAACCTCATTGGTAATGAACGATTCACTTCATCCTTTAAGCAGTGCGGGTGACAGAACGGTTGGTAGTTTAGAGATGAGAATTTCACTGAAATCTTGTATCTTCAACTTGTCTGACCCTAACTTGGTTTATGCCATTATTTTCAATAGTTTTTGAAATGGGACCAAATCCAATTGCGTGTGTCGAAAATAGTGAATTATTATTAACTTTTATGTACAGTACATATGGCGGTCTTATTGCTACATGAGCAATCTCTTCCAGCCAACC
Source organism: Druceiella hillmani (assembly GCA_039881145.1). NCBI lineage: Eukaryota > Metazoa > Arthropoda > Insecta > Lepidoptera > Hepialidae > Druceiella > Druceiella hillmani. The sequence goes on along the minus strand of JAYKKI010000066.1, from coordinate 13,063,876 downwards.
ATAACAATTTGTATTGAAATTTAGTTGGTAGACTGTAAAAGATTTTACAATGAAAATTCTTCATAGCACATTAGACAAAAAAAAAACAAAAATAAATTAAAAAAAGAAAACAAAATATTGACATGATTTGGGATGGGAAAGACAGGAAAGGGCAAGGACACAAAGCAAAAGGTTTCAGGAGATGGAGGACTTTTTCACTCGATCTTTGAAAATATTTAAAGACGTGATTTTCCTGATGTCAGGATCCAGGTGATTCCAAATTTTTGCTGCTTGGACAGTGAAGGATTTTTCGTAAGTGGTAGAGGTATGTTTAGGAATAAGTAGGGTGTGTGAACTTTCAGATCGCAGCCCAAGGCCATGAGCAGACAAATCTTTAAATTTGCCACAAAGATAATTTGGGCTATGAGGATTTTTTAATATGTTAAAAAGAAGTGTAAGTATGTGAAATTGGCGTCGATCACGGATCTTCAACCATTTGAGAAGTGACCTGTATTCAGAAATGTGATCATATTTTCTGAGGCCGAAGATATACCGAATGCATACATTTTGAAGACATTCCAACTTGTAAAAATATTCTTCATTAAGATCAGGATAACACACGTCTCCATAATCGATAATCGGTAATAAAAGTGTTTGACAAAAGTAGATTTTCGTTTTAGTCGGTAGACAATTTTGAAGACGTTTCAAAGAGTGTATCCTGTTGAAAACACGACGAATAACATCATTTACTTGAGGCCGCCAATTAAGATTTCGATCGATCAGTAGTAGTCAGTAGGTTTTTAACAGTTGTCGTGTATGGTATTATTAGGTAGGTTTACTTTAGAAGTCAGTCTTTGACTACCAATGATGATAGCTTGTGACTTACTTGGGTTAACCAAAAGACCCATTTCATGAGCCCACTGATCAATTGAAGTGAGATCTCGATTAAGGATGTCGATGATTTTTGATAAGGAATGGAGGTTCGAGTGCGCATAGATTTGTAGATCATCAGCATAGAGATGATAATTGCTAGAAACGTTTTTAACAACATCATCAATAAATACTGAGAAGAGGAGAGGAGATAGAACTCCACCTTGAGGTACACCAGCTGTAAGATCAGTCCACTCAGAATACGTATTTGACAACTTAACACATTGCCTGCATCCATGAAGATATGAACTAAACCACTCAAGTGAATGTTGGGATATATTAAGATATTTCAAGCGGGCAAGAAGAATATCGAAGCCAACAGAATTGAAAGCACTGCTGAAATCAAGAAGCACAAGGACAGTGACTTGTGTATTATCCGTATCCAAGCGTATATCATCAGTAACCTTAATAAGGGCAGTTGAGGTACTGTGACCAGCTTTAAAGCCAGATTGAAGTGGATTTAGAGACTTATGAGCATTGAAGAAAGTAACAAGTTGACCATGAACAATACGTTCAAAGACTTTAGATAGAAGTGGTAGGATAGATATGAATACATTTAGTTGTCACTGTGTTAAACTAAACTGATTATACATAGATTAATGTACATAAATTCTATATATATTTAATTGTAGACTATAGCTTATGAAAATTCCATATTCCCAATTTCCATATTCCGTAATAAAATTGTATTAAATTCTGTTGTACGTTTATCAAGTGACTTTGTTTCTTAGGTTGTCTAATTCAATTGTTATAAAAAAAACAGGTAAAGTAAAAGATAAGTAATGAAGATATTAAAAGATAAGTATTGAAGATATTGATTACATTTAAATTAGGATAATAAGAGATATTTACATTAGTACAATAAGTAATGAATTTCTGTAATAAAAAATTACCACAAATTTATTGAACAGATGCTTACACATATGAGGTGAAAGTCTCAATTTTGTGATGTTTATTCTCAATTGATGAAATTTTGTAACCAACATCTCACTGAAGGCACAGACAGTCACAAGGACAGCCATGTGAATTGTCTGCGATATCAAGTTGATAATTATTTCTTTTAAACCTAGTATCTGAAAAGACATTTAATTAGTAACAATATTTTTTTTATAAACCCTTTTTAATAAATAACGTTTTATAAATAACAGTCATTAAAATTACCAAAAAACCAATGTCAATTACTATTTTATACAATATTAAAAATTAGAATGATTTATATAATATTATTCTCACTTACGTCATGTATATACAAGTCGAATATGAGTTGAATACCAGCAATGGATGAAAGAAAAGCTGTAACTACAGTCTGAAGTACCTGAAATAAAAATTGAATGATTAAAATGAAAAAAATTCTTGATTATCCAATTTATTTTAATTTCTTACAATATTACCTGTAAATTAAACATTTTATTTAGCGCATTGCATATATCATTTACTATAGTTAATACATTTGGTAACACCAATATGTGCATAGGATTTCCAGAAACATCAAAATGGCTATTATCATTCAATCTATTGCAGACTATCACTCGGGCTAATTCTGGTATGCGGTTTGTGTTATTAGGAAATATTTCTCGATTCATACGGTTTAGATAATCGTTTACTTCTTTTAACATTTCAATAATGGTATTTGTAAGTAAACACATTAATAGCAGTTCCAATTTATTGATAAATTCACCGAGATATGTAATTATGCGGACCCAACTCCAATTTTCAACATTACCAATTATGAGAAAGATCAAGTGGCTTACAAGTACAATGAATATGACCAATAATGTCATGATTTTTAATTTTTTAAAGCATTTTGTTCTAAACAAAATGCTGAAATAAACAGAAATATCATCGAACTTTTGCAAACTCTCAGCAAAGAAATTTTTTTGCCAAAATATATCAATAGATAAGATTAATATGAAATTAATAAGAATAGATATCTGAAAAAGACACCGAGTTATCTTTATTTCAGCGTAGAGAGAGATATAGTGGATCCAACTGCCTGTTACGGCAGCCAAAATAATGAGAAAAATTAATGTCAAACTGTAAATTTTCTTTAAAATAATTTTAAATAATGTAGTTCGATTTTCCAATTTATATAAAAATCTGTTGACTCCTAGAATTGATTGTAACACAATTAAAATGTGGATTGATTCCTCTACACAATGATATGCCATTTTTAAACAAACTGAATATTTCTACTACCCAATTCTAACAAAATATGTAAATGCTCTTCGACAATGTAGTCTATTTAATGTTAATTACTTGGCCTAATATAAGGCAATTTGTCTTCCCATAATATAACCATGATTGATTATTTGATTTACTCATCTATCAGGTATGCTTATTTATTTTTCTGTCGTTTATAAATATGATGGCCTTCTAATTTATTGATCTTGAAACCTTACATTTCTTTCTGGTGCTTTTATTGTACTTTAATTCAAATATTACATATCAATGCCAAGTTGGTATTATCCATTGTTATAAATAACAATCCACAAATTATTTTTCTGGTGGTTCATTTATTTGAAAAATCTGTTAGCATTACTATTCCTATTTTACTTGAGATAACATCAAAGTAATATTCGTAGATATATTTTTAAAAAAATTAAATTTAAAAAAACTTGTAAGTATAGATTCTGTGGTCGGAGTATGTACTTTTGAAGGAACTCATTCCATATTCTAGTAGATGGGAAAAGATATAGCAAAGAGTTATGTTCTGTGGTGAATATTTTATGGAATTTGACAAACTTGACCTTGATTTTAATTGGAGGAGTTTTGTAGTATTTCATCAGTTATTTGAGAATGCCAAATTAATTGATGATCAATTACCAAAGTAAAATATTTTGCTTGAGAAAAAATGATATCATGAGCCATTAAAGACTTATTAGGGTATTCAGCAAACAAGCACTGTAGGAACAATTATAATTATTAACTAGTAGAGTTGTTTCTGTTAACATGTTACCTTGAAGTGGTAATCGGTATGAATAATTCAAATAGTTTTAATAGGGTTGCTGCCGTGTCGACAAAAATAAAAAATAGCAATGGGGAAAAAACATTTGTATATTGGTAGGACAAAGGTAAAATTTTTATCAGTTAATAGCCTTGTTCTAATAATTTCGCTCTAAATAATTTGGCACATTTTTAACAGTTATTACCGGTACAGCCTTACCGAATCAACGTCAAATCCAGACCGCAGGGTATCAAAAAGATATGAATTGTCCAGAGAGCAATAAAGAGGAAAGACCAGTATAAATATACGTCTAAAGTATTTGGGCTGATTAAGGAAGGTTCTTAGTAAAGGAAGACTGTACGGCATTTTTCATTAGCAGAATAGCAGACAGGTTAACATAGAAATATTGGATGTGGTAGGTGTTATAATATCAATAATGGGAACAAGTGTTTATACAATTAAACATTAAGTTATGCAGCTTATTAACATTTCTTAATAATCTAAAATTGTATTTGTGTATAATTATTGAACAAAAGTAATGATATAAATGTATGGTTTTGCATTTGATATGGTATTTTATCAACCCTGTTCTTTGTAATATTTTTAAGAGACATATATTAGGCAATTAACAGAAGCTTTAATTTGTATTTTGAGTCTAGAAAGATTTACTTAAACCCAAACTTTCCTAACATGTTTTGCACTACAAATTATCATCTTTCCTTTCCACAATAAAATTAAAAAGTGAATTCATTCATATAATATCCCATCATTATAAATGGAACTGTTCTAAAATATATCAACTGTCACATGTATTTTGGGATAATGATTGACGATAAAGATAACTACAATTTTGAAATCCAATGCAGAATTGGGTGAGCCTGAAAAGCTTTCTCCAAGATTAGAAATATCTTTTGTGATTGCAAGTTTAGCCTGACCCTGCAAATATGTATGGCCCTTCGCTAGATACTTTCAGTCTCATATGTAGCTGAAACGTGGGTATTCACTGAAGCAACAAGCTAGAGAATTTAGGTCTTTGAGATGTGGGTATACTGCAGAATGTCACAAATCTCATGGGTTTTGAATAAAAACATAGGATATGTTAAAAAGCATAAAAACAACACAAGTTCCAAAACCTAGGACATATCATACATAACTACTTCACTTGCAATGAACATTATTTAAGCCTAGATAATGAGCAAGAGCAGGCCTGGTAGGAGGAGAAGATTCCGGCTGAAGGACCTATGCCTGTGGTACAATAAAATACCCATTTGCTTTTATAGGCAGCTGTATCCAGAGTCCAAATAGCCATAATGATTGCCAACATTAGTTAAGAGAAGGCATTGCAAGAGGAAGAAATTACTGAAAGTGTTCAATAATAACATAAGAGAAAATTTTGTCAATAGTCAATAGAAATGAAGTTGAAATCATGCTGTTCGAATGCTCATTGCTTGTATCGATAATGTATTCTTCCAAAATAAGTAATCATTTTGCCTATGGCATTCAATGAATTCACAAACAAAATCTTTGGGGACGTCCAAAAATCGGCCATTATTGTTTGTTTACATCACACCTGAATCTAAAAAGTAGGGAATTGAGTTCAGAACAGAGAATTATTAAACATAGGTAGAAAAAAAGTAACTAAACAAACAATCGCATGTCACGAGTTTTTAAAATGACGGCACGTGGCTTGCATGATTGATCGACAGTCATAGTTACTTGAAATCACTTGGCTCGTCTAGTAAAAATTCAGGCATGTCAAATATTCGCGAGTAAGTTTATTAAACTTAAAGTTTGCATACTCAGGCTGATTCACAGTCGAATAAAGTTGCGAGCGTGATCCTCGTTCACAAAACCGCATACTAAATCGATCGTCGATCATGAGCTTAACATAAGTAATAAATAAATAATAATTTCCTTAATACTTCGAACACTTTTCTTAACAAGGTGTACACCATTTCGTACAATATCTTAAAAATGTATAACAGAGAGTGACCACTTACTGTGCATTTTGTGTCTTTAAAACTCCTGTGGCCACATATGTAAGACTAAAAATAGTTGCACGATACTAATATAACTCAGAGTGCACGGTACCTAGGCAGAGACATGACAGAGATTGTATTTGGCTTGAAGTTGCATGGCTGCCAGCAAGGTTGAGAGCATGTCTCCTTTTGACTATTGGATGAATAGCATAAGGTATACAGAAGTGCTAGAAAGTGCTTTGGGCCTGTCTACTTTTTATACCTATAGTGACATGAATTTACATTTTAACAAGATTAGATATGCTATTATTAATGTATATATGCTAGTGTAATTAAAGGAAATTGAAACAGTTACTTTTAAATGTGCTACAAAGAGAATGATATGTTATAAGCGAAGTCAATGCAAATAACTCATCAATACTATGCTCTAAATCTACAAATGGCCGCACAAAAAAAGACTTGTTTATAAAAGAGAATTATTTAAACAAAAACAAATGAATAATACTTTTGCACAAGGCCGTATATTTATATATTACAATATTGCATTAGAAGGAATAATGGAAGTTTATCATCAACATTAAAATATCATTTTGATTAACGTCTCCCATTAATATTGGGGGTTGGCAACAATTGACAAGTTTTACTAAATGACGAGGCTGATTTTGTAAAAGCATACATTAAAACTAATGAAAAATGTGTCATTATGACTGTCACTAAATGTGTAGGTTATAAATAATATTCAAGTATTAAATTCATAATTTACAAGAAATTGCGCAGTAGGTATAAAATAATTGTTTGAGTGTTATTAATGTGGATGATAGAAGCAATGTTGCCTTGAAAGATTGAAAAAATTTACAATTACATACATAATTTGACATTATTTTGCATTAAGGTGGTTTTTGTTTTTCCAGTAGGTTTCCCGTGAACTTAAGATTCCCTGCCATTTCTGAAATGCGAGCTACCCATTTTAGTGTACTATCTATAGTAATACCGAAAAAAACTGTTCCATTTTAGTGTACTATCCGTACCATTCCATTTTAGTGTACTATCTATAGTAATACCGAAAAAAAAAAAAATTGGGCTGTAAATGAGGCATATCACTTCCTTAGAGAAAACGCAGAGTATATATTTTTATTTAAAATTTTATTTTTTCTTTGACTTTATATAGATTTACAATTTCCAAGGGAAATACTTTGTCTTGATAAAACACAGCGGGGAACTTTCAACTGAGATCATCTTTCCTACATTGGAAGGAACGCTCAGAAGACGGGTACTTCTCACCATATGTCTAAATTATGTTTGGTGACTGGTAGGAAGAAATATGCCACAAAAATGCATGGAGAGTGAATTTGGCCATCAAAGATGTAGACCATCATCTCTTACGGAGAGTAATGAGGACCAAAGATTAATTTTTAAAAAATTTAAGCAACATTTAATAACGTTTAATTGCATATTCATGTATTTTGATGTTCTGAATATGGGGGATGAACGATTTACTTCATACCTTAAGCAGTGTGGGTGACAAAACGGTTAGTAGTTCAGAGATGAGAATTTGACTGAAATTTTGTTTCTTCAATTTGTCTGACCCTGTTTGCTTTATGCCATCATCTTTAATAGTTTTTGAAACAGAACCAAATCTGATTGCATGGGATGAAAATTGCGAATTATGTTGAAGTTCTTTTCTTTGGGCTTGGATGATAAATAGTCCAATGTCACCGACAATATAAATGTGATCTTCATTCAATTTGTGAGGGGGAAAGTGAAATAGTGGAGAAGATTGGAAGACAGGGTAAATTTGAAATTGGATCGGACATTGGGCATGCCAAAACATAGATTAAGGTGAGGGGGACTGAAGACTGATGAATGAATTACACTAATGGATCATAAACTATGTAAAATACATATTTACTACTTTATCAGAGTAATTTATAGAGACTTCTTTGCAGCTTTAGAGACTATACTAAATAAGATCCAGAGAGAGAAACTATCTTTAAATATCACTAATATGTAAACACAATTTATAACTTAAATAATATATAAATATGAAATTATTGTTGTTTTCGTTAGTTGATAAAATAAATTATAAACACCTGTTGTAAAAGAAAGGAAGATTAAATCATAAATAATCATAGAAAAAGTTCAAATACATAAATGCAACAGGTTCTACTCAATATATTTCCTTGTTATGAAACTTTCCTGTGGAGCAAATACAAGAATGTTAGTTAGAACCAAATATATTTATATTAAAAATAAATTTAAAATAGAATAAAATTAAATAAATGAAATGTTTTCAAAACAATAAATCAAAGATTCACATCTATAGTTGCAGAAGTGTGACTTATTTACTAGAATGCAAACTTGCTAATTGAACAACTACAACAATATATGTAATAGCAAGGTTGAAAAAACTAGGCAATAACGATATTCGTAGGTCGAAGAGCTGACACACTGAGAAAGTTCCGCCATTGCTCTGAAGTACAATTTCTTCAAGTTTTTCCAATTCATTATCGACTGATGGACCTTAAACAATAGTAATAAGATAGATAACTAATTTATGCTTATTTCATATAAAAGATATGATGTAAATAATTTGCACGCATGTTATGGACATATAAATTTACAAGTTTTGTGTATTTGCCATGACTCAAATTTATACGATAAATTTGAGTCATGGTTAGGTCAATTTCAATGAAACCATTGTTAGTACCTAGCATAATTCTTCAGTTTGAACAGATGTGCAATCAGTATAAAACTATATAAACATAATCAGGAGCAGAACAGTGCACAAAAATGCAAATCAAGTCAAAAATTTTTAAATTTTACTATTCCATATACAATGCTGACTTAACTACACATACTGTAATGATATGTGGACTTAACAGGACAATTTATAAAAATTAACTTTTGGATTCTCTAAAAGTCAATGCTTTGTCTACACAACAGTTTGCACAAATGAATAAGATATATGAAGAATGCATTCTTTCATCTTGACTGTGATTTACGTAAGCTATCAAAGGTGGGTAATTAGCAAATAAAAAAAAGAATTTGAAATATCTTTTAATATTTGTTATTAATGTGCATGTGCTTTGAATTAAAAAGACTCCCGTAATTAACGTATGGTTTATTGCTTATACTCGCTATTGTATAAAATGTCAATTCAATCTAATGTAAAAGTCACTAGCATTGACAGTGCTACATTCTGACTAGTTGTCTAACACTCTCTCCCTCGTTATTATTCTCTTTGTTACAGGTATGTTTGGTTGTGGTGTTCAGTTTTGACCTAATTCTCCCATTGCAACGCGGCACAAACTCTGCAAGTGGTTCTACTACTATCCCTAAGTACTATAGGTTTCTATAGGTATTCCTTACATTCGGTTATGCTTTCAGTAGATCGCATTTTGTACAGCCTGATGCTGGCAGTGTAACATTTATCCTTACAGAACTAGGTGACTCTGTCGATTCTCTTACAGAATGGCTTTGTGTTGGTATGGCTTTCTTTTGCAGATGTCGTAGCCCAGATATATAGGTGACTTTGTGATTAGGTCAGCATGCCTTTGATGAAATTTTCCATCCACTTCCCCCCGTAATGTAATTTTCTTCTCCTCTCTAATACTTTCAAATTTCCATTTATTGCTGTCTTATATTCTAATCTATCCTCTATATCTGCTTTTGAATTCTTTGTTTATTCTGTCGTTTTTTCCTATATCTGTTCCCTTTTTACTAAGTCAATCCTTGTTCTACATAATCTTTTGAACATCATCTCTGCTGGGCTCAATCCCGTGGTGCTATTAATTGTTTTCCTGTACACCACCAGGAATTTATATACTTTGTCTTGTAGCAGTTCTTTCTCATAAGCCATTGCTTTTAGCTTATTTTCCAATGTTTACATATATCTTTCCACTTGACTATTAATTGATGGGTGAAAAGGAGCTGTAACTTTGCTTTGATTCCATTTTCTGTCAAACATTTTTGCATTTATCTGGTGGTCTGGCAAAATCGATGAGAATCCGGCTTCATGTCTATTTTGTGTATTCCCTTAGCTTTGTACTAGTACTTTCACAGATTTTCGCAGAAAAAAGCACATTTGGCATTGTTTTACCATATGTTCAATATTGAGGTCAATATTCTTCCACCATATGTAGCTTCTGGCAAATGCTTTCATCTTAACTATGCCCGTACATAGCTCTTCTGAGATCTTAGGTTGTAGTTTCTTTGGAATAACAACCCTGATGCTATAAAAAATGCAGTTGTTCTCTTACATTTACAAGGAAAATTCATGAAGTTTCTTACAATAATATTGTGCTTCATTCAGACTAGTTGTCTAATCTTTATTTCTAATGATTTGTTTCCTTATAATAAAACCCTAAAACCATTAGTCGGTTCTGCTCTAAAAACCACTATAACCAATTTAATACTCTCACATGTCATCAGTAGTGATCATCTTGATGCAAATGGCTGTTGTTATAACAGTCATTTGCTTATGTGGAAGAAAATAAAAAAATCTCTCTTTATTTCATTGTCCCTAAATTATGTCAAAACTATGACTTTGAATTCTAGTTGCATCCTATTAAAGAATTCAAGATTCAAATATTTTTATAAAATGTACTTCTGGTTATAAACGTGATTTTATTTTATTAACTAACAAATTAAAACTTATGAAGTGTAATTGGGTAAGAGATGCATAAAACCTCATATTGGAGAAAAAACAATACAAATCATCTCTTTAGGAGAGTTTTGATATGATACTCATGTTTTGATTAGTTAAGCAATCACAGAGAAAAAAATTCTTGAAAAGTGAAATAAATCAAGCCAACTTCTTAGTTGGCCAAATAAATATAGAATATGAATACGTCAGATATAGAATATTAAAAGTAACCAAAATATTCTGACCAATAGGAAATTATTGCAAATTCTCAATGTAGGTTTCCATAGCAACAAATAGAATACAACTTTTAATACCACTAAGGAAGTGGTTATAAGAATATATCTTCTGTGTGCATAGAATTTTATCTACTTCATCTTGTTCAAGGACAATTAGACCAAGGTCTTGTGAGATTATTTGCTATTGTTACTTATTACATTGAACTTTTACTTTATATACGTCGAACTCAATATGTTTGGCTTAGCCGTATTTGTCACATTTTAGAAAAACCCGTAATATTTTTTCTGAAAAATTCATGATAAACAGGAGTTGGATGACTTAAAAGCAATCAAATATGCAGAATTTGAAATGTTTCTAAAGAAGTCTTGCGTCTTGTTTTAAAACATCGATTTTTATATACGTTATTTAACATTGTTGATTATCCTCCTGACTTGTCTAAGATATCATTTGCTTAAATATTGTGTACTACCACAAATATTATATATTAAAACCTTGCCACAAATATTATATATTTAAAACTGCGTTTGTCACATAGTCATTAGTAGTTAGCACATCGACGTATAAATGTTGGCACATCGACGTATAAAATACATGACAGTATATAGTACCTACCAAACACCTTACAGTTCACTTGCTTCCACTGCAGTGAATTTGAGTACTTGATTATTACATCTGTTCATAAAAGGGTAATAAAGCCAGAACAGCTTGTTCATTTAATTATTACATGATGATAAATACAATTGATACTTATTAATTCATCAACAACATTATTCATTTTACATATTGATTTTCCCTACATGCTTGATTTAATTTTAATGCGGGTTGAAAAAGCCTTAAGCTCCTCACTGCTTAAACTAACTTGTAATTGTTTATAGTGAAACTGTAAATTAGTTCAAATTGCAAAATATTTAGTTCTTCATTTACGAGGACATTGACCATGCTTTGCTGTAATTGCTATTCTGTTTCAGTTCTTTTGATTTTCATTGAGTAATTGAAAAATCAATATTATTTTAGCACTGACTGGAATACATTCAGTTGCCACTATGTTATCATAAACTAATGATACATTGATTAAAGTAGATAAAGTTTATACATATCTAATTGTAGATTATAGATAATGAAATTCTCATATTCCAAATTACCATATTCCATATTAAAATTGTGTTAAATTCTGTTGTACGTTTATCAAGTGACTTCGTTTCTTATGTGATCTAATTCAGCCTGATCGGAAAAGTAGGTAAAATAAAAGATAAGTAATGCAAATATTTATTGAATATATTTGGCGTTAATTTTGTAGAAATATATTATTCACAATTAAATGAAACTACGTGATGTAGTATTATTTCTACTTTCTTTAAGTTCTTTACCACGACCTAGGTTTCGTTGTATTACAACAAATATTTATCACATTTTGTAAAGTTACCCATTCAAGTTGAAGTAACACAAGTAAATCAGGATAATAAGAGATGTTTATATCATTAACTATAGTTAATACATTGCTTATATCATTAACTATAGTTAATACATTTGGTAACATCGATATGTGCATAGGATTTCCTGAAATATCAAAATGGCTATTCCCATGCAATCTATTCCAGATTATCACTCTGGCTAAGTCTGATATGCAGCCTGTGTTATTAGGGAATATTTCTCGATGAGGTTCAGGTAATTGTTTATCTCTATTAACATTTCATTAATGGTATTCATAAGTAAACACATCAGTAGCAGTTCCAATTTATTGATAAATTCACCAAAATACATAATTATGTGGAACCAACTCCAGTTTTCAACATTGCTAACAATGAAAAAGATCAAGTGGCTTGCAAGTACAATGAATATGCCCAATAATGTCATGATTTTTAATTTTTTAAAGCATTTTGTTCTAAACAAAATGCTGTAATAAACAGAAATATCATCAAATTTTTGTAAACACTCAGCAAAGAAATTCCTTTGCCAAAATATGTCAATAGATGAAACAAATATGGAATTAATGAGAATAGTTATTTGAAAAAGGCATTGAATTATATTTATTTCAGAGTAGAGAGAGACATAGTGAAACCAAATGGCAACCAAAATAAAGAGAAAAATGAATGTCAAACTGTAAATTTTCTTTAAAATAATTTTAATTAATGTAGTTCGATTCTCAAATTTATAAAAAAATTGGTTGACTCCTAGAATTGACTGCAATACAATTAAAAAATTAATTGATTCTTCTAAACTACAGCACGCCATTTCTAAACAAACTGAATATTTCTCTATCTAATTCTAACAGAAAATGTAAATGCTCTTCGACAATGTAGTCTGTTTAATGTTAATTACTTGGCCTAACATAAGGCAATTTGTCTTTTCATTTTATAACCCTGATTGATGATTGGATTTACTCGTCTATTCTACAGGTATACTTATTTATTTACCTATGGCATTTATAAAAGTGATGGCCTTCTCATTTATTGATCGTAAAATCTTACATTTTATATATTAATGTACTATTATATATTAATGTCAAGTTGGTATTATCGATTGTTACAGATAGCAATCCACAATAGGTAAACGGTTTTCCTAGTCTTTGATTTATTTAAAAAATTTTGTAAGTGTTGATTTATTCCTATTTTCCTTGATGTAACATCAGAGTAGTTGTATTCATGTTGTCTTTTAATAAAATTTGTATTACATTCTATTTATATAGACGGATATATTTTCCACGTATATTTCTAATATTTGTTTTTTCTTTATCGTAAAAGAAATGTGTTTTTATAGATGGTATTTGTCCTTTATATATTTTTATTTTTCAATTATAAACAGTAATATGTTTAAAATGATGATGTTACCTTCTATGAAAATAAATTTTTCTTTGATAATTGATGCAAAAAATGGCAAATGTAAAGGTCGATGGGCAGCTTTCATTTTGAGTGGAAATTTTTAAATTAAAAGTGTAAGGCAGGCCTACATATCCTCATTATATTCACATAAACATTGAATAGCATTGCTCATGAAGCTCTCAATAAAGTAACTGAAGAAATATCTGTCAATGGGAAATTTATCAATAACATCAGGTATGCAGATACCACTAATCATATTAACAAATGATCTGCAAAGTGTTTGCTGTGACGTTTTCTTCATAATTTTCATTGCAGATTTTATTCATCAAAATGTTCTTAAAGCAAATAACTGACTAGACTGTGATTCATCTAATATTAGACTGTAGCTGAAGTTATAGTTTGGCAGTACTTACTCTTTCGTCTGTGCGTAGGACAGCTCGCAAACCAAGGAGACAGTAAATAATTTACTGTCTCCTTAATGTCTCGGTTAATGTTGTTTGGCTGTTGAAGCATGACATTAGCACAGCTTTCAGGCAATGGGGCTAATGTCCAATGATTCCTTGCAGCTTGATTTCAGTAATTCGATTGATAATTGTTAAGAACAATCAATCGTCACTCGAGTGCAGTAGACAATGGCTCGTCTTGATGCATCAATATCCTTTTGTCTGTACTAATGGATATGCTGAGCTGCAACTTCACAATATTTATTTATTTATGTACTTTAATATATCTAATTGATACATAGGGCACACTTATTGCTACGAGAATAATCTCTTATAACCAACCAGAACACCAGTTCAAACCCACTTGGCGAGTGGCCGAGAATCGAACCCAAGTCCCCGCGGTTCATCACCATATTAAAGATTGTGTACCTTGTGATCAACCCGATACACCAAAGGGACGTCTTATAGCTTACATGATTTATAGCTTAGACAACATAACTTACACTTGGCTTGGCTAGGGAAACTTGCTTAAGCAAATAATTTACTTTGTTAGACTGGCAACTGTGTTCCTCTTTTTGCTACTTGTGTCTATGCGAATTCTGTATAGACAAGAGTTGATGGATTAGACTTATGATCTGAGAGTATCTAAGACGATGTTAGCGGGCAAGGCAAGATGGTAGATATTGGTGGATGATATGGCATATATCGGTAGTGAATTTAAATATGAATAATAGGTGCTTTGGCAATTTGGTGGGTGAGGTTGGTTTGTTGGGTACATTGATGAGCAGTTTGTGGTCTTCTTCAAAACTTCAAACTTCAAAACTTTTGAAATCTATGTAAAATGCTTTAATGCCATGCATGTCGCCAATGGTTCTTGATTGTTGATGTAGTATAATGTATTGAATATGATATACTATTGCCTAATGGTTGCCACTACCCACCACAATTGAGTGGTTATCACTTCTCATCGATATATCCTTGCAGTACAGTACCAGTTGCGTTGGTGTATAATGCAATAGATGCATTGTGCGAACGAGTAAGGTTATACTTTTTATACAGTCCTTGCATGATATAAATGATTTATTTGCTTGCTGTGTCCAAAACAATAGATGTTTTAACTTGCTTCTTCACATTATTTAGGTAAGCAATCAGCTGAGATTGTAGCAATGCGGCATCAAATATATTTTCTCATAAATAGATGATTACACCAAGGAAACATTTATCTATCTATAGGTTTTTGTTTGGGGAAGTTGATGATGGCTTTAATCTTCTCTTTCGGTTATTTGACGCCATCCTGGGTAAACGACAAATTTTAATTCTGCCTTTGAGCCAGTTGAAGTACAATTGATATATAATTCTGCATTTAATTTCAAAACTGTGATTCCCATTGCCCCAAGATACATGTAACAGATGATCCTAGATACATTTAACAGTTTACAAACAGAGCAATCCCATTTATGGTGATGAGTGAATGAGTTTCGAGTGTTTGGCTTATAGTTAATGTTGATTCAGTGCTGAGAATCCATATTGCTTACAACTAGATACTAAGGTGATGTTATCTGCGTATCTGATGTTATTAATAAGTCTCCTATGGACAGATTTTCCTCTGTTACTTTGTTCAGAGCCTCTGAGAGTATTGATTCAGCATAAAGATTGTGTAGCAATGCTGAAAATACGCAGCCCTGTCTTACCCTTTTAAAATTTGCACTTAAAATGAAAGCTGCCCATCGACTTACATTTGCTGTTTGTTGCTTCAACGACAATTATCAAAGAAAAATTTACTTTCTTACAATGAAATTTAATTAATTGATGACTTCATCATTTTGAACATATTACAATTTATAAATGTTAAAGGAAAAATATTGTCTATAAAAACACATTTCTTTTACGATACAAAATAAACAAATATTAGAAATATATGTGGAAAATAATTTCTGGTATAAATAAATAGAATGTAATACAAACTTCATTAAAAAAGAATGGTTATTGAGAATTTACTTGAATTTTGCTTTCACAAAATTTGTGAAACATAAGAAATTAAAAGCAAATATATATTAATGAAATAAATAAAAAAAAACAGTAAAAACTAAAACTAACTTCTGTTTTTACGGAAAAAAATTGCATTAAATGTCCATGTAGAGTTCAACAAAATACTAAGTATTACATGAAAGAATTAAGTTTTGAATTTTAATGTAGCCAAGTAAAGATGACAACAGGCAGTGCAAAAGATTTTGGGAAAGTTTGAGTTTAATAAAATCTTCTGCATTCAAATATGAAATGAAGCTTCTATCTGTTGCCTACTTTATGTTTCTTAAAAATATTAAAGTGAATATAGTCGCTGAAATACTATACCAACTGCAAAGTTATACATTTAAATTGTTACTTTTCTCTACACGAATACTTTACACGATTACGTGAATATTTAAATGAAAAAGGCAATTCTAATCAATCGAAAACCTCCTCTCAAATTTAAATATTTGAGAAATGTTACCAATATAAACAGTTGGATCATAGGAGCACTTGTTCTCATCATTGATATTATAATACAGTAGGCATGTACAATAAACATATCTCTTGTTTTCATTACGAATCAAAGAATTTCAACATTAATCAGTCAATTGTTTTATAAAGCAGATAATAAATAATAATATTAAAAAATCAGAATATGTAAGTATAAATATTATATAAAAAAATCAGAGTATAAATAAAAAACAATTACAAACTTTTCAACCGCCCCTCGTAATAAGTCAATATTACGAGGGGCGGTTGAAAAGTTTTGAGCCCAAGTACCTTTAAGTATTACTAAGGACTCGCGCAGCACATCATTAATTGGGGGTATCCTAAGAAATATAAATATCAAGCTTCATTATGCTTTTAGTAACGGAACCATAAACGTCACCATGTCCGAGTAATCCGCACTTTGCAAGAAATTGAAGTACAGAGCTGTCATAAAATTCCTTACAAAGAAGAACAAAACATCGCTGGAAATATTTGAAGAGATGTCAGCAGTTTATGGGAAATCTGCACCTTCATTTGCGACTCTCTTCTCTCTGCTCTGCGACTCTGCTTCTCTTATTTTTGAGGGGCAAGATGTGCAGTAAGCACGTTTTTTAGGTAAAAGCTCTCCTAGAATGTCTGCTTGAGCATCAGAAGGCTTCTTTGATAACAATTTAGTCACTTTAAAGATAATCACGCTTTATTTTGACTCACGTGGCCATTGTATTTCAAAATTAGTGAGACTCTCCTTAGTGACGCATACACCTTTCGAAAGCGTAGGACGTGGACTGGGATGTCACAAAAGTGCAATGCGTGATTTGCAATATTTACAAAGGTAGAGCCATGTTTACCACACCTTTACGTCAATTTTATGCAGACTATCTTTTTAGGGTTAAAGATGTTTGTATTACATTCAATTTTTTTACGTCAGAAATTGTTTTCCAGATATATTTTTAATATTTCTTTTACTTGTTTCATAGAAGAAAAGCATTTTTGTATAGGGTATTTTTCCTGTAACGTTTCTAAATAGCAATATGTTTAAATTGATGTAATAAAATAATTTATTTTTATGTTTTTGCTTTGCATGAAAATAAAATTTTATCTATATTTTCAGAAGCCCTGAACAAAATAACTGAAGGAATATCTGTCAATGCAAAACTTAAGCAGGTGTTCAACTTTATTATCTAGTAGTAAGGCCCAGTACTCCAGTACTCTAGTAGTAAGTACTAGCTTCCAATACTGAATCAATGTTAACTCCGATAAAGCAAAATATATGGTTATAAGCCGAACACCCTAAACTCATTCAACCATGAACACATCAACAGCTATAATTATCTAGAAGCAAAGGCCGAAATAAAGTAAAAAAACGATTTTTAAATCCAATGCAGATTTGAGCAAACCCGAAAAGTTTTCCATGAAATGAGAAAGGTCTTTGTGATTGTAACTTAACACTGGAGGTGCAAATATGTGTGGACTGTCGCTATATAACTTCAATCTTATTATATGGAGCTAAAACATGGGTATTTACAAAGGGACCAGTAAGAGTATTCAGGTATTTGAAATGTGGGTGTACTATCGAATGTTGCGAATCTCATGCATTCAGAAACTATGCAGTACCATAGTACTTCAGTAAATGAACAGAGATACAGAGATTTTCAAAAGCACAGAACAACACATTCTCCAACAGAGATCCTGACTGATGGCCCTATGCCGTTGGTACAATAAAAGTATTTGTTCCCTTTTTCAGGCAGCTGTATCCAGAGTCCAAATAGCCGTAATGATTGCCAACCTGGCTAAGAGAAGGGACTAAAAGAAGAAGAGATTATTTAAAGAATGCAAAAATAAAGTAAGAGAAAGTTTTTTTAATAGTTAAAAGTTGAAAGTTATGTAGTAATAAGACGAAAGAATTTTGAATTCTGTTATTCAAATGTTTATTGCTTTGTGAACAATCACTTCATTCCAATTCAGTTTATTACTTACTGCTTTGAATATGTCATCAAATATTTTTACTAATGTTTTTATTTTTACGTATAGACAGGAACTTAAAATCTAGTTATTACTAGATCTGAATACAGCTGAGGCCTTAAATTAAATGAAATTAAAATATTTACTTTTTAAATTTAGATTCATAGACACCAACAGATGTTTATTAACTCTGTTTGTTTGAATTGTGCTTCACAGGGAAACAACAATTTTTGTATTATGATTATTAAAATTTTTTTCATATTTACGTGTTAATGTAGTTAAAGTGAATATACAATCAGCAAATT
Source organism: Druceiella hillmani (assembly GCA_039881145.1). Lineage (NCBI taxonomy): Eukaryota > Metazoa > Arthropoda > Insecta > Lepidoptera > Hepialidae > Druceiella > Druceiella hillmani. The sequence goes on along the minus strand of JAYKKI010000066.1, from coordinate 13,045,134 downwards.
AAAGTTAATCAGTAGCTGCTAAGAAATTATTATCCGCTACAGTTTTTCCATTACTTGAAATTAAAATATTATTTTTCTCATATGGATCATGAAAATTTCTTTTGCACCATAAAAGATAATTACAAACTATTTCATTTTCCTTTGCCTATATCTTATAGCTTTCGTAATTTTCATTATATGAAGTCTATAGAGATCTGAATTCTATAAGAAAAATTCTATAAAGATTTGGTCTCAGCCCAAGTTGTAAGCCACTCTAATGGAAACTGCACTCTTTGCTTAAAATAGTATGCAGCTATCTGACATTCATACAACTCAGTTCCAGAAGTAAAATTCTTAGTATATTGAGAGAGTGACATATGATAATGTGAGAGTATATTGTAATGTATTTTATATATAGAATGAAAATTGAGATCAAACACCATACATTTTTAGCGCTCACTCAATGACGGATTGTAGGTCACTTTCTTGAGAGTTTTGAAATTACGTACCAAATTTAGTGTTTATGAAATCAATGAACAAATAACTCAGAAAATTGGAAATAGCTAGCTAGAAATGCAAATGAAGGTTATGTGTAAGGTGTACCCATCAAGTTCCACCACACATATAGTAAGTTAATATGGCTTCATATAAGTATGGTAACTACGGCATTGGCTGTAGGCATTAGCAGCACTATAGCTGAACCAACTGTGCACGCACGGCAATGTAATGCTGACAGTAGTTTGGGACCAATAACTAGCATCTATGGGGTGACATATTTATTGACCATGATAGTATATAAGTTTGTATAGTATATATTTCCATTGCTCCATCAAAATCTGGTGAATATTACGATTTATTTTTCATGCACGTTACCAATATCTGATTGCTAACTTCTTCATAATTCATGATTTTGTTTTATATATTCTTGTCCTCATAAAGCAATGTATTTTCTCAACGACGACATCTTCATTCTTCAGCAACGATCACATTTTTAATATAAAGCAATGTATATTAAAAATGTGATCGTTGCTGAATGGGAACGTATTCCTCAGGAAATGATAAAAAACATCATTGCCTAGCAGATTAAGCGCATTGATTTTAGCTGGAGGAAGCCATACTCGTTACTAAATTTTCATATTTTATGTTAAATTATTAAAAAATATTAAAAAATAAACTTAAGCCATTTTTAATGTATCAGTATGAAAACCTCGCCTGTGGACTTTACATCGTTTTCTTTATTTATTCGCATTTTTAATGACTGAATTAGGTAAAAACGATATCTCAATAATAAATAACAATATTCTCATCTTATCGCCATATAAAATGCATCAAATAATAATAAAATAACTCTGATTTGGTTTATTCCTATAAGTGCCCGTTTTTTTTGCAAAAGAGTTTATAATTTTTTTAACAAATTCATTTTTTTTGGTTTTTCCTATTCAGAATGTGCCAACACAGTAACAGTCAGGACAACTAAAGAATAATAAATTGTTCTCAAAAGAACATCGGACAATTTTCATGAAAAAATTAGTCATCGGCATGTACTATGCGATGCTAGTCATCAAGTGGCTCCACGAATTCGACCTGAATAATGCTACTTATAATAATCAATTATACCAGCTTGACATTAATATGTGATATTTGAAATTCAAAATCTTCAATTTTTTTTGGTGCTCAAATCTGATGAATCGGTAAATCAGAAGGTCATCACTTGTAAACGACATAGGAAAATAAATAAGTATACTTGTAGACTAGAGGGTAAATCCAATAATCAATCATTGTTTTAATGTGAGAATACAAATTGCCTTTTATTTCGTCAAGTACACACAATACACAACATTATCGAAGAATGTTTACATTTTGAGTAGTAGAAATAATCAGTTCGTTTAAAAATGACGTGCCTTTGTGTAGAGGAATCGATTCGCTTTTTACTTGTGTTACAGTCAATGCTAGGTGTCAACCGATTTTTATATAAATTTGAAAATCAAACAACGTTAATTAAAATTATTTTAAAGAAAATTTACAGTTTGACATTAATTATTTTCATTATTTTGGCTGCCGTAACAGGCATTTGGTACCACTATATCTCTCTGTATTCCGAAATGAAGATAATGCATTGCCTTTTTGATATAACAGTTCTTATTAATTTCGTATTTGTTTTATCTATTGATATATTCTGGCAAAAACATTTCTTTGCTAAGTGTTTACATCAATTCGATAATATTTTTGTTTATTACAGTATTTTGTTTAGAACAAAATGCTTTCAAAAATTAAAAATCATGACGTTATTGGGCACATTCATTGTATTTACAAACGATTTCATCTCTTTTGTCAATAACAATGTTGAAAATTGGAGCTGGTTCTCCATAATTATATATTTAGGTTTATATACTAACAGATTAGAATTGCTTCTAATGTGTTTACTTATGAATACCATTAAAGAAATCTTAAATGAGGTAAACAATTACATGAATCGTATTAATCGAGAAATATTTCATTATAACACAAACTGCGTACTAAATTTGGCCAGAGTGACGGTCTGCAATAGATTAAATATGAACACCCATTTTGATGTTTCTGGAAATCCTATGCACATATTGATTTTACCAAAAGTATTGACTATAGTAAATGAAATATGCTGTTCACTCAATAAAATGTTTAGTTTACAGGTATATTGAAATGAATGGTATACATAAATAGAATATTCAAGAATTATTATTTTCATTTTAATCATTAAATTTTTACTTTAGATACTACAGAGTCTAGTTATGTCTTTTCTCTCTTCCATTGGGGGCATCCAATTCCTTTTGGACTCGTATATACATGATGTAAGTAAGAGTAATATTACATAAATCATTTTAATTTTGATATTGTACATAATAGTAACTGATATTGGCTTTCTTGATAATTTTAATGGCTGTTATTTATAGAATAGTGAATGCCAGTTTTCTTTACGATTATATATATATATATATATATATATATATATATAACAAAGTTTTATATAACAAAGTTTTGTAAAAAAAGAATATTATTACTAATCAAATAATTTTTCAGAAACTATGCTTACAAGAAATAATTAACTACGTGATATGGCAGACAATTTCCGTAGTTGTCCTCACGGCTGTCTGCACTTTCAGCGAGAGGTCGGTTGTGGAATTTCGTCAGTTGAGAATAAACATCACAAAACTGAGACTTTCGCCTCAAATGTGTAAGCATCTGTTCAGTAAGTTTGTAGTCATCTTTGGTTAGGGAAATTCATTATATATTGTAGTAGGATAGACATCTCTTATCATTCTAATTTAAATGCGTTACTTAGCATTGAATGAGTAACTATATGAAATGAGATGAAGATCTTCCTTACTTATCTTTTATTTCATTTATTTTTTCCATAACGACTGAATTAAATAACATAAAAAACAAATTCACTTGATAAACGTACAACAAAATTTAATACGGAATAAGGAAATTTCATAATCTGTAATTTATAATTAGATATAGACAAAGTTTATCTATATTAATCTATCTATAATCAGTCTAGTATAAGATAGTGGCAATTAAACATATTCTGTCAGTGCTAGAATAATACTAATTTTTCAATTATTCAACGAAAACCAAATGAATTGCAGCAGAATAACAATTGCAGCAAAACAAGGTCGTCGCCCACATAACTGAAAAACTAAATATATTGCAATTAATTATTTTAAATAATTTTTAGTTACACTGTAAATATTTATTAAATTTGTTTTAGCAGTGAGGAGCCAAACGCTTATTTAATGCATGTTAAAATTAAATTAGCCTATATGAATAATGTTGTTAATCAATTAAAAAGTATCAGTGGTATTTATCTATTATTAGAAGACTCAAAAGAATAATACCTTTTGAGCTTGTCAGACATTAGACCACTAAGTGATTCAAAGGAAAATCTTAGTTTAGTCAACACATAGTATATTAATTCAGAAACAAATTAATCGTTAGTTATATAACTAGTTTTGATAAAAATTGTAAAATAAAAAAATTAAAAGAAAGTGGTATTTATCAACATATAATCCTCAAATGAACTAACTCTTCTGGCTTTATCGTCCTTTTAGAAACAGATGAAATGGTCAAGTACATATTACATATTTGTAAGTTTCTTTGCCATTTCTAAAGCCTTTGTGAGGACGTGAGCAATTTTTGGAAATGTGGTTCTGATATATAAAATTGTTGGTAGTATACATTATTCATATGAGTGCTATTATGTGAATTAAACGACATATATAAAAATCTTTCTTTTAAAACGAGACTTCTTTAGACAACTCTTCCATTTGTACGTATGTGATTACTTGATATATCAGCCCTTTTATATCATGAGCTTTTACTGCTATGGATTTTTTTTGAAACAATATGACAAATATGGCAGAGACAAATGTAAAAAATACATAAATTTCAATAAACCATAGCAAAAAAAATTCATCCACTTTTTCTTAAACAAGGGTATACAAGTGTATGTACTAAGTCTTATATTAAAGTATTATAGCAACTGTTAAATATTCTATAACTGATTGATTCATTATCTAATCCGACAAAGAAGTCAGATTTGCCTGTTTCACTTTGCAAGAAATTTGTATTACAAGTTGTATTCCTAGCTTGTATTACTACTTTGTAGATGTTAACCCCTGACGTTAATTGAAACATGAGTATCATCAAACGGCTGCCTTGTATTGTTTCTTTTCCATTTTGAGTTTTTCATGCATCTCTCACCCCATGACATTTCGTAGATTTTATTTGTTAGTTAATAAAATAAAATTATGCTTATGACCAAAAGTATGTTTCATAAAATTATTTTTATCTTTAATTTCCTAATAGGATGCAATTAACATTCATTTTCATAGTTTTGATGTAACCGAGGGATAAATAAAATAAAAACGAGATTGATTATTTTCTTCCACATAAGTAATGGTCTTCTGTTATTGCATCGGGATGATCACTGATGATGTCATGTGAATGCATTAAATTGGTTTTACTGCTTTGTAAATTTATTTTGTAAAACCAACTTGTAGTCTTAGAAATTTATCAAAATTAAACAAACCATTATAAATAAGAAACATTAAATAATATTTAAAAATTTTTTGAATTAATAAACAATTTCTTGTCCTTAACGAGCTTTGGTAAACGATAGTCAAGATGAAAGAATATATTTTTCAGACTTATTATTTATTTGTCAACTTTTGAAACACAAAAACTACTGCGTGAACAAGCATTGACTTTGGATAATCGGGAGGTTAATTTTTGGAAATTGGCCTGTTAACTCATGCAGAGTTAATAGGCCAATAATCATTAGAGTATATGTAGTTATCTTAGCTTTCCACAATGGTGAAATTTGAAGGAAATATTTGACTTGATTTGCATTTTTGTTCAGTGCTCCGCTCCAGATTAAATTTATGAAGTTTTCCAACTTTGGCATCTCTATTCATGTTGAAGGATTATGCTATGTCACAACAAGAGTTTTATTCAAATCGATCTAACCATAACTCAAATCTATCATGTAAATATTACATATACAAACAACTTATAAACTTATATGTTAATATGAATATTGTCAATGGTACAAAATTCCATTATATCATAAAAAAACTCATTTTTGTCCAAATTTTTTGTATCATATCTTTATCATGAATATATCTTTATTATGAATGCAAATTATTTACTGGTTTAATTCCTATCGTTTAAGGTCCATCAATTGATAATGAATTGGCAAAACTTGAAGAGATTGTACATCAGAGCAATGGCGGAACTTTCTCAGTGTGTCAGCTCTTCGACCTACGAATACCATTGCTGCCTATTTTTTTCAACCTCATTATTACATATATTATTGTAGTTGTTCAATTAGCAAGCCTGCATTCTAGTAAATAAGTTACACTTTCACAACAATTGATGAGATTCTTTGATTTACTGTTTTGAAATATTTCATTTATTTCGTGTCACTCTATATTAAATTTTGTTGTAATACAAATATTTTTTTCTAATAACTGAACTCACATATTTACTACAAAGATAAGTAAAACATTTTGTGAATAGGAAATATATTATGTAGACAAACCTATTGCTACAACATGTATTTTGACGTTTTCTTTGATGGCTTATGATTTGTGTTCCTTTCATAATAGGTATCTATAATTTATTTATTTTATCCCTGTAATAAAACCAACAATAATTTCATATTTATATGTTATAAGTTTTGATTACCTATTGGTTACATATCTAAGTTATAAGTTGTGATTACCTATTAGTTACATATCCAAGTTATAAGTTGTGATTACCTATTGGTTACATATCTAAGTTATAAATTGTGATTACCTATTGGTTACATATGTAAGTTATAAGTTGGTATTACATATTGGTGATATTTAAAGAGATATAACCAAAAATGCAATATTGAACTATTTAATTTTTATATCTCTTTTTCCACATTTCATTTTCAATAATTTTTAAAATAATTTATTTGTAGATTATATATATAAAATTATATTAAACTTGTCTCTTAGTTTTGGCAGTAGGAGATCATGACATTGGTAAGAGATTCTGCCAGAAACATTTTGTAAAGATAATATCGTTCATGTTTAGACATTTAATTACAATTACTAATGAGTAAGCTTTGTTTATTACACGGTTCTTATATTATTATGATATGAATATAAAAAAAATTTACAGACTGTTTATAATTTCAATAATTTTTTTTCAAACTTTATGTATGATATTTGATTTTAAGTTAAATTTAAATACGGAATATAGAAACATAGTTACAGTAAAGTTATGAGAATTGTTTTTTTTTTGAGGTACACAAAACTAAAAACGTACCAGCACAAAAATATAAGTAGTAGCAAAATAAATTATATTTATCTCGAGAGAAATGAGAGCATGTATAATAAGTCAATGTGACTTCCTTATTACATAATTTGCTTTAATAGAAAAATTTCATCTTTAGCAAAATTTTGTCTTTTCTGAAAATTTTATAAATTGCAATCTGCATGAGCAGAGGTTGAGGATGATATGTTTGTATAAGTTTTAAAATAATGGATATGGCAACAGTTTGAGAGTTCCAGGTGGGATAATAAAAATACAAGCTACAATTTAATAAAGCTGTGAATTAAAATGCAATCTCAATTAACTCTAGTGGTTATTTATTGTTAAATACATTTACTTTGAAAGTTAGACATCACTTTTATTGCAAATAATACATCATACAAGTTATTCAACAAAGTGATGGCTCCAAACTTTCAAATTGTTCTGCAATTTTCTTCAGAGAAATTTGCATGAATGAAAGTATATTATCTGTTACATTGTAATTGTCTGCTTATTTCAGTTGTAATCATCTATACACATTGCGATTTTTGCTGGGGAATAATTTATAATAAAATACACAATGAAAATATTGCTATCTTTTTATTTTAAGTACAAAAAGTTTAAGCTATTCTAAGGCTATGTAAGATTAAAGTTTTTGTTTATATTTTTGTTTTCGTGTTGCCAACCCTCCAAGCAAGAATGGACACTTAGACGTAATATGCCTTTATGTAAGTATTGATAATTATTATATGATATGATATTGTAAAGTATTGATTTTATTATAATGCAATTTTTTTCAAATCAGAGAAGAAGTTTAGTTAGAAATGGTTGAAGTATTTATACCATATTTATGTAGTAATAAGTATAAAATAGTATGAAAACACGGAAAAAATTTTCCTCATTTTCATAAAAAAACAAATGTTTCTAAAGGAAGTCTTTACAAAATATAATTTTAGTTACTATCATAGCAAAGCATAAATAATAATGAATTGTAAATGTAAAAAAAATTATTTATCGTAGTAAAAATTTATTTTATCAAAAATTTAATTTCAAAACGAAATACAAACACATGCAGTTATCTACAAATCATATTGGTAAAAATTACTATATGTTACTGATAATTGTAACATTCGATTTTTTATTTCATTCTATTACAATTGTCTGTTTATTTACTTCATTTTAACTTGACTATTTACGTTTGAGTGGCATTAATCACTACGAGAGGTAACGTCAATTAATAAGTGACGTGAGTGCTCGAGAGGTTAGGTTAGGTTAGGTTAGGTTAGGTTAGGTTAGGTTAGGTTAGGTTAGGTTAGGTTAATTGAAACATGAGTATCATCAAACGGCTGCCTTGTATTGTTTCTTTTCCATTTTGAGTTTTTCATGCATCTCTCACCCCATGACATTTCGTAGATTTTATTTGTTAGTTAATAAAATAAAATTATGCTTATGACCAAAAGTATGTTTCATAAAATTATTTTTATCTTTAATTTCCTAATAGGATGCAATTAACATTCATTTTCATAGTTTTGATGTAACCGAGGGATAAATAAAATAAAAACGAGATTGATTATTTTCTTCCACATAAGTAATGGTCTTCTGTTATTGCATCGGGATGATCACTGATGATGTCATGTGAATGCATTAAATTGGTTTTACTGCTTTGTAAATTTATTTTGTAAAACCAACTTGTAGTCTTAGAAATTTATCAAAATTAAACAAACCATTATAAATAAGAAACATTAAATAATATTTAAAAATTTTTTGAATTAATAAACAATTTCTTGTCCTTAACGAGCTTTGGTAAACGATAGTCAAGATGAAAGAATATATTTTTCAGACTTATTATTTATTTGTCAACTTTTGAAACACAAAAACTACTGCGTGAACAAGCATTGACTTTGGATAATCGGGAGGTTAATTTTTGGAAATTGGCCTGTTAACTCATGCAGAGTTAATAGGCCAATAATCATTAGAGTATATGTAGTTATCTTAGCTTTCCACAATGGTGAAATTTGAAGGAAATATTTGACTTGATTTGCATTTTTGTTCAGTGCTCCGCTCCAGATTAAATTTATGAAGTTTTCCAACTTTGGCATCTCTATTCATGTTGAAGGATTATGCTATGTCACAACAAGAGTTTTATTCAAATCGATCTAACCATAACTCAAATCTATCATGTAAATATTACATATACAAACAACTTATAAACTTATATGTTAATATGAATATTGTCAATGGTACAAAATTCCATTATATCATAAAAAAACTCATTTTTGTCCAAATTTTTTGTATCATATCTTTATCATGAATATATCTTTATTATGAATGCAAATTATTTACTGGTTTAATTCCTATCGTTTAAGGTCCATCAATTGATAATGAATTGGCAAAACTTGAAGAGATTGTACATCAGAGCAATGGCGGAACTTTCTCAGTGTGTCAGCTCTTCGACCTACGAATACCATTGCTGCCTATTTTTTTCAACCTCATTATTACATATATTATTGTAGTTGTTCAATTAGCAAGCCTGCATTCTAGTAAATAAGTTACACTTTCACAACAATTGATGAGATTCTTTGATTTACTGTTTTGAAATATTTCATTTATTTCGTGTCACTCTATATTAAATTTTGTTGTAATACAAATATTTTTTTCTAATAACTGAACTCACATATTTACTACAAAGATAAGTAAAACATTTTGTGAATAGGAAATATATTATGTAGACAAACCTATTGCTACAACATGTATTTTGACTTTTTCTTTGATGGCTTATGATTTGTGTTCCTTTCATAATAGGTATCTATAATTTATTTATTTTATCCCTGTAATAAAACCAACAATAATTTCATATTTATATGTTATAAGTTTTGATTACCTATTGGTTACATATCTAAGTTATAAGTTGTGATTACCTATTAGTTACATATCCAAGTTATAAGTTGTGATTACCTATTGGTTACATATCTAAGTTATAAATTGTGATTACCTATTGGTTACATATGTAAGTTATAAGTTGGTATTACATATTGGTGATATTTAAAGAGATATAACCAAAAATGCAATATTGAACTATTTAATTTTTATATCTCTTTTTCCACATTTCATTTTCAATAATTTTTAAAATAATTTATTTGTAGATTATATATATAAAATTATATTAAACTTGTCTCTTAGTTTTGGCAGTAGGAGATCATGACATTGGTAAGAGATTCTGCCAGAAACATTTTGTAAAGATAATATCGTTCATGTTTAGACATTTAATTACAATTACTAATGAGTAAGCTTTGTTTATTACACGGTTCTTATATTATTATGATATGAATATAAAAAAAATTTACAGACTGTTTATAATTTCAATAATTTTTTTTCAAACTTTATGTATGATATTTGATTTTAAGTTAAATTTAAATACGGAATATAGAAACATAGTTACAGTAAAGTTATGAGAATTGTTTTTTTTTTGAGGTACACAAAACTAAAAACGTACCAGCACAAAAATATAAGTAGTAGCAAAATAAATTATATTTATCTCGAGAGAAATGAGAGCATGTATAATAAGTCAATGTGACTTCCTTATTACATAATTTGCTTTAATAGAAAAATTTCATCTTTAGCAAAATTTTGTCTTTTCTGAAAATTTTATAAATTGCAATCTGCATGAGCAGAGGTTGAGGATGATATGTTTGTATAAGTTTTAAAATAATGGATATGGCAACAGTTTGAGAGTTCCAGGTGGGATAATAAAAATACAAGCTACAATTTAATAAAGCTGTGAATTAAAATGCAATCTCAATTAACTCTAGTGGTTATTTATTGTTAAATACATTTACTTTGAAAGTTAGACATCACTTTTATTGCAAATAATACATCATACAAGTTATTCAACAAAGTGATGGCTCCAAACTTTCAAATTGTTCTGCAATTTTCTTCAGAGAAATTTGCATGAATGAAAGTATATTATCTGTTACATTGTAATTGTCTGCTTATTTCAGTTGTAATCATCTATACACATTGCGATTTTTGCTGGGGAATAATTTATAATAAAATACACAATGAAAATATTGCTATCTTTTTATTTTAAGTACAAAAAGTTTAAGCTATTCTAAGGCTATGTAAGATTAAAGTTTTTGTTTATATTTTTGTTTTCGTGTTGCCAACCCTCCAAGCAAGAATGGACACTTAGACGTAATATGCCTTTATGTAAGTATTGATAATTATTATATGATATGATATTGTAAAGTATTGATTTTATTATAATGCAATTTTTTTCAAATCAGAGAAGAAGTTTAGTTAGAAATGGTTGAAGTATTTATACCATATTTATGTAGTAATAAGTATAAAATAGTATGAAAACACGGAAAAAATTTTCCTCATTTTCATAAAAAAACAAATGTTTCTAAAGGAAGTCTTTACAAAATATAATTTTAGTTACTATCATAGCAAAGCATAAATAATAATGAATTGTAAATGTAAAAAAAATTATTTATCGTAGTAAAAATTTATTTTATCAAAAATTTAATTTCAAAACGAAATACAAACACATGCAGTTATCTACAAATCATATTAGTAAAAATTACTATATGTTACTGATAATTGTAACATTCGATTTTTTATTTCATTCTATTACAATTGTCTGTTTATTTACTTCATTTTAACTTGACTATTTACGTTTGAGTGGCATTAATCACTACGAGAGGTAACGTCAATTAATAAGTGACGTGAGTGCTCGAGAGGTTAATGTGTACGGTTCTTGTATTTTGATAGGTAAAGTTACTATGGTCCGTAACTAGTGGAATTAATGACAAAATGTTTATGTTCAAAATGAATAGAATTGTAAATAGGATTTAAATTAACATAATTTATTATATCTAATAATATTTATTTCTCAAATAAAATTACTTACGATTAATAAGAAAAGTTTCTTATCGTGGAATATTTTGCGTAATGAAAATCTGTGAAAGTATTTTCTGATATAAGTAAAATTGGCTGAATTCTACCTATATCAAATATATGAATCCATTTACAAACTTACGACAGCAATAATATTAAAGTAATATCTCATTTTTAAGTTACTATTGGAGTTTTCTGAGATATAAATATTCACTAGCTCGCAGAGTGTATTTGTGTCAGTACTTAAAGCATTTATTAGAAGTAAGACAATTCAAGAGTCCTTTCATGAAAATAAATGTCATGTTAAATAGAATTATTTTTTAGTACAGTCAAATTCAATTAAATGTATTTATGAGGATGTTGTAATAATATATCATTACCTGAAATACATTGCTTTTTAATTTTAATTCTACTTAGTTGTTTATATAGATCATAATATCTTTTTCTGTGTGGTTACAATTTTATTTAAAAAAATTTAAAGCCAAGACTTTGCATGACAATTTTCATTAAACTAATTCAAGCTATAGATCTGTATTATCACTATTTATTGATGATAACTTATGTTGGTGCTATCATTCTAAAGTGGTGATGTTGGAATATATGAATCGAGAAATGCAACAATGTAAACCATATACATTGGTCGGAGTGAAAGTCTACAGTGGAAAATATATACACATATATATATATATATATATATATATATATATATATATATATATATATATATATGTATATATAAGTTAAATGTACGAAGGTATTGAAAGGTGAAGGTGCGCTTGCACTGATGTTGCCTTGTTCAGAGTCCAAGATGCAATGTGTGGATATAGAAAAAATTACTAACCACTTAGGTAATTTTTCTTTATTTCTTATTAACAAAAAGATCTTTTATAAATAATATTTATAAATACTTTTATATATCACAATTGAACTGAAGTACAAACCACAGAACAAACCACAATTTTTTTCTTATTCTAATTAAGCCAAAGGGAAATGTTATATCTTGGATAAATTACAATATTTGTTTTGGTTTTTACAATTTTCTTTTATTTCACAATAAGTATAAAATAGTATGAAAACAGGGAAAAAATTTTCCTCATTTTCATAAAAAACAAATGTTTCCAAAGGAAGTCTTTACAAAATATAATTTTAGTTACTATCATAGCAAAGCATAAATAATAATGAATTGTAAATGTAAAAAAAATTATTTATACACATAACATAAATTACATAACAATGCAAACACAACAATACATAAAAGAAGTTTTGCAGGTTATCAAAGTGATATTTTTCTTCATTACCATTCCCTTATATTCTTTTATCATGATTTGTGTTCTGCAGATTTAGCAGACAAACAGTGTGAGTTCACCCCTGATCCTAAAGATGTGCTAATGATAAAATCTGAAATTCCTGTAGCCGTGCCGGTTATTTTGTCATCCACCCCACCACACACTGCCATTCCCAGCTTGTGCTGTATTTAAGTTGCACTGTATTTAAGTTACAATTTAATAGGAATATTATGTACCATTAAATTTTTAGGCCTTAACGTGTAAGGAACCCTCATAGTGTGAGTTCTACTTGTACTTGACAGAGTAGTGACGAGTTGAAGGTGTTTTTCCTTGAATTTATAATGTAGAAATGGAAAATAGATATAATATAAACTCAATGAAAAGTGTTTATGAAGAGTTTGAAGCAGATATTAAAAATTTTATTTCCACTCAAGACGATTTGGGAAAAAAGCGGTATTTGCGAATTCCGTAGTCAATGCTAATAATCAAGAGTAGCAATTTATATAAATATATACTAATGATAACATAAGTAACAGTTTTCCTAGAAAATGCAGATAGTTTTCAACTTGTATTTATTTTAGGTTAAATATGATAGAAATAAACTATTGAAATATATGTTTGAACAAATTGATTAGATTTAAATCTCCGTGCAGAAAATATCTAAATCAACAAGAGATTGCGTAAATAAATTTTTGCTTCGCTAAATAAATCCCACTCCATTTCATATGGAAAAACTTCAAACATTATGTGTAGAAGTGTTTACTGGACAGAAGCATATTAACAAAATGTACTTGGCTTAGTAACATCACATAATTTATTTTACACGTTACGAAATTAGAGGCACCAAAATATTTAATGTATGTATATTCTCATGAAAATAAATCTTTCAGAATATAATTGTTTATTTTTACTTATTCTTGTTAAGTTTTTGCCAGTTTTTTTATGTCCGTTAATGACGTGACAATTATTGAATTTTGGATAATCATTTATAAAATAATTTCTTATAAATATAACATCTCAAAGCCACTATTTTCACAGCAATTTCATTGATGACCTTAGAGAAAAATATATTCTTTCCGACCAATATAAAATTAATTATTAATGATTATACCACAATGGCCCGTTACCAGAGTTACAAGGTTATATATGTGAATCATGATGCAACAGACAGCAGTAATAAGTGTAAATATGTATGTATACATTGTTTTAAGCTTTAGTTTTCGTTTTAAAACCATTGTGCCCTGAAAAATGATTAATGTTACACAATGCAAACAGAACCAAGGGAAGTGTGGTGGGTAATAATGTACATTCATACGTCAATAACAATGTTGTATATTTCAAGGTTGACTTTGATTGCTTATATACTTACTAGTTTTTAGTAAGCATGGTTGGTTTTTCAACTACATTTATGTGGTAGTTAATGGCACATATTTGATGCTAATGACATTGATTTATGTAGCATAATTGTAATGATGTAATATTTCATATAGTATCTTGTTATAACGTAAACAATCTTTATAAGGAAAAATAATTAGATAAAGAAAAAAGAATACCCAAAAATTTATTTTGGGATGTGAAAAGAATCTTCTTTATGGTGGAAAAAAACACAGTGCAAAATAAGTCCATCTATCTGTCACAGTCTTTTACTGGTTAAAGTTTTTGACCTTCTGTAATGAATTGTAAACAACAGAGCTGTCATATCCAATATGAAAAAGATTATGCTAATGTAGTGTAAGAATAAAAAGAAGCAACCGGCCAAGTGTGCATTGGAGCTGGTACGAAACAGCATTGTGTAGTTGTCTACATCTGTTAAAGATGTTGGTACAAGTTAACCCAAATAATTTTATTTCAAAGTTTTAATCAAACTTTCAATTAGATTCTTTAAATAAATTTTTTTCAGAATCTTTTAAACCCTTGGCTGAAGATGATGTACCATATGTGTTACTTTCGAGGTTAATACTTTGCAGACAGGACATCAGAAGTGGTAAATTTATGCTCAATTTAAATTAACATGCTTCATTTTAAATTAACATTTCTTATAATATTTCTTTTTTTGTGTATTAACTGCACATAAAACATTCCACACACCCCGTAATTACGTTGATTAAAAAAAATTGTTATTTTATTTCACATTCACTGAACATTCCGTGTGAAATAATTGCACATAATATTTCATGCACTTAGGTCTAAAACTATAGAAGCTATATGACATGGACGGATTGACAGATGAAGTTCTAGGTTAGGTTTTGTTGAAAAGCTTACCCACAAGGCCCCGAAGAGGAAAAACTTCTTGATTTTCTCTTTGGAAATTGTTATATTTTGATTTTAAATGAAGCGTTTATGCATTATGAGTTTTCAAAATGTAATAGATTTATTCATGCTCATGTTCCAGCATAATCGTTACTGCCTATTATCCATTTCTTTAATTAATATGGGGCTGAGTTTTGGCAAGGTTTTACTAAAATAAATGGATTAAAGACGCGCTATGTGATTACCAATTTTGTGTACGAAATCTAACATTGGAATTTACATATTCCCCTTGACCAATAGACGATGCTTTGTACTGTGAGACCATACATATTGCTGTTTTCATGACAAGGCAGGACCTTATCATGAAAAGTAGTCAATTTAACGTAATCAAAGTCAGTTTTGTGAAACATTAAACTAGGAAGTGACAAGTAAAGTATGTAATTTTCTCATTTTCCAATCACTGACTTTAAACCATCCCAAACAAAATTTATTTAAAAAATTCTAAAGATCTTGATTGACTTGCATCAAAAATATGTATAGACAACTACACGATCTTTATTCTTTCGCTATATTAGCATAATAATTTTTTTGTTGGATACCACATGAATACATTGATTTCAATTCATTATGGAAAGTTCAAAAATTTTAAATATTAGGAGGCTGTGACGGACAGATAGACTTAATTTGCTCCCTGCCTTTTTTCTATAATAAAGAATATTCATTTTATCGGCAATGTTGCAAAAAATAAGTTTGAGTGTTCTTTTCTTCTTTGTTTAAATGTTTTTCTCTATAAAGTTTGTTTACGAAACATTGAGGTACTGTTTGCAATATTTTCTTATAGTTATATATTTACATTTGTCTGTTACATCATTACAATTATCCTATAGAAACTAATGTCACTAGCATCAAATATTTGCCATTAACTACTGTATAAATGTAGTTTACTAAAATCCAGTAAGTATATAAACAAAACCTTGAAATATTACACAATTTAACATTGTTATCAATGTACAAACATACATTTTCTACACACCATACTTCCCTTTATTCTGTTTACATCATATAACATTAATCATTTTTCAAAGCACAATGGTTTTCAAACAAACAATGAAGCTTAAAACAATTTATATATATATACATATTTACATTTAATACAGCTGTCTGTAACACCTTAAGCCTTATATATAACCTTGTAGGGTCATTGTAGTGCAATTTTTAATAATTAATTTGATATTGGTCTTAAATAATATATTTTCCCTTCGGTTGCCAACAAATTATCCAAAATTCAATAACTTGCATGGTTTTTTAATAGAAATAAAAAAGCTGTTAAAAACGTAGTAATAATGAGTAAGAATAAACAATTACATTATGAAGGATTTATTTTCATATGGATATCTCCATATTAGTTACTCTGGTACTTATAATTTTGCAATGTTAAAAAATAAAATTTGTCATTTCATCGAGACAAACACATTTTGTTAATTTATGTAACAAAGAAACATGCTTTGTCCAGTAAACACTACACATAATGTTTGCAATTTTTCTACATAATATGGAGGGTGGTTTATTTAGCACGGCATAGATTTATTTGCTTAATCTGCTATTGTTTTGAGATATTTTCTGCACAGTGGGTACATTTAATCTTGTCAGTTTATTAAAACATATATTTTAATGGTTTATTTCAATCGTATTTTACCCAAAATATAATAATAAGTACAAGTTGAAAACTATGTTGCATTTTGTAGAAAAATTGTTAAGTGTACTTGGGCTATCTTTAGTTTATATAAATGATGAAGAGTGTTTACCTCTGAACTCTCCAATACGGCTATTCCTTGCAAAATTATCTTGAGTGAATGTAAACTTTCTGAAATTTGCTCTAAAAATATATTATTCTTTTTAAAAATATGTTAGTTTCATAATAAAGTTTAATGCTATTCCATTTACGCATTGCTAATTCAAGAAAAAACATCTCTAAGTCCTTGCCAAAATATAAAATTATGCTCACCAATGAACTCAAATGATTTTCATCATGATAAAAGAACAAAAATGTTTCCACATAAATTTTAAAATAACAATTTTGACTAAAATGGTTTTTTTCAGAAATGTCACATTTTTGGTGTGTATAGTGGGTATTTGCAACAAAATTGAAGTATTCAATGAAGCATATGTCTTTCTAAACACATTACATAATTTATATTTTTAACTACCATTTAATAATTTTTTTTAATTAGTGTGTCATATTGAATTTGTCTGTCATTCATGCTGTTTACAAATATTTTATAAACGAAAACCTAAGAAATGCGCTGGGCAAGAAACAAATTTGTAAAAATTTAATTTTAGGTAATTACAAATAAAATAAACTTTCACTTTGAATTAATTACACTAAAAAAATTACAATAAAATTTTAAATAAATTTTGTTACATAAATTAAAATATGTAAATTTAAAAATTACTAATTATTAATTTTGAACGTACAACAATTTGTTCGTAATTCGACTAATTATTAACCCTAATAATATTACTTATAGAAATATAACAATAAAATACATTAACCCCTCGAATGCACATGTCACTTATTAACAGACACTACTGCTCGCACTGACTAGCGCCACTTGAAACGTAAATAATCAGGTAAAAATGAAATAAACATATATACTATTATGAGAGAGGAAAGAGAATGAAATAACCAATCAAATGGTAATACAGTCGTCTGCAACTTACAATTATTTTTATCGCAATGATTTTTTGAAAATTGTGTGTTTATGTTTTGTTTTGAAACTGATCTAAAAAATATTTTATAACTGACCTAAAACAATATAAGAAAAAACTTTAATCATGACCTCAGCACAATATAAAACCTGTTGGAAATAAAAATTGTAAAGAAGATTGCAATATAAAGTCTTTCATATATTATCTTTTTAATTATAAATGTTTCTCTATTTGCTTAAGAGAGTTTAATCATTATCTGCATATTTGCTTAAACAGTAAGCAAATATGCAGATAATTACAATGTAACAGATCGTATACTTTCATACATTCAAATTTCACATCTGTCTTCACATCTGTAGCAAAGTTCTGCAAGATTTTAACTAATATTGTCTCATTTCTTTGTTCGGTTAACTGTGCACAGTAGTGGACGCCAATACAATAATACTGTCCATTCGTATTTATTTTAAGTATTCTTTTGCTTATTATTTTCTTCCTTTGGGGATCTTCAATGGATTGGATTTCACTAATTTCTCTCGGTCACTTTTTCAGGATGACTTTTTAAATTCTATGGAAGGTAAATCATATAGGATGCTGTGTTCAATGGAGGTAGACTTAATAAACTCAAACTTAGTTTTAATAGGTAGCAATTCCGGTACCAGGTCATAAATCAATTTAATGATAACTTTTTATTGTCATCAGGACACCATTTAACATTCTCTTGCAAATTGACCTGCATTGTGGCAAAACACCATAATGCCTGGTAACTATATAAACATCATAATAGCTTTTAACTTCAATCACTGGCAAAACCGAAATGTCCCACAGGACCACTAGTATCATTATCAAAACGGCTCCTTAGTATTCATTTTTCATATTCTTGAAATGCTTTTAATCAATTTACATATTGGTTCGTAATTAGACATTGGGGGAATGATGCAGATGTAAACTTAAATATTGGGTTAATTTTGTCTGTTCATAGCTCTTTCCAATGATCTATTGCATACAGCGCAATTTTGATTTGAGTCTAGAAGTGTACTCAATGCTTCTATACACAAAATAAGTAATGGCATGAAATAACCGTGACTCACCTGGCATGTGAGTTGTCATCGCCATGGTCTAAAAATATGTTTTTTCCTCTATAAACACACCCATGTATTTTTTATCGTTCGTAACTACTTATGTAGCAAAAAAATTAACCAATTGCTTATATAATGGCAAAATTTTGTTTAACGAAGCCAAAATTTTTCAGTTGTTTTAAATTAAACCATATAATCTAAATTTTCCAAGTACTTACAAAATAAAATGGGTTTTCAGAACAGTGGGCTGACCTTTGTCATATAAGTCATTAAGGAAATTTCACCTACATATATTTATGTATACAAATACCTGTTGTTTTGTATTTATGTAAATAAAAACAAAACACACTCTGGTGTGAATGCAATCAGGTGGTTGAAAAATTTCAATATATTTCGGTTTTAGAGGATGTTATAGCAAAGAGGTGATGATTTCTGGAGTGCAAGAAGTTATCGAGAATGAATTAAGAATATTTATTTTTATAATTTTAAATATAATTAAGAATATTTAAGAATATTAATGAATTAAGAATTAAGAATATTTATGTTATTAGGAATGAATATTAACTCAGTAACACAGGATATAGAATTTTTCCTTTTAGCAGTTGGAAGACAAATTCATATAGACTATGTCTCTTCCGAATCACAAAGTATAGAAACTTAACATACCCAGGAGAAAATTAGTGGGAAATTAAGTAAAAGGAAGTGGTCAAACTGTATAGCCTATGAAGAAATGCAAGGATATTAAGAATGCGAAATAAATATAAAGTTAAGTAAATCGAGAAAATATGTATAGTAGAGTGTGTAGTTGTGAGTGTTCATAATTTCAAATTGTCGTAGATATTGTGGGTCTTTCATACAATTTTATTAATTAACCTATACTTGACATTGTGCAGGTTCCAAAATAATAGACATAATCTAAATAGATAAAGATAAAGATATCAGAATTCAGATGTTCACAAATACTGATAATGTGCAAAAAAAGAAATCATAACATTTGCTAATGAATATGCGACTAGGATTACACCACCGCCGCACGTAACCTTGTACACCATTATTATGTCTGAGCAATTTCTCATCATATAAGTATGGCTAAAAAAATGGTTCGTTCGTTTTATTTTCAGCCTCAGGTATTTGACTCAGCCTCAGGTATATACTACACATATTTTCTCGATTTTCTTAACTTTTTTTTCGCACCTATTCTATATCTATTTCACATTTATTTCACATCCTTAATATTCTTGCATTTCTTCATAGATTCAATACCAAATTCAACATTTATAAGCATATGGCTCTGAACTGTATTTTAGAGACTGGAATATGAATGCCAAGAAAAAACTCATCACAGAACATAACTCTTTTCCTGTCCATGCGACTAGATTACGGAATTGAGTTTATTCAAGTGAATGTACTGCGCCTACAGAATCTATATTTAAAGTCATCTGAAAGTGCATTTACTTCTTTAAATATGTCTACATCGATGTTATCACAGATTTGTTAAATAAATGAACAATTAAAAAAATCTTGACCAATAGAGTGATTGCTATTTACAACAATCAATTATACCAGCTATATAATATTCAAATTAAATTATAATAAAAGCATCAGAAAATAATTTAAAGCTTCCCAATCTACATACATTAAAAGGCCATCACTTCTATAAATGATGTAGAGTAATAATAAATTTATTTTTAGACCGGACTGGTGAATCCAATAATTAATATTTATTTTAGTGTTGAAGGACAAATGGCGGCAATGTAGTGGACACGTCCTTGCATCAAATACACTACATTAACGAAGAGCATTTACATTTTCTGTTAGAATTGAGCAGTAGAAATAGTGAGTCCATCTAAAAATTACTTGTCCTTCTTTAGGTGAATCGATTCACTTTGTACTAGTGTTACAGTCAATTTTAGGTGTTAACCGAATTTCATATAAATTACAAAATCAAACTACGTTAATAAAAATTATTTTTAAGAAAATCTACAGTTTGACATTAATTTTTCTTATTGTTTTGATTAATGTAATGGGCATATGGTCTCACCACATCTCTCAACACTCTGAAATGAATATAGTTGGATGGCTTTTTCATATAAATAACTTTTTTAATATCATATTTGTTTTATCTATTGATATATTCTGGCAAAAACATTTCTTTGCCGATTGTTTACTACAATTTGATGGTATTTCTGTTTATTACAGTATTTTGCATAGAACAAAATGCTTTCAAAAATTGAAAATCATGTCCTTATTGGGTACACTCACTTTACTTGCAAGCCACTTGGTCTCTTTTATCATTGACAGTGCTGAAAATTGGAACTGGTTCCACATAATTATATATTTCGGTTTACTTACTAATAGATTGGAACTGTTTCTAATGTGTTTGCTTACATACACCGTTAATGAAATGTTAAATGAGGTGAACGATTACCTGAATCGTATGAATCGAGAAATATTTCGTAATAACACCAACTGCGTACCAGACTTCGCCAGAGGGACAGTCTGCAATAGATTATATGGGAACACTCATTTTGATGTTTCTGGAAATCCCATGCATATATCGATTTTACCAGAGCTGTTAACTAAAGTAAATAAAATATGCAATTCACTCAACAAAATGTTCAATTTGCAGGTTAATAACATTGTAATAAATTGAAATAAATGGGATACATAAGAATTATTTTCATTTTAATCATTAGATTTTTAATTTCAGGTGGTTCAACTTATAGTTGTTACATTTTTCTCATTCATTAATGGCATTCAACTCGTTTTGTACTTGTATATACATGATGTAAGTACGAATAATATTACAAATATCATTATAACCTTGATATTCTGTGTAATGGCAATTGGTGTTGCCTTCTTGATATTGTTATTAGTGTTGTCTATAAAATAGTGAATGTCAATTTTACAATTGTATATTTAAATTATTAAAATATTTGAAACAAAAAATAATGTGATCTGTAAAAAATATTGTTACTAACCAAGTAATATTTCAGAAACTATGGTCACGAGAAACGATTGTATATGTTATATGGCTGACAATTTTCTTACTAGTCCTTATGGCCGTTTGCACCTTCACCGATAATTTGGTTATGAAATTTCATGAGTTGAGAACAATCATCACAAAACTGAGACTATCTCCTCAAATGCGTATGTATCTGCTCAGTTAGTTTGTCTTACCATACCAGATGTTAATATTAGTACAAAGTGTAATATATTCTCTAAGCTTTGGATATCCTACGCACATATTGATTTTATCAGATGTGTTAACGAAAGTAATTATCCTAATATAAATGTGTTATTTGAACAGATAACTATACAAAATGAGATGAATATCTTCTTTACTTACCTTTTTCTTTACCTATTTTTTCCATAACGACTGTATTTAGATCACATAAGGAATAAAGTTACTTGATAAGTGTTCAATGGAATGAAGACAAATTTTGAAATGGAATATGGTAATTTGGAATATGGAAGTTTCATAACTGACTGTGGTATAATCCACATTAAGACATGTATAAAGTTTATTTGCATTAATCTATATATAATCAGTTTAATATAACACAGTCAAAAATGAACATTTTCCGGTCAGTACTAAAATAATATTGATTTTTCCATTACGCATTATAAACCAATGGAACATAAAGATCAAAGACTAAATCTTTTGTACGTACAACTACTTTTTAGTTACACTGTAAATAATTCAAAATTAATTCAAACAGTGAAAAGCTGAACACTTACTATATGCTTTTTAAAAACAAGTGCACACTACACTGGCTGTAGGGGAAATCAATATGTAAAATGAATAACCTTGTTAACCAATATAGTGGTGGTTATCCACATATCAGTGTTCGTCTAAAAGTTCTTGAACAAGAGTAGACAAAATGAGATTTACTTACAGAACTTTCTATAACCACTCCTATAGTGTTATTAAAGGTGTTCTATTAGTGTTATTAGTGTTATTAAGTATGTTCTGTTGTGTTTTTTCCTGAGACTTACATTCTATTTGCAAATTTTTACTCTTTCTTTTTTTTCTCTTTGCAGGAAGCATAGATCAATAATTCACAATAATTTCCTCTATGACAAAATATTATTGCTACTATTGAATACTCTAACACCAAGGGATTCACTTTCTATTTAAGTTTGGCCAACGAGAAATCTGCTTAGCCTAGTTTATTTTTCAAAAAGTTCTCTAGCTTATATTACCAGTATTAATGCTTAACATTAATTAAAACCCGAGTGTTGTCTAGATACTAATGCTTAACCCTAATAAAAACCCAAGTATCTTCTAGACATTAATGCTTTACAATAATCAAAACACAAGTATTGTATCCAACCCCCAGAGAACTGACTAATGTTTTTCTTCTCCGTAAGTAAAATTCAAAGCCGTACTTTTAATTGAATAGGGGAATTTATAAAATAAAAAAAAACAAATGTTTTATTTTGAACATTAGTTAGTAGCTTTTGATTGTGCACAAGGATGATCATTTAAGGTTAATTAGTAAAAATTAGCTTGTGGTTTTAATGGTTAATATTTTCTACTTTTTTTAAATTAATTAACCAATTCTTATCTTTAGAATGATTAAATAGATCGGCTAAGATGAAAGACTACATTTTTTCATTTGTCAATTTATGAAACACAAAAACTACTGCTTGAACAAAACATTAACTTTGGAGAATACGGAGGTTAAATTTTTAAAATTGGATTGTTAACTTTATTATACATATCGTTTGAATATATGTGGTTTACCCAGCTCTGTACAATTGTGAAATTCTAAGTAAATATTTGACGTAATGTACTGGCGCACTACATTTTTGTGTACTGCTTGGCTCCTGATTAAGTTTGAACAATTTTATACCCGTAACACAATTTATACTTGAAATTGGCCTGACCATAACTCAAATTTATCAGGTATATATTATGCATACATATAACTTATAAATTTGTGGTCTCCGTGAAAAAACAGATTATTCACATCCTATTTTTGTTTGATTTGAAATTGTACACACATTTCAGTGACATCATATATTATGAATCTAAAGTTTTGCTATTATTTAAGGTCCATCAATCGATAAAGAATTGGAGAAACTGGAAGAAATTATACGTCAGGGCAATGGTGGAAGTTTCACAGTGTGTCAACTCTTCGATCTACAAATATCATTGTTACCTAATTTTTTGAACCTTGTTATTACATATATTATTGTAGTTTTTCAATTATTAGGCTTGCGTTCTAATAAACATATCACAATTTCATAGCTGTAGATCTGATTCTTTGATTTACATTTTTAATAATGCTTCATTTATGTAACTTTGCTCTGTATTAAATTTTTTTTAATATAAATGGTTTTCTTCTAAGAACCGAGTTCTCATATTTACTCAGGATGAAAGTAAAAAATTTCGAAACAAGGAACCTGTTGCCACGATATTTATTTTGACTTTTTTCTTAATGGCTTGATTTATTTTTCCTTTCCTTCATAATAGATATTTATAATTTATTTACCACTGTAAAAAAATTTTAAAACTTTAACATTTATGTTTTATTTCAGACAGTGATATTTGTAGATGGTTTAACAAAGTTTGCGGTAGGAACCTTCATAGGGAGTGAATTCACATTTTATACTCTGACTATTTCTGTGGATATTTTTAGGGAGTTCTGTCTCTTATGTTGCAACAAATTATCTATAAATTACTCTATTAAAGTATTAAATACTATTTTACATAATTTGTGATCCATTAGTAGAATCTGAACTAAAATTGAAATCAAGAAGCCGCAAATTCCTCGACTTGTGTTTTAAGTCTAAAAAAATTAATCTTCTCAACTACTTTCCTAATTCCTATCAGGGCCACATGTATGACACCAGTTACTTTAGACCATTTATCATCCATACCCAAAAATGCTCAGCTCAATTCATGATATTTGGTACATACAATCAAATTTAATTCTTTTTAAACAATTTTTGTATCAATAAGGCAAGACGGCATCAGACAAATTGGAATATAGTGGAGTTATCATTGTTAAAAGACTAACTGTTTTGTCACAAATTTTTTGGAATAAATTTTTCACCTCCTTGTTTAAAGGAAATCATATGGGTAGTGTTCGCAATGTTCTGGTCAATTTGTCTGATGAGGAGATATTTCGGAACATGAAAATCCCAAAAGTTTGGGGAAAAGCATACAACTTCAGTGTTTAAATTTTATAAACTGGTTCCTGATCAACCTCAACACTTTTCATCAAACACGGTGTTCTTCATCTTCGATGGCCAAATTCATTCTCAATACATTTTCAGAGCATATTCCTCCCTACCGGTGACGATATATGAACTCCCTTCAATCCATTGTCTTAAAGGTTATAGATTTGGAAATGTGATGAGAAATGCTATTCTCTGAGTGTTGATCCAAAAATGGTGAAAATAATTTAAGTAGGAGTTTACCCGCTGCCTGCTACCAAGACAATGCATATTTATTTCTGGGATTTATAATGCTGCAGAGAGGATATATCCTGACTTTGAAAGGCACCGATATTATATATTTGAAATAAGGAGACATACTCTATGCCTCCAAAATGAACTCTGCTGTGATGAAGTCACACCTCATTTACCCACCACTCATTTTTCTCAAGCCTCTTTGCCAAATATACTGAGGCCATCTCTTTAAACTTGCCTCAGTAGAAGAATTTAATTCCTGGTATCAAAACTGAAAATCTAATGAATTTCATACAGGTATTATTAACAATTTAATGCTGCATTTGTATGAGTTTCAAAATTGCTTGAGAGTTCCATGTCAGATAATAGAACTACAAGTTGCATTTTAATATAGCTGAACTTAAGAGTAGCAGCATGGTCTTAGTCAATTCAAGTGTTTATTTATTTTTAAAGCCATTTACTTTTAAAGATAGACATTAGTTTTTTTTGCGATAATATATGATACAAGTCATTCAACAAGTCAATCTGGGAAGATGATTTTAAACTTTAAAACGCTCCACAATTTTCTTTAGAGAATTTGGCAGGAATAAAGTATATGATTTGTTATGTTTTAATTGTCAATATATTTAACCCTTTTTTAGTAATTGGCATTAGAGAATCATTTATAATTAGGTAAATTATAAAAAGATAATATGTGAATCTTTTACATTGCTATATTTTCCACTATTCTTCATTTACATAATATATGTATAAGCTATTCTAAGTTCGGGGAAGATTAAACTTATTTTTTGTATTTTTGTCTTGCGTTATTATAGTATTTTGATAGATAAGGTTACTTTCGTTAGTAGCTAGTGAAATTTACAATAAAATACTACATGTTTTAAATTTATATAATTGCATTTAACTACTCATATTAATTTTTAAAATAAAGTTAGTGATGATTATAAATAAAAGTTTGCCTTAATGGAATACTTTGTATAATCAAATTCTGAAGAAAATATATTTTGATGGATGCAAATAAAAATGGCGGTATTCTATCTATGTTAATTATATGAATTCTAAATTTCCATAGAGCTATAGCTTAGTATCTATTTATCAAAAAATTACATTTTCAACCTTCTAGTGGTAGCATTAATATTAAGGTAATATCTAATTATTATGTACTATTGGAACTATTCAAGATAAAAATATTCATAGCTCGCATATTGTAATTGTGTCAGTATTTACACAGTTATAAATACATATTAGATGTAATAAAATTTACGTCATTTAATGAAAATAAATTTTATGAATTGGACAGAAAATATTTATTAGGATGTTATAACAAAATGTTCTTCTGTTAGATACATTATTTTCTTTCTTTACCTTACTTCTATTCATTTAATTATGTATATATATATATATATATATATATATCTATATATATATATATATATATGTATATATATATATATATATATATCTATATATATATATATATATATATGTATATATATATATATATATATATATATATATATATATATATTTGGAGGTAAAATCTATTCGTTAATTCAATTTCTACTTCAGGTAAAATTCAAGGTTTGACTTTTTTCTTATTCATGACTGCTATTCTGCTCATATTGAACTTGCACATTAATGATGTGTGTAAGTATATAATGATGTTAATGTTTCTGTAAAAAAAAATATAAATGTTTCTTTAATAGTAATTAATAGTGTCTTTCTTGGAATGCCTGTCAATTTCCAACCAATTTAGAATTTTATATTTAATTGAGGACTGATATTTAAAAATAAAGAAAATGTTGTCCGTATAAAATATTCCAGCTAATAATAAACTATGTTCCTTAGAAATGATTAACTTTGCTTTATGGCCGGCAATTTGCCATGCTGCGTTTACATTTGTGAATATCTTCAATGAGATATTTTTTTGAGATTATTTTTCATTAAATGACAGCAACCATGACAAAACTGGGACTGGCACCTCAATTTGTAACTATTTATTTATACGGCTATAAAGTCACATTTGGCTTAAAATATTATTTAGTGTCTTACTAGTAGCATTGCCTCACATAATCCAACTGCAAGACAGTGTTGGCCAAGTACTAATTAGCATTTGATTCATGTTCAGTATAATTCCATTATTAATTAAGCAATTTTTTTATGATGTGAAAAAGTGAAAATCTTAATTAATTTTTTTGAAATTCATTTACATTTTAACAACGAAATTGTTTAAATCGACATTTTGTACTGGAGTGATCTCCAACTTTTCAACATCAGTCAGTCTTTAGAAGTCCTAGACTTATGATTACAGGTTTCCAAACTAATATAAAACAGATATTTTTTATTTCATCTTTTTTCCAATAATGACAACATCAGACCATATAAAGATTTGTTTACTTGATTACAGTTCAATAAGATTTAACGTAATTTAAAATAGATCAACTACAATACAATCTATGACTTGATGTAAAAAATCATTGGGAAGATTTCCATAGAGAAGCTCTATAGAAATCTTTCTAATAATTAAGCAGACATCCCTAAATTCAAATAGAAATTTTAAAAAATTTTTTTTTTCTGTAACGTTAAAGATGAGAACAAACAAAGAAACAGGAATTAATTTTTTGTATTTGTTGAATGCATTTCTACCTTTATCTACTTAATTTATATATAACATTGTTGTTGTCAAGGAAGATGGACAAATACAAAGTTTTTCACGATTTTATGATTTTGTTTTCCTTGTTAAAAGGACAATTACTTCTTGCTCAATAGACATCTGACTAAAGTGATGTGTTACACACAAATATACAATGCTTCTTGACCTGCCAGCTGAACCTCTATTAAGCAGATTTTAAATTTAAATATTGTATTTTCATTTCCGGAAATATTTTTATATTATTAACTTCCATGACACCATAAAAACTTTTTGTTTTAAATTTTAAAATGGCATGCAAGATAGTCAGATGGACTAAGATTAGCCCATGAGTGTGGTGTTTTCACTTGAATTGGAATTTGAATATATCCTAATTAGTCCACAAATAATTTTAATTTTTTAATCACTCATAATTGTGAACCAATCCAATCAATTAGCATTTCATTGATGAAATGATCACGCAATTCTTCAACAACTGGCCACATAAACAGAATAGAAGGAGCACAAATTTTGCACAGTAGGTTTCTATTTTTACCGATGTGACTATTAAGAAAGGATTTTTGATAATTCAACTCCTAAGTAGTTATAAGAAGGATTGTTTGGAAGTCCGTCTGTTTTAATATGTGATACATAATATTTAACATTTAGGCTTATGTTTGAAAAATACTTTTTAGCGTTTAATGTTTTAGCTTTTTTAGAAAAACATTCCCTAAGAGATAAAAAAGAGGGCATGAAAGTTTGTATGGAAATCCATTAGTTCAGAGGTGAAAGAAATGAAATGTAATATTTACGCTAATAGTTGCAAAATAACTCTAATCTGTTTCAACGTTTTAGGTAATTCATCCCCTAAGGAAGAAAAAAAAAAGATTGAGAGTTTGCACGGAAGTCCGTCAGTTTTAAAGTGAGACACATGAAATGTAATATTTTGGCTTTTAGTTAAACATTGGCGTGTTTGGAAATTCATCCCTATGGGAATAAAAAAGGGCAAACGAGTTAAACATAAGGCAGTGGACCTAAAGATTAGGAAACTAAGGAGTACTTATGCTGAAAATCAGTTTTCTGGGAACCAATATAAAATATACAACAAAAAACCACATA
This sequence comes from Druceiella hillmani, assembly GCA_039881145.1. Classification (NCBI taxonomy): domain Eukaryota; kingdom Metazoa; phylum Arthropoda; class Insecta; order Lepidoptera; family Hepialidae; genus Druceiella; species Druceiella hillmani. The sequence goes on along the minus strand of JAYKKI010000066.1, from coordinate 13,015,942 downwards.
ATACTGTAATTACAGAAGTATTACTAGATAATCGACACACCTACGAAAATGAATTTTGTTATTGTATAAAAAAACGTTTTCGTGTGATGTCAATCAGTATGGTTCGAAAACTATTAATAGCAAAAAATTCAATTACTCTTATTTTGTAGATAATTTAATGTACATTAGCTTGGTGAGCTAAATGTTGGGTGTAACATACCTAGTTCTTGATAAATTAGGCAATAGTTTTAAAATGAACTGACAAAATGCTATGTGGATGTGGTTGGCTGTGCGGGAGGAGATAAGAAAACATTGAGTATCACAGCTCGGCTGGCCATCGTTCGGCAAGTTGTTTGGATGGGGTGAGGATTGACTGCAGGTGAGTGACACTCGCCTTACGCTTCGTGTTACAAATTTGCACAATAACTTTTTCTATGGCCTCTTAACATTTTAGTTTTTTTTAATTTCCTATCAAAATGTCATTTGAACACTGTCAAAATAGGTTATTACGTTATTTTGACAAAGCTGAGACCGATTTATCTGTCGAATCTGACAGTAAAATTGATAATATGTCTTAAAGAAGTTGTGAAAGTAACATAGAACAGTAACTGATTGATGAGGAAGAGGGAGAAGAAGAGTCTACTGAAGTGGTAGGCAGAAAGTGATAAAAGATATATAGGAGGGAAAAATAACACTAAGTGGAATGGTCTTCTGGCAAGATCTGGTATTAGTACTAGGTCAGAAGACATTACAAGAGAGAGGCATGGAGTAAAAAATGTTGGATAGATTGTAATTCATACAAATAATCAAGTCCATTGCCTGTCAGAATAACCACATAAAGAAATACATACACCGATGTGACAATGTCGGGACTTCAGGATTTTTGTACCTTGCTTAACGGTTTAGACTGAATAAGTTATGTTTGAAAGATTTATGGAAAAGTGATGAATCAGATATTGAGATATTTAGGACTACCGTGTCTTTGAAGATTTTTTAATTCATTCAAAATTGCTTAAGATTTGATGACAAGAGTATTCATGAAGAACAAAAACAATTTGATAATTTTGCTGCTGTACATCATTTTTTTGAGGAGTTTACAGAAAACTGTCAATTAACTTACCCACCATCAGAATATATAACAATTGATGAACAACTTCCATCATTTCAAGGTTGTTGCAGTTTTCGTCAGTACATGCCAAATAAACCTAAAAAATACTGTTTGAATATATGTGTCTTAGAAGACATTAAATTGATTTATATTGTCACACTTGAAATTTACCTCAGAAAGTAACTGTTGAAATCGTTCACATTTAGCAACAAAGCTCATGATGTTGTTGATAGGCTTGTTGTCCCAATTTCCAAAAGTAACGATAATGAGACATTTGAAACCTGGTTTATGAGTTATCCATTGATGTTACACTCATTGAAAAAACATCTTTTCAACTGTTCATGAAAATATGTCTAAACTTTCAAAGAAAATGTTCGAAAAACATAAAAGAGACATTCCCAGTACATTATTAGAACTTCAAAAGATATCTCTAGCATTTTATATACTAAAGAAAAATAAGGTGGTTTATTGATGTTGGCATTACATCATGATGAGATAGATACTACAATTCTAGTAAAAGAGAAGCCAGAGATGATTACCTTTTATAACCAGATGCAGATGCAGATGCTGTGGATGAGCTTTGTGGAAATTACAATGTTTCCCGCAATACAAAGTGATGGCTAATGGTTATTTTTTATGCAGTTTTGAATATATCTGGTATAAGCAGTAAAATAATCTACAAAGCCAATAATAACAGCACTAAATCAAGAGGAGAATTTCTTAGAGATTAAGAAATAGGACTCAATTTGGAGCATTTACAAAATAGAAAACAAATCAGTCTTACCGAAGGAAATTAGAAAAAGGGTAAAAAATCCTCCTAATAAAATTGATAAACTTATCAGGAGATGAGAGATATCTCCCATTAAAAAGATCGCGAAACCAAGTGTGTTCATTACCTGTGCAACCATTATTTGTGTATGGAACACGCTATTTTTTTAGGTGTAAAGGTTGCTCTACATCTCAAGACGAAAACTTCGTATCTGATTAGTTTTTTATAATAAGGATATTTTAACCTGTTTTCTGTTTTGTTACTGTATAAAAAAAATATTGTTGTTTGCTTTTTGTTAAACATTTTTTTAGAACAGGTAAATAAGTACCATTAGGCTATAATAAATACTAAAATTTGTATCTCCCATTTAATTTGAATAAAAAACAAAAATTTTCATATTGCAAAACTGTACATTTTTTGTCTTATATTTTGATATGAAACATATGTAATAATTCATTTATATTCAGTAAAATAATAAAAATCAAGATTATCATATGACAATGCTTCATTCACCCCATTGGTTGGTTACACCCATATTAAGCTCCGAGTTGTAATTTTAGCCTTACGCTTGCTGAATTAATTTTACTCTTGACAGGTTTCCTCTAACCCTAACAGTTTTTGTGGACTTGTGGATTGGTGACATCTCTCTGAGTAGTGAGACATAAATCACCTATACTAATTCACGAAGATGCAATTATAGTTTAGTTGCATTGTATAGTTTAGTTGCAATTATTTAAAGTGGAATGTCACCTATGCAAACATTGCAATTTTGGTTCGTTTCTACACACACCGTTTATGGTTATGGTACAGTACCTGGATGCAATACCCTATATACACATTCTATAATCAAACATTTGATTATTTCTTTCAATATTCAATAGATGGTGCCACGGAAAATTAAAATTAAACTATCGTTTTATCCTTTTTCAAAACATAACAACTAGTCGAATCAAAATACTTCATACCTATGGTTCCTATTGTATGATATGGTATGTGGCTCTTTGAAGACTCTCCTATCTGCCATATGGCACTCAGGTGACGGCTAGGGAGATTAAGGAGGAAAGAGTGTAATACGCGGTTTTTAATTGTATAAACTTTTCAATAATGACTTACACTCCAAACATTGATAATTATATGTGCGCTGATTTATATTACATCGATATGTCTCGAGCAAACGTGGCTATGTCTTGAGCAGTACTTGGTTTGTACAAGTTGCATGCTGCTAAATTTGCTTAAGTTTTAGGTATATCGCAATGGTGAACTTTATGTGAAGAAGGCAACCCTGTTGACAGGTTATGCTTTTCACATGATTTATCTAGCAGGTGTTTTGATGTCTACATGCCAAGCAATTTACATGATGAAATTTCACAACCTTCACTGATCCTGATTACAATATAATCTTTGTAGCACCGGTTTTATTGCCAGGTTCAACTCAAGTAAATTTATCTCTGCTGGTTTCATTGTTATTTACAGATTTACAAGATGAAACTTCTCTGATAATAACTAATATTAATTGTAAATTAAACTTTACGGCACTACTTTCATCGCCAGGTTTTACTCAAGTAAATTAACCTCCGCTGACTTTATTGTCATCTATATATTCTTCTCATCACTTCAACTCCCAAAGTCTCTCTTTGCCATTTCTCACAATAATCACAAAAAAATGGCGCACTAGGTTGACAAGGGTTACAAGATGTAAACAACAGAGAAACTGCCAAAAAATACGTAAAAATAACCCAGGAATTAACCTATCTAAAGTAGCAAAGTTCCAACAAATTAATCCTGAGATGTACAGGGCAGCAGTCTCAAACGAGCTTAAAAAAATTCAGAAGTACACAGGGCGATGGTGTCGAAATATCAAGAAAATAATCCTGAACTGCTAGGTATGAAGCTCAAAATCCAGAAATACGTGTTCATTGGCAAAATACAGAAAATATACCAGAACTGAAATCTGCCTTAAATTACAACCCTAATATTAAAAACTTGGAATAAAAAGTAATACAAATGGACAAAATGGAAAAAGATACCTCAAGTGCAAATCGGTGAAATGGAACGGTGAACCTAGTGAATCTTGTTTCGATGCTGGCACGGTAGTTTTGTTTGACATTCCTGAAGCGCCACAACCTAGTAAAGATTTATGATAAGGTAGACATCCACTCTCAGCATATTTCTTAAATAATATCAGATATTAAAATACCTTATGTTAAATGATACCATTTGGTGTAAACAAAAGTCAGGGAAGGAAATTATATGCCAACATTTAAAGTACAAGGTCAATTTTACCACTTGATCAGCAGTTTACTCTCTCCAGCAGGTCAACATCCTTAATATTAACATATATACTTTTTCTCAGATCAAGATCAAATAAGTCTTAGATAAAAATTATGCACTTTTTAAAATGTATAAATTGCACGGCTTCAATCCACATTAAAAAACATAACCATTATGTTCATGACCTCAAAAATAACTTAGATAATAAACTTGAGAGAATTTACAAATCATAATACATACAGATAAACGTCCGGCCAATGAGCATATAGGATGTTACAATGCTCTTACAATGAATGAAGTCGCAGTACTTTTAGTTAACAAGAATAAAAGATATAATGTCGAATTGTTGTGATGGATAACTGAAACGACTTTCAGAGTTGTATCGATCATATGAACCTTTACAACATCAATTATTTTTAACAAAAGAGAAAGACGAATACGGCTTGAATATTCCACAGTAAGATTCTTTACGAAATAAGACAGTAACATGTATGCAATTCCATACTTACAGATTTATGATAAAATCATATAGTTTCAAAAATTATATAAAAATTTATTTAACTGATACTGTGTTGATGTGATTATGACTGTGTCGATTAGATTATGTTCACAGAAATCTAATAAAATTAATATCTGAGAATTATGTTCCCTTGTAACATGTAATTAATCACAATAAAAATATTGAGGTCACCTAATACATCATTTTACCTTCAACATTCACAGGCTTACTGAGATACATGCACCAATACGATATTGGGAGTATTGGATTGTGACTATTTGACAGGATTCCAGCATTGCATCATTTAGTTGAAATTCGCATCCATTGAATAAAAGAAAATATTGTGCATCTCTAGTGAAGGCAGCGTATTGATTGAACAACCTCTTCGTAATTGCAAAGAAACAGCTATGAAATTGGCTGCTGCGCAACCAGAATGTAGAAGGAGATCTTCATATGCATACAGTTCAAAGATACTACTGAATGCAGAAAATAACCTTGGCTCCTCAGGCAAAAGGGAAGATATATTTGAACTGTGCCTGGGAAATATTGACTCAGGAATTAGACATATAAATACTGGTGAAATATATTGTGGTTAGATAATTTGAAATATATATTGTGGTTAGCTAATCTTACAATAACTAATCTAACATAAGTTATAAAAAAAATAATTTTCTAAACTTAATAATTTCAGAATTTTTCTTACCAGCCCCTACCAAGGTATACCACTTTATATTGTATCATAACAAGAGGAAAAACTGATACCCGACTACAGAAGAAAAAAAAGTCAAAAGCATAAATTATACATAGCCTGTGATATTCATAACTCTTCCCCTGCCGTAGTCAGGTAAAAATGTATAAAAGAGAGTGCCTGGTTCCCATAACTTTTGTATCAATAAAACTCCTGCAGCCACATATGTAACACAAAGAATGGTTGAGGGATACCAATTTAACTCATAATACACTGTATCTTGGCAGAAACGTGGCGGAGGTTGTATTATGGCTTAGGATTATATAGCTGCCAGCAAGGTGGAGTTATGGCCTCTTTTTACATTCGGATGAATAGCAAAAAGATTACAGAAGTGCTAGAAAGTGCTTTGGGGATGTCTATTTTTGATGTCTTTAGTGACATGAATTTAAATTCTAACATGATTATATATACTGGTATTCACTTAAATAGATTTGAGTAATTATAGTAATTACATATGCTAGCATAATATTGAAATAGTTACTTTTGGAAGTGCTACAACAAGAATGGTATGTTGTAAGCGAGTCAAAATGCAAAATGCTCATCTATTCTATATTCTAAATTTATAGATGACCCCACAAAATTTACTTTTGTATTACGAAAGACGATCATTTAAACAAAGACAAATGAATAAAACTTTTATACAATGCTGTATATTTATATACTACAATATCACATTAGACGGAATAAATAAGTTTATCATGAACATTAAAATTTCATTTTGATTAACATCTTCCATTAATATTGGAGATAGGAACACTTGCCAAGTTTTACGAACTTAATATCGTAAAAGCAAACATTAAAATTAATGAGAAATGTGTCATTATGACAGTCAGTACAATGTGTAGGTCATAAACAATATTATAATTATATTTTTAATCACAAGAAATTGCATGGTAGGTATGAAATAATTGTTTGGACTGATGTTAATGTGGTCGATATAATGTTGCCTTAAAGATTTAAAAATAACCTTATTATACCGATAATTTCATATTATTTTTAAATTAAGTTGGTTCAAGATTTTTTCATAGAGCATGTAACTCTGTTGTTTATGATTTGTAATTATATAATTGAGCACTGTTTCAGTTTCTTTTTGAAACTTTGATGAATGGTATTCTTAATGATTTTAATGAAAGTGCTATTATTTTATAAATAAATGTGTTAGTCACTATTCACTGCTAATATTATCATGTGTTTAAAAAAATAGAGTATACATTATAAGTAATTTGTTTTATTTTTCGTTATAATAGAGTTTCAAAGTAATGTCGAAGAAATATGTAATTAATCGGTCGACAATCAGTTACAAGGTATAAAGCTATGTAGGTTTACCTTTTTATCTTTGTTCCACTCTGCTTTTAATAATTTCTAATTGTCCGTGTCCCATATATAAGTGACTGTTATTATTAGGTTATTTACAATGCCATCAAACCTATAGGGTACTTCCAGCTACTGCATTATATTTATTAGGTTGTAAGAAATTGTTATTTGTAAATAGTTTAACTAGAAATACTACAAACCCTTAAATATTTATAAGCGGCTGAAAATATAGGGAAGACTTGTGGTGCGAGTTCTGTTTGTGCTTGACAAGTTCTTTAAGTATAAATACTGGAATTTGTCATAATAAATTTTTACCTTTAAATTTTAAACCTTTATTAAGATTGATGACAATATTAATTTTATATTTATATTAAACATACATTTAAGCAGAAGCAGAAAAGAGAAAAGCACTGTGCTTTTCTCTAAAGTCCTTTTATCTAAAGTAAGTATAGAAACGGCACAAGCTATGGTTAAGATTGAGCAACAAGGATGTCCTCAAGTTGAATAGATTGAATAATGTAACTTTATTGATATTACCACTTTCTAACACTAGTGTCATTATGCTGTAAATGGTTTCTGATTATTTTTTGTAATTGAGACACATGCATTATATATATTTATTAGAAAAAAATGCATTGAGAAACAACTTGCTTCTTTGTAAATAAATTTGTGAGTACAAGTAGTACTACGGGGGTTTGTTACACATATGATTGAGCACATATACCCATCGAAGGGTTTGTAGCACTTATATTAAATTGTCTTTAAATATTGTGTAGTATGTTTTTCCCAGGCATACAAATATCTTGACTGTTTATAAAGCTATGAGCTTTTTTTAGGACAGGGGGAATGTATTATTTTTCGTGGACATTTTTGACAATCCCTCTAAAATTATCTTACACAAAGTTTATGAAAATAAAGTTTTTCAATCCTTCTTGTTTTGAGTGGTAACCTACAATATATATATAATATTAACTACGGTAATCACATTTTAACCTGTACCAAACGTGACCACAATCAAAATTTAATCTAGTGTAAGGAATGCATTAATATAATACAAAACTAATAATTCCATCACATACAACGAACATCAACAACAACAAAAAATTATAAAATATGAAACAAAATTATTCAAACCTTTCCAAAAAAAATAACTTAAAACAATTTTGGACTATTTCTTGTTCTTTACCACAAATAGGAATATTACATTATAAAACTTGCAGTATTTTCTAGGTCCTGTTTGATTCACTTCGGGAAGAATTATCATATATTTATATATTTCGGGATGAAGATCAGCTTCTACTGGGCTGTTTGTTTATTTAGCCATTGAAAAAACCAAAGCAATAATTATAAATCAAAATAATATCGACAGACCTAAACTTGAAATCAAAAACATTTTACAAAAAAAATGAATGTACATTATTGTTAACTGTATTATTATGGTATTGCCAGAAGATGTGGAGCCCTTATGCTGAACTGTGGCATAAGACTGAGGGAGCGAGAGGTAAGGAAAGCATTATTGCAAGCATTCACCAGATTAGCATTTGATTTGAACAAGATCCACTCTCTTCTTTAGACTTTGGGAAATAAAATTTACGTAACCACCACTTTGGGGTTAAAGAAAGTTTAAAAATTTTTGGGTTAAAAAATATGTGGGTTAGTAGGATAGGATTTATACTATTCCAAAGTGTGGTCCTAAATATTATGGCTTTTGGGTCTGTGTATCAGGAAGTTCGTTATTGAACTTATTGTATAAAAGTTTTGGATAACTCGATTTTTCAAATTCACACCAGTTCACAAAATTCAAACTGATGATAGAAACTAGGTAACTTTTTTGTATTTAGTTGTTTTTTAATTTTTTTATATATTTTTTTCCAACAAATAAACTTATTATATTTATATTTAATATTAATAAAATTTATATATATATATAACAAATTTATTTTTTGTTTCATATAATGTTTTAAAAATATAGAAGTTAATAGAAAAACTCTAATATTTCATTACTTGAATCAAATACTCGTGTACAATACTAATGTATGTCAAATACTCATGTACAAAAGTAATACGTGGTTTATATAAACCAAATAATCACACTCACATCAAAATATTTTAATATTAAATATTTGTATTGAATTCCAACATAATATACATTTGTTATATAAACTGCAAATAATTTTTTCTCAAATATTAGGTTTATATTTAGAAACAAATATTATATATAAATTAGTCATTATCCAGAAAAATCTTCTTTCTTACTTAAATTTCTCACTATATTTTACCTGTTTTGTGCAAAGAATAACATTTTAATTACAACAATAAACATGTTGACAAATCGATACTAATGTTGTTCACTAAACTTGCTCTCGATACATTGGAGTTTAATGTAGGAGTTTTTAAAGATTTTGATTCTATTAAAAAGTTTAATTTGTGTTTGCAACACTTCAATCAGATGTAAGAACAAATAATTGATTATTGAATATATTTTAAACTGTCAAATTAGAGTAAATTTTCAAATTGCAATAGTACAATTACATACGTTATAGTGAGACTAGCAAAACTCAGTATCAATGGGGCGTTCAGTCTGAAGAGACCGAAAGCTCTAAATTTGTCTATTTCACCTTCTTCTAGGAGATTATACAAGTCTGCTGATTTCTCGCGATTTGCTGAGGAGAAATTAAAATCACATTTCAGTTCTTGGTAGTAGGTTTTGGAAAGTGTCAAGTAGATGAAAGGATTATTTGCTATTATTTTTGAGTTTATCAGATTAATTTGTAAGCAATTTAATTTGTAATCAGTTCGATTTTTTGCAATGACTGAAACGTGTAAATTAATAAACTTACCATCGTGGTCGAAAAGTTGAACCTGAGCCAAGGCCAATTTTGTTCTTTGAATTTCCACAATTATATTCTCAGAAACAATGCATATGAAAATAATAGGAATACAGCAACGAACAGCGTACACAAATTCGAAAAACCATTCAGCCGATTCGTCAATCTGTAAATATACATTGTAAAATCTTAAGAAGCAAGTCACTTTATTAATGTAACAAAACAATATGAGCTATAATAAATAACTCCATATTTAACAATAAAACTAATGATATGAAGTACTCACAACACGTTTCAATATGTGGGCAATTGAATTCAAAATTCCTGTGAATGTGATCAGGAAATATAATAATATCTGAAATAAAATGCAATAATTAAAAAAATCCAATAATTTAAATTTGAAAAAATATCAGCCTGGCAAGATTATTACCTGAACATTGAAGGTACGATTCAAGCAGCTACACAATTCAATCACTCTCGTATAGAAACTTGTCAATTTAGGAAAGTCGACTGAATGTATTTCTTCTTTAAATTCCCTCGGCATTATTAGCGATAAGGTTTGTCGTAATTCAACACTCATTATTGACCTACCACTGCTACTCTCACGTTGATGAAGAACTCGAGCCAACTGCCTATTAACAATTTTCAGTCTCATACATACCCCATGAATGACAATGATAATATAAATAATTTCCAAATCCGTTAATATTATGAGAATAAATTCAAATATACCATTGAACAATTGTTCAAAATTTTCATAGCTGTAGTCGTAGTAAAATATTGCGCTGTCTATTAATAAACAAGCTCCAAAGGCAATAAAGCTGTATATTTTTGTTTTCAATAAAATAGATTTTGTATGTTCAGTTTGAAAATCCATTGAAATAATTCAATGTTTTAAAATGATATCCTTTTCGCCATAAAACATCTGTCATTTGGACGTATATGCAAAATATGACCAAAATGTATTCTTGTATGGTCATATACAGCGTCTTATGGTGGTTACATTTCCACAGTCCATAAATTAAGAATGCTGAACAACATATACTGTAAATAATATGTAGCCACTCGCGCAAGGGAGGTTTTTCCAGCCTTTTGCAATTCTTTCTATATATACCCAGAACAGATTGAACTGAATAAAAAAACTGTAAAGATTCTATCAGAGATTCTTCAGTTTCGATCATAGCGTTCACCATGTTTGACTTTTATTTAACAATAACTATTTGTGTCTGCTTTCCTTCAGTAGCAAATTAGTTATTGATCAATACATATATAATAAGTTCATGCGCACTTCGACTGACACACACTCTCATTAATAATTAATATTCCTCGTACTCAAACCCATTAAGGAATGAGTTTAATACTTTTAATCTTTACTTTTATAAAAATTGTTTGTGTTGTGTTTTGACTGTACTTTAGTTAATAACAGATGTAATTAAAAAACCTGTCAAGTACAAGTGGAACTTGTGCTACGAGCATTCTGTACTCATTTAGGCATTTATAAACATTTAACGGTACATAATATCTCTTTTAAACTGTTTACAAAAGTTTAATTTTTTAGAATGAAAATATATTGCCTAGTATGTCTTTCGCAGATGCAGGTTAATAAAAATTTTTTTTGTGCAATATGACTAAAATTCCTGAGGAAACGGATCTCGGCCGACCAAGAGATGGACAACAAAATTATCCTATAGGGGTTCCTTTTTTTCCTTTTGAGGTATGGAAACCAGAAAAATTAATAAAAAAACTAATTTTAATGCAAGTTTTCTTCAACATAACTTACGTAGAGAATCATTCCAATTGCGACTAGAGATGTTGCTCACGGGAATAGATCAGCTTTCAATTATGATCCAAGTATAGGTTGTGCGCAACAAAACACTAAAAATTGGACAAATAAAAAAAATTTACCCTAATTCCTTTGCAAAACGAACATATTTGCAAAAACTCGATTGTACCATGAAGCACCACACTATTATATGTGGGTTAATAACACATTTTCAAGAAGTGCAGTCGAAACGTCGTCATAAAGAAAGGCATTACTTTGGGGAGAATATATGGTGTACATCTTTCTCAATCTGAGTGTTTTTATCTCAGAATATTACTGCATCACAATTGCGGTCCAACTTCATTCGTGGACTTAAAAACTGTAAATAAAATTGTCAAAGAAACATATTAAGTACCTTGCTGAAAAAAGGTTTGCTTGAAACTGAAGATCATTGTGAAAATACCTTAAAGGAAGGTTCGATTTCAGAATGCCTCTAAAAGCTGAGGAAGTTGTATGTAGTTATTCTGCTATTTTGTCAGCCATCTGAACCAAGATTTTAATTGTGGGGAGAGTTACATTTGGGTTTGCTGGTAATTTTTGGCAGACGCTTCCTATAGTTGCAAAAGGGATGCGTTCAGGGTATCATCAAAGTTCACATTAATTCATCAGCCTTATGGAGTTTTCTTCAAATTCTTAATGGAGACACTCATAACAACTTCCGGCAACAACTGCTCAATCTTGGAGAATGAGCCTTTCCTTGTCCAAATTTGAGCACTAATTATGCTGAAATCGTTTTATGTTACAAACTAGGTCGGATAGTTCACAGTCTGCAGCATTAGAAGCAGTCATCTTTCAAAATTTATTCGAAAGAGACTTTCATTGGCTGTGTTCAAGAGCAATAGTATCGTCCAGGACGACACTATCACTGAAATCAATAATCTCATTATACAAAAAGTCCCCAAATAAATAAAAAATTATAAGTTGATTGACACAGTCACCAATATCGAGGATGCAGTCTAACTACTATTAAAAGTCAGTACGCCTATCATGCTTATAAGGAATTTAAGCCCTCCGAATATATACAATGACACAAGACTACTAATTAAAGACTAAACAAAAACTTAATTGCAGCGACCATCCTCACTGGCCCTGCAGCCAGGTATCTGGCAAAGACCCGAGGATTCCAATGATTCCCACAGACTTGCCAATATCTTTAAAACGGCTACAATTTCCAGTGAAAATATCTCTGGTGACTAACTAATTAATAAGTTCCAAGGACAAACTTTCTCTTTAGTTGGAATCGACCTACACAAAGAGCATTTTTCCCATGACCAACTATACTTTGGTTTATTACGAGTTGGAACTCCAGAGAAACAGTACATTTTTCTATCAAAAAATAACACGACGTCAAGCATTGTATACAGAGAAGCTCTAAGCCACTAATAAATTTTAATACATCAACTACAGATAAAAACAGAAATTACAAAATACAGAAAGTGCAATGTAAAATTGCAAAAAAAAATTACTAAAGAATGCATAATTAATAATAAAAAAATTAAAATTAAAAAAAAATTAAAAATAAAATGTTGAATATTGAAAAAATATATATAATTTTTAGTTTAGCAGAGTTACAAAAATTTGTATATTGATTTTTTTAATTATACATAAAATATAGTAAAAATGATCTTTCCTTCCGCATGTTGTTCCTATAATTTATTTATTTCAACATGATAATATTAAATTTTTTATTTCACCAATTTAAAAATGTTTTGTATTTAAAGATATATTATTAGATTAATGTAACTATATGAATTTAAAATTTCTGGATAATCCTATTTAGCTTTTGTCTTACAAAATTATATCGTAATTTCTAATACTTAATAGTCACAGTAAAATTACTTAGCAAAAGATAAATAAAGTAAATGAATAACATAAATATGGGAAAAGCAAAGAGAAACTGATTTAATTTGAAAACAAGTAAGTAATGTAAAGCCATGGGATTGTCCGTCTTTATCTACTCCTTCATTACGAACATAAATACCTACTAAGTTTTGTGATGTTTTCACAAATTGTAACTTTTATAAAACGTATGTGTTATATAAAATTCCATACTATTCATTTAAGAAATAAGAAGGATTACAAAACTTAGTAGGTATTTATATTCATAAAGAAAGAGTAGGTAAAGACGGACAAACCCCTGGGTTTATATTTGTAAATTAATACAATGTTTATAGAAATTGATCAGGTCACATAGGCTTCAAATGCTGAGAAATTGACATATAGACAAACAAATGTATTGGGTGTGCTAAATAACCTTTTACCCAGGAGTTCGGGGCTTTTCTAGAAATATTTATCGAATGTGTTGATGTATTTTATTTTCAAGTGTTAATGCCCAAAGCAGAATAACAACACAATGAAAGTAAATAATGCTCAATTTTTATAATACTAACATGGAACTGGTTTAAGATCTTGAATAATGAAGGCAGCATTTCAGATAGCAGCGTTAAAATTTATATACCCGAGCCTGAACCAATATTTGCTACAGGAGACCTTAATATTAAATCTCCAAAGGAAACTTCAAGTAAGATTGTATTGTAGATAATAAATTATACCCAATCACCAAATTCCGATCTGGTCATGTAATTAAGTTAACTCAATTTAACAATTTTTTCACAAAAAATATATCTCATTACATCTACCAACTTAAGAATAAAAGAGTATTTTTGGTTACGGGATATGCACTTCACTGAAACTATTTCTACCATTAAAAAATAGTTGATAAATTGGTGACATGAAGTCAGATACATATCAAATGTGCCACATAAATTCAATAAAAAGTTTTTATAATAATTTTTTGGAAATTTGGAACCAAGGAAAAATAATAAAAGCATTTTCATTATAAAGTACATGTAGAAAATGAAAGTGAACTTTGATGCCCTCATAAAAAGAAGGAAAATGTCACTTCAGTCCAAGAAGTGTCAAAGATTTAGACACACAAAAAACATTGCTTCAGACTACGTAGATCACAGTGACAGAACTGTATGTAAAATAGTAAGGAAAGTCATTTCAAGGCTGGCTCTATTAATTACTAATGTAGATGAAATTAAAATTATGGTATTAAATTTTTGTTCAAATTTTTCAAAATAAAATTGTAACTGTACAGATAAAGTAATTATAATCTACATAAAGAAATAAGTAGAATTGAAATAAAAAAAACAATATATTTCAGGTAATAATATATTATTACAACATCCTAAAAATGCATTTCATTTAAATTGATTATTGTTATAAAAATAATTTTGTTCACTGTAAAATTTATTTTCATCTCTTAAATTGTATTACTTTAAAAAAAATGCTTAATACTGGTACATTTTCAATCTGCAAGCTAATGAATATTTATGTATTGGAAATTTCCAATAGTAACTTGAGAATAAGCTAGTACTTTCATATTATTGCTACCATTAGAAAGTTGCAAGTTTATATATATATATATATATATATATATATATATATATATATATATATATAAATCTCTATAAAATTATTTCTCTGAACAAATTTCCTTTTTTTGTAAATGTAGAGCTATAAATGCATTTATGTATTTAATGTGAGTAGAATTCAGCCATTTTCATTTGTATAAAAATATAATATGCCAGATTATTATTATACAAGGTATTCCACTACAACAAATTTTTATTTATTATCGTAAATAATTTTATTTGAAGAGTAAATATTGTTAGATAAATAAAATTATTTAAATTTAAAATAATAAATATTCCATTCATTTTGAACATACACCATTTGGTCACTAATTCAACTAACCATGGTAACCTTACCTATCAAAATACCACAACAGCACACATTAATATCACAAGAAAAAAAATGTAACAAAGGCTTTAACCTTACATGACATTAAAATAGCTTAAACATTTTATTCTAAAAATAGTAAAAATATATTTTTGCAATACAGAATCTCTCACATGTGATGTTTATTTCAATATAAATTATCCTCCATCAATTGCTCAAGAGTGCAAAGAAAGATGACGACAACTGAAAAGCAGGCGAATATGGAGACAACTACACCTACATTCATTCCTGTAAATTTCCCTAAAAAAATTGTTGAATGATTTGAGTGTTGAGGATTCTCACCGCAAACACATCTGTTCAATAAATTGTATGATGCATTCTTTGCAATGAAATGAATGTAAAGTTGGACATTGTGTTGACATTCTGTTGAATGTATTTGAAAATAAGTAAGCACTAGAATTAGTTGAGACTGCACTTTAATGTACAGCTTTATAAAAGTGCAGCTCGTATCTTCATTATCTCACCTGGAACTCTCAAGCAGTTGCCGTGCCTATTGTTTTGAAGCTCATACAATCACAGCATTCAATTCTCAATGTCTGTATGAAATTTATTAAATTCAAGTAAATCAGTATTGATAATAACAATGCAATTATTCTATTGAAGCAAATTATGTAAAAAAGAGGTCAGTTTGGCTTATTATACATGTTCGTATTTCTTTCAGGATAAATATAATTTATTTGGTACTACTTACATTGTTGTGCTGATACATTTTTAGTTTTGTGTAGGTCAAAAAGGCGTGTATATTTTTTTTTATATACATCATAATATAAAAATTGTGTAAAAGGCAAAATTTGCTTATAAACAATTATAATTAAATATCTAAATATGTATGAATATTACTTTCACAAAAAGTTTCTAGAAGAAACTATTATCTGTGCTATGATCTCCTGCCACTAACACTAAAAGAGACTAATTTAATATTAATTTTGTATACATCATCTAATAAAAAATATTGTAAAAATTTACAGAGAATGAAGAATGTACACAAAAAAGGACTTTCTGACTTCTCATGATAAACTTGCAGTTTGAGATTACGCAACAAAAAGAATAAAATATTTTATCTTTTTTTCTTTATATTTAATGATGTTCATTCTCTTTCAGTGAAAGAAACTTTGCCAGGTTCGAGTTGTAACAAATACATTTATTTGCAACTGCATCTAATGTTGATAAGATGTTGAATTTTATATTTGAAGAATTCATACATCAATGGAAGAAATTGATCATTTAAAGAACGTGCAAATATTTGATAATCAAGATCGCCCTCCTTCACCTCATAATTATATATTGGAGAATCTCTCATACACAACCTAGCCACTGACCAGGAACAGAATTATGTCACAAACGCTTGTGAGATGACACCAAAATTTCTTTTGAGAAAATACATCCTTCAATCACCACAATTTTGTGCGTATAATCAATTGGAGTTAGAAGCTCCACAATCCAGAGACCATCATTCCATTTGTAAACTTGGCAGAATCAGTCAATAAATTTGATAAAAACTTAAGAAAGATTAGTGGTGCATTAAGCTATAAATGAGGTATAAAACTTCCTTAGAACGGGCTCTGTTTTGAAGGCCTAGGATATGTCTCTTTATATCGAATTTAATTTATTTTGCCTTTCAAACTAAGGACAGATCCTATCTGTAGTATTATGACTCCTGTTGCAAGAAATATACATTGTTTTGATAAACAAAATTGGCGAGATTCCAACTGAAATGATCTTTCCCACATTGGAAGCAATGCTCTGTATTTCTCACCATACGTTCAAATTATATTTGGTCACTGGTAAGGAGGAATATGACATGAAAATGTGTTGAGAATGAACTTGGCCATGAAAGATGAAGGCATATCATCTCTCATGAAAAGTAATGAGGACCAAGGACAAATTTTTAAACGATTTAATCATCAAAACTTTTACAGCATTTCCACAACCATGTTGGATTCTGATATTCTGAAATACCTCATTGACAATGAATGATATGGGATGAACAAATTTACTCCATCGCTTAAGCAGTGTGGTTGACAAAATGGCTAATAGTTTACAGATGAGAACTCCACTGAAATCCTGTTTCTTCCAATTTCCCTAATCCTATCTTGGACTGTCCAATCAACTTCAAGAGTTTTTGGAAGGGAATCAAATCTGATAGCATGTGGTGAAAATTGTGAATTATGTTGGAGTTTTAGTAGAGAAGATTGAAAGGCAAGATGAATTTGCTTAGGGGGATTCAGAAAATAGATGGGGAATCTTACGAGCAATTGTATTCTTGGCTTCTTTGCAAAAAGACTTAGGTGGATGAAGTGGTAATCATTTTAATTTTTTTACAATGTAGTCTTTTAGACTGAGTGTTTATAGACATGTTGATATGCATTTCTAGTCAGATTCATAATCAATTATGTTATAAAACTGGATGGAGATATCGGACATGTTAAAAACCTTGAGTGGGAGTTCAAATAGATCTGGAAACTTGTGAGAAACAGTTAGATACATTTTCATAAAGGGAAGGAACTTGTTGGACAGAAGACTGATGAATGAATTATACTAATGGACCACAAATTATGTATAATACATATTTACTACTTTACTGGAGTAATTGATAGATACTTCTTCGCTGCTTTGGAGACAAATATTAAAAGAAATATAAATATTAAAAGAAATATCTTCTGGTGGCAATGTTATCAAATTATCTTTAAATATGGTGATATTCAAAGATAATTTGATATAAAACATAACTTATAACTTAAATAATACATAAATTTGTGATAAAATTAATTATAAATACCTATTATAAAAGAAGAATAGAACAATTTTCAAGGAGGTAAATCCAAGATTCACTTCTATATTCACATACATGTGTGACTTATTTACTATAATGCAAGCTTGCTAACTGAACAACTACAATAATATATGTAATAACAAGGTTGAAAAAACTAGGCAGTAATGATATTCGCAGGTCGAAGAGCTGACACACTGAGAAAGTTCCGCCATTACTCTGATGCACAATCTCTTCAAGTTTTTCCAATTCATTATCAATTGATGAACCTTAAAATATAGATAATATATTTAAACTGACTTCATACAAAAAGATATGGTATAAAAAATTTGCACACATTGAATGGAATTATGTACCATTAGAAATGTTCCTAAATTTATAGGCTGTGTATATAATATTTGCATGATAAATTTGAGGCATGGTTAAGTTAATTTCAATGAAACCATTGTTATCACTTAGCATAATCCTTCCATTTGAACAGATGTGTTACCGGTATAAAACTGCATAAACACAATTAGAAGCAGAACAGTGCACAAAATTGCAAATGAAATCAAATATTTTCTATAAATTTTACTATTCCATATATAATGCTAACTTAACTACATATACTCTAATGATATACCAAAAATTGTGCTCTGTATTTAATATTTGTTTATTGTTGTGTGTGTGTTTATAAATAATAAGACTACTGTAATTAAATGTGGGTTTTATTGCGTATATTCACTATTATATACAATGTCAATTCAATTGCGCGTAAAAGACTCGCGCTGAAAACATCTGCTGGAAGCGCTAGCATATGGTGCTGCATTCGGACTAGTTGTTTAACATTCTCTCTCTCATTATTATTATCTTTGTTACAGGTCCTTTCTGTGGATAGGTTTCTGTAAGTCTTCCCAAGGTTTACTTATGTTTAAGGAATTTTTATGTTTCAAAAATTATAGTCTCCCTTTTTACAGGGTCTCGTGCTAGTGGTGTAACATTTACCCTTACAGAACTAGTTGGCTCCGTTGATTACCTTTCAGGATGGCTTTGTATCAGCATGGCTTTTCCTTCCAGATGTCGTGGCCGAACTAATATTGTGTAGGGTATGTTTAGATTAGACTTTGTGATTCGATCAATAAGTCAATGGTGTAATTTTCCATCCATTTTCACCTCGTAAAATAGTTTTTCTCTTCTCTCTCTATTTCCTTCCGGATTTCCATTTATTGCTTTCATACATCCTTATCTGTACTCTATCTCCAATTTTTAATTTTTTGTTTACTATTTTATATTCATTTACCTTCACTTTGTTTACTCTTTTTACTAAGTCAATCCCTGTTCCATATAATTTTTGAACATAATCTCTTCTGGGCTCAACCCCATTATTAGGTGTTTTTCTGTACATAATCAGGAATTTATATAGTTTGTCTTGTAGTGGTTCCTCCTTATTAGTTGCATTGCTTTCAGCCTATTTTTCAATGTTAGCACATATTTCTCGACTTGACCTTTGGTTGACAGGTAAAAGGATGCTGTGAACTTTTGTTGGATTCCATTTTCTTTCAATGGGCAATATGTCGGTAGCCAGTGTAACTGGTAAATTCTTATGAAATGGTGTCAGAACTTTTTCTCTCCCACATTTTTTCTTTTAGTACTTTAAATGTTTTTTTGCAATCTTTAAATAAAACAAATTTCATATCTTTTTGTAATAATTTATAAAGTGGGTATAGCCTCACTACCATATTAGAAATAAATTGTTGGTAATAATAAATCATCCATAAAAATGTACGAAGAGATTATACATCTGTAGGACATGGGTTTTATGTTGTCCACTTTATCATGAATAGGATGTAATCCTTTTTCATTAATTGTGTGTCCCAAGTAGGTTACAGATTTTTCTGAAGAACTGACATTTGTCCTTATTTAGGTGCAATTCGCATTTTTGTAATTTCTGGAATACTATGCTTGATTCATATCTAGTTTGCACAAATATTTGCCCTTTGCTTACTTTTGACTTATTTCTTTGACTCTTGGAATGGGGTAATTATTGAGTTGGCTAATAAGTAATGAGCGTTTTTTCGAAAATGATGTAGAAAATATGGGGCAATTCTAGAAGCTTCCATGATTGAAGATATATAAATGGATGGTACATTCTCACTGATTCAGTAGTAACTAAGATGCTGAACTGTAAGTAGACATTAAATATGGACAACACATTTTATGCATGGTAACGTATGTAAGACATGGTATGTAAGACACTGTCTACTCTACGAGCACCAATCTGGCCACTCTGCTGCCGAAGCTACGCATAACATATGCCAATGCGTTATGCATTGGCGTATGTCCTAAAGCAATATCTTAAGTTACTGCAAAACGGTGGTTCCAACGGTTTTGAAGCTGGGTTTATTACCTAAGTGATCATCAACCACGCTCTGGTCGACCAGTGGTATGGGATAGTGACAGGTTAAAATTTTATTTGAAGAAGATAGCTGATTAACGACACGCTGGCTAGCAACTGAGCTTGGGTACTCCCACAGAACTATAAGGAATTATTTACAGCACTTGAGAAAATTTTGAAATACTGTGCGTGGGCACCACATGAACTTAGCCCGGGACAGCTTTACCACCGCGCTGAAATTTAATCTCAACTTTTAACTTTTTAGCGATCTTTTCACTGATTAGATCATCTTATTTCCCCTACTCGCCATATTCCCCAGACTTTGCATCCACTGATTATTGATTATTTAGATCTCTCAGCAATACCTTACGTGAAAAACATTTTCGTAGGGGGCCACCTATGACAGTTCATAGACCCATTTTTTCATTCCAACACATAGATGTCATCCACCCCCCTTGCGTTGGAGACATCTAGTACAAAATGATGGTGATTATTATATCAAGGATTAATTAATATTAAATTGAAAGTATAATAAAAAATCATAATATTAATGAACACTCATTACTTGTTAGCCAACACAACATCATTCTCTAGATTTTCATTCAACATCGCTATATAATCTGCAGACAAACATAATTCTTTTTTTTTTCCGACAACTGGATCCTGGGTTTCTGTCAATTTCAAATATTCTTCCCTCCATTTCTTTATTTTTGTATTTAATTTTTAGATAACAGGTCCTGATATGTTGTATTGTTTCACCTATGTAGGTCCTCAGTTTTACTATGGTATTTTCCCATTTCTAGTCTATTCTGTAGTTATTCCCGTTTCTGGTCTATTCTGTAGAGTGTTCATTACCAAAGTACGTATTTTACCATTTAATTTTAATGTAATGTTGAATTTATCATTTTGTGTATGATTATTTTCCATAGGTATTTTATGTAGTTCGTATATTTCCTCCTCATTTTCATTCCATGAAATTTTAGTTTCTAGTTGTCTTATATCTTTAAAATAACTGTAGGTGTTCTTATATTGCATTTCTTATAATACACAATATTTTTCAGTGCACATTGACTTGCTTTGTGATTATCTTCCCGCAACGGAAACAATTAATTTTTTTTCCTTCCTATTATTTTTTTTGTATTCTATGTATTCACATTGTATTCATTTCTCTTGTATGTGTTTTTGTTGTATATGTTTACTGATATTTTATTTATTTTTGGTTGTATTTCCTGTGCCATTTCTTGTGTTTAAGAGTTAGATGTTTCTAGCCTTTCTCCTTTCTTTTTCCTTTAGCAATCCCTCTTTAATTTCGACACTATTTTTTACAATGACTGCACATGAAATTGCATTTATTTCCCATTTCATTGAGTCCCGCTACACAATTGGCAATGCTTTCTTGTTTATGTTGTGATTTTAGACAGAATTTGCTTTGTTGTGCAACTTCACTGGGTTCGTGTGCATTATGATTTCCCAATTTTTTCCAAGCTCATAATAGGATTTTCATTCTGGCATATTTGATGCCGTGATATTCTTCAAAACTTGATAATGCTTTCATCCAATATAGTTCGAAAATATTTGTAATTTTGTGTGATTTTAAGGTTATATAATTCCACAACTTTGTAAACAGGTGTAATCTGGTATCTGTAATCTGGTAATCGATGCATTTACCTCATCATGTGGCTGTAATGAAATACCACTGACCGTTTTTGTACTTTTGTTTATGTTGCATGTTGCACATATTTTCCATTATTTGTGCTACTTTTGACAGCTGTAACTCTATTGTAACACAGTTTCTTTTTTTTTCCTTTTTGTGGTGTTCATTTATTTCCCTTTTCCCATCACCAAAACTGTTGTGTGTGTGCTTATAAATAATAAGACTACCATAATTAAATGTGTGATTTATTGCACATTCTCGCTATTACATAAAATGTAAATTCCACCTCATGTAAAAATTTCGTGCTCAAAACATCCGCTGGACGCGCTAGTGTATACAGTGCTACATTCGGATTAATTGTCTTACTGTTAATTATAATTGTTTGTTTCCGTTTGATAAAACCCTACCTGATCATCTTGATGCAATAAAAAAATTCATTTCTTTAAATGGAAGAAAATAATAAAATCCCTTTTTTTAGTTTATTTGTCCCTCAGTTATATCAAAACTATTACTTTGAATTTCATTTGTATTGTATTAGGGAATTCAAAATTGGAATCTTTATATACAATTTGCTTCTGGTTATAAGCATAATTTTATTTTATTAACTATCAAATAAAAACTTTAGTAGTTTCGTTGGGTGAGAGGTACATAAAAACTCAAATCAGAGGAGAAACAATATGGATGTCTAAAGGAGTTTTAACATGATATTCATGTTTCAATTAGTTAAATATTTTGTTCTAAAAAATGGCAGTACAACCTAGGGAACTTCTTGAACCAAGCTGATTGCTTAGTTGGCTAAACATAAATAGAATATGAATCAGTTAGATATAGAATATTTAACAGTAGCTATAATATTTTGACATATAGAAAATTATGGCAAATTCTCAACTAGGTTTCCATAGGAACAAATATAATTTAACCCTTCATACCACTAAGTGAATGGTTATAAAAATATATTTTCTATGAGCATAATGTTGCATATTATTATGGTCAGCTGTAAAAGATTGCTCTCCCAGCAGTAAGTCTGCTATATGTAATAACTAGATACATTAAAGTAGATAAATAAATAAATATTTTATCTTCTCTTGTTCAAGAACAATGAGACAAATGCCTTGAGTTTATTTGCTATTGTAGCTTATTACATTGAACTTTTACTTTACACAGACTTCAAAATGTGACAAATATGGCTAAAATATTTAGTTCAATGTAACTTAATATTTTTGGCTTAGCCATATTTATCACAATTTTTTTAAAGAATTCCCTAGCATTTTAAAAACTCATGACATACAGGGTTTGGATGACTGATATGTAATCTATAGCATTGTAGCAGTAACACCACTCACATATTAAAATTGGAAAAGTTGTCTGACAAAGTCTCGCTTTAAAACATAGATTTACATATACGTCGTTTAGCATCATTCTTTACGTCCCAAATTCGACTAAGTTATTATTTGCATAAATATTGTATACAAATTCAAATATTATAAATTAAAAAAATATTTACGAAAATTGGCTATTTCAGTAGTAGGCATAGAAATATATGAATATATAATAAGATATATAAGAGTGCATAGTAAATACGAAACACCTTACTCTGCTCGATTCCACTGCAGTTGACCAAAAACTAAATATGACCATTCCATTTGTTTCTAAAACAATGATAAACCCACAACAGTTTGTCCACTTATTTACATGATTATAAATACAATTGATACTTTTTGACTGATTAACAACATTATTTGTTTTACATTGAATTTCCCCTAAACTGGTTGATTTAATTTTAATGTGGGTTAAATAAGTACTCAGCTCCTCACTGCGTAAACTAAACTAAAACTTAATTAAAATTGTAAAATATTTAATTTTTGATCTACGAGGATACTGACTGTTCTTTGCTGTTATTGTTATTCTATTTCGGTTCCTTTAGTTTCCATTTAGTAATTGAAAAATCAATATTATTTTGGTTCTGGCCAGAATACCTTCAATTGCCGCTGTGTTATACTAAACAGATACTACATAGATTAATGTAGATCAAATTTATACATATAAATATATATAATTGTAGTTTACAGATTATGAAATTTTCATATTCCAAATTATAATATTCCGTATTCCAATTCCTTATTAAATTCTTTTGTTCACTTAATAAGATAAGATGTGAGTCAAGAAAATATTCATCTAAATTAGGGTAATAAGAGATGTCTATACTAGTACAACACCAACTTATTGAACAGATGCTTACACATTTGAGGTGAAAGTCTCAGCTTTGCGATGTTGATTCTCAACTGATGAAATTCCGTAACCAACATCTCATTAAAGGTGCAGGCAGCTGTGAGGACAACTACGCAAATTGTTTGCCATATCAAATAGTTAAGCATTTCTTGTAAACGTAGTTTCTAAAAAGACATTTGATTACCTATAGCATTCAATATACCAATATTTTTATTCAATATGAAAATATTTTATTATTTCAATATAAAAATATAAAAATATTTTTGTACAAACCTTTTTCTTATTTGAAACATTTTAATAAATGTATAATCGTAAACAAAGTTAACATTCATGATTTTATAAATAACAGTCATTAAAATTGTCAAAATACCAATATCAGTTACTATTATACACAATATCAATATTAATATGATTTATGTAACAATATTTTTACTTATGTCACGTATATGGAAGTTCAATAGGAGTTGAATCCCAACAATGGATGAGAGAAAAGCTGTAACTACAGTCTGAAGTACCTAAATTAAAAATTTAATTATTAAAATTGAAAAAATTCTTGAATATCCAATTTATTTTAATTCATTAAGGAATACCTGTAAATTAAACATTTTATTGAGTGATTCACATATTTCATTAACTATAGTTAACACGTTCGGTAAAATAAATATGTGCGTAGGATTTCCTGAAGTATCAAAATGGCTATTCCCATTTAATCTATTGCAGACTATAACTCTGGCTATGCCTGGTGCACAGTTTGTATCATTACAAAATATTTCTCGATTCGTACGGTTCAGGTAATCATTTACTTCTTTTAACATTTTTTTAATGGTATTTGTAAGTAAACACATTAGTAGCAATTCCAATCTGTTAGTAAATAAACCGAAATATGTAATTATGGAGAACCAGTGCCCAAAAATGTAATGATTTTTAATTTTTGAAAGCATTTTGTTCTAAACAAAATACTGTAATAAACAGAAATATCATCGAATTGCTGTAAACACTCAGCAAAGAAATTTTTTTGCCACAATATATCAATAGATAAAACAAATATGAAATTAATGACAATAGATAGTTGCAAAAGGTATTGAATTATCATTATTTCGGAGTTTAGGGAGACATAGTGAAGCCAAATGGCTGTTACAGTAGACAAAATAATAAGAAAAATTAATATCAAATTGTAAATTTTCTTTAAAATAATTTTAATTAATGTAGTTCGATTTTCCAATTTATATAAAAATCGGTTGACTCCTAGAATTGACTGTAATAGAATTAAAAAGTGAATCGATTCCTCTTTACAATGGCACGTCGTTTTTAAACGAACTGACTATTTCTACTACTGAATTTTAACAAAAAATGTGACTGTACTTTGATAATGTTGTGTATTGAATGTAATACAAGGTAATTTGTCTTTTCACTTTATGACCATGACTGATTATTAGAGTTACCCGTCTAGTTACGTCGTTTATAAAAGTGATGGCCTTCTAATTTATTGATTGTGAAGACTTACATTTTTTGTTCTGATGTTTTTATTGTACTTTGGTTCAAATATGAAATATTAATGTCAAGTCGGTATTATTGACTTTTATAAACAGCAATCGACTCTAGGTAAAAATGTTTCCTAGTGGGTCATTTATTTAAAAAAATTTGTTAGGTTCGTTTTCCCTACTTGACCTGAGATAACATTAAAATAGTAATATTCGTAGGTATATTTGAAAAAAAAATTAAATTTCAAATGTCTTGTAAACATAAATTCTGTCGAGCAGTATGTACTTCTGTAGCAACTTATTCCATAGTCTAGTGAACAGGAAAAGATACACCAGATAGTTATTGTTCTGTGGTGAATATTTTCTTGGCATAGATATTCTTGTCTTATGAATATTGTCTAAAGCTATGTGATAATATTTGTTTAAGTCGGTATTTTACCTATGAATTTCACATTCTTAATATCCTACATTGAGAATGTGAAATAATTATAGTGAAGAAAAGCAAGAAAATAACAGCAACAAACAATAATCGGGTAACAAAATACAAATGACTGAGACTGGAAATAAATCAAACACCTAGTTTTTCAGTTGTCTTTATGTGATGAAAAGCTGGCCAGACATAAAAAATGGGTTGAAGTGGGATTTAACAAACATGAATTTTGATTTTAAGACTTCTTAGGGCATTCAGCAAGCAAGCACTATAGGAAAAATTAGAATTTTGTATTTTATGTTTTTGGTAATGTATTACCAAGAAGTAGTAATCGACATGAATACTTAAAATAGTTTTAACCAACCGCACTTGCTACAGTGTCGATAAAAATAAAAAAGAGCAGACATTATTCAAAGGTAAAATTTTTTATGAGGTATGAGCCTCATTATCACTAAGTAATTTAGTACTAGTTTTAATCGTTACTACTGGTATAATTTCAAATCCAGACCTGGGCTGAACTTCAAATCCAGATGGCAAGAGATCAAAGAGATATTATTCGTCCAAAGAGCAATAAGAAGGAAAGATTAGTATAAATATGGGTCTAAAGTATTTGCGCTGATTAAGGGAGCTTTTTAGTAAAGAAAGGGTGTACGGCATTTCTCATCGGAAGAGTAACATAAGCTTATCTCAGAAATATTAAATATGGTAGGTATAATATCAATAATGGACACATGTGCTTCTATGATCCAACTGTTTATGCAATTAAATATTAAGTTATACAGCTTATTAGCATTTCTCATCACCTCAAATTTTGAGGTGATTTTCAATTGATTAGAATTGTCTTCTGTTACGTTTTTGTGTATTTGGGTATTATTTTTGAAGAAAAGTTATTATTTAAATGTTTTGCATTCGGTACAGTTGGAGACAAAATTTCGCATAGTGGTGGATTGTTGAATCATTTAAAATTTAAAAAATATTTCAACCTACATAAAAGACGCTTCACCAATGTCATAGAGACCCTGTGAATATTTTTCAATTAGAAAATAGAGCTTGTGTTTTTTTGCTTCTACTATTGTCTAAAAGTGTAAGGAGAATTATTAAGTGTTAAAAATTTAAGAAACAAATTATTTAATTTTTTACACATGATAAATAAAGAGCGTATGGAAAAATTCAATTAAATAGTTATGATCAAGGAGTTATGAGAAGCACTATACATAATTTTAAAACTGTTTAAAAGTTGGTTCCAATTGCCGAAATCTGTAAAGAAAGTTTTTTCTAATATACACTTTTTATAAGTTTTTTCTAATATTCTGTGGATTATGATACCACTGGAAAATATGCAAGACAATAGAAACTTGTCAATAGCACTCAGACCACAGTCATGGACTGATAATTCAAACCACGGAGTAAGGACACATCATAAGCACCTGACAGAAGTTTCGTTTCATATTTTGAGTGCAGAAGATTTTATTAACACTGAAGTGGTTGCGTGGATTACACATGTAATCTACACATATTAAATCGAAAATTTCTCAAGAACCGCGTTTCTAGGTATTTTAAGTTGAATAATTGAAGATCGTGTCCAGTACTGCGCGAGCATCGATCACGTGTGGTTGTGTCGCAGGAGGCCTGTAAAATCCTTGGATTACACCTGTATGCCCTGTGACCAATTACATAAGTATTTTAAACATGCTGTTTTTTTTCTTTTTTGTTTTTTTATGGTTGATTCTACATTATAAATATAGTAGTTTGACTACTGGTGTGTGTGAAAATGATTAGACACTTAAAATTGATATATATTTTTTGAACAATCAGGTATGCTCCTCGTCAAGCTCAATTGAGGCGTTGCTAGCTGAATAAGATGATCAGAATGAAATTTACGAAGATCGTTCGAGTTCAAATGCTGAAGAAGATCACCTTGACGAGCAGGAACATATATCAAAATCTGACCAAGGCAAAGAACTTTCAATTGAGGCAAACAATTCCAAATCAGAAGATGTTGAGCCATCTCAGTGACACCGATGCATTGACTTATACTCTGGCGTAGATAATGCTATCTGACCAAAAACTGGTCGTTCGAATAGTGGAAGAACTCGATAATATAATATTGTCTTTGTTGCCCATGGTTCTAAAGGGATAACCAGGCAAGAACCTACTCCTCAAGACTGCTTTTCCCTATTTTTGGATGACAATATAATTGATCTCCTTACCAAATACACAAATATAAAAATGGACTACATAGAGAACAAATACACAAGAGAAAGAGATGCTAAAGAAACAGACGCAACAGGAATGAGAGGCTACATCAGAATTTTACTGATGGCTGGGTTGATGAAAATAGGCCGATTGTGCGTTGCCAAAATATTTGAGAATGTAAAGCACACAGGAATCGGTGCTATATATTTGACTATGTCTGAACAAAGATTTAAATTTTTGACAAGGTCTTTCAGTTTTGATGACATTGTAGACCGGCAAGTTCGTGATTGTATTGATAAGTTGGCTCCAATAAGACAGTTTTAGATTTGTTTCATGAACAGCTCTTGGCTTTTAGAGGACGCTATAATTCAGGCAGTATATCCCAAGCATGCCGACGAAATATGGAGTGAAAGTTTTTGCTCTTGTGGACGTTAATTACTGGTGTACGTTTAACTTAGAAATATATGCAGGTCAACAACCTGAAGGACCGTTTTGCTTAAGCAATGAGAGACACGATATGGTTATGAGGGTGTCAAGTCCAGTGCTAGGTAAAAACATGAATATTACTATAGATAACTGATTTTTTCCTCCTCATGTAGCAAAAGAACTATTTGAATGGGACCACTATGGTTGTTAGGGTATGAAAGGTTAAAAGAGAAGTACAACGAGAATTTCGCATTGCAAGAAGAAATCCATTATGCTCTTCAAAATTTGGCTTCCATCAACCATGTACGTTAATTTCTTATGTACCTATGCTTAATAAAATTGTGATTTTGATGTCAACAATGCACAATGACTCTGCAGTTAATGCCAATACAGGAAACTGTCGCAAGCCAGAAATAATAACTTATTATAATCGAACAAAAAACAGCGTAGACCTGGTAGACCAGATGTGCTCCCTCTATGACGTGTCCAGGAATTCAAAAATAAGGCTCTATGCATCTTTTTTGATATGGTCAATCTCTATCTTATGTATTTATACCGCAAATAAAAATGATGAAGTTGTTTATCGACGTTACTTCCTCATCGACCTATCTCTGGCTTCGATGAAACCTCTAGCTCGTCAAAGATTGGATAATAATAAATTACCAAGAAGTCTAGTATTTAAAATAAAAGACTTCTTGACATTATTCAAACAGAAAACCCGGCAACAACGTTAGCATAGGCACCAAATAGTTCCATAGGTCGCTGCTATGACTGCTGAAGAAAGCGCAACAAAAGTACTCGAAAACTGTGTATCACTTGCAAAAAATATATTAGTGGCGATCATTCAAAGATTATCTGTCCATCTTGCTTAGAAAACAGCAATTAGAATTAAGTATTTCTGATTAGTTTTTTTATGATCTCAATTATACCAAAAAATATGGTTTTTAGTGCCATAAAGAGGTTTTGTTTAATTACGTTAATTTTTTTAAACACTGAGATTGTGATTTGTTTCTAATGACTATATTTGTAAAAAAAACTTTAATTATTTGATTTAAAAAGAATAAAAAATAATTGAAACATATAATATGTCTCTATTTCAATTTATAAATGGCATACACCTGTACTCCACGCGGCTAATCAGGTCAGGGTTTAATATGCAACCGCTGTAGGGTTAAACCCAATATGTCCCAAAATCTTTTACACTTTGTATTATCATCTTTATTTGTGGATACTAAAATTAAAAACCAATCTCTTTCAAAGAATATTTTTTTATGAAAGAACTTGGTTTGGTTTTGCCTAATCTATATTTGAAGGTGTACTTTTTTTCTAAAAAAGCAAAAGTTAGTTTTATTTTTTGCTTATACCATTATTGTTCATTTTCTTCTATATTTTTATTTTCTGTAAAACTTATGAAATTAAAATTCAACTACTTTCAATAACCATCCCATTTTATTGACGTTTGTATTACACTCTATTTATTCAGACTAGAAATTATTTTCCACATATATTTCTAATATTTGTTTATTCTCTATCGTAAAAAAAATGTGTTTTTATAGATGGTATTTTTCCTTTAACGATTATAAATAGTAATCTGTCAAAATGATGATGTAACTTTAATTATATATACTTAGGTAGATTTAGTTTTGCCTGTACATTAGATAAATTTTATCTTCATCGACCCTACAAAAGTAATTCATGCAAGCTTATGATAACAAAATGTTTTTTTTATTTGGCACTGAATACCAAATAGAAGTAAAAGACGATATTGTGTTCATCCTCATAATTTTGCTTGTTCATATGTGTTGTTATTTTAATATGAAAGTTGCATTAAAGTTAAAATTAATAAATGATTAAAAATAATTAAAAATTTAATAAATGATTAAAATTAATTATTTTTTTTCAAATAGAATGTCTTTAAGTACACAAAAATTATTATTAATATTAGTTGGACCAAAGTTTAAACCGCCACTGGTGACATCAATTTGACTTACATAACTAGTGATACCGATCACACAAACCAGAATTTTTAAACTAAGAATTTGGCATTAATTAATAATACATTTTTTTGGATAAATTTTGAAAGTACAACTTTTTTCACAATAAGACATAAGGGTCTAATAAAATACAGATTGTATATTAGACAATACACAACCGTACATAAAGCATTAAAATTAATATAGTTTATTAGAAACCTATTTTAAAAATTAAAAAACATACAACAATCTTTTGTAATTAGATCAGCCTTTTTCCATCTTATCACATTAGGAACTCTTCGAAAATAAACAAAAATGGTTATAAGGCACTATGTGCTCAAAACACACATATTTCTTGCATTTATGGCATGTGTACTTGGTTTTTCTCTTTTTCTTCCATCCACACTCATAGCACTGACCATTTCTGGAAGGACTAGGCGGCTCAAGGACATCATCGATATTCAAAGTCTTCCGTAAGTCTGTCTCAAGAATCGAGGTGAGGACAAATAAAATACATAAACAGGTAAAATAAAATACCTAAACCTAACAAAAGTGACGTTTGGAGGCCCTCATAAGGAAATCCTTCAATGCAAGAGATCTCAAAGATTCAGACAAACAAAAACAATACTTTATACTACAAGGATCAGTGCGCAAGATGAAAAATATGGCAAGAAAAAACTTTTAGATGTTTTATTCATTGTAATCCGTTAGAATTTCCTGCAAATTTAATATTTTATTGAGTGTATTTTACACATTTCATTTCCTATAATCAATGTACTTGGTAGAATCTACATGTAAGCATGTATATATGTATATATATGTACGTATACACATATATAAATATATGTATGTAGGATTTCTTGCAACATCAGAATGGCTATTCCCACGTGATCCATTGTAGACTCACCCTAGCTAATTATTTGTAATATTACAAAATATTTCTTGATTCATATGTTCCGTCTTCACTGCTTTTAATATTTAAATAATGGCCCCAAATAATAATGACCAAAAGAAATATCAACAATACAGATCTATAGTTTAACTTAGCAAAATGATAATTTTCATACAAAGTATTTGTTTTAAATTCTTCAAAATAAAATTGTAACTAAATGGATAAAGATATTGTAATCTACGCAAATAAATGAGTAGAATTGAAATTAAAAAACAATATATATCAGATAATAATATATTATTACAACATCCTAATAAATACATTTCATATGACTATACTCTTAAAAATAATTCCATTTAAATTTATTTTCGTGAAATAACTCTTGAATTGTATCACTTCTAATAAATGCTTTAAATACTGACACAGTTACAATCTGCGAGCAAGTCAATGTTTACAACTTGAAAAGTGCCAATAGTAACCCAAATCATTGCTACCATTGTTACCATTAAAAAGATGTGAGACTAATTTTTTATTAAATGGACACTGGGTTATGTCCTTATTATAGAAATTTATATTTTTTCCCTATATAAAATTATAAATTGATTCATGTAAAAAATATATGGAGAATTCAGCTATTTTTATTTACATGCATTAAAATATACTTTTAGTAATTTTTTATTGTACGAAGTATTCCACTATAATAAACTTTTCTTTGTCATATTGTATTTGACAAATAAATATTGTTGCATAAATAAAAATATATAAATTTAAAAATTACTTGTAATCCTATTAATTTTGAACATACAACATTTTGTTATTAATTCTACTAATTGCTAACCCTAGTAATCTTACCCCTCAATACCACACATCAACCCCTCGAGCGCACATCTAACTTATTTACTGACGCTACCGCTCGCCACTAACACCACTCGAAATGTAAATGGTCAGGTAAAAATGAAATAAACATATAGACAATTATAAGAGAGGAAAGAGAATGAAGTAACAAATCGAATGGTAATACAATCATCTGTAACATTAATCATCTGTAAAATTATTTTTGTCGCTATGTTTTGTTGAAAATTGCATGTGATTATGTTTGGTTTTGAAGTAAATTTTTGTAAAAATAATATATAGTAAAAATATATAATACATTTTTGCTGGAGTAAATGATTTTTTACTTTTATGTTTAACTACATTGTATGCTCTTTTTTATATGATAGTAACAAAATTTACATTCTGTAAAGTATTTTCCCTTAGAAACATTTTTTTCTTGCAAAAATGGGGAAATTGTTTTCCATGTTATCATTATTTTGTTACACTTATTACTACATAAATATGACATAAATGCTGTAATCACATTTCTTCTCTGTACACAAAAAAAATTTTGTTACAATGCAATCAATACCTTCGGAGTTACATATTATTTTATAGAAAAGTCGTGAGCACTAATGTCACTTGTAACTGACTTAAAAGATATAAAAAATAGCTTTAATCATGGCCTCAAGACAATTTAAACCTGTTGCATTTAAAAACAGTAAAGAAGATTGCAATATAAAGTCTTTCACATATTATCTTTTTAATTATAAATGGTTCTCCATTTGCTTAAGAGAGCTTAAACAATTACAACTGAATAGCAGGTAAAAATGCAGACAATTACAATGCAACAGTCCATATCCTTCTATTCCTGCAAATTTCTCTAAAGAAAAATGCTGGGCGTTATTAAAGTTCATGACCATCTTCTCGAATAGATTTGTTGAATAACTTATGTGACATATTCTTTGCAATAAAAGAATGTCTAACTTTGAAAATAAATATTTTTAACAACAAATAAATACTAGACTTAGTTAGGAGAACACTTTAATATACAGCCATTTTAAAGTGAAGCTTATATCTTTATTACGTCACGTGGAACACTCAAGCCATTCCCATAATTATTACTTTGAAGACCATATACACAAAGCATTCAAATCTCAACCCGTGTATGAGATTAATTAAATGTTCAGTATTAATATTAAAAATTGAATGTTTCTTTTGAAGCAACTTATATAATAAAGAAGTCAGTTTGACTTATTATATATATTCGCATAAATATTTCTTTCCGCATAAATATAATTTATTTTGTTACTACACTTTCCGACATCTACAACAAACTTATAGTTTAAAATTACACAAGCGGAACAAAATGTCTTATTTTTTATTTAACAATGTTCATTCTATTTTTATGAGAGAAACTTTGTCAAGTTCTAGTTGAAGAAGAGGTTAGACAATAATAACTGAATAATTTCTTAGATATCTGTTATTGTTGCATAGCTAAAAACATGAACTACAGAACAAAACAATAAATTAAAAAATAACAAATATCTATTGAAAATACAAATATGACTACAATATACAGGCAAATAAAGAAGTATGCACATACGTAAACATCTGAATAAACACACACGTATATTTACAATAACCCAGATTGAGATATTGTTCTTTCTTATATATGTTCACTTAATTCTAGTATTTTAAGTTTATTGGCAACTACATGTAATGTTGACAAAATATTGAATTTTAGAATTAATTAAGTCATTCAAAACTGGAGGAATTTGATCATTTGAATAACAAGCAAATACGTGAAAGTCAAGATTGCACTTCTCCTTCTTGTAATCACACATTGGAGAATTTCTGATACGCAGCCTAGCCAGTGAGGGGGAATAGAATAACGTTCCAAACGCATGTGAGACAACACTAAAGTTTCCATTGGGAAAATACGTCCTTCAATCACCACAGTTTTGTGGGTGTAATAGGTTGGATATGAAAGCTGTGCAGTCCTATGATGATTATTCCCATGCAATCTGCCTATTAGAGATCATATAAGACAGGAACAAAAGAAGGAGATCCTCAATGAAATTGCAAGAATTGTTAAAAGCAACTGTACATTCACAGATGATATCAATCAGTATAGAGGCTTGAGAAAATGTATAATCTGTAAATGAGATCTGTAAATGAGAGATATAACTACCTCACAGCAGAGTCCATTTTGGAGCTCTGGGATATATCTCTTCATTTCAAATTTAATTTTTTTTGCTTTCAGAAAAAAGCAGAACAAAGCAGATTCTGTCTACAGCATTAGGATTCCCACTGCAAGAAATATACCTTGTTTTGACACCTTCCCCACATTTCAAGCAACACTCAGAAGAAAGGCATTTCTTACCATATGTCCAAACTATATTTGGTCACTGGTAAGGAGAAATATGCCACGAAAATGCATTGAAAATGAACTTAGCGATAGAAAACTAAGGTCGTCTCTCGCAAGTAGTAATGAGCACCAAGGATCAACTTTTAAAAAATTCACGAACCAAAACTTTTGTTGCTTTTCTACATTATATATTCTGAAATATATCTTTAACTCATTGGTAATGAGTAATTGAATATAACGATTTTTTCCGTCCCTGTGTGATTGACAAAAGAGTTAGAAGTCTACAGAAGAGAACTTCACTGAAATCCTGTTTCTTTCAATTTATCTGACCCCATTTTGACTTAAATAATTTTTCAAAGGGACCAAATCTGATTGAATGTGGTGAGAATTGTGAATTGTGTTGTTTTCTTTGGGCTTAGATGATGAATGGTTCAAGGTCACTGGCAACATGCATGTGACCCTTGTATGAATTAGGAGAGAGGAAAGGTTGAATTTGTTTGGGTGGATTCAAAACATAGACATGAAATCTTATGTCCAATTATATTCTTCGTATCTCTGTAAAAGAGTTAGATGGACGGAAGTGTAATTATTTTTTCATTTTCTTTAAATTTTTGTATGATCCGATTTTTAGACTGAGTTTATTTAGATTTCTTGATTTACATTTTAAGTCAGATTCATAAACAATTGTGGCTATAAAACTGGACGGGGACATTGGGCATGTTAATTTGTTGCTTTTGGCCAGGTAGGTCAGGAAACTCAACACATTAATACATTTTCGTTGAGTGAAGAAAAAACGTCCGAGACAGAAGACTGAAGAATGAATTACAGAAGTAGACCTCAAACTATGTAAAATATTTAGTACTTTACTAGAGTAATTTGCAGATACCTTCTTGTAACGTAAGAGATGGAGCACCTGAAAATATTAAAAGAAATAGTAGGAGAATTCAGAACATTAGAAAAAGAAATAGTCAAAAATGAAATAACTTTGTTTGACTTCATTAGATTATTATGATAGATTTAATATTTAGGACTCCCATCACAAATATCGGTTCAGGCACGAATATGATTTTTTAACAGTGTTACTTTGGACGGTGTCTTAATTGTTCAAGACTTTAAATCGGTTTGTGTGAGTGTTATGGATATTCATGTATTCTTTACTTTCTTTGTATTGTGTTCAGTAGTAGGTATTCCCAGGTGGTAATAAAATACCCCGAAACTTTCGACAACTTTTCTATAAAAGTCCCGAACTCTGGAGAAAAATTTATTAGTCCAGTCAATACATTTGGCTCTGGGTCAATTTGTCAACTTATAAACCTACATTAACTGAAAAATTTTCATAAAAATTTTATTAGTATACAAATTGTGTTTGCCCAAATAATAACTTATATGAAACACAGGTATTGTGAATAATACCAGGCTATGTATTTAAGAATTAAGAAGGATCTCAAAATTTAGATTTATATTTCTAACTAAACAATGAACAAAGATAGACAAACACATAGATTTTTTTTAGTAATGTGGAAATAGAACTTCAAATAATATTAAACTCACTTATGAAACTAAACATTTTGTATAAAGAGTTGAAAGGAAATTTCTGAAAGTTTATATTGACTAAAGATAATTTGCAAGATATAGCTGTATTCGAGAATTCGGAGATTAATACTTGTATTCGAGAGTAGCAATTTATATATAATTAAAGACAGCATCACAGTCAACTATTTTTAACATAACACAAAATAGTTTTCAACTTGCATTTCTTTTGGGTTAAATCTGATGGAAATAAATCAGTAAAATATGTTTGAATAAATTGGCGAGATCGAAGCATTAATCTCTGTGCAGGAAATATCTCGAATAAACAAGAGATTGCATAAATAAGGTCTTTAGTGAACCAAAGGTATGTAAATCCCCCGCCCTTTTAAATTATTAAAAATTCCCAACGTTATGTGTTTATTGGACAAAACCATATTAACAAAATATTTTTGCAGCACTCATTCCATCCCAACATAACCACTAAATTGCGCTCATTGCGTGCGACCCTACCTGAGCTTGTTTTCAAAAACTTTATCATTATTACGAACATTTCATTGCAGACGCTTTAAAATTACAGAGACCTCTTTAAATAACATGTAACTTCCGCTTGTGCCTTTATACAGAAAAAAACTGATAATATATTATCTAGTTTTTTATAGAATCTTTATGAGATGTTATAGTAACTTAAACAAATCTACACAAATGAACTAAATAAAAAAGGTACTATCACTGGTTATAGCTATTGTAAAACTTTTTTGTAGAATTATGTATTATTAAAAGTAAAAATAAAGAATTTTTGTAAACAGAATTATAGTAATTAACAATTAAATTAAAATTCATCTGAATTGAACAATCCTTATGGCGATCAGTTACACGAGATATTGAAGTAGAATATTTGGAAGAAAAAGTTAGACTCATTGGTATTCATTCTAACACAGTAAAAAGAAATGTGTTTACTTTAACTAAAGTAATGTTAATATTATAGAATAAATACATTATAAAAATATATAAAATACATTATACAATAACAAAGGACTGGTAAGATCTTAAATTCACATTGGGAGTAATTACACTAAAAGCGGGTCAAAGTATTTTAGTATCCCATTATGTACATAGTATTTGATTAACAAATAACAATGACAGTAATGAAATACTTTGTATATTTATTCCACTACATTCAAAATTTAAACACAAATTCATAAACTCATCTAACCTGACCTAATTACTAACTTACATAAACTTTATTGCATGACTTACTGCAGAGAAAAGGGGTTGACTCCTACATGCTTTCTATGTACCAACAAGCAATTGACATTAACTTCTGCAGAAAAAGACAATTACAAATTAACTTTCAACTGTAAAAGTGATATTCCTAAATGTAATGATCATCAACACTTTACTTTTGAGAAATTGAAGAAAAATATATAAATATTGAATCCTCAACAAATGTTCAATAAATAAAGGTGTTGGTGTAAGATCATAGATAGTGTCATTTTTAACGCTAGACTCGAATTTAGATTAAAATAAATTTCGACCAGCGAAATGATGTCAATAAATATAACTGGAAGCTACAAACTCCACCTGGCCGATGAACAACGTTTTGAACTTCTAGACCATTTTTATTGATTCCAAATTACTTCTACAATAAACACGAATAGTGACACGATCCACCCGCATATAATAAGGAAAAAGCATGCTTTCATTTGATCCACAGTCAATATTTCATCCTTATCCTTGTTCCATCGAGGTTTACTCATTTCCTTCTTAGTAAAATGACGTTCTTCAATTTCTTGTTTTTTGTATAATCCAACAGCTGCCATAAGAGCTTGTGCAGTGCTTAAGGTAGCATCCAGTGGTGAGTTCGGCGGTAAATAATTAATAAATACTGTTCTTTGGCAGAATTTGGAATAAAATGTAAGAAATGTGTGTGATTGTTTGTTAACGAAAAAGAAGGTAAAGGACCTAAAGGTAAATATATAATGAGTTTCAGATATCTCATAGTCATAGGTTCTATATAATTTTGAATATCTTTAAATTCTATAATTTTATATCTATCATAACGGTCAGGTTCTTCAGAAAAATACATTCTAAGTTCTGGTAATCCTCCAAATTCATATCCAGCTTTGATAGCGCTGGATACACTATCCAAGTATGACACACATATATTTCTTTTCAAAACACTAATGAGAGCTCTTTGGTAAGAGCCAGTCATTAAATGACTGAACCATACCCAGAGACCTAAACCAAACGACAGAATTATTTTCGTTGGTCGTCTAGTAATATTGCAAAGCTATTTATATACAGATTTGAATATAACATTTCCATTGGAAAATATGAATTCCACCTAACTTTCAATCTTGTTTCATTCAATATAACTAATAAAATTATCAACACTACTAAAACGATTGCAAATGACATTCTAAGCCAGAAATCGGATGGTTTTATTAATTTTTCCCACGCTGGTCTCAAAGGAACGGGGGGCGAGACCCAAACGGCATTTCTTGTCTAGTGAGGATATAAGAAACAGAAAGTCCATGCATTATTGACTTCTAAAAAGATGGATGCTGAAATATTAGCTCGTTGCATGATGAGATCCTGGAAAAATCCTGTCTGATGCATTTCATTAAATGTCCTAGGCGCTTACAGCGTAGTAGTTTCCAATGTAGCATTTATAGCTTGACGTAAATCTTTATAAAATTCACCGTCTATACCACTAACTATTTGTGTAACATCAGGATTTATTGACACCATCATGTGTCGTAGAGGAGAGGTCGATATTATAAGTGAACATCCATTGAAATTATTGAATTTTTGTGGAAATAAATTACTAAGCAATTGACAATCTGTACATTTCTCTACTATATCCAAAATAGTCGGCTTTACATTGCCACATCGTCCATGTGTCATAGGGAAATACGTCAGCAGTTGTACTTGGTCAGTTTGAGTCTGATATAAAAAGATAACGTTCACTAGGTAGTGATGCCAGCAAATGGCAAACAACATTTCCGCATTGCACTTTGTTCTTTCTCCATGCAAACAACAATAAATCTACCATAGTTCGCAAACAATGATAGTTTACTCATGTGACTCGTAAAATATTCAAAATCTTTCACATGTTCAATGTGAATAATGTACTGCATGACAAAGTACATAATATTCTTATTTTCGTAAGTTTTTTTCCTTCATTTATCTCAACCAATAACAAGCAGCCGCTGTAGTCGTGACAAACAATTCTAGAAACTCGTTCTCAAACGTGTTCTTATTGAATATCATTGTAGGAATATTTTTGGAATACAATTTTCCATCAATTTTCAATGCCATACGCTGAGTAAACTCATGAATGCCTTTGTGAATTGCGAAACAATAAGTTAAAATTAGCCAAACAATAAGTTAAAATGTTAAAATTAGCCAAACAATAAGTTAAAATGTTTAGGATAAAGAAAACATTTGCTTTCTGATTTAAATATTTCACTTTCCCGTAAGCCATGGCACTATACTTTCAACTTCATCGATAGTGACCGCAGACACTATAATGGTCCATTACTATTTCTTGTTTTAAACGTCACATTTAATGATGCACAATTACTTACATTGACAATATCTATGTCAATCCAAGGATATAATTTTCATCAACAAGTAACCTTGTAATCAACCCCAAACAAAGGCCAGAAGACAGAAGTATTTAACCGTTTGAGCGCCCACGAGCACCATCGCGCTTGTGCGCGTTCTAACTAAATTTACCACAAGCACAATGGTGCTCGCGAAATTAGTTGCTGTTTAGCACGCAGTGGGGAGGTTGCTCGCACCTCCCCTACTGCACATCACTCTTTAGGTGTTACATAAAGTTCAAATTATAATATTATTAGTAGTTACAATATAATAAGGATCCAGGAAAAGAAAAAATTATCGTTTTTCAAATTGTGAAGAAAGTGATTGTGGGATTGACATTATGGTGCACTCACAATTTGGTGTAATGCAAATTTTGAGTCATGGTGATAATAGTGACAATAACAATTACTTTACAGATACGAAAAATGTACCAGACTGCAGAAATGACTATATGACCTTGATTTCAGTTTTTGTTATAATTTTTGTTCACAATATATATTTCCAAAATTTTCTTCGTATTTTATTATCCTTTTACAAGTTTTTATTAGGAAAACACCGAAAAAATTATTAAAATTGGATAATTTTTGGAAGAAATAAATTTTTTTTTTGAGACGAGGGTAAATGACATCAAAAACAAAAGATTTCCGTGGCATTTTTAAGTATATATGAGTAAAAAACAATGGCACTAAAATGGTTAAAGAGTTTGATTCGTTTAATATTTCGTATTCATATAAAATGATATAACAAAAAGGTAGGAAGGGTAGTGCATGCCACTCGTTCTATCATCTTGTTAGTGATGTCATGTTCACATTTGGAGCAGTTTCGACAACTATGTTCAAAAATAAATTTCTTAATGAATAAAATATCCTCTACCAGAGAGTTAAAACTATGTATCAGACTGCCTTATGTCTACTGAAGTCCAATAATTTTATGCTGATCTTGAAATCATTATAATCGTAATTTTGATAAATGGTTAAATTAACAAAAACTGACACAAGATTTAATAAAATTCTTATCAGAAACGTAAATGTTATTTTGTTTTCCTAGTAGTTTAAATTAATTTTGGGTTAAATGTTGATCTAAATGTAGTCTCTTAATCTCATACAATAATACAATGAGTAATATATTTGCACACACAGTATATATGTTCTAAACAAAAATATTTTCTTTGTAGTTAATGTAATATGTTTATTTAAAAACGGTCCAGATAAAGCAAGTCTGAAGTTAAGAGGGGTTTTATTTTTATGTTGCTGTATCAGTAATGGATCGAAATCTGTCAAATGTCTACCATTTGTCACTGAAATTGATCATTTGTTTAGAAATGATGTATTAAATTAAAAGTTGGTTGATGGAAAATACTAATTATTCTAATACATAAAAAATTGTACATCAAACCCATTGAACTGTATAATTATACTTCTGTGTGAGGACATACCTGAAAAGTTTGGTAACGTCTAGATGGTATCAAGATTGTTACTGCCAATACCAGTGGCATAGGTTCTTCAGCCAATATCTCCTCCTCTTACCAGACCATCTTCTGCCCAGAATCTTGACTTGAATAATGTGTTGGAAAAGTTGGCGTTTCCTTCGCCACACAATATATCCAAGATATTGACATGTCCGAGCTTATGTTGTTTTTATGCTTTTTAAAATCTCTGTGTCTTTGTTCAACCATTGAAGTACCACTTTATTGCATAGTTTTTGAACTTATGAGATTTGTAATGTTCTGCAGTACACCCACATCTTCAAGAATCTGAATTCTTTTGCTTGTCTCTTCTGTGAATACTCATGTTTCAGCTCCATATAATATTATTGAAACTATGTAGCAACAGGCCATTTTATTTGCAGGTTTAGGCTTAAGATACAATCACAAATAATCTTTATCATCTTGCGGAAAGTGTTTTACCAGCTTGCTTAATTTGGCATTAGGTATTAAAACTGTGGTGGTATTAATTATAAACTATTACCCCAAGATAATTTTAGAGGTTGACGTGTTTCGTGAATTAGTTTCGGCTTGTCACCATATACCTTTTCTTTTTATAATAAGTTCGGCTTATTCCCATAAATCTTGTTCTTTTGTAATTAATGTTGATTCAGTATAGAGAGCCGGTACCGCTTATTACTAGATACTAATGTGGTATCACCTGCGTATCTGATGTTATTTGTAAGTTTGCCATTGGTAGATGTTCCTTCAGTATTGATTACTTTTTTATTATTTTTCTTGATTTTGTAGCTTGAAATTACAATAAAAATGAAACTGTGTTATAAGATTTTAGGTCTCGAACAACAAAGAAACAATTCAAACAAAAGGTGGTCGCAATTGTAAAATGTTTAGATGTATTTGGTTAATGTTGACAAATATCTGACTTTGACAAGTAAATGTGACGGAATATAAAACATAATTTTAATTGAATATTATTCAATTAAAATTGTACCGTTAGAGTCATTGTGTACTACAGGGTTGCGTCACAGTAGTCTAGTTCTGGTAAACATTGGCTCATTTCTCACTTTTAAAAAAAAATCCTTTTTAACAAATATAATATTTCCTTGATGGAAAAAGTGATAATATAAGAAGAAAGATTAATAACTAAAGCGTGTTAGGTATAAATTTTAGCTTGTCACTTCAACTTTTTCCCCATAATTTAATGTTCGAAGAAATCTGAGCTACTGCTCCCTATTGGATCCTGCAAACTGCGTCCACAGAAAGTATGTTTACAAGTGATTGAAACAGAATTTTTTTTAAATATACCTACGAACTACTAATTAGTACTTCAATGTTATCTCAAGTAAAATAGGAATAATAATGCCAACAGATTTTTTAAATAAACGAACCACTAGAAAAGACTTTCAACTATAGTTAATTGCTATTTATAACTATCGATAATACCAACTTGACATTAATATGTAATATTTGAATTAAATTACATCAGAAAAGAATGTAAAGCTTCACAATCAGTAAAATCAGAAAGTCATCACTTTTATGAAATAATGCAGGAAATAAGTAAGTACACTTGTAGACTAGATGGGTAAATACAATAATCAATCATGGCTATAAAATGAGAATAAAAATTGCCTTGTATTAGGCCAAGTGATTACATTAAATACACTACATTATCAAAGAGCATTTACATTTTCTGCAGAAGTCAGTAGTAGAAGTCAGTTTGTTTAAAAATGACGTGCCGTTGTTTAGAGGAATCGATTTACTTTTTGCTTGTGTTACAGTTAATTCTGGGTATCAACTGGTTTTTATATAAATTAGAAAATCAAGTTACGTTAATTAAAATCATTTTAAGGAACGTTTACAGTTTAACGTTAGTTTTTCCCTTTATTTTGGCTGCCGTCACTAGCATTTGGTTTCAATATACCTCTCTGAATACTGAAATAAAGATAATTCAATTCCTTTCGGAATGAACTATCCTTAATAATTTCATATTTGTTTTATCTATTGATATATTCTGGCAAAAACATTTCTTTGTCGATTGTTTACAAAAATTTCAGTGACATTTCTTTTTATTACAGTACTTTGTTTAGAACAAAGTGCTTTCAGAAATTAAAAATCATGACATTATCGAGTATATTCATTATATTTGCAAGCCACGTGATGTCTTTCATAATTAACAGTATTGAAAATTGGAAGTGGTTCCTCATAATTAGGGGAAGATCGAGTAGCCCCGGACGGCGGGTAACCGCGGACGTTTTAATTTCTAAGAAACTAAACGCATTCCATAGATATATTATTATTGTCAATGTGTGTAATTGAGAACTAAAACAAATGCTGTTCAGTTGCGGCGTGAGTGCCGAGTAAGTTAGCCGTGAGCGAGTGTTTTGTTCCGGCCAAAAAATTTTCGCCGCTCCTGTCAAACTTCATCGCAAGTTATCAAATACATTAAGTAAGTATTTCCACTTGTCTATTATTCAATTTTGTATGAAATTTGATATATTTGAAGGTTATAATCATGTATTATAACTATTATTGAACTATGTAAGAGTTGTATTAAAAAATGTTGCATGATAACGATCGGGTACCCCCGGACACGAAAATGTCGGGTACCCCCGGACATGGATTTAAGTTTTCGAAATTCGTAATATTGTTTTAACAAATATCAAATTTAGTATAATTTTGCTTATTTATGGAAAGTATATTATAATGCTGTTACTATTGTTGCAGTAAAACTTCAAATATGCCAAAATTTAAGGGGAGAATTAGTCAAAGAGGAAAATGGGATGAAAATAAAATGAAAGAAGCTTTTCAATGCTTGATAGAAGGCAAGTTATCATTAAGGCAAGCTGCAGACAGGTATGATGTACCGCGTAGCTCACTTCATGATCGCCTGAAAGTTTTGAAAAGTGGCAAAGAGATTGCTTTTCAACCAAAATTGGGTCGATTTGAACCAACGTTTTCTGAGAACTTTTCTATGCAACTTTATGAACATGTTAAAGAATTGGACAATCGCCTGATGCCATTGACTAGGAAGGAG
The DNA here is from genome assembly GCA_039881145.1 of Druceiella hillmani. Taxonomy (NCBI): domain Eukaryota; kingdom Metazoa; phylum Arthropoda; class Insecta; order Lepidoptera; family Hepialidae; genus Druceiella; species Druceiella hillmani. The sequence goes on along the minus strand of JAYKKI010000066.1, from coordinate 12,971,571 downwards.
TTTTTGAAATTAGCGTTTGATTTAGCAGAAGGTCTTAAACTTCCTCATAGATTTAATAAAGAGAAGGCAATCGTAGGGAAAGACTTTTTTTACAGTTTCAGCAAGAAATATCCGGATGTCGTTTTAAGAACTCCCGAATCGACTAGCATTGCACGAGCTGTTGGGTTTATTAAACCACAAGTTCACCGTTTTTATGACCAGCTTAATAACCTTCAAGAGAAATATAAATTTGCTCCGTCTCGAATTTACAACGCTGATGAGACAGGTGTATCAAATGTGCAAAAAAATGATAAAGTCATTTCAATAAAAGGAAAGAAGCAGGTTGGCAAATTAACGTCTGCAGAAAGAGGTCGAAATATTACATTAACTTTTGCTATGAATGTCACTGGCCATTTTATACCACCGCTTTTTATATTTCCGCGTAAGAAAGTGGATAAGCACGGTCGTTTAATGATAGGAGCTCCGCCCGATAGCATTGCCATCCCACAAGAGAGCGGATGGATGAACGGTGAAGTATTCTTGCAATGGTTGCAGCATTTTAAACAGCATGTTCAGCCAACAGAAGCAAATCCTGTCCTTTTAATCTTAGATGGCCATGCTAGTCATAAGGAGCTGGCAGTTATAGAATATGCACGTAAATATAACATTCATATGCTGAGCACACCGCTGCATACAACTCATAAATTACAGCCTCTTGATAGGACATTTTTTAAACCTTTTAAGGCTGCGTTTGCCACTGCAAGTTCAGCGTGGATGAGACGAAATCCTGCGGCTAGAATAACTGACTATGATATTGCTGGACTAGTTGATGAAGCATTTGGCAAAGCGGCAAGGTTGGACATAGCACAAAATGGGTTCAGATGTACAGGCATTTATCCTTTCAACTGTGAAATCTTTACTGAAATTGATTTTTTACCATCCATGATGACAGATGTTGCGCAAGAAGCTTCCAATGAACCTTCAGCAGCCCTATCATCACCAGTGCCCTCTACTAGTCATGGATTGCCTGCAAGTGAGCCTGTGCCGTCCACCAGTTCAACAGATTTATTGAAACAGCTATTACCATTTCCTGATGCATCAAAAAAACGCTTGTTGACGCGGGCGCGAAAAACCCAAAAGAGCGAGATTATAACATCTTCGCCATATAAAAAAGAAGTAGAAGAAAGACAGATGAAGAAAGGCAATAAAAAAAAAACTGATAACCAAAGTAAAGGCGCTAAAAAGACGTTGAAAACAAAGAAAAACATTCAAAGTCTTTCTCAAGACCGAGAAAAAAAGACCGAATGCATCATATGCGGCGAAACTTTTGAAGAAGACTGGATTCAGTGCCATGCAAAGACTGTGGAATGCAAAGACTGGGCCCATGAAGATTGCGTTTATATAGATGCATCGAATTCTTATTATAGTTGTGACGTTTGTAAGACTAAAAAACGATTGGGCCACCATTAAGTATTATGTCCGGGGCTACCCGCCATTTCTTGCGATGCCAAAAAAATAACACTGAATAACTCTTACTTTATTTCGTTACAAAATGTAATTTGATTACTAATGTTTAATTAATATGATTAAAGAAGTTCCTAATTTTATTTTAAGTACAAATTAAAGTCAATAATTTCGTTAATTTATTTTTTATTTGCAATTCATTCAAGTGTCCGGGGCTACCCGATCTTCCCCTACATATTTCGGTAAATTTATTACCAGACTGGAACTGCTACTAATGTGTTTACTAACAAATACCATTAAGGAAATGTTAAAAGAGGTGAACAATTACCTGAACCGTATGAATAGAGAAATTTTTTGTAATAACTCAAACTGGCTACCAGACTTATCCAGAGTGACTGTCTGCAATAGATTAAATGGATATAGCTATTTTGATGTTTCAGGAAATCTTATGGATATGTTGATTTTATCAAACATATTAACTTTAGTAAATGAAATATGCAATGCACTCAACACAATGTTTAATTTACATGTAATACTATAATAAATTAAATTAAATAGATATTCAAGATATATGTTCATTTTAATCATTAAATTTTTACTTACCAGGTACTACAGACTGTAACTATAGCTTTTCTCTCATCCATTGGAGGCATTAAATTCTTATTCGACTGTATATAAGTGATGTAGGTAAGAATAATATTACAAATATACAAGTAATGTATAAAAAGAATCTTTTAATGACTATTATTTATAAAATAGTGAATTTCAACCTTCTTTAAAATTACACATATAATTCATTAAAATATTTGAAATAAAAAAGTTTCGTAAAACAATATCGTTGCTTTCAAATGATTTTTCAGAAACTAGGTTTGCAAGCAACAATTAACTACTTGGTATGGCAGACAATGTGCGTAGTTGTCCTCATAGTTGTCTGCACCTTCAGTGAGATGTTGGTTATGGAATTTCATCAGTTGAAAATATTACAGAGCTGAGACTTTCACCTCAAATGTGTTAAGTAAGTTTATTGTTTAAGTTGGTTAAAGAAACTCATAATATGTGATATTAGTATAAACATTTCTCATTATCCTAATTTAAATGTGTTACTTGAACTTGAATGCACTACCCATAATATATAAAAAAAAGAGACAACTATCTTCATTGCTTATTTTATATTTTTTCCATAACGTATGAATTAGATCATATAAGAAACGAAGTCACTTGATAAATGTACAACAGGATTTAATACAAATTGAATTCGGAATATGATAATGTGGAATATTGAAATACCAATAATCTAACAATCATAATCTGTAATCTACAATTAGATGTATATAAAGTTCATTTACATTGATCCATGTATAATCTATTTGGTGTAACACAGTGGCAACGGAATGTATTTTGGTCAGTACTATAATAATATTGATTTTTCAATTACACAATGAACATCAATAGTACTGGAGGAGGAAGGCAATTACAGCAAGTAAAATGTATGTTTTTAACACGCATTAAGGTTAGTTAATGTACATTAAAAACAAATCGGCCAGTGTGAGGGAATTCAATGTATAAAATTAATAAGGTCATTAAACAATTGAAAATTATCAACTGTATTTATCATCATGTAATCATTAAATTGAACAAACTTTTGTGGTTTTATTATCCTTTTAGAAACAGAGGAAATAATCAAGTATTCGTATTTAGTCCATGGTTGATTGAAGTGGAATCAAACAGAGATTAACATGTTTCGTTTGTACCATGTATTCATATGTATCTTATTATACATTTTATGTCTATTACTGAATCCTGTATGGGCAATCCTTGTAAATGTGGTTTTTGATGTGTAATATTTATGGTAGTACACAATTTTTATGTGAGTGATAACTTAGACGAGTAGTAGGCATAGTCAACAATGACGACACATATAAAATTATAAAGCTAGACTTCTTTAGACAACGTTCCCAATTCCATACATCTGAGTAGAGCAACATGTAACAATACTATAGGTGATCACAAATATAAGAATAAGCAACAATAGTAAATGATCTCATAATAAGCAACAAGAGCAAATATTCTCAAGACTTTCGTTTAATTGTTCTTGATCTAAAGTAAACAAAATTTTATGTGCATACAACACTTTTAATAACTACAGCCACAGTAGTACTAACGGTTATATTCTGTTTGACACAGATTGAGAATTCGCAATAATTTCTTATACGTCAAAATATTGTAGCAACTGTCACATATTCTAAAATTCCTTGATTTATATTCAATTTAAGTTTGACCAACAAAGAAATCAGCTTTGCCTATTTCATTAGTATTAACATCAGTATTAACAGTTTGTAGATGACTCAATGACTCCTTATAACTAATTGAAACATGAGATTATCAGAACTATCCTAGAGAGCTGACTCGTATCGTTTTTTCTCCAATTTAAGTTTTTCACACAATTCTCACCCAACTACACTTCAAAGATTTTTATTTGAAAGTAATAAAATAAAATTGTGCTATAACCAAAAGTATATTTTATAAAAAAATTCTCGCTCCTAATAAAATGCAACTAAAATCCACAGTTATAGTTTTGATATAACTGAAGGATAAATAAAATAAATAAAGATGTTTTTAATGGTTTTGGGATTTTATCAAAAAGAAACAAACCGTTATAAATAACAAATGAGCTTACATAAACCACAGTCACGATGAAAGATTGCAATTTTTTTTAACTTTTGAAATATAAAAACTGCTGCGTGAACAAAGCATTGACTTTGGACAAAGCAAAGATAATTTTTTGGAAATTGGCCTTTTAACTCTACATAACGTTAGAGTATATGCAGTTTAGTCAGCTTTCTAAATGGAATGGTAAAATTTGAGAAATTCTCTCTTTATTAAATATACACGGCTTTATACCTGCAGCGCATCTATTAAATTGAAGGATTATGTCGTGCCACAAAAAAGTATTTATTGAAATTGATCTAACCATAACTCAAGTTTATCATGTAAAAATTACATGTAGACACAACTTGTGAATTCATATGTTAATATGGATATTTTTAATGGTACATAACTACATTATATTTGGACTGCTTGTCTATTTTTGTACTTTATCTTTTGTATGAAATAAGTATAAATTATGTACTTATTTTATTGCTTTTATTTTAGGTCCACCAATTGATAAAGAATTGGATAAATTTGAAGAAATTGTACATCAGAGCAAAGGCGGAACTTTCTCAGTGTGTCAGCCCTTCGACCTGCGAATATCATTGCTGCCCGGTTGGTTCAATCTCGTTATTACATATGTTATTGTAATTGTTCAATTAGCAAGCTTGCATTCTAATAAACAAGTCACACTTTTGCAACACTACATGTGAATCCTTGATTTACATTTTTGAAAACATTTATTATATATTAAATAATTACATTTATCTATATTACATTTTTTTGATAGAAAGATTTTCCTCCAAGAACTGAGTTCATATATTTCTTCTGGAGGAAAGTAAAAATATCATAACAAGGAAATATATCGGGTGGACAAACCTGGTGCTACAATATATTTTTTGACTTTTACTTTGACGATTCATAATTTATTCTTTCTTCCTTTTATAATAGGTATTTATAATTGTTTCTATCCACGTAAAGAAAACAACAAAAATTAAATGTAATAATTTTTACAAGTATTGTCAAAATGAAATGAAATTTATTTATTGGAATGTTGTAATAATATATTATTATCTGAAATATAGTTTTTCAATTTTTTCAATTCATTTGTATTTTTCAGTTCATGTTGCATGAAAATTTTCATTTTCCTAAATCAAACTATAGATCTGTGCTTTCGATATTTGTTTTGGTGGTAGATTATGCTGTGCCATTATTCAAATATACAGAGTCAGAGCATATGAATCAAAAAATATTTCGTAATAATATAAATCATTAGCTAGAGTGAGTCTAAAATGGATGATATGGGAATAGCCATTTTGATGCATGTATATATATATATATATATATATATATATATATACATGTTTACATATAGATTCTATTAAGTACATTGATTACAGGAAATTAAATGTGTAAAATACCCTCAATAAAATATTTATTTGCAGGAAACTCTACCCAATTACAATAAATAGAATATTTTTTCCTACCCTATCCTTTCTCTCATTCAGTGCTACTACATTGGACCTTGTGCACTGTTTATGTGCATCCAAATCTGTCAAACCTTGTACACCGAAGGATTTTTTTCTTTTTATGAGGCGCATCCAATATCACTTTCATTTTGTTCAAGTACTTTACATTGAAGATATCTTTATTTTTCCTTGACGCCAAATCTACTGAAAATATTGGCAAAGTATCTTTGGCAGATCTTGTAGCACACTTGCCATGTGTCTGCCTTCATGTCACTGTCTTTTCCTTTGGTTCTTTCACTATAGAAATATCATCAGTGAATTTCATTCCCCATACCAAAACTCTATGCTCTTTCTCCTTTAAGTCGGTAGACATAGTGAGATACATTATTTGTGATAAAACTGTCAAATGACATTAACTGACTTACATAGCCAGACCGTAAAGTGGTCAATGTGTATAATTTATTATCTACAATCCTACTTGAAGTTTCGTTTAGAAATCTAATATTAATGACTCCTGTAACAAATATTGTTTTAAGCTTAGGTATGATTTTCTAATGGTGTTATCTGGGATGATGTCTTCATTGTTCAAGATGTCAAACCGGTTTGCGTGAGTGTTGTGGATATTGATATATTCTTTACTTTATTTGTACTGTGTTTTGTGTTCGGCATTGACTTGATAATAAAATACACTGAAATTTTCCACAACTTTTCTAAAAAAGTCCCGAAGTCCTAGCTAAAATTAATTTGTTCAGCCAATACATTTGTTTGTCTGTATGTCAATTTGTTAACATTTGAAACCTAAGTTAGCTGATAATTTTTTATGAAAATTGTATTAGTATACAAATTATGTCTACATAAATAATAACTTGTATGAAATGTATACGGATACTTATTTGACTTGATGAATCATATTTTCGTACTACCTAATTACTCCGCGGCGTTAATTTAATTTTATAAAAAGACCAACTTGTGTAAAACAAAGTAACTGCTATTACATTATTCCAGAATATTCTGACATGTTACGTCTATAACGAAAGTTTGTAATGAAATCGAAAGAGAAAAAATTGTGATTACTCACAGAATCTGGTATTATTAGTACCGCTGCAGATTTTATAAACGCTAAAATATTTTAGTTTCTTTAATTGCAGTTTAATAACTCTTTAAGGAATGGTTCGATTCTTAGAAAATTTGGATTCAATTACGGCTCACCATCTAGACAGATCTCATAGAGCTTAATTCTCAACTTCTAGTCCAATAGAATCAAAATTTTTATTTGCTTTTCATATTCTTACATTACTCATGTAAGAATATGAAAAAATATATATCTTTTGGTAAGTAATATTACTGTGATTATTAAGTAATAGAAATTACGATATAATTTTATAGGATCAATATTTAAGAGGATTATATGGATGTTTTAAATTAGTATAATTATATTAATCTCACAAATATTTTAAACAAAAATTGGTTAGAATACAAATTAAATATTACGTGGCAATTGTTCGTTGATAGTTTCATGGTCAGCCACTTTAGAATTTAGTTTCCACTACTTCTGAAATCCATTTGTAATTGTAGTTCTTATAGTAATTATATTAGCAACAAATAAACGAAAATACATGATAGTGGTGGCAACAAATAAATGAAAATACTGGATATTCGTTACAGGAGAGTAAAGAATCCATGATTGCACAATTTTTTCACCATTAGGCATCACGTTATAAACCATCCTTTTGAAATATGGCGAACATCAACTTTAATTTTAACCCATACTTAGATACAATAGCAAATGGCCTGCTTTGTTTTGGAAATGTTTATTTTCTTTTCTTATTATCTCTATGGGAATATTATCAGGAACCTGTATAAGTAAAATGTGACAAATCTTTCAAGTGAGACATCCATCAAGTGATTACTCCATGTAGCTATTGTTTTTAATTTTAATAGAATTATCACAGTCATTTTCGATATTTTTATCTGATTTGTCTTCTTGATGGGTTGTTATTATTGATTGTGTATTGTCACCATTGTTTTCTGAATATGAGCTGATATTATTTTAATCTATTTCAATCAATCAACTGATACTACAAGTGGACATTTTATGCCTGTATATACTATTTAAACTAGGGCTCACGGTTGTTTAAGCCATTGTAAGGATACACTGCTCATACAATGTTCACCTTTTAAAACGTTTATGGATACACATTTTTTTCAAGTCAATTGTATATGTCGTGTGTAATTCTTGTACAATGTTTATCAGCAAGGTGGCTAGTAAATAAGGCGAGAAATTATCAGTGGATATTTCATTAACCACACCAAATACAGTATGTGACCATTAGGTATTTATGTGTGTTTGTATAGTTAGTAGTCGGAGTACTGGATATCTAACGAAAACTTGAATTGTAATTTTGATAGAGATATTGCAGAAATTGCGGAAAATTGTCATATAGTTTCTGAATATTTTCTACTCATTCAGCAGCTATGAGAATAATGCATTCTTTGTTTCATCTGTGTAATTAAAGTATCTGCTGCAGATTTGTATATTATAAAACAATATATTTTGTGAAAGAACACCTTTGAGAAATTAAAACAATTTTTTGGAAAATTGTCTTCCTTTTGACGAGTATTGGTTTTATTCCTCACTTTTAAAATGAAAACATTATCAGTTTAAATACTACCATAAAGTTTATATTTCATTATTTTCATGCACTAACTGATGAGCTTGTCTTCTAGAATCAGTTTTTAATTACAAAATTTCAGTTTTTGGACGTAGATCAATCAAAATATGTGACGTTGTAATTCCAGCAAGGCAAAATTTGAAAAATCTATAAGTTTTAATCACATTACAGATCTAAACGAATATAATATAACTTATATCTGTATAAAGACAATTTTGAAATGACTTTGATTTTTAGTCTGTATTGACCATTAGCATTTTATAATATATACTTTCATAGCTAGACCAAATTTTATTGAAAGATTATGAATTATTAGATTTGTGTCAAATATAAACTATTCTATTTAAATAGACCAAAGTGTAATATGCTTAAATAACTTTCCAATAAAGTCACTTTAATGTAAGCATATTTATCTTTTATTAGAAATTCAAGGTAAGAAGCCATTGAAAGATTAATTTTCTTGACAGTTACATTCACTAGTCATCTTTCTAAAAGACAGTGCAAGAATAATAATGTATTAACATGAAAATAAAATTTCCAGTGGAATTATCAATTTTTATCCTTAGACATATTTTTACCTAATTACATTTTTACATCTTTGCTCTGGATACAGATGTGTTGATTAATGTAGAGGAATACTATTTAAAATATGATGTGTAGCTCTTTACTGTTATTTAAACAACACTAAATGTCCTTTTAGATATAACAATTGTGTTTGTTTATATTTTTTACTCCTATATAATTTTTTTCCTGAATTAATTATATTAGAGTTTCCAAGTCCGTAATGTTAAAGAAAACAAATAACAATATGATACAAAAAGAAAACTAAGAGATTGATAACAATTTGGAACAAAAAGATTTGAACAGATTCGCATTTACTACAATATATTACATTCAGGTATGTTTGCGTGGAGACAGTTTACGAGATCCATACAGCGGCACAGTGGGTGTTGAGTAATATTTTGGATCTCAAAAGAACCCTTTACTCGAGTCCAGGTTATCTTAGTATGGTAAATTTTAATCTAAACTTTAAGCTAACATGGTTTCAACCATTTCTTTTCGTCCCTTTTAGATCTGCGAGCTTAGTTCTTATTGAAATCCCTTAGTTAAAATAATAACATATTTAGGTTCAATTAAAATGATAGGAACTTTACACTTTAGTTAGAACCTAAATTAGACACATTCTATTAAAATTTCATATAAATCAGTTCTGTAGTTTCTGCATGAGAATCATGTTGAAATTAATGAACCTTAGGAAATGAATGAAATGGCACTGAAAATCATTTTTTCATCTAATTGATTTGATACTGACTAATGCTACATATATATGAACTAAAACCCTAGCACATATTTGCTGCCCTGCATTTCTATTAGATGCGGTTAGACGTTTTAGAATATTTACTCTCACCATTATTGTTCTACTATCGAATTTGATGATCTGTGATTGATTGGTCAACATTACAAAGAGATTCATTAAAAAAAAACTGCAGCACTTATGCATAATGGCTTGCTTAGAAGTTGATCTATTTCTAAATGCAATATTTATCAGCATGAACTACGTAAATCGTAACGCTGTGAAGTTTATAATTCGAAGCCCCCATTATTATGATATAAAAGTGATAAGACAAAATTAAAAAACTAATTAGGAAAAATACATGAAAAAAATTTTACAATACACATTTATGTCATTTATTCAGTGTCATAACAAGGAAAAGTAGTGTAAGAAATCCTCGAATTTCTTATACTTTTTAATAAAATAATGGTGTAAGCAGAAACATTTTATTTTAAGTTTCCTTCATAAAGCAACTGTAAAAACCCAAAAGTCCCGAACCTGAAAAGTTAAAAATTTTTCTTTTATCATTTCTTGTTGCAAAACTTTAAATGTGGCCTACATTCTCTTTCCTGGTACTTCATATGTTTTATACACACAATATAACTTTGGGCAAAATTTCTCAAGGAGTTTGGCAAGCTTTTTGTAAATGTTGACATACTGTTATGCAAATTTCAAAAAATATTGTTGTATCAAATGTCAATTATAAAATTATATTTCAATTCACATTGTAACACGTAGATAAAAATAAATACTATTTTCCAACAGTGTTTAACTGAAGAGTTGCATTTATTTCATTGTAAGCTTATGGCATATTACAAACTTTGGCTACCTCAAAGATGTTTCCAGCGTCTCCTGCCTAGGGCAGCTTTTCTCCATCTCCTAATTTTCAGATATTTTAGGTGCCCCTTGACAACTTCTAGTCATAGGGTGATAGACATAGACTTTAGCAATCGGAAATCAGCCTCTTCTTCTTGGATCTTGAAAATTAGTTTCTTAACTGAAAAATCTTCTTAGCATCTAATCTATTGAATACTTTGACAAATGTGAGTAGTTCATTCTTAATATAGATTGTTTAGGAGATAGTGGTTTTCGTTCAATTTGTATAATTCAAAGTAAATTTTAAATTGTTACTAACCATTATCGTTTACTGGTCCAAATATTCTCATTATTTCCTTTTAAATACGTCTAATTGGTTATGAGTGCTCTCGTTTACAAACCAGGTTTCATTACAATAAAGGAAAACTGGAAATACAAACAGTTTTCTAACACTAATAACAGTTAAATGGACCGTGCGAGGTACAACTTCTGTTGAGGAATAGAAACTCGTTAACACAATAGATGCTTGATAGCACCAGAAATTTGTGCTGACATTATTAAAAGATGTGAAGTTTTGTAAAATTTTTTTATAAAAGTTAATTAGGTAAAATGAATAGAATTAGGCTATAAAGTATCAATATTTCAAGACTGAACAAAAGTATTATGGACTGATGAAACTAAATTTGATTCAGAACATTATTTTTTTCTGCCGTATGTTTAAAGAAAAGCAGTTAGCAGATTGTGTAGTGCCAACAGTCATTTATGGTGGTAGTTCTATTATGATGAAGAAGCATTGCGTACTGCAGGCGTTGAAGAGGTTATTAAAATCTACATACGGCATTAATGATAATAAAGAGGTAAGTTGTATGTTTATACTCCTGAGATCCCGGTGTCACTCATGACACTTGCATATTTTTTTTTAACATAGAGCCATCTTTCGGTATTTATGACTACTAAGACAAAAAGAAGAAACGTTGTGATACTAAGAAAACTGCTAGGTGACTATTGGCTTGTTCATCAAAGTTTTTGTTTTCGTAAATATTAGTTAAAGTTTAGAATCAGTGCAAGCACCGTCATAGCGATATACTAGAGAGGTAAATATTATTTAAGATATATTTTCTGTTATTGTTTTGTATTATTTGTGTGCTACGTTCGTAGATCTGTTAGATATAACGATAAAACTTGCAAAATATTTTCATAATTAAATGAAACTAAGTGATGTAGTATTATTTCTACTTTCTTTAATTTCTTTACCACGACCTAGGTTTCGTTGTATTACAACATCTTCAGGTGGGATATTAGCAAAGATAGATGATGTCATGATGAAAGAAAATGAATTTTTACAAAATGAACGCCAAATATATTCAAAATATTTTCATTTTAACTAGTATTTTTGACGATTTATTCAGGTGTCATATGTAACCCTTTGGGCACTCGTGATTTTAAATATGGACTTTTCCAGGACTGAAAAATAATAAAATCAAGGCGAGACTGTTCAACTTTGATGAATCTGATTGGGAGGATATTGATGAAGGTGAGGAGGAAGACTTTACCGCAGTGCATGCAGACATCCACGTAGAGGTAATTCTATAGTCTTCTAAACTTGGTCTCCCGATAGTAGTAAGTAGGATTTTTCAGACGAAGAGCCGCTTATCTCTTTACAGAATATTCCTATAGAAAAAAATCAACAGACTGACCATTGCAATGGAATCGTACAAATAACTTTGAAAATACTTCAACTTGTCTTTATGAGGATCTACCATTAGTCGAAACAACAACCACTGTTAAAGCTTCATATGATTATTTTGGCCAATATATTAAACTTGAATTATTTGAACAAATGTCAGAACATTAACAAAAGACGGAAGACAAAGTTTCAACTGTTTAGTCAGGCAAGATAAGGCTGTTGCTGTAGTAAAATGGCTAGACAGTAAACCAATTCACCTTGCCTTGACAGAAAGTGCTGTTGAACCTTTGGGAACATGTCGCCGATAAAGTAAAAGGAGAAGCAGTAAATTGTTATTCTACACGCAGTTACTATCAAGTGCTATAATCAATACATGGGAGCTATTGATTTGTTAGACCATTATTGGCAAATACCCAATGTGAGGCAGAACTGGGAAGTGGACAGTTCATTCTATTTTTAATTTATTTGACTTCGCCGCTTATGCTGCTTGGATACAGTATCGGGAAGATGCTGTCAAAAGTGAACTTCCAAGGAAACACATAAAACCATATCTTGATTTTAAAATGGTTCTCGCCAAAATATCAGATACCCCTCAATGTTCCAGTCCTCCTATGTCATGCGTCACTCCTAATAGTCCTTGCAGTAGTATTGTTTTCGAAAAAGAAGAAGAAATTGCATCTCTGCCTTTCTACCGAAAGCGTGAACTCGTTGGGGTCATATTTCACATTGCGAAGAGATTGAAAGAAGCACAACATTTGCCTGTGTTTATGAAAGGCAGTCAGGCAAAGTGTCGGCTTGACTCATGCAAGCAGCAGACATTTGCCAAATGTTCAGGCTGCAACATATTCTTATGTTCCAATGTAAATCACATTTGTCTTTTAATTTTTCATATTTCACAATAAATAAAACTAAGTTTACACATATAAATAATTGAAGTAAACATTTGCAACTTAAATTGAAACTATGAAACGCCGAATTTATCTGACTTACATTAAATTAAAATTTTCATTGATTCAAACCTTTTTTATTATCTTTGAAACCCATAGTGTCACTGCTAACACCATCAATTTCGGCATATATAGGAGAGGGGGAGGCGGGGTTAGAGTTTTTCTTATATTTTTTTACTTGTCCGTAGTACTTAACCTGAGTTATAAAATTCATGCAAATTTAAAAACTTTTTGGGGTCTCGGTCTCAAGAGGTTATTTATGTCACAACACTTGATGTCTACGTTTAGCGCTGAACACACTCTATTGTTTGGTGCCACAAAGACAAATGGTCATCTAGATTTTGAGTACAAAATTAAATTTTAGTCCTTGATAACAGGTTAGCTTTCAATTGCAGTAAAAATTTTGAATCCATTCAGTGGAGAAACGTTCAAATTTGTCAAATGAATAAGACCTGTTCCTAATGCTTACCAAAAAATAGAGTGATATATTAAATAGCATGCATTGTGCCATGAAAAAACTTATTCTCTCCAAAGTTCATGATCCCCACCAAAAATAAAAAATTTATTAATTGGCAGTCATCTATTGATTAGCAATTATATGTCAGACATGATATTATTTCTAGGATTTTTCATTTGACAATAGTTATTTACTTACTACATCTGATAGAAGTAGTGTATCCTGATCTCGAAAATTGATTGCAGGGACTATCATTGGCTCTGCTCAAGGGTAGTAGTATCACCTAGAAACGATACAGTTAAAGAAGTAGATACAATGATTGATTGTACAAATAGTTCCAGGATCACTTTAGCATTAAAAATACACTAATTTTTAAATTGGTTCTAGAGTGATGTGTAATGTGATTTATTTACGTGATAAACACAGTAATAGTATTATTTCACATACTTAAGGGTTATGATTTTCTAATGTGTCATATTTTCTCCTCAAACTATAGTTTGTAGATCAAAATACAAAGAAAGAATTTCAATAAATACCTTTGATGGCAAGAAATATTCATCTATAGATAATTATGCCTTTTTTCAATAGTGGAATTTACACAGAGATAAAAACATAAACAATTAGAAGAATGCATTTAACTGGAATTGTACTTGAATCATAACTACACACAAGCACGGCAGCGAAAAGAAATGAAGTTAAATCATCACTACATTATTGTATGAAAAGAAATAAAGTGTAAAAGTAATTGAAGAAAACGAATTGAATATGTCTTAAATGCAATAACTGGCAAATTAATTATATATAACAAATGTACCTAAACATTTTTGAAAAATCTGGTAAACTTTTTTCATTTCCTAATTAAACCTAGATTTTCTAACTTTTGCTATAGTTTCTGTTAATTTTTGAGTTTCATTGCATAAAATTAATATACCTTATCTGAATTGTTGCACCGGGATAATTTAAGTCTCCCAAGTGAAATCACTAAAGATATTTTAGTATTATTATTACATGACAAAGAAATATGAATTGAGTTTCAGAGTTTTTTTCATAAATTGTTGAAAATTATAGATGAACTATGCGATCAATATTTTTCTTTTTCATATAGACTTAAACTACATAAGTATATTACATATGTGGGTATAAGAAATTTTTTGCAGTTTTTAAGACATATTTTTGAATGGGAAAATATGCGAACATAAGTTATTAATTAAGATAATATTTATGAACTATAATGGAAAAGCAAAGTAAGTTTTCTCTTAATCTAAAAAGTCTGGTGTTCTAAATTACTTACTAAATTATATATTACACTTCTCTTTTTATTTGTGGATAAATGCTATTGCCATCCAATCATAATATTTTTATTGAACTGGGGCCGTCTTTATTCTATTGCCCCTGGTGCAATCTGTGCAAAGCATATAATCAGAAAGTCCCTGTAGATTCACATGCTATAAATCAATACGTAAGAGTATATAAGGACAAGTTTTGAAGGAATTATCCGGAATTAAGCTGTAAGTAAAAAGTTTAATGGAAGTAATGTTTAAAATAAAGAATAAAGTGTAGTACTTTAAAATAAAGACAAAATGAAAAAATATCACAATTCGAATGATGAATATATTGTGGAAGTATGTCTTTGGGAGGCATAAACATTTCTTGTATTTAATTTTGTTTAATAGTATTTTTTTAATTTAGTGATTTCATGATTTATGCAAATGCTACAAATCTATTTAACTAATGACAATTTAACTTTCAAATAGTAGAAAACACAAGACAAACTAAAGCTGAAATGATTATATATTTAAAAAAAACCAATTTCTATTTTTAAAAACCATATTCTACCAAACATTTCATATTTATTTCGTTGCAGATAAAAAAATGTCAATTATGCATAATATATATTTTTATTAAAATTTATGTTTTATATGTCAAATATAAAATATAAATTTTACTAAAAAATATAATTTATGATTGGAAATAAGTGTTCTAGTTTCAAGTTAGACTCAAAAAAGAAAAAAAAATGCCATTTTATTTTTCAAGACACATAAAATTAATGTACCTTATATGAATTTTTTTCTTTTTAATGCCGTGTACCAGTTGAACATTTACATGTTTTAAAGCCTTTTATTTCAGGTTAATACTACCAAAACCATTGACGCTTACGTAGCAGCGAATATTTACAAATTCCAACATTATTTCATAATAAAAGAATAGGACAAATTACTTTCAATAGTTGTACTTCAAATCAAATATTTTTATTTAGTTAAATTGTGGAAAATTTATAATCATAAAGCTTATTAGGCATTCGATAGTAAAATATTTACAAATAATTTTAGCATTTGAGAAAAATATGCGATTCAAACAATTTCTAAATACTACTTCGCTACATGGATAATATGTTCTCAAATATAAATTTTGGAAGTGTGTTTATTTAGCGAAAGATTGATGGCTTCAATCCAACATATCAAAGAGACATTTTGAAAGATATTGCTTGTGGTATGTGAAGATGAATATTGTAAATGCCAGTCTGCAGTTGATGAATTATAGTTTCTCTTTGTTCAGATTAGGCACAAAACTATAAATATTAGAGAATATGTCTATGAGTCAGTCAATATTTGACTTATAATGAATCTAGTTACATGTAACGTTACTGAATGGAATAAATTGAATGATTTATTTTCTAATAAATTAAATGTGATTGAAATAGGTGCATAACTAATAATTAATTGGAGATAAATATTTTCTGACAGTCACGTTAAATAATAATATAATTCTACTTAATATTAAGGAGCTATTTTATTGTATGATTTTGCAGGATGGAATATCTACATTAGTTCATAGAAATAGATATTATAGATATTTTACATAGAAATTGTTCTATTAAAAATTTAGAAATGTCTAGTTTAAGTTGAAATAAGACATAAATAGAATATTTATATAAAAATTTAATACTGAAGTAATTTTTAGAACTGAACAAAGAAGAATAAGAAAAATGCTGATGTACTTTAGTTTGATCATTAATTTCTGATATTTCAAAACAATGTGCTTTAATGTTAGAGGTGACACATATTTCAGCCATTGTTACTGATAAAACTGCTGAGGGCACATTTATGAGTAAGTAAATTTATAATTTCAAATTAAATATTTATCAAATCATCCCGAAGTAAATGTTTGAAATGTTTTTAAATTTAATCAGCATATTCCAAAATGTTCACAGATAAAAGATAGAGAAAGGCAGATAGGTACAAATTGATCCAACATAGCTTAATAAAGGTATTAATTCCTATCAGCACGTTCCAGGTTTTTAGCTACTGTCATACGTGTTGTATGTCAATAAGTTGTGTTCATGTAAAAGTCAAACTGTTGAATTTTACTTTTAATAAATTAGTCGTAAGTAGTGCTTAAATGGCAACCCTAAATATATTTATGACATACCAAGTGTAAAGACCTAATCTTTAGATATAAAGTTTTCATCTGACTGAACAAAGTTCAAAAGAGATAAGAGAGGGAGTGTCAGGTCAGGTACGGTTTCTATTCTAGTTTTTAGTAAAAAGTCAAAATTTGTACAGTTTAAAATTAAATAAAAAGTAATTCTGGGATGAGCGAAAAAAGTCATTTCATTTCATAACCCAGTGAATATTATTGCCACACTTTTATATTTTAAACCTTTACTTCGAAAACCAGTTAGAATGAAAATCAAAATATTTCCAAAATTTTTGCCCTAAAATAGATAAAATAAAAAGATTCTATAATAGCACCAAATATAAAGTTGATAGCGTAGAAGTTGATGAGAAAAACAGATATTCTATCTGAACAAATACCAAAATCTCACCATAAAAGTTCTGTTTTTATCTTATAGGTTATCTTTAGGAAATCTGATAGAAGAAGAAAAGAAAACAAATAACGAAACAAAAAATTAAAACAAAATTTTCTTGCAACGTTTAGAAGATTTAAGCTTAAAAATATATAATATCACTTTGTTTATTTTATTTTGTGTAGGTAGTATTCATATGAGTAAAAATATAAGCAATTCAAATTAAAAAGTTTTTATAAGAATAAATTAAAAATATATTTTATGGATTCTAGGAAAAACAAATAATTATTGAAAAGACCTGAACCTTTAAATTATTTATTATTATTATAATGAAAATTTATTATAAAACATCTGTCACATAAGAAACTTTTTCTTAAAATAAGAGTTAAATTACATGTAAAATAAAATCACCGAAACTGATTTCACATTTTCAAAAATTTCTATATAATGAATATACAATTTAAACACTTATGAAATTATTTGCTAGCAGTTTTTATTCACATAAAAACTGCTAGCAAATAATTTGCAGAGATGGAACGATTTATTCATTAAAAATCGTTTTGTTAACGCCGATTGTATATGACGATCTAGACATCGTTCCCAATTATTATGTTTTCCTACCCTTCATATTAAAAGGGTTTTCACAAGTCTCATAAAAATACTAACTTAATAACTTCGTAATTTTTCAGGGCTCACTTCTATCTCGCCCCAATTATATCAGATTTTATTTTTTAAATTTTATAAATTGCAATATTATTTCCTACTAAAAGCGATAATTCCGTTAATAATTGCATACAGATTGCATAATGTCACTTATTTTCAAATGCCTTTACTTTAACTGTCATTTGTTATAATTATTTGGACCTATCACACTCCAGATTAGATAAATATAAATGTGTGATAAAATATAACATACACATTAAAATAAAAAAAAATTTAGTATTTATTTATGAATTTAAAATTTTGTCAAAATTTATTGCGTTTATAGGGCAAGAAACGTTTCATTACCAATCCATTCAACTGTGCAAATAATTAAGTATTCATCACAACTTCCGTCAACATGACTGATACGGCAGCCTAATACAATTAATTATTGAGGTGTTCGATAGCCAGACATTACTCATTAAACAAATAACATTAATTATGCAAATAACATCAAATTGTAATTATGTTAAGTGCAGAGACAGCGTTATTTCACTCTAATTACTTAGGAAGCCAGTTAATTGAAAAATTATCGTATGCCAAGGCGGAAACAGTTATAATTGTTGCTAGAGAAAAGACATTTTACGCTCCAATGTGTGCGGAATGAAGGAAATAGTGGGGAAATGTCAAGCATGGAAAAATCACTACATATTTTTATAAAATTTGAATCGGTGTTGGGTCTTCATCGTTCAGGACTGGGAAAGAAACAGAGTACCTTAAAAATGTGGTTAAGAAACAGATATCGTTTAGCAATATTTGTATATTCAGCATTTGCATTGTATTATTTCGAGGAATTATTTATCTACAAAGACTTAGATATTGTCAGATTTTACACAAACAGATTTTATTTAGGCTTTGTGGAGCTGTACTTATGCTATATTTTATTGACTGATATTTTGTTGAATAAAAATGTTTATACAGACATGTTGACAATTCTGAATGAAATTGACGATCACTTCAAAGCTAATGTAATGAAGGATCTACAGGCAACATGCAAAGCATTTAGTTTCAAAATAGTAATTTTCGTTTGTTTACTGAATTTATTTAACATTTATTTTCATAGGTCTTTTGGATTTATTACAATATTAAAATATTGTTTTGTTTATATTTCTTTTTTATTATTTGACCTGGAACTCGGTCACTTTACTGTCTTTATATTGTCCATTTCTAAAAGGCTCCTTTTAGTCAACAAACATTTAAACGATATCATTATTATACCAAAAATATTTGAACGAATAGTAATTAAAGAAGACGACATATTTGTTACTGAATTTGATGAACGGGTTTGTTTGAGATTGTTGGATTTTTATAAAAGAATTGCAAAATTATGTGTTTTGACCAGGCGATCTTTTGGTGTACAGGTAATAATTTGAATTCACTTTATTTCAAATTAATTATTCGTAAGGAGTGAATGTATTGATATTGTTTCAATATTGTGTTCTTTGTAGGTTTTCCTTGCATTTGCAAGTTCGATTCCTTTTATATTGATTTTCATGAACACTACGATATTTACCACAGCAAATAAGGTAAGCTTCAATTCACTATTAATTTAAGTTTAATTTATTGCCTTCATTCAATTAAATAATCTAAGTAACTTTATTGCAATTAAAACCACTAAAGGTGTGCAACATTTAAAACATAACAGTATAGTAAATGACGATTTAAAATAATTTCAAGTACCTTACTATCATTATTATCTAAAAATCAACTTAACGAAAGAATGGCCATATATATAAATAAATGCACCTTTGGCTGTCACATAGTTAATAAATGTTAAAAATTTATCAACAGTAATTAGGGATAAGAATACTTTCTCCATTATTCTGTTCTCTACTTTAGTAGTTCTATAATCCTTAACGTGTAACGGGTTAACCCTTAAAGTTTAATCATCAATATGAGTAAACATTACATTAATAATATTTCTTGAAGAAGGACCAAATCTCTGTGAAAAGTTACCCACCAAATGCAGTGAAATAAACACAATCAAGTTCTTGCAGAGCTTTGCTCGAGGAGTGTAGCCAACCGAGTTAGAGTTTTGTGTTAAGATTTATTGAATGTCATATCTGTTACTACATTTTATAGTTTTAACAACCAGTTTTCAAAGAAAATGTTCTAGTGGTTTTATAGGTCCTATGATATTGTAAAAAGCAAAAGAGAGAAAAGAATTTATCGAAGTAACAACATTGGGTGACAAAATTTCACTAATTTTTCCTTAATTTCCACTTTCCTCTTACTTAAACACCATCGTTTTTAATAAGTTTATTGTGCATTTTAACTTTTTTTCCATCAACTTCCAGCTCGTTATTGTGCAAATGGAAGATTTTTTTATTTTTTATTAAATACAACAGAGTTTTATTATCAGTTTGATTTAGACGAGTTTTGTTTGTTCGATAGCGGGTTTGTTCAAATAACCATCATATCGTAGTTGCAAACACTGACAGTGTTCACCCACTTGAAGCATTAAAAAGATGAATTTTAATAGACAAAAAAGATAGACTAAGTCTGTATGAGCTTCGAAGCTGTAATTAGAGTTTGAGCGGATATATCAAGTTGGTTTGTTTGAACGTTTATTACAGGGCTGCATGTGGTAAAAAATGTTGGTAGTCTTGTTCACATATATATTAAATATAACTGTAGTAACGCCTAGTGTTTGCAACTTCTGACCAACGACGTAAAGTTTAATTAACTCCAGTTTCACCATTACAATTTTCATAAAGAAAAACACAGAAAAAATTACATCCATCGGCCTTCTTGATATCAAGTCTGCAGTATGATGGCATTGATTATTACTGCAAAACAACACTTCTAATGCGTAATAAGCCACATGTAATACGTGACCTGTTTAAAACATGTATGAAAACTTTTATGTGAAATGTGGTTTTGAATTTATCAAAGGGCATACATTTTTTTCCCAATGGCAATTTTCCGACAATCCTTTTCTTCTTTCTTTTAATTCCACGAGGCATGTGATCGCATATATCAATAACAATTATGCGAATAAATAAATATGGACTGTGCTATAATAAAATGAATAAAACTATTTGTACTTTTTCTGCCAGATACAAAACGAGGTATACGAAAAACATCTTATCATATGGGTTTACCGTTTTGCATTTCCTTTGATCTTAATCTGCATTATTTGTAAGAAAATTAATGATGAAATTTGCAACTCAAAATTTATGCTGACGAAAATCATACTCGGATGTCACAGGGGTTAGTGCATTAAATTCAACTGAAAGTCATTTTAATTACAATAATCGCACTTTCATTTTTTGCCATCCAAAATAATAAACAAAGAAAAAGGCATAAATTTTATTTTCACCTTATACCATAATTTCATTTTTTCAAATGAAATCTGATATCGAAATTAAAATGTTTAAATGTTTTAAAACTCAAAATCTAATGCCGGATTTAAAAAATTTATGAAATTAAATGATTAAAACATTTCAAAGTGGAAACCTAATTTTATACAACTCTATAACCGTATTCAGGCCGTGAATTTTTAGATCCTATCCCACTTTTGATGTAAGAATTGAATCGAGGTAAAATTGGAAAGAGAAATAGAATTATGAGAGCACTCTAATATACAATACACCTTTAATTAATTAGTTTTGCAGAGATGTGCAGGTAAGATACATCCAGTTCGAACTGAGTCCATTGCCAAAATGAAACGCGTCACAATATTTAGCTCTACGTTTCTCAGCTCCATCCACATTGAAGTTGGCTGTGAGACAAGCGAAGACCGCAGTGCCTTCTTAGGCTAAATCCAACAATATATATTAAAAATAAGTAAAGTGATAAAATATTTTGCTGGAAAAAGTCTATGAAAATTATGAGTGTAATTAAAAGTTTTAATAAGAACGGAATTTATTATTTATTCAAATCGTGGATATTAGACTGATCTCCATCAACAATTTCGGGAGTTATGAATTTTAGGATTAGATTCTATTTCTTTAAATCAGATTATTACTCAGATTCCAAAAGTATGCAATTCCATTCGAAATTCTATTCATTTTCTATCAATTTTTACTTCCATTCTAGTTAAGGCTGGAAACATGAGATAACATGAAGAGTAAAATTAAGTAAACCTGAAAGAAGCTCCTATCAGTTTTACCTAAATATTTGGCTAATAATTATGAAGTAGCATTTAACAATAAATGTAAAATTTATAATTAATAATACTTGTATCTTTTAAAAAAATTAAAAATAATTATATCAATAAAATGGAAAATAATTATATCAATAAAATGGAAAATAATTATATCGTAGTAATTAAGCAAAATAAGTTTCCAATAGCAATTTGGTGAATTACTGCAGTGCAGTTATTAAATGTTCACATCCCTAGATATTGGTTGCTGTATTGACTGATGGAAATATATCTGGCAGTTGACATCTTTAATTCAAACCCAGTGCCATGTATTAGCTAAACTGCATAAAGTTAGCATTTACACAGGCAACCACCTCTGATGCGCTTTGCCACGTTTTCATGATTACACAGGATGCAATTTTCATAGATCACAAGAAATCAAATGTTTTACATATTTAATAAAATCCCACGGATGAAAATTGCGAAAACTTTGTTTGCTACATTGCTTAGTGATTAAAAAGTAATAATGTGGGAAGTTTGGAAATTATATAAGAATATAAAACTAATTACCATTTGGCCTCAAAAATGTTTCACCGACACTTCTGCTTATAAACATTCCTTACAAGCAATAAAAATTAATCCCTTAAAGGTCGCTAAAGAAATTTATTTTTAAGTTCAACCCGTAAATTAATGTATATGATGTTTATAAAACAAATATGCCTACAAGCAGTAATGAGATTTAATCTGGTAAAACAATGTAATTATTAAAAGTAATATTTTGATAATTGCATCCAGTTGTAATCAAAAAGGTGTGATTTTAAGGTAAAAGAAATTGTCGAATATGTATCATATCTTTAACTGCCATCAAGAATTTGGTGTTAACTTCTTGAGCTAGTGTTTTCTTCTCTCCCACTTTGTCAAAATCGAAATCGGTATTTATTTACCATTTAAGATTAGAATTATAAGTAATAATCTAGTAAGACTGATGCAGTTTGTAAATAATTTATTATTAATTATCAGAGTATTATTGAAATTTATGTTAACAGTAACAGTAAAGTGATATTAAACTTTTCATTTATTTTTGAAAATTAATAATTACTGGTTTCTTTATTAATACATTTAATTTTTTGGGAGTAAACAAAATTGTTAGCAGGTAAATAAAAAATTACATATTTGGGCAGTTTCCAAACATTTTAGAACAAAAGAACTGTCACCGATATAAATATCTCGTCCTTGTAAAAATGGAATTTAACAGAATTATTGACTGTTACATCCAACATTAATTATTTATGATTTTTCAGAAGACTGTGACGAGTTTGCAACTGTATACAAATACCTGTAGACAAGCGGAATTGGAGAGTTCAAAGTCTGCAACGTGCTGTCGTTGGGTATTCCGCTACTGTTGAAATTTGTTGGTCTACTTGCAACTTATATTATTGTTACTGTTCAATTATCTGGGTTGCTTTAACACTATGTTTACATTCTTATGTTCCCCCAAAATCACATCATTAATTTAAGACATATGCTCAAACTACGTTTACATTAATTTATAATGTTATGATTCAAAAAACAATTGTATTTTTAATTCACTGCCATCACAGTGAATTATTTGAAAACATTTTCGTGGGTTTCTTTTTGTGTCATTAATGTGATTAGTCATTGTTTTAATTATAAAAATTGCTAGGCTAAGCTGTTTGCATCATCTAATCATGTTATATATTAATGGCCTGTCTTTTAACCTTATTGACATTAAACACATACTTAATACTAATGACAACGTATTCCATACAGGTAGCTAGATGTTTATCAGACCCGAGTAGCATTTAGTAAGTGCTTTTTATAATTCATTGTGGAATAGACATGTGTTACTTAATATTCCATTATTATTATATTTTAAATACAGAGGTAAGTATAAAAATTAATTAAAACAAAAAACATGTGTTCATTGTTAACTACACTTAAAATAATTAATGCATAGGAAACTTTCCTTGGTGTATTCAGATTGGAAGGCACATCAATCAATATTTTAAGCTTAGGAAATTTGACAATGTGCCCATTTTATTGTATAGCTGTTATACATTTTATTTTAATTAAAAAAACTGTTTTGATAAAAATTTACTTCATATGGAATAGACCTTGCTAAAAATTAGGTTCATATGGAATAGGGTGAGTGTTTTGCTATGGAATATAGACAAATAGTTTCCATTAAATTTAAAAGGACCAATGACTTTGTTTTTCAATAATTTTATTCCTTGATATTCATGATAGTTGACTTGCCTTCATGTAGTTTATGCTTTGTTGTTAATTTTCCCTTCATATGAAATACAGGAATATTTAAAACAATTTGTTGGATTTTAATTTCAATCGATGGATCCAGACAGATTTTGCTAGTTTATTATTCAACATTGATACAAGAGTTTAATTCGCAGCTATTAAAATTAATATGCAAATGGATTCTGTAATGACCTCGAAAATGAATATATTTTCTGCTACACACCTTCTACAAAAATTTGTCCAAAACTGCTAATAATTTAATCACTCATTCGTCATAGAGATAAGAGCTTTAAGACTAATGAAGTTGCTCAGTTGCAGAGTTGCGAAAACATTTATGAAACTAATACATCTGAACAGACTTCAACAATAAGGCAATAAAGTTTACTAATGTATAATAATACTAATGAAATAAAGTTTCGAGAGAATATTATTCAATAAATAAAATAAAAATAAAGCAGGTATTATTAATATGTGGAGTTTTGTTAAAAAAGCTTATTCGATTTGAATATTAAAAGATGACCACAAATAAGTACATAAGTAGTTAGACCCAAGTGTCACAAAAATATAAATAACATTTTCGCATATAAAAAGGGAAAATAATAAAACCCTAAAAACTTTTATTTCAAGAGGTAACCAGGGAGACGGGAAATCTTTTTTTTTGGGAAAAGTAAGGTTATTCTGGTATGTAGTTATTTATCGTTTATATATGCATCAATTAGATTCATCCTGTCTGTGGATAATACAGCATTCTCTAAGTATATGAAATTCAACAGAATCTTTGAAAATAGCTACATAAAAACAAAAAGACTGGAAATTCAAACAATAAATGCACTAAACAATATATGCTGAATGCTCCGATCATTTTTCTACACAAGTTTCGTAACCAATATTGGAAATTCCGGTTATCTGTATAAATTTGTATTTCGGCCGATAACGGATTCTTAGGCCGTCTATTAAAAAATTAAAAAGAAATTAATTGCCTTGATTGATCTCGATTATTTCTTGAAATCGTTTCTAAGTGTACCTTGTCATGTTTTATTGGAACTTTATTACTTATTAACAATTCTTGACTACAACAAAATATCATTTTACTAGTTTTGAGACCCATTTTCACTTGCGTAGAAAAGAACAAAAAATGTTTGTGAAACTAAAAAAACATTGTTCTTGTGGTGAAATTATATCTTAGTATTGGAATGGCTAAGTAGTGAGGGACAGAGTTAAAAAAATGGTGTGAAAAGAAAAAAGGCCATGGACTGAGAAGTTAATGTACATTCTATTTCTGCAACATTTGACCCATTTTCATCAGCCTCCTTTTTACTATATACCTACGTTGTTTGACAACTTGGTTAGCTGTTTAAAATAAAGTTTGAAAAAGTCTCTTTTTTTAGTCAATCATGATGAAACTTCTTCGACTGTTTAATATTTTCATAAAATACTCCAATATTTTTCATACTTTCTGCTTATTTAAGATCCACCAGTTAAATTATTTACCGAGACTGTGAGAACAGATGTGACAAAATACAGATATAGGGTGAACATGAAGCTACAACACAATATAACCAGAGAAATTAGGGTGACAAAACAGTTTTATTTACATAATTTATTATAAAAGACAGAACTGTGTCACATGTAGTAGAAAAGGTCTATTTAAATAGAACACAACATACAGCACAGCACATACATTCAATAATATTATTTCGTTTTGTAATTGGTAAATGATGAGTTTTGTTAATGTAATGTTATATGGCAAATAATAGCAAACAACCACTCCAGTAAAATTAATTGGGACTGTAATATTGGTATAAGTTTTAAAAAAAATTAAAAATGTTTGAAACATAATATTAACATGATATATATATATATATATATACATACATATATATGTATATATATATATATATATATATATATATATATATATATATATATATATATATATATAAATATATGTATGTGTGTAAATATAACATTGTATGTCCTTTTTAATTGTGTAAATACATGCCCTAATATATTTTTTGCAAGTGTAATTATGGTGAATTTCTCGAAAATTATGGTATCCAGTATTGTATTACCATTGCTATAGTTTTACTAGTCATCTGTACCAAACATTGTTACCTACATATATTACACAGGTCGTTCCTTTAGACCCTTGACAATTTTATTCAGGTGATCATGCTGAGTAAAAAATGTAAAATAAAACATTATCCAGTTTCACTTTGTTCAAGTTTAAAAAAAATTAATTAAAATTATGTTTGTTAAATGATGCAGATACTTATTACACAGGCCATTTCACTTTCAAATCCCGTGTAACCTAAATCGTATTGTTTGTGTGTGTAAATTTACTACGGTGTAATTTAGAGGTGTTCATCGTATCAATGAGGATGTCAATAACTTTTGTGTACCCGTTTAGCACACCTGTAAGTACTATACTCCGTAGTGCGAAGCCATAATGTGTTGTCGGTTTGATGTCAAATATGTGAAAATTTTTTTAGTTCAATTGATGAATTAAGTCATGTAGTTTCAAAACATGCTTTTGCAATATTTTTTCAACAGCTGATAAACAAAATCATTTCTCTAATTATTAATTATTGGAAAATTATTTAGTACTTTATTGCATGTTGGAGTTTTAAAATGTTTTACCAATTTAAAAAATTTGACTTAATGAAATATAAATTAAACTTTTCCACTTATTTTTGTTCCCTAAGAAGATTGGTTCGATAGAGTTAGCGAAAATTTACAAGTCAGTTAATAGTATAATGCAGCGGGAATATTAAAGTATCGCCAAACACAAATAAATGTACAGAAAACAATATAAACAGTAAGCAGGTTTATGAAAGCAAGATAAGCAGACTTATTCCGAGTCAACTTTGATAAATACAACCAATACGGCACACTGGCAATGTGTGTAATATAGAATCAATAAAAGAAGTTAACCAAATTAGATAAGGATGAGTAAACAATTTCTATTACTATTAAGAATAAATATTTAAGAATAAGTATTTTTCTTATATTTATTTATTTTTTAGATTAAATTAAGATTAATAGCAAATTCTCCATATTCTTCTTAACACAGAATATCTGTAATAAAAAATAAGTAAATAGATACTTTGGAAAAAAGACAAAAAAACACCTTGCGTAACTAAAAGGCATGCCATAATTGATATTTTAAAATAATATTAGGAAAATATATTTTAATGAACTTTTGAAACTTAAAAAGAAAAAAGCTGACCAAATGCATTTTGGATGTACATTAATTTATGGTTCTGTAGTAATTTTAAATATAAAACGTTACGTTAAATTATTAACAGATTGTATGATCATATAATTTTGTCAATATAACTAAAGTAAAACAAGTTTCAAATACATTTATTACTAAGACTTATTTGGACAAAGACCCACATTTTTAAAACATACAATTTAAAAAAGAGAGGGGCGGGGAATGTAGTGAGTAATGAATCTAAATAAAATATCACATGACATTTTTAATCTCCCTTTGTAAGATCTATTTTCTGATATCCAAATTTAAACGGACTTTTTTCACAGGAGAAAAAATTCACCTCGACTTTCTATGTATAGGAGAGTTCCTTAGAAAATTATCTTGTCCACGAATGGACTTAAAGTGTGAACCTGTAAAAAAGTGTGTAGTTGTATAATATAGAAAAATGACATAGCTAAACTTTGTCAATACAATTATCAATGAAATTTAACATTAGCATAAATGTCTCCTAAAGTTTATTGCTCAAAAACCCGATATATCTTGTTATTATAACATATAACTTTATTTTATGTACAATTATGCTTATTCTGTAACATATTAAATAGTCACTTCTGTGCTGTTTTTGAAAATAAATATAAAAATTACAATATAAATCCTGTGAAATGTGAATTTTTCTGTATTATTTCGATGTGTAATGCCACAATCAAGTACAGAACACATTACCATACTCCTAAAAAGCCTTATTTTAATACAATAATGATAGATTGATTTAAAATGGTCAAAGAACAGCGAACGCAATTCACTGTGTGATGATAAGTGCTGATTGCATTACAAAGACGGGTTCTAGCGGTTTTTTTTTCGCTATCTCTTTCTGACATATAATATCACTTTTATGTATCATCATGTAGTTGTTATGTTTTCTTCTTCTATCTACTCAGTATATTAAGTCAATAGTTAAATATACTTTACAAGTAATAAACCCGCCTGATTAAACTGTCCAATATTTTATGTACCTATTTTAAAGCGTAATGTTAAATTCAAATACCTTCCATATTATCATGTGATGTTTATATCAGTTTTAGTTATTAAATATTAAAGTTATGCCATGTTTTATAAAAATAAATAAAATAATGATTTTTATTGAAATTAAAATTTCAATAGAAAAGGTTATAACTAAATTTGGTGAAACTGTCATTATTACGACGAAAACAATTTCACTGACTAAATGAAAGTCCAATCCTAAATAAATATATATAAGTAGATATAGGTCAATTTACCTATAATAAGCGTTGAGTAACAAATAAAGGTGTTCCCAGCAAAATAAACTGACCTTGTTCTTTTGAACCCCATTTGTGTAAGACTATTTTAAATTAACAACAATAACGTAAAATGCAAAAAAGTTTTAGTGTATATCAGGTACAATACAATATATATTAAGTCAATTAAGTGAATGAAGTACAATACAATATTGATTAATGTCAGTTTCTACAATGGAAAAATGATTCAAATTATTCGCAGTGGTCAGTTTTTTAAAATTGGCTTGTTAATCTCTACCATATATCTGATATTTTATTTTATTATTAATTAACTCTACTACTTGAATATATGTAGTTTAATCAGCTTTGTACTAATGTGAAATTCGAAGTAAATTTTTGACTTTATATGCATTTTTGTGTACTGCTCCGTACCTGATTAATTTTGTGCAATTTTATACTTGTAATGCCTCTATTCAAATTGAAGGATTGTGCTTGGTAACAAAAATGGTTTCATTGGAATAGGTCATAACTCAAATTTTTCAATATTTAAGTAACTTGTAAATTTTTGGACTCCGTGCAAAACAATTTTTTACACTGTATTTTTTGAAATTGTACACACATTTTACTGAAATGATATATTATGCGTCTAAAGTATTGCTATTATTTAGGGTACATCAATCGATAAAGAATTGGAAAAACTGGAACAAATTGCACATCAGAGCAATGGTGGAACTTTCACAGTGTGTCATTTCTTTGGTCTGCAAATATCATTGCTGCCTAATTTTTTGAACCTTGTTATTACATATATTATCGTAGTTGTTCAATTATTAGGCTTGTGTTCAAGTAAATAGGTCACAATTTCATAGCTGTAGTTTTACTTATGTATTTTTTCATACTTCGGTCTGTATTAAATTTTTTTTCGTGTAATTGTTTTTCTTCTAAGAACTGAGTTCTGATACTAACTCAGGATGAAATTAAAAAATTTCGCAACAAGAAAATATGTTGGGAACCTGTCGCTACATTATATGATTTTGATTTTTTTTATTGTTTTTGATTTATTCTTCTTTTCCTTTATAATAGATATTTATAATTTATTTACCACTGTAATAAAAATAAATCCAATTTAAT
Organism: Druceiella hillmani; assembly: GCA_039881145.1. Lineage (NCBI taxonomy): Eukaryota > Metazoa > Arthropoda > Insecta > Lepidoptera > Hepialidae > Druceiella > Druceiella hillmani. Next base: position 12,941,626 of record JAYKKI010000066.1, on the reverse strand, counting down.
ATTTATGTGTCATATGATGAGTTTTGATTACATATTGGTGATATTTATAGATGGTTAAATAAAGTTTGCCCTGGGAACTATCAAACGAAGTGAATTCACATTTGACTCTCTGACTATTTCTTTAATTTTTCAAGGTATTCTGTCTGCAATGTGACTTGCAAAAAATGATCTATAAATTACTGTATTAAAGTAATAAATTCTTATTTTACATAGTTTATGGTCCACTAATAGAATCATTTGTTAGTCTTTTGTCCACTAAGTTTTTCGTTGCTTACCAAAAACGGATGATCTCCCATGATGTTTCCTCCTAGATGTTTCTCCCAAGCTCCCAGAAGCAAAACCCTCCCAATTAATGAATTAGCATGTCAATGTCCCAGTACAGTTTTGTAACTGTAATCAATTACGAATCTGTTGATCTAAGAAAATGTGTTCAAAATAAACTAAGTTAGAAATTAGTCAAAAACTTTATGAAAATGTGTTACCACACAATGTAAAATTCCTGGATAATCTTCTCAATTACTTTTTCAATTCCTGCTAAGGCAAATGTATGATACGGGTGACGTTAGATCATTTATCGTTCATACCCAAAAAAAGCTCAAATCAATTCGTGATTTTCGCTATATACAATGAAAAATTGGGATTCAGAGGAGTTATCGTCGTTAAAATACTATCCGTTTTTTCAACAACGTCGCTTAAGAGACAGAATAAATTGTTCACATCCTTGTTTAAAGGAAATCATATGACAAGTGTTCGCAATGTTCTAGTCAATTCGTCTGATGAAGAGATATTTTGGAACACGAAAAATCCAAACAGTTGTGGAAAAGCATAGAACTTTGGTGTTTAAATTTGATAAACTTTTCCCTGTTCAACCTCAGCACTTTTCATCAAACAAGGTAGTCTTCATCTTTGATAGCCAAATTCATCCTCAATGCATTTTCAGGGCTTATTCCTTCCTACCGGTGATGATATATGTACTCCCTTCAGTCCAATGTTTTAAAGGTGATTTGGAAATATGATGGGAAATGATATCCTTTGAGCGTTGCTTCAAAAATGGTGAAAATAATTACAGTAGGAACTTGCCCGCTGTCTGCTATCAGGACTATGTATATTTCTTGCAGTGGGATTCATAATGCTGTAAACAGGATCTGTTCTGAGTTTGAAAAGCAAAAAAAACTTAAATTTGAAATAAGGAGGCATATTTTATGCCTCCAAAGTGGACTCTACTGTGAAGACGTCATGCCTCATTTACCCACCACTCGTTTTTCTCAAATCTCTTTACCAAAGTTATTGTGAGCATCTCTTCAAATTTGATTCAGTAGAAGAATTCAATCCTTGGTATCAATACTGAAAATTTAATGATTTTCATACAGATATTAACGATGAATGCTGCATTTGTATGAGTTTCAAAATAATAGCTGCAACAATGGCTTGAGAGTTCCGTGTCAGATAAAAGTCAGATAAGTTGCATTTTAATATAGCTAAACTTTAAAGTAGCAGTCTTAATTAATTCAAGCGTTTATTTATTGTTAAAGGCATTTACTTTTAAAGATAGACGTTAGTTTTTTTGTGATAATATATGATACAAGTTATTCAAATAACCGATTTGAGAAGATTTTGAACTTTAAAATCACTCCACAACTTTCTTTACAGAAATGTGCAGGAATAAAAGTACATGACCTATAACATTCTAATTGTCATTGTGACTGGGACTCGCACCTCAAATTGGTAACTATTTGTGTATACAGCTATAAGGTCATATTTGGCTCGAGATGTTCATTTTATGTTGTATTAGTAGCATCGCCTCACATTATCCAGCTGTATGACAGCATTGTCCGAGTTCTAATCAGCAATTGATTGATGTTGAGTATAATTTCATTATTAATTTATCAATTTTACTTTCAACGTTATTCATGTACATTTAAACAACGAAATTGTTTAAGTTGACATTTTGTACTAAAGTTGTTTCTAATTTTTCAACATCACTCAGTCTTATAAGTTCTAAATTATGATTAAGACTTTCCAAACTAATACAAAATTTTTATTTCATCTTTTTTCCAATAATGATAAGATGACCACATAAAGTTTTGTTTACTTGGTCTATGCTCGATGCAATACAATCTATGACTTGATGTAAAGAAAGCCTCTCTATGGAAATTTCTTTTATAAACAACCAGGCATCAATAAATTCTACAAAACATTTAAGAAGAGCTATACTTTTTTCTGTAGCTTTAGAATTGAGAACAAACAATCAAAGTGGGAGAAAAACATTCTAAAATTCTCAATTTCCATGTATTTTTTGAACAAATTTTTAACTTTATCTATTAAATATTTTTGTTGTCAAGGAAAATGGGCAAATATGAAGTTTTTCATGATTTTACGTTTTGGTTGTTAAAAGGACAATTACTTCTTGCTCAATAGATATCGAACTAAAGTGATGTGTTACTCACAAATATACAACACGTCGTGTATGTACATGCCACTTGAACCTTTATTAAATAGATTTTAAAATAAAATATTGTATTTTCATTTCTGGAAAAATTTTAGTATTATTAATTTCCATACCATCATAAAAACTTTTGGCTTTAGACTTTCGAAGGGCATGTAGGAGTGTCGGTTGGACTGAGATTAGCCCATGAATGTGTAGTTTTCACCTGTATTGGCAGTTGAATGTATTCTAATTAGTCCATAAAATAATCTTTATTTTCTAATTGGTTCAGAATTATACTCTGAACCGATCAAACCTATTAGCATTGATGGAGTGATCATGTAATTCTTCAATAACTGGTAATAGAATAGCAGTTATAGGAGAGCGTGATTCGAGAAGGGGACCACTTTTAGATCTAAAAGAATTATTTTCTAAATGAATTTAATTTTAGTTTAAAAACTGTTATCCATACTTATATAAAGAGAGACTCCTGACTGATTGATTGACTGACTCATTAATGTCGCACTGAAACTACTGAAGTTAGAAACACAAACTTTGCACAGTAGGTTTATATTTTTACCAAGTTGACTAACAAGAAAGGGTTTTCGAAAATTCAACCCCTAAGGAGGTAAAAAAGAATTGTATGGAAGTCCGTCTGTTTTGAAATGTGATACATGAAATTTAATATTTAGGCTTATATTGGAAAAATAACTATGACCTGTTTTAGCGTTTTTAAAAAACATCCTAAGAGTGTAAAAAGAGGGCTTGAAAGTTTGTATGGAAGTCCATCAGTACAGAAGTGAAAAATGTGAAATTTAAGATTCACGCTCATAGTTGTAAAATAACTGTAACCTATTTCAGGGTTTTTGGAAACTCATCCCCTAAGGGAGAAAAGAAAGGGTTAAGGATTTGTACAGAAGTTCATCAGTTATAAAGTGAGACACATAAAATATAATATTTAGGCTTTTAAATAAATTTTGGCGTGCTTGGAAATTCATCCCTATGGTGATAAAAAAGGGTAAACCAGTTAAACCTAAAGATTAGGACACTATGGGAGTACCTCTGCTGAAAATCAAATTTCTGTAAACTAATTTAAGATTTGCAATGATGTGAATGGAATGGAGAAGAAATGGTTCAAAGACTGTTAATAGTAAGAACTTAAATTGCAGTCCTTGGAAAATAAAGAGATATTTTAAAAACAAAACGACAAAATGTTATGTACTATCTGACAAAATGTTATGTGCTAACCGACAAAACGTTATGTGCTATATGTGGTTAGCTACGTGGGAGGAGATAAGAAAGCATAGAGTATTACAGCTCAGTTGGCCGCCGTTCGGCAAGCTGTTTGAATGGGGTGAAGATTGACTGTGGGCAAGTAACACTCACATTACGCTTCGTGTTACAAATTTGCACAATAACTTTTTGCTATAACCTTTTGTTATTTTAGATTTTATTTCATTTGAAGACTCTCAAAATAGGTTATTATCTCTTTTTGACGCATCCGAGACCGAGTCACCTGACGAATCCGACAAGACTGATAATACGTCTCAAAGAAATTGTAAAAATTACACAGAACAGGAATTGAATGGCGAGGAAGAGGGAGAAGAGCCACTGAAGTGGTAGAACATGAGACAGAAAGTGAGAGAACATGTTTAATAAGGAAGAATGGCACTAAGTGGAATTGTCTTCCAGCAAGATCTGACATTGGTACTAGGTCAGAAAATATTACAAGAGAGTGGCATTGAGTAAAAAATGTTAGACAAAATGCAAAGACACGTGTGGAGCTTTGGAAACTATTTTTTACAGATTATATGTTACACGAAATTATAATTCATACAAATCATCAAATAAATTTGAAGCAAACTGCTTGTCAGAATAACCACATAAATATGTTATGACCGATGTGACAATATCGATGTTGAATACATTTATAGGTTTATTGCACCTTGCTGAAGTGAATAAATTATGTTTGAAAGATTTATGGAAAAGTGATGGATTGGATATTGAGATATTTAGGACTACCGTGTTTTTGAAGATATTTGAATTTGATGAGAAGAGTATTTATAAAGAACAAAAAGACATATGACAATTGACTAACAACTTCCATCGTTTCAAGTTCATTGAGATTTGGAAATCTGTACCTTAGTAGACATAAAATTGTTTTACGTTGTCAGTCTTGATATTTACCTGGGACAGTAACTGTCGAAATCGTTCGCATTAAGCAACCAAGGTCATGATGTTGTTGACAGGCGTGTGGTACCAATTTCCAAAAGTAAACGTAATAAGATATTTGAGAACAGGTTTATGAGTTATCCATTGATGTTACACTTATTGAAAGAACATCGTTTGATGACCACAGGAACTGTTCATAAAAATAAGCCTAAACTTTTAAAAAAATGCTCGAAAAACATAAAGGAGATATTCCCAGTACATTACTAAGACTTCAAAAGGATATCTCTATGGCATTTCACATACTAAAGAAACATAAGATGGTTTATTGATGTCAGCATTACATCATGATGAAGAGACAGATACTACAATTTTAGAAAAAAGAAGCCAGAAATGATTACCTTTTATAACCAGACTAAGGGAGGTGCAGATAAGTCTTTAAGAAAAAATTATATCATGAACCATTTGATATAATTTTTTCTCCAGCAAAATTTTAGTTTGGTAATTGATCAACAATTCATTTGGCATTTTCAAATAATTGACCAAATACTGCATGTTTGACCAGCTTCTCTTCATATAAAAATGAATGAAAAATTATCTGTTTGATTTATTTCCAGGTTCAGGTAATATATCTGTGCTAACATATTGATACCTTACTGCCTATATTCTAGCACATAGCTTTAGACTATATTCCAAAGACAATAATTCCAATGACAAGAAAAGATTCACCCTAGATCACAACTCTGTGGTATATCTTTTCCTGTTAACTGGACTATGGAATGACTTGCCAGATAAGTACATATTGCGTCCACAGCATCTAAGTTAAAGGTTTTTTGAAATTGAATTTTTTTTTAAATATATCTACGAATATTACTATTTAAATATATCTACGAATATTTGATCTATTTTTTATATAAATCTACGAATATTTGATGTTATCACAAATAGAATAGGAATAGTAATGCTGACACACTTTTTACATAAATGAATCACCAGAAAAACCCTTTACCTGTTATGGATTCTATTTATAACAACGGATAATACCAACTAGGCATTGATATGTAATATTTGAATTAAAATACAATTAAAGCATCAGAAAGGAATATAAGGTTTCACGATCAATAAATTAGAAGGCCATCACATTTATAAACGACAAAGGAAAACAAATAAGTATACCTGTAGAATTGACGAGTAAATCCAATAATCAATCAGGGTTATAAAATGAAGAGAAAAATTGCCTTATGTTAGGCCAAGTAATTGACATTAAATAGACTACATTGTCGAAGAGCACTTTCATTTTCTGTTAGAATTGAGTAGTAGAAATATTCAATTTGTTTAAAAATGGCGTGTCGTTCTTTAGAGGAATCGATTCACTTTTTAATTGTGTTACAGTCATTTCTAGAAGTCAACCAATTTTTATTTAAATTGGAAAATCAGACTTCATTCAATAAAATTATTTTAAAGAAAGATTTTAGATGAATTATTATTCCCTTCTTATTAATATTAATTTCCAATGCCATTTCTTCGACCAATCAAAACGTTTAAAGGTTTTTGAAGAAAAAGTTAACATTGCAAAATGACAATTGACTTTAGTTCAATGTGTGTCGCTGATTTTTCTTAAAAAAATTTGTAATATCAAGTGAGTGATTATTTGGCAAATGTCATTCGGGTTAAACTGGTTTTTTCACTGGATGATATAGTTGATAGACAGTCATTAGTTTCCTGCAATAAAGAGACATAAGACCGTAATCCTTTAAGGTTTTTTTTTAATTTTCTCTGTGTTTGCAACATATGACTCGACACGAGATTTAACACAACAAAAAGATATAGTGCTTTAAAACGTATTTTCTTACTATTTAAACAATAGTCTCACTCGCTCATCACCAAAACTTGTAGGAACCTACAATTTCCATGTGAAATTATAAATTATTATAATTAGTTTTTTTTAAGCCTGTGAAAGATATAGTAAGAAATATATGTACTTTGTGAAAAACTTATATTTATAAATAGTTTAATTAGAAATACTATGTACCCTTAAATGTTTATAAGTGGCTAAATATGTACAGAACCCTCGTAGTGCAAGTTGTATTCATCTTTGGCAGGTCTTTTTAAAGGTTTAATAAAGAACAGTAATTCTTGAGAGCTACTCGTTAATAATTACCGATTGTATATGTACTTTACCTACATTAATTTGTAAGAGTGAAATAAATTTTTTAAAAAATCATGACACAAAAATGGTATCTTTTGAATCTTTGCTCTGTAAAACTAAATTCAAACCACCAGTGCTAATTAACATGTCAGTGTCTATGGGTCCGAACTGAAAAAAGAAAATAATTTTTTTTAACGCTTTTATTTAGATCAATTAATGTAAAAATGCTGAAAGTAATCAAATAAACTAAAATAAAGTATTTATATGGCTTGCAACTGCCAGCACAATTCAAATTTCTTTTCGATCCATCATAAAATTTCTATTTTTGTCTATTAAATGATGTGACATGTTTCTTTTTATGTCATTATTAAATAATTTTGATTCATTACATTTGATTATCACTTCCTGTTTTACCACAAGCTACCCTACTAGTAAAAAAGTCTAGTTACTCGTAGACTTCCTGCTAACTAAATACCCTAACTAACCGTAACAATTCAATTGGCACTCTCAAGTAATTAATCAAATATTCCAAAACTCCTCCAAATCAGACCAAAACTCATGTTTGTCAAACTTACTTCAACCTATTTGTTATTTCTGAGCAGCTTCTTTTTTTTAAACAATCTACAATCAGTAGTTATACTATAAGCGGATGTTTTGAGTGAATCCATTGACAGGTCGAGAGTGACTGCAGTAAGCCATCTACTCCGTAGTCTTTACTGATCCCTACAGGGATATAAGATGTCTTTCCTTTTTAACCTCTTCGTATAATTTCTAGTTTTTAGCTCTGCAGCCAGCTTGTTAGGATGGTTTTCCAGTCTCTCATGGTATTTTTTAGTCAATTTTTGGATTTCCTCCACGACGGTATCCATTTTCAGTTCTTTATGTATTTCAGTGTTCGTAACAAACCAAGGAACACCACTAATTGACCGCAAGATAGCATTCTGCATCCTCTGTATTATGCTTATGTTTGATTTACAAGTGCTACTCCAGAGTTGAATCTCCAGTTGTCCAGTGGCAGATTTCAAAGTTTGAACAAACATAGTTTCTGAACGCAACACATAAGAGGGGCGCTGGGGGGGCGTCGTTAGAAGCGCAAGCGGTGCGGATGTTTTAGTAGCCATGGAACAGTGGAGTGGAGAGCACCGCGCTTTTGCCGTCAAAGTGTACATTTCGAGTAGATTTTCGCTGTCTGTAGCACGCCGTCGATTTAATAATCATTACAGTATTCGTCGATTACGTGATGGACCATCGATCAACCTCATTCAGTCATGGGTAGCAAGTAGACCTGTGTAGATCGCAATTGATCGAATCGCTGTGATTTGATCGCGACCCGCCTGCGAGTGATCGGATCACAAGGATAAAAATGATTCGATCACTTAGCACCCGCGACCCGCGAAACGACCCGCGACCCGCCACACGACCCACGACTCACGGCTCACGGAACCCGATCGATCGCAAGCGATCGACTTGACAACCCGTAACCCGCGACCCAATCTCTGTCCTGTCGATCAGTTAACCCGTGGCCCGCAATCTATATTCACACTTGAATTTTGAATAGAGTGTCGATTTCACATATCGTTTACTAAATTTTACAATATTTTTCGTAGATTAATAATACGTGGTTAGTTTTTATTAAGTTAGTAAATTAATTTGGTGGCGGTGTTTTTAAATTGATTTTGAACTTGTATGCATAGTTTTGGTGACGGTAGTAATTCTATTAAAGTTAATAATTTATGTAAACCTTTTGAACTGAATTTTACTACTTATTGATGACCGTATCTTTTTGTGGTTTAGATTTATTTTTATACGTTGTTAGTTAATATTATTATTTTATCACGTTCGTAAGTAGTTTTTGTGACAGTAATAATTATATTAAATTAGTTAATTTTTGTAAACTCTTGGAACTGAGTTTTATTGCCCTTTGAGGACCGTGTCCTTTTGTGATTTAGATTCATTTTTATATGTTGTTAGTTAATATTGTTGTTTGAATTTTATTAAATACATAAGTATTTTTAGTGATGGTGTTTTTTTAGTTTTTCTTGAGTGGTTTTAGTGACTTTTTTTAAAATTTAATTTTATCACTTATCGAGGATTGTGTATTTTTGTTATTTAGACTTATTTTTAAAATAAAAGAAGTTAGAATGTCTACTCTAGCGAAAAAGAAAAGTGAAATATGGAAACATTTTTCCATATTAAATAACGATAAAGCCAAATGTGAGTACTGCTCTAAGGTCATAAGCTACGGTGGCGGCGGAACTGGTAATTTAACTCGGCATATGAAAAAGTTGCATGGTACCGTGGCTATAGAACCACAAATGTATATAAGGTTGCAAGAAGAAACACGCCCGTAAATTATTCCTGAGGCTATCCCAAGCGAGACACAGTATATTGCCGAAGCTGTTCCTTCAACATCAGGCTTATCCACTACCATAACTGAAAGCGAATCCACCATCCCCAGGCTCACAGGGCAAGTTCAGTCAAGGATAGACCATTTTACCAAATCTACAAAGCCACTGCCTATAAGCAAGTCAAAACAGCTTGATGAACAAATAGTAAAATTTATAGTAAAGGGATATCATCCATTTTCCATAGTAGACGAAAAAGAATTTTTAAAAATGTATGAAATGATATTGCCAACGTACACCTTACCCACAAGAAAAACGATCTCTTCAAGTTTGATACCGAAACTTTACCAATGTGTTAAAGAAAATTATCTAACTTTTTATTAAATGAAGTATCGACCTGGGGTATACAAAACAAAATAACTGCGATAATAACTGATAATGCAGCTAATGTCGTAGCTGGAGTACGATTGACAAATAGGGAACATTTTCCTTGTTTCGCTCATACCATCAACCTGGTAGTACAAAATAGCTTAAATAATATTAAATCGTCGGTAGACCAAGTGAAGGCAATAGTAGAATACTTCAAACACAGCTCTTCTGCATAAACCAAACTTCAGTCTATACAAGCGCAAATGGGGTTGCCTTCTTTAAAGCGTAAACAGTGTGTTGTTACTAGGTGGAATTCCACGTACGACATGCTAGAACGTATCCTAAAAATAAAAGATGCAGTGATCAGTACCTTGGTTATAGAACAACCTAGATTAAATACCTTAACGTCTGCCGATTGGATTCTGATTGAAAAAGCTGTGGAAGTCTTGGAAATATTTCATGAAGTTACCGTGGAAATAAGGTATGATTTAATTTCAAAAGTTATTATATTTGTAAGGATGTTAAAGACGAGCGTGGTAAAATATTTGACTGAAGATGGTCCTGACTCTTTTATAAATTTAGTACAGTCGCTATGGAACCAATTAAATCAACGGTTCCATGACATAGAAGGAAATATGCTAGCGACAGAGGCATCATTTTTGGATCCACGGTTTAAACGGCGTGCATTTGGAAATCATGAAAAATATGAGCAATATTTAAAATCAATTAAGGTTAAACTTCAAAATTTGTCCACATTAGAAACAGGCGAAATATTACAGAGTGAACCTTCAGTCATGAGAATCAGAGAGCATCCAACTTCCGGCTTATGGGCTGTATTTGATCGAGAAGTGGAAGGCGAGGTTATGAGGAATCCATTGGCAGCTAGTATTATTGAACTAGATAAATATGTGAGCGAGCCACTGATAAGACGATCAGAAGACCCATTAAAATGGTGGAATGAGCGTCGTCTTATTTACCCTCGTTTATATAAATTAATGAAGCGCGATTGTGCATCACTGCCACTTCAGTGCCATGCGAACGAATTTTTTCAAAAGCCGGTATGACAATTAGAGATAGACGAAGCTCATTGAAATCTGAGAAAGTCTCACAAATTTTATTTTTAAATCATAATCTATAATGTATACTCTTTATACATATTATAACATGATGATAGTCCACCGCGTTGCACCGATAACCTATACAAATTAAAAGATTTTAAACTGTTATCTGACTAGACTAGAAGTGTGCGATATAGTGTTAAGACAATGACTTGAAAATCACAGCGACAAATTCACCGGCTGTTATTTACGAGTATATATATGTAATTTAAAAATGTAATTGTTTCTATTTTCTAGCATTTTAATACTGTTTCACGTACATTCATTATACATCTTGCATTTGAGAAAATTCTTTTATCAGCACTGATCTTGCTAAAGTACAAAATTTTATTCACTGATGCTAAGTATATAATTAAGTCTTTCCACGAATAAATTAATAAATTGTTTAATATTAAAATTTTAAATAATAATTTTGAACAATGTGGTAATGACACTAAGCTTGTTAATGTAACTGCTACTAATAAATTCCTGGACCGCTAGTCCTCACGTTAAAATAACCGACATATGAACATTGAAAAATATAAACAAAACCCTAACCGCTTATTAAAAGTTAAGTTTTTTGTCACCCTTGTAACACGTTTTAAAAACAATAAAAAAAGGTCAGATACGACCGCATGTCCATCAGACTAATATTTACACAATTTTAATTTTGTCAAGGATATATACTCATTTGAAACAATAAAAAAGGGGGCGAAGTCATTGAAATTCAATACATTCTACTCTTGCTCACGTCCACTTGTGCTTGGTTTTTTTGAAATACGGGGTACTTCGTAGGTGAAAAAAATACCGCGCGCCCTTTATGTGGTTCATAATCGCAACGCACTTGACGAATATGTAAATATCATTCACCACCTATATAGATCGGTGTCGCCAGACCTTTATATTCTAATGGTAATGTATCAAAATACCGCATAGCTTATATGTTATTAAATATAAAATGACCGACCAATCAAAACAAAGCTTCAATATTCAAAATAAGTTGTCTCCATACCACCGCAACGGGTCGCATGATCGATCGATCGCGATCGACCCACGAGACTGCAGATGTTTTGACCTAGTGATCGATCGAATCTTCGCGATCCGATCGTTGAGCCAGTGGGTCGCGATCGACCCGGGTCGTTTAAAATGATTGATCGACACAGCTCTAGTAGCAAGGTTCAGAGCTACAGGATCAACATTAAATAGGCCCAGGCCAGGAACTACACCATTGGTAGCCACGGATGAAAATGACTTTGAATTAAGAAAAACTTACGCGGAGGTGATGTTGTTGAGATTTCGTACTGCTACCCGGATGGGCAACATATTCTTTAGTGACGAAGCTCACTTTCACATTGGAGGATATGTGAATAAGCAGAACTTTCATTACTGGGATGTCCACAAGCCAAGACAAATGCCTAAAGTAACAGTCTGGTGTGCCATGTCTGCATCTACAATCATAGCGCCTTATTTCTTTGAAAATCATCGTGGCCATACTGCAACTGTGAATTCGGAGAGATATACCCAGATGTTAAATGACTTTTTCACAGTAGAACTACAGAATAGTCCATCCTTGAACCAAAACACATGGTTCCAGCAGGACGGGGCCACAGCTCACACTGCTAATGTGTCCATGAATGCAGTGCAGCAGTTATTTCCAGAAAAAAACATATCCCGAAACGATACCGTACCGTGGCCACTTAGGTCACCCGATTTAAGCCCATGTGACTTTTTTTATGGGGATACTTAAAATCCGTTGTTTATAAAACAAATCCGAGCACTGTGACACAACTTAAAGAAAATATTCGAGCCGAAGTCAGTAGGACACCCCAGTCGCTCTGCAAACGCAGAAAACATGCGTGCTAGACTCAAAGAGTGTGTCAGATTCGATGGCCGCCATTTGGAAAACGTGGTTTTTAAAAAATTAAATCCTCATTTGCTGTTATAAAGTTAAAATAAACCTACTTTGTATTAGAGGTGTAGTTTTTTTTTACAATTTTTCAAATATTGAAATCTGCCACTGGACACCCTGTATATTAAAAGTTTGTTGTCAACACTCAGTTTGCTGTTTCTTCCCATGATCCAGTGTAGGTTCTTATAACAGATATTAAGTTCATTTCTCTTTGTCTTAATATGTTGTTTCCACGTCAGACGGCGATCAAGATGTATTTCCAGGACTTCAGGACAGTTATCTTTATGTACTGTGAACATAACATGGACAGATTTGCTTGCACTTGCCTGTATCCGCCATCTCTGTAGCCAAGTGGTTATTTCATCAAGGCCCTCTTGTAGCATGTGTGATGCCATGGTAGGGTCAGCGTGGCCTGCTAGTATTGCTGTGTCATCAGCAAATATTGCTGTAGTAATACTTTCAAGCTGAGGTAAGTCTGCAGTAAATATTGTATACAAAACAGGCCCGAGGACTGATACCTGCGGGACTCCGGCAGTTGATTTGAAAAACCCAGACGTCACATCTGTGTCTTATACTTGGAAGATCCCAACAGATATGATTGAATTAGAGACTAGTACTGATGAGGTAGGTTGATTTTTATCTTGTATAGTAACCCCTTGTGCCAGACCCTATCGAATGCCTGTTGAATATCCAGGAACGCCGAGGAGCAGTACAGTTTTTCTTCCAAGCATTTTCTTATTTTATAACAGACTCTGTGGACTTGTTTAGTGGTAGAGAGGTCTTGTCTAAAGCCGAATTGATGGTCTGGGATGACTTTTGCACTATCCAGAATTGGTAGCATTCTGGACATCAGGAGTTTTTCAAAGACCTTTTAAAGGATTGGCAAAAGACTTATAGGTCTATATGAGGATACTTCATTGGGTAGTTTACCCATCTTGTATACCATAATTACTCGGGACACTTTTCATAATGTCGGGAAGTACTGGGTTCTCAGTATGGTATTAAATAGTGATGTCAGAACCACTATAGCTTTTCTCGGTAGCTGCTTTAGTATTTCTTTGGTATTTTTTTTGTCCTGTAGATTAGAAAGGACTCCCCGACTTCCCGTACTGTAAAAGAGTGTGAAGGTGGTGATATTTGGAAATCTTGTTGTAGCACATTATTAATCAATGTCTCATTTTGTAGGTCTAAGCCTGGATTTGGTGAAAAGACTTTTTCTAAGTGCTGAGCAAAAGCATCCACCTTCTCCTGTGGCCAACAGCTATTTTGAGTGGGGGCTTGGCATTGTGGGGTCTATTGTAGTTTTTAATAAATTTCCACAGTGAATAATTAGTTAAAGCTGAATCTGTCAAAGATTCTAGTTGATCTTCCAAGGTTTTATTGTTCTATTTGTGTAAAATATCTTTCAGGTCTCTGGATGCTGCGTTATATGCAATTTTGTCCACGGAGTGTCTATAATGATGCCAAATTCGACGGAGTTTTCGTTTGTTGAGTAGGGCGGTTTTGATATTCAGCCGGTAATTGATATGCTTTTCTTTTATTTTTTGCACCGGAGTATGGATCCAACAAGTTTCCTGAACAAGTGTGTTAATATACTTAGTAGCCTCTTCTATGTTGTCCTGAGTTTTTAACAGGACATTAAGCTGTATACTATCAATGTACTCTCCGAGTAATTTCCAGTGAGTGTCTTTTGTTCGTGAGAGTTTCAGTACTGTCAGATTCTATTATTCTAGAACTTATTGATAAAATGACAAGAGTATGGTCAGAAGGGCTGTCATAGCAAGATTCAGGTTTGATGTAGTGTCTTGGTAATCCCTTCAGTACAAAAAAGTCGAGGAAGTCTGGGATTTTGTTCTCGTCTGTCGGCCAATACGTAGGTTCACAGGTGGATGACACCAGTAAGTTGTTTTTGTCTACAGTCATTTTCAGCTGCCTGCCTCGTGTTGTAGTAAGTCTGGAGACCCAATACATATGGTTAGTGTTCCGATCGCCGCTGGCAACAAAACAACTTCCAAGCTGATTGAAGTATCAGGTGAACATATGTTCTTTTATTTAATGTTATGGGGGGCAGTATATCGCCGAGATATTAATATAGCCTGTGCTATCTATCACAGCAATCGTTGTTGCTTGTAAATACTCGGTTTTATAACACGGCATTATGTGATGTTTGATTTTCTTGTTAATTATGACTGTTGTTCCACTGTGTCCAGTGCCATCTGGGTGTAATCACCCACGTGTGTTACGTAACATAAATGTTCCTTGAATTTGATGCTTGAGTTGAGGGTACAATGTGTCTCAGAGACCAGGAGAATATCAATTTTCTGTTCTGTCATATATTCATCATATAAGAATGACTGAAAAAATTGTCTGTTCGATTTATTTACAGTCCTAGGTGATATATTTGTGCTACCACATTTATGATCTACTACATGTATTTTCTCGAATTTCTTCACTTTATATTTATTTCGCATTCATAATATCCCTACATTCCTTTATAATTTCTATACCAACTTCAACATTTATCAGCATATGGCTCTGAACTGTATTTTAGAGACTAGAATATTAATGCCAAGAAAAGACTCATGACAGATCATAACTCTTTTCCTGTCCATGCGATTAGATTTTGGAATTGAATTTATTCAAGTGTGCTTAGAGAATCTACGTTTACGAATCTAAGTCATCTGAAATTGCATTTCCTTGTTTAAATATACCTACATATGTAACTAATTCAATGTTATCACACGTTTGTTAAATAAATGAACAATTAAGAAAATGTTTACAAATAGTTGCTATTTATAACAATCGAATATACCAACTATACAATTTTCAAATTAAATTACAACAAAAGCATCAGAAAAAAATTTAAAACTTCCCAACCTATTACATTAAAAGCCCATCACTGTCATAAAAAATGATGCTCGTAAATATATGTTTAGACCAGACTGGTGAATCTAATAATCAGTATTTATTTTCATGTGGGAAGACAAATTGCGATGTAGTAGTGACCACGTCATTTCATTAAGCAGAGTACATTATTGAAGGGTGTTTCATTGTATGTCAGAACTGAGCAGTATAAATAGTGAGTTCGTTTAAAAATGACGTGCCGTTGTTTAGAGGAGTCGATTCAATTTTTAGTTATGTTACAGTCAATTTTAGGTGTCAACCGATTTTCATATAAATTAGAAAATCAAACTATGTTAATAAAAGTTATTTTAAAGAAAATCTACAGTTTGGCGTTAATTTTTCTTATTATTTTGAGTACCGTAATGAGCATATGGACTCACTATATCTCTCAACACTCTGAAATAAGTATAATTAAATGGCTTTTTCATATAATTTACTTTATTAATATTATATTTGTTTTATCTATTGACATATTCTGGCAAAAACATTTCTTTGCCGATTGTTTACAACAATTCGATGATATTGCTGTTTATTATAGTTCCTGACACAGAACAAAATGTTTTCAAAAATTAAAAATCATGTTGTTATTGGGTATATTCATTATACTTGCAAGCCACGTTTTCACGATCGTTTTCACCATTAATAGTATTGAAAATTGGGACTGGTTCTCGATAATTACATATTTCAGTTTATTTACTAGTAGATTGGAACTGCTTTTAATGTGTTTGCTTACATACACCGTTAATGAAATGTTAAAAGAGGTAAACGATTACCTGAATCGTATGAATCGAGAAATATTTCATAATAACATAAACTGCATACCAGACTTAGCCAGAGAGATAATCTGGAATAGATTAAATAGAAATAGCCATTTTGACATTTCTGGAAACCCCCTGCACGTATCGATTTTACCAGCGGTGTTAACTATAGTAAATAAAGTATGCAATTCACTCAAGAAAATGTTCAATTTGCAGGTATACTCGTGTAGTAATAAATTGAAATAAATGAGATATCTGAGAATTATTTTTATTTTAATCATTAAATTTTAACTTCAGGTACTTCAACTTATAATTACCACTTCAACTTATAATTACTCCATTACTGACATTCAATTCATTTTGGACTTGTATATTCATGATGTAAGTAAGACTCATATTACAAGTGTCATTATAATCTTGATATTCTGTATAATAGCAATTGGTATTCCCTTCTTGATAGTTTTAAATTACTGTTATCTGTAAAATAGTGAATGTCAATTTTATAATTGTATATTTAAATTATTAAAATGTTTAAAATAAAAAATAACATAATCTAAGATATTATCAGAAAATATGGTCACAAGAAATGATTAACAATTTGTCTACTTGTCCTTACCGCTGTCTGTATCTTCAATGATAATTTGGTTATGGAATTTCATGAATTGAGAATAATCATCACAAAACTGAGACTATCTCCTCAAATGTGTAAGTATCTGCACAGTAAGTCTGTTTTACTCTAAAAGATGTCGATATTAGTACAAAATGTAATGAATTCTCTAACCTTTGGAAATCCTAAGCACATACCAATTTTACCAGATGTGTTCACTAAAGTAATTATCCTAAATTACATATGTTATTTGGAGTTGAACGGGTAATTATATAAAACGGGATGAATATTTTTTTTTTACTTATCTTTTTGTTTATCTATTTTTACCATAACAACTAAATTAGCTACATAAGAAATAAAGTTACTTGATAAGTGTTCAATTTAATTAGGACAATATTGAATATCAAATATGATTATTTGGAATATGGAAGTTCATAATCGTCTGTGGTATAATCCACAATTAGACATATGTACAGTTTAGCTACATTAATCTATATATAATCAGTTTAATATAACACAGTGGCAAAAAGACATACTCTAGTCAGTGCCAAAATAATATTGATTTTATTCAATATTTTAAACCAATCGAACTAAAGTGGAATAGCAAGCACAGTATAGCATAGTCGGTGTCCTCATTGATCAAAGACTAAATATTTAAAGTGTAACTACTTTTCTGTAAATAATTACCAAATTAATTTGAGCAGTGAAAGCTGAAACCTTAATAGATGCTTATTACAAACAAAAGACCCAGTATAGGGGAAATCAATCTGTAAAATGAACAATCTTGTTAACCAATTAAAAAGTGTCAGTGGAGTTTGTCATCACATAATCATTAAGTGAACAAACAAATGTAGCTTTATCATTCTTTTAGACACAAATAAAATTATCAAGTACTCATATTTAGTTTATGGTTGACTGCAGTGTAATTGATCTGAGAGTAATATATTATGTAACTGTGACTCAAATGTGTCGTATTGTATATTTATATGTTTTTATGTCAATTTTTATCTACTAGCCTATGTGACATAGGAAATTATTGGAAATTTGGTTTTAATACATAATAATTGAAGTAGTATACATATTTATGAGATTAGTAATATATATGAGTTGCGGGTGTAATCTCCGATGCGAAACGACATATTTAAAAATCCATCTTTTGATGTGAGACAATTTTCCAATAGATATTTATGATCACAGTTACATGTAGCGACAGTGTCGAAGATTGTTTTGGTATATCAGTCATCCAACTACATCACGATTATTTAATTATTTATATTGCTACAGATACTTTTATTGATGTTGTTTTCATATTTCCTATCTATAACTGGGGCACTCACTGCTCTACGCGATACCAAACCCTAAAAGGTATAACTTACTTATGATTAATAGATACACATTTATAATCATGTAACTTCGTTCTTTCTTGTATATAAAAAAGTATAGAATCAATAAAAAAGTAAAGTATAGAAGGGCCCAATCTGTTCTGATAAATAAACCAAAAAAAATATTGTGATCTGGATAACCACAAAAATACCGAAAAATTATTCCATAAAACTTATAAGAATAAAATGACTAGGCCCAAATTATTTAGTTCACTGTAGATAAAGTAAAAGTTCAATGCAATAAGCAACAATAGCAAATGATTTCGTAAGACATGTTCTTGAAAAAATGTAGATAAAATGCAATTTACTTAGAGAACATTTATATCAACGCTTCCTAAATTTTGCTAGTTTAAAAGTCCATTTTATTTGAGAATTTTCACTCTCTCATATGTAAGACAATTTTGGCCAACATAAAATGTTCTTTGTCTAGTTCACTTTTCAAGAAGTTCCCTAGCTCGTATTACCAGTTTTTAGTCATTAATGCTCAAAACACGAGTATTATATCACACCTCCAGAGAGCTGACGCATGTTTTTTCTTCTCTGGTATGAGTTTTGCACCAGCTTCTCTCATCCAATGACACATGCTAGATTATGGTTTGTTAGTTAATAAAATAAAATTATGCTTTTAACCAAAAGTATGCCTTTATACTACTGCATGAACAAAACATTGATTTTGGTGAATCCGGAGATTAATTTTTTAAGATTGGCTTGTTAACTCTACCATACGTATGTGAATATATGTAGTAAATTGACTATGTACAATTGTGAAATTTGAAGTCAATTTTGATTTGTTATGCATTTTTATGTATTGCTGCGCACTTTATTAAGTTTGCAAAATTTTATACCTGAACACATCTCTTCAAATTGAAGGTTTGTGTTAGGTAACAACGAAGGTTCCATTGAAATCAGCCTAACCACAAATCAAATTTATCATTCATATGTTACGTATACACACTTACGTATCGTATACAACGTAAAAATAAATTTTTCATGCCTATTGTATGATTTCAAATTGTACACACATTTTAGTGACATGATATATTGTGCATCTAAATTACTGCTATTATTTAAGGTCCATCAATCGATAAAGAATTGGAAAAACTGGAACAAATTGTACATCAGGGCAGTGGTGGAACTTTCACAGTGTGTCAGCTCTTCAACCTGCAAATATCATTGCTGCCTAATTTTTTGAACTTTGTTATTACATACATTATCGTAGTTTTTCAATTAATAGGCTTGCGTTCAAGTAAATAAGTCGCAATTTCATAGCTTTATATCTGATTCATTAATTCATCTTTTTAACGATGTTTCATTTATTTGTTAACGTTACTATGTATTAAATTTTTTTTAATAGAAATTATTTTCTTCTAAAAACTGAGTTGTCATATCTACTCGGGATGTAAATAAAAAATGTCACAACAAGGAAATGTATTGGATAGAAAAACCTGTTGCTACGATATGGGTTTTTACCTTTTCTTTGATGATTTATGATTTATTTTTCCTACCCTTTATAAGGGATATTTATAATTATATACCACTGTAATAGAAATAACAACAATTTCATATTTATATATCATTTAAGATGTGAGTTCTGACACATTACATATTGGTAATAATCATAGATGGTTTATATATGTTGCTGTAGGAACCATCAAATAAAGTGGATTCATATTTTGCTCTCCGACTATGTGTTTAAAATTTTCAAGGTATTCCGCCTCTTAAGTTGCCACAAATTTTCTATAAAAAGTATGAAATATCTCTATTAAAGTATTAAATATCTGTTTTATATAACCTCTGTTCTATTGGTAGAACTATTCCTTAACCACTAACTTTTTCTTTGCTTAACGAAAATGGATCTAGATATTTCTCCCAAGCTTCCAGAAGCGAATCCCTCCCGTCTTGTGACTGTACTCAGTTACAAATCTGACCTAAAATGTAAATCAAGGAGCTGTAAATTCTTCTATTTGCATTTTAAGTCTAAAATATTCTTTCCAAAAAACTAATTTAGAAATTAGTCAAAAATTTCATTTATGTTGCCAGTGACGTTTGACCTTTTATCATCCACTCCCAAAAAAACTCAACTCGGTTTGTGATTTTCACTGCACATCTTTTCGTAAATTTAGTTCCCTTTTAAAAAATTTTAAATTGACAATATAAGCCGAAATGGGATCAGACAAATTGGAAGAATCTGGAATTTCGTGTAGTACTTGTATGTTAACTGCTTTTTCAAACACACTCCCTAAGCGACCAAATTATTTGTCCACCTCCTTGTTTAACATAAATAATATGGCAATTGTTTGCCATGTTAAAGTCAATTTGTCCGGTGAGGAGAACATGAAAATCACAGAAGGTTGAGGAAGAGCATAGAAGTTCGGTGCTTAACTTTGATACACTGGTCCTTAGTCAACTACAGCACTTTTCATCAAACACGGCGTCATCATCCCCAACCCATTTTCACGGCATATTCCTCCCTACCAGTGATGAAATGTTAACTCCTTTCAATCCAATGTTTTAAATGTTATAGATTTGAAAATGTTATAAGAAGTGCTATCCTCTAAGCGTTGCTTCAAATATGGTGAAAATCATTTCAGTAGGAACTGCCTGCTGTCTGCTACCAAGACAATGTATATTTCTTGCAGTGGGATTCGTAATGCTGTAGACAGAATCTGTCCTAAGTTTGAAAGACAAAGAAAAACTTAAATTCAAAACAAGGAGACAAATCCTATGCCTCAAAAATATAACCCTGCTGTGAGGAAGTCACTTACCTCATTTACAGCCCAACCCACCACTCACTTTTCTTAAGACTCTTTACCAAATTTCTTCATTCCCTCTCTTTTAGGTTGCTTCAACAGAAGAATTTAATTCTCAGTATCAATCCTGAAAGTTTAGTGAATTTTATACAGACATTGAAAATTGAATGCTGCATTGTGGTGAGTTTCAAAATAATGGCTACAACAATAGCTTGAGAGTTCAATGTCAGATAATAGAACTACAAGCTGCAGTTTAATATAGTTGAAGATAAAAGTAACAGTCTTAATTAATTCAATTGTTTATTTATTTTTAAGAACATTTTATTTACACAAATTTTATGAAAAGGATTATTATAACATTTTAATATAAGAATTTTATTGCAATAAAATATGATACAAATTATTCAACAAATCAATCTGAGATGATTTTGAATTTTAAAATATTTGCAACAATGAAAGTATATGATCAGTTACATCGTAATTGTCACTATATTTAAATTCTTTTTAGTAAATATTGTCAGAGACTCATTAATAATTAGATAAATTATAAAAAGATAATATACAATGTTTTTACATAGCTACATTTTGTTTACTATTCTCCAAAACATAAAAGTTAAGCTATTCTAAGGCCGTGGAAGATCAAAGCTTTTGTTTGTATATTTGTTCTTGTATTATTAATATGCCACAGATATATTTTGATAGATAAGGTTACTGTAGTTATTAGTTAGAGGAATTAACATTAAATATTATGTATTTTAAATTTACATAATTATATTTACCTAACAATGTTTATTTTACAAATAAAATTAGTGATGATGATAAATAACACTTTGTTATAATGGAATACATCATATAAGAAAAATATGAAAAAAAAATGAGGGACATAAATAAAAATATCGGTATTCTAGCTATATTAAATATATGAATATAGTCGCAGCTCTATTTTAAGAAAGAATATACAATTCTATGGAGAATTGGCTCAGGCTTTCTAGTGGTAGAATTAATATTAAAGTAATGGCTAATTTTTAATTTACTGTTGGAACTATCAAAGAAAAAAAATATTCGCTAGTTCGCTGATAATTGCGTCAGTATTTAAAGCATTTATTAGAAATAATAATATTTAAAGGACATTTCATTAAAACAAATTTAAAAAATTAAACAGAAAATATTTATTGTGATTTTGTAATAATATGATCTTTTTACCCTTAATTCTATTCATTCATTTATGTTTAACACAATTACCAGATCTTTTTGTGTATAATTGCCATTTTATTTTTGAAAATTGAAAATGAAAATATTGTATTGTCATTTTGTTAAATTAAACTATTTACTGTCAATATTTTTTGGCGTCAGATTGCATTGATGCCATAATACAAATATTAAAAGTGATAAACCTGGGACTTATGAATCAAGACATATTTTGTTATAATATTGTGGGAGTCAGTAATGGATTATACTGGATTAGCTATTTTGATGCTTCCAGATATAATATGTAAATATGTAAATATATATATATATATATATGTGTGTATATATATATATATATATATATATATGTGTGTATATATATATATCAATATTTTTTTTTTTATATGTATATGTATGTATGTACATATATATAGATTTTATCAAATATATTTGTTACGAAAAGATGATCTTGTACATTCACAATGTGTGTATGTAATAGTAATATAAAAACTATTGTTATATTTATGATTTCTGTAATAAAAATTAATAGGATTTTTCTTGGAATAATTGCCAACTTTCCGTAGAATGTTGTATTTAATTGAGGAAAATCAAATTCTTTAAAAAAAAGTGAATTCTTTAAAAGCAAAGAAAATGTCTGTAAAAAATATTCTGGATAATGACTATTTTCATGAGAAATGTTTAACTTTGTTGTTCTATGGCTGACAATTTGTAACGGTGTACTTAGAATTGTTAGTATCGTCAATTAGATGTTTTCTTCTAGAATTTCATCAATTGAGAATAACCATCACAAAACTAGGATTCTCAATTCGATTTGTAACTATTTATTTTTGCAGCTCTGCCGTCACATTTTGCTTAACACATCAATTTTGTGTCATACTAGTAGTATCATCTCATATTATTCAACTGCAAGTCAGACTCTTTTCCAATAATGATAAGATTAGACCATGTAGTTTCGCTTACTTGATTAGTGCTTGATATGTTTTAATGCAATTTAGAATAGTTTGGTCACGGTACAATATATGACTAGATATAAGGAAAGGCACTCTATGTAAATATCTCTAACAATCAACCTGACATCCCTAAATACTATAAAATAATTAAAAACAAAAAACTGTAGGTTTTTCTATAACTTTATAGTTAAAAATAAACAAACAAAATGGGAGGAAGAAGAACATTCCAAACGTTCTCAATTTTCCCAAATTAATATTCTGTGTTTCTTAAATTCCCTTTTACCTTTAACTACATTATTTATGATATAGTGATTATCAATGAAAAAGGATAAATGTGACATTTTTTGTGATTTGTATAATTTTACTTTCCATTTGTTTAAAATACAATCGCTCCTTGCTTGATAAATCTCAAAGTGAGTGTATAAATATACAGTGTATCTTGTACATGTTTCCCGAACCTGTGTTTTTCTGCAATAATTAAAAAAGTAGTCTCAAGGCTCTGTGTTTAGGAGGTGAGTAGCGGTCTTATTTAAAGTTTTCTTTAGAGATTTAATATTAATGATTCCTGTCATAAATATTGGTTCAATCTTGGGTGTGTATTCTTTAAGGGTGTCATTTGCATCTTCATTGCTAAAGATCTCAAACCGCTTTTGTGTATATGTATTATAGAGATTTGTGTATTCTTTACTTCCTTCGATTATTCTGTGCTGGGCATTCAAACCTAACGATAAGATATTCCGGAATTTCTGTAAATTTTTTTAGAAACCTCCCGAATCTGCGGCTAAAATTTTATTAACTATCAATATACGATTGTTTGTCTGTAAGTCAATTTGTAAACTTCTATAGCATATATGACAAGGTCAATTTTTATAAACATTGTATAATGGATACAAATCATGTTTGCGTAAATAATAATCTATATCAAACCTAGATGTTATGAATTACACCAATCTTTATAATCAAAAGCAATCTAAAAATTTAGTATTTAAAGTGATACTTCCTCTCGTTGAAGTTCTGTTTGCAATGAAACAGAGGATGATAACGGACACATGCATGGATTTTATTTTACTTAATTTACAATCGTATAAAACCAGTATTTTTATTTGCTTTTCATATACTTCTGTTAGATAAACACAGCGCATGAAGCATTAATTTTTTTATAGGCAATATTAGCACAATTAGTAAGTAGCAGAAATAATAAATATATACTTTTGTATGTCCGAAATTAACTAGGATTATGTGGAGGCTTAATTTAACAATATATTTTTAACACAAATAGATTAGATTAAAATGAAACATTACAATGTTGAAATAAAATAGGTTAAAGAACAAAAACACCGAAGAAATAGACATTTTATTGGATGTAAATAAAAATGGTAGAATAGTATTTACATTGAATGTATAATTATATATACCATGTAATATTTAAAATATTAAGACAAGTAACCAATGAGCTACTTACTGGATAGTTGAAGGTAGGAATAAAAGTTAATGCAACATATTCATATCTAATTTAGTGGTACTAATTTTTTAATTGTTAGTAATAAATTTGGAAATCAATTTACTACTGCGTATTGTTACTACGATTAGAATTTTCTAAAATAGAAATACCCACAAGCTTGCAGCATTTGTCGTCACCAATTATGAATCAAAAAATTTAAGTCATAAATTTCATATTAAGTAAAATTATGCATTAAGTGAAAATCTTGTTAGTCTTTATATTACAATAGAAATGTAATTTTTATAATTTCAATTCTATTCATTTGTTTGTTTCCACTATAACTATTAGGTTTTCAACTATAAAATTTCCGCTTTAATTTTGAGAGGTTAAAAACAAAAATGTGTGAAAGCTCCATTTTGGTCAATTAAAATACGAATGTTAAAAGAGTATGGACCTAAAATTCAATAAGGAGATACCAGCCTTGAAGTAAGTTTTCCCTGGCATCTATTTAATTAATTAGTGACGCATTACAAAAGACTATTCATTTTAATGAAGGATTCAATATCATTTATTAATTTTTACAGCGGATATACAAATAAGAGACAGATTTAGAGGTACCTTTAAATAATGTTGATAATGTGCACTCTGAACAAATAGTTTGTGTAAAGATATAGATGCAGTCTCTTCAGTGGCGTTACCCAATCCAAGCCACGTCTTGATTCAGCGTATTTAAATTAAAAATCATTTATATACTTGCCACACTGAACAAAATTACAGTCTACTATGGGCAATGTTAGTGATTATACTGCACAAATAAAATGGTTATTTTGTCTGTATCTGACAATTTCTCATCTTACCTTCATGATACTTGTGAATGTGGTTTGAATAGCGTAAGTATGAAATTGATAATAGGTAGGTTTATATAATTTAGTGCCTGTTGAAAACTTGAATAAAATATTCATGTAATTTTGGTACATGTAAGCTTTATGAAAAAATAAACTGATTAAAAATGCAACCAAACTGTCAATTACTCTAATAAATGGGTTATTTAATTTGTGGTAAAGTTATTGTTAATTATTGGTAGAATTAATAAATGGTAGTTTAAACTCAAAAAAACTATTTAACTCTTAAATATTGTATCGAAAATTAAGTAAAATGATTTTTTGAGTTTTTTCTACTCCAGTATACGAATTATAAGACTAGATTTCATGAAGCTACCGATCGACTTAACCCAATCGGTATTGAGAGTAGAATTGAAATATGTATTAACTCTAACAAACTCTTGAAGATATATGTGTCATTACAGCAAATATGTGTTATCTAAA
The DNA here is from genome assembly GCA_039881145.1 of Druceiella hillmani. NCBI lineage: Eukaryota > Metazoa > Arthropoda > Insecta > Lepidoptera > Hepialidae > Druceiella > Druceiella hillmani. The sequence goes on along the minus strand of JAYKKI010000066.1, from coordinate 12,915,837 downwards.
TGTGTTAATATTACAAATGCTAACACATTTGTATATCATACAAATAGCCTTTTCCATGAATTTAAAGAAAACATTTTAGGTTTATCAATTCTTAGAAAAAAATTATTTTTCGAATAATGTCTATAGGAAAATAATCTTAATGAAAGTTTCATGTTACCTGAAACTCAACATTGGCTATGAATAATAAACATATTCTTTTTACATCCGTGTATAGATAGATTACTGCATAGTGCTTACATTCGTATTCTGCATCCCGTCAACTAGTGAGAATACTTTTTGTAAAATGCATAATGTTTTTGACCAGTCTCTACGCTTTCTATTGATTAACTTGAAATATGTATTTAATAAGGTAATAATTATAGCATATAGAAATAACTAATTTGATTGAGGCTAAATTTGTAACATTCGATTAGACTTTTCATTTCGTTATTTATCAGCTAATATATTTTTATACTTATAATTTACACAATAATACACGACAATATAATTGTTAAAGTGCAAATTAACATTTTTAAGTACATTATTTTTACATTGTTAAATACATTATTTTTATTTTATATAACAACTTGAATTCATCTGTTTCAGTAAATACCATGTTATGCTCATGAGTACTTACAGAGTAGAAGAACCTATTCAGAATATACAGCAGATATTTGTTTCAAGAATTTGTGGACTACCAGATTATATATTATAGCAGACAAGGTCTAAATCTACATTATGACATAAGTTTTCTCTGTTATTTTAACTATAAATTTTATTCGTAAAGAAAGTTGACAATTTAAAATTATCTATATTCTATCACTTTTAGGAAACTTATCATAGCTAGATTTCTGCAACTGAAAAATATTTCATTTATGTAGAAATAAATTCCAGCCAAAATAAAAATTAAATCAAATGTATCACCTATTATTGAATTAAGAAAATTACATCTATTTGTCAGAAAGAAATTTTACATTTGGTATAAATTGTAATTACTTTTATTGATTTTAAATCTTTTACTTTTATTTTAAGACATATAATAACAAAATTGAATATATTACTCGTGACAACACATAAAATTAAGTTTTGCACAATATCAGTCAAGAGTGTCTAAAATGTAAATATTCAATAAACATGCTATGTATTTATTTCTTAGTAAATAATCTGCATCAAATTAAATGATACATTAACACAAAAAATATTTTAAATGATTGCTAAAAACATAATATTGACATTGTTACACATATTCATAACGCCTACAAAGTTATGAAATATTATATAATCCCCTAGGTGTAAAGTGGGAGTGAATTTTTCTGCATACCCCTTTGTAGGGTACCTTTGAATAGGTTTTTTGAAAATAGTAGGGCTAAGAAATATTAAGCTTAAAGTTGTCATCTACATTTCCCAAACCTTATCAGCTAAATCGCTATTTTCGAATATCTGAAAGTATTCACAATAGTAGTATATACAAAATAAAACAGAAAATGACCACAACTGTGTTTACTTTACTAGTTTACGAGTAATAATTGATGAACTTATACATGTAGTTGGGTTCGTATTCGTGGTAAAAATTCATGGAAATGACTTATATCTGGTGCATAAGAAACTTTTATTTTAAAGTATATAATTATTACACAGTTATTTACGTGATGAGAAATGATATTTTTATTTGCAAATAATTAACTATATAAAACAAAATTTTTAGAAGGTATTTTTCCTTTAACATTTTTACATTAAACAAATTAAATATAAACCCTTTTTGAGGAAATTAGTATTTTTCTATAACATAGATTAAAATACTCAACCTTGTATTGTGGCATGAAAATTGAATTAGAATATTTTGTGTTTTTGCTTTGGATCCATACACACTGACAGATGTTAATTAATGCTGTTGATTTGGAGTTAGATTTTTCCCATTTTATTTCTCGTTACATTTTAATGTCATTAAAGTAAATATGCAATCGGTCAGTATTAACAATAACTTTCCAAAAAACAAGCCTCTTCACAAAATGTTCCCCAGAGTTTAAATTTAATTTAAATAAGATCCATGACGCAGTTAAAAATCTTCTCATGTAGATTTTAGGAATTCATTCTGTGCCAGAAAAGGTAATAAGAGAGCAGTTCATTCTTCATAAGCCTTTATACCTTATAGCTTTTAAACCAATCAGTATGTGGAATTGAAATTTTACAATGACTTTGGGTGTAAGGCAGTGCTCTACCGATTTCTGAGGTGCACCACTGGCCACTGCACACTTTACCAGAAGAGTTTTAAAGCTATTTTGACACTCCTATTACTCAGTTCCAACAAATGGAAGCCTGGTTCATGTATATCAAGGGATGAATAGCAACTTAATATGCATTCCAATATCAGGTTTATGTCCATAGTATAGTACAGTACCAAATATAATAGTCTGAAATATTTAATGTCAAAAAATATCAATTTCTTAGCAAACAATTTGCTCATTTGTGCAGTTACTGACAGGTTATAGAAATTTTATGTGTTTACAGTATCAATAACGGAATAATTTGAGAATAGTTAGCTAGAAACACAAATAAATTTTATGTAGCAAATAATTTCCAAACATATGTAGCTGGTTTCTATGGTTTTACATATCATATTGTAACAACAGCTTCTGTAAGATATTTATATATATACATACATACATATATATATATATATATATATATATATATATATATCTTTATATATATATATATATATATATATATATATATATATATATATATATATATATATACATATATACACACACATAGGTACATATAGTGTAAGTGACTACTTTTGACAGCAGTACTTCACCAACACCTTTCGCACTATGTCTCCAATTTTCTTCTTACGCCAGACTTACAGAAACTACATTAATCTTTTGGCAAGCGTTAAATGCAAAATAGCTCATTTCATTACCCATTGTCATTTTTTACCATGAGTATATAAAATAGTTTAAAAAACAATCTTACTATCACGGTTATTTTTCATAATTCTGACATTTTGAAATTCGGGTATCAGGTGCTGAGAAATATAATTAAGTCAATTATAGAATTGACAAAAAGTTATAAATCCATTAACACTCCTAAAGAGCATTACGTCGATAAATTTTTATGGTACTAGTTAAAGAAATAATGAAAAACGTAAGACTTATCTGATACTTTTTGAAGTTTCTTACTAATTTTAGATTCATATGACTAAAGCAAACTGATAAGACGAGAGAACCAAAAAAATTCATTTATAAGCACACACACAAGTTTTCTAGCGAAAAGAAAAACACCTGAATTTAATTAAAATTGACGATTATATTTCTAAGAATAATCACCCATATGTGTTCGTATATCTTATGACCTACCAAGGTAAAGTATTAGAAACAATTACAAATGTGAAGATCTCAAGGTTTATGTCTCCAGCACTAAAGTTTAAATCATTCAGTTGAACAACAGACATTTGGATGAAACATTTTGAATGAACTTGTAGGTCGATAGACTTCTTGTCACCTTCCTTTCACATCAGCTGTGATACCAGCTAGGCACAAAGTTGCCGTTCATTTAGAGTTTGAAATGTTTTAAATTTTATTTATTCAATTCAAACATTTTGACCAATAAACATTCCATTTTATGCTATTTGTCATCGTGTCATTTGCTTCTTTTTCACAGTTATTCTCAAATATAGATTCTTTACTAATTTGTCATTCACTTAACAAATATATTTTTTTCCAAACAGACAATTATAGTAGAATTTGATGCTCGGAAATTTTTAAACAAAAGTAAAATTTTTTATTTTTAAAATGTTTAAAATTTTTTTTCTGCAACTTTAGTACCTACATCACTAAAGAATAGCCCTTGATTTCTAGATGATTTATTTTAAACAGAATACATTATAATTATAATGGCTTGTTGTCTACACTTATTTCAGCTCACCAATTATATAAAATAGTTATTCTTAATGTAACAAAGAACAGACTTTTTACTACAGTGCTTTTGAATTTGCATTATGTGTTTGTTTTCCAGTAGATGAGTGTATTTATAATTGGTGAGCATGCAGCCATAAGTAAATTATTATTAACTGACAAATAAATGGAAAATCATATAACGTTGTGCTAATATTTGTTAAAAATTACATTTATGGAAATGTATTCTAAAATGAAACATCCAAACATAATTATTTGAATACCGCATATAGACATATGCAGACATCCATTTAGCTCATTGGGCTAATGTCACATGTACATTGTTTGGATTTAATCATGATTTTTCCCAGTGTAAGTTAATATCTTAAAATAGCGGTTATTAAATTAGTAATACTTTTTTATTTATCAATATGTCTTCTGGAACAGGTGTGCCAATACAACACATAAATTATAATTGATGTATTAAAAAACTGTCATTGGTAGGATAGGAAAGACAAATTCAGGAAACTTTATTTGATTTAAATGACCCTAAACGAAGTTACTTTTCTGGGACTGTATGTTTTTATTCTAGAAAAAATATATGGATTCTGAAAATGATTCTGATCAATCTACACTTGATTATTCTGATCATTATTAATTTCATACTTTGAATTTGGATGTGTATGACTGAAATGAATGCTCAGGTGACTCACAAATTGTTATAATATACTAGTGATTACGAATCATGGTTCTTTTTAATGTTGCAATACTTTGTATTGCTTATATTGACTCTGAAGAGAATTCTGATCAATCTACATTCATTTCAAAGCAAACCAGGTTCTGGCTACAAGCAAAGAAAGAGCTTAAGAAACATTGAGATAAACTCAGAAACGCATATAAATTGAAAGTAAACTGGGCTTGTTGAATTATTGCTTGTCAAAATTATGATTAGTCATAATTATGATATGATTGCTTGTCAAAATTGGTGAATAATAATATTTTCAATTTTGTCATCGATAACTTTTGTGGGCAACATTAGTAAGTGTTGTCCTTATCTATATCCAATAATCTTTAGTCTGTCTTGGGAATTCTACATTACATATTTTTTTAATTTTTATCCAATAAACATTAAATATATACACGGTATATATTTAATATTTATTTAGCCGGCCTTCAACAACTGGCAAGTCCAGTTAAAATCTTAACATTTTCAGGCAAGTGAAATGAAATAAATGTCGCATTTAATTGATTTGCACAATAGAATAGGGCTAACGGTTTTTGTTTATCAAAATATTGTTAAAATTGATTGAATGCAAAACTAAAATATTTGGGAAAATTTGTTACGAAAGAAAATCGTAATAAGCTTGAAGGATTTCATGTATAATATTAGAATTTTTATGAAGTACTTAAGAATTATTTGATTACAAGTAATAATCAATATCGGAATGATATTTTTCTTGAAACAATTTTTTTAAAACTTTTATTCCAATAAAGAATCGTGTGTCCACTATTCGGATACACAATTCTTCTTTCACAGTCCTATGAGTCAGGACATGGTCATCGAATTATTTGTTTGCCATATTATAACTGAGAATGCAATTATTATATGCGAAAAAAGTTGTTTTTTTGCCTTCACTTTAATTTTTACATAATCTTTAAAACACTTTATACCATTGCACGTTTTTAAGAATTACAAGAAGAAAATCAGACTTAATTGATAGTTTTATCAATCAGAATTACAGTGTTGCAACTTTATGAAGAGCAACACTGTAATACATCAGTGTCATACATCAGTACCATCACTCGTTGCCACTAGTATAATATAAGAAGTTCTCCGTCACATAAGCATTGACTTGTTCGATTCATTTTCAGTCACACACATACAAACTAAAAGTATGAAATTAATTTATATAGTTCTTTATTATTTCTATTTTTAGTTACTTCGTTTTATATTAATTTATTAAGTTATTTTTTTAAATTGATTTTATCCAGTTCCGAAAAACACAAAAATAAAAGAAAGACTGCACCAAAAACTAGCTTCAATTCAGATGTAGTCTAGGCTCCCTTTCACATCTATATCTTAAAAGGCAGAAAGCTCTCAAATTCAAAATGAAGTTAATAACTCAACAGAACCATGTAGGAAATGAACTTTACACAACAATTCGCACAGTGCACATAATATTTATTCGGAGTGGCTCTAAAGTAATGAATCTCTATAATTTGTTAAGGTGTTGTTGATGCACGCGGTAGTGGAATTTACTACAAGTGTCACAAACAGGAACTTTGGTTCAAAACAGAATCCATTTCATATTCCCTATGTTTTTTATATAAGATTTTTTATACTGTTTGCATGTGCTTTATTGCAGACGGCATGAAAAAGGGTGAAGAAGAAAAAATTTTATTTCTTGATGTAGTTACTGCATCAAAATATATATCTATGAACAACTCACCAGGCATGAGGAAATTCACTCTCATCAGATCGTTATGGTGCAAGAAGTGTTGAACAATGAATTAGCCAAAAAAATTCATGAGAGATTTCAAATAGAAAATTTGTTCAGAAAAGATTATTATTAGTATCTAACCGAGGCATTTTAATAAATTTGTGAGTAAATTGGGAGAATGTGATACTGTAAATGAAATGTTGGGGAAATTTAGAGAAATTATACGCAGAATCATAACTCTGTATACTAAGAAATTATTCTATACTCATATTTAACCTTTCCACTGCAGCTACGCTTGCACAGACTATTTGTTAGTGGTAGTGCCATCAATATTTAACTGTATAGTGGTAGCCAGTGGTTTCATATATTAACTTTTTTAGTATACTTCACTTCCTTTTGCAAACTCTAAACAATATAACAGTAAAAACTTTTCCACATAAATTTGCTTAATGGCTTTTACATGAAACAAATGCAGACAGCCAAAATTGAAAAAAATGTTCAATTTCCTCCATATTCCTTTTTTACAGATTCTCAAATTCAGTTTTTGGATGCATTTGCCAATATGCCATTCGTAAATAAAATATCATTTATACTCATTGTTGCACAATTAATTTGTGCACTCTGTGATGAGAACGATGTGTTTATATTTACAGACGTCAGTATTTTCCTTCTATAAAACAAAATTATAGTATCATGTGGATTGGAGTAATTTGCCAAACAAAGAAGATTAATATGTTTGTTTCTCACGAAACAAAGATTACAAATAAACTAGAAAGAATTAAATCAACAATTTGCATTTGCATAAATACAGAAATAGGGAACGAAATAAGGGACAGAACCAAAACATCTCCCAATTTTTACGGTTCTGTAGTCAATTGGTGAAAATGGAATCCTCATAATTTTGTTTAATCTGCCTGTTGATCTGTCCATCCATAGGCCAAGGTACAATAATTTTTTTAATATAAGACCCATTGTGTTGAAATGTTATGGGTACGCTTACTCAAGTTACATCAATACACAGAAATAAAGAAATGCTTTTTCAAGTAACTCTCCATGCAACAATCTTGGCAATGAACTTTTTTCCCGTGGACTCCTTTCAGTGGTGTGTCTATGAATAAGTCTTTTGAAATTTAATTGAAAATATCTCGTAATATATTGGATGAGGTTTCTCCTTCACAAAGTGTGATTCTTTAAAGGGTGGTGTAAAGCTCTCCTCCCCACTCCCCTTTCGCTAATTTTTTAGTCACATAGGTCAACCTATCTTTGTTACATCAACACAGTAGAAAAAATATTTATAAAAAGTTTAACAAAATGTTATGCACCGAAATGTGAACAGAATCCTCACATTGGAATTCTATTTGTATGTATAATGTTGCTTGATGTTATCGTACTATGAGCTGAAAATGGTGGAAAAATGACCAGAATTAGTGTAAGATATCCTAAACTGGAAAAAACCAGGATGTTGACTGTACAACATTAACAAAACTCTGCTACTAAGCTTTTAAATTTAATCTTTTTAGTGCCATGGTTTTTTACTCGTATATACTTAAAGGTGCCAAAGAAATCTTTTGTTATTGATGTCATTTACACTTGTCTCGAAAAAATTATACAATTTTAATAATTGTTTTCAGTGTTTCCTTAATAAAAACTTGTACAAGGATAATGAAATACAAAGAAAATTATGGAAATACATATTGTGAACAAAAATTATAATAAAAACTGAAATCAAGATCACATCATATTTTCGCAGTCCAGTACATCCTCCGTATCAGCAAAATAATTGTTATCATCACTATTATCACTATCACTCAAAATTTGCATTACGCGAAATTGTGAGCGCACCACAATGTCACTCCCACTATCACTTTCTTGACAACTTGAAAAATTCATTTTCACTCGAATTTTTTTCGTATTCCGACATTATGGGTTAAACATTTTTTGTAACAATTAAGAAAAAAATCAAAAACTTTTTTTAAATATAACTTTGATTGAATTTTAATGCTTTCAATGATGATGTTACACATTTCAAGTCAACACTTCAAACCTCAATATTATTTTAAAGATCCTGTCCAATGACACTCCTCTTGATAGGACACATAAAAAATGATATCTCCACTTTTCGTAATAGTATCACAAGTATTTCTTGTCTTGCTAGAGAACTCAAAAGTGAGAAATCTCACAAAAAGCGAAACAAAAATCATTAAAATGTCTAAACTTCTACAATACAGTGAAATAAGAAAAAATAAATATCTCCTATCTTATACCTCGCACCTCTTTAAGGCCTTTAAGGAATTTTTTTGTAAAACTAACAGTACTTGAGATATAACACGGAGAGTGCAAGAGAAAAAGTGCAACCGTTTATTTATAACAATTTTCTTTTAATTTTAAATCTTGCAGCTTAGCAATCTATCCACAGCAAACAATAATCTAAATTGTTGTCAGGTGGTATTCATCATATATATATATCATTCATAAAGGATAACATCCAGTAAAGCCTCTTTCAAACCCTTTCTTCGAATCTTGTGGCCAAGTTCATTATACTATTTCTCTTTAACAAGAGAATTGCAGACTTCCCACTCCCTGGAGCTACGCAGCCAATTCATTTTTATGTCTGTTCAGTCCATACTGGTAGTTGCTACTGTATCTTGCTTCACTGTTCAGTTTAAGGTCTATGTTCATGTATTTATTAATTATTTTAAATATTGTGCTCATTGTTTTACTCTGAAAAGGTTCGTATTTCGATGTTGCTTAGACTGACTGAGCCCCGTAGCTGCATGCTGTATAACTTTTGCTCTGTCAACCAGTACATGTTTATAGTCCTGTTATTTCCTCTTGGTCCACATATTTTCTTCAAGTAAGGTGACAATACAGGTGCATACCTAGAAGTTTGGCATCATTTTCCTATGGATTTTCCTCATTGTAGAGTTTGAAATAAAGGTAGGTTTTTCTTCTCAGCGTAAATGTGACCTGAATGGACTTATCTTTGTTTGCTCTAATATTGATGAACCATTCTTCAATCAGACTCAGATATTATTAGAATTTTCAGCACTGTTCCTAAAATACTGCCCTGTGACATGCCAGATTGTATTTGGTAAATGTGCCGTGTTTCGGTGTTGTGTCTACCTTCGTAGCATCTTGGGGTATGATTTCACAATGAGAAAGTAGGAGTAAGGTACCATCTGTTTTATTTAACAATGGGAGATTATCATACCACACTTTATCAAATGCTTGACCAATATCTAGATATACTGCTGAGTAGTATAATTAATTTTTCAGAACTGCACTCATGAAGTCCACCAATCGATACACCTGTTCGATGTTGCCGTGTTGTTCCCTAAACCCAAAGTGGTGATTAGATATGACTTCTTCAAGGTGTTGTCACATCCGATTTTATATGTTTTGTCCAGTATTTTCCTGATTATAGGCAAAAGACTGATGCATTTGTAAGATGAGACGTCTTGGGGGGTTTACCTGGTTTCAGTCTCATCACTACTTGTGATATTTTCCAATGACTTGAAAAGAAGGTCAATTTCGGACCTGCATTGAAAACGGCCTATTTGACCATATCCTGGACATTTACTCTCCTTTAGCTTATGGACTTTTCAAAGAAGTTCATTAGGTGTAATACTTTTTAGGGGCAAACGCATTTGTATGACTGATCAAATGAATTCTTTGATCGGTTCACCATGATCGTGATTATTGGTAGAAAATGGTTGGAACATTTTGCGCATATATTCAGCGCAAGAGTTAGCCTTTTTTGGAGTCTAATCAAGTCCATATTCCTGATTGAGTTTTTATGCACGCTACTTGTGTTTTGAGGCGTTTTAGGACTTTAGTGGTCTTGCGCAAAGAATAATTTGTGTTGCTGGTTGACATCCGTTTAGTGAGGTAGGACTGCGGATATTCAATTTTAAATTTTTTGCTTAGTGTTTTAAGCTTTTATGAGGATTTATTGAGGGCCTAATTATTTCTAAGATACCCTGTCATGTACTATATTCTGCAAAGCCTTCGTCAATTTTGGATTTTTTCTTTGATAGACACTAGATATATGTGTATCTCCTTTACTAGCCCCGTTTTACAAGCAGGAGCTGATTTTTATATGAATCATTATATTTAACCCTTGTTAAGCCTGCTCCACCCTTTCAATGGTTATTAATTACCAATTAGTGTTTTTATTGTATATCGTGGGTAGGGTTTTTGATAGAATTTCTTAATATTTATATTTAGAATTATTGAAGACAGATCAATAATTGATTTGTTACTCTTATTATTGGTGAAGATATTTCCGAATACTAAAGGAAATTGGTTAGTGGATAATGCATGATATTATATTTGGTCAATATAGCTGTTTTGACATGCGTGTTGCCAGACGGATGATTAGTAGTACATACTGTGTAGTTTTTATTAGAAATATAGCTATTGGGTATAAATATGTTTTCGGATAAGAGTGCAGTATCAAGTTTTTCAGTGCAGAATATTTGAATAGCCGGTAGTTGGTGTATTTATTCATTAGTTTTACCATTAATTATGTTGGCATAAGTTTGGATAGTCTGTCTGTATCCATTATATCTTCTGGGTTGTGGTGGGATTTCTTCACTTTTTCGGTCAGGTTATTTCAACTCTTTTCTGGGGCTTTTTTGGGTTTATTTTTAGTATATGTTCTTTATATTGGTTACATTTTGAGCACCCTCTGTAATTTGCTGGATGTTTCCCTTAGTAATTTACATAGATGGCTACTGTGTCTACTTTAAGTGCAGGAGGAACTGGGGTGATCTTCTCTGCATTTGACAAACCTGAATAACCAACAAAACTAATTCTTAGAATACCCAAATATTTGGCATCTCTTACATTGTAGGATCTATTTTTTCTTATAAAATATTTCTAATGATACTTTAGGTTGATTCAGTAGTTCCAGTTTTAAAATATCTTTATTCTTGGATTTAAGATCTAGAGTAACGTAAAATAGTGTTAGTTGTTTTTTGAGGGACCACAGAGTACATTCACAATTTGTCGAACTTCACGTCCATGTTTGGTTAATCATTCAGCAATTTCCCACAGACCATACAGAGTACTGCGTAGTTTTCATTCAGATGAATGTACGCCACGAACCACGCATTATAACTCTGTACGGTCTTTTGCGTTTAGGTATAATGACTGACGTTATGATTTATAAAATTTTCCTACATAGTTATGTACACTTCCATACTTGCAGGCATAATATTCACTATGTATTCTGATTGGTGTGTGGCCAGAGGGTACTCTTCATATCATTTACAATATTTTTATAGCGAATTAATGTCTACAATAGCAGCCACAAAGATCAGTTTCAGCTTTGGTGGTCTTGCATCTTCATTATCAACGCCCAAAAGTTTGAACTTGTTATCTATTGGAATTGCGAATGCAGTTCTATTGGTTATTTTCTTCGCGTTTTACTTTTTTGACAGACTAGATTTTATTTTTTCCCTTTTGGATAGTTATACGTGGTCTTTCTGCATTTTCTTTTTCTTCTGGACTGCTGTCTTCTTTAGTCTGAGCAGATATTTTGTTGAGAGGTATTTCATTTGTTATCGCTTTGAAAGAGTTGCTATGGATTAATATGAATGGGTGGTGAGTTTAGATTTGTTCTGTTATAAGAAACATCCATGTTGTTTCCATGAGTAAAGTAAAAAATCACTTAGGCAATATACCTTTCCCTGAGAAGGCAGAATACAACTATGTTTGCCATGTCTGCAGAGGTTATCGCTAGAGACTGGTCTTCCTATCAGCCATTGATCCAATTGGAGCCTGACCTGTGAAGAGATGTTTCTTCATCATGGTTCAAGCAGTAAAGAGAAGACCCCCAAACTTTTACATAGATTTAAAGGTTTACGGTGTGAATAGGTTTTTTCCTACCTCTTTTGCAGGATGTGTCTTGGCCTGCGCAGTTGAGCTAATTAATCATTGCCCAAGACTCAGCTGCTGTTAATTCATTTAGTGCCACAAGGGGGAGTATGTGCTGGGTAATGGTTAAGCAACTCCTGCGATCACGAAAGACACCACTCCCTTTTATAAAAACAAAAAATTTTTGTCGTATTATGAACTTTGTAAAGTGTACTGTACACCCGACTGCAGTTTATATAGGATTACTTCGTACCGTATTTAAAAAATTGTTAATCATACAAAAAATATTCATGTAACCAAACTTGTGGCGAATTTTATGCTCATTGAGACATTGGTATTCTTTCCATCTTCGGAACGTCAAACAATGGTCTGTGCTTATTTTCAACATTCCTCCTTTCGTTCTGAGGCTTAATTCTTATTTGACTGCACTAATATCTTACTAACACAAACTTCACCATGTGGAATTTGAAAACAAAACACTCAACACAAACTGCTAAAGAAATAATAATATTTTAAGATACAGATAACGTTAACCAAATTGAATAGAAGTATTAATTAGAAATTTGAGGATACTGATTGGTTTCTGAGAACAGCAAATGGCTGTTTTAAAATGTCTAAAAAATTTTATTAGTTTAATTGAAATTTCAGCAGTACACAGAAAGACAGATGAGAAGGGAACTTTTTCATAATATGGTATCCTTATGACAGAACGGAACCTTACATATGTCCATCCCTTTGTCTGTCGACACCAACTATTTTTCTTCAAAACTGTTCTATGTAAAAATTTTCAAATTTATGTAATTATGAACTTTATTCACCCATTTATTTTACAACAGTACAAATTCCCAAAATATTTGAAAATTTTGGAAGAAACATGAATGGTTTTTCAAAGGAATGAATAAAATGGACCTTTTAATCCCATGCATTTTTATGAATATTTGGAACGAAAAGTGACTATAAGTAAAGGCTGTGATGTAGATAAGTCAATGATAAATGGGTCAGAGATAATAATGGAAAATATTCGTTTTATGGCCATTTTTAGAGCATAGGGAAGTGATAATATGTACAATGAAATGGTAATGAAATGAAAATTTCATTAAATTTTTTTAGATAATCTTGATATTATGGCAGAAATTTTGAAAAAATTGATATTTATTAATTTTAGCTTCCGAGGGAATGATAACTTAACCAGGGAAGTGACGTCAATAAACAAGAATATTTGTTATTTGAAGTTTTGTGACTGTAATATTAGTTGTCACTTGCGAAAATAATTGTCCAACAAAGTAAACATTGAAATTAAATTTTCACTTTTCAAGCTAGTTCCCATATTTTTGTAATGATACATACCTCTATCAAATCAGTCTCACTGCTGACGGATGTGAGCCACAATTTCAATTAATATGTTTACTGAGTATTTATATGTTTACTATTTATTTAGAAATGTTGTCACAGATCCTTTGAATTAAGTATTACAAGAAAATACCAGCATCATATAATATAGTTCCGATTGATTCAGACCAGTTCAAGATATCGTAACAAATGCAAATATTGTGCATCTCTAATGAAGGCAGATTATGATTAAACAATCTCTCGGTAATCGCAAAGAAATATCTTTGAAATTGACTGCTGTATTAACCAGAATCTAATTACTTTGAACTGTACATGCACTTGAAGGTGAAAAGGAGACAAAAACTACAGAAGGCAGAAGATAACCTTGTTACCATCAGACAAACGGGACGAAAAATTTAAACTGCATCTAGGAAGTATTGACACAGGAATTTGACATTTAAACACTGGTGAAAGGTATTGTGGTTAGATACATCCAAACTTACGATACATTATCTAAAGCTCTTGATCTTCGACCGATTTAGCATGCGGTTTTAAAAATATTGTACTTAAAAGTTATCAAATGGTGATCGACATGCCAGTAACTTAATATTCAGTCAAGTTAGGCAGCGTACGTACACACATACATTTATATCATATGTTTACCTCCATAAACATTTAAAAATGTTAACAAAGGATGAATGGTGCTACCTGGGTTTAATAGCTGCATATTATATATTAAAAACAAAAAGAAGACGGCCTAAAGTCTGGACAAATGATTGCAATCCAGGCACAAATTGTCTCATACTAACTTGATAAGGAAACTATGACTAGAATGTGACGATTATTATAATTATTTATGTATATCTGAAGACCTTTATTTCGAGGTTTTGAACATGGTTACAACGTTTATAAAGAAGCAGAATACAACCATAAAAGAATCAGTATCACCACATGAATGTTTTAGTGCCACACCAAGATTTCTTGCAAAGGAGAATCTTGTATTGACTTACAATATACCACAATAATATCTAGACAATCTTTAGGAAGGATAATACCTGAAGCTTGTGAGGTTATATTCAAGGTGTTGAAAGAAAAATATTTGAAAGCAAGTATTGCTATTTATTAAATTTTTTAACAAAATAATTTTGTATAATAAACATAGTACTTAAGTAAAAATTTATTGTTCTTCTGTACAGTTATTTATGTAATGTAAAATTATAGTTTGTTTTGTGTTGGGTAATAAATTATAACCGCAAATATATTAAACATTTGTGACATTGCTTTACTTGCATTATTTTATTGCATTTAACATATCTATTTCTTTTGAATAGGAAAAATGTATTGTCAGCAAACAACACTATTTCAAGAAATTTTTGAACCAAAAAAGCAGATCAGTAATATATAAAAGAAAAGAAAGAGTCCCAAAATAAAACCTTGCGGAACATCCGTCTTTCCTTAAGAATCTGTTGATTTAATTTCCCCTGTTTGTACTTTTTTTCATCTCTTTTTGAGATACAAACTAACCAAGCTAAGGGCTTCATATTTTAACCAATAATGTAGCATATTTCCAGTGTAATATTCTATAATCAACACAATCAAACGCTTTAGACGGATCACAGAAAACGCCAATAGCATCCTGCCTTTGTTCCCCAGTGCCAGACATGTGCGAAACTATTTCCACTGCTGCATCTCTAGTGAACCTGCTCTTCATCTATCCAAATTGCTCTCTGTGAAGTGGTTCAAAAGAGTTGAAATGAGCCTCCATTTGCTCAAGCAAGGTCTTTTCAACTATTTTACTGAGAGTATGCAAAAGAGACACTGGTCTAAAATTAGATGGATCATGGTTATCATCGGATTAAATATTGGTATAATTTCATTATGTTTCATAAGATCTGGAAAAACCCCTAGATCAACATAATTGTGGAATATTTTGGCTAAATGCTGAATAATAGCATAAAAATAGAACCAATTCCTTTGAGAGATAAGCACTATAACTTTTTAGTTTTCTTTACATTAAGTGATTTAAAAATATTTTTGATTCTAGGGGGATCAAAATCAATAAATTTAAAAAAGATTGTGATTACTGGACTTGATATTATTTCTCAGTAATTTGGCAGCTTCATCTGGAGCTGAGTTGGGTATATTTATGAACAGTATAATAATGAACTTTTAGCCAGGGGTTTGGAACTTTTCTAGAAAGGTTGTTGAAAATTTTGGTGTATTTTATTATCAGATGTAAATGCAAAATCTAGAAATACTTACATAAAACTGGGTTGAGACCTTAAACAATGAAGACACCATTCCAAATAACACAATTAAAAAATAAATACCTAAGCCTGAACAAATATTTGTGATGGTAGTCATTAATATTACATCTCTAAAGGAAGTTTTAACTCGATAAAATAGACACAGGTAAATATGTGTATATATATATATATATATATATATATATATATATATATATGTATATATATATTTATATATATATATATATATATATATATATGTATATATATACATATATATATATATATATATATATATATATATATATATATATATATATATATGAAACTGATTATTTCAAAAACATGCAAATATATCAATATAGTCGAGATCATCCTCTGAATCATAATGTAACCAATGAGTGTGAATAGAACAATGTCCCAAACGCATGCAAGACAATACAGAAGTTTCCTTTGAGAAAATATATTTTTTATTCGCCACAATTTTGTGCGTATAATAAATTGGACTTGGAAGCTCTGCGATCCTGAGATCATCATTCCCATACAGCCAGCAAGTTAGATATCAAAGAACAGAGATCCTCAATGGAACTGCAAGAGTTATTAAAAGTAACAATATATTTACAATAGACAAAAGAGCTTCTGTATTGACTATTTCATTTTGAAATTGGTAGAACGAGCTGGTGTCAATAAATTGGATAAAGAGGCTTAAGAAGATGATTGCTGGGTTGGGCTGTAATTGAGGCATATCACTCCCTTAGAGGAAATGTAGGATATATTCTTTTATTTCAAATTTTATTTTTCTTTGACTTTATATAGGTTTACGATTCCACCTCCAAGAGAAATACCTTGTCTTGATAAAACACAGAGGGAAACTTTCAACTGAGATCATTATCCCTATATCGGAAGGAGCGCTCAGAAGACGGGCACTTCTACATATGTCTAAATTATGTTTGGTGACTGGTGGGAAGAAATATGCCACAAAAATACATCGAGAGTGATTTGGCCATCAAAAATGTAGACCATCATCTCTTAGGGAAATTAATGAGGACCAAAGATTAATTTTTAAAAAAATTAAGCACCAAACATTTTATAGCATTTCCACAATCTTCATGGATTTCGATGTTCTGAATATTGGGGAGGAACGATTTACTTCATCCCTTGAGCATTGTGGTTGACAAAACGGTTAATAATTCAGAGATGAGAATTTCACTGAAATCTTGTTTCATCAATTTGTCTGACTATTTTGGTTTATGCCATCATCTTCAATATTTTTTGAAATGGAACCAAATCTGATAGCATGTGGTGAAAATTGCGAATTATGTTGAAGTACTTTTCTTTGGGCTTGGATGATAAATAGTCCAATGTCACTGGCGACATAAATGTAACCTTTATTCCGTTTGTGAGGGGGAAAGGTGAAATAGTTGAGACAGGATAAATTTGAAACTGGATGGGACATCGGGCATGCCAAAACATTGAATGAAGTCAGGGGTTCAGATAGATCTGGAAGCTTGGGAGAAATACCTAGATACATTTTTGTAGAGTGAAGAAAAAGTTGCTGGACTGAATGAATTACACAAATGGACCATAAACTATGTAAAATACATATTTACTACTTTATTAGAGTATTATGGATTCTTTTTTGTAGCTTTGGAGACAAATATTAAAAGAAATATCCAGAGAGAGAAACTATCTTTAAATATCACCAGTATGTAAACACAACTTATAACTTAGGTAATATATAGATATGAAATTATTTTTATTTTCATTAGTTGATAAAATAAATTATAAACACCTGTTGTAAAAGAAAGGAAGAATAAATCATAAATAATCATAGAAAAAGTTCAAATACGTACAGAAATGTTAGAACAAAATATATTTATATTAAAAATAAATTTGAAATAGAACAAAATAAATAAATGAAATGTTTTCAAAAAGATAAATCAAAAATTCACATCTATAGTTGTAGAAGTGTGACTTATTTACTAGTATGCAAGCTTGCTAATTGAACAACTACAACAATATATGTAATAACAAGGTTGAAAAAACTAGGCAATAACGATATTCGTAGGTCGAAGAGCTGACACACTGAGAAAGTTCCGCCATTGCTCTGAAGTACAATTTCTTCAAGTTTTTCCAATTCATTGTCGATTGATGGACCTTAAACAATAGTAATAAGATAGATAACAAATTTATGCTTATTTCATACAAAAGATATGGTATAAAAAATTTGCATGCGTATTAGGGTCATGTAAATTTACAAGTTTTGTGTATTTGTAACATTTGTACGATAAATTTGTGTCATGATTAGGTCAATTTTAAATGAAACCATTGTTACTACCTAGCATTATTCTTCAGTTTGAACAGATGTGCAATCAGTATAAAACTACATAAACATAATCAGGAGCAGAACAGTGCGCAAAAATGCAAATCAAGTCAAAAATTTTTATATTTTACTATTCCATATACAGTGCTGACTTAACTACACAATACTGTAATGATATGTGAAGTTAATAGGAGAATTTATAAAAATTAACCTTTGGATTCTCCAAAAGTCAGTGCTTTATTCACGCAACAGTTTTTATATTTGAATAGTTGACAAATGAATAAGATGTATGAAGAATGGATTCTTTCATCTTGACTGTGGTTTACATAAGCCCATTAAAGGTGAGTAATTTCCAACTAATTAAAAAAAGAATTTGAAATATTTTTTTCAATATTTGTTATTAATGTGCATGTGCTTTTAAATAACAAGACTCCCGTAATTAATGTGTGGTATATTGCTTATACTTATTATTCTATAAAATGTCAATTCGATCCCACCTAAAAGTCACTAGCATGTATAGTGCTACATTCTGACTAGTTGTTTAACACTCTCTCCCTCGTTATTATTCTCTTTGATACAGGTCTGTTTGGTTCGGTATTCAGTTTTGACCTAATTCTCCCATTACAACGCAGCACAAACTCTGCAGGTGGTTATAGTGTATTCCTAGGTACTATAGGTTTCTGTAGGTATTCCCTAGATCCGGTTAAGCTTTCAGTAGGTTGCATCTTGTAGGGCCTTGTACTGGCAGTGTAACATTTATCCTTACAGAACTAGGTGATTCCGTTGATTCCCTTATAGCATGGCTTTGTGTCGGTATGGCTGTAAATGTCGTGGCCCAGACATGTAGGTGTGGGATATGTTTAGGTTGTTGCTCATGCATACAGAATTTGTGATTTGGTAAAAATAAATTGGGAGTACTTTTCCATCTATTTCCACCTTGTAATGTAGTTTATTTTTCTCTCTAATACTTTCAAATTTCCATTTATTGCTGTCATGTATTCTAATCTATACTCTATATCCACTTTTGAATATGCTATTAATTCTTTTTCTGCACACCACCAGGAATTTATGTACTTTCTCTTGTTGGTTCATAAAAAATTTTCACATTTATCTGACCTGAAGTGTCTGCCATTACTTGATATTTGACCGGCTCCAGGGCTACTTTGCGTATTCCCAACTTTATTAGTACTTTCGCAGGGTTCTTCTGCGATAAGCAACACATTTTGTATGTACCGTATGTTCAATATTGAAGTCAATATTCTTTCACCATATATAGCTTCTGGCAAATGCTTTCATCTTATCAATTCCCATATGTAGCTCTTCTGAGATCTTAGGTCGTAGTTTCTTTGGAATAACGACCCTGATGCCATAAAAAATGCAGTTATTCTCCTACATTTTCAAGGAAAGTTCATGGAGTCTCTTAGGATCGTCTTTACCAGGTGCAGTTTTTGTAGGATGCCCAGGTACAGTTTTTGTAGGTAGCTCCTAGTTTAGTTGTAGCTTCTTTTATTTCTTGTAATGTTATTGTCAATTCTACGATTTGGTTCAGTAGAAAGCATCGTAGTTATCTATAAGAGTATCCTATGCATTTGCGTGTTCATCTGCCTTAATTTTATGTCATAATCAGAACCTGCTAAGAAATTTACATAGTATACTAATCTTACAGCTGCAGTCGCAGGTGTAGTTTTTGCAGATGTAATATTCTTGTCAACGGTTGGTTGTCAGCAATTAATGTGATTCTCCACCGATAATAATATGGGATGTCAAGTTGTCTGTAGCCTTTCTCTGCTTTATTTAAGGATCTTAATGCAAATTCCATGGATTGTTCTCTCTTATCCGGAATAATGTATGATAACACTGTTCCCATGGATAATGCAACTGTCGACAGTGTAACTTCTCATGAAATGGTGTCAAATTGATCATCCCTAAAAATGTACGTAGAGATGATACTTCTTTGGGACATGGGCTCTTGTTTATGTGATCCACTTTGTCTTGAGTAGGATGTAATCCTTTTTCATTAATTGTGTGTCCCAAGCAGATGACAGATTTTCTTGAAGAACTCATATTTCTCCTTATTTAGGGGCAATTTGCATTTTTGTAATTTCTGGAATACTGTTTTCATCCTTGCTAGCAGCTGTATGTATGTATGTTCTTGCAAGGCGATGTCGTCAAAAAAACAGGAGGTACCTTCTATTCTTTGCAGGGTTTGGTCTATGCAACACTGCCAAAAATTTGGTACAGTTTTTACCATGGACATTAATCTTTCGAACTTATATATATATATATATATATAATATATATATATATATATATATATATATATACATATATATATATATATATGTATATATATATATATATATATATATATATATATATATATGTATATATATATATATAAAATATATATATATATATATATAAAATGCATCTCCGCTGTCTCTTCATTTATCATGATGTGTAAGTATGCTTGATTTAAATTTAGTGTATAAAAATATTTGCTACCACTTAATTTTGAAAATAATTTATCGATTCTTCAAATGGGGTAATTATCATTCTTTAGATTTTTATTTAACGTCACTCTATAATCAGCACACAAATATACTTTTCCATTTTCTTTTATTACAGGAACTGCCGGTGTACCCCAATGGGAGTCGTTTCTAAAATTTCCACATCTTGCAATCTATCAATCTTTGTTTCCATTTCATTTTTTAATGCGAATGATACTGGGTGTGGCATCGGGTGTATGAGTATTGCCCCTTCTTTTAATTTAAATGCGGCTTTATAGTCTTTCATTTTCCAGATATCCTCAGAAAATAATTCTTTATTTTCTTCTTTTACATTCTTTCATTTCTCTTTAAATTCTTTTTGGGAATTTAATTTTCTTCTTTATTTATTGCATTTACTTCAAACGGCAAATTTATTTTTCTCAACCATTCTCCTCTGACAATTGGGTCTACATTTCTATCAATGACAAATATCTTTCTTTTATTGCAATTCTAACAATATAATTTATGTTTCAGTCCCACTGACATGCTTTGTGATTATCTTCACACAATGGAAATTATTAATTTCCTTTCCCTTGAAATTATTTTCATTTCATTTGTATGTATTCGCATTGTAATTATCTCTCTTGTATGTGTTCTTGTTTTTTTACTTATGTGTCATTTATATTTGGTTGTATTTCCTATTCCATTTCTTGTGTTTCAGGTATGATATGATACTCATGTTTCGATTAGTTAAACATTGTCATCAACAAAATGATAATACAAGCTAGAGAACGTCTTGAACAGTGAAATAGACCAAGATGATTTCTTAGTTAGTAAAACATAAATATGAATCAATCAGATATAAAATATTTAACAGTAGCCATAATATTTTGACATAAAGAAAATTATTGTAAATTCTCAATCTAGGTTTCCATAGGAACAAAAAAAATATAACATTTAGTACCAACCACTAATGGAGTGGATATAGAATATATTTTCTATGTGCATAGAATTTTATCTACTACTCTTGTTCAAGAACAATTAGGCAAATGTCTTATAAGATTATTTGCTATTGTTGCTTATTACATTGACCTTTAACTTTATACATATTGAACTAAATATTTTTGGCTTAGTTACATTTTTAAAAAAAAAATTCATGATATTTTTTCTAAAAAATTCATGACATAAAGAGGTCGGATGACTGATATCTAAAAAAATCACCTGTAGCATTATAACATGTAACTACTCATCTATATGGAATTGGAAAAGTTGTCTAAAGAAGTCTTGTTTTAAAACATAGATTTTTATATACATTGTTTAACATCGTTGATTACTCCCACAACTCATCAGAGTTACCATTTGCATAAGTATTGCACACTATTAAAACCACATTTATGAAAATTGCCTATGTCACATAGTCATTGGTAGCAGGTAGGGAAATGTATGAATATGTAATATGATACATACTAGTACATAGCACATACGAAACACTAAATAAACTGAATTTGAGTACTCTTTCTGTTCATCTGTTTCTAAAAGGATGATAAAGCCACAACAGTTTGTTCACTTAATGATCACGTGATGATAAATACAATTGACACGTCTTAATTGATTAACAACATTATTAGGTTTACATACTGATTTTCCCTACATTTTCAATTAATAATTTCATTTTAACATGGGTTAAATACGCGCTCAGCTTCTCACTGCTTAAACTCACTTGGTAATTATCTACAGTGTAACTGATAATTAGTTAAAATTGCAAAATATATATACTTTCTTATCTACAAGGACATTGTGCTTTGCTGCATTTGCTATTCTATTTCAGTGCCCTTGGTTTTCATTGAGTAATTAAAAAATCAATATTGTTTTCATGCTGACCAGAATACATTAAATTACCACTGTGTTACACTAATGATTATACGTAGGTTATTTGTAGATTAGAGATTATGAAATTTCCATATTCCGCATTCAAATATTATTAAATTCCATTGTACATTTATAAAGTGACTCTGTTTCTTATGTATTCAATTGTTATGGAAAAAATAGATAAAGTTAAAGATAAGTAATGAAGACATTCATCTCAATTTTTAAAGTTATTCATTCAAGTCCAAGTAACACATTTAAATTAGGATAATAAGGGATGTTTATACTAGTAAAATAATTTATAGATCTCTCTAATCAAAGATAACCACAAACTTACTGAACAGATGCTTACATATTTGAGGTGATAGTCTCAGTTTTATGATGTTTGTTCTCAACTGATGAAATTGTGTAACCAACATCTCACTGAAGGTGCAGACAGTAGTGAGGACAATTATGCAAATTGTCTGCCATGTCAAATATTTGAACATATCTTGTAAACATAGTTTCTGAAAAAAACATTTGATTGGTAACAATATTTTTTAAAAAACCTTTCTTTTATTTTAAACATTTTAGTACATATAGAATCGTAAAGAAATTTAACATTTATTATTTTATAAATAAAAGCCATTAAAATTATCAAAAAAACAATATTGATACTATCATACACAATGTTAAAATTAGAATGGTTTATATAATATTATTCTCACTTACATCATCTATGTCGAATATGAGTTGAATACCAGCAATGGACGAGAGAAAAGTTGTAACTACAGTCTGAAGTACCTGAAATAAAAATTGAATGATTAAAATGAAAATAATTCTTGAATATTCCATTTAATTCAATTTGTTACAATATTACCTGTATATTAAACATTTTATTGAGTACATTGCATATTTCATTTACTATAGTTAATATGTTTGGTAAAAGCAATATGTGCATGGGATCTCCTGAAACATCAAAATGACCATTCCCATTCAATCTGTTGCAGCCTGTCACTCGGACTAATTCTGGTATGCAGTTTGTGTTATTAGGAAATATTTCTCGATTCATACGGTTCAGGTAATCGTTTACCTCTTTTAACATTTCATTAATGGTATTCATAAGTAAGCACATCAGTAGCAGTTCCAATTTATTGATAAATTCACCGAAGTATGTAATTATAGAAAACCAATACCAATTTTCAACATTGTTAATGATGAAAAAGAACAAGTGGCTTGCAAGTATTATGACTATGCCAAATAATGCCATGATTTTTAATTTTTGAAAGCATTTTGTTCTAAACAAAATGCTGTAATAAACAGAAATATCATTAAATTTTTGTAAACATTCAGCAAATAAGTTATTTTGCCAAAATATGTCAATAGATAAAACAAATATGACATTAGTAACGATAGTTATTTCAAAAAGGCATTGAAGTATCATTATTTTAGGATAGGGAGAGATATAGTGAAACCAAATGCCTGTTATAACAGCTAAAATAATAAGAAAAATTAATGTCAAACTGTAAATTTTCTTTAAAATAATTTTAATGAATGTAGTTCGATTTTCCAATTTGTATAAAAATCGGTTGACTCCTAGAATTGACTGTAACACAATTAAAAAGTGAATCGATTCCTCTAAACAATGACACGCCATTTTTAAACGAACTGACTATTTCTACTACTCAGCTGTAACAGAAAATGTAAATGCTCTTTGACAATGTGGTCTATTTAATGTTATTTACTTGGCATAATATGAGGCAATTTATCTTCTCATTTTAAAAACATGATTGATTATTGGATTTAACTGTCTGGTCTAAAAGCATACTTATTTATTTTCCTACTTCATTTATAAAAGTGATGGCCTTCTAATTTCAAGGTAGTGAAAACTTACATTTTTTTTTCTGGTGCTTTTATTATTAAAATATAATATTCACATACATATTAATGTCATGTTGGTATTATTGATTGTTATAAATAGCAGTTGACTAAAGGTAAATGGTGTTCCGGGGGGTTCATTTATTTAAAAAATTTGTTGCCATAGTTATTTATATTTACATTATTTGCATTTGCAGACTAACTTAAGGGTTATATTAGAAATATTGAATAATATAGATGTCATAATATCAACAATGGGTACAAGTGTTTCTATGATCCAACTGTTTATGTAATTAAACATTAAATTATACAGTTTATTAACATTTCTTAATAATTTTAAATTGAGAGATGGCTTTCGATTGATTATCATTATTCTCTTTTTTGTATTCGTGTATAATTTTAGAACAAAAGTATTTATATAAATGTATAGTTTTTCATTTGGTACAGTATTTTGTCAACCATATTCATTGTAATATTTTTAAGAGACAAATAGTAAGCAAAGGACAGAAGCATCATTTTGTATTTTGAGTGTAGAAATATTTTATTATGCTCAAACTTTTCCAAAATTTTTTGCACTACATATTATCCTGCTTACTTGCGCACGCTAAAATTAAAAAGTGAATTCTTTCATGTAAGAATGTTTGCCAAAGTCTACAATGGAAAATGACGTTTATTTTTTAGAAAAGTAAAAGTTAGTTTTATTATTTACTGTTTTTTTTCCACTGTTGTTCATTTTTCCGCATTTCCATTTTCTGTAAAAACTTCTGAACTTAAAATTCAACTACTCTTTCAATAATCATTCCCCTTTAATGAAGTTTGTACTAAATTTAATTTATATAGATTGTAAATTATTTTCCATTTGTATTGGATAAGGACACATGAAGTTAAATACCGCTATCATTTCATGTAGTGATGCATATTATATATATATATAATAATACGCATCACTACATGAAATTAAAATTCATTTTTCAATGTACCATCGACATATGCCATATCAGCAGGCAAGGAAACATCGTCGCTGATAATCTCAGCCATGTAGAAAGGATCTTAAGCCCTCAAGTCCATCAACTCTTCACTACATAAACATCACAGAGGCACAAGTAACAAACAAGGCAACACAGTGCTAACCCAACAATGTAACTTATTTCTCAAACAAGTTACCCTATCCAATACTGAGGGGAAGTTTCAACTTAGAATATATATCAAAAAATATTAATACATTGCACCAGGCCATTACTTACATTGCGGAGCAACAATTGATTTTTCATAATGATTGTCAATCAAGCTATTTACTCGAATTTCTATTAAAAAACTCTATTTACTATTAAAAAGTGGTTACCAACATTTTAACACCCTGCAACTGTTGCTAGCAAACAAGGACAGATGGAGAACCAAGTTCTCGACAACGTTGCTTATTACATAGGTATCAAAAGAACCCAAATCACGCCTTATCATTCATAGTTCAATGGAATCATCAAATATTGGCTTAATTCACAAAAACTCTGTTAATGTTATGCTTCAGCAGCCAAACAACATGAATGCACACATTATTTAGTCACAAACTGTTACCCTACGCAAAGAGTAAGCACTGTCGAATTAACATACAATTATAACTTATGATTATTAGGCAAATTCTTGATTGCAGCTACAGCTAGATAAGTCGATTTAGATTAAGACTGCATGAAACTCAAACTGTTCATGTCTATGCAACTGCATTCAGAACATTGACTTATCTCCATGAACCAAGACTTCTAGACTTGCAACTGTACCGACATGTTCAAGAGGCCATTACAATGTTCATATGATGGCCCCTAGAAAGTACTAAAATGAAATAGCAAGATATTCACCATCCAACCATCAGATAGACGAACATCAATTTCAATTGACACATGAAATAAACCTATACACTTGGTGAAGATAACAACTAGCTATCACAAAATATTCACCAGAATCCATCGATAGTGACAAACCGCCCTGCAGAGAGCCACCAACCAATTTTCTAACCAATTTTCTTATAAATCTCTATATTTCCTATCAATACATTTCCTTCAGCAACCTGTCGCTACACTTAAATCAGCACTCCAGACAATAAATTCTTGACATACTATTCGGTTGCCAGTATGCTTTGCTTGAAAGAGGTAACAATAGCTTCACAGAATTACCAAAGTGACGACACTCAAGCAACTAAATAATAATAAATTGTTTGAAAAGAATGTCGGAAAATTTCCATGAAGAACATGATGACTAAATCTGTGAGGACATCCTAAGTAAAGCACCATCGGTACACGCTGTGCAATGATTATCTTCAAGTGGTCGATTTAAGCATTGCACCTATATCCAGCCAAAAAGTGTCCAACATGGAACTTTGTGATCTTCACTGCTCTTGGCAGTCGACGACAAAAAATGGGTGAGTGGTTTTGGCATAAGTATATTTATAGACTCGAATGTGCTACACTCCATCTTCTTTATTGTCTGCCTCTGTGTCTTGTCTCAATTTTTATGTACGGTTATCTCTATTTTTGACCATATCTTTTACATATAAAGAAGCATACCATGGCAGTACTTTAATTATGAAAGCGATTGGTTAATTTTTTTGACTATAAAAGTAGTTATGAATAATACAAATTACTTGTCCTACTATGGAATATTTTATCAAAGGAAAAACCAAGGTTTTAGACCTTTATGACGGTCAACAATGTGCCCATAAGATAATTTACATGCCAGGTGATGGATCATTTTTATTTCATGCTATTATTTATTTTGTGTACAGTACAAATGAGAACACTTATAGAACCAGATCAGACACTGCAGCATGTAATAGATTATTGGAATGAGCTTCAGAATTGTAATAAACATGGTCAAAATTAACCTGACATAGAAGTTTATATTCATGTCATTCCCCTGGTCTCTTCTTATGAGTCAACATGTGAACTGATCATAAACATTTGAAGTATATGAGAATCAATTAATATACATTAAGCGACGGAAGAAATGCTTCTGTTTCTCAATGAGTGATGCTAGCGGCCATTATGGTGTTTATATAGTTCATGTACAATTTAATTAAATAAATACAATTAAGCAATAATAAGGTACTCTTTACAATGTCAGCCATGAAAAGTAATGAGATAAAAGTGTTCAAGATCTTGCAGAGTTTACTAGAGAACTGTTAATGAGTAAGGTAGAGCTTTGCGGGTGTTGTAATGTTGTAAGTAAGTTGAATACTTTTCAAATATTTATCATTTTAAGGTGAGCGTAACAACAGCCGGTAGTATGAAAGTGATTAATTACACTGACATTCGTAATGTATTTCAAATTGATGTTTGATAAAAATTAAGGTTATTCTATAGACATTCATCTATAATGGCACGGTCCTTACAAAAATTTGCAAAAATACATAAATAAAAAACAATATTTACATCCAATTCATTATTTCAAAACCACATAAGTAGTACCACTAAGTTAAATTTTTATTCACAATTAAATGACACTACGTGATGTAGTATTATTTCTACTTTCTTTAATTTCTTTACCACAACCTAGGTTTCGTTGTATTACAACATCTTCAGGTGGGATATTAGCAAAGATTCACTCATTAATTTCTCAAACTCACTAACATAAGCAATGGAAAAATCGGCACAAACCAGGCTTCCGGTATTGTGTTTGAAACCTATAAATGCTGTTGGTTGTTCCTAAGAATTAATCTTTGCTAATATCCTACCTGAAGATGTTGTAATACAACGAAACCTAGGTTGTGGTAAAGAAATTAAAGAAAGTAGAAATAATACTACATCACGTAGTTTCATTTAATTGTGAATAATGAATTTCTACAAAATTAATGCCAAATATATTCAATATTTTAAATTTTTATACAATTTTATCAACAGTTTCATTGAATAATAGCACAACATGTCATGTTTATATGTAAAATAATACAAATTATTTTTAATTTTTAATAATATGTATGTTTGCCCACGCTGATGATGGCAGTAATGGTTTTCAGGAGTAAAAGAAGAGCTGGAGGAGAAAGGAAGGGGGAAGTACCATTCAACTCACGTTGGATTTGATTTAATCTAATAATATGCAAGTATGTCTAATACAAAAAAGTATAAAATAAACGCACTGAACATGCAACACCTGAATTTCGGAATTCCATACAGATGAAGTCGCAAGGTGCTGCTTGTGATAATAATATTATTACACCATATGTTTTGGACTACCTCAGGTCACGTGATGTGTGGTCACATGATGTCTGGTATAAAAGTAAATTTAGCTTAGAATGCTCTCCTGTATCTGAGGTGGGCAATCATTATTTATAGACTGAAATATGTAAAATATTTTAAATATATGTTAGGTAGTATCATATTATACCTATAAGTTTATTATGAAACAATTTAAAATAAATTGTAAATAAATGTATTTCAATCATAATTTTAAACATAAATCTTGATAATTAATTAAAATATAAAAAGTGAAATAATAATAATAAAATCAAAATAATTAAATGATTACAAAACGTAATGAATTAACATAAATAATTTAGTGAACTTTAATAATCGCCTGTTTCTCAAAAACACACCTTTGAAGAAATGATTTAAGGTTATTTGAACCTGCAAAGGTGGCCTCATAAATATAATTTAACTGAAGATTGGAATAAAAGAGCAAATGAAATACTAATAAAAAATTTGAATTTTTCAAAGGGTTTGTCAATTTTATATAATGGTGTGCTTACCATACTATTTAGAAAATTAATTAAAATAAGTTTAAATAACACTTGTCAGTATTTCTTAGGTTACTAATATTTATATTCTTTCAAACACTTTTACTCAAGGCTCTTGTTTACTCCGAAAGACAAAGTGACATTCTTGCCTGCAGAATTTCCCCTTGGTATATTGTTATAAAAGGAGATGAAAAGAAAAATAAAATAGGGTTGAGAGAACATCCTTGATCTTGAATTTTTTTTGATAATGTTCATGCCCCTATGACTTTGGAAAAATTTCATATATGAAAACGTCCCAATTCATTTTTACATTTCACATAATCTCTAAGAGTTATACTTTTATTTACATGTCTAAAAGTTTTTCAGTTTCAAACTTGTACAGATCCAAAAAATTATATGATGATGTGTATTTGCGAAACGAAAAATGGCAAAGTGCAATTAATTGTAGATCCACATAGTTGTAAAGTAATACAGCAGGAAAAAATATCGCTATTGCACGTAACGACACTTGAGAGATACGTTACATTATATATTCTCAGGGATTCAGGGAACTTATACGAAGATGAATACGTCACTGATGAGATTGCAGCACAAGCGATAAGAAATTACCTCTGCTACAATTATATTAACACATTATATATAAACGTGAAATATAAAACTAAGGAAACGATTTCAAACACATTTTATTTTCTTGTTTAAGGTCCCATTTGTAGCAGCTACCTTACTTATGTATTCTGTATCAATTAATAAACTGTGCGCCCATTAAAATGATACACCACACTGATGTTAATGCTGTCAATGTAAGTTATTGCATATCATTAAAAGTGTTCTATATAAGTAAAACTAATGACAGACAGCTATTGTGTGTGCGATCGCTCTCTAAATAGTTGGCGTTATAGTGCCATATTTTCAAGAAAAGTAACAGAATTAAATTGTGAAATAAATATTTCACTTTACTTAAATATATTAGCTTTTTGCTATACAAATATCAATTTACTCATTTTACGACATTGCTAATTGATGAACAATTTTACTCCGGTCATAATCCTACAGTGATATTTAGTGAAAATGCGATCGAGAATGACTTTTTAGAATGGCTTTGCTGCAACAACAACCGCTGTTTATTATCGTTAAACATAAACGAAAACGTATAATTTTACAAACACATCTTATAATAAGAATATTATATATCATATTACGCAATATATTATTCACATTGATCAGATTAAAGATATTTAATATGTAGTGGATCATATGAGTAAAGTACCATCATTTGTGAATTATGGTATATCTGTAATAATTTTGCAGTAACAAGAGAGAAAGTGTAGTTAGTCGTACTGTGGAAACGTTGTTTGCCATTTGCTGGTGATGCTACCTGGTGAACTTCGTCTTTTTACATCAAGTTCAAGCTGATGACGTACTTATATGCACATATTATGCCATGAAAGATGGACACTGTGGTAACATAAGGCCCACTATTTTACATAGAGTTTATGAGAAATGCAAACATGGCAAATTTGTCTGTGACCTTTTTCTAAAAAAATTCATTAATTTCATTGGATGCTCACTCATAATGATGACTTTTTCTAACGATCTTTCGTAACAATATCGACAAATACTGATGGAGTCAAAAGATAAATTCAATATTGAAAATTATTATGCAAAAATCGACCCGGTCATTTAATAGAGCGCATTGTATATGATATTTTAAAGATCTTATGATCTGATATTTAGACAGTGATCTTTTTAAATATCAACAATGCACGTATTTTTCGTTTTGTATATCCTTACTGGACAGGAAATGCTTGTTGGGTCCCACCTCCCGTTCTTTTTAGATCTGTTTTGTAAAGTTATTAAAACATCATTACCAAATTATGTCAAGCATGGTGAACTTGTACTGTCCATAGAAAGAATTCACTTTTCACCGCCCCGCTGAACGCTTGGACGCTGAAGTTTATCATTCCTTTTATTATTTATAGTCATAATTTTTATGGAAAGATTTATTGAGAAATAAACACACAAACAAATTAACTTCTGCAAAGAGTGCACAAGATACATTAATATTAAAAAAAATAAATATTAGGCACCTACATCAGGGCTCAGATGTAAACAGGATAAATGTATTTGTTATGTTTGTAGGTTTTGCAGACGACCTAATGTCAATGTTCGATTCTAGCATGCACACTCCTCGGCTGCCGTATGTGAAGTTATCTAAGCAGAATTTAACTGTCGGCAGATTGCCGATATGGACCAGGCCCGTAGCCTGCTAGGTCTCCAGATTTAATACCAAAATAGGTGGTGATGTTCTGTGTTCCAAATTGAATGTGATTATGAAGATGAAATATGTAACCGGATAATAAGGGCGTTATACCACATTAGGTCATCTGAAACTTCTACTGTCCCCAAAGACTGTGCTGCTCTTAAAATGACCTTGTAACTAGAGGTCTGACGTCGATTAGGTAAAGGTTAACAGAATAGGCGTAATGTAATTTGCTTGTATTAATTAGATTCCTCGTACACCAGTTTCATATCCAAATATTCAGCACTAGTAAAACGCCTTCAAAGCACTTTAGATTAAAAACAAAACTATCAAATATAAATAAATTCACACACACAAACAGAAAACGATTTTCAGGGAATATAAAAATTAAACTAAAAATATTAGAAATTATTTTCACAATAATTAGCCATTAAACACGGAAATAAAC
The DNA here is from genome assembly GCA_039881145.1 of Druceiella hillmani. Lineage (NCBI taxonomy): Eukaryota > Metazoa > Arthropoda > Insecta > Lepidoptera > Hepialidae > Druceiella > Druceiella hillmani. The sequence goes on along the minus strand of JAYKKI010000066.1, from coordinate 12,884,100 downwards.
ATAGATTACACGCCTCGGTGGTTTAAAAGACACTGCCGCTGCTGCGGAATATTTAAATAACAGAAATAACTATCGAAATGACATCGCCGGCAACGGGTGTTTCATTCTCAATTATCATCACTACACCTTCTTTCAGTCCTACCCATTTCCTTATCACGCTATTCTTTAACCTATTATTATATTTTCAACCACACATAATGCTCAGGGAATGTATTTCACTGCGGTAATTCTACTCTCATTCTTCTTTTGAAATACCCAACTTACCCTTCAATATATAAATGTGAAATATTACATGAATAATAAAAAATACTGCTATATTATAATATTAAAATTAGGGACTCTCCACTTGCATTATTTAATAAAATCGTACTTGATGTACGTAGGATTTTTATTTATTTTATCAGTTTCCATTTTTGGTGTGAAACTATCACACCGGGTGCCACCCATACTAGCTACGCCACGGACTCTGAATAACTATACGGTTGCATGATATAGTGACTTTTTATTAGTAAGACTCATTTATATACCAAAAAATACTTTTTAATTTGGTTACCATAAATTAAATTCACCCAGCAATATACTTGGGAAAATACAGAAGATGAAATATTTAAAATTTATAGCATATAAAAACTTATTTAGTAATTCAATAAGGTATATGAAACAAATAAGGTCTAAATAAAGATGAAGTCAGTTATTTTGGTTAGAAATTCTTTTAAAATTAGGAAATATCTGATAAATCTGAAATTGTTTAGTTATTTTACAATTAAAAGAACTAAGAACTGTTATAATAAACCATATAAATAATTATAACATTAAAATGCGTTTTTAAATATACTTTGTATCAGTATAATTAAATTATAGTTGTCTTATAAGGTCTGTCAACTCAATTACATTTCTTTGAGGCAAACAGTCATATGCGTATCTTCTATACAGAAACTAAATTTAGTTGTTTATTTATCACAATTAAATGAAACTACGTGATGTAGTATTATTTCTACTATCTTTAATTTCTTTACCACGACCTAGGTTTCGTTGCATTACAACATCTTCAGGTGGGATATTAGCAAAGATTGTTTATTTATCATAAAATTAATTCAAAATTTAGTCAGCTGAGAATTGAAATAAATAATGCGGTAATCAGCTTTTCTTTAGACATTTAAGTAAAATTATTATGTTATTGTTATATAAAAGTTTATTAATTTACAAACTTGGAATAAAATAAAAATGAAAAACTTTTGAAAATTTTGAAAGTTTAAAAAGGCTCAACTTAAAATTTATTGAATCTTATTAGCCTTGTGGCACTCTCATACAAAATATCAGTTCTAAAGAACAGTAAATAATATATTGATTTTTAAAAGGAAAGGTTGAAACAATGATAAAAATGGGTAGTATAAAAAAGGCAATATAATTAATAAAATTGACAGTGTTTAACCGCACCAGCCACAAAGATGAACACGGGGTTACTGATAAGACAGTAGCATAAGCTACATGCAACTACCTTTGCTAATATCACGTTATCCCATTCAATGTGCATTTGTACTGTTTTCTGGATTTAGGTTGGCGCACCTTATTTCTATATTTGCCATATCTTTCTATGTTTTATACCTGTAGATAGTTCAGTTAGAAGCACACTGTCTGATTTTTCTACAGATTTATTATTGTCTGATATTATTGCTTTTAAATGATCTTACTCAGCAGTGTGAAATTCTAATGAAATCAGGAAGACGTCAAGCGGTGCAATCTTTTTTTATTTGGTTATGCTTAGCTTGGCTGTGATTGAGGACACAATTATTTCCTTTAAGTCACTTTTTATTAGCTCCATGGATGTGACTGCAAATTTACCAATTCTTGCATTCCATGTGGTTCATATAGTGCTGAAAGTCTATGGGAAATATTTGTAACAAATGGTGTCTAAATATAACAATGCAATAATAGATGGTACAATGAAATAAAATTATTTTTTATTTTATTTTATCTTTGACTTTAACAAACTAATATTTAATGTAAAATGATGAACAACACAAAAACGTTACAGCAGCCATTATTAAACGGAAACGTAATAATCAATATGCGTTTTAATTTTAAAACTAGGTTATATTGAATATTAAATAGCATAATATACTGGTGCAAATTTTATCGTGCACAATATTTAATGTAAAATGATAACACATAAACGTTACAGTAGCCGTTATTAAAGGGAAACATAATAATCGATATGCGTTTTAATTTTAAAACCAGGTTTTATTGAATATTAAATAGTATAATAATATTCATACAAATTTTATCGTGCACGATAGGTAATGTCCGCTTTTTAAATATCAGCTAAGTAGATGAATATACACCTTAGAATTATCGTTCAGCGTCTCACGTATCAATAAAAAAGATATATTATTAATAAAAAACAATTTACAATTAGTATTTTGGCACATTTTATTTCAACATGTTTCGTGCAAAATTCAAGTCGAAAAATCAATATTTTACATAGTTTGTATATATATATATATATATATATATATATATATATATAATTTCATATATAATTTTTTTCGTTGGTGATGAGGGCGAAACTGATACCATCCACCAATGATGTTTTAATATACATTTGACACATTTTAAAGTTTCAGAATCGGGGCAATGTTTGAAACAGCTTGAACAAATAATAAAATAAGGGTGAAATTTATGAGTTTACAATGCAATTTTAATTAATAATAAAAATTGGTAATATTGATATCATCGATCTTTAAACTTTAGACCTTCGTCAAGAGATGGCGCTGATGAATAGTGAAGTTGTTGTCTTAACTGATGAATAAAAATAACACAATTGGTGTTTGTTGAGTCATAATATATAGTTAACAGTTTAATTTTCCATGATTTATATTTCTATAATATAACTCATAAAGAGAACCTATTGCGATTGCATTATACTTTCTTCGTTGCTAATTTCTTCTGTATGACTTTAGTCATATAATATAAAGGAATAGTTCCTTATGTTTTATACTTTGTCCTCGATAAATTATTAAATTTGAATGGGATTGCCAGTAATTATTGCAATGGTATGAGTAATTAAGCAGATGGTAGTTTATTGACAGTGCTGAGTCACAGGGAGTTTTCAATTATTTAAATGTTTTGAGTTTCCATTTACGCTTATATATTTGCACTGATTATTGTCGCATTTCTCAGGAAATTGTTAAATATTGAATATTAAAAGGGGTAATATTAATATCATCGATCGTTGTGTCTCACGTACTGCATTCCAAGCCAAAGGCCAAAAGGAATGACAGGCAACATTTCAAAAAATGTTTGTCTTGTAAAATCAAACCAAAACAAAATTTAGTGATCATGAATAACTTCTACATTTGCAAAGTCTAAATTAGGTATCACCATATTTTTTAACAGGGATATAAATTCTTCAAAATGTTATATGCTAAATGTGTCAATAGGGTTTACTACTATCCATCTCCACCGTCATCTGAAAGCTATAAAAGAACACATGATAATATATCATTAAATAGTCATTATGCGTATGATTGTGCGACATATAATGAAATATTTAGACAGCCTGTCTGCAGATGTGCATAAATGTAGTTATACATGCAATTCATTTATTACAATAAATGATGTTAAGTTTGGCTAGAACTTAATTACTTCCAGCGAAGTATTCCATTACTGAATAAAAAAAGTTCTATTAATTTCAATGAATGTCTCCTAATTCTCCTCACATCAACATTAGAATTCATTCAAAGACATGATTGTACGTTTTGTGTTCCGATATTCTCGCCAAATTTAATATCTATAACTTTGACTCTCGCATAATACTTATTTCCAATGGCTCCTTTGTTGAATGAAACAGCAAATTTCTATTAATTCCAATATACATCTCCTAACTCTCTCCGTATCAGCACCACAATTGATGCAGAGATGTGATGGTGTGTCTTGTATTCTGTTATTCGTACCAAAGTCTGTCTAAATGTTGTTACTGGTGTCAAATTCGTGTTGAATGAGATTATATTCCAAATTTCAGCTAGATTCATTATGAACTTGTGTGATAGAATTTGACATAAAAGTATACACATAAAAAAAAACAAAAAATATAAAAGAGTTTAATCAATAATTTAAAACAACTTTAAAATATGTTTGTCTCAACACTTAAAATAAGGTACTTGATACAAATACGGTCTATGTTCTGATAAGGTCCATACACCCAAAAACTAAGAAGAATAAACCCTACTTCAAAAACACACACGCTTACCCATTCGGTCGGGTTATAGGGCATTTATGTGTACGTATGTAAAGTATTTTTCAAAGTTGGGTTTATTCTTTTTAGTTTATTCTTTTATTTGTATCAAGTACCTTATGTAAATTAATAGAGGCATCAGTTAAGAATTTTTTATTTCATTTTATTTTCAGGGAAGTTTTGGATGAAAGGTGATTATTTGAAAAAAAAATTTTTAAGTAAAGAAATATTGCTTTTTGATGTCACACAGGTTTTCTTCCACGAGTGGGCGAGGCTAAATTTGGGCACCGCAGTAGACTTCAAAGATGAGCAGTATGTCACTAACAAGATGGTGGCACGAGCACCATACAACGACTTTGCTTCCATTTTTTATGCCATTTTACAAGAGCATTAAATATTAAAAGAACCAAACTATTTCAAATATATTTACTTCTTGGTACTTATTTGCCGTATGTACATTATCTCAGTATTGACTATCATTACCTGCATTTCAGTTCATAAAAATGATATCGATACATTAATAATGACAGGAGCAATATGTTACATACAATTTCAGATAATTAAAGCGTTCAAAACATGTGGAAGTAATAATAGGCTATTATTGTCTTTTTGGTCACTATCGAGGTAGGTAGTTGTATAGTGTCATGGCTTTGTGGAAAGTAATAAATTTAAAGCATGAAATAAATATTTTGTTTCTTGTAAATATTTTAACATGTTGTTTTGCTACGATTATTAACAGACATGAATTTACACAAAGCATGGTATTGCAAATTGCTGAACAATTTTATTCCAAAAATATTCCTACGATGATATTTAGTAAGAATACGATTGAGAATGACTTTTCACAATGGTTTGTTCACCACTACAGTGGCTGTTTATTATCGGTAGAAATAAATGAAGCAAAAGAATTTTCAAACATATCCTACAATAAGAATATTATGCACTACATTACGCAGTATATCATTCATATTGACGAAGTAAACGATTTTGAATATTTCATGGATCAAATTAAAACAATATCATCATTTGCAAACTACGGTAGATTTATAGCAATTTGCAGCAACAACGAACAAAGTGCAGATAGTTGCAATGCAGAAATGTTATTTGCTATTTGCTGGCGATACTACTTAGTGAATATTATCTTTTTATATCAGACTCAATCTGACGAAATTAATATATTGACATATTTTCCGATGAAATATGAACTTTGTGGCAATGTGAAACCGACAACATTAGAAAAAATAAAGATAGGCAGAGGTTTGAAATTCTCTCATAATCTATTTCCACAAAAGTTCAAAAATTTCAATGGCTGTCCACTCATAGTAACAACTATCTTTTTACGACCTTAAATAATGATGACAACAAAAGTTGATGGAGCACAAGAAGTTACTGGGATATATGGCGAATTGTATAAAAACTTATGTCAAATGATAAATGCCACTTTGAAAACTAGTATGCAAAAATCACCCGGGACATTTAATGAAACGCATTCGACAGGATATTTCATGGATCTAATGCGGCAACAAGCTAATTTCACTACAGTTGTATTTTTACATGTCGACAATGCACACTCATTTCGTTTTATTTATCCCTACTGGAATGCAAATGCTGGTTGGATCTCTCCCCCTGTTCCTCTACGACTTCCATGGGAAAAATTAATAAAACCGTTTGACTTCTGGGTCAGAATTTCGTTTTTAACCATTTTAATAGTAATGTTTACATTATTAGTGATGTTGATAGAGACAAGATTGAAACATACTTGGAACTCATATTTCCCAATGGACACCTTACAACCAAATCTGTATATAAACAGCTGTGCGATATTTTTTGGGCAAACCACTGTTAGAAGACCAACAAAAACTTCTCTTTCTTTTGGTGTGATTCTCTGGATATGGTTCAGTTTCTTTATGATTAATGCTTATCAAGGAGCTCTCATTAGTATTTTAAAAACAGATGTACATGTATCAGATTTGGATACTGTGCATAGTGCCATTAAAGCTGGATATGAATTTGGAGGACTTCCAAATCTAAGAACGTATTTTGCTGAAGAACCTAACCTTTATCATAGATATAAAATTAAGGGAATTCAGAATATTATAAATTATATAGAACCTATGTCTAAGGGATATCTGAAACTTATTATATATTTACCTTTGGATTCTTTGCTTTCCTTTTCCTTAATAAACAATCACACTCATTTCTTGCATGTTATTCCAAATGATGTCAAACAACAGTATTTATTTCATTATTTACAATCTAATTCACCCCTGGAAGATATATTAAGCAATGCGCAAGCTCGTATGGCAGCAGTTGGATTATTTGAAAAACGAGAGAGAGAAACACGCCATTTTTTTAAGAGAGAAATTGGTAAACCTCTATGGAACAAAGATAAGGATGAAACATTGACTATGCATGAAATGGAAGCATGCTTCTTCTTTATTACAGTTGGATGGATTGTATCATTCTTCATGTTTATCACAGAGCTGATTTGGAACCAATGTAAATTATCTCGTAATGCAAAGCATCGCATATTGACCAGGGGAAATTTGTAATTTATCTTATATTTATTTGCTCAGTAGGTCTAAAATAGTTCATGTTTAATATAGTCCCTTATTTGATACAATGCTTTGACATTTTAATAAATTTTTAATTAGATTGACTCCCCTGCATTATAAAAAAAACAAATCTTAAAGAATTATTTTAAGTCAATTAACGATTGTTGAATATTTTAAGTTTTATTCGAAGTATTTTCCTGAACCTTTTCATTTCGGAAATATTTGGCTTGTGATTGTTACATTTAGCACTTGAACTTTAAGTATAATATTAAACAATATTGAATGTTTGTTTAGTATTTAATTTAACAGTTGGTTGGTTAATTCAATTATCGTATTGGGATGAAGGAATGTAAGGGTGAATATTAGAAAATAAGCAAAAATTATTAGGAGAATAGATCAGCCTATTTTATAAATTTGTATGCAATATTAGATTGGACGTCACAAAGACTAATGATGCGTTTTGTGCATGTTTAATGAGACCTTAAAATTTTGTGCAATAATTGATCTTTAACAAATCTACATAGCTCAACATCGAGAGTTTATATCTGAATAATCAACAAAATGGAGTTCTGACAGACGCTACTGCTCCACTAAGAAGTGAGAAGTTATATCATAAAGAATTTTTTTTTCTTATGTCAATATTATAGAAGTATGCTGTTTTACAATATTATGGAAATAGTCAAATCTACCCTTTATTAGTAAAATCCTGGAACGATGATGAAAAATATTTAAATTTTTATTTCAAATATTGATAATGACATGTAAACTGTAAACAAATAAGAATGTATTTTATTATCTCTGTACTTTGTTGTAACTGGGTCCAAAACTAATAAGAGTAGTTTTAAAAAAAATTCAGTATATTGATGCACATATTTCAGTTTCAAATGTATTGTTCCTTGTACATATTTGTCATTATAAATAACTTTAGTATATGTTATAAGTAGATATAGTGTTGGTATGACAGCAAAAATAGTATTGCTCATAATTAATACTGGGATATAAATATGTAACATTATTTAATTATTATCTATTCACATTTGTCTGTCACATCCCTACGGTTATTATACATACGTAAATATCATTAGCATTAAGTATTCAGCTTCAGCTGACAGTAAAAAAGTAGTTTGAGTAATGTCGTCTATCTATATCAATCTTTCTGAAAAACAGGAAAATATTGTTTATGAGCCTTGCATTTAATGGCTTTAAAATTACATATACTGTAATCAAACAGGTATATAAACAGTCGAAACAACTTTGAAATATGTGTATTTCAATTCATCAATGTGAAAAATTATTTTTGTATAGCCCACACTTCCCTTGGGTCTACTTGTCTTTAAACTAACAGTGTAGTTTAAAGCACACCTATCTCTTGTTGCCATGTACCTTCTATCTTTATATCTACATTATGAACCTAGTAGTTCTGTGAACGGGTCATTGTGGAGCAAATAACTAATTTGAACTCAATTGTGTTCAAATCCATTATTAAAAAATATGATGGTTAAATTATTTTATTTAGATAAATTATCCAAAATAACTTATTTATTTTGATTGGTTTTTTTAGCAGACACTAAAAACAGGCTAGTAAAAATGTAACAACTCTCAAGTTTATTGTAAAAGACTTATTTTGAAATTAACACTTAGACAGGTGTACTATTTATTCTGGTGCCTCTAACTTCAAACAATTTTTGCTTATTACGCGAAAGATTGCAATGCTGCAATCTTTACGAGACAAACATATTTTCTCATTATGATTCCATCCAGTGAATACTTTTACTCATGTTTTCAATTCCTTCACATAAATCTGACGATGATTTTTTAATTAAGGCAGAAATTCTTTTGCACCATCTCGTGTTGATTTGAAATATTTTCTGCATTTTAATTTAAATTAAAGATTGAATTAAATCATACTTGGCATGAAACAAATACAACTTGATAATGTAGTCTTTTAAAGAAAATTTTTTAACAATATCTATTGTTACCTTTGGTTACGTGTAGATTGCTGTTGGCTTTTATAAGTAATGCAAAGAGGAAAGGCAATACATTTAACATACGTGCACATAACGATCGACAAAGAAAAATAATAATCACGTCGGAATGCTGGCACAGCTAAGTTTAAAAACTATCACAAAACATTCAATTTGAATGGAAAAAAATACTGTAAAACTTAATACCTTTTAGTTTTTAATATAAAAAATCCATAACTTTTATTTGCATGTTTAAAATGTTGTAAGCAGTAAATAAGTTTATTTTATTGTGAAATTTGCAGTAAGAAAGGAAAAAAATGAAAGGAGGAGCAAAAAATACATCCGTTTTTTCATTCCTTGTTCTGCTAAAACAAAAGAAATTGTGAAATTTCATATTACGTCAGTTTAAATTTTATTGTATTCCTTTATTTTAATTACAGATTTAATGAAACCAAGGTGTTAATGGAACTAAAGAATTTTTTTCTTTTGTAAAAAAATTACCTAAAACTTTTAAATTTTTCGATGTTTCTTTCATTTTGGCGTATAATTTATATATATGTGTGTGTGTGTGTGTGTATATATATTTTTAATATATATATAGTTCATTATAATTTGAGCCTTTATCAGCTTTGACTAGTAGCAATTCTTGTGTTATATTTATATAAAAGAGGAAATGCAATGGAAATGCAACATATAACCTGAAATAATTCCTAGAAAAATTTAAAGGTTACTAACTTAAAGGGTGTTTAATTTCCAATTTATGAAACAATTGTTTTTCTTTTATTTCTTTCAATGATTTCTCCAATTTTTTGGGTTAATCATATTTCAATTGTAAGGTAATAAATAAATATAAAATATATATTCTGTGTATTTTGCTCTTGGAAATATTATTAGCCAATTTATTTGTATCTAGATTATTATAAAATTTGTAAATGTAGAATGATTTTACGAGAATCAAAAACACAATTTCAAGAGAATCAGAATAAAAAAAAACCTGACAAGAAGCAATATGGCAGAAAATTTAGGTAAAAATCCAATGAAAGTAAGAATAATTTATGATATATTTCTGAATAACAAAATATGAAGATAGGTAAACAGATAAGAGACCTCACTGCATTTTATACGTTGAAATAAAGCACAGGTTACATTATTTTTTGATGCTTTACACGTTGTGCAACTGTTACCTTTAATAGATTTTTAAAGTGTAAGAACATTTAAAAGAAAACGTCAAGAATCTGCCATAAATAGTTCCTATGTGTAAAAATCTAAAACATTGTTTCAAGATGAAATAAATTATTTCTTTATTAAAATTATTTTTGCCAACTGCAATGTTATAAATTAAATGAAACTACGTGATGTAGTGTTATTTCTACTTTCTTTAACTTCTTTACCACAACCTAGGTTTCATTGTATAACAATATCTTCAGGTGGGCATTTAGCATAATTATTGCTGTTGGAAGTTCCCACAGCATTTATATATTTCACAAAACAATAGCGGAAGCCGGGTGTGTGCGGGTTTTCCCACTGCTTACATTAATGAGTTTATTGTAGGGGAGCAGTGTAGTTTCTATCAGTAATGTTAATAGACCACCTGAAGGTGTTGTAATATAACGAAACCTAGGTCATGGTAAAGAAATTAAAGAAAGTAGAAATAATACTACATTGCATAGTTTCATTTAATTGTAAACAATGAATTTCTACAAAATTAACACCAAATATATTCAATATTTGCAATTATGTTTATATATCCAGAGAGAGAAAAAATATTCACTCAAATAACGGCTGACGTTGAAAACACAGGCACAAAATTTTATAAAATTGGTCAATAGAGTAAGTGAATAAAGAATTTAAAGTTGTATTAAAATTCTCAAAATTACACATTTTAGATTTACATCAAATTGTTTTCTCATGACTTGTTGAGATTTGTCTATTTCCATGATTCATTCTGACTCGAATCATCAGTTAAACTTAGACAGGTAAAATACTCCCCAAAATCTCCTAAAAGTCTGTTAAGAAGCTTCGCTCCAAAAATTTGTTTCAAAGAAAATAAAATTGAAAAATTTGGAAAAAAAAAATTAAAAATATTAAAATTCTGAAATGAATATATATGACAAAACCAAAAGACTACAAATTATAATATTTATTGACGTGACCCATGACAGGCATTTTTGTACGTGACGTATTCTACATCATAAAATACTGTGCGCAGCTTTTATAAGAAGGTCTAACCCCTCCAAATTTCGGTAATCTAAAAATTCATTATTATTTTAGGAAAAATTAATATACAATAATGTGAGTTCATCTAAATGTAACAATTTTTCTATCATACTTCAATAATCAATCCTTTATTACAACAAAGAGACGAGAACAAGTACAATTTTTTAAGAGGCATTTCGATAAAGAAAAATGTTTAGAATATTGGCTCCTTTGAAAGTTTTTAAATATTGCCAAACATATCAATTGTAGAAGATATTTCAGTCAATAAGTAGCTTATTTACTGCTGTCCTATTTACTACTAAAATGGTTGAATATGAATATCTTCAATCAACTAGTAACTAGCAATTCGCTCTCAGACAGTCAGATTGCACGTGGCCGCAGATTGTGTACATATCGCCTTGTGTATATATGTTGTGTTATATTTTCATAGTGTTTCCTATAATTGTGTCAGTATAATTGTTCTTAATCCTGATTCTCAATATTATACACAACTTTTTTGTCATTTGATTTGATATAAAATAACCTAAATCTTTTAATTGAGTAGTTTGTGAAATCAATTCATAAAAACTGTGTAAAGAGAAAATTACTGACATGTTTTAGCAAATTTGTGAATCGTACAAAACGAATTTTGAAAATCATGTACTTGTGTAAGAATAATTTATTTTGTCATTATTGATTTTGCGTTAAATAATTATGAAAACAAATGATAGACTAATTGTTTATCTCCTTAGTTCATAGGAAATGTTACTGAAAAGAGGATTGACTTACTTAGGAACGATGAAAAAGAATAAGGCGGAGATACCGCCATGCTTCCTATCATCCAAACAAAGAGAAATAAAAAGTTCTCTTTATGGCTTTTTTCTATGTCTCCAAAAAAACACACAGCTCTGGTGTTGATTTCTTCTTCTCATCATGACCAAAAAACCGACATTGAAACGAAGAAACCAGTTGTGATTGCAAATGAAATCGACAAGAAATACTCAATTTATTCTTGTAGCCACAAAATTCGTCATTGGCCTGTCGCAATTTTTCAGGGAATACTAATTCCGCTGAATATATAGAACATAAATAAACAACTTTGCCTTATATCAAGGGCGTAAAGAAAGTGATAGTAAAATGAGGAGAGGAACTTTCATTTTGAATATGGCAAGGGGATTAGCATGAGATTACATGAAAGCTCACTTATATAATAAAAGATTGCCAAGGGAACTCCGAATAATAAGTCAAGTTTTGGATAAAAATTCCCCCCTCTACCTCCAAAGTCTAGGTATGTTCCACCGAGTGGACGAAGATTATGTCACATTTGTTTAACCAAAAAAAATATTTAAAAACGATATATCTCCAATGCTCTAAGCCATTTTGTGAAGATTGCCGAAAAAAAATTGTAACAGTTTGAGGTCATGTCACCAATGAATGATCATATTTTTGAAAGTCTGATTTGTGTAGATGTTGCCTTTTATAAATATTTGACATTTCTTCACGAAGTATTAATGTTGATTTTTATAGATTTTCTTAGAGGTCTATAAGTAAGTGCCTTAAGCTCAATCAATAAATATTTGTAAATAGCACTTTGTTTTTATTTTGTCCTAATAATTATATTCTAGATAATAAGGTTCACCCAAAACATTAAATGGTATTCATTAATTCAGATATTTAAAACAAAATTGTAAAGTGTTGAGCTATTAAAGCAGTGTCTAATGTACTGTCACAAAATTATAAAAATTAAGCCACGTCAGTTGCAGAGGGTTAAAATATAATCTAATGTTTGACAACTATGATTATTAGTCACCACAAGATTAATTGACAATTTTTGTGATTCCCTTCTTTTTAACAGAAAAATGAAAATTATCTTTTACGGTTGTGTAGGCTAAGACTTCAGTTAATTCATTATGATCATGTTCTCCATCTTAATTGAAACAGACATATTCTTAACTCATATTCAAAATTATAGAAAACAAAATGTAAATAATAAAAAAAAATATGATATGCCCATTTCTTTTGATAAATTCTGATAAAATTTATTTGCTAATTATTTTTTGTTTGTTTTTTTATGGACGATGAATTAGAAATAAAAATATTTGTGTGAGCACGTAAGAAAATATACACATATAATACACATTTGTATAAATTAATTATGTGAATAGTATATACATAGACAATATATATATATATATATATATATATACATATATATATATATATATATATATATATATATATGTATATATATATATGTATATGTATATATATATATATATATGTATATGTATATATATATATATATATATATATATATATATATATATATGTATATATATATATGTATATGTATATATATATATATATATGTATATGTATATATATATATATATATATATATATATATATATATATATATATATATATATATATATATATATATATATGTAATGTTAACAGGGGTAAATGTAAATGTAATGTCTATGACACTATTGTAGTTAATTAAGCATATACACAGTGAAACTTATTTTACAAGTATACCTAAATTTTTGCATTCACACAAGTTTCCTGTGTCCAACTTTTTTAAATACTTCCAAACATAAGACATATTAGAGTATACCAGAATGCAAGAAGCAAAAACAATGTTTGAGGTTGAACCAGCTGTTATTGAGATTTTGACATCACAACACATAACAAACAATACATTATTACATAGATATCGATTCAAAAATAAATTAATGTGTCAGTGGAAAAAAATGTTATAAATAGTTTAGTTTGTTCAATACCCATCAAGTCTTCACTGAACGGCTCGGTAAAGAATTGATGTGTCTTTGACTCCAATAAATGTTAGAGTATTGCAACGCGGAAGGTGCAGTACCATCTACCCAGTATAGATTCTGGAAGCCAAAGCCGCTTTGGCTCTTGGTATACAAGAAAGTGTTCCTTTATTCAATATTTTGTCAAACTTTTTCCCTCTTCTGATCTATTGTAATAATACGATCTATGATTTAATCTGCATGTTGTGCGCATCGAAAGTATTTGCACCTTAACTTTTTTGAAAAGTTAAGGTGCAAATACTTTGACTTCATATAAAGTTTGTACTTTACTTTTATGTATTATTACCAATGTAAATACTCCCAGTAAATTATTTATCCACGTCCCACTACATATGAAGATTTACATAAAGTGGTTACGATTAGCACTATGAGATCGATGCTCATTATCAGGATAACCGAAATATGTTTTTGTGAGGACCACTATAATGTAAATAAAAATATATATGTAAATAATTTGTATACAATGATTATTATTAATACTAATAATAAGCAAATCTAAGACTAGTACTAATAATAAATGCAGATATTGAATGCAAATCAATATGATTTGCGTTTATCTTCAATAATAATTAGTCTTACGGTACTTTCAAAAGTTTAGGTACAAATCTTGTTGAAAAAAATTATACGCAATATAAAAAATTATATGCAATGTAAAATATAGGCACTATAAAACAAATTAGACTGAAATCTTTTGGTTTCTCTTAAAATTTTCAGTCAAATTACTTTCAAATTGTTCTTATTATGTTAGAAAGAGGAAAAAATTGGATATATTTCCAAAAATTCGTTGCAGTCATTAATCTTAGTAAACTTTTTATTTAAAAATTCATTGTAAGCAAATGAGACTCCCTATTTTATAGTCAGGTTGGTTTTGCAAAATCTGACAAATATGAATTTGTTTACTTTTCGCTTGTTCCATAAATTAAAAAAATGCAGCATTGTCTTTTTTGGTATTCTTTAATGAAATATTCTTTTTCGCAGTCATCCCAGCAACGGTTATGACATTCAAAGAACTCCCTACTTGTACTGATTTGGACTTTTTCCAGTAACATTATATGGAACTGCAGGCTGGCTCCTCGTTTCTCCGACGAATTCACATAAGGAAACTGACAGAATGTTTACATCCTCCTTGTGATGCTGGACAGTCATTACATTGAACACTTTGCCCTATGTTTTTTGCAACAACCATTTCATATAGTTACATATACTCGTATAAAACGGTGATGCCAAAAATTGAGTTTTACCTTTGGAGATTCCAGAGGTTAATTTTTATAAATTGGCCTGTCAACTCCACAAATCATTAGTGTATGTGTAGTTAAATCAGCATAGTACACAGTATGGTAAAATTTAAAGAAATTATTTGACTTGATTTGCATTTTTATGCACTCTTCTGCACCTGATTAAACTTAAGCAATTTTATACCGGTATAACCATGTCTCAAATTTATAGTGCAAATATTACATATACATATCTTGTAAATATGTATATATTTTTAGTGGTACATAATTCCATTGAATCTGTGCAAATTTTTTATACCACATCTTTTGTATCAAAATAAATATAAATTAATTATTTAACTTATTGCTATTTAAGGTCCATCAATTGATAATGAATTGGAAAAACTTGAAGAGATTGTACGTCAGAGCAATGGCGGAACTTTCCCAGCGTGTCAGCTCTTCGACCTTCGAATATCGTTACTGCCTAGTTTTTTCAACCTTGTTATTACATATATTGTTATAGTTGTTCAATTAGCAAGTTTGCATTCTAGTAAATATGTCATACTTCTGAATCTTTGATTTACCTCTTTAAAAATATTTAATTTCAAAAAATATATTGGGTGGAACCTGTTACATGTATGCATTTTAACTTCTTCTTTAATGGTTCGTGATTTATTCTTCCTTCCTTTTACAATTGATGTTTATAATTTATTTTATCCACTAATGAAAACAACAAGAATTTCAGATTTATATATTATTTAAGTTATAAGTTGTCTTTACATACTTGTGATATTTAAAGATGGTTGCACAAAGTTGCCACTAGAACATAAAAAAATAGATTTTCATTTCACTCTCTGGCTATTTTTTTAATATTTGTATGAATCTGAGTAAAAATGCAAATTAAGGTGTTCAAAAAACTCAGTGTAAAAACCGGGTTGTAGAAAAATTTAACGAAAAATGAACGAACAATTAACACTCCATCTATCTAACTCTTGTTGCAGAGAAGCTGAGAATACAATTGCACCTAAGATTCCCTGTCGGTTTTCTGAACCCAAGTAAGCAAATTTATCTTACCTTTCAATCTTCTCCACTGTTTCACCTTTCACCCTCACAATTGAGAAAATGATCCGAGCCCAAAGAAAAGAACACTAACATCCTGGCAAATTGCCATTTTCACCATATGCAATCAGATTTGGTTCCCTTTCAAAAACTATTGAAAAGGATAGTCCAAGATAGGATCAGACAAATTGGAAAAAACAGGATTTCAGTGGAGTTCTTGCCTGTGGACTACTAACCATTTTGTCAACCACACTGCTTAAGGGATGAAGTCAATTGTTCATCCCCAATCGTTCATTGTCAATGAGGTATATCAAAATCCAACAAGGTTGCGGTAAAAGGTTTGAGGATTAAATTTTTTAAAAACTTGTCCTTAGTCCTCATTACTTATCGTGACAGATGATGATCTTCTTTGATGGCCAAATTCATTTTCAACGCATTTTTGTGTCGCATTCCTCCCTACCGGTGATCAAATATAATTTGGATATGTGATGACGAATGCCCATCTTCTAAGTATTGCTTTCAATTTGGGAAGATCATTTCTGTTGGAACCTCCCCACTGTCTTTTATCAAACCAAAATATATTTCTTGCAGTGGGAGTCATTATACTACAGATAGGATCTGTCCTTAGTTTGAAAGGCAAAAAAAATTAAATTTGAAATAAAGAGACATAAAATGCTTCCAAAATAGACCCGATTCCAAGGAAGTTATATGCCTCATTTACAGTCAAATGCACCACTCATCTTTCTTAAGTTTCTACCAAATTTATTGACAACATTTCGTTCTACCAATTTTTAAAATGAAGTAGTCAATACAAAAGCTCAGTTTGCCGCTGTGAATGTACTGCTACTCTTAACAACTCTTGCACTTTTATTGAGGATCTCCTTCCTTTGGTCCCTTAGATGATCTCTAACTGTCTGACTGTTCAGGAATGACAGTCTCAGGATTGCAGAGTTATCAAGTCCAATCTATTATATACATAAAATTTTGGAAATTAAAAGATGTATTTCCTCGAAAGAAGCTTCTGTATTGTTTTGCGTACATTAGGGACTTTGTTCTATTCCCGCTTTTTGGCTAGACCCAGTATCAAATATTTCCTAATATAGATTGTGGATCTCATATTTACACATATTTTTAATGATCGATTTCCTCCATTTACAAATTTAATATAATTTCCAAAAGGTATTTTAAGTCAAATATAAACAAGGAACATATAAACATAGCTATGGTAAAGTTATGAGACTTGTTTTTATTTGTTGAGGCACACAAGACTAGAAATGTACCGGCACGAAAATGTAAGTAGTAGCAAAATAAATCATGTTCCTCCTGAATGTGTGGGAGATTTTGTATTGCAAAAATATATCTTTACTATTTTAAATACAAAATGTTTAAGCACTTCTAAGGCTATATAATATTAAAGCTTTTGTTTATATTTTTGTTCTTCTATTATTAACTCCTTAAGCAATATCGGCGCCCATGCCTATTCATAAAATAATGGTGTGCAAAAATGTGCAGTTCCAATAGTGAGACGCTGCAGCGGTCACTTGGCCTTCCACCCTCACCACAAACCATTATGTTGACCTCATACCGCATTGAAGTTGAAAACAGTGTAACACATGCATGATTTTAGATTATGGCAACGAACTGGTACTAATTTTACTTGAATTTGTAGTGTAGAAATGAGAACTAGAGATAATATTAAAATCACTTATGAACCTAAAATGTATCCATAAATAGTTTGAAGCAATTAGAGTTTGAGGAGGAAAGATTTCAAAAAGTTTACATTCGCTCGATACAATTTGCCATAAATTGTTTTGGAAAACTCGGAGGTTAATACCTGTAATTAAGAGTAGCAATTTATATATAGCTAAAGATAGCATAGGTACAGTTCACAATTTAAAATACAACATAGTTTTCAACTGGTATTTATTTTGGTTTAAATATGACAGAAACAAATCATTATTAAAAGACACGTTCGAATAAACTGATGAGACTAAAATCTAATTTCTGTAAATAAATCTGTCCTTCGCTAAATAAACCAACATCAGTATTATGTTGAAAAATTCCAAATATTATGTGTAAATGTGTTCACTGGACAAAAGCGTATTAGAAAAATATGCTCACCTCGATAACATCACATATTTCATTTTGTAACATTATGAAATTAGAGGCACCAGAATAAGATGATGGAGATATCCACATGAAAATAAATCTTTCAGGACATAATCATTTATTTTTACTCATAATTGTCACATTTTTACCAGTTCTTCATATGTGATAAAAAACCATACAAATCAATGAATTTTTGATAATCGGTTTAAAATATAACATCACAAAGCCACTATTATCACATTAATTTCATTGGCGATATAAAGGAAAAATATATTGTTCCTGACCAATATGAATTAATTATCTGCACCATAATGACCCATCAATAGAGCTACAAGGATTGTGGTACTACGGAAGGCAGTACTAAGTGTAAATATGGATGTATACATGGTTTCAGGCTTCATTGTTCATTTCAAGACCATCGTGCTTTCAATGATGATTAATGGTATGCAAGACAAATGGAGCCAAGGGAAGAGTGGGGTGTAGAAAATGTTTTTTCATATGTTAGTAATAATGTTGAGTAATGTATATTTCAAGGTTGCCTTTGATTGTTGGTATACATATTAGATTTTATTGAGGAAGATAGATTTTTGAACTACTTTTATAAGGTAGTTAATGGCACATACTTGATACTAATGACATTTATTTATGTACCATAATTGTAACAATGTATTGTTTATCTTGTCATTACATAAACCAACATTACAAAGAAATACATTTAGTTAAAGAAGAAAAGAACACTCAAAATTAATTTTTGTAATGTTGCTGATGAAATGATTGTTCTTTATTATGGAAATGTAAATTTATTTGTCTGTCACAGCCTTTTAATGAATAAAGTTTTTGACCATCTGTAATGAATCGTAATCAATATATTCATGTAATATCTAGTGTATTTTATATTCATTATGCTAATATTGGATACGGCTGTGTGAACTGTAACTGGCATTGTGCAGTTCTCCATATCAATTGAAATTGTTGAAGCCAGTTAACCAAAGTAATTATATTTAAAAGTTTTGATCAAACTTTCAATTAAGATTATTTAAATAAAACTTTTTATTTAAGTAAAAAAAAACGAGGGGCTGAAAAATGAGAAGATGACATAGTATACGTCACTTTCAAGCTTAATGTGTTGTAAACGGTACCGGAATATAAGAAAAAGAGGGAAAAAGTTTTCAATTTTCTCTTTGAAAATAGTTTTATTTCCCACTTTAGATGAAGCATTCATGCATTATGACCTTTTAAAATGTAATTGATTTATTTGTTCTCATACGCCAATATAGTCAGTAATAAATATTAATCAATTTTTACTTTATATGAGACTAAGTTGTGGCACGATTTCACTAAAATAAATGGATATAAAACACACAATTCTGTATAATCTTATATTTAATACTACTAATATGTATGAAGGTTTATCTAACTTATTATCCTTTACCAAGATTGATTAAAAGACTCTTGAAGTAGGATTTTTTGCAAAAAATCGATTTTAGCTTTTATAGATCTAAGAAGAATTAGTTCCTATGTAATTTAGAATTCATAAAAACCCATCGTTTTATATCTAAAGGTGACACTCCTCCAAATTCATATACAGTTTAGATGGCACCAGATACAGTATCCAAAGTTGATTTCTATATATCTGTTTTTAAAATACTTATGAGAGCTCCTTGATAAGTGCTAAACGTAAAGAAAGTGAACCATATCTACAGACTTAAAACAATCGGGTAGTTTTTTCGGTCATTTACAACCATTTGTATACAAAGTACCGCACAACTCTTTGTGTATAGATTCTGTAAAAAGATGTCCATTGAGAAATAGGAGTTTTATTTAAGTTGCAATCATGTTTCTTACCATATCATTGATGTAATAATTAACGCTTAATGTAACAATTAAAGCTAAAATGATGGCAAATGAAATTCTGAACCAGAAGTTAAATAGACTCATTAACTTTTACATCATTAGAACCTTGAGAAGTTGTATTGAATGCATTCCACTAAATGTCCCAGATGGTTATGTCATAGCAGTTTTCAATGTTGCGATTGTGGTTTGACTAAGTTTTCATAAAATTCACAGTATACCCCTTCAACTGCTAGTAGAAGATAAGTTATTGTGAGTGGACAGCCATTAAAATTGTTAGGTTTTTGTGGAAATCTGTACAAACAAATTGATAATCCATATATACATTTCTTAACAGTACGTAAAGTAGTGGGCTCTACATTGCTACAGAGTCCATGTTTAATAGGGAAATACATCAATATATTCATTTCATCAGCTTGAGCCTGATGTAAATGAATTACATTCATCAGGTAGTATTGCCAGCAAATGACAAATAACATTTCCGTATCACAACTATTTGCGCTTTCTTCCTTCAAAAACACAAAATTACTGTAACACATCAAACAATACGTACAAATCACTGTATGTCATTGTATGCAAATGATGATGCTTTATTCATATCACCCATAAAATATTCTAAATCGTTCACTTGATTAATGTGAATAACAAAGGCATAATATTCTTATTATAGGTTATATTTGAAAACTTTCTTTTTCATTTGTCTGCTGAAAATAAGCAGCTGCTGCAGTTGTGACAAAACCATTGTAAAAAGTCATTCTCAGTTACCTTTTTACTAAATATAACTAGAGGATTATTTTTTAATACAATTGTTCAACAATTTGCAATATCGTAACCTGAGTAAATTCATGTTTTTACGAAATGAGAAATTAATATTGATAAAAAAACAAGTTAAAATGTAACATAAAAACAAAACATTTATTACTATACAACCAACATACCGAGGTAGCGTTCACAAACACAAAAAGTGTCTATTATTATTTTGCGTTATTTTTAATGCTTTTGATGGCTGTAGTAACTTATATTTATAGTATCAGTACTTCAATATTATTTTTATGACTCTGCAATTAAGTAGGTGACAGCAAATACAGAAACAAGGTGCGCCAACTGAAGCCCAGAAAATAGTTAATATACACATAGAATGGAATAACATGACAGTAGCAAAGGAAGTTGCATGTATCTTGTGCTACTGTCTTGTCAGTAGCCCCATGTTCATCTTTACAACTCTCAATTTTACTAATTATATTGCCTTTTGTATTGTCATTCATTTTCTAATGAGACCAGTGAATTTTAAGTGGAGTCTTATATATATATATATATAAATACACATTTATATACACGGTGTCCGGAAACAAGCGTCGGAGAAAGAAAGACATTATTCTTTGAGCGAAAAAAAGTTGATTGTCGTTAAAATAAAATTTAAAAGATGAGTTTTTTTCAGAAAATTGACAATAATCTTTTTTGTATGCATGATACTTAATACATTATTCAGTGCCACTCAGGGGAATTACCATACAGATTCAAAAACATCTAGCTGCTCGGGTAAGCACTGCGCTCCAGGCAGGTACTGGCAAGTAATTATTATTATTAAAAAGAGTTATATGTAATATTTTTTTTTTACTCAATTAGAAAAAGGACGTACTTTACATTTCAATGACAATTTATTCCTTTATAGCCAACAAATAGCATCTTTCCTCGTCCGACACTTATTACTTATTAGGTATTATGAAATAAAATATTTCATTTACGTCTATGTTTGTCATGGCTAAATTTTCATTTCAACGTAATTACACCAGTGGTGTAAAAAGACATGGCGAATATTTTTATTTAAAACAGCTCACTCATCGACACGGAGTGTCTCAGTCTCAGCGCATAATGACAAACTGATATTTGTGTTACAAAATGTATGGGGAACCGAAAAGATATTTTTTTAATAAATATTGTTCTTTTTCTCTTATATTATTGCATCAACCTAAATCGTCGAATAAAGACGATAAATTGTAATTTTTTATAAATTAAGGAAAGATACATGAGTACTACTTTTTTTCATATTTAAAATTAAATGAAAGTATTATTTTTTTGGAATGATTCCTTTAAACTACTTCCGCTAAACTTTTGGGAAGCATTAGATAAAAATTTGTACTGTCTATAATTTCCGAAAAATTGGCTATCTTGTACTACCAAAAACAGAAATTTAAACAAATTTTGTGTTCATTAATTGGAAAAATATATTGCTTTTTTTATTAATATTGCTAATAATGAATATTAATAATATATGAAATGAGTTTTCAAATTCTATTAATAATCACTTATAAAACAATTTTGACCATTCTTATTTTCATTTTAGAAAATACATGGCCTCATGCTTCGTGGTAATAAATGTCGATCAACATCAATAGTTCTTAGTGTCATTCTTGAAAAAAGATTCTTATCTTTTTTTTGAATTGGAAATGATAAAATTCTTTACAAATCAAACCAATTATAAAAAAGATTTATATAAAATACCTTAACATAATAAATACCCAAAATACCTTAAAATGATAAATTATATCTAAATATATAATTATAATATATCTAGATACTTTAACATGATAAATTTCTCGGTTTTTCTCGAAATACTATAAGCTATTACTGTCAACATTTTCTTAAAAAACTAAAGAACTCTCGAACTATGTTATTGTAATTCTCGTTTTTCTCATTTTTTTGAAAAACTAAATAACTGATTAAATTCACTTCAAAACTAATCAGCTCTTAGTTATGTCAACTCACATCAATTCACACCAAAACCAATATGATTGCATAATTAGTTTTCGAGAAAATGGTGAAGAAAAATTTACCCCATACATACATATGGACATACACACACAAACACCTACACAATTGCTGAAAAAGTGTCCAGAAACCTAAAATATAATACATCACAGAAATTTTGATTTCAAAAGTTAGGACGATCACTATAACTTCCTTAATCAGGAAGTAAAAAAGCAACTGAGCAATATAGTAATTCTTCTACACTATCGATGTTTCTAGGTTGGGGAAAGAGCCCCTCCCCTAGCCCGCTGCACCAATCCGTCAATATCTCGGCATGCTATGTAATGACAACTACTTTCTAGTCCAGGAAATGTCTTTGTAACTAATATTATAATCTGAACTAATATTAAAAATCTAAAAGTGTATTTCTTTGCTCTTGTTTCATGTCGCAAAGGAACAATAGATCGACACGGTTTTTTTGTATGGAGATAGTCTCATCCTAACTAATATTAAAATTCTAAGTTATATTTTACGTGCAAAAATGTGTTTCTCTGTTCTGCTTTCATGTCGCAAGGAAAAAATTAATCGATGTGATTTTTTGCACAGGAATAGTCGGTGGCCGGAATATAACATGGGCTGCTTTTTATTTCAGGAAATCTCATTCCTTCGGGGACATTATTTTTTGAAATAAAAAAGTACACAAAGAGAGTAACGAAGTAAAGTCGCACATGAGTCACAGATAGACTTGATTTTTGAAAACCCTACATGCCCAATATAAGGTAGCAACAGAATCATTCACTTTAATCCCTAATAGAGAGGGAAATATTTTCATTTTCACTGCCATTTGTATTATTAAGTCATGAAAATAAAGGTTTATCATTTAATTTCCTTTAATCATTCTAGATGGCGGGCCATATTATAAAATCTCCCTTTACATTTTTAACTATAACCACTTTTTACCCATGGCTTCGCTCCATGGGTAAAAATGAGTATTTATAGATACAACGGGTTCTTCTTTAGATGTTTTGTATTTAAACTTTAAATAAATTAGCATTATTCTGGATTGTTAATTTGAAATTTTTATAAAAAACCAGCACTAATGGTGTTTCTCCCATTTGCATATATTCAAAAGTCAAATCAAAATGAACAAAGAAATGGACGAAATAATTGAAATACATCTTGAGAGTTTACTTACTAAAATATTTTATTAGATTGAATAAGTGAAATGCATTAAATAGTCAAATAAATGGAATGAAATGGAAACTAATACTAATAAGGCTGGGAGATGATTAAATTGATTATAAATATGAAACTGGAATGACAAAAACAGAGAAATTTTAAAATTATAACATGTACATAAAATACATAAAAACTGTTAACCCCGCACTACAGGGATTCCGTACACTTATGTATAAGGCAGTTATAAACATTTAAGGATACATAGTGTTTCTATTAAACCAATATCAATTTATCATAACATAAATGAATTCAGTATTTTCGCAAATAAGAGGGAATGCTATATTTTCGCATATTATTGGAATATCTTTTTAAAAACACAATTTAAAATATTTTTGTATGTCCCATAAGTAATAGATACACATAAGATAAGTAACCTAAAAAAATAAGACCTTTATTTACCCCTTCTTTAAACTTTATATTTCAAATTTAAAAAAATGTTTATAAAATGTTTATAACCACCTAAATATGTATATTAATAAAATGCATTACTATGTCGATTTCAAGCTTTTGCGTCGCACAAATTCTGAGAAAATTGGTTCATATTAGAAAAAAATATAAAAATATTGCCTATTATATATTGATAGGCATGTAAACACAGTGTATTTAACAAAATTATGTAGAACCATTGCTATCGTTTTCAAATGCCTTTAGCAATAGTACCCAAAAAAAACGCCACTGTTCAACAATGAACACAAAGGTCATTTATCACAACAGACAAGAATAAGATTAAATTTCCAGTGAGTTCAAAGGTGGAAAATGCCATGACTAAGTTCAAAAAGTTCAAGGAATCTATTTCCGATGCAAGGTTAGGGCTGATGAATACACATCACCTATGCTTCAGATGTCTACATTACCGCACTAGAACACAAATGCCACATGAAGACAGTAATGTTGATGAGTTCAAACATTTCTACCAGAGATTACTACACATACTACAGGAAGGCCTGATTTAGGCAAGGTTAGGGCTGAAAAAGACACATCGCCTATGCTTCAGATGGCTACATTACCGCACTAGAACACAGATGCTACATGGCGACAGTAATGTTGATGAGTTCAAACATTTCTACCAGAGATTACTACACATACTACAGGGAAGGCCGGAAGAAAGTAATGGAAAATTCGAATACAGGAGGTCATCTCTACACAATTACCTTATAGCAATCGGTCAATAGTGGCAGTCCACACCATTCATCTGATGTTAAAAAACTTGACCCATTGAACCATGAAACATCTTTAACACTCCCTGAAACATCTTTAACAATTATCCCATTTCAATTCAATATTCATACATGTAAAATTCTACTTCTGCCTATTTTAGGTAATTGATATGTGTGTCATTTAAATTTAATTAACATATTCTGAAATATGCAGCAAATGCAATCTGCATCTTTTATCACTTTTATATAACATCCTTAAGATTGAGTTGCGAATGAAAGAGGGAATCTTTCCTTCATAACTCCGATCCAAATTTCAACTCTTCATCTAATCACTTTGAATTATTTTATAATGACAAGAAGACCTTATTAGTTACTTATAAGAGAACTGCGTTTTATGGAAAATATTTTATTGCAAACCTTACGAAATTAAGAAATCAACTAAGTATAAATGTGGAAAGGGAACTATCAGTGCCTTTGTTGAAAAGTTGTATTACCTAAAATAATCGATGAATCTGCCCCTTTATACTATTTTTCTAGTTTAACTTACATGTTGTTATAAGTTTAACATACATTGTGGCTGGCTCAACAAGACGACAAGGGATTACTCTATTTGTCACCACTGTTTGTTACATTAAGTCTGCTATCCCAGCACTCAACTTTTTGAGTTTCAGTAACGTTTATGTATAAAATTGTTATTTGTTGTTAAACAGCATGTCAATGAATTCACTAATTATGTGAACTGAAAACACATTCAAATTATGTAGCACTTACATTGAAAAAATAAGTACGGGACGGGAAATGGTTCATTTGCGTAATTTTTCATTAACTTGCATGGATGTTAAAAGAAGTTTTTTATTCTCT
This sequence comes from Druceiella hillmani, assembly GCA_039881145.1. Lineage (NCBI taxonomy): Eukaryota > Metazoa > Arthropoda > Insecta > Lepidoptera > Hepialidae > Druceiella > Druceiella hillmani. The sequence goes on along the minus strand of JAYKKI010000066.1, from coordinate 12,858,076 downwards.
ATCTGGAAACATATTTTCACACCTGTCATACGCTGTTTTTAGTTATGCTCTATATGGGGATAATGCAGCTCTAAAAACCTCTTGTGTTCCTTAAAGTACCTTCTGGCCCTGACTTACTCACTATTCAAACCATGAACATAAATACTCTATCTTCACAAAGTACAAATAGTTTGTAGCTCCACTTACAGGAATTATTCAGTATTTTTATAGCCTTGGTGCACAAATTTGTTCATCCATCAACAGCGCTCTCCTTTAAGGTGTACCTTGATATTTTTTCTTGGCCTTTTCTAATTTTTTGTAAGCATTTGCATCCTTAGTTTCTTACGGACACAATGGACAGGAAATGTTCAATATTTCATTAAAACGAAACTTCTTGTGCATGATTTAAAATAAAGTTAAACATAAATGGAAGGAATGACATCTAGAACAAAGAAATTTACTTTTCCGTACATGAATACATAGAAAAACATAATACATTCTTACTTCCTGTTAGTATATATTTTCTAATAAAAACCCTTTTTCCAAACTTGAAACACTACATGAATGATATTTTTGAATTTTGATTTCTCTTATACTCGTATTATATCAGAGGAAAAACATTTTTTAGCAAGCTTCTTTATGACTAAACTATGGTTAAATTAAATGTTGCTGCCTGTTTGCATTTTAACATAGTTTGCTGCAAATATTGGTTGTGACATGTATTGCACTGAATATAATATAGGATTATGTTCTGTTGAGACACTCGCCATTATATTTACTTTGAATTGATAATTTTTTTTTGGTTTGTTGTTCATTGTTTATTAAAATTTACAGACCCATTCGTCCAAAAATTCTTATACACTAGAACATATTATTATTACTCTTACTACTTTATTTGTATGCTCTTGGCAAATAGATAGAAATATTTTACTCATTATCTGTAACTGAACCTCAGACATCAATTAAAAGGGTTTAAACTGCCTAAACATCATTGGCATTAACCTAGAAGCCAAGCAGAGTGCAAAGGTATAGATGACTGGATTAGGTCACTTTTCAAAACAAATGGACTAGATTCACATCAGACTTATCCCTCTTTTATGCAAGCTCGTTGATCTTCAGTTTCAGATTCAGGAGCCAAGTCAAAAAGTTGACAGAAGACTGTAAAGCCACAGCATCAAGAAGGAAATTTAGCCTTCGCTGTCTGCTGCCTCCCTCAGTGTCAATAAACTGCGATGCCAATCTGTAGGACTGCTACTGCTTGGGCATTACCAATGAGCAGCATTCCAGTTTCATTCCAATTGTTGTCTGATTTTCTCATCGCAAGGTCCATTCTTAGTTGGAACAAAAAAAACTGCTTAATTGTACATACACTTTTATTATGGAGTCATAATACAAGTGAGACAAATTTTACAAGTAGAGGTGTATACTATTGGGAATCTGCTGAACCAGGGGTGGAATAAAATTATCACGTTGCCTGTTGACTTTTGTTCTTCCCTTGGCAATAACTAGCAGAATGAAAAAACCCACTGCATGCCAGATCAAAGAAATGACTGATATTTATTACATGACTTTGGTTAAATTATTAAATTTTACATTTAGATCATTTTGGCTTCGTATACACAATTGTATAATTTTAAGGTTACAATAACGTTATGCCTTAATTATATAAAGATTATTGTATTTTGGTTTGTAATTTTCACCTATTCTTTGTTTTGCATGTGTAATTATACATTTTTTGGTTAACAATATTTTATTTAATTATTAAATAACAATATTTTATTTAACATTTTTCATATGTTTTACTGGTATTCCTCAGGGTAATATCAGCAAATATAAAATAAAATGTATGTTTTATATTTTAATATATTTCAATTTCTCGTTTTATTAGTTTTTGAGTATCTTCTTTCTTCCCTTTTATTATTGTTATTTATTTATAAATGCTATGTCTTTCTCTTTATCTAGCCCCTTCCTTTCCTTTTCCTCTAACCTTAAACAAAATCTCTTCCTTTAGGAGTAAGTGTCATTAGAAGAATAAACATCGTCTGTTTATTCCTTTAATGACACTTATTTACCCATCTACTCCATACTACGTTTTCAAAAGGTGATGATAATTTGTGTTGTTCGCCCATTGTTCTAGTTTTATAGCTTGTTTTAAGAATCGTTCATTGCATGCCTGTCTAATTAGTGAAATTTGGTTGAAACCCTATATCCCGTCAATATTGTTCTCACTCACTTATTATAAAACTCAATTATCATATCAGGAGACGTGGTGTAAGAGTCGAAATACATCTTCGGGCTGATGTATCCTTTAAAATTATTAAGCACTCACTTGCCAACAACTCATCCACTGTAAAGTACCTCTACATAGAAATGTCTATTCATGGGTGTCAGTTCTTTCCTGGAGACTGCTATTTTCCCTCAGATATTATGAGAGTGTGAGGAGGAGATGAAATGTGAGTGTAAATAAGGCTTTCAAAATCATTTCAGTAATTTTTAAAGCCTTATTTATACCCATGTTCCTTCTCATCCTCACACTGTCATAATAGGTGAGTAGACAAACTGTGGCATATTATTTGTAAAGGCAATCTAACTATAATGCCATCCTTATCCACTTTCAATCTGACTCCCCAAAATCCATCATTTATTTAGTAAAATTTCTGTTCCTAGATGTTCCCACCACAATTTCACTCTATCTGTTTAAAATTTCCTATTGTAAATTTAAATTGGAAATTTTAAATGATTTAACTTCTATTCATAAATAAAAAATTCATGCAAGATCAAATACAAAATGCAACCAAAATGTTAAGCAATATTATCAAATACTTTCATTATCAATGAGTTATTCACACTGCAGGTTGTTTAACTGAGTGTTCCGTTTATGAGTGTCGAGGAAAAATAAAATCAATCATTTGTTTACATCACTTTATTTTACGTAAACATAGTTAAGTTATAGTTTACAATCTAGTGACAATACAAGTATATTAGGTAATTACATTTGAATTAAACAATATTCAACATCATTTTTAAACTAGTTAAATATAAATGATAATGACCATACTACCATACAGTGCAGTCATATATGTATTTAGATAAATTATTATATTAATAAGTTACTACTAGCGTGACCCGTGCGAAGTCTTCGCATTATAAATTATTCAACTCAATTTAATAAGTCAAAATTGATTGCAGGTATTCAATTCATTTCTAATTTTGCACACTGCTTATTACGTTTTTATTCCATTATGAAGCTCAGATGACAGATCAAACAAATATTTTACTAAAATTGACATATAGAGGCGCAAGTATCAAAAGCATTGAGCTAAAGCTCCACTTTATTTATACGTGACTGGATTTGAAATTAAACAAAAATTTTACCGACCGTCAATCATATTGACGTTGAGCCGTTAGATGGCAGCATTGCTGTTTTGTGTATATAATTTTAATAATTAATTAATTTGCAAAAACTAAAAAAAATAATAAATTTTTTACTTGTGGATTCCGGTAGAGCAAGCAATTATATATAAAATGATATATAATTTATGTGGATTAGTTGTGAGGTTTTTTCTAAAAAGGGAGAGTAACATCTTAACCTTAGCGTATTAATATATATGATGTTGCTGAAAATTGGTATAAATAAATTTACGTAAAATTGAAGTATCATAAATGTGGCAAAATTTATAAATATTTTAAAATGCGGATGCAACATCATCACAAATAGAGTAATTTTACAAGCCCTCATTTTCAAATAATAGAAATTGTAATAAGATTAATTTAAAAATTGTATTGTTACAATCTCATATCATAGCAGATTATCCATGAATGCTGAGGAACAGTGAGATACGAAAATTCTGGTTTTTATATAATTTATAATTATATAAAAACCAAATGTTTGGGAATATTTAAAAATCTAAGTTAAAAATGAAATTTCTTCATGGATAGATAGGATTTTAAAGTATTCAATACATTCATTAGTCTGAAAATTAATCATTGTAAAATGAAATACCTAAGTACGTTTCACGAAAATGTTTATAAGAATAAGTTCAAATCTGTTAGATCAGCATAAAGAAGAGTGGCAATATTGAGCTGCATTATCTCACACTGCGAACGCAATAGAAACCACTGTGAATCGATAGAGAGGTATAAGCAAACAAAAATATTATAAGCACTCAGTAGCTAAAGCCATTAATTATTGAGGAATAACAAGATTAATAATTGATACAAGATTATCTATTACAGATATTCTTCACTTTCCATAAAATGCAACCTTTGCTTTTTATCACCTGTCCCTCAGGTATAAAGGTGTTTTAGCACCGAATTCAAATTTTAAACTCGAATATCTCGGCAAACAACAGGGCTAGCGGGAGGGGAGCGGTGGTGTTCGATAGCTCATTGGTGTGGATTATTAGTTACCATGTCATAGTGGTCTGGCGCATACCACACTTACACTGTGAAAGTGTATTTCTGCGACAGTTTTTCCGTTAGCGAGGCACAACGCAAGTTTTGTAATGATTTTCAAATCTGGCTTTTTAATGATGGGCCTAGTGTTCAATTAATTAAGTTGTGGGTAGCGAAGTTCAGAGCATCAGGATGTACATTAAATCATTCAAATGAATTTCGACTGCAATCAATTGAAAACATTAACCGCATTGCAGCTGTGGTCAAAGAGTACCCACGAAGAATAACAACAAAACATGCTGCCTCTTTGAAAATTCGCCGTCATGGGACATATCTTGATGCGGTGATATCTGCAAAAATGTACTTTAATTTAATTAAAATATTATAAATACAATAATTTGTTTTATTATTATTTAAAACCTTTTATTTTGTTCAAACAAATACTATTGTAACAATACTATAAAAAGTAACATAATACTCAGTTTTCTTAGTTTAAAGGTCCAGTATATTATTATAAAAGTCTCGTCCTGTGCCCTTCTATTCACTAAATGGCTCCATTTGTGTTCACAATATGAGGGAATATGATTCAAAGTTTTAAAAGGGTTGTCAGACTCATTTATGACTTTCTTTAAGAACTTACATTATCAGATGGCACTAGACTAGATAACCAGGATATAATTTATTAAATACCTCATGAATTTGTGAAGCACATGTTTTTTAGTTCCAGGTATGTATTTTGCTCAAAATGTACATATTAATCAAATTTGTTATATGATATTTCGGCCAATACAACATAATTACATTTTCTTGTGTTCGTAATTCTACAATATAACAACAAAAATTCTATTATACTTGCTGAATTATTACACAAACACACACACACATATATATATATATATATATATATATATATATATATATATATATATATATATGTATATATGTATATATATATATATACATGTATATGAAAATGTCGGTACCTTACTAAACTTAATTAGGAACTAAAACAACTTATTCAGAAACTGGCACACTTTACACATAAATCTGATAAATGGAAAATTCTTTATGGCAAAATAGAAAAAGGATAATTAGCATCACATTGTGAATTAGTATTAATAAAATTGATGTGGTTAAAAAAATTATAAATGATAGTACAAAATAAAAATATTTTAGGATCAAATTGCATATTGTTTACAAAGTTTTGAAAAATATACAAGCTTTATATTATTTTTTTGGGAAGTTCCAAATCATAAAATTTAAAGATATTTCATAAGACATATTACACAAAAGTTTTAATTATTAAAATCAATTATTAACATTAAGTTTCTAAATTCTACTAGCATAAATGTAATAGTTTGTGTATTTGTTTGTTTATTTTCAATCATGCAAAAAATATTGCATGGATTTGTATACAATTTTGCATGCGGAGAGACAATAACCTAGAATAAGCAACTTAAAAAAATCAACCGCTAAAAATAAACTCTTAAACTGGGTGATTAAAGTTTGTATAAAAGTTAATGTAATTTGCTTATTTATTATTATTTATTTATTATCTAAAGAAAAATGAAGTTTCAAAAAATCAGTCCCTAAAATGTGCGATGAAAATTAATATGGAAGGTCATATAAATTACTTATTTTTTATTTTATATTATTATTTAAAGAAAAGTTAAATATAAAAAAACAACCCCTAAAATGGGTGATAAAAGTATGCATGGAAGTTCAAATAATTTCTTTATTTATTACTTGAAGTATCTATTTAACTATAATATTCTAAAATATTTTGTTAGTAAGATTGGAAGCATAATAAAACTTTTTCTAACTTACCTACTTTTACAATAAATTTTCATGAAATTAGACTTCAAATTGCATGTTTCATATAGATCTACATAAAATACCTTATAAATTAAATAATGCTAATTCCACAAGACTAAAGCCATGGGAGACAGCTTGTTTATCATATTTAAACAAATTATGCGGATGAGACATTTCAAAACGCTCGTCTATTCTTTTAATGCGACGTTTAATTTTCCTGTACATGTCTTTATTCTTCAGTACATCTGGAGGTGTCAGGTACCACACCTTAGAATGTTGAATAGAAATTGTGACTTCCCATTATTAAAATAAATCACATAAAAAATAAATGAGATTGCTATAACAACGCCAATCCTCAGATAAGAGTAAGTTTTTGTGCCTAATGTAATTTGTGACTCTAGCTTAATGTAATTGACAGGAATAATAAAAAATTTTTGTATCAATTCCTTTACATGACAAAATGTACATTTATGACAGATTATTTGGTAAGTGCGTGATGGTTGTGTTCTACAAATTTTTATCATATTGTGCAATTTGAAATTACTTTTTTCAGCCTATATTAATCTAAATAGGTTTATTTATAGCTGGTGATTAATAAAAGCTCCATTTAATGAATTAAAATCCTAAATAAATGAAATATTACAAGAGATCAATTACAATTGAAGATAAGCTCATGAAATTAAGAATCTTTATCAGGAAGAAAATTAAAGAAGACATTAGATTTTTATGGTATTGTAGATAAGCTCAGCAAAATGAAGGCTTAAAAAACATGGTAGATTTTATTATCCACGCAGCTGTGGGTTTTTTCGGAGTGATATTTACGTCTGACGGATGAAAAGAAACAATTTGACAATGTAATTTGTTTTATTTGGATACTTGTCAGGTACCAAACGGCGAAAGCAAGGATGAAATGTAATGACAATATGATTAATTGTATTTTATTGGTACCATTTGAAGATAAAAGTATATAAATATGGAACTGAGCTGAGATTTTGAGTAAGTTAAAGACACCAGGATCTTAAATATATCTTATAATTTACTAGAAAAAACGGAAAGTAGACAAACTAATTTACGTAATGCTGACTTTTGTGACCTACTCTGCGGGATGCAAAAGATTTTTAATAAATGAGATTTAATTGAATGTTCAACTTCATGGTACTATGATAAGTTAGTATCTTGTAAAAAATTTTCTTTTTCCAAAAATGGTGTTCAATATAACTGTGTCCAGTCCGGTGACTTTTACTGTGCAGGTGTCCAGTAACCTTGAGGAAATACATAACCTCAAAAAGTCTGGGTATAGGGGCTGGGGAAACCTCTGTATCTACTACCAACTTTCTTATTTATGAAATATCTGAAAATGTAGAATGTGATTTGCCGTGCTCTCCGGCTAGTCCCCGGCACTCCCAGATATCCCGGTCTGGGATTGTGAAATCTGCTACCAAACATCACAGAGGGGTGGATACGCAGGCCCTCCCGTTGGTTAATACTACTGGTCTGAAGGATCAACACTACAGTATGAACAGAACCAGGGCAATACCAAAATAAAAAGGTCATAACCCAACAGATCTTTCACAGAAGCATCCTTGATGTAAGGCCAAGATCATAATCGCTAAGCACTAGCCCAGGGCCAAATTAAATGATTGGTGTACCCGATGAAGAACAGGAGAAATACAACTGTAAGAAAGACATGAGAGGCAGTCCAATCTCATCACAACACTAAGAAAGCAAGCCATCACCGATATTTGTGGGCAAACTTAAAAATATAAAGCCCCTATGTGTTCTCTTATTTCAAGTTGCAAAAGAACAGTATGTTATAAAACTGCTTAGAGACGAATAAGTTAAAATACAAAGTAAATCCCCAGAAACATATAATATCGTCATTAAAGAACTCAAGGTCAAAAATACAGAATTCCATACTTACAAATTAAAGCAGGATAGGGGATTCAAGATGGTGATCAAGAGATGGCATCACTCAACAGATATCAAAGTAATCAAAGAATAGTTCAAAGGTTATGGTCATACAATTACCAACATTTGGAACGCCGACCAAAAGTTCACAAAATCACCTTAACAACTATTCTTTGCTGAATTGAAACCTGAAACAAACAACAAACACATTTATAACATAAAAACCGTATCAAGTAGTCATAGAAGACCGCGTACCAAGCGTGAGCTACCACAATGTACAAAATGCCACAGGTATGGACACACGAAAGGATTTTGATTGTCACAAACTGTTATGCGTCAAATGCGCAGGAGACACCAACAACCTTCAGAAGCCGTGAAATGCGTCCTATGTGATGGTAATCACTCAGCTAATTATAAGAGATATACAGTCTATAAAGACCTACAGAGGAATATATATCCCCCTTTATGACAAACAACAAACAAGAGAGCGAACCCCAATGAGAGTAAACAAAATAACAATAACAACTTTGAAATAACAGAAAAGCCAAAAAATTTGTAGGGCAGTGCGATCACATAAACCACCTGAAATTAATAAAGTTGATAAACCAACATCAGACCAAGATAACCTAGTGTTTCAAGAGGAAATGACAGACCTTCTACAGGCAGCCGTATAACAAAAATATAGTAATGACATTCCTTATCAAAGTCATAACAAAAATGACCCCGTCTTCACTTTGAGAATTGGGGTATGGAACTCTGATATGTTCCTAAACACTAAGAGTATTGACATAATGCCTATATCTATAACCCATTTTATCACTAAAAACACAATTGTAATTCTTTAATTTACACCATCAAATAAACAATTTCCAAAAAGAGTCCACATTCCAGTAGTGTCATTCAGGGCATATCTGGACCTATTATCGTCTCAGCCATGTACAGTCCACCACGTCCCAAAATTAAATGTTAAGATTACATGCAATTCTTTCAAACACTATACAATAAATTCATAGCTGGTAGTGATTATAATGCAAAAAATAACTATTGGGGTTCTAGAATAACTCTATCCAAATGAAAAGAACTCCTTATATGTGTCTTAAAATTGGGCTTAAAACGGTATCAACTGGGGAACTGATCAACTGGCCATCAGACCTAAAAAAATTGCAGACATTATCGACTTTCGTATCACAAGAATATTGTGAGTACATCTATAACTGCTGAATATCACTACAAATTATCATCTAACCATTCACCTGTCGTATTCACACTCTTTGAAAAAGTTATCATGAAAAGCAGTACATGTACACTATATAGTAAAAATACGGACTGGGAAACTTTCCGAAGTGAATTTGAAAGTAAGCTTTACACCAATGGTCTACATTGGTGACCATTAAAGACCAAAATGTATGTCATGGAAGCAGTCGAGAACTTCACCACCACCATTCAGCAAGTTACGTGGAACAACATCCCCCCAATCAAACGTAACAAACCTAGTTACATTAGCCAAGAAAGATTATTAGCCTAGAAAAGAAAAATTCACAGAGAATGGCAAAACTCGAGGTACTCAACCACACGTCGAGGATACTGAAAGGAGAACCAGACAAAAAAAAAAATAATGAGGTCTAAGATTTCCTGAGCAAACCAGATCACACCGTTGCAGCCGACTACTTCTTGTGGAAAGACACTAAATTTACTCAAAAAACCTATCATGCACTAGCCCCCGATCTTTAAGATTTGTGGCAAATGGGTCAAAAGCCATAATTAAAAAGAAGACACATTTGCTATGCACCTTGCAAGTATCATCACCTGTTACGACTTTGAGGGTGCTGGTGGTGGGGGATGCGAAGTCGATTCGGTGTATGCTAATTAAAACTACTCATTCAGCTAACTCAGTGCTTGAATACTACACCAATGCCGAGTTTATAACTGCTATTAAGCGCATTGATCCTAAAAAGGCTCCTGGATATGATCTAATTACACCCCGCGTCTTGAGAGAACTACCTGCTATTGCTATCATCTACATAAAACCCACCTTTAACGTCATTATGTGCACATTTACAAAAAGAAAAGAAAGTCTCTCAGACAGTCACAATTCTGTAACCTGATAAAAACAAACATGAACCACAATCCTACAGATCGATCAGCCTGTTGCCTATACCATCTAAAATATTTGAAATACTTCTTCTGAGGCAGATTCTACCGATAATAGAAAATAAAAAACTTACACCTTCAGACCAATTCTATTTTCTTTAAAGACATGGCACAATAGAACAGGTTCACAGAATAGTAAAAACTATAAACAATGCCTTTAATTGCAAACTCTATTGCACTATAGTGTTCCTAGATATATTACAAGCATTTGGATAATCAAGAAGATGCACTGGATGCAACGTAAGCAATTATAACTATCCCTGCAGTGAAAACTTATGATTTATAAATGTATTATTACATCTATTTGGACGTACGGGATTCAGCTGTGAGGCACCAGCTCCAAGTCTAATGTCAACGTTATCCAGAGATTCCAATCCAAAATCCTGAGAGTGATCGCCCAAGAGCCTTAGTATATTACAAACGAGATCCTACATAATTCTATATGTGTGCCTACATTTGTGGGAAAAGATCAAGAAAATTACTAAAAATTAAAAAAGTTATCCCAACGAACTAGTCCAAAACCTCATGGCAAACATTTTACTTGCTAGGAGACTTAAACGGAAAATAACCCGGGACCTCATATGAGGAAAAACAAAAATAATTTACAAGGACATGTCGCTGGACACCTACTTTCCAAGACTTAAAGAACAATGATCAAAAAATTGCCAAATGTCTCATTGACAGAGACAGATTGCAATCCAAAGAAAAGAAAAAAAAAATGTTGTCTACTATACTTTTCATGAGATCAACAAAATGCACGTAGGCATCATTTTACTGAAATATACTTTCATAATAAAAGAATATCTAGGAATTAAACGAGCATCAATGAGGCTTTCCTGTATAAGTATCCTATTTACATTGATAAAGCGGCTCAAGTTCTTGTGGATGATTATTTCTATTTGTTCTTTTATTCAAATCAAACTCTTTAAAATTGACTAAATGTGAAGTTTTATTTAATATTTGGTCTCATTGTGTTTGTTTTTCTTAATTTTTATATCCAACAACTTTATAACTTGGCTATTTATACTTTTATTCAGTCTCGGAATTGGTATTTGTTTTATAGCTATGAAAACGTGATAAGTAATTTCATTAATAGTGTAAGGCGTCGCACGTTTTTTCGCAATGCGGACATCAGAATTGTGAATGTACATGAACGGGTCCATAAATGGCACCTTTTAACTTTTTGCTGGCCACATATAAAGAACATGTACGTTATGTATTTAATTTTTAAGTTTAATGCTGTGTAAATATACCAATAATAAACTGATTTTTGTGCTGACTGCAGCATTTATCGAAGTAGAAAATTATTCATCAGAGCAAGAAGATTTTTTTTGCAAGTATTTTAGAAGAAAATACCTATTTCATTTGCCCCCCGAATTTTCTTGAGATTCATCCCAAAAGAAGCATTTAGTTGTTTAATGTTTAAGTTATGATATATTAAAGATTAAGCAGATTATTTTAGACTTGTGTTAGTTTGGAACTATCATCAATGCTTAAAAATTATATTATTCATAAAGTCTACTAGTGTAATTATGAGTCTTCAAAGTTAGGAAGTAATATATTCAGTATAATATATTCAGTATAATTATATTCAGTATATCAAGAATATAGCAAACTTTAAAGTTGGGTTGCATAATTTCAATACATTTAATATTTAACATACAGTAACACATATATGATAATACATAAACGAATATTGAAATCACCTAAAATTACATACTATACTCTCGTCTAAAAATATGTAAATACATCAAACGAAATTGATATAAAACATTCGCCTTAATCCATAACTAGTAAGTCAAATATCAACGCTCGCATAGGGAAGTTTCATGCAGACTCTCTTATGACTTTTGTAATTTATACCTTATATACTATTCTTTTCACTAAGAACGCACATTCTGGGTCATTATATTATTTATGTGATGTAGCATTTTTTCATAATTTTTGTACCGAAAGTCTTTTTATGATCATCTTATTTGATAAAAATAAAATTACCATTAAACATAACTGTTTATTAGACCATAAAACATAAATGTACCTTATGTTTGGTCTATAATTTACTTATACCTATAAATTGCTAGTGAATTTTCAAGCAAGATACTTCTTCATAATTTTTAAAACATAAATTTTTAGGATTTTGATATTTAATTTAATCTAATTTTTTTTTAACAAGTGGTTTACACAAAAAACAAACTGTTCATCTATAAAAGTTAAAACAAGGAATATATTAAACCTATATATTTGAAATTGGAAGTAATGAGTGCGACGTTGAAATTGAGAAACTAACTAACAATTTCTGAGTATGTAGGTTGCAGGTGAGCAGGAAGCTGGGAGGTTGTACCATGGATATTCTTGGACCAAATTTCACGCAGTTCCCAAACTGAATTTACTAAATGACTCTACATTGATATTGTATCCAGAAAAAAAGATACAATTTGTGAAATTATAGGACATCAGTCAATTAAATCTATGTTTAAATCTGTGATTTCGGCTGAAACATTTGAATTCAAAGAGAATTTTCTCGTGGTATTTCCGTCGTTCCATGTCCACTTCATTGTTTATCTATGATTAAGCATAATCGAGACCAAATCTGACTTTGAACATACTATTGCTCATCAGCTAACATTTTTTTATCATCCCTTGACCTAACTTGCCACTTTTTAAAATCTATTCTATAAGAAAAGTGAAGGAAATACTCAAATAAACGAATCCACGAATGTAGAGGTGAGAAACCAAATTCAAAATGATTTTCATCGCTTTCTTTTTGCAAGTAGCTATCTATGTCATTCATTTCTTTGGGTATTGCTTCACAAATATAATACTTTGAAGGTGATGTTCCACATAACGCACTATAAATTTTACCATCAACCATAGTCAGTTGCAAAGAATGTTGGATGTTGAAAGCGCATTCCTCTAATATGTATGTTGTCAGACACAAGGAAGCTAGCTATCTTCTCTTTAAAATAAGATTCCTCATTCTTAGATACAGTAAAACTTTCCTTCAGAAATTAGAAACGAATGGGTCTATAATATTTCATGGAAGATGGGCAGGGAGTTTTTTCATAAAATTTTGGATTCCCTATCTGAATTTGTCTCTAGCTGCAAAGGAATGAAAGAAGTTAGAAATAAATTACTATCATCATCTAAACTAGAATCCGCAAAAGACTGTTTGTACTGTCTATGACCTGTATTACTTTCATTAAAATTATTCCCAATTAAAGTTAAATTAACTGACTCTACTGGAATATTATTTAAAACAATTTTGACTCTGATCTGTGAAGTTATGTGATCTTACAAACTTTGCAACTCGATCTCAGCTTTTGATTCTGCTACCACCATATTGCTAGGATAGCATTTTTCTTAGCTTATAAATATTCTGATATGATGGTAAAACTTTACGAGAAGTCTTACTTTTAACAAAGTTCATTATCAACAAATATTGATATTTCGTAAGCTTAACCTCCACAAAAATTAATGTTAATGCATTCAAACTGTTGAGTATTGCACTAACTGCTGTATCATCAACCAGAGAAAAATCCTTTGACCGCCAAGATTTCAATCTTAAGGTCACTAAAATCTTTCCTTCGACGACCGCAACCAGAGGAATATGTACTAGGTTGTGCTAAATCACATTCAGATCTACATTGCACATCAGTTTTTGCTAATTCAATAAACTTAATAGCACTAAACCAGTCATTATACTTTTTAAACATTTTTGATCTATTATAATTCACAAGTTTATAGTAATTGTCGACATTTTTACAGAAATCAAGCGCACGTTTATCTAACAGACTGAAGTTCTCCTTTAATATATTCACTGAAGTTCTCCTTTAATAGGACGTATTTCTTTGAGTTATAGGATGCAGTAAAAGGACATACTGAAAAAAAAAACATGAACATATTTATCAGTGCTGTCAAAAAACTTTGATAATGTAGAGAATATAGACATATACTATATAACTCTACATTATCAAAGTTTCTATCTGTCTATATTCTCTACATTATCAAAATTTTTCTAACAGTACTGATAAAATATGTTCATGTTTTTTTTCAATATGTCCTTTTACTGAATCCTATAACTCAAAGAAATACGTCCTATTAAAAGAGAACTTCAGTGAATTAAAAACATACAGTTTAATTAACTTTGCAAAAATTCCGTAGACTTGCTATAAAAAACATATGTCACAAGTTAACATAAAGAGCCATAGCACATACAGCCTATATCAGATTATGTTGTTCATACATTTTACGTTAGACTACATTTATATCAATCTGTAAAAACATATTACAACAATTGCGCATGAATGCTAAAAATTGTAGTATCAAGTGAAATCAAAATTATGCATTTTTATCTCAAATTATAATTAACCTTCATAGCACTAAAATATTACAAATACTACAAAACATATCAAATCAAAATACAGTTTTTCCATGCCACAAACATACAAATAAACAAACAAATACTAGGCAATGTTATCTAAAGACGAGTAAACTAAGCATACTTTAGAGGTAAAAATACAAGTGAAAACAATTATTAGTGGTGTATTTATACGTTTTTGGGTAGTTTGTTTATCGTACTAATTAGTGAAGTAGTTAGAAGTGAGAATTTAAAGTAATGATTTTTCGGTTTATGACCTATGAATAGAACTACCATTGATACAATGTACCATAAGATTCCAATTGGTATATTTTTGGGTATAATTTAAAAATTAGTAAAATTGGTCATTATTTTTATTCTGTGAAAATTTATTTCAGGATAATATGAGAGGAAATATCCACCAATTTTCTTCCACCTGTTGACACTGTTTTTACACATCATTCCTGATTATATGTGCTACATTGAGCTTCAATATTTTTTCTGTCCATTCAATATAAAATGGTAAATGCATTTTTTTTTTGACGCTTCATACAGTAGAAATACCTTATGTTCAAAAATTAGTTATAAATTATTGTAATCATTTTATTAATTTATTTATAATAAATCTAACGTAATTGTGTTCATAAATTAGTAATTGATAAGTTGCCATGTTAAAAAGATACTTGGTATATTATTATAAGATTCTTATTATCGTACGACTTCACCTAATATAGCAAAAGTTATATATTTACTCTTGAGAACTACAATTAATTTTACATTTCGTCCTTGGTGCAATAATTATTAAGTTTAGGGAAAAAGATTAAATATTTATCGGACAATATCCTACTTGGTGCTTATCATATTTGACAGACACACAAATTGTTTTCAATACTTTTGCTCATTCGATATTTAAGCAATACATAATAATAAAAATTTTAACTATATGTAATTCCCCAAAATTTAGTGTTAATGTGCCTAGCTTTGTATTGTTTTCCCAGAATTCATCACGAAAGCAACTAGATCAGTAATTATACCTCAATAGTTATACTTCATATGTACATACTATACAGTCTGTGAAAATCTGGAAACTATATGCTATCACATTACAAAAGTTGTATATCAGTTTGATTAGTAGTTGTGTGAATATTTGAGAAAACAAACATATAAACAAAGAAAAAGAATTGCATCTTAATAATGTTAGTGAAATTATAACAAACACTAGGTATTAGGCTATGAATAGTAGCAGTTTTAATCAAATAGTTTATTATATACACTTCTAAATACAACCATGATAATTATTTCAGCACAATATTTTTAATTTTTGACAAATATACAAATACTAGAAAATGTATGAGAACAAGTTTGTATGTTAAAAAATTAAGATATATTTATGTAAAAATATAAAATATATGTATGTAAAAAAATAAAGATATATATATTTAAAAAAATTTAATATATCTAACTTAAAATCAGCTTAATAGTATAACATAAAACAATTGTGAATTTTTAGCATTGCGAACAATCAACTTTCAGTATTATCTATTGTTGACGGTTCCTTAGAATTAAATTACGCTAAACCAGTGATAATAAAATAGGTGTCAATTAAAATAGTAATGCCAACTACTGATTAACCTTACATATTTCTTAACAGATAACTTATAGTAATTATAAAGCAGTTTTTAAAAAGAAAAAAAAATAACGGACGATTTTAACAATGCAAAATACATTTTTTGTATCAAACATTATCTTGTCTTTTTCTTTTTTACAGTAGAAAAATATTTCATGAAAATTGAAACACGAGATTCAAATATATTTGGGTGACACCGTCCCTCATCATTTTGTAGATTTAAAACGAATTATATAATCTCACATATCTGTTTATATGCTATATACCTGTGAGCAAAATTAGCATTATAACATTATTGCTGACAATCTATCTGTTAATTTATAACAATATATCTAATCGATGACCTGTCTGTCTATACTGATGAAGTACTGCTTTATTCTAGTTCCAAATGAGACTTTAGCTTCACGGCCACTAATAATATATAGCTTCCCAAATAGAGTAATTCCAAAAAATAACACTTAGTATGGACGCTTTCCCTTAAATCTAGTAGGGAGTTACATAGCTCAAAATTAGAGAAATAATTGTGGTTTTATTTCTGACGTTTTTAGAATTTTGGGTCTTAATGCCTTAACATATTATAGTTTTGTGGTTAATTCTTAATGTTTTTTGTTTAGCTGCTTGCTTCCCAGCATAAGAATTCTGTCCCTCCAAATCATCCCCTAGATGTCCTTTGCGTGACTAAGGGAAATATTCAGAGGATGGGTAGGGGCATACTTTTGAGTACAATTTCTATCAACTGTGAGCAATCCGCAGACCAAACGTGGTTTTACGCCAATTTCTCTTTCAGAGTATTGAGAAAGAAGTTTAGGCCCAGAAGTGAACTATTTAAGGTGATGAAATATATCAATAATTAATTACATTTTCCTGTATTTTACTATAAATATTCACAATTATTTTATTAAAGCACGTAAAAGTAAACAATACGAAGTCTTTAATATTTTCAAACCGGTTTGTTGATAAAATATTACAAATGAAGATCATCCTCATTGTATTCATCAGCCACATTACCCACGTCTCGTATTATTATATTGTTTAGAACAACGGCTCGTGGGGTAATATTATTTTGATGATGGGATTATATTATATACTATATGGCAATATCAGATGAGCGTTTGCATTTCGTTTTAGTTGGTAAGTACCAATCATAAATAATTAATTGGTCTTTAGTATGGACTGGAAAATCATTCACACAAATTTTGTCAGCTGTGGGATTTTGTTAACTAATCTATGGTCGGTAAGTGGGCTCCCAAAACCATTGGGAAATACTCCGTATATTTTAATTTCGTGAAACAAATAACTCAAAGCTCTATTATTTGCTATGTTTCCAATTAATTTTAATTTACTTAAAGCAGCCTTTAATCATCTCAAAGATCCAGTAACATATGGTAACTTTTTAAAACTCATTTGCCTCTTGAGTAGTCAACTGTCTGCTGCTTCTTCAAGTTTTCGTTATCGGCATTTTATCATTATATCCCGAAGATTTCATTACCTGCACAGCATCTTGAAACCCTCTATCTAAAATAAAAACGTAATGAACCACTGGAATAGGTAATAACTATTTCTTAAATATCTTTTTAATATGATCGCATATCGGCCAGTAACAAATAATATTGTGTCCATCACAACTATTAAGTACAGTATGTACAGTTTCCGCTATTTATTTCTGGTGCCATCATGAACTATAATAACCCTGTCCTTCTTTCTCTTCACCAAACAAATTGTTAGGTATAGATACACTTCTTGATATGAGTTCATTTCCTGAAATATGATCGTATCAAACATGTCTAGGTACAAACTCTCTAGCCAAATAATTTCTCCCCCTCTTAATTTTTGCTTCAAAGATCAAACCTATTAAATTTTTGCCAGAGTCATTTATTAGGCTAAAAATAGTATAAATACTAGTGTTTCACAAAATTGTGAGTTAAAATTCCAAAATGATAATAAAATAAATGGTCATTTATGGAATTTAGTTTCATGAAATTAATAAATAATCGGACTGTTACTGCAGTTCAGAATGAGTTGGCAAGAAATACACGGTTTTCTCTCCATCTTGACTGTCACCAATTAAAATGACACTTATTCAAACACAAGGTAAAATCCGAGTTCAAAATCCACACAATCGTCAACATATATTAGCAGTTATCGAAGTCCGTAAAATATTAGTTTCATAGTTGTAGAAAGTCACAGAACATCAAGGAAAACACATTCTTTACACTGCGAATAAAAATCTGTGAATTTCTGGAGCCAGGATAAACAAGGTTCCAACAAGCTTTGTCGATTCTATTATTGTTATAAATAAAGCAATGTCACCAGCGCTATGTTCTGTGACCGGTACTTCACAATTCGAACGCAAAAACTCTGAGAAATATACCACTGATGGTAACCGCTTTTAAGAAATTAATTAAAAACTTACATCTTTATTTAGTTAGGTAATACATTATTGTATGATTTAATTGGAATAAATAACAAATATAATGCCTATTTTTGTTAATATTTTAACGTTTTTAATTAAAAATACTTATTAATAATTATACCGTATTTATTTCTTAAATTTTGAGACCGTGTACTCGATCTCAACTGAGTTTAGGAAAAATGCCCATATAAAGTTTCATTCCTTTTAATATCTTCTATTCGTAAATTCACGTGTCATTAATGATCATGAGAAAATAAAAAATAAAGCTTTTTTTAAATGGTCTTTCCACTTATATACTTAGTGAAATAAGTACGTTTTTAAATAAACAAAACTATACCTGCTGGCTTTAATGCTTTAATACATGAGATGCATTAATGTGTTATATATGTTTGTTTCCCTTGCATATATTCTTTTATATTTGAGGGTAAACCTTATAGGGCCATCAGTTTTTGGACTTTATATACTGGTGTAATATGGTGAAATGAATATTATAAGTTCTTTTACTATTAACTTTCATATGTTTTTTAAGCATCATATTCACAGCACTGTATTTCATTTGTATTATGGAAGTTAACGTTGCAAGTTTTTAAAACCGGCGATGGCAATTAATGTAAAAATAATGTAAATATATTCATTGGCAGAAACCAAAACAGGAATTTGTTTATGGTCGAGTGTCCATCGACAGTGGAAAATAAATTACGTAATTTAATAAATATCTCCCGTGACTTCTTCTACATGGTCCGAGATAAAAAGCACCATTAGCTTAATCCAGGTTATAGTCTATCTGAATGTGAAATTTTATATAAATCCCGGAATTATTTTTTACGTGATTTACGGGCAAACATACAGACTTTTTACTTTCATCCCTCATATTAGGGGTCAATTTTTTTAAGTAGCCTATATCTATTTCAAGCCATTGTCTATCTGTGTGCGAAATTTTATACAAAAACAGGTAGTATTTTTGCATGAATTTTTACCTTCATTGCCTATTTCAAGACTTTTTTTTAATGTAGCTGTGTCCTATCCTGGATCATTGTCTATATGTATGCAAAATTTTATACAAAGCCAGGTAGTATTTTTTTCGAGAACTTTTTACTTTCATCCTCCATATCACCCTTAAAGTTAAGACTGTTGTCAGGTGTCAAATAAAATAATAATGTCAACTGATGATGTAACCTAACACCTTTCTTAACATACAATTTAAAGTAATTTTAAAGCAGTTTTCGAAAAGAAAAAAATAACTGACCATAATACTATAAAACACATTTTGATCAACAAATGTTTGTTGTCTTTATGTTTTTACAGTTGAAAAATATTTCATGAAAATTGAGGTACGAGATTAAAATATTTTTAGGTGACTCCGCCTCTCATGAAGAATCATTTTGTAGAGTTAAAAAAATTATGTAATCTCACATATCTGTATATATGCTATAGAGCTGTGAGCAAAATTAATATTATAACATTATTGATGACAATCTATTTGTTGATTTATAACAATATATTTAATCGATGACCTGTCTGTCGATACTGATGAAGTACTGCTTCATTCTAGTTCGAAATGAGATTTTAGCTTCACTCACTCGTACGTGTATTTTCATTTCATATATGACTCCTTAGATTGTAATTTTGCAGTGGTGCGCAGCGCCTTATAATCAATTACACATAGCTTACCCTAAATGTCTGATTTATATACATCACATATTTATGAATATTTACATATTTTTAATTTTCACGGTATTCAAGCAAATCCACAATTTATATGATCTGTAGTTGAAACAAATCAATTTGGACACTACCAGCATGTAATTTTAAACAAAATGTACAAATTTCATTCCGACCTTATGAAAAGATCGATCTCATAAAAGTTCTTTATGAGAACAGTCAGTTTATTGTAAAAACGCAGTTTGTATGGAAAATATTTCTGAAATAAATTTTTTGCTACAAAATAATTGCGAGCAAAATTCATTTATTGAATATGTTATATATATATATATATATATCTATAAAGGAATAAACAATTGAAAGATTAAGTGGAAATTACATCCACAGGTAACAGTTAATTTCATAACTATTGGTGTAAATTGGTCTGCATTAACGACTTGTCACATAATGTTGTCGGTTTTATCGTTACGATTACCCATGCAAAGATTGAACTTATACTACAATATCTAGTTTCATTATGAAAATAGACAGTAATTCATTTGTGAACAATAAATTTTTTATTATGAAAAGCTTAAACTGTTGGAAACTTAGTTCACAGTGTTATATATTGTTATTGGTATAAGATATTCTTATGTAAATGAAACATATAATCATAAATATAAGTGAGTTTTTATATTTTTGGTTAGATTTAATTAGTTTATACTTTTTATGGTAATAAGGAAAAGTGTCTTATAATTTTCCTTTATAACGAGTTATACTACAGTAAGGGGGAATTTTTTAAATATTTTTCATTATATTTTGTACTTCTAACTACATAAGTAAGGTATATACTTTGATCATGCTGTAACTCTAAATTCGTTACAATAAAATGTTAAATTTCAGAGTCATGCATTATTTTATTGACAATGCAAAATTTACATAGAGGTGACATATACGCTCTAAAAGTTAAATGTGAAAATTCTTCATGTGATAATAGTAATGATGATATAGAATTTTGATTCATAGTCTTTGGTATATAAAAAATGCTAGAAGTGATGATATAATCAGATTTAATTTTGTCCGTTTTTACTTTTTAACTTATTTAAATGTAATGTAATTAATTTAACTAGAAACTGAAAAATTTGCCACCATGTGCACAAATTCCATACTGAAAGAGACTATTAATAATTTCACATTAGAGGAAATATTTGGGAATGATGTGTAATTTAAGATATAGTTCAGTTTGTAAATATTTATTGCATGTAAATATAGCACTGACATTAAAGAAATATGAAAAGATCTTAAAAGTAATTTGTATATGTGTAATGAAAATTTGTTCACTTACATAATTTTTCATTGGCTTGCATTGATGTCAAATGGTGCCATCAATGACACAATGTGGTGTAATGTGATAACATGCAACTGATGGTGAGAGATGTGTCCAATTTCTGAAATATTATCTTAATTAAAGAATGTGAGGTGTGAGGAAAAACTATGAGGTTCTGAGAGTTTTTTTTTCTCTCTCTTCCACTCATCACAGTATTCTGTCATTGACATTTAGCTGCTCTTTTTTCTGACCTCTGTCTGTATATGTCGTTTGAGCTGTGAGGGAATGTCTATTGACCACTCTCACTATTCTTTGGGGCATCGGTTAATAAAATTCTAAATACTATTTCTCCTTAGTCTTGTGTATTGATACTTCCAGATGCCGAAAAATTGGCAGCCAAAGCATTTACGTGTTTGGTTAATCTTTGCTGATTGTTTTGGCTACGGATGGCAATTTCTTGCTTCACAGTTTTAAGCCTTAGGTCTTGCATAATGTATTTATTGTGAATGTATTTTGGAATGTTGAACATAGATCTAATAGCTTTGGTCTGAAACCTTTCCAGTATTTCTATATTACTGTTACTTGCTGTTCCCCAGAGTTCAATTCCATATGTCCTAATTGGTTTCAATATAGCTTTGTAAATTGCCATTTTGCTTTCATTGGTTAGTTGAGATTTTCTACCAATTAGCCAGTATATGTCTCGAAGTTTTGCATCCAGGTTTTTTCTTATACTCCAGAAATTTTTGTGCCAGGTCAGTCGCCTATCCAGGTGCATGCCGAAGTAATTGGCTGTATTATCATGTGGAATTTGTTCTCCATTCAGTGTAATTGAAGGACAGTTGTCTTTTTTTTTTTTTTCATTGCAATCTATCTGGATCAATATTCAGCAATATTTCGGAACTTATATAAATATATTAACTGGTGCGATACTTGTCCATTGACAAGTCCGCTTCTATCAATTAGACTATACTATTAGGTCTTGTGGGTTTTTCCGTTACAGCCTCGGTGGTATTATTGGTGCATTCATCAAGTTCTTTGCAAGTACGTTAGGGTGGTGAGCTAATCTCGTATTATACATTCTCATTTGATCTTGTATCACTTGCTTAACTGTCTTTATGTTAAGGTCGTGGTGCAATCTGTCATTTGTTATATACCATGAAGCATTTACTATCATGCGTAGCATTTTAGATTGAAATCTTTGGAGGATTTCAATATTTGAGTTTGCTGATGTACCACATAGCTGCAATCCATAACACCATATGGGCTTAATTATAACTTTATACAACAATAATTTGTTCTCCAATGATAGTTGCGAGTTTTTGTTTAACATCCAGTACATTTTGCGAACCAGTTGACCCATTGCCAGGCGTTTGGTGAAAATATGTTTCCTCCACGTTAGTCTTTTGTCAAGGTGCATTCCTAAGTACTTCGCTTTGTCCTTTTGTGGTACGTGGACTCCATTTAATGTGACTGGTGGGCAAATGCTTCGTCGATTTGTGAAAGTCACCTGGACAGATTTTGATTCATTGGCTTTGATACACCAATCTCTAAGCCATCTCGCAATGTTATCAAGACTCTTTTGAAGCTTTTGAGTAGCCCTTGCTGGTAGAAAATCTGATGACAGAACTGCTGTATCATCAGCGAAAGTGCCTGTTATAGTCACATCAGAGGTACGTAAGTCAGCAGTATATAAAATATACAGAGTGGGACCCAATACACTGCCCTGTGGTACACCTGCATGGATTTTTTATAATGGGGTTACTTCTTCACCTTGCTTCACGAAGTAGTGACGGTTTTCCAGGTATGACCTGACAAACTAATAGAATTCTATTGGAAGGGCTTTTTTAATTTTGTATAGGAGTCCGTCATGCCACACACGGTCAAAGGCCTGGGATATGTCCAAAAATACTGCAGTACAATATTGTTTATGTTCAAAAGCGCTATTAATGCTGTTAACCACTCAAAATTCCAACAGTTATCAAGTCATACCCAGGAGCCTTGTTAACATCAAGTTTTTTAATTGCTTGTTGAACTTCATGTTTAGAGAAACTTTTAATGGGAAAGCATAATTGATTCATTTGATGTGTTTCGGTTAGGAACTTCGATACAGATTCTGCCTGAGTAGAACCTTGATCGGGATTTGGCAGGAAAACATTTTGGAGATGATCAGCGAATGTCTGCGCTTTGTCAGAATCTTTGGTAGCCCAGCTGTTATCTGTTTTGCGTATTGGTGGTCAGGATATCATGGGACGCTTAAGTTTTTTAGTTGCCTTCCACAATGAGTAGTCGGTCGCAGCAGTGGGATCTAACTCTCCAAGGTATTCCTGAATATTTTGATTTCGGTCATCCCATAATAGTTTTTTCAGCTCAGAGGCCAGTGAATTAAGACGAGCCTTGTCTTTAAGAAAACGAGTTTGTTGCCAAAGTTTACGAGCTTTTCGCTTCTTTGCAACCATTTCTCTGATATTGGCTGGGTACCTTAGTGCGTTGGATATTTTATTCGTGGTTCCAGGTGAAGCGAGCCAGGCAGATTGCTGGATACAATAATTGAAATGTTCAACGGCTTCTTCTATACCAGCCGGTGTTTTAAGTGGTAGGTTCATGTTCAGAGATCCTGATATTGACTCTCGGAAGCAGGGCCAGTCGGTTTTTTTATTATATAACCGGAGTGTGTTAGTTATTTGTGTTATATTTCTCTTCAACAGTATTTCAACCGGAGAGTGATCCAAAGAGAGTTCAGGTATACATTTTCACGTGAAATATGTGCTACCTATACCCTTTGTTATTAGGAAGTCTAAAAGGTCAGGCTTCTTGTTTACGTCAGTGGGCCATTAAGTTGGTTCACCAGGAGATATGCAAGATAGGCTTAAGTTTTCAACAGCTCTGAGTAGCTGCCGGCCCTTTGGTGTTATTATACGTGAGCCCCAGTACGAGTGTTTGGCGTTGTAGTCGCCTCCAGCCACAAATCGGAGTCCTAAGGTGGTGAAGAATTTCTCATAGTCATCCTGTTTTATCTTATTTTTCGGAGGGCTGTATACCGCTGAGATCGTGAGTGGTCCAGCCCAGTCCTCAATCACTATGTTTGTGGCTTGTATTTCATTTGTGCAATAATTAGCAGTCTCGTGATGTTTTATATTGTTTTTTATTAGTATGCCGCTACCTCCACGTGCATTGCCAGCAGGGTGCATCGTATGGTAAAATGTGTATGATCGTAAATTAAAATGACTCTTTACAGTCAAGTGTGTTTCTGATATCAGAAGTATGTCTACTTTGTGAAATTTTAAAAAAGCTTTCACCTCAAGGGTTTGTTGTGACAGTCCATTGGCATTGCAGATTACAATTTTTAGTGAATCGAATTTGTCAATTTTGTCGTAAGTGTTAAGTAGGTTGGTCATAGTAGTTAGCTGTTGCATCAATTGCTTTATCATAGTCATTAATTCCTGAATGTCGTTTCTGTCAGAGTTGATTTGTGTCATCTTTTCTTGTTCGTCAGGCTCGTTAGGTTTTCCAATCAGGATGTCACTATATTTTCTTTGAGTTTGATGTTTCAGAGGCTTTGTTGTCTGTTCAGTTGGTTGAGAAGGTGCGGGTAGTGGCAGCTGACGTTTGTGTACTATTTCGGGTTTGCCGGATAGTTTAAGTCTCTGCAGTTGTTTGTACACTTGACATCCCTTGTAGTTAGACGGATGATTTCCATCGCAAAGGACACATTTCACTTGGTCGGATCGAGTCTTTCGAGGACAATCAATTGAGAGATGATTTCCTGCACACTTAATACACTTTGGGTTTCGATGGCAATAAGACTTAGTGTGTCCGTACTGTTGACATTTGGCACATTGGGGTATTTCTCGTTTAGGGCGGGGGGGTTCAAAAGCTATTTTACAGTTTAGGAGGCTCTTTACTTGGTATATATTTTTATTTGTGTCATTTGGTTTAAGTTCGACTATAAACATTGGCAATGGCTTTTTTGTTTTGCTTTGTTTAATATTCCAGATATTAACACAGTCATGACCCATTTCTAAAAGCTCTTCTCTGATTTCATTTAAGTCTGTTGATGCATGTATATTTTTAAGGACCACTTTGAAGTTTCTTTCATGTTTAGGCTTGTATGTATAAAATTCTGTGTTTTTTATTTCGAGCTGTTTCACTATGTCTCTATAAGCCTCTGATGTTTTTGCTTGAATTTTGACTTGCTCATTATTAATCACCTTAAGTTCATAATTATTGGTACTATGTTCTCTCAGTAAGCTGATAAGTGGTTGAATGTTTTCAACTTTTTCAACGAAAATAGGGCGAGGTCTAATGGGCTTTTCTTTTTTCGTTGGACTTGATTCCTGCATATTGTCATCCTCCAGATGAGAAAATCTGTTTGTTGTAGGGATTGGTTGGGGTTGAGCCAGCCAGTATGTATCTAATTTTGTTTGTTTGGCTGATCCTTTTGTACCATCGGGACTAGAGCGCAGTCTTTTCTTTCCTGTAACCTCTGTCCAATTCATGTGGTTACTGTCTTGAGAGTCATTTAAAGAAGTATTATCCTCTGGTTGTTGAGGAGTGATAATATCATCTTCAGGTTGTTGGAGTATGGAGATTGGAATTTCACCAATAGAGTTGGATCGAGGTTTACTTTCAAACATTCCCTTATGAAATATCTCTTGAAGGAGTGCCTTTGGTATTTGTTGTATCTGTATGTTGAGGTGTATTTTTATTGAGTAAATGATTCATGATGGTTCCCACAAGAAGGGCCGATATATATGGTCACTACTGAGGTGACGTCCATTCTCAGCAGAAAGCTATTTACTACGACGAGTCGCCTGGTACGTCGAGTTTGGTCGCTAGAGGCTGACTAACCTGCCAGTCATACATCCCCTGGGCGCGTGCCGCACAGTGGGATTAGGGGATTTTTTATAGAGGTTACCTTCCTCGTAGCCCAAGTGGCGAAGCTCAGGCTCCCGGTCCTGCGAGACATGACCACAGGCTTACGGTGCTGGGGCACCCCTTTCGGGCTGCACACTGGTTTTTTTGTCAGGGTTGTCTCCCTTAGCTAGATTTATCGGTTTTAAGGCACCGACGACTCGCCTTCGCCCTTCTTACTTTGCTATCAAGGTCACGAGGTAGATGTGTTGTGCAAGACTTGCTGTTGACCATAACATTGCCTGGGGGATTGGAACGACTCACAAATGTGAGTCGTTCCATTCACTACCAGACTGCTGCTTCTTTATGATGCGCGTCTGATAGCCTAATCATGCACACTTAGGCGTACGCTACCGGCTCTAACTCAGCTTTTTCTAGGTACATACCTACTAGCATAATTATGCACCACCGAGGCCTAACACCATTTTCCCCCCCTATATGAGGGTAAAAGTGATGTGTACAGATTTGTTTTCATTTGCTTTTTATCTCCTTATCTCAACTTCAGCAATGTGTTTCTGTAGGTTTGCTGATGCAATTCCTGGATTGTCATTTACTGACATTATTACAGTATCATTTGCATACAGAGCAATGAAGGTATTGTCATCTGTAGGGATGTCAGCTGTAAAGATGAGATACAACACTGGCCCCAGAATGCTCGCTTGAGGCACACCAGACCTGATTTCGTACAAGTCCGGCGTTACGTCGTCAAGTTTAACTTCAAAACATCTTTTGTCCAAGTAGCTTTTCAATATAAAGTAGAAGGAGAGAGGTTGATATTTTTTTAACTTAAAAAGGAGACCAACATGCCAGACCCTATCGAAGGCCTGACTTATATCTAGGAAGACAGCCGAGAAGTATTTTTTATTTTCCAGGGTGAGGCTAATGTTATCTGTCAACATATGTACCCGCTCAATGGTGCCATGTTTTTTTCTGAATCCAAATTGGTGCCTAGGAAGGATAGTGTCTGTTCAGGATAAGTTTTTCAAAATTTTGCCAACCAAAGGCAGAAAACTAATTGGTCTGTAGGTCTTTACTTATATTTCCAGTTGTAGGAACTTTGTCACTAAGGATATCAACTCGTTTGTTAATACAATTTTTATTAAAAGAAGTATAAAACCTGAATGTTTGAATTTAAAGTGAAATTGATTACCTATTAGCTTAAAAGATAGTTACATTAATTAACATAATTTTTAAAGAAAAAAACAACGAACATTGCTTAATCTGGGATCTGTTTCCATAAAGCTTTTTAATCAGTGGTAGAAGGTCGCATTGGACGAGGTTTATCGGTCAGATCAACATTTCCTTCTTTGAATCTTTAGAACCAATGATTGGCTGTCTTGTAAAAGATCTCCCTTCACCCATTATTGTGCATATATTGCATGTTGCATAAGGCTTTCACCCTTAACGAAATCATGAAGCAAGAGCACTCTAAGATGATTTCGAAATACTTCCATTTTTTATTTATTCTTTATTCGCTGATTACACGATTGCAAATGAACAGAAGCTGATACGCCACACTCTTTATATACCCTACTAGAACAAATCTAGAAACTTCAATAACGTTCCAGAAATCGGTGGAAAAAAGGGGCAGGTTTATAAGTTGTCAGCACAATATTAAATTACTTTATTAGTAACAGTATTATTGAATCCAAAAATTAGTGAGTGTTATTCTTCTTTTTTATGTTAAGGTAAACAAGCTAGTCCTCTAGAGACAATAATTTTATTTCTTAATATGGAGATGTAATTAACGTACTTATGATTCCGCCACTTTTATTTATCATCATATTATTATCGATATCAATAGTTTTGATGATGTCAATAAATTTTTGTATAAAGAGCTCAAATACAATATAATGGGACAATAATAAGAAACATCCCAATGTAAAAAACCTTATTACCGTTTTATATTTTATTTTATTATAAATGATTTTTTAACAATGAACCAGTCAAGGATGCATAGACAAATACAACTAAACAGCAGACAATGTGAAAACTACAGTGTAAGAGACCATATAACTTTATCCTCGCAAAGCTCTCAAAAGAAAACTTATAAGCGATTTGGAAATTTGAGATTTCTTCGAATTAGTTTTTTTACAAGGAACAATCGAACAAAGGACATAAATTATTTAATTTATATGATGTATTCTTGCAACGAATTTAGTGGCCAACTTTGAATGCAAATGTATGTATTGATTAAAAAATAAGTATTCAAATTTATTAAGATTGTCGCACATTATCTGAGTTTGAATACTTAAGATGCTGTCATCATTATTTTTTTTAACTTCATACAGACAGAGCATTCGCTATTAAGATTATGTACTCATTTATCGAAGTAGTTTACGTAACAAGGAAGTTTTACAGTTTGGCTTATTAAAGATGTTTCATATATTTGAAATAATAACATTATTCAGATTATATATAATTTATTGTACTATAAATTTTCATTCTTGAATATTTGAATATCGAAATCTGGCAAGTCATACTCACTACAAACCAAACTTAGAATAACATCAAGTTTCAATTTTAAAAGTGATCCTTGCTCCCTTTTCACATTTAGGTAAGTTACCATTAACTCTTTGAAAGTGTGGACCAAAATCAATTATTTTTTTCATTTTTCAGTATGTTCATTCACAGTTATATATCAAACTCAGGTGCATTCATACCGACTAATTAGGACAAAGACCGGTGTCCATTTCCTTAAATTTTATGAAGTCGAGAGCATCGTCTCAGTATTTTTAATGAAATATTATTGAAAAATATGAATGAAAATAATTTAGAAATATGTATAGAGGATGAAACATGAAAAAAACTGTGTTAAAAGTTAAAACTGCCAAAAATCAGACAAAATTTAAAAAGTAAGTGAATCAACCGCACAGTAGTCATGTTCTAACTACTATACTCTGAAAAGCAGTGAAGTTTTTATGTTAGGAAATAAATTTCTTTTAGTAAAGATTTTTTAATAAAATGTTTATTTTTGCATATTGACAAATAGGATGGCATCAAGAAAAGGCAAGGTTCTTTGTAAAAAGTAAGAAGTGAATGTGCATTTATGTTCAATTATTTCATATGGTTCTATGGCCATGAGTGCAGTGATATAGGATTTGCACAGAATTTTCCCAACCTGTGAGACGTAGCCATGAGGGTTTTGAGTGCCCAGCACCTTTTCTCATGATTTTTACATAGAATAGGCTTTTATGAGCTTGTGTATGTGTGATGTTAAGTACACAGCTTAAAGTTTGCACTAATTTTAATGCTTGTGACTACAGCACTGTTATTAATTTATGCCAATGTACAATAAAATTTGTGTTGGTTAAAGCCTGTTCGCTTACCAGCTTGGTTGTAAATCAAAGACTTTCGTCCTGCTGGCTACATGTAATCAACTTGTTTATGTTTTACAGGTATTCGTCACTAGGATTTCCAAGAAGGCTATCATGCAGTAGTGAATTAAAAAAAAGTAAAACTAAGAATTTGTGTTTTACATTAACTTCAAATTATATATTTTGCTTTCATAGAAATTGTTATTCTGAAATGGATAAAATTCATCAAAATAATTACATGAGTAAACATGTGAAAGTCACTCTGGTAAAACGCCGACATATCAAAAACATTACTGTAAATAACCAAAGGCAATTTACTGTAAAGTACAATGTTTTCAGTAGGAAAACGAAAAAGTATGTACCAGTTTATAAAAAGGCTATTATTAGTATTTTACCCGTAAAACCAACAGGTGTAGAAGGTGTCGCAAAAATATATGGTGAGGAAAGGACAATAGCTGAGGGAAATAGAGGTTGAAACCGATGGACTTTCCAATTCATATCACGAAAAGAGGCGGTTCAAAACTTTGTTTTAAATTCAAGCCACTTGAGGTGTGTGTATCTGGTTCTAGACCTGAATATAAAGAAAATGTTCAGGATATACCATGATGATGCAATACCTGGTTATAAAGTGTAAGTCGGATATTTTAGAAACAATGTTTAATACAAGTTTCAATATTAGGTTTGGATCTCCCTGGTCAGACGTTTTTTGTGAATGTCTTCAGTTACTTAAGCTCATCAAATTGTTTAAGAGCAAATAAGAAAAACAGGAACTTTGTACACAGTACAGAAGAACTATGTACACAAACTACATCTAAATTCCTTTTCCATTATTTATGTGTGGTTACTCCAGACATACAAATACTTAGTTTCAACTGTTGAAAGAATTTGCTTTGCCCAACATTCTAAACCAATCATTGTGTTATTCACACCAATTGTGCCTTAATAATTTAACAGTCATTATTGGCAATTCAAAAGCCACCTTAACTCAAAAAATGTTCATGAATATGTGTGTGAAATATGCAATTGTACATACTATTGTTTGAATTCTTTAAACTTGGATAGAAAATCAAAACTAGTGATCGCTGCTCATGGTGGGGGTGGCCAAAATAATCCTTCATTATCCAGCTGGTTCTGAAATACAAATAACATTTCTAGTCACAGATCACTCTTATACACGACCTGATAGAGTATTCGCACTCACAGGCAAAACAAATAAGGCGCAAATAATATATAGTTGAGCTCTAAGAGTACATTAATCGACAGATGCAACAATTCACAAACTTGAAATTGATTTCCCTGTCTTAGAATAGAAAACACAATGCTAAGAAAATTAGTCTAATTTTCATTTCCAAATAAGCAAATACAAACTAATTATTGTAACTCGCTTAAAAACTGAAAAAATAACGGCATCTTCGATACATGTTGAAACATGTATTAATTTTTTAGCTTGAATTCATGTTTCAAAACATATTTAATTGTTTATTTCCCAAAAATAAAAAAGAAACGTAGAAAAACATTGCATGGATTAATAGAATTCTGACTGACAGTGGCTGTGTCGTTTCAGATGCCATCTAAAATAATTTCGCATGACCATACCCATTCAAAGTGTTTCCATATTAAAGAAAGTTAAAAAAATGGATGGCATAATTACCAGTATTGTGGATACTGGCAATTCAGTGTAACTCGGAAAATATTGGATATATTTGGCATTAATTTTGTCGAAATTCATTATTCCCAATTAAATGAAACTACGTGATGTAGTATTATTTCTACTTTCTTTAAGTTCTTTGCTAATAGCCCACCTGAAGATGTTGTAATACAACGAAACCTAGGTCGTAGTAGAGAACTTAAAGAAAGTAGAAATAATACTACATCACGTAGTTTCATTTAATTGTGAGTAACTTGGAAACTTTGAAGATATCAGAAAATTTTTCCAAAACATTATGGGGCGAATGGTAAAATATTCCTCAACTTCAGCATTTCACAAATGTGTTGTCAGATATTAAATAAAACCTGGACTATGAAGAGGAAGTTTTTCAAAATTGGGAAGGATATATTATGGAAGAGGTAATAGATTTCATGTAATTTTTAATAAAATATACTCACAGAAAAACTGGAAAAATTAGAAAAACTTAAACTTAAGATAATAAATTGTAGATAATATAAAATTTAGAAAATAAAAGAGTCTAAAAATTAAATAATGGATTATAAGACTGAAACTTTACCTTCAAACTCTCTGAAAACTCAACTTTACGGTCATAATAAACAACTAAATAATATAATATTTTCATCAAAATATTTTGAATATTTTTGATGTTAGTCTTGACTAAATAATAACAAAAATAATATTGCATACCTTTCGAAAATTTAAACAGTTCCTCATTTTTCATCTTCTTACATAAACCATGATCAAGGTGAAAGAATGTCTCTACCATGTACAATATATTTTTTGAGAAACAAAGAGAACCTTGAGAAACAAAGCAAGCCAAACTACCAGCTTGCTGCACCCACCCCCATATCGAATAGTTTTGCAGAGCTCAATAACGGTCCAGTCACAACCGAAATACAACTATCAAAACCCAATAAACTTCCATCAATATTTTTAGATAAAATCAGTAATATTCGGCCACTAACAAAAATGTTAGAAGTAACAATACTCCCAGTATTTGAAATTAGGCTTAAGAGCGGGTAAAAATACAAGCAAAAAATGCAGAATAATATATAACTATATATAGGTAATTGATGAAAAGAAACATGAAATTCTTCACCTATCAACTCAAAGAAGAGCAAAACTTCAGAGTGTACTCAAAAATATCCATTCCTCTACTGATGTTGAAGACATGAAGTCAGCTCTGGGTGATCTTCATCATGAAATTAGGAAAATAGGAATATTAAACACAGACTTACGAAACAGCCACTTAACATGTTCTACATCGACGTCACACCACAGTCTAATAATAAAGATATTTACAGTGTAAAGAGTTACTTAATTGTAAAATTAGCTTCAAAGCGTTTAGACCCAAATAAGAAATCTAACTTTCAAAAATACGGACACTCCAAAAAAATTTGCCTTCGTCAGTCAAAGTGCGTGAAATGCGCGGGCGCCCATCACACCAAATATTGCCCTAGAAAAGAGCGCTCAGATAAAGTTAAATGCATTTTCCATGATGGTAACCATCCAGCTAATTACAAAGGCTGCATCGTCTATAAGGAGTTACAAAAGATTCACTGCCCACCTAGACAGAGAAAATCTGGGAAACCAAACACACAAATAATCATACCACAATCAAATGAAAATAATCATCAGCCTTGTGCTGAGGTATTACAGCAAAACCTGTCACCAAAACACACTAATACAACCCAAAATAAATAAATCAATGAAGATTGTCTACTAACATTAACTTAACTCATGTCCAAGATGACCTCACACTCAACCACTAAACGTTTGTGTATGGATTGCTAATGGTTTGTCAAATCACTCTGAGGAGTTAAAATTATTTCTGAAAAGACAAAAAATTAATGTGATGCTTATTTCTGAAACTCACTTCACCAGCAGAAACTATTTTAAAATACCCGATTACTCACTACGCCGCACAATGCACCTAGATGAAAAAGCTCACAGTGGATCAGCAATTCTAGTCAAGACTAACATCAAACATTATCAGTGACCCCCTTTGCCCAAGAATACTTTCAAACGACTAGCATTGTTATATCAGATTGGCCCATTGAATTAACCATCTCAACATCTTACTACCCACCAAGACATAAAATCAAGAAAAAAAATTTTGAAGAATACTTCAAATCGCTAGGTATTAGATTCATAGCTGGTCGCAACTACATATTGGGGATCAAGACTAATACTACCATGCCAACCATACATATTGGGGATCAAGACTAATACTACCATGCCAACCATACACATTGGGGATCAAGACTAATACTACCATGTGGGCGTGAACACTTGAAATGTGTCCAAGACAACAAATTGGATATACTCTCAACAAGACAGACAACATACTGGCTCACAGACCAAAATAAAACACCAGACCTAATAGATTTCTGCATAAATCTGCAAAAGAATCTCTGATAAATATATCTTTTGCAGCAGTTGTCAAGAAATGTCATCAGACCACTCATCTATTATTGTAAACCTGTTCACTACTCCTATAGAAAAGAACATGCATAATTGCAGGACTAACTGGACTCTATATCGGCACCTTATTGATACAGGGTTTGCAGATCCAGTGAGACTCAAATCAAAACACGGCATTATAGTTGCTATTGAACACTTCACTGCTTGGGACTACACCACTGAAAACAAACACTGCCAATACTCAATATGTAACCAAACATCTATTAGAATTAGTATCTGAAAAAGAAAGCTCTGGATGTGGTGGCAGGCAACGAGATGCCCACAATTGAAAAAATAACTAAATCACACTATTAGAAAGCTCAAAAACGCACTTGAAAGAGAGCATGCTATCAACTTTTAGTCGTACTTGAGCAGTCTCGATGCTACTGCTTCTTCAGATTACTCACTATGGACAGCTACAAAAAAGTTAAAACACCCTATAACTGCATAGGGCGTTTTAACTTTTTTGTATCATCCTTGCGGATGTCCAGTGGGGAATGGGCCCGTACAGATATTGAAAAAGCGCTAACTTTCTCTACAGTGCGTAAGGAATGGGCGTACTATTAATACATAACTATTAATATTCAAGTCTCACCCAAAGAAATGCCTACCTGAGCATGAAAAAGAAGTCTGTGATTTCCTGGCAGAAGAATCGACTCCCGCTGAGGTGGAACGAGGTATGTCCAAATTCACAAAGAATGAAGTAATAGGTGCAATTAAAAAAATCCTATATAAGAAATCTCCTGGCTACGACCTCACCACAAGCCGCATCCTGGCTGAACTGCCACCTTCTGGAATAAAATTACTCACATCCATTTATAACGCCATACTTAAACTAAAATTCTTCCCACCTCAATGGAAGGTAGCAAAGATAATAATGATTCAAAAACTTGATAAACAACCAGACGACATCAGCCTATTACCTATAACTTCTAAAGTGTATGAGGTATTGCTATTGACTCGCATGATGCTAGTGATAATAGATATACACCTTATACCTGATCACCTGTTTGGATTTCGGCATAAATGTTTATGATTTAGATTAATTTAGATTAAGTTCACAGACTCAGATGAAATAGTAAAATGCTTCGAAGCTGAAAAGTACTGTGCAACTGCATTTTCGGTATATGTCAGGCTTTTGACCGCATGTGGCATGGATTATTATATAAGATTAAAGCATGCATGCCCCCATATTTATACACGACCGTCAAAGCCTTCCTAACAGATAGACACTTCATGATTCAATGTGGAAATGAAGTGATAAACCTGTGTTCAATATCAGCAGGGATCCTGCAGGGGAGTATACTTGACCCAATTCTCTACCTACTCTACACCTCAGACTTGCCCACATGACCAAAAATCACCACCGCAACATTCGCAGACGATACAGCCATTTTGTTCTCACACAGTAAGCCAAAAAATGCAGCAAAAATACTAGAAGATAGGTTAGATAGTATAGCTATTTGGCCAAAGAAGTGGCAGATTAAGGTGAATGAAAACAAATCAGTCAATGTCACATTCACTCACCTATGGGACATCTGTCCACCAGTTAAACTAAATAATGTTGAAATAGCTCAAGCGGACCACGTACGTTACCTTGCTCTACACCTGAACAAAAGATTAACTTGGCAAAAGCATATATTCACCAAACGGAAACAACTTAGTTTTCAGCTCAGAAAGCTCTATTGAGTCCTTGGGAGTAAGTCTCAACTATTATTGGGAAATAAGCTGCTACTCTATAAAACTACACTTAAACCAGTTTGGAACTACGGCATTCAGCTCTGGGGTATAGCTTCCCACTCCAATATCGAGATAATTCAAAGATACCAGAATAAAATGCTTCAGATAATTACAAATGCCCCATGGTTTGTAACCAACTAACAATTGTCAAATAAACTGAAAAAGGCAGCTTCCTTTTCACATTGACGTTTTGACATATTATGTAATTTTACATATATCTACAGTTATAGAGGAAATCAATAGACACACAAAGTCATACAAAGACAGAGTCATAATCCACCCTAATAAACTTGCGCAAAAACTGATGGATAATACTCGAACCAAAT
Organism: Druceiella hillmani; assembly: GCA_039881145.1. NCBI lineage: Eukaryota > Metazoa > Arthropoda > Insecta > Lepidoptera > Hepialidae > Druceiella > Druceiella hillmani. Next base: position 12,822,037 of record JAYKKI010000066.1, on the reverse strand, counting down.
GCCCATTTAAACGTAGAATTCCCCAAGATGTGCTACAATAAAGGCATATAAATATTAAATTTGGGATGCAATATAGGTCACCCTCCTAAAATTGTCCTAGCAACAACCGACAAACTTACCGCTCATCCCAATGTAGTGACAGATTGCAGTATAATTAAGACAAAAAAAAAATAGGGACAAAATATAATGAGAAGCAGTTTTAAATTTGGACATACTAGTTGTTGGTATTTATCAGCGAGACTTGACGGAGGTTGAAAGATTTTATCGTGGACATTTCAGCATTTCAAAAAATCATTCACAGATTTATGGGAATCTGTAAAATCTCATTATTTTGGGACGTATTCAGGGTAGTTACTTAGTTTGTGAAATTAAAAATAAATGAAGTTATCAGTGATCAGCCGAAATATTTTTGTTAATAATTACACAAAATCTGTCATCTCTTCCATCGCATATGTTTCTGAATCATTAAAACTTGCTCTTCATCTTCCATGTTTTGTCCGATTTTGTCATTTGAGGTTTTTAAAAAGTTTCTTGATACCTTCCAATATTTCATGATTCATTATGAATATGTCTTATAAACAATTACATGAAATCTATCGACTTTTCCATTGCATATGCATCTGAATTAATAAAACTTGCCCTTCGTCTTCCATGTTTTGTCCAAAACTTATTAATATTTCTCAACAATATTTGTTAATATTTCTCAACTTCAATACTGAATTTTTGGCCATTCTGCCCATAATGTTTTTGAAAAAGTTTTTTGATATCTGCTAATTCTTCAGGCTTCATTATGAATATGTTTCATTAAAATTACAGGAAATCTATCACCTCATCCATTACATATGCTTCCAAACCCTTATAACCTTGCTCTTCATCTTCCGTGTTTTAGTTAATACCCGATAACACATTTGTATAATACTGAAGTTGAGGAATATTTTGCCATTCAAGATTTTTGAAAAAGTTTCTTTTGGAAGGTATCACTTTCCAATATTTTATGTTTTATTATGAATATGTTTCATAAACAATATATATGAATATGTATTAAAGTTAAGTAATGAAATGACATAATGTTTTTATGGTTTTGTTAAAAAGAAATCTTTGCAAATAACAAAAATAATATTTCATACCTTTTAACAAATGAATCAACGGATGTTTATTTTAAATCTATATAACAAAACCATGTCAATTATTCACACAGGTAATTCTGTGCGTCAAATCTAATAGAAAATGTTAAAGAACTGTATGAGAATTTTAAATCAATTGAAATCAACGCAAACTGAATAAGCAGTCATTTCACATTGACTTTTTGACATATTACATAATTTTTGCTACATGCACAATGTTAACTTGATGTTACCAACAGCGATTGTAACGTATTTTCACATAAAAGCGATTATAACTGATTATTTGAAAATTAATATTGGAATATGCACTTCCTCATAAATAATATTTTAGCCACTTGATGAAAGATCGAATAATTAGTACTCTATATTTTTTTCGTGAAATCATTTAGTAATATTTATAAGAAAATACATGAAAGAAGTGAGAAATCAAGTAAAAACTTTTTATTTTAATTTCGGGAAAGTTCTACCCTAAAAGTATTGTTTTGAGTAACATTTTTAATAAATATATTGCTTTTTAACATCATACTTAAACTCGTACACAGTGGGGCCAAATTTGACCATAATATATTAATTTAATAATTTTTTTCCCTTTAACAATCAAAATAAGTTTTTTGAGTTCTTTACTAAAACAGAATCATTTGGATTTCATAGACAAATATATATATTTAAGGCAAATTGGGGTTAGTTTACTAAAAATGTGTACATATTAATTATAAATTAGTATTGTGTTTGTCATTTAGGGATTACCAAAAAGGTGTCAAAAAATATTTGAAAGATTATTTGCATAACACTTTAAAGGCTTGTGATCTACCGGGATAGGATATACGTATAAAATCAGAAAATATGACAAAAAAGCCTCTCTAACTAGACTAGACTCCATAACTGAGTAGCTAAGTTACTCCTTGAGAACAAATATATATAGACTTAGAACAATAGACACAACACATAATATTTTCCTCTGCGCTGGCACATTATTCGTATTGAGCAACAAGTAAGCATCAAGAACAAACTTGCTTTAGTAATTATTTACAGAGTGTGAGTCTTCAAAATTTTAATCTTCAAAATATTTAGTTTTTGAATCTACAGGAAGCTGGGTCATGCTATGCTGCAATTGTTATTCTATTTATTCAATAATTTATTGAAGAAGTGCAGGATTAAGTTTTATATATTCTAAACTTAACATTATCGGACGAGAGATGAATTAAAAAATATTTGTTTTGTGTTTATAAAGGTACTGACTGATATTCAAATCTAGACAAATACTACTTAAACTTATATAAAACAAGATGACATAAGGTGTTATGAGGAAGGCAGAAAGTCACCCAAAGAAAAACACTATCAAATATATTTTTATTATAGAGAAAATTGAAATTACAACAATATCTGTAATATCATTTTTACTTAAATCATGAATATGGAAGTCCAACACTAGTTGAATAGCTTTAATGAACGAAATGAAAATTGAAAATACAGTATATACTGAAGTACCTGAAGTATAAATTATCTGCCTAGATTAATTCAATAGAAAAATAGACATTTCTAAATATCCTATTTATTTCAACACATTACAAGTTACCTGGAAATTAAACATTTTGTTGAGGGTACTGCATAACCCTTTTGCTATAATTAATATATTTAGCAAATTCAATATGCACAAGGGATTACTTAAAATATCAAAATGACATTGAAGGCTGTCCGGGACGAGGCAAATCTTTGATCACTTCACACCCCTCTTTGCAAGATTTGTATCACTTATATGCCTGTGTTTTCGACATTGTCGAGTCACCATAGGTCTTTTTTAACATTTTTAACGATTCAGCATAAGAAATTTTGTTTGAAACGCAAAATTTAAGACAATCTTTTTGTTCAACTAATTTACACATAATAAAATTTGCAGAGCAACTCTGAGGTCAATCTAATACGACAGTTGTTGTAAACACAGACAGTTGACAGACCACACTCAAGTTTGGCTTGGCAATTAAAGAAGGACCACCCTTAACAATAAAATTTTACCAATTTATTTTAAGCAGTTTGTGTTTTAAATGATTCCAAGTAGTTTTTATACAGAAGGTAATTTAGTTAATGTGGTTTTATTTTCTAATATACTTATAAATTAGTTGGCACTTAGAATTGACTGTAATGCATTTAGAAAGAGAATAGATTTCTTGAAAAAAGACATGATATTTTTAATTGAATTCACTCTTTCTTCTATTCAATACCAACTGATAATTAAGGTCTAATATTTAGATAAATGAATTGACTTGGTCTACTTTGATAAAGTAAACCAGGCAATTTGTCTTCTTACATTTAAGGAATTATTGATTATTGTAGTAACCCAAATCGTCTGAAAGTATTTTTATTGTTGTTCTAGGTTATGTGTAAAAGCAATGGCCTTAAAATTTATGAGCATTGCGAAGCTATAAATTTCCATTCTTGCTTTTATTATAATTAAATTTGGATGTTAGATTTGAAAGTGAAAATAACAATTAATTGTGGATAAAGATTTACCCCCTGGCTTATTTATTTATTAATTATACATACTTATTAATTTCAATATTATCCGAGATAACGTTGAAATAATCATACTAATAGTTATATAAGTAATAACACCAATTGTTGCCCGAAGTACCCATACTTTAATAAATATAATTCCAAAGTGTAATGCATTAAAAGATTCAAAACAGAATTACTTTATGTTAGACCATCGGGAGAACATTTTGCTTTTTGGAATGCAGAAAATATATTAAGAACAAAATTATAATAACATAATCATAATACATTGACAGAAATACAGTTCCCGGAACCAATTATTCTTATAGAGGAAAAGTAGGTTAATGTAGAGTTCGGTAAATATGAATTTTGGTTTGAATTGGGAGGAATTTTTGCAGTATTTACAAAAATATATTACATCAATTACTCCAGGACACATGGGCGTAGCTATAGCTTTGTTATGGGCGGGGTTCAAGAGTTCAAAAGTGTGCAAAGATTAACTAGTTTTTCCCCCAACTTCACACGGAAAAAGGCAAAATTCTGAACGCCTATCTCACTCAATTATAAATTATATTTTAGGGCGCGGATATCCCATGACGGATACAAAATGTAAATATTCCACGAATATTTTTTTTCTCTTATGCGAAGGGGGCGTCTGGACCACCTAAACCCCCCCCACCTCCTTATATACTTCCATGATAGGACATTATTTGCAGTGTAAAGTACGTATTATTTCGACATACAATCACTTCAAGAGAGATATTGATCAATTAAAAGGTTAATGTATTTTACCATAGATGAAAATAGAATCTCCAAGCCATTATTGCCTAACTGGGGTACATCAGCTATATATAATTTATAAATAGCTAGAAATTTTTTACTGGTAGATAAGTAGTTTGTAGTAATACCTCATTAGTGGGTTATATTAACCAAATGCGTCTCTTTGGTGTGCTGGTTAATCGATTTCAAAACTGCTTTCAAGGTATCTATTGGTATGAAAAGATCAAATAATTTGATAAAAGTTGTCATATGGTCGGTAAATGTTGAAAACAATGGCAGTGATAAGCGCCAGTTGAAAAGGTGAATTTTGTGGAGTTTATGATTAAATGTATTGTTAATGAATATATAATATGAGAAATATTGTGTGGGGAACAAACACAACAAGAGGTTAATTTAGTTTATTTGAAAATAATGTACTCATATCTGCGAAATCTTATTTTTTGAATAAAATTAAAATTTAATCAATACAGCACCATTTTCTGGCATAATAAGATTTATTGGTGTTACGTAAATTTATGTAAATTTTTGTATATATTATATTCATTTTTTTTATGCAGCCTCCAGGTTTGTTATCTTGCTCCTAGACAATAAGTTCTTGTAAATTTTATCAAAAATTTAGAGAAATACAATGAGTGAAACTAATGATTATAATGATATGATTATAATCGTAATGAAAATATGATAATATGATTTACGAAAAAAACTTAGACTTTAAAAAATTTAGCTTTTTTAGAGCATATTCTTATTGGTCCTATCATAGCCACATGTGCATATAGTTAATAAATGACAATAGCAAGTAAAATATAAGAGAGTTTCTTAGAAACAAATCACAAATACCTAAAAAAAGTATGATGCATCTTTTATAAGTACTGTTGGGTGTCAGTTAACAAATATAATAATATTATTAATCTTTAAGCTAGCCTTTAAGTAACTTTACATTGCATAACTTTACTTTGCCCGTAATCTAACTTTACATTGCATGTATGGTTTGTTAGTTTTATCTATTCTATGTAACTCTATATCTATAAATCTTTCTTATTAACTGTGTGCAGATGTTTATTTAATTCGGGTTAATTTTTATAACTTTAGATAAATGAGCTCAATAGATATCGATCATATCCAAAAATCTGTGTTATTGTCTTACCGTTTCAGATTTCTACAATAAAAGAAATATACAATAAATTTACATAAATTTACTATAAATCCATTCTATACATAGGTAATGTATCACTCAAATTAGGAAAACTCTTAACTAATAATAAAAATATAAATAATACCACATGTGCCTATATTACATTAAATAACCTGGCTAAAACCCTTATTTATAATAAAGAAAAAATACACAATTAAATGAAGCTACGTGATGTAGTATTATTTCTACTTTCTTTAATTTCTTTACCACGACCTAGGTTTCGTTGTATTACAACATCTTCAGGTGGGATATTAGCATAGATCTAGGTTAGAAAGAATCTTTGCTAATATCCCACCTGAAGATGTTGTAATACAACGAAACCTAGGTCGTGGTAAAGAAATTAAAGAAAGTAGAAATAATACTACTTCACGTAGTTTCATTTAATTGTGAATAATGAATTTCTACAAAATTAACGCCAAATATATTCAGTAAAGAAAAAATAGATAAACCTAGAAAGAATGGTATCTATAAACTTAAATAGTGTATACATAGGTCAAAAAGGTAGAGATTTTACTACCTGTAATAGTGTATACATAGGTCAAACAGGAAGAGATTTTACTACCAGAGACAAAGAACACATTGCCAGCTGGCAAAATAACAAACCAGACACATCTCACTTTGCAAAATACCTCATTGAAAATAACCATCACCTCATACTGATAATGCCCTCTATATCTTACAAATAAATACAAAAGGCAATAAACTTAATATCCTACAGACATAAAAAAGATACCAAGGTTAATATATTAAACGAACAACTAATTATAATATCATCACCCATACTTAATACCTTCTAAACATTATATACATAGACAACATTGATACTACAGTACTCTTCAAATTGGTTTAGCCCAACTACACATCTAAATATATATAAAAAAAAATTAATTTTTTTTTTTATTTTATTATCTTGCAATCAGCTTAACAAGCTCTTAACAGATTTGTTGTAGGATATGTGGCAGGCGAGAACTGGCCCTCCAGCGAGGAAGCTGTCTCTTAATTACTTAGGAATTTGTTATTTAACAAGATCCCATATGTGGTGTCTTTTAAGTCGTCGTTTATTTATGGGATTATTTAGTGCTGTTGCGAGGATATTAGTGTGAGCTTTTATGCGGTTTCGATAGGATTGTACTCTGTGTTCAATTTCCTCCTTTACAGTTTTCATTCTTGTGTACTTATGTAATTCATTGTTTGTGATGAATAGAGGTATATCAGATATCATTCAGAGTGCTTTATTTTGGAAGCGTTGTAGTATTTCCACGTTGGAATTCTTTGCTGTTCCCCACAACTCCATGCCATACGTCCAAATCGGCTTGATTATGGCTTTGTATATAAGTATTTTATTTTTTGGGGTGACATGTGATCTTCTGCCTATTAGCCAGGAAAGGTTTCTAAGCCGAATGTTTAACTCATCGCGTTTTTTATAATGTGAGTTTTCCATGTTTGCCTCCTATCTAGATGCATGCCTAGGTATCTTGTTGAGCCTTGTTGAGGAAGAACATCGTTTCCAAGTTTAATTAGAGGGCAGTTATCGTTTCGTAGAGTGAAGGTTACATGTACCGATTTATTGGAGCTTGCCTTGATGCGCCACTTTTCCATCCATTGGTTAATTTTGTTTATGTGACGCTGTAGAACCGTGGATGCAGTGGTGGGATTTTCATGGTTGCTTAGTGCAACGGTATTGTCAGCAAATGTGGCAGATAGGACGTTATCCGATGTTGGTATATCTGCAGTGTATAAAAGGTACAGTGTTGGACCTAGAATTGAGCCTTGAGGCACTCCAGCTTTTATTTCTTGAAAGGTTGAGGTATGCATCATTGATTTTGACTCTAAATAATCTATCTTCCAAGTATGATTTTAAGAGCAAAAAGAAATTGTGCGGAAGTTTGTTCTTGATTTTATACAGCAGGCCTAAATGCCATACCTTATCAAATGCTTGTTGTACATCAAGGAAGACAGCAGAGCAGTACTGTTTCTTTTCAAGAGCACCTCTTATTTTGTTGACTATTCGGTGAACTTGTTCTATTGTCGAATGGCCGGTATGGAATCCAAACTGGTGTTGAGGGATGATGTTGTTTGCATTGAGTGTTTGTATCAGCCTTCTTGAGATAATTTTTTCGAAGAGTTTTGATAAAGTTGGCAAAAGACTGATTGGTCTGTAAGAAGATACATGATGTGGAGGTTTGCCCGGCTTTGGAACCATAATGATCTCTGAGACCTTCCATGTCATTGGGACATGTCCAACACGAATTATGCTGTTGAAGAGTTGTGTTATTGCAACTACAGCTTTTTTAGGTAGTTGTCTTAGTATTTCGGCTGTTATTAGACAAAACCCAGGTGCCTTGTTCAGTTCCAGACCCTTTATTTCTTTTAGAACTTCACGGGGTGAGCAGCTTTTTATGGGGAGATAGAGTTGCAGATCCATTACTAGGTATTTTAGTATTTCTCTTTCAGTTTCCACATCACCCACATTGGGAGTGAAGACTTCACCCAGGAACTCTCGAAATACCTCAGCACATTCTTTATCTGTTCTAGCCCACGTGTTGTTGCTTTTAATAGGATGTTGTGCTAACTGAGGGGCATCGCGGCTGGTTTTAACCACGTTCCAGAGTGAGTAGTCGTTTTTAGCTTGGGGGTTTAGCTTTTCTAATTTATGTTGTCTGGTTTCCTCTTCGATATCTTTTAGGTACTGTTTTAGTTCAGCCGCCTCTTTGTTGAAATTCTTTTTATCCTGAGGATGTCGGCTTCAGTGCCACACTCGTCTCAGTCGTCTTTTTCCCAGGATCTTCATTTTTATGTCATTTGGTACATTCTTACTACCTTTAGTCATTGTGTTGTCAGGTGTGCATGTCCATGAGGCTATTTGTATAAGATTTGTTAACAATATTGTATAATTTTCAATGTCTTCTTTAGTTTTAAGTTTTATTGTCTGGTTCAGGTTTTTGTCAATGTAGTCTCTAAATGCGTCCCAATCAGTTTTTTTCGTATAAAGTTTTTCTTTTACTGGTCTTTCAATTACGGTGGTACTTATTGTAGCTATTACTGGTGTGTGATCTGAGCTGCTATCCAAACATGTCTTGACACTTAAGTAGTGGTCCGACAGTCCTTTGCAAACAAAGAAATCTAGCAGATCTGGTAATTTATTTGGGTCTGTAGGCCAGTATGATGGTTCACCTGTACTAAGTACATATAATTTGATTTTATCCATGCTTCTTAAAAAAAATTAAAAATAAAAAAATAAATAAATGTATAAAAAAAATAAATAAATGAATAAATAAAACATGAGATATGTAGAATTAGTGGTATAACTTTCAGATACCCTTGCTATTGTATAAATGTATTACTGAGAGTAACTTCCATTTAATTTTATTACATACACCGGAACATTTGCATTGTATAACCTCATAGAATGACATCAATTTAATTCACAATTAAATGAAACTACGTGATGTAGTATTATTTCTACTTTCTTTAATTTCTTTACTACGACCTAGGTTTCGTTGTATTACAACATCTTCAGGTGGGATATTAGCAAAGATTAACTCTTAGGAACATCCAACAGCATTTATATGTTTCAAAAACAATAACAGAAGCAGAGTTTGTGTAGGTTTTCTTACTGCTTACGTGAGTGAGTTTATTGTAGGGGAGTGGTGTAGGTTTTATTATACTTCCGAAAGTTATACGATATACAAGTATTTTAGTGAGGGTAATAAATTAAATTGATATTGAATATATTTGGCGTTAATTTTGTAGAAATTCATTATTCACACTTATATGAAACTACATGATGTAGTATTATTTCTACTTTCTTTAATTTCTTTACCACGACCTAGGTTTTCGGTAATTCTCTCAAATTATATAAGAACTGAGTGCTTCATCGCTACAATATACATCGAAGAGCACTACTTTTATTATGATTTCTTATATAGTTCGAATGGGAATGATTGAAAAAGAGACAGTTATATGTTATAATTTAGTTAGATATTAAACGTACATTACATTGTCTTGTCCCCTCCTCACAATGTTTCCCTTAATTCTATAGGTTGTGACTTCTATGGACACCTTCTTGTTACATGTAATTTTTCTAAATATTTAATTGTAATTAGTTTCGCTCTGTGAAATTTTATTGTAATAATTAGCATGTGTGATATAATACCTTTTAGCTCTAAATATTAGGATGAAAATAAAAAAAAAATTGTCAGTGCTAGTCAACAAAAAAATCAGATTGAAAGATTTATTCTTTTAATTGAATTAACCATTCTGATATGATATTTAAGTAGAAAAAATATAAAGATAATAATATCATTTAACTAATAATGAAAAAACATATATTTGTGGAATAGTCTTTAATAGTGACACAATTGTATATCAGTTGTTTTGTGTAGAATTTATTAAATTTTTGTATAAGTTTTTAGTTTTTTTTGGGGGAACTCACATAAATGAACATGTAGGTAAATAATAATTATTGTACCAATTAATTTTTTTTTATTTTACGGCACAAAATACAATTTGGTTTTATCAATGGAATAAATTATTAACAGTAAAAATATTTTGAAAACTTTTATTCGTTTGTAATTTAATTATTTAGACCTACTTTTCAAGAAATAAACTGAAATGTCACAATCAAATATAAATTCGTCATTTTGGTTTGAAAACTAGGACATGAATTGCTTTTTGGAATATGCAAACCCTCTATGATAATAATCAACAGGCGAAGAAGAAATATTTAGATATAACATTTATATACTCAGCCTAAGTGAAATAAGGAGAAATGTATTTGTGAACTGAGTACATACAAAGATTTAATTTTTTTTATATTACAGAAAAGAAAATGTTAATAATATCCATTAGTATGGTGGAGGATTTTTTCTTTTTAATGCTATAATTGGATATAGTCATCGTTATGGGAGATCTGAATGCGAAAGTAGGTGACTATATTTTTTCTATGAAAACCAAGTGGGCAGGTGCGGATTCGGATATGAAATGAGATTGGAGAATAATTAAGTTATGCTGAAATAATGAACCTTTCCAATAAAGGGACTTTACTTATACCTGGAGATAGGCCTAAATATACATGGACCTAATGGGTCACATGCAACCAAATGAACTGTCTCCCATCAGCTCCGGCATTAATCATTATTAGACATCCATAACCACAGAAATGTTGGCACACAATGACTTAAAGTAGTGACAATATGACCTTCTAATGGATTAAATAAGGGAGAATATAATGTTGAAAAATTAAAGGAAATCAATATTTTGTGCCGTTCTAGGTAAAACCCTTTAAAAATGCTTCCCTAGCGGCATAAAATGGTGGTAAAACTGATGAGCATGAGCAAGATCTGGAGCAAAGTAATTTATAGTGCATAAGACCGATAAGGTGAAGCACCATGAATGATCTTTGTCATACCAATGGGACATAAGATATGAAGAGAGAGATATTTACCATATATTATGAATTCTATTACTACTACTCTACTACTATCAATGCTTTTGAAACTTATAAAACTTATAATAAACAGTTTTATTTTTATAGGGTCTCAAATTTACATTTAACTATTTATAACTCCATTTGCAACAAGTGGAAATTGTTCAAATGAAAGGTGTAATTTATTGGGACACAAATATATAATTTCTCCCGTGACCTACACGATGAGAATTACATTCTCATTGGCTTATTATTTTAATCTGTAATCGGTTAAGTCACATATTTGACTGAATTCAAGCTGAATGACATTTCTAGAAAAGGAAATTCGGAAAGGGAATTCCAAAGTGAAACTAAGACTAAGACTATTAAGAAAGTTATGTTTGTTTTCACAGACTAATAATTTTAAAATTAACAAAATGTCTTTATTTCCGAAATTGAATTCTTTTTAAAATCCCTGTAGAGAACTTATCAATATCAGAGAGATTCTTCTATAATATTTACTTTTAAATAAATTTATCCTTTTTTTAGGGTTCCATACCTTGGAAAAAACAGAAGCAACTCTTGAAGAATTACTTGTTGTTTGTCCATCCGATAAAATCCTTTTTCTCAGGAACGGCGCAAGGTGAAATTAATATCAAAACTCTATAGTTCAAAAAAAATAAACAGTTACTATTATAAGACAACAAAAAAATCACATATAACCTGATTTCATATTGGCTCATACTTAATTACTCCAACCTATAAGGTATTTGAATTCCGCCGATTTAGAATCTTGAAATTCAGCACTCGAAGGTTAATAGTTAGATATAGTATGTATTATGTGAAAATGTTACTTTTGAATGATGTTACAGGTGAACCATCATACTATTAAATGGTAGTCTGACTATTTTGATAACTGTAAAATTGCTTCATACTAAGTTTATGTTATACGACATAGAAATCTTAGAGCGCAAGTACTATTCACTCTCCATTTTAATTCACAAAGGAAGGAAGGGAAGGCATGACATGAAACATAAATTTCTGTTGAATTTGTGAAATGCTGTTATACACTTGAATGTTAATGATGATATTGCATTGTATACTCAATTCAAGTTATTTTAATTTAAAATAAAATAGTGGGATTATCAGCAATTTATAACTGAGAGAATGTAATAAATGAATTATGAAGGCTTTATTATTGGTAAAATATAATTGTACTGTGTACAAAATATATATCTAATATAAATTATAACTTAATAACATGTATATTAATAAGTACAAATTATTAAGAATGTAAAAAAAATCCTTTTATCGATTAGCATCTTATGAGATTTTCCTCCCCTCACCAATATGTTAAAAAAATATTGTAACTGAAAACAGGTTTTTCCATTACTTTTGTCGTATAAGCTTTTAGGGTGATTTTTTTTTTTAACCTATTGAAAATATTTATAAATATATGTCTTTCAGTAATATTAACGGATCACTTTTTTTTTTACATCAATAGCTATTTCTTGAGTAATTAAATCATGGCACGTAAAACCTTTTAGAAATATCAATATCTCTTTAATTGATTAATGCAAATTGCCCAAAATTATTTAGCATAAGATTACTTATGAAATACCATTATTATAATATAATGTATTTAAAGGAAAGTTTTAACATGATTAGATATTTGTTTTCTTATGTTTAACTAGTGATTAGAAAATTAAATATCAATTAGGAAAAATACATATTAATAATCAATGGTAGCTTGAATTAGCCATTATTTCACAAAGAGATAATGAAATGTTAAGGTGTTTTTTAATGTTAAAAAATAATTAAAAAACACACTGTGGAAGAAAAGAGCGTTAGCACTCTTTTAATATTTTTAAGGAAATAATGAAATAGCTAGTGGAAATGAGTAAAACGTATATAAAACAATACATGATGTATTATGTTACTGTTAGATTCACATTATTTATCATAAATTTTTTTTACCACACAATAATTTCAATTTATACTATATAACACATAAAACCATTATTACACATTCTGTACTATATACAAAGCATGGTTGAGATGTGAGTCGTAAAATTTCAGTGGTCTGGAATTCAGTCCAAAAAACCCAGTTTTCCAGTACAAATGCATGTGACTATTATGATTCGATTTTATAATATCATGCTATTTTCACACTCATATACCTGTATGTTTTAATATGAAGTTCCACAATTAGGCTTACAACACAGGTTTGCTGTGACTTTTCTTATTTGCATAAACCTGTTTATTGGTTAATTGTATGTATCACAAAATACGGTAACGTCTATGATTCGTGGGTCACTTCAATGTGAAGATTATTTTATGATAGTCATGGTATATTTATAACATATTCAATATGGTTTAAGGTTGCTGTATTAAAATCAAAGCATATAACTATTGACAGAATAAAACCTTTTCACCGCACGAAATAGTTCAATCAACGTTTGGTAAAAATAATGAGCGGATATTTTAGACAAACAATATCAGGAAAACCTTTCTCGCTATAAGCACTCTGGAAACATTGTGTTTAGGCTTTGAATAGTGAGGGAATTTTTTTGTTAGGGGTACACGTAGTGTAACACAATACTTTTATGTGTAACACGATACTTTTATGTTTTTGCTACTCCGAGTTTTTGATTGCGGGACAGGTAGAAATTTTCTTTCAGTATCATTTTTGAAGACCTGCAACATGAATGGTTGTAATGATGTTGATAATATTTACATTTTTTTTACCAAAAATCAGGCAGAGTGCTGTTAATTTCCATTTTTTTGACAAATCCCGAAATTATGGAAAATAGTTCTGCGCAAGTTTGGATGTGAGTGGCAGATTGCAGAGAGTTTCCAATTTCCGTAGATTTAATGCGGTTTATGGTACCGTGTGTCACAATTTGTTTTTCCCTAGCAGTGAAGGAAATCAATTTACCAGGTCCAATTGTTTGGCAACGAGCTTCATCGTCGACATCAATTTATGCTATCAACTCACTAAATAATCACTATTAACTTTTTCTACATGATCTATTTCAGATATAGTTGATTTTGAATGCCTGGATCCAATTACTGGAAAAAATAAATATAATCTCCTTTTAATTGTTAGATTAAGGGGCATTTCATTTTTATGACTCAAAAAGCGTGCTTTGCTGAAGCTTTTCTATTTTGCCACTTTGACGAAGTTGATTTAATATCCTTTCACAATGAAGTGATAAACCACTTTCATTATCGTTTTTCCTTCAATTATTATTTTTAAACCTTATACACAAAGATATCGTTATTAGTTAAAATTTTTAACGAATAAAATAATTTACTATTAATGTGCTATAAATTGGCACTTATATTAATCTATAATTATAGGACATTGGCCTTGTAATGTATTTATTTAACAACACACTTTGTATCAAAGCTTGAAATTTTCATTTGTCTGTAAGAGCCAACAATGACATTCCAAGAGAAACCAAATATATTGTCATAATTAATGATCGGTACCTTAAGCACATTGATTGTAGCTAGAGGAGGCCATACTCGTTATTAAATTTTATGTTAAATTAATAAAAAATATTCAAAAATAAACTTTAGCCATTTTTAATGTACCAGTATGAAAACGCTCGTCTGTGGACTTTACATCGTTTTTTTTATTTATTCGCATTTTTAATGACTGAAGTAGGTAAAAACGATATCTATATAATAATATAATAAATAACAATATTCTCATCATATCGCCATATAAAATGCATCAAATAATAATAAAATAACTCTGATATGGTTTATTCCTATAAGTGCCCGTTTTTTTGCAAACAAGTTTATAATGACATCATACATGGTAAATATAGTCACGTATGCTGTTAACATAAAAAGATCGGGCTGAAAACATCATCTAGTTGAAACAAAGATTGAGTTTTATGATATTAAAAGAAATGATTATAAAATGTTAATTTTTACATTTTTATTAAACTCCGAATCACAGACAATGAATTCAAAAGAAGAGAATATGTTTTCAAAACAATTTAAGAGTACTAGAAGAATCTGTAACTAAGTAAATTCATTTATTAAGATTTTAAAAATTATTTTTTAATAATAAATATATTATATACAGTTTATGAAGGCACATTGGTTATTTTTATTAGGGTTCATTACCTCGAAAGGAAAAATAGAACGTTTACAAGATAATTCATGTGTCCTTCTGTCTGTCTGTGCTTGCTAATTTTCTCAGAAACCGTTTAACTTAGAAATTTTGAAATTTGTCACAGTAATAATCATATTTACTCACATGGTTTCAGGTAGCTAACATTTTGAAATATTTATCTGATAATTTTAGAGGCAAATTAACTACATGAATTTGTTTTAAGTTTTACGTCACATATGATTCATTAAAAGAAATTCAAAAATATTTTTTTATATGTGCATTATTCCCCTTATTTCCAAAACTACTGAAGTCTGGCAAGAAGATTATAGGAAAATTTTTATAGCAATTATCCTTGGTTTCATAATTTTTTAAAAATTTACTCAATTTTACACCTGTGACCGATATAATCCTTGAATGTGTAATATTAAACTATTGTAATATTATACTATTTCTATATTTTATACTAATATTTATTGAACTATTAATTATGTGAATTGTGAAATGGAGCGTTACAGAATATAGAGAGTTTATGAAAAATATTCAATATTATTCAAAGTTGAGTGTTATTGAAAATAATACGAACTAAATTAATTGAAATTGTGGTGAAGCAATAAGACTTTTGAAAAATGTATACAAAGCTCCTTTTCAAGTCTCATTACAATGTGTGGCTTATAATGAAACTCTTCACTCTGACCTTAACCTGTACATATGTAAATATTTAAAAGTAGTTCAAATGTAGTGTATAATTTTCCATATATAAAAATGTAAGAAAGCTTTATGATGAAAATCATATCTATAAGCAAATATCACTAGAAAATTTGGAGCCTACAGTTTGAAGGTTGGAATAATCAGAAGCTTGTAAATTTTCTAAATTTTTAACCCATAACATTTTAGTAGATACGAATAAGCGCGATGTCAGTTTCAGAGGATGTGACTTGGTCATTAATATATTACCAATGGATGCAGTCGTCAATTTAAACAATACTAATAGATATAGTCGTCAACTTGCATTGATGACAGGAAGTTTCCACTAGTAAATTTTCATACATACGAAAGACATCCCCACAAATAACACAAAAGTGTGAAAGAGCCAAACTAATCATTGAATAGTGACCTATCCGACTTCTGCAACATTAAAGTAAAATATTATTATCATATTGGAGATGAATCAAATTACTTTATTTTCAAATAAATTCAAGTTTGCTAACTTATTGTTTGCCATCTTATTATTAGTAAGTTGATTATGCTCTTTATTTACTTCTATTAGTCATTTATACTAGCTGGCAGACAAACCTTGTTTAACTCCAGACACCTAAGGTTCGTATATGGAATATTAAGCCTAAGCATTCGTATTATTATTATAATTATTTATTTTAGTTTTATTTGTTATACACAAATATGAATCAAAGGTTAAATTAATAAATAAAATTATTTTCAAAATATATATTAAAAAGAATTTATAAAATATAATTGTTTTTCACAAATGTTTTAAGTCACTAGGTTTTTTGATCTATTATTATAAATTTACAAATTTTTAAGTCATTAGTTTTTATGATCTACACATGATTGTCAACTTATACAGTTGCTGTTTTTCGATCTTTTACAATGTTCATTTAAAAATAAAACATGAACTTAAACAGCCTTTTCTTTTTTTGGCAAATTAAAACAAAGAGATCAAAATTACGTAAAAAGTTGAAACTAATTTTTTGATGTCACTTGTGCAAAAATTAATTTTATGATCACCGTACATTGCGATGCTGCACTTTGGATAAAAATTCTCAGTCATGCACCTTTTTTTTTAGGTACAACACCACAAATCTTTCTTTTTTTGCTGTTTGCCTGCGTTGTTCCAGAAACTTTTATGGAATTTGACTGACCTTCACCTTGACTTTGAACTTCTGTGAGAACACCCAATATGTCTTGAATTTTCATTTTGATGTGTGTCGGCATTGTACGAATTTGCAGGCGTATTTGGAGCAAGGTTTTACAAGTTACGAATGCAACTTTTTCATGTAATCACGGCGAGTCATACTTTAAGTCCTGTTGTAGAGGCATTATGATAATAGATGATGTAACCGTTAATACAGGCTATGTTCAACATTACATAAAAATGTATATTGGCCACCGTTTCATTTTTCTTCTGCATGTCACTACTTCTTTGTTGCAGTACTGTCAGTGTTCTTCTTATCATAGTAAGGTAATAGGTAAACATTTTTTCAAGGTTTAGGCTTATGTAAAAGGAGTGTCAGTGGGCAATCGTTGCACAACACAGCCCTTTTTACGTCTCTGCATTGACTGTTATTGATTTCTTCAGAAATTTATAATTTATTAGCCCACGTCCCCATGATTGTCAACTTATACGGTTGCTGAAATAACTGCTTCGCAAGAAGTATAGATGTTGATCAGTTGTCCATTGCAATGTTTCTGTTGGTACCATGTATAGTGCGAGTAAGTTATTTTACGAAATATTCGCCCAAAAGCAAAGCTCTTATATCAGTTTCTTTTCTGAAATATAGTAAACGGTCGATTATATATAAGCCATACTTTACAAGTTTGTTTGGCATATATATTCGAAATGTACATATGCGTTTGAAAGCCAATAGCTGCTTGTTGATGGTAACATTATATCCAGGCTCATAATTTTTCCCGCACTGAGTTAGAAGTCTCTCCTATTTGTCCCTTTTAGGTGTAAAGAGATCTTATCTTTATCACTGCAAACGGAATATTTTGTCGTCAAAGCGAAGATATCGCAAAAGAAAATTACTTCATTTTTTGCTCATACATGATACGTAACTTGTATCAGAATACTCCGTATTGAAAAGTTTATTGACAGTCAGGTGATTGTCTTTCAGTTCTGCAGTTAACACTAGAATATCTATTAGTATTTTGGCCTCATCTTTGCTTGTTTTATTCTACGTAGATGTAATTTGTTTTTCTATTTTACCTCTATTTCTGAATTTCTCCATTTCACATATTTTTCTAAATTTTCATCAGTCATGAATTGTTCATATAATTACAGTGAATAAACCCTTAGAGCACGAGTTGGTCCTCTGGCAAAATGAACAATATTTATTGCTGCTGTTCTGTCTGAAGTACGAACTTTAGTCGTTGCCCAAACGTAACTCTTTCAACCACAAATGTGGCAAGATTTGTGGCAAGATCAAGATATTTGAATAACTACTTGAACTCTCTTCGAGTAGAAAAGAAAGTATTTATGGCTCCAATACGTGGTCTGGTGAAAGAAACGGGGAACCCCCGGTAACATTTAGTTGGCCATCCGTATGGTCGTACGGTTCGCTTTGAACATTACATTCTACATCATCAACTTCGTCATTATCTTCTTTTTCGCTATTAGACAACTCCTCCGATGCATTTGTGTTCTCCTCTTCCAATAATAAACGAGCAATACTTCAGTCAGATAAATAATTTTTTGCAGCCATGTCAACAAATTGCAAAAGCACAAACACACTAACGTATTAAAAAAAATCACACATAAACTAACCATTCATCAAAACGACGATTATGTGCGTAATATCTTGAAAATTAGTTTACACACCTGTCTGATGCGTTCTCCTTTCGCAAGAGTGCGACGCACACTCAGTTGCCAAGTGACGACATAAATCATAATGTATTAATTTTTTTTTATCAGTAGAATAAAGTTTACCTGATAAGTTTGTAATAAATTAATCGAACCAATTTTTTATCATATCGTCCCAGCGACTACAAAAACTGACAAATATTTTTTGCGAAAATGGGTATTAAGGTGATTTATATGTAATTTATCAAACCCGGCGCATCGGGTATAAAACGCATTTTGAAATATCCCACATAGTTAAAACAGACGTCAAAAAGCTTTGTATTTGTCAAGCGCATAACGTTTTTACTACACACCTAGTACTTGCCACGGCGTCTTGTACTTATAACATCACAAAGCGGTAAATTTGCGAAGTAAATTATGTTAACTATGGCGGTGAATTAATTTGGCATGACAACATGTGCTTAATATTCACGTCATTCCAAAGTGTTCATTTGTTTCGTTTTATTAGATTTAAGTGATAAATTAAATGAATCATATGAGTACATATCAAATCATACTAAATATATATAATACATAATCGAGTGTAAAAGTAAAAATTACGGTAAATTTGATTTACTTTGAAATATCATATGAAAATAGAAAACGAAATTACATAAAATAATGCCATCTATGCACGTTTCAATCTTCATTTTGTTTGCATCTTCTCAGAATATGTGTTTTCATCTCTGTTTTATATATTTTTGATTTATGAGCAAGGTATTTTGCAGCATTTTTTGAATTTGTTACTTGAATGTTCTTTCAAGTATTTAAATGGTCAACTATTTAATATTTTGGTTAGCAAGACAAACAGCGATTCGAACGAAATCATTTAAATAGCACAATATTATAATAATTGGTAGGTAATCTTGTTTTATTGGCTAACCAAGGGTTATTCGATCAATATTTTTCCGGTGGAAAATATTCTAGAACTGATTAAAATTTCAATTTTTTGATGACCATGTGAATGGTTGCCAATGTTTTTTTCTTGTATGGTGATGGTATAAAAATGCAATACAGCCTTCCTTTTTTCCCTCTCACACATTTACGCACTAAAATGAAGGGCTATGGTAGAACGATTCATGAATTGTGCATGGCTAATAAAAATAGCAGTATTGTTAGATATCTAGAAAAGGAAACTAGTCCTTTACGAGTTCAATATTTTTCCAACTCCGGATCCTGTTATGGTCTCACTTTAAGGGTTACTTCTTATATTCTACAAGATTATGAACATAATTTCCATACATTTTTGAAAATCCATACTCCTTCCACGCCTGGCGCCATACCAATGAATTACGTCATAGATCTTTATCTAAACAAAAGACAAAACTTAACTAACTTAGATAAACAAGACTTCACAATTGTTGAAATTCCAAGTTTTGTACTTATAACCAATGAAGCAGTATTACGCACTCGAAGCTCAATTTTTGAGAAAATGAGAGTAACAGAGATTTTATCCAAATAACTCAATCATATCATAATCCTATAGATACCTCTACTACTTCAACACTAGCATCGTGATCAATAACGGCCATACACGATTGAACATCTGTAACAAACGAGGGCACCATTTTAAATTCCAGTGTCAGTAAGCATAATGTCTTGGTTAACAACTCGAGATCTGATCCTCATTCTGGGTTGATAATTAATAACCAAATAGGAATCTCTGAAAGCATTGCTACTGATGAACATTTAATAGAAGACGAACTAGCCAAAAAAATTCCTTTTTTAAATAAAGATCAAAGACTAAACCAAACCTTACGATTACATGGCAAGTCGTACAGAAACAAAATAAAGAAGGTTGAGAGAATTACAACAGTCACTTCGAAGTCTGCAATGAAAATGAAAGATATTCCTTGTAGTAATGAAACCTTAGCATTATCCGAACGATCATTTTTTTGTGCTTCGGTGAATGAACAAGCCCAAGAATGGATATATCAATGTTATCATGGGAAACCAAACAATTCTGTATTCATACTATAAAAATGTCTATAAACGTCGTAAAATGACAGAGGTTTCCGATGAATAAACAAGCCAGAAGAGAAATATTGAAATATGGTTATTTATCACCAAAAGACGGCCCGTAAAGATATTTTAGCGACATTTGACATTAAGAAGGTCTCATTGATAGATTGCATAAATGGCAAATGTAATCTGAAAAAAGTTGAAACTAATAGTTTACCACAAAGAAATAATGTTTTTAATCACAAATTTTTTGAAATCAAAATTTTTTAAAAAAATGCCTGGATAAGCTATCAAAGTACTCAGAAGTTATCGTTGCACCAATTATTTAAGAATTTATAGTTGCGATATTTTGCAATCCGTTAATAAAAGGCATAGCACGTACATTTTTTGGTATCAAGAAAAGCATTTGCCTTTCGTACAAAAAAAGATTTTTGTGAAATTCTAGAAAGCCAAAACATTTTCATTTCACGAGCCTCGGAAAGACCAATATGACACGTGTATTGTGTACAAGGAGGGCAACTTAGACGAAGAATCTAATCAGACCAATTTATTAAAAACCAATGAGGCTCACGATGCGAAGCCTCCCCCTCTAAAGTTTCGGTGTTCAATTATATCCAAAATTATTAGTATCATACAATACTACAAACAAAAATTACAATACATATTTTTACAATTTATAGATGGCGATAATTTAGAGATGGCGGGTTTAATGCTAACGACTTTGCAACGTGAATTTTATCCTTTACACAAAAACAAAAAAAATACTAAGGAATAAAATAAATTCACATTGAGTTCTGACAGTTGTCACAATAAAGTTAGGTGTCGCAATAAAGTTAGGTGTCGGCGAGTGCACGACGTTTTCAAAAGTGAAGCTTTTTACAAAAGAGTGCTTAGAAATAGAAATATTAGAAAAAGGTCACACTAAAATGGAGATAGACAACATTCATTCTACGCTTGGAAAACGGTTTCATCCTCAATTGTACTCGCCTGTAGATAATGTCAATCAAATTCGTCGAAAAAACAAATTCAATTATCTACAATTACTAAAACTGCTTATGCAGCGTGATTACCACAATTAACCTAACCCAACTTATTACAGCCTAGCCTAGACTAGTCTATCGAACCTGACCTAGCCTACCTTAACCAAACCTAAAATAGTCTAGCCTAGCCTAGCTTACTCCAATAATAATGTAATGTTTTATCAAATAATAGTCAGAGAAAGCTAGTAGTCGTATAGATCAACGGTAATTGTTATCCTTTTTCTCCTCCACAGATTAACTCAACAGTCGACAGGAACTACATATATGGATTTTTAGTGTGAAAGTTACAATATTATCACTCGTGTGAAAACACAAATTCCCCCCTCTCCTCCCTTTCCAGCATTTTGTGTCGATTATTACGGTCAGTACTTTTTTGTTTATATTCGAAATTCGGCAAATGAAACTGTGTCAGATACATAGATATATATGCGTCAGATATATATATATATATATATATATATATATATATATATATATATATATATATGTATGTATATATATATATATATATATATATATATATATATATATATATAATGTTACTATACAAGGTTTTATTATATAGTATATTTTTATTTAAAATTTAAAACATGAACTCTGAAAATCTTACAAGCAGATTGAAAATTTATCCCGTGCTGATACAGGTAGCAAGGTGGTAGAGCTACACAAAAGAAAAAAGAAAGTAAGGCGTAACTGTTCTTAGTTTATTCATTCAACAAATATGATTTGGTACATTTTAATGATTAAGGGCATAAATTACATTAGGATTAAGTACAGTATTTTTGCTGAAAAATAAAATTTTTGACTAAACTTCGTTATATATTAAACCAATTGTATATACACAATTAAATGAAACTACGTGATGTAGTATTATTTCTACTATCTTTAATTTCTTTACCACGACCTAGGTTTCGTTGTATTACAACATCTTCAGGTGGGATATTAGCAAAGATTAACTCTTAGGAACAACCAACAGCATTTATATGTTTCAAACACATTAGCGGAAGACTGCTTTGTGCGGATTTTTCCATTGTTTATGTTAGTGGGTTTATTGCAGGGGCGCAGACTAGGTTTTATTATATTACAGAGAGTTATACAATATACCAGTATTTTAGTGAGGGTAATAAATTCAATTGTTGTTATTATGTGAGGTTATACAATGCAAACTTTACGGTGTATGTAATAAAATTAAATGGAAGTTATTATCGGTAATATATTTGTACAAAAGCAAGGGTATTTGAAAGTAAGGCCAAGGTAATACACTAATTCTACATATCTTATTATCGGTAATATATTTATACAAAAGCAAGGGTATTTGAAAGTAAGGACAAGGTAATACACTAATTCTACATATCTCCGGTTTTGTGTATTCATATATTTATTTATTTATTTCTTTTAATTTTTTTGTTTTTATTATAAATACTTATATTTATATGTGTATTAGTGCTGAAACAATTTCCAGGGTACTGTAGTATCAATGTTTTATATTTATATTATATCTAGAAGATATTAAGAATGGGTGATGATATTATATTTAGTTGTTCATTTAATATATTGACCTTGATATCTTTTTTATGTCTGTTTATTTCTAATGTTTCTAGAATATTAAGTTTATTGCCTTTTGTATTTATTTGTAATACATAGGGGGAATTATCGGTATGGGGGAGATGGTTATTTTCAATGAGATGTTTAGCAAAGTGAGATGTGTCTGGTTTAATATTTCGCCAGCTGGCGATGTGTTCTTTATATCTTGTATTAAAATCTCTTCCTGTTGACCTATGTATACACTATTACAATCGTTACATAGGTCAAGTCAAGATATGTAGAATTAGTGTATTACCTTGTCCTTACTTTCAAATATCCTTGCTTTTGTATAAATATATTACCGATAATAAGATATGTAGAATTAGTGTGTTACCTTGGCCTTACTTTCAAATACCCTTGCTTTTGTACAAATATATTACCGATAATAACTTCCATTTAATTTTGTTACATACACCGTAAAGTTTGCATTGTATAACCTCACATAATAACAACGATTGAATTTATTACTCTCACTAAAATATTGGTATATTGTATAACTCTCTGTAATATAATAAAACCTAGTCTGCGCCCCTGCAATAAACCCACTAACATAAACAATGGAAAAATCCGCACAAAGCAGTCTTCCGCTATTGTGTTTGAAACATATAAATGCTGTTGGTTGTTCCTAAGAGTTAATCTTTGCTAATATCCCACCTGAAGATGTTGCAATACAACGAAACCTAGGTCGTGGTAAAGAAATTAAAGATAGTAGAAATAATACTACATCACGTAGTTTCATTTAATTGTGAATAATGAATTTCTACAAAATTAACGCCAAATATAGTCAACAATTGTATATAGTTTTAGCATGACAATTAGTTAATTTTTACCAATTACTTACAACTTTTTTCCTCCTATGACTAAACTCTCATTCTCATATATTTACCATAGAACAGCGTTAAATGATTAAAACGACAAATTGTAGAAATTTTAGGAGTTATTCGAAAGATATTCTTCTAATAAACAAGGGTTTTATTTTACCACTCTTCCCACTGCAGAAGATTAGTGAAGTGTTGTTTGAGATTCTAACTACAGAAAATGAGAAAGGATGGCAATTCACATATAGAGAAGGACATTCCACTGAGGATAACACAGTTTTCTTAATTTTTACCCAGCATGATCTGTTGAGTTGAAATATATAGCAGCTACAGGTCTTCCTATCTCGTTCGATTTCTACAATGTCAGACCGGTGGTAAGTTGTTTGTATTTAATGATAATTTTCCCGTTAAAAATACAGAAACTGTAACTATATCCAATGTTATTATTAAAGTATCTACTGTGATGCACGGTACAAATTTTGCAAAAAAATTAAAATATTGACACAGCAAATTAATCCACGTCCTGCCATATGAAAGATAATTTTCCAATTAAAAGTTAATTTGCAGTAGTGGATAATTTCTATTACACTCAAAAAAGTTCATTTACATTAAAAATATTGGACTAGCTTCTTTTCTTGATTTAAGAAAAGTTTTATATAAATTCAGAGTAGGCCATGTATTTTTGAAAGTCGTGTAATTTTTGGAATTGACATAAGGGAAAACATTTTTTCCGTACAACGTAACCGTATACATATTTTTTTATGTATAATTAATAAAATCAATCTTAAATTATATAAGCAGTACTGTTATCTATCCCTTGTGGCCAACGGGTACGAAGTAGTAAAGTTCCTTTCTTTTAAAATTATCTGGTGTTTGGCTGAAAATTGGATAAGTTCAAACTTAAGATGACTTTCCTAATTTTTTGTTACGCGAAATAATTAAACAGCGAGGGAAACAGACTTTGGTCGGAAGATAAGGAGTGATTAAAGTACGGCGGATGAAGGAGAACAGTCCATCTAATTAAAAGTATTATCTTTACGCGTTACTTTAATATGAGGGGGCCACGAGTTGACATACAAACATATACTTTGCTTTGATTTCGGGAGGTTTAACGGCGACTTTGATAAATATTGAAGGTAATTTTATTTTTAGTTGGAAGCAGTTCCCAGTAAATAATTCAATATATGTGGGATGTACCTACACACTCTTGAAAGAACTTCTTGAGTACCTAATCTCATATTTTCCTGTGGGCCCTTTTTCAAGGTTTATAGCTGTTATGTATAATGCTAACGTTAATATACGTCATTCACTTTTCATCCCCTATAATATTTGCGAGATGAAAAGTAGATGATATATATTGGAATGCAACAACTATAAGCTCACATTCAAAAATAATATTTCTTCTTCTTTCCCAAAGCAATTTTTTTTTCTATTGCAATATTAAAACATGAGAATAGCTATGTCAGATAAAATTAACTTAATATTGGATCTACTTCAGTAACATTTTTTATTTTTCAGAGAGATTGAAATTTCCTTTATTATTGAATATACCTTCGACCAACGTTGTCTAAACATTATTTGTTCCTTCGTCCACTTTTCGTCCTAAACTGAATTCATAATTCAAGCAAGAGTACTCCTAGTATTGATTATGAAATTTTCATATTTAATTTTTCATCATCTTTTTAAATATGCAACTTAAAACGTAAAAAAAATATTTTTTATTTTGTTCAAAACAAGCCTTTTTAAATTATACTCTGTATGATACATTCAATGGGAAAACAATACTTTTGAAGACCTCTTCAATTGTTATACGAATATTTTTAAAAAGTTGGTTGAGGTACAGTATGTAAGAAATATGTGGGCTAATAAAATGTATTACTATGCCAACTTCCAAGTTTGTACGTTGCATAGTTGGTATTGCTTACTATGCCTTTTGTAGCCGTAAGAACATGGGGAATATTTAAAAAAGTATGACATCTAGGGTCATCGTTTTAGCATTCCTGCAGCCTTTGCATATATGTCTAAAAATTCATATCTCTCATAATTTTTGGTCGAAAAATAAGAGAGAAACATGTATTTTTTTAATGTTCTTTTATTATATCTCTGAAAATGTAATACCTAAAATTATGAAAAAAAATAATTTGGATATCCTTCAGAACCTTCAAACGTCATCTAGCATTATGTATGGAATTAAAAGTATTTTTTTCAAATGCTTAATTTGCTCTTCTCAAATTTTCAAATAAATATTTTTCAGTTTTTGTTGTTGCAATATATTTATTTATTTAATTGCATATATTTATGGATACATTACAGGTAATTTATTATTTACGATAAGAATTAATTGGTTAACAAACTTAAAACAAAATAATGCTTATATTAAGCATGTATACAAAGAACTATAAAAACAAAGACGACACATTTCGACAAATTTACTGTCACTTATCGTAAATAAATTACACACTGATTCGATCGCGACCAAGTGGTTGATCAGTTGAATACCGCGGGAAACTTGAGAGTTCCGATGTAGTTAGGTTCAAGAAGGTGGTATAGCAAGTAAGTGATGATTGCGTGAACGCAGGAAATTGTCAAGTACGAAGAATGAAAGTTTACTCAGTAATATAAGGGCATAGAATTTTTCCATTTATTAGCTGGAAGATAAATTTAATAGGCACAACGTCTCTTCTGAATTTCAAGGAATGGAAATCTAGCATACGCAAGAAAAAATCGGTGTAGGAAATAGAAAATGGCAGTAACCATACTGTCTCACATACAGAGATCAAAGAAACGTCTTTTGCACACGTTCAATGATCAAGCTGTATTGGCTTCGTGTGGGTTCCAAATAACAGAGACGGATTCTAATTGGCTTTCCATCATTGAATTGTACGGATGAAAAATTTATGACATAGAATGAAAATTTCTTTAATTATGTAATACGAATCTAAGGTTTCAAAAATATTTTTTTGCTGCATACATCATGTGCCCACGAAACGTCAACCGCGATTCAAATTTAACTCCCAAATCAACAACCTCTTACAGACGATGCGTGGGATTCCACTAACCGTATATTCATATCTAATAAGAGCGTGTGCTCGGCTGTATTTCATTATTGAACATTTGCTTGCATTAAACCGTAAACCGCTTGCTGAAGTCCATTCAACGGCGGCCTTGCTGCAACCATTCGCCATCTGCAACATCCTTGACGACCATAAAAAGTTTCACGTCGTCCGCGAATAACATACAACGCGCTGTTATTACTGGAACCGTGAAAAGTAGAGGCCCGAGATTCGAATCCTGGCTCCCGTGCGTGTAAAGTAAGTCTCAGGTATAAAGTTGCCAACTCATATGTATTTACTTTCTATCCGCAAGATACGGAGAGAAAAAGTAAAGTAGAACGGAGAACCCAGTCTCGCCAAGGCAATTTAATGAGATATCATTATCTACACGATCGAAAGCTTCTTGTCAAAATATGCAACATCTACTTGAAACCCGAGGTCAACATGATAAGCAACATAGTCTAGGAAATATACAAGGTTTGTGACTATCGAAGGTCTAACTCGAAAGTCATGCTGCTCGTCACAGATTTGAACTCTATAGCTCGAATAAAATAAAGTATTGTGTTGCGATGTAAAATTAAGTCAAATAATTTACTCGGTGCAGAGAGAATAGCGGTCAATCTGAAATTATTTACATCTCACCCCGGGGTACCTAAGGGTAGTACCCTTAGGTATAGGTGTTACACGGGTCACTTTTCAAGGTAAGGGATGGAGTGCCAGTTGTTAGCGAAACTTTAAATATATGCTTCAAAGTTTCATAAAAATATCAACGCAATCTTTAAATATGTACTCGGAGAAAGCAATCGATCTGTTCATCTTGGAGAAAGCAAGTTGAAGATCATATTCAGAGACACGTGTGACATCAACGTCAGCTCCGGCTCGGTAGCAAGAAGCAACGTCTAGTCGAGGAACGATCGAAATGTACACAGACTCGAATGTCTAGCGAAAGCTTCAGCCGCCATTTCATGAAGCAACGTCGCGAGCATTGGGGATAGGTCTTCAAGCACATATATATATGACAAAAACGATGCACAGTTGCTTTTTAAATTCAATTCTATATTATAAATGCAATCATTTGTAACATTTTTTAAATTGCGTTTGACTGTAGATTGAAGCTATTTAAATATCTCGTAGTTACTAGTGAATCGATCTTGTCTCCAACGTCAATGAAAATAATACTTACATTTGATGTCGGCTATTAACAGCTGATTAAAGAAGTACTGTACTTTAGAAGACTTTTGGATCTAAGGGGAATACATGGGTTGATATAAAAGTAGACTTGGTTGCAGAACAAATCGACAGCGACATTCACACCGTCAGTTGAGTCCAAATTACTCCAATCGATCTCAGACAGGAGACGATAAAACGAGACATTGTTAAGCATTAACTAGAAGTGATATAGTGTGGAAACTCGCGCACAAATGAGAGGCAGCATCGGTCCGCGATCGTGCCACCGCCACTCGAAAGCACCACATCTGGCATTATTCCATTTGTATTACTTACATTATTGCAAATTACAAATGAGTAATACGATAACATATATTCATACAAATATAACGATTTATGGGAACAACGATACGTATTAAAATCACCAATTACAAACACATTGGAATTAAGGCGTTCACAGATATTAGTAGTGTGCATAAAATATATTTCATAATAATTATTGGATGTCGATGGAGGAATGTGCACTACACGAATATATAAACTATCGTGGCCAACAGATATCTTCGCTTACAAATGCTAGCCGTCGATCTCGTACTAGTGGAGGTACTTCAACAGAAAGGGCTCGCGTGCGGTCAGCAGAACGCCGCCGCCGCGCGTAGTCCGGTCGCGTCTCTGCATCGTGTAATGCCTGTCCAGAAACTCACTATCGTATACTGACTCGTCCAACCATGTTTCGCTCACTGCAATTATATCAAACTTTTCAGCCAGGGCACTCGCGTAAAACTCCCTAATCTTTCCTTTGAGACCGCGCCTGAATATGTGGATTTGTATATTTTATTACTGTGACGAATTTAAAGTTTCTCCTTTAAGTGATTTCTGAGAAAATCGGCCGTGATTGATATTCGGACACGAGAGTGATCTTATAAGGGTTCCTTTTTTTCGAAGGAATGGAGGTACGAACCCTAAAAAGACGAGTGTGCTTTAGACCACACGACTGAAGTAAAACTTCAAATTCACGAAATATGAACTTTAAAATGAATTTACAATTTTATTAACTTTAAACGTAGAATATTTAATGTATTAAACAAAATAATAATTTATAAAATTGTTCAAGAACGAAATGAAATTACAAAATAATCAAAAAATTACCGTTCGCGTAACGCTAGCAAACTCGCATATATATATATATATATATATATATATATATATATATATATATATATATATTTCTCTCTGCTCTCTCTTGCTCCTACAGTGTAATATAGACAATAGGTTTGCACTGTGTCTTGGATATACGAAACATAACTGGCTATTAGAGAAAGAGAGAAAGAAAATGTGTGTTCGCACCTCTCTCTCTTGTCCTTACAGTAATATACGAAACGTAATTCTCTCTCTTTCTGTCTTCACTAACTTATATCTCCCTCTCAACTTCCGTTCGCCTCGCCTGATCATACTTTTCGTAACGCTCTCGTCACGCATTCACCAGCTTACTCCCCAAGTCAAGCGTGCGTAAAGAAGTTTTACTTCAAAAACTCAACAAAGTCACGTATTTCCGTTACAATGTCTCGCATAATTAATACTGTATTAAGTATAAAGAAATTTTATTGCTACGCAATATTTCGATTTAAATTACAGCGGTGTATAGCATCCGAATGAATTGCATAAGTGCAATAAATACAATTAAAAGTACAACAAATACTATTAAACTAAAAACTTTCTGCAATAAATATTACTTAGAAATTTTAAATAAAGGCTTTCAAAATTGACTATTTTAACAGTGAAAAGTTCTAAATATTCATTAGTATCCTGCCATAAAAGCGTCATAGAAATACAAACGAAATAATAGGAAAATAAGCAAGGAGCAAAACATTCCAAAAGCAGCCAATAATATGAAGTTTCTAAATCTCAATACTTAAATGTAACGTACTTCCTATAAATAAGGGAAATTAATTTAGCCCTGTTCGTTCCCAATAAACTAACCTTAGTCAACTAAAATTCCACGAAAAAATTTACAAAGGTCTATAATAAAACAAATTGATGAACACGAAGGGGATTAAGAAAGTAATTTTTACATCCGTGTGACTTTTTCGAAAAAGGAAAATTCCCTATATTTGAACGAAAAAAATAGTCTGAAAATTTAAAAATTTTATTTATTCCATTATGTGATATCTTTTAAGCATATTTAGCCTCATTCAACATAAATTACCATGTTTTAAACCGCGACATTTCCTGATCTACGATTCTTATGTTATATCTATGGGCAAAGACAATAATATTGATCACACTTGATTAATGTTACTTTTAAAAAAATTAAAAAATGTTTATCTAACCATGGCTCCATCATTCAAGAATGACTACGGTAGCTGTACTGTCTGACGCAGTAAAATGTACATGTTTATAATATATTATCCTAACGATTAAATTATTTAAATTAATGCTTAGTAAGAAATATATCAACAATAACACTTTTTTTGCAACACCGGTTGCAAATGAAGAAATTACCCTATGGGTACTTTGCGAAGTAAGTAAAATATGAGGAATACGAATAAAGAATGGAACCACCATTTGATATACGTTTATAAATCTAAATAAAAAAACTTCTTAAATAATAAAGTGTTTTATAAATCCATTCATAAAACTTATCCATATATAATAAAATCAGTTAAACCTACAATAAAAAGGATTTCTTCAAGTGACCTTCTAGTGTAGTAGTGAGCTTCTACATGGGACAAAATATTTCCTCCCACAAAAAAAACAAAAAATCATAACGGTCGTCATAACTTTCAATACGGAATAGTCAATTGACACTTTGCGGCTAACGTGATATTCTGACAGATAACGCAAAATAAAAAAGACGTATCCTGGGACATTATTTTTTTATTTGTAAATATTGCATTCTCAGTGTCTTTTTAGCGTGTTTATGTGTTCGTCAGTCATCCGAGAGCGGGCGCGGAGTGTATATGCTTCACTATGCAGCTTCTTAACTTCATTTTATTTTCATAGTGTTTCCTAGACCACAGATCGGTATAATTGTTTTACTTAACTTTTCATTTGTTGTTTTTTTGATATTTTATATTAACTTATTTTGTATTATATTTGTTCTCTTGGTTTTGTATTAAAAGTTCCATAAACAAGTAACACCTATGACAGTTTTAAGACAAAATTTGTTGTTTGTTTTTCAAATAGCTCAGTCAAGTAACTCTCGTAGTTATTAAAAATGTGGTCTAGAGGTTTTAAAAGTCATGAGGAGCAAATTGAAGAGTGGTCGAATAAAAACAGCGAACACGAGTTTAATGATCTTGATGATGAAAGTGATAGCATGATTTTTTAATCCGTAAACCGAATATTTAAAAGATGATGAAATTTTTGTAAGAGAAGATCCATCTCAGGAACTACTTCAAGAACAACATGAAGAATTGCGTCTAGAACCTGCTGAAGAAGTCCACCAAGAAACATCGAGCGAGCCATCTGAACATTAAAAAGGCAAAAATAGATTTATTTGAAATAGTCAAGAGTATCAAAGAACATTACGAAGTACAAGTTTCTCAAAAAAAAAAAAAGCTCTTTTGAACTTTGGTCTTTTTCGACCATCCAACGCTTGAAACTTTGGTGACATTTACAAGCTAAAAGCTGTGTACCTATAGGACCAAGTTAAAACGCAGTACAAAGATAGAACTATATCTACCTCTAAAATGAAAATATTTACAGGGTATTATATATATATATATATATATATATATATATATATATATATATATATACATATATATATATATATATATATATATACATATATATATATATATATATATATATATATACATATATATATATATATATATATATATATATATGAAAGTATTTACAGTTATTATGTACTATTCCTCAGTATTAAAATGCAATGACTTTAATCTGGACATGATTTTTGCCGCCAAAGGTATTAGCTAATATTTCATATTCCGGTGCGTAAATTACAAATATTGATTTTTATGTTTGATCAACTGTTTGCAATTAGACGATTCTATTACCAGAGAGAAACAATGGACAAAGCTGACCTATCGATTTACTCTTCTCATCATAACCAAGAAACAGACACGGATACCAGGAAACCAGTTATGATTGAAGACTATAATCTCAGTAAGGGAGGAGTTGACGATATTGATAAGAAGTGCTCGATTAATTCCTGTAGCCGCAAAACTCGTCGTTAATTTTTGGCAATTTTCCAGCAAATACTATGTATGGTAGGAATAAATAGTTTTGTCTTTCGTAAAATGTATACTGACAGTGATGGTAAAACGAGGAAAGGAATTTTCATATTAGATATGGCAAGACAATTAGTGCTAGAACATATGAAAGCCCGCGTATACAATGAAAGATTGCTTAGAGATCTGCGAATGAAAATAAGTAAAGTTTTGGGTAGAGATCTTCCCCGTCCACCTCCAAAGACCAAAATCTGTTTCACCAAATGGATGAAAACTATGTTTCCTTTGTCCATGTTTGATTGTGAAAAGATGATTTGTCTCCAATATTCCAAGTAAAGTGTATGAATATTGTGTATGAAATGTATTAAGATTGCCAAAAAAAGTGTATGATGATTCAATGCTTCATAAAGTGTTTGAAGATTGCCAAAAAAATTGTAAAATTTTGAGGTCAGGTCAATTTCGTTTGCACCAACAAATGTTGCTCATTTTTTTTGACTGACTAGTATGGGTGTTGTCTTTGACAAATATTTAACGGTTCCTTAAAAAAGTATTAATGTTGTTTTTTTATTAAATTTTTTGAAATATATAAAATTTGTTGCACTCTTCGCTCTTTATTTAAACATAACTATACGTTTTAACTAATAAAGAACATTAAAAAATATTTATTAAATCAGGTATTTGTAACACAATTATAAAGTTATGTGTTATTAATATGGTGTACGGTGTACCACCACGACCAAAGAATTGTAAAAATTAAAGCACATCAGTTGCAGAGAGTTAAATTAATTGAAATAAATTTTAATTAAGATATTTCAATTAGGGGACATTTAAAGATAACCTTAGTGATTTATTCCAACGCGAATTGATATAGAGACCATAGTAAGTGCCTTGGTGCGCGAACACAAATTATTCTATTCTCGATTCCACGACTTCGTTTGACTTTGAGAAATAAGGAAAAATGTGCACGGGCTGATTATTACATTTCTTCCCCCGTATCAAAATAATATTGTTTGTAATGTAATAATATACAGTTACATCTGGTCTATTTTTTTAAGAATTTTATTAATGAAAAATGAGAAGTAAATTTATTTTTTATTGCTCCTTCGGTATTACAATCACAGAAATCATATACGATAACGATCTATTTGTGTAGTTTAGTTAACACAAGTTTCGATTTAAAACAAAATCAGTCGTTGTCTATAGATATAAAGTACGAATCGTAGGTCAGGAAAAGTCGCGCTTTGAAACATGGTAATTAATATTTACCGAGGCTAAATATAGAGGCTAAATAAATATAGTCGCATAGGTATAAAAATTACTTTCTTGAACTTCTCCATGTTCAAGAAATTGTTTTATTATGTATCTTTGTGAATTTCGTTTCGGTTTTACATGACTACGGTTAGTTACTGAGCACGTGTAGATTAGTTTACTGAGCATATCCCCACATTTGCAGGAAGTATGTTTAAGTGACAAGTATGAGATTTAAGAGCTCCGTATCTGCTAGCTCCTTGTATAGGAATATACTTTAAAGTAAACAAGTAACCCGGCGAGTTTTTTTTGTATTAATATAGTGGCATAATGCAGTTTACTTCATATTTCATTTATATTTATGTATACAAGCAAGAAAAATTACATTTTGTATATTTAATATGGGCGCATATTGGCGTATAACTAAGTTCTAAGTCGCACTACTACTTATTACAACGTTTACCCGCTTCACAGCTATTTTGACAGCTCTATAACTCATCTTTGGCGAAGGTTGGAAATCTAATTTGGCAAGTGAAGAGACGAAAATCTGTATTACGAATTCAAAGTTTGTGTCTATTTTTAACACGTTTTTTATTAGCTTCACTTGTAAATGTGAATGTAACGGAATTTTTCAATTTAATTTTCATCCGCTCCCAGACTTCAAAATTATTTGAAGTACTCCTGACGTATCAAGAACCGATGACAATACAATAATATAATAACCAAGAATTTATAAAATAAAATTATAGTCTAGAAACCTAAAAGAAAACGCTTTGTGGCAATGTGAACTGAAAAATATGAAGATTTTGGTCAAGAACAAAAGGATGTCTTACGAGTCGGTAGAATATAATTTTTTTTATACATAAATATAAAATAAGAGTCAAGCGATTGACAAAAATAAACTTTAATGTAAAAAAAGCGTGGGGTGCTCTCGACTTACATTTTCATAGGAAGAACTCCCCGTTTTCATATTAAAATAAATTTTTTTCCAATAAATTTATTTTAATTTATTGTTATAAATTATGTTATACCAATTTTTGAGACACCTTTTGCTCTTGAAAAAATTACCATATTTAAAGATTATTTTTTATTTTTAGTACATATTACTACAAAAGCTTGTTTTTTCAAACTTTAATTTTTTTCGAAACATTTTTTTATCAAAATCGTAAATTTCGTAATTATTTGTATATCTTTTATTGACACATCATTGAAAGAGGTCAGTTCTATAAGAGAAGAAAGAAGAAATCTAGCAATTGTTGACTATAAACAAAGATAAAGCTGTCAATATACTGTACATGTATGAAACATACGTAGTATATTTCTACGGTCCTATCTATAACTTGGTGTGTTTCTATAAAATATGAAATAAATAAAATAAAACCTTATCTATCTATGATCATAGGTTCAATCCTCCTCAATTTATTTTTTAAGTTTTCTAGATTTCGTCTTACATTACTACATATTTGATTTCTTTATGTGTATCAGTCCACTGCGATTAATGCGACAGCAATTTTTTAAAAATAACACTTTGCCTTTGTTTGTGGAAATTTTGGAAAGTTGTTGATATTCTACGGTTTGATTGGTAACACATAAAATACTGCTTTGGTTTCATTTATATTATAAAAGTATATGAGTATGACAAAAAAATACATATCTACTAAGCAGCGTTTTATCGAACTGACTATGAAACAGACTTTTTAATCGCTGTGTCATATGGGTGTACCAGTATTTAGGAAATCACCACATTCTTCTTTTTACATAAGTGTAGTCGTAGTATATATATATATATATATATATATATATATATATATATATATATATATGTGTGTGTGTGTGTCTGTGTGTATTCATACATTAATTGCAGTAAAGCTAAAAGAAGGCGCGAGTTATGATTGCGTTCATGGTATATATCTAGAGATAAGGCCGCCCAACATCTAAATGTTTTCTCGCAAGCTGACGTCCGCCAGTCGGCTACGCGCAGCGCTTGTGTACGGTCGACGCGTACGGATCGGCAGCCGCACCGCCCAGTCGTACCAACTGGTCTCTTAGATATCCTGTAAAAAGTTGTACGGCGATCGCACTTCACTCGTAATGTCGTTCGGTGTTACGTGAAAAGCTAAAAGAAGTTTTCTTACTTTCAATTTGTGTATAATATTTTATCACTAAAAACAATATGGGTGAGAACTTTTATTATCAAGGATTTTGTACTTTTACGAACAGTGATTTATGATTTTCTTATTAAACCGGAAACGTAAATTTTATTACTCGAATTTAAAATTGTTAATACAAAATTTATGGTTTAGTTGCATTTTAACATGCATCTTTGTGCGATGTGTATCATTCAAAAATAAGTTTGAAAATCTGTGTTTTCTTATTCAAAGCGACAATGTCTAATAGTAAAGTTTTTATAAACGCAATCACCATGAAAAACACATCAACTCTCACTGAAGATGACGATGCTTTCAAATTATTTTATAATCCAGATTTTGTAATTATAGGGCTTTATGTGATAGTGTTGTGCTCTTCATTATTTGCAAATACATTACTCATTGTGGTTGTTGTCAAATTTCAGTATATGAGAAGGTCTGTATCTGAAAATAATTTTTGTAATTATGTGTTTATTAGTATGTAATAAATGTAAATTCTAAATATTATGTACAATATTTTCATATTCAATATTATTTTGGTCCCAAAAGAGAAAACTTAGATGAATATTGAAATAATTGACGGTGAGTCGAATTCGCAGTCGCTTTTCAGCACTTGTGTAAAGTTTTAAATTTACTAAGACAAAGTGTGGCACAACCGCTCCTTGCTTTGGATTTCAGATACCGCCTGGTTTCTTTTCGCCACTAAACCTTTTCCCAAATTTGAAACTTCGCATTATTGCAAATATAACTGAACTATTTTATATATTCACATAAAATACAATTGTCTTCAGACATGTAGCTAAAATATTTTCTACCCGAATCGCATTGCATTGCAGTACTTATTATCCAACCAACCAGACACACACACACAAACACATACGCGCGCACACACACACACACATATATATATATATATATATATATATATATATATATATATATATATATATATATATACAAGAGTTATATCTTGTATTTATGGGTACAATTTTTTCTATCAAAATATAATTATTCTTCCCTGTCGCCTATGTTTGATGTTGTCTGTATTAAAATATTGAGAAAAGTGTTTTTAAGGTTTAGAGAAATGTGTGTTTAACTTTCATGCATACGGAAAAAACTGACATTTAAATTGAAACCTGCGGATCCTGTTGAAAATAAATTAGCATAGCTGGGACTATTCTGGGACCAGTCCGTTATCACAGAGCAAATTTACACGGACGAGGTCACTGTGAGCCATTACCTACGCCATAACAATTACAAGAGTCGTAAAGAAGTGTCGGCGCCGCTCGCTACTTCCTTTGTTTTCATCTCCTGCCAGTAAGATGACGATGTGCATAATTCAGTCATAATTCTAGAGCGAGTGATTTTATGCCGATATTGGAATTAATATTAATTTTCCTTTCATTTCTTGTAACATTCTTCTACATCTACATAAATTTACTATATATTGATGGACTAAATTTTATAGAAAACTATTCATAAGTTTCTTCATCTCTGAATTTTAAATATGTAAAAGTGCAATATTTAATTAAACTGTTAAACATATAGAAATTACTTTATATTTAACAGAAATAATTTAGGGATTACCTAATTTGTACAAGATAAATAAGGCGCCGCTAGCCTTTTCTTCCGCTTAAGAAGTCGCAGTCTCTCTATACAGAAGAACGGAGAGTATTTTTACAACAAACGTATATGATTTTAGCTCCATTCAACTCTGAGTTAAATACCAGATTGAAGTAAATTTCTTACTTTTATGTTTCGATCGAACATGATCATTTGCTGTGTGTGTATGTCTACATAATATACCTATTAAGAAAATATGTTTAATCAATTTATATATTTAATGTTAAATGATATAAAATTCGCTTCGGGAAAATTTGAACTTTACCAATAATCAAGATATACTCGTCACATCTCTGAATTTTTAATATGTAAAAGTGCAATATATTGAAGAACTGATCCAAGCAAGAGAATAACTTATACTTAACGAATAGTGGACAAAGGGTAACGGCAGTCATCATCCAGCTATGTCTTTATTAAAAATACCTATTTCCCCATGCAAATTAAAATGGACCAAGAATACGTAAAAGAACTGGATTCGCATACTTAAAAGAAACTATAATATATAAATGATTTAGCTCTGATTCACAGTTTCACTTGCGTAGAATTGCCATCATTATGCTGTGAAACCGCTGCCTTATCCTCCTGTTTCTGAGGTTACTAAAACTGTCGTCAATATGCGCGAGAGTATTCCGTATGATTAGTAATAAATAAGCAGACGACTCTCTGCCGCACACTATTTAAGCAGTATTTCCTGACATCTGTAACATTTTAACCACTGTTCTGGCCCTATACAGTGTAGCGTGATGAGATATGTTTTATAATCTTGCTCAAAGTAATACAATAATATTTTTTTAATCGAACGTAAAGTTCAAACAAATAATTGAATGAACAAACTTTAAGGCTTC
Source organism: Druceiella hillmani (assembly GCA_039881145.1). NCBI lineage: Eukaryota > Metazoa > Arthropoda > Insecta > Lepidoptera > Hepialidae > Druceiella > Druceiella hillmani. Next base: position 12,783,646 of record JAYKKI010000066.1, on the reverse strand, counting down.
ATACATTGGTGTAGATAAATCGAAAGTTTACATATTAGTCGATCTGCCTAACCGTAATTAGACTGCAGTTCATACCTTGTTCGTTTATTCGTTTATACTTTATCGTAAAAATGTATTTTTTCCGGAGTTAAACTAATTATTTGAAGATAATTCAATGTCATGCGTTACGGTAAGGAACACGCAGTATCTATTCACAAATTTAAACTTACAATATATTGAATTTATTTATTAATGGTAAATTAAATATAACGAGCAGTATGGCTGATAAAATATTACATACGATGTGGTTCCTAATGCTGTCAGAATCATTTTGAAACTTATAAGCTGACCTTAAAAATATTTTATGAATATATGATTGGAGAATATAACACATAATATCTTATGGTTTTTATCATATAATTTAATCACATATATTAAGTTCAGAAAATAAAACTGCCTTTATTGGTGTCCTTCTTAATTTATTATATATTTTTAATTAAAGATATATATACACAATTTGACGAAGGCTATAATAGTAAAGTAAATATATATGATAATATTTATAATAATGTTATTTCGCTATTAACTATTTGAAATTTAAGAAATAAGTCTCATCATTTATACTGTTAGTTCGTTTAAAGGAATCATTATTAAAATGAAAATAAATTCTTTTATTTTAGAACTACATTAATGGTATGGAATGGTATTTAAGTAAAACACTTTCTTTGATTTTGATTGTACTAGATAGTTTGATATCTTTTACCGATATTTAAGAAATGTCTTGTTATTAATGTGATTTCAATGTGATATTTTCCTACCAAATTCAGAAACACAAAAATAAAATTAAGTTTTTTTTAAAACTTAAATACAAACTTTCTATATGTTCAAATATACCTTACCTACATGATGATTTTTTGTGAGAAAAAAACTTATACAAATTATTTACCACAACAGCAAATTGCAAGATTGATTAAAATTTGATATTGTCAATACTTTACGATAAGAGCAATACGTTTCTTTTAAAAAAATAAATAAGAGCTTTTTTTATATATATTATTTTATTTACGAATTAAAAAAAATAAAATATTTCTCAGCTAATAATCAAGTTGGAGCAGCGGAATATAGAATTTAAAAAAATAAACGGTTCGATGCCTTTTCTCCTTGTGGTCTATTTCTCTGACATGTATAAAGAAGACCAGATCCAATAAAGAAAGATTCGTTCGCTGGGAATACTCGTGACTGTTGTAACCAAATATCCTCTTGCTATATGACGAAGAAGCTCATATTTCTATTTATTCATTTTACACCACATCAGAGCTCCAAATGATTTTCCATACTTTTAACAGTTATTTTTGGTAAATGATTATGAATACAATATAATATTTATTAATTAATGAATATTCTGCAATAGTTTTTCGACTTTTCAACAGTCGTGTACTCTTTTGACGAAAGTTAGAGCGTTTTGCAAAATATTCTCTAACATATAAAATATGTGTTTCACCTCGTGGAGCATTTTTGTAAAATTTTGAGGTGCAGTTGATCAAGTTTTTATCACAAAGTCGCAAGTTTATCTCAACATGTATTTCATTGAAAAAAAAATGTTTTGCCGTTTTTATACATTTCACGATCACTGCAACAACGGTTTTTTGCATCTTGAGTACCTCTTTAATTAGCAATTTAGTGTGACGTAAAATTAATGTCTTAACCGTGCAGTAAGGAAATATTTTTCTCATACTCGAGCCTGCATTTCTAATAACACGTATTATTTCATTAAGTATTTGTCATGATTATAAAATTTATTAAATTTTTGAAGCGACATTATTAAAAATACCTTTTTCAATCCTAATAATAATACTTGTTAATTTCTCTAGAAGAAGAAACTGATCAGATGTCAGTAGTACACAAACCTTTTTTCAATTAGTTTTGTCAATTCGGGAATTTTCTCCTTTACTTTGCCACATAACTTCTTGCAAACAAATGAAATAAAATGTTGCCCAGATTTGAAACTATAGTATGAACTTAGATATTTTATAAGTCTTATGAATTCAAAATATTCCGAGAAATTATGCGATAAAATCCTCCATTATAATAATTTCGCTTATTAAGTTGTCAACCATTAGTGATTTGGCATTATGGTCACCCTACTGTCATTTCTTAAAATATATTTTATAATTATTATCTTTAATAAACAAACAATAAACAATAACGGTTACTTTCCGCAACATGTTTATTACGCAGGCCTACTCACACTTAATATAAATATGTATGCACGTAGTTGTCAGTTTTTATGAGAAGACAAACGAAGCCAGATTTCATAAGTCGATATTCGCATTTACATTTCAGAATATTCGAATTCGCATTCATATTCGTGAATGTGTAAATTCTATATTCTTTACACCACTACTGTTCGTATACAGTTTACGAACATGCATGCATGTGTTTGTAAGTGCTCAGTGTATGAGTAAATTAGATGATTGTAATTATTTTGATTTGTAATAAAATTTAAAATTAATTTCGTGGTTCCAGAGGAAGGATTTATTCGCATATTACTAGATTAACAAAATGATATAGTTAGCTTAAAATTTTGTTGAAGGTAGTTGGAAAAATTATAGAAGCAATTGTAAGATTTTCCAGAATATAACATTCACTTATTGAGTTTTTGAAAGTCTCAAGAATTATCACTTTATAACAAGTATTAATAAACATATTTGAAATTTTAAAAACTCAAAGATTGAAATTGAAGAGGATTGCACTGTCAACCTATTGCTTTAAGAAATGGTTTGAGACTTTATTTAAAATTTGTAAATTTGGTCTCATTACCGAACAAGGAATGGACAACAAGGGAAAGGAGTTTAATTGATAGCGTGCTCAATGATTTTACCCACCGAAACAAACCTCAAGTTAGGGAGAACATCTACAGCTAACATAAGAAAAATGGTAAACAAATTTTCTTGTGAAAGTTGAATCATATTCAATTTAAGTAATATTAACAAAAATTAAATTGCTATATTCGTACAGGACAGGGTAAGTTCCGATTCGCACTTGACCAATCTAATTGGTTTTAGGTTTTCACACGGCAAAAATAAAAAATGGAACCCTTATTTGATGATTCACCAGTCTGTCCGTTTATTCGTTTTTTATATAGATTTTTTAAAAATAAATTTGTGTCGAAATTTGAAATTTGACAAAGTGATAAAGCATGCAAACCTTCAAATATCTCAAAGTTAACACTAAAAAATATTCAGATGAAAATGTTTTGAGAGGCTAAACAAAGTATTTATTTGTCTCGCGACATACACCGTGTATAATATCAAATGAAAGAGTATGTTATAAGAATTCCAAAATTATTTTTTTAGTATTTTATACAAGATAGTTCCGACGTACTACTGAAAAGGTTCACAAAAACATATCCTTTTTCTCTGAAACTACTAAAGAGAAAATTTAAAAAAAGTAAAATGGAAATTTATTTAAAGTTTACCGGAAAACTACAACCATGATTCTAAATTTCACAGTTTTTGATATATTCACTATTTTTATACGCTTGGTTTAGGTATGCTCGGCGATATATGCTTATGGAGACGAATAAAATTAATTATTGCAAATCGTATAACCCGACATCATTAGCATAAATAATAGCCTCAGATTATTATCATATTTTAATTTATTTTAGAATGTATTTGGGATACAAATAACTCCGATATATGTATTCCAAAAGATAAATAATATGAAATGTAAAAAAAGGAACTTTAAGGATTATAGTAGCAAGGTACTTTACAGGTAAGAAAGTTAAAATGTTAAAGTTACCTTTTCTATATTAACTGAAACATAAAAGTAATGGTAATAATGTGTTTTTATTACTAATTAAATGAAACTACGTGATGTAGTATTATTTCTACTTTCTTTAATTTCTTTACCACGACCTAGGTTTCGTTATATTACATCTTCAGGTGGGCTATTAGTAAAAGCTATAGCTTTAGCTTGTTGTTGTAATACAACGAAATCTAGGTCGTGGTAAAGAACTTGAAGAAAATTAAAATAATACTACATCACGTAGTTTCATTTAATTGTGAATAATGAATTTCTACAAAATTAACACTAAATATATTCAAAAGCAATGTTTTTATTAATTACTTCCAAAAATTACAATTAAAATAAATCTGTTTAACACCACCTCACCGTTAATCACACTCATTATGTTTTAACACCACCTCACCGTTAATCACACTCATTATATTTATGCATAAAATCACTGTGATACTTTTTCTGGTGAAATCACTTTGATATTCTCTTAAGAGGGTGAATGCCCTCCACTTTCCCCACAGGAGGGTTTCAATTAAAACTATTGAAAATTTTAGGAATTTTCATTTACTATTAATAAAATAATAGAAATTCAAAATAGGTCTATATGATCCAATCTCAATTAAGCCGGATGAATATGAATATTTTGCACTTTTAAATGTTTAATTGTACCTCAGCGTACACCCAACCCCGTATCGCGATTTCTACTTGTATTTCACGTTTTATTTATAAATAACTTTATCGTTAAAAAGTATTCGATAATTTATAAATATGGTATTCTGCATGATATGATATTCTGGTGGTACCTTTGTCGTATTGTTTTTATTTATCATGCTTATTTTCGAGTAAAGTTAACTGAAAATAATTTTAGCTCGTATCCGTAATTTAAAGTCACAAAACATATTTTTATGTACATTTTCAATCACATCTTTAAAATCATGTCATACAAAATCGAAAAAAAATACATATGTATATTCCAAACGACTTATGAAATTAAAAAAAACCTGTCAAGCACGAGTGGAATTCGCACTAAGAGGGTTATGTACACATTTAGGTATTTATAAACATTTAATTGTACATGATATTCCTATTAAAGTCTTTACAGAATTTTAATGTTTCAGAAGAAAAATATATTGCTTACTATATCTTTCACAGGCGCATATTTAAAAATATTTTTTATGGGATATAACTACAAATTAACGATTTTCGGATTTTTTCTTTTCTTGTGCTCTAGCTTCTTGCCAAATTTCGTGATTCCAAGCCAACGGGAAATACCCTGAAGTATTGTAGAAGCTTGAATTTGATAGTTCCACGCGTTCGTGAGAAAGACGGTTTTGACAGACAGTCGGGCAATGAAGAGATCCTATAAGGATCTTTTTTTCCTTTTGAGGTACGGAACTCTAAAAAAAGTTAATTTGGTCGTTTCAAATTTGTCATTTCTTTATAAATATTTTTGAGTGTTAAATATATGTAAGTTAATACGCTTTATAACTATGTCAGTTTCAGATTTTCGAGGTACGAAACATTAAAAATGGCAAATTCATGTTTAATCGTCGGATAAAATATTATTTATTAAATAATTTGCTTTGTCTTAAAGTGATTTCATGAAAACCGTAACAACGGAACTACTTTTGTTTAATACTTATATTGGCTTCATGTCTAGTAAATTTAATAAGGATAAAAATATGACTTACTCTTACTCGCAAAGAATTTACGCGAAAATGTATTATAATTCGTAATATAATGTAATATAATTAGGCATGGTCAATTAAATAATATACTTTACATAGTTTTGGTCGATCTGGTGTTCATTAATGTTCAATTGACTAAAAAACTTTAAGAGTCACTTTCACGTAAATTGAAATTATTGATGAATATTATAGAAAAAAGCATACTTCTTATAAATAGAAAATCAGCTATCCCTTCTAAGAAAGAACATAACATCAAAATCCGCCTAGACCGATTGTCTATTTAATGACGTGTGTTTAACATACATTATTTTTGAACAAATTTTAAATTTCTCAAAATTCTATTATTTTTGGCCTGCGGTTTTCGATGTCAAATAACGTTATCATCACTGATAAAAATAGAACTGGTGATTTACTAATGCTAAGTGAATTGCAAAGTGCTCAGAGCTTTAAAGGTGGTCTCACTACTTTAAACTGGGTTTTATATTAACCAGAATAGTTATAATATCTAACACAAGATTGTCATCAATGAATGGTTAAAACCCATCATTTTTAATTTAAGTTTAGTGATCTCCACTATGATAATAATCTCCACTAGAATAAATATCCGAATAAAACGAGGGATATTAAAGAGGTTTAATGAAACATTATATGGAAGATAAAGAGCAAGTTAGAGACCGATTGTATTTTAAAATCTTGGTAATTGATAAATCCACCAATTTTTCCTATCTATTTCTGGAACGTTACAGAACGTTCTCGAATATCCCTAGTAAGGTATATAAAGAGAGCGGCTTTCGGTATTTTGTTCAGTTAGCAAATTCGAGTTTCGGTATATTTAAAGTAGCCAGTCGTTCCAACAATTTTATCTATTTTAATGTTTCGTCCATAAATTGAAAATTTAGCGCAAACTGCCACAATAATTATTATATTTACTGGAAGGCACTTTCATGCAATAACAATTAACAAATATTAATATATTGACAATGGAATTGAATATTTGAAATATAAAATATTCAATGAAATTATATATTTTTTTCAATTTGGATTATTTTCAATATATTTTCAAATATTAAATTGATAAAATTAAAAATTCCAGAGACATCCGAACAAAAAAACGTTAAAAGTTAACGAAAATTACAAAGTCAAAAATTACAAAAGATTCTCATGTGAATTAGTATATTGAAATGAAATATAGTAATTCTAAATTATATATTTAGACATAATATATTAAAAAAAACGGAATACTCGTAAAATCTGTCACGTTTTTATGCGTCCGTAATTCTATTGCATACATTTTCCTCTGAACCGTTCGTAAATACAAAAAAAATATTCACGTCAATGTCTAAAATTTACCGGAAAACTATAGCCGTGATTCTAAATTTTAAAATTTCACAGAATTTTATACATCTATTATATTATATACATCTCCGAGAGATATGATAACATATTTCAATGGCTAAAAAACAATATGCAAATAATTTAACCCGCCGTCATTAAGGTAAATATATCTGATATAAACCTAATTATAATTTTTTCAAACGCTTTTTGTTTTTGGGATTCTTAATGCTTAGATACTCGCGGTTTAAATATAAAATAATTTAAAACACAATAAAGAATTTTTTTTGCCTTGTTATTACAAAAGTAAGAGGTAACTTAGACTGTGAAAGTGCTGATAGGTGAAACCTGCCTAGCCAACGTTTACCGAAAAAGGAAATATAACATTTTCTACGTAATAATGAACTTTTATAAATTATTCTGGAAAATTATAAACAAAATAAATCTGTGTCATATCATATCACGTCATATTTATATACACGATCAATGCAAAAATAATACTTTTCCAGTTTAAATAAATTTCATATGCACTTTAATCACGTGGTATTGTTGATAGTAGCTTCCACTAATTATTTATAATACGCTTGCGAGTTAAATCGAACGTAAAAGGACATTAAATGCTATCTTTTGAAGAATACAGTTCGTCTATCTAGTATCTTTTGAAGACTACAGGCGTTGCCAGTTTGAAACAAAACTTAAAAAATACTATTAAAGTATAAAGTAAACACGATGACATTACAAGAGACTACTCACTTGAAACGCGTGGGTTTTTCTTGTGATCTCCTCTTCCGATCGCAAGAATAACCCATGCATTTTAACTCTAGGTATCGAATGCAACATTGGATATCTATTAATAAAATAATCGAAATTATAAGTATTCCGGGCTCTTATGCTAAAGATGTCGGATATGTGACGTTGGGTTAAAGTGAATACACTATGCAATCGTAAAGATCGATGTGCCTAAGTGTGTGCCATCGCAGTGTAAGCTCTACTCGTGTATTACAGGTTTATTTATATTACTTAAATCTCAGCTATCATTAATTAATTCATATAACATCAGGAGTATACTGTTAATAACACATATACATAATAATACATAACACATACGTATAAATCCTTCATTTGAATAGTAAGTTAAAACAGTACGTAAAATTTAAAAATATCTCCTCCGAAGTAAATTTATAAAATTATGTATTTACACATTGATGATACTAATTATTTATGGTTCACAATTTGGAAAAATCTTCTGTAAAACAGAAAGATAATATGTAAGGATGACAGAATGAACGGCACTCTCATTAAACAATGATGGTATATGAAGAAAAGTTAGAGGTAAATCTGGGATAATGCAGAATAAGAGTAAAATGAAAAGGAATGCCAGTGAAATAAGATCATTGTAGAAAGTATGCGTAAAATATGTATGTGTGTTATTATGATGCACAGAACTAACGGCGCAAATATTTTGATATTTCGAAACATAAATCATTTGTTTCCTAATGTTCCATTTTGGAAACATCAATACATTCCGCAAACGTGCAAGTGAATATATTTATATAGGCATAAGCTTATAAAACATAGTTCGTATTATCAAATTATGGATTGTTGATTATTGGATGTTAAAGGGATAAGTGTGAAAAATGCACCCATCACGAATCTTCCGTAATAAACATTGTAAAGAAACAATTACATAACAGGGACTCTCGTATAGTACACCAATATTTGCAATTATACTAAATTTGTAAAAAATGGTCATATGCGAGTTTTGTTCGCACATTCGGTTCGGTTCCTCGTTTGAAGAGAAATTACTTCATTTATATTAAGATGTCACTAATATGGACTTGCTACCGCAATAAATATCTTACTTACCTTCTACTATTAACAATAGGGTCACACACACACACACACACACACACACACACACACACATATATATATATATATATATATATTCCCGTCGTTTTCCAAAAGTATGTTTTTTCATAATTTTAGTTTCATTTCTTTCGAAAGGGGGTGAAATATATCTTTCACGTATTTTTAGTATGTCTCTGATATACTACCATACATTACGAATAAAATAAATTTTGAGATCGATCTTATCAGATGTATACACCTTTTATTGCTTAAATGATAATTTTGAAGAATAATAAAAGTGCATGGCAAAAGTTTTATTTTTACACGATTAGTCTCTATTATTTTGTTACAACACAATAAATTGGGGAGAATATAAAAATATTAGATTTTGATGCTTAATTTCGGGCATTGACTATTTAACCTGATTTAATTATAAAGGAGTTTAGTAAAACATAAGAATATTTACATTTACTGTAAAACGGAAAAGATAACGGACAAAAATAAACAAGCTCCACCACGTTTATCTGGCACAAACTTTGTTACAGGATGCCATACGGTAGTAACTTGGATTCGTTTAAATATAATAATATACTTGTCGATTAGCAATTGAAAGAAATAAACGCCTATTAGCCTCTCAAAATATAACTTCTGCGACTGCATCTTCTATTTTCATTCTGATTTCAACTATCATTATTGATAAATTTCAAATATCATTGTTGATAAAATGAAAAAAAAGAGATAAAATTATTGATATTATTTGTTGAAGTGATCACCTTGAGAGATGAAGTTTTCCTTAACTTCATAATTAAACATCGTTAATATATAAATTAATAAACAGGTAAATAATTTACCATTATCCAATATTTTATTTGTTATCATCGCTGTAATTATTCGTAGAAGTTTGTTAAAATTCTCTTTACGTGTTGTTTTCAAATTTCGTTAAATTATTTTGCATGAAATTATTTGTTCTTCTTACTTATCACGTTTCCAGTTTTTTTTATTATATATCTATAATTACATTGTGTCTATACTAACGAGTAAAATGGCATCAAATCGATTCATGATGATTGTGATAAAATGACATTTAATATTTTACGTATCATAGCTTGTTTATAATGTTCTTTTTGTACATGTTTTCAATACCTTTAATTACGTAAAATATAATTAAAGGTGATTTGAACTGTTTTAAAAAAAATTCAGGTAAAAATGAGTTATAAGAATTACGTATATATTGCATTATTAATAGACTGAATGTCTATAGATAGCTCAATATGACTGGAAGCGAGTTTCACTTACGTGAGACTCGGCATTCAAGTGGATAATGCTGACGTCAATCTGAATTGCGTCAAGTTACCATTTCTAATCAATCTGTAATATATCGCTAATTATTTAAAGTAACGAGAATAAAATTATAATTAATGATAAATTAACACAAAACAATTTCAGACTAAACTTTGTAACTCTTCTTGAAAATCAATTTACCACTTATATTGTGTAATTATATTACATTATATTGTAATTATATCACATGAGATTAAACAAGTTTTTTTTATTTTACTTTTTGGTTTAATAATTATGTGAAGTAAGAAAACTATGAAGGGATTAATTTTAACTGAGGACTATACAAACTTAAATAAAGTATTAATGAAGGATTATTCCACACAATAAATCACAAGAAAAAAAAGTTGCAAGATAAAATCAAATATACATTACCAAGCGAAGTCAAGTTCCAAATAAAACATTTTCATTTTATGTAATGATTTTTCATTATTCTATTTCATTTAGCAATCTTTGCTAATAGCCTACCTGAAGATGTTGTAATACAACGAAACCTAGGTCGTGGTAAAGAACCTAAAGAAAGTAGAAATAATACTACATCACGTAGTTTCACTTAATTGTGAATAATGAATTTCTACAAAATTAACGCCAAATATATTCAATAAGTTATTTTAATGTAAGTTCGGATGCGTTTTAATTGTAATGCATACACGGTTCTACGTAAAATGTTTGTTGTCTTTTCATACTAATTTTTTTCAAATACTTACCGCATCATTCGACTTCCACTATATTTCTATTGTATACATTACTGGTTTAAATGTTCGTATTTTTCGGTTTAAGGATTGTCGTGTAACTTTTGATGTTTATTTGACCTTTGAAAAATATTTTAGTATTCTAACACTTGAGATGCCTTTTTTGAGATATCAAGTTACGTGAACAGCATTCGTAGATATCTGAATGGTCAGTTAAGTTTCACGTATTTGTGGATTAAATACACATCTTTATATATACACATATCTTTACACACACACACACAAATATATATATATATATATATATATATATATATATATATATATATATATATATGTATATATATAATCATTATTAACAGTTTCATCTGTTACTAATAATATTTCATTTGTTTTGGGTTTGCGATCAATTGTAAGAAGTTAAAGATACACTGAATATTGTAACCAGTTTATCCTCTTATCTACGATGAATTTAGAAATGATTTCTAATATCAGGACAAGGTGAAAAGAAAAAAAAGTACTCATGCTCTGTATTTCACACGTATTATGAATTATATTTCGATAACTGCAAAGGGCATTTTCCAATAGCTATATTTTTATACTTTATTTTTTTTCGTCTTTGCCTTGCAATAAAATAATTGAGGCGATCTTTAGATTAAATTTAATTAAATATACAAGAAACATGGATACAAGGATCTAAGGAATGGGTATACGTCCAAACTTTAGCGTGTAGAAGGTTTATAAATGTTTGATATAAGTTCTGTATTTCTCGTCAATGGTATTAATTAATTTACTGCAAACTACTTAGATCAAATCCGATAATAAATTTTTGCTAGGATATTATTTATTATATACCAGTGGATTAACTTTTAAATGGAAGTCTACCTCAAGGACTTTTTTATATATATCAGCATAATTTATGGTAAGTATAACATTAATTGAAAATGCACAAATATTTCACGTTATTCACCTGAATTAAAGCTTTTTTTTTATAAATGTGAAGTTTCAATTTTTTTCACAGCAGTTGCATTAAATTATTTTTCTCGTAATATGTCAATAATATTAATATTTTCACATGTTCTAAGTCATTCTCTCGCCTGTGACATTTTCTTAACCTTGTTATTTGTTGTTTATTATAAACTTAATATTTACTAGCATTTTCACACATTCACACATTCTTATGATTTATTGATTTTTACTTAAGGATTCTCAAAAGACAAATATTAGTAACTGATAACAAACAAAATACAGTACCGTTTGCTTGCAACAATTCACAATTGACTGCTTTGTTATAGTGAATTTTGAAATATGCAATTCAATCAATGAGATATGTAGGGAGAATTTATGCAAAATGCGCTATTTTTTCTTTTATTTATTTAATCCCGTTAATTATAATATTTATATCTCTTTATGGTTTCAATAATTAGGATGGATGCACATATATTTCTCATATGAAATCATGAGATTACATGCCTGTTTCTCAAATTTTTTGCAAAAATACGAAATAATATTCCGCTGTCAAATTACATAACTAAATGAAATAAAATTTAATGTAACATTATAATCAAATTAATAAAACTTATATATATATATATATATATATATATATATATGTAAATATATATATATATATATATATATATATATATTTATATATAAATGTATATATACCTTAGATGCTTGTCTCCATGTTTATTGTCTATTTAATTAAAGTTATAGGAAAACACCCTTTCTCTACCACTTGTGTATGTGTGTGTGTGCATTTATATTAACATAAATTGAGCGTATAAGTGATTTAAAGATAATTCATGTGCTAATTAGTTTTTAATATCGCCCGTTAGGCTTATGATTTAATGCCATGTGTAGGGAATATCTGAGTAAAAATTTATATTAAAAGCCGTATATATAGATATATATATATATATATACATGAAAGGTACCTTTATTTCCAGAAGATGGAATAAATGACCACTATAAATTAATTATATTACAGTATTGTATACGTATAAATAATTTAACTGACACTTATTTTTTATTTGCAGCGTAACGAATATATTTTTGGTAAATTTATCTATCGCCGACCTGCTGGTGACATTGTTCTGTATGCCCGTGCAAGTTGGGAAGGCTGTTACTTTACTTTGGTACTATGGCGAGGTGATGTGTACAGCCGTCAACTACATGCAAGGTATTGACTACTTTATAAGTGTTATTAAAACGGTTAAATTAATAAGTTTAATTTAGGAACTTACTTTGCGTACAATAAGTTGAATAACAGAAGATAATAAGTTTGTATGCATTAAATGAAACGCAACTTACGATATACAAAGAGGCCGGCGATACAAAGAACGCGCTACGCGATGATAGGTGGGCGAGATAGCGGAAATCTGGATATCTCTACGGCCACCTGTTTACACGCCCGCCGCTAAAGATAAGCTAAAAGCCTTTTTACAAGTTATCCGCTCTTTTGATCTTCGGTAACTTCACTATAATATTAGCCATTTGATAACTCCTGAGTAAAGTCTAACGGTGCCCACTTAATAAAATTTTTTATTTACTATTTTCACTAAGTAAGCCTTATGACGATAGTTTTGCTATGGTTAACCTTGTAAGCTGAATTAATATTTTATATTTGCTCGTAATCCTTGTATGAAGAAAGTGTTGAAAAGCGGTAGTTTTACCCGTGTTGCAAAACTTCATACACCCGCATTAGTGGAAATATCGTAGCAGAAGAACCAACTGGCAATTCGTTTATAACCTGGTAAATAATGCGGTACTTATCCAGTTGCTCTGCGAAAACTCTAATATATTAGACAGTTTAGTTACCTGACACAGATTTCTATTATCGAGACTTAAAAATATAGGTAGAATTATACGTCTAGATCTACATGTGTATTCCCATTAATATAGTGAATTTCTATCTGATTATTTGAAAAGCAATTTTTGCATGATACATTATGAGTATTCTAATAAATTTCAGAAAAATGTAGAGTAGAAAAAGCACAACATTACATGCGGGAAGTTAGCTAATGTATTGGTAATCAGATACATATTTAAAGGTGAATAGCTTTTTACTATCGATCTCTATACAAGTAAAACTCTGAAATAAATTGACAGCACATAGATATAAGGTCATTTGTAGTGTATCTTTCCGCGACCCTCAAATATTGATAAAGACGCTGAAACTTAATTCACACTATATTTATGCGAGTGTAATATGACAACAATAATGTTAAAATATGGCACTTTTTTCCAATTCGCACTAATTCTCAAAGAATTCGAAGGATCGGAAAGTTTAAAATCTCAAAAACTTAACTCAAATAAGTTATCATTCAACAGACATTTTGACGCCGAAAATTATTTAATTATACTGGGGACAATGAATCACTAAACTTCATGTATCATTGTAACATGTAGAAAGCATCATGTCCGTTGGAACTCTCGGAATGTCATCCATCACTTAAATCTAATTATAAACATACATTTATTTTATAGTTTATGTAACCATGAGAAAATTAGGTTAATCAAAATGTAATTTGTTACGCAGAAAAGGGTCCGACCTTTCTAATATGTGCGCTACGAAGGCTTGCGATTTAATTACTCATATTTTATTTATTAGAGTATGTATAAATAAATATTAATTGAACTAAATATTGTTATATAAAATTAGTACTTTTTAACATTTGCTCATACTCTAATGACTGACTTCATTCGTAATTTTAACAATATTTTTTGATCTTCGTTCAACGATTCGACCATATAAATTGGATCGACCACTAGTCTCTGCTCACTTCTTATTATTAATTTTCCATATTCGTTATAAAGTTGTATAGGTGATATGCGTAAAAAACGAGATATTTCTACCGTTGTTATTAAAGCTGCTCGACAAATTTTATTCCAAGAAAAATATATTAAGATGTATTGGAAAAATATTTTTTTTGTGTATTGTCTCGTCATAATCTATAATTATGATATATCATTGGCCCTCCCTGTCGAGTGTTTATGATTTGCAACCTAAAGACTATTTTTCAATTCCGTTATTTTTATTTTATTTTGAAAGAATTTATTTTTGAAATTCAGTAAAAACATTACCATATATGAAGTAATATATATCATGAGGCGGAGTGAATATTCATTAGAGTTATTTTTGACTAATGACGTTATAATGTTAGATACTCATTTTACATGGCATGTATATTTCCAGCTTATAATTGAAATATATTTTATGAAATCAAACTTTGAATATTAATTTAATATTTACGACGTACAATACTTTTTTCAAGCTTTGTTATTCCGCACTTTATATTTTAAGGCTGCATTGTTAAGGAAATATATTTTTCAGTATAAGATTACCAATCACGAAAAGTAAAAAATTAATGTATGTACGACATCATATTCAAGTACGTATCTTTGGACCTGTTATACATTCGAAGGAAATATTAGCAAATTTCAATTAAATTTTCCCTACTACTCATAACTTACATGCTTATGTTGTATACAATCATCGCGAATTTGATCGCAAATACTTAATCATTATTCAGAGGAAGTGTTTACTCAATTCTTTTTCTGTTAATCTTTCGTTCGTGCTAATTCCACATGCATTTGAAAAAAAATTATTACGTCAGTTATATTAAAAGCCGTTACTCGGACCGTATCTGCAATTTATCACTTAGCTTTTATAGATTGAATTATTTTCTTTTAATAGATGGATAAAATACGTAAGTAATGTAACAAAAATAATTTCTCAAATTGTAGAGATTAAGAACAAAATATTTTTAGTTAAAATTCTGAAATGAGTCTTGAAACTATTTTTCGATGAATCCATGTCCAATATAATGTTTTTGTTGTTTGAGTGACTTCGCAATTTTAACTGTTGTGACATGATAATATTTATGCTACTTTAGTTCTTATATCCACGCTGATGTCTGCCTTATAGTTCATTCGTCATCATAAATGCTTATATAAACGATCACGTATTCTTTTTAATTATTCCATTTTTACTTCTTAGGTGAAACAGAATACATATGTATGTGTATATATATATATATATATATATATATATATATATATATATATATACACACACACACGTTTACACATAGATGCATACACATACGTATGTGTCTATAGTTAAGATAGCTTAGAATATTATATTTTAAAAATTTGTTGTTTCGCTTAGAAATAAAATTATTTCCATCAAAACATAACGCAAAAAAGAGATAAAATGTCTAAAAAGAGGAATGTAAAGATAAAATTCTAAGAATTTTATAGAACATACCACTTGGCGAAACGAAGAAATTCTAATTTCATCGTGTTTGCCAATTGGGAATGTGATCAAATTTACAATCTTTAAAATAAAAAAATAACTGCGATCTCTAAATTTTATGAGACGATACTCTTTACATTTTTGACCTATTTATAATTGGAAGTGAAATTAATTAAATAGACGCCATCAGACGTTTTAACCTTAGAAAACGCGACATAAGTTTGACCATTAGGGAATTTTTGAAATTAAGTCTAAAGTTTATATATATGGATTAATGCATGTCACATAAACAGAGTATTGCGCTTAATAGTTGCAGATTCTATTGATAGCTTAAAACTGAGTCTTAATAAGTTAATGCTTACTTTCTAACTTTTTATTATCATCAATGCGACGTTAATATCCTGCGAAAGACTCGCGCCGGCGCAAAATATTTATTCTAGTCAATTAAATAAATATCGTAATGCGTGCAATGTCACACTTTGAAATCACACAATTGCTTTTACGCTGTAAATAAAAACCGGCCAAGTGTCAAACTAACTCGGGTATCTGATCTGTTCTGAACCTCGAAAGAAATTTATTTGTTTATCATAAGTCATCACCGATATGGATTTCCCATCGAATTGAATATTTAATATTACCCATTATAATTAAGAAGGAGACTTATTGATCTCATAAACCACGACATCTAGAAACAATGTTGTCACTTAGTATAAGCTTTGAGATAAAGTTAAGGAAACCGCGTAGGGAAAAGTTTACGCATTATATATATATATATATATATATATATATATGTGTGTGTGTGTGTGTGTGTGTGTGTATATGTACACACGTATATTTATATATATATATATATATATATATATATATATATATATATATATAATACATATATGTATACGGTGTCCGGGAATAGGTGTCGGACAAAAAAAGACGCTATTCTTTGGCAATAAATTGTCGTTGAAATAAAATGTAAAACACGCCCTTTTTCTAATTGAGTACAAAAAACACATTATACGTAACTCTTTTTAAAATACCCAATATTTGCCTGGAATGCGGTGTTTAACCGCAGTGGCGATGTCTTCCCAGCTGTTCGCTGGTTACTCCCCCAAGCGGCGCTGAATAATGTGCACAAATATCTTGTGTATGCAAATAATTTTGAATATTATTTTCAATTTTCTGAAAAGGAAATCATTTTTTCAATTTTATTTTAACGACAATCAATTATTTTTCAAAGAATAACTTCTTTCTTTGCCTGAAACTTATTCCCGGACATCCTGTATTTACACATATAACGTTAGATACTCATTTTGCATGGTATACATGTTACCAGATAATAATTTAAATATATTTTATAAAATCCAAAATTTTAATATTAATTTAATATTTCCGACGTACACTACTTTTTTAAGACTTGATTATTGTTTTTCGGCACTTTATTTTTTTACGTTACATTGTTAAGAAAATATATTTTTCAGTATAAGATTACCTTCACGAAATGAAAGAAATTAATGTACATATGGCATCATATTCAAGTTTTACCTTTGGACCTATTATACATTCGAAAAAAATATTGGCAAATTTCATTGAAATACATTTATATATATATATATATATATATATATATATATATATATATATATATATATGTATATATATATATACATATATATATATATATATACACATACATATGTATATATATATATATATATATATATGTATATAAATTCCAAATATACATATGTTGCAGTTAAAGACGAGTTTAGAAGAAACCAGGGTCAGGGAATCTCATCATCTCATCATCACGAATCTCATCATCTCAAAATCTCATCATCACGGTCAACAGTTTTCAAGTTTTTCTTAATTCGAATAAATTACCGCTTTTGGTTTATAAAACAGGAGAATGCCAATATATTCCTATACAAAATCTATGCAGGAGTCCCTCGGGCTAGTGTAATAAGCTCCACGCTATATATGCCTTATACAGCATATCTTTCAACTATAGAAAGATTTGTTACGGGACTGATGACATTGTAATCTTCTCTGTGGACTTCAAGACTTACTTTGTTCCTCAGAAAGTTCAAATTAGCCTCGTTTAAATATCTCAGTGGATCAAAGATCGGAAAAATAGAGCAAATAAAAACAAATCTGCACAAGTGACCTTCACGACTAGGAGTGATGCATGCCCTCCTGTTACCCATAGTGGTATCAAACTATCGCAAACTGATAAAGCCAAATATCTAGGAATTTGCATAGACAGACAGTTGACTTGGACGAAACCCATTTTGACAAAACACTGTGCTATTAGTGAAAAATTGAGAAAAGTGTAATGGCTACTAAATCAAAATCAAAACTAACGCTAACTATAATAAAACTTATAAGGATTATGGTAACAACTATGGGGAACTGTGGCTCGTTAGTTATGAGAAAGCAGCCTATTGCAGAAATTTTAAAAGGCTGCAGGACGAGGAAGAAACCATGGCTTTCGGACAAAACGAGAATGCTCGTCTGGAGTCCAGAACCTACTTGAAGAAGATTATTGGCATATCGTGTGTTTAAATGAATTCAACTCTGTACAAAAAAACAACAAACTCTTTTTCAACTTACCTCGAGGATAAAGGAGATTTCCATCAAATAAAATGTATCAACTTGACGTATGTTTTCCAACCGTTACATTTGATTTTTTTCCATACAGTCAATATATTCATAGGTCTACACAGACCGTTTGTTTGCAGCGTTCAAAAATATACCTCCTCAGCACTGCTTAGTTTTTTAAACATCGCATGCATTTTTATAGTCCTCTTAGTTACTCTGAATAGACAATATTAATAATCAAATCAATTTTATTTCTACTTCCATATAGATTCCACAGCCAAACCGGGTTTATAATATTGATATTGATTCGTAATATATAATGCGACCCGGTATTCCGGCATTGCGCCCATTTATACTGGCCTAAATTAAGATACTTGGTAAATACAAACAGGTTCGTGCTTTGTCGTTACTGACGTCATTGAAGGGCGTGGAAAGCTTGCTTAGGAAAGAACAATCATAATGATGTCGTGTGAATTGTTATGACAGAATTAAGGATTTATTGATTGCCGTCAATATGGCCTGTCTTAATATTCTGTTATAATTTTAGTCGTACACACTTAGTTTGTATCAATAAGGTGTTTACATATACGGTGAACTTTACGCATCACGATTATTGAAATATATTTTTAATAAATTAGTTAGAGTAGGATTTATTTCTATACAGCGAAAGAATGAAAGAAATAAATAAATAAGATACATACAGGTCCAGTGGCAGATTTCAATGTTTGAAAAATTGTAAAAAAAAAACTACACCTCTAATACAAAGTAGGTTTATTTTAACTTTATAACAACAAATGCGGATTTTATTTTTTAAAAACCACGTTTTCCAAATGGCGGCCATCGAGTCTGACACACTCTTCGAGTCTAGCACGCATGTTTTTAAAAACGCGTTTGCAGAGCGACTGAGGTATCCTACTGACTTCGGCTCGAATATTTTCTTTAAGTTGCTACAGTGCTCGGATTTATTTTGCAAACAACGGATTTTAAGTATTCCCATAAGAAAAAGTCACATGGGCTTAAATCGGATGACCTAGGTGGCCACGGTACCGTACCGTTTCGGGATATGTTTTTTTCTGGAAATAACTGCCGCACTGCATTCATGGACACATTAGCAGTGTGAGCTGTGGCCCCGTCCTGCTGGGATCATGTGTTTTGGTTGAAGGATGGACTATTCTGTAGTTCTACTCTAAAAAAGTAATTTACCATCTGGGCATATCTCTCCGAATTCACAGTTACAGTTTGGCCACGTTGATTTCCAAAGAAATAAGGCCCTATGATTGCAGATGCAGACATGGCACACCAGACTGTTACTTTAGGCTTATGTAAAGGCTCTTTATGCATTTGTCTTGGGTTGTGGACATCCCAGTAACGAAAGTTCTGCTTATTCACATATCCTCCAATGTGAAAGTGAGCTTCGTCACTAAAGAATATGTTGCCCATCCGGGTAGCAGTACGAAATCTCAACAACTTCATCTCCGCGTAAGTTTTTCCTAATTCAAAGTCAGAATCGTGTAAATCTTGAACAATTTGAATTTTTTATGGATGGAATTTGAGCTTTTTTCGCATTATTACCTGTAAAGTTGATTTCGGAATTCCCAATATCGATGAACGTGTACGCAGTGATAAACGGGGATTTTCGACGACAGAAACCATAACACGCTCGACATTTTCATCCGTGGCTACCAATGGTATAGGTCCTGGCCTGGACCTATTTAATGTTAATCCTGTAGCTCTGAACCTTGCTACCCATGACTGAATGAGGTTGATCGATGGTCCATCACGTAATCAACGAATACTGTAACGATTATTAAATCGACGGCGTGCTACAGACAGCGAAAATCCACTCGAAATGTACGCCTCGACGGCAAAAGCGCGGTGCTCTCCACTCCACTATTCCATGGCTACTAAAACACCCGCACCGCTTGCGCTTCTAACGACGCCCCCCATCGCCCCTCTTGTGTGTTGCGTTCAGAAACTATGTTTGTTCAAACTTTGAAATCTGCCACTGGACAGCCTGTACATACACGTACAAACGTACATCGCATGTGATAAAAAATGTAGATACCTCTACACATTTTTAAAGTCACTATATACTGATGTCATTTCGTATCATATATTAAGGTATACAAAAGTTTTGGACGAACGAATTAAAGGTATTAAAGTTATATATAAACACTTTACAACTTTTCAAACAAAGTTATATATAATTACTTCGCTTTACGCTTCTGTACTTCAAAATAGAAAATAGAACCTTTGTAAAATCACTCGCATGTTCGTCCGTCTGTCCATTTGCTATAAATATTTTTCGCAGAAATCGCTTATTTCTATAGCCAAAATAAAAAAAAATACATGTACCATTTATGTGATACCATTTTTGTGCCGCGTTTTATATATCAGGTATCAATTGAAAGTGAAATTTATATGTAATCTAAAACTATCAATTTTAGAAATGTGTGCAAAGTAGCATTTTATTAAGAAAGTATTTAATTGCAATAAAAAAAAAATTTTGGTAAACATGGAACATATCGAATTATTTTTGTATATTTTGTATATGGTGGTAAATATGAACGTTTGTTATGATTTCAGCACCGCCCACAGTGGTCCTTTATTTTTTAATTACCGAACGATTATCCACAATATTTCATCACCAAGACAGTTGATAGACACATATTGCTTAATTTATTAATTGAAAACAAACCACTTTATTTCATTTGAAATTTTATTCTATAAATTTAGATATGGCTCGAAAAAATTAATTTTTACCACAGGTTCATCGTGTTAAATATCCTATTTGAGGCACGCCAGATATAGTGGACGATCTAATAATAATAAAAAAACATTTATTAAAGTGATGCGGAAGAAAATAATATTCTATCACTATAAGATAAGAGTAAAGAAAAACTAATTTTTGTTTAGTTCATCTGTTATATTCTGTGTTACGTTTAAAGAAAGTAATTTGGTATGCTTCCTGGCTTAATGCAAATAATCCTTCATTCAGCCCGCATTGAAGTATGATATATTACTTTTTCGAAAGTCAGGAGACACCTGTCGTCAAGGTCACATTATCAGGGTCGAACTGGATCGGAATGGCCCGGGTGGCTCACCCAAAATCTGGGATAAGGGTAGATGGAATACTGTCGGATAATAATAAAACACACATATTATTAATTTTAAATGATATATATTATTAGATAAATATAGCCCTTCAAAAGTTCTTAAAAACCGCGTCGAATGCCCTCAAAATCAGTTAATTCATTTAACAGATATTGCCATAAAACGCCTTTTCAAATATCTCAGCAGCATTATTTTTGAGGAGACATTATTTCTTGTCCAAAAACAGCATCGAATGCTCCGATTCAGTTAATCTCTCGGTAAATATTGTTTTTCAAAAACATAAAAAGGCAATATTATGATTTTCGAGCTAAAGGAGCTCGAAAATGAACAAAAAAGTATATCTTCAATAATTACGACCAGAAATATTTTTGAGCGTGAAAATAGCGGGAAGTTTCAAAGATGATCTCAGGATCAACCATTTTTCAAATTTTTCCCTTTCATTTCTCTCTATGTTGATATGTATGAACCATTTTACATGTAAGTCATCAGTCAGGGGGTAGTTATTAGGGCCGGTGGCCCGCGCAGGCGCGCATGTAAACGCCACCTCGACTATATAGAAAGTCCGACACTGCATATTATAGCTCACACAAAACTATATACTCGGTACCACCGTAGTAGAATTGCAACAGGCGTCGCTGTCATTTATTTACATTATTACATGTCGTGTATTATTACAAGCATAATCATGTTATTAAAATCGTATGATTAGCAAAAGTTTTGAAATAATCAGTGCCTATCTTGCTTTATTCAATCAATTCTGTAATTAAGTTTTAACAAGTTGATTAATTTGATAAATTTCTCTTAAAAATGTTTCCAATGCACAATAGAATATATTAGTAAATTGAAATAACTTTACATAATTTTTTTTTCACGATCTCTTAGGTTATTTACGCATATATTCATATTCAACTATCCATATCTTTAGAAAGATTTGTGCTGCTGATAGTAATCGAGAACTGGCAATATTTTGTTTTAATATGTAAAAGCAATTTTTGATCGATATTATTTTGATTTCTGAGAGGTTTAGTACAATTTTATCTGTGAATCTAAATAATTGTGAAAAATTATGGAAGTTTGATTTACGTTTTATATTATTTTTTAAATCTAAAAAAAAATATTCTAATTATTATATATAATCTAAGGTAATAATTCACACTATGACGTTCTTTTTATTATTTAATAATATCTAAAAAAATGAAAACAAACGAGCAGAAATTGTTTTTTTTTCTTACGGTTAATTTATAAACAAAAGTTTACTGAAATGTTTTTAAAAAGTAATACAGCAAAATTAAAATTTAAATAGAACACATTTCTAATTTTATAACCCGTGTCAGGTTGAGCTTAACCGACCATTCTTTGTTTTATTGAAGTAATAAATCAATATAAAGACGGGTGACAGAAACGACAAACATTAGCCGGGCCCCAATTTGCGAAATGGGTAGGCGTGCAGTACACTACATACGGAGTTTTACAAAATTTAATACGACGCGTAAGTAAGCAGTGAATAATAATAAACAATGATTGATTATATGAATTTTTTAAACATTATATTTCTTTATGTCGAATTATTATCTCTCCATATTATTTTAGAAGCTGGAGATGTAATGCCCGCATCCGAATATGGGTAAAACCAGCTTTAAGGATATCAGAGTTACTTCGGTAATCAGTTCACATTTTAGTTTCACACGCATTGGAATAACGCGATCGGCTGACAATCATAATCTCATAACCCAATAGTGATGGATGGATTCATCAATCCGTGATATAAAAGTAAACATTTGTTTTGCGGCCGTGCCTTGGTTTCACACAATGTTTACGCTGACAAAGTTTATGTGCTGTATTAAAAATATACTCGCATTAGCATTACGAATATAAATAATTTATATGCTTGAGAAAATTTTAAGCGGGAGGAACTGAAGTTGCGAAAATGATTATTTTCTCTTCCATATCATTAATAAACTCGTTCGAATTTATTATGACTGGTATTGCTAAATCGTTTATTTTATATGCATTTGATTATTTACATGCCCCGCACTAGTACCGAGGGTAGCGCTTGCGGTCGGAACTGCCAGCGAAAAATACTTAAATCTAATATTTTGCTTCAAATTTAAAATTAATTTATCATTTAGCTGAAGATTGCTTCAGACATTGCACAGTCATTGTTGATTTTTAGGTTTCCCTAACTTGAAAGGAAAAACGAAACCTTTACAAGATCACTCGCGTGTCTGTCTCTATAATGATTCCAGGCGTTTTTTTTTAGAACTGCTCAATGTAAAAACTTGAATAAAGAGTAATGAAACATATTAACTTGCATATTTATATCGCAACAGCTAAAACTCAAAAATATTTATTTGGAAATGTAAGGCGAATGAAAAACAAAAAATAAATTTTCTTTTCATAATTTTAGATTTTATATCTTTAGACATATACTGGAAAATACGCAAAGAAAATATGAACAGGGGATCTTATTTTTATAGATACTTAACCTGAAATTACAAAAATATGGCTTTTTAGAAGCCTACGTAAAATTATAAAAAAATTATAATGATGATTCTGGATATAAACATTTTTGAAACATTATTCATGTTTTTTATCTTATGAAAGATACAGCAGGCAATACATTTATATTATTATATAATCAAAGTCAATTTATATCTCAGAAACTATACGACGTAAGAACTTTAAATTTGATATAGTGATACATCTTATTTATCCTTATAATTTGGAAAAAATGTCTTTTTTTCTCTTTCATATATCATGTAGGGTTATTATTTGAAAAAGCTTATGACTCGCATATTTAAAAAGATATTCTAAAAAATTTGTAAAACATATAACATACCGCCTACTTATGCCCGAAACTACTGAGCTAAAAATCATGAAAGTAACAGGATCAGTACATTCTAACCAGAAGATTAGGGGATACTATCGCAATTATCCTGAATCTTATAATTTTTGAAATATGGATTATATTTTTAAGCCTGTGAAAAATATAATATTTAATATATTTATGTTATGGAAGATTAATATTTGTAAATAGTTTAATAGACATACTACGTATGTTCCGATGTGTGAGTTTCACTCGTGCCTGACAGGTTTAATTTAATCCACAAGCCTAAATGTTTAATACACGATCAAAATAATATTTCATTTAACTGAGGTTAGTTCTATTATTTATCAGTCTGGGTCGAGTAATTGTTTAATTGCTGACTTTTATACCAGGAACGTGCATTGTTAAAAAGCGACGCACGTGGTAGTTATAGCTAAAACTTAGGTTTATACTAATGGCTATAAGCTGCTGTGATTGCTCACAAATCTCATATATTTGTTTGTAACAGGTGTGGCGGTGGCAGCCAGCGTATTCACGATCACCGCGATGTCGGTGGACCGGTACATTGCGATAACGCAGTCGCTGCGGCAGCCGTGGCTGCCGAGCCGCCGCGGAGCCGTGGCGCTGCTCGTCGTGCTGTGGCTCGTCGCCCTTGCCATTTTCGCGCCTGTACTCGCCGTCACCTTCATCAAACACGAGCGCGTACCGGTCATCAGGCACTCATCCAATGGATCTGTGAGTCTTTTCTCTGTTCATCCTTTCTGTAATTTTTTTAAATGTTGTTACATATTGAAAAATCGTTCAATGAACTTTTTGAAAATTTTTATCAACTTTTTTCGAATCACAGATAACATTTTGTAAACTCTTGAAATTAAATTCATTAATGCTAATAATTTTAAAAGCCTAAATTAGACTGTGTAAAAATAAAATTAAAAAAATATTCAAATTCATAAAATAATAATTGAATTTACAGGATAAGATAAGAACAAAGAAAAATGCAATGCGGTATTTGTCGGTAATATTCCATTTCGGGTGAATAATTTATCGTTGTTGAATCGTAAAAATTAATTTTTTGTAGAAAGTGTTGAATATGGAAATTTCTAAAGAATATATTTTTTTCCGGCTGATTGTAATAAAAAAGTAAAAGTTAGCAATAGATTATTTCATCATAATTAGCTTTTACTGATTGAATTAAAAAAAAATTATTTCTTAAATCATGAAAAATGTTTCCTGATTTTTTGTGATCACACGGCTCTCTTCTGGTGAATACCGTGAAATTTTTTTAATACATTGCACATTCATTTACATCGTTTATTTAGGATAACCATTGTTCGTTGAAGGCCTCCTGCAATCGATGCCATCTGTTCCTATTCTTTGCCAGCCTCATCCGCGTAGCGTCGGCTAGGTGCGCGATATATTTCAAGCGCGGCGACGCGACGGATGCGGCTGCGTGGTCGCAATGCGTCGCGCAGTACAGCATTTACTCGCCCTAGCGCCCGTCCACTGGGCATGTTGCGTGTCCCGCTTAGCATCGCTTCATCCTGCACTCTTGTTAGGCTAATTCTGTCAGCTTCTAGATTTCCTTAGTTGGGGTCCGGCATTATTAATCGTAAAGTTGATACTATAAGAGTCGCATAGGCGCTTCAATTTAACCAATAGACAATTTAACGACGTTTTTAATGAATAATATCTCTTTTATGACAATTTTATTCTGCACTCTACTTCTATATATATTCTTCGACGGAAGATATTTCAGTTCCATTCGTCATGAAATGCGTGTTTCGAGATTTATGTGCAAGTCCCATTTTCTTATTAATATACAAGTGATTGTAGCACGAATTTTAATCACAGTCGTCCCCGTGGTGTGTTGGGTTGATCACAAGGCATACGACCTTTAACAGCGCGGCGCACCGCGGTTTCCCGACCGCTCGTACGGGGCCGGACTGATGTTATGGTTGGCTGTAAGATATTGTTCTCGTAGCAATAAATCCGTAATATGTATCAATTTGATACATTAAAGTAGAGAAATAAATAAATGTTTCACTGATTAGGACTATGGCGTCTAAGGGATCGTATTTACATAACATTTACTGAAAACAATTTTAATATGTATATTGCTGATTGACTTGTAACGGGTGTGAGTAAAATAAGAGAGAATGAAATGTATGAAATATACAGTGGAAGTGGAAGATGATAAATGTTACAGGTTTGCGCGAGAAAACAATGGCAATGTGCGATATAACCTTCCGATTATTCTAACTGTTGTTCTTGGGAGAATAAAAATATGGCCTGAAGAAAGCATCAAAGATTATCGTTTGGGATCTAATATATGGTAGATTATTATCCGGGACCGAAGGTATTAACAACTAACGTCTAGATGGAGAACAATGAAAAATGTCGTCTGGAATTGAAAGCATTGAAAATCATCACCTAAGACTGAATGTATTGAAGATTTTTACCCACGAGAGAAGGCATTTAAGCTATCATCTAGATTAGATAGCATTAAAAATTATGGTCTGGAATTGAAGAAATCGAAGATTTCGCTTGATTTCGAATATTTTGATGTTCGCTTGAGTTCGAGTCAAATTCCTTTAGTTCGAATCAAATTTCTTTAGTTTGAATCAAATACATTGAGAATTACCGTCTAGAAGCATTGAATATGAAGAAAGACGATGATGGTAACAGTTATGTTCTATATAAATATATCTTTGCTGAAAAGCATTGTGAGCTTGCACGCAACAAAGTTGCATGAAACGCACTGAGAAAACAAATAAAACCCATTTTACGCCAGCGCTTTTTAAAGTGAGTTTTAATCCCAACAAGACCATTTGGTGAATTTTACAGCTACACAGCATATCGACGCGTAGTGGTGCGAGTCTAATACGGCCATAAATGTGACGAATCCCATGACGGTTTTATGCAAAATAACCAAATTATCCACCAATGATAAAATCCATATGGAGGCGAAATAGGCCCACAATAGTAAGAACAATTAGGAGGTTAACTGTTTCTCGATTGCACAAAAATTATTACAGTTACGAAGAGTGCTTATTTTGAGAGCAGCTCAGAGGTTTAAAGGCAAAAACTTCTCTTATATTTATTAAAATTACTTTATTCTGTGAGTTTCTCGACAACATCAACCGTAAATCAGAGAATGAAATTATATCGGGTTGAAAGAAACGCAAGGACGAGAGAAGCTACAAATAATATTGAGAATAAAAGGTAGACATAAATGCAGCAAATTGGCACATTATATAAACGTACAGTATTTAATAAACGGAATAATAATCACTTACATAACAGGAAGCAAAAAAGTGACACAGGAAGAAAAATAGGTAACACAAAGTTTTAGCTGCGGACAAATAAATCATATTTTGAATTTATTCGGGCGTCAACACAAGTTTCGAGTATATCAGATGCAACGAGCTGCACCATATTGGTACACAATGCAATTCGGTATTCTAAGTAAAAATTCTCCGTCGGTAAAGCAACATCGCCTTAGTTACTAAAACATAACATAACACAAATGATGACGCAATTGCAACGTTCATAGTAGCAAGCAATGCCTTAAATATGTTTAATGAAATTACTTTTGTAGTACTAACTCTATAATATCGCTTTTTCCTTTATTCATAATAGATTTGAATTCTGATGGATACAGCATTAAGGTACTTGAAATATCAAAATCAAGAGCGGAAACTTTCTCAAGAAGGAAGCACGGCCAGCGCAGAAACAAAACCCTGACAGGCAACTTAATGTGATTTTTCACGGGAAGATATAGTTAATAATTTGGTTTATATAGTATTAACTAATAACATGAAAGTTTGAAGAAAATCACAGGACTTCTTTTTAAATAATATTATCTCGAGACAAGAAGATAAGAAAAAATTCCATCTCAAGATATTTAAAGAAAACTCTTAAAAATGTTTTCCCCTTCAAACTGGTTAATTGTCTAATCACTTGACAGTGATGTGGATATAAATACAGGACACGCCCACTTTTTTAAATTTTGAAAATATTTTTTTCTGTTAGTTCTTTAGAATAGATTATAATGTATAATCTCTTTTTACAATAATATTAATATAAAAGTTTACAATTATATTAACTTAAAATTATTGCATTATTTTAAAATAACAGACTAACTCTACACTTACGCTTAAAATATTTTTTTTAAAAACTTTAGAAAGGATGTTCATTCAGATGTATACTTACAACTCAAGGTGATTACTTGGGAAACAGAATAACCAGTCTGTTAAAAAAATGCACAAGGCGATAGTATTAAAAAAAAATAATTTTTCTCTAATTTAGGCGACCTAAAATGCGATAATGCTATACTAACTACGTAATGATTAATTTTACTTTGTATCCTTCCTATACAGTTCTTATTTATAATTTAATTTCATCCGCTTTCTTTGGCGTATGTATGCACATACATGAGGCAGATAACCGATAACTTTCTACAGCAAAGTTCAGGTTCAACCTCAATACACAATACACTGAGTTTGAGCTTGATCTTATTCATTCTATCAATCTTTAAATTGTATCGTTGCCCATGCACGTTTGACAGAACACAAATAAGGCACGCCCTGATTATCGCGAAATAATAAAAATATATTGGTTTCACTTTTTAACTAGTAGTTATTTTAACAATTTATTTACTATAAAATTAGTCTTCTTAAGCTTGAGTTTTCTTTCATTTGAAATGAATAAAACAGTTATTTGTTCATTTATATTTAACTCTTTGTGTCATATCTAATATTTAAGCATAAAATATGCAAAATTATTGTGATTTTGTGAAATTTAGAGGTGTCAGACATCGCGCCATACAACTTATGTGTTGAAAACTTTTAATTTCACCAGCGAGATTTTTTGTACAGGACATTGTCGATAAATATAAAATATTTCTTTTATCGCCATGATTCTAGCTTTATACACTATAATGCCCAATAGAGGGAATTTCAAATTTAGTGACAAGCTTTTTTCACACAAATCTATTTTCACCGTAAAAATCTGTTTTTACCTACATACTAGAATCAATGCTAGAATCAATTTTTATGACTTTTGACCTTTTTTAATTTTCGACCTAAATTCTATTGATGGGAACTTTGACACTTTGTATATAATGATTATATAAAGGTGGAACACTTTGTATATAATGACTATATAATTAGGTAGACAATTTTGAAATGACTAGAATAGTATATATTTGATTGCAAGTTTTACTTATAAATATTTCAAAAAAATATTAAAACGTCTACGCGAACTTATTTGAAAAAATGAATATTGCTTCAACAAGTTAAATGATAAACATAATTCGTTATTAATCTTCCCATTATTTTTAAAATTTATCGTAGGTACGTATTTTTTTGAAACTCTACTTTGTTATTGTATTTGTTGCAGTATTTTGAAGACAAACAGATAAACTTCTGTACCGAAAAATGGCCTGATTCGATGAAAAAGGAATTGTTCGGAATCTTCAGTTTTATCTTAGTGTATGCTGTTCCAGGTATGTAAAAATTTATTTAAATTTATGTCTGAATTACCAAAATATATAAATCTCTAGTATCAAATTTTGGATCACTATGTTGTTGTATAGAATATAATTACAACTTATTTATACTTTTTATTTATAGTTATTCCAGCCTATAGTAATTCAAAATTATATAGAATATAATTTTAAGTAAAAAGTATAAAAAATAATAACTTATTCTATTTCATTGACTATTCATAATTAAAATTCAATTTATTTGTTATTTCACTAAGCTCAATACGGTTAAAACATTCATACGGTCATTAATATTTTACAACACCAAATCTCAAGTGTTAGTTCTCTAAGCTGACGATGAAATCCGATTGGGATGTTTTGCAGTCTTATTTTTTGCAAGTTAATTCTTGTTTAAATCGATGGAAAAATCTTTTTAAACTAGTTTCACGAGAAGTTTTCTAGTAGAAAACAATCTATTAATAGTAGTAAAAGACGAATTTGTAATTGAATATACTGTAATTACTCACAATATTAGCTCTAGGTATCGATATAGATTATTTCTTTACTTATTTGACTCTTCGATTATGTGAACATCATTGATATCCCGGTGATACATATTGTAATCAACATAATTTTATCGTCCCGATTGAATAATATGCATTCAAAATTATTATTGATACCTGTTACAGCGTAAGAGATCAAATTATTTCGCTCGATTTTGGGTAAACGAGGTAACAGGTACGATGATACTAACGATGCTCACCGAGTGGTACGATGAGGCTCGGTTGCTCCGCGGTGTGAATATATTAATTGTTTATAATTAATTTAATCAATAAAACGGCTCTCCTGTTGACAGTTTGACAGCGCCTCTCAAGTGACTCGTACGTGCCTGCGAGTTGCGTAAACTTCTCATATGACATGTGTCAAAGTTAATGGACGCAATTGATAAATACACGTGATTATCCGACTTTTTAATATGTTTGAGCCCAATTTTCATTTATTAATTTGACCGACTTCTATAATTGAATATGTTGTGCTATTTACATTTTTTTAAAAACTCCTTAGTAGGTAATATTAAAATAAAAATAGGTTGTCTATTTTCATTATGCAAACCTTACATCTCTCAGGTTTTTAATGTTTAATTTAATGATACTAATACAAAAATTAATTTTTTGCGATATAGTTTTCAAGAGCATAGTATTTACATTTATTCTCTATAACAAATATAATTGAGTTCTCACAATTTTATTTAAGTATAATGAGAATCCCAAAATATTTCAAGGTATCTTCGTGATTTTGAGACAATTTGAGAAAAACGTGAGCATATATATATATATATATATATATATATATATATATATATATATATATATTTATATGTAAAAGAAATAATTAACGACTTTAACTGAGTAATTAAAAAATTAAAAATTACGTACCCATATCAAAATAACTTCCACTCTAAATGAGAAATTAAGAGTAACATAATACACACAACAATTTATTTTAATCTCAAAACCAGACGTGAAGCAACGCGCGTATTGCGAGATAATCTTGATAGAATATGTTTCTAATTGCGCATAACAAATCATAACCAGAGTATATAAAGGCGTAAATTTCGTTTTTCGTAGCTAATTTCAGAGACCTTGACTGGCGTAGTTTTTGGTGTATCATCGCCGCTCATCAAGTAGGGACCAGCAATGACGATAGGAGAAAAACGACAATTGTAACGTTTCCCTCTGGAAGAGTCGTTATTGGCGAAAAATAGGATAAAATTATGTAGTGTGCGAGACATTCGAATTTTCTCTATGTATAAATAACACACATATAAACACACACACATATAAATGCGTACATATATATATATATATATATATATATATATATATATGTATATATATATATATATATATATATATATATATATATATATATATTGTGCAGGATCATTATTGCAATTTAAGAATAAATTTTTATTCTTTGATTATAAATTAATTATATTGTTCGTTTATTTCAATATCCAAATATAATTAATATTACTCTGTGAAAATAACATATGTAAAAAAAACTGATAGAGCATAACATTTTATACATTAATAACAAATTAAATATTAACGTGGTTTGGGAAAATGACATGGAAGAGAGAGAAAGAAATGTTTTAACTTTATTAAAAAATTAACTCGTTTATCCATAACGAGTATAACATTTTTAATGTTTTATTGGAGTTTTAATATATTTTATTTAAGATGATTCTTCAAATAAGTCGTAATTAATGCCGACATGATTAATATATAATGGTTTGCATTAATTTTATGAGAAATTGAATAATGTTTTAACAATTCTCGTTACTTTTGTTTTTTTCATACTAGGATCGCGATAAATTTCGACTCAATATCGTAAGTAAATTACGAGGGTGTGTTTTTAAGTTCACGGGGTTAGTAATTAGGTTGTTAGTGAGGGTACTTTAATGAGCCGTATTAGGCTGAGTGACTCATTTTTAGTATAAATAGCAAGTCTTATCGTAATCTGGCAATTAGTCTTTGAACTATCGTGGTAGATAGTGATAAATATGGAGAAAACCGAATAGCACGCTGTTATAAAGTTTTTTACCAAGCAAGGAAAGTTGGTTCAAACTATACTGAAAGAGATGGTATTCATTTACGGAGACCCTTACATGGGTAAAACCATGATTTATAAATGGCACAGTATCTTTAAACAAGGCAGAGACTCATTTGGCGACGATCCACGGTCTCGACTGCTGATCCACTGACTCCGGAAATCATTCAAAAAGTCGAAAAATTAATATTGGAAGATATTAGATTAAATTAAGAAAAAACCGCTTACAGAAATGGCCTGAGTGTCGGATACAACAGTTTTTAAAATTCTTTACGATCATCTTAGGATGAGTAAGGTCAGCGCAAGTTGGGTGCCGAGAAAACTTACTCCGCCTTAAAAACAAACCCCGTGGAGTATACTTGTGCGTATTTAGGCGTATGTATTAAAAACAAGGATGAATTTAGTTGAATTGTTATTGAAGATAAAAATGGGTTCATCATTATGAACCTGAGTCCAAATAGTACTCTGCGCAGTGACACAAAAAAGGCACAACACCACCCAAGAAGCTTAAGGTGTCACGTCGGCTGGAAAAATCACGGCGATTGTCTTTTGAGACTTAAAAGTAATCCTGTTAATAGATTATAAAATAAAGACGTCTCCATAACCAAAGAATACTATGCTTCAATTCTAGAGAAGTTGAAAGAATCCATCAAAGAAAAAAGAAGGGGAAAATTGACCAAAGTTGTCTTCTTTCCACTCGCCAACACGTTTGTGCACAAGAGTCGTATTGCATTGGCAGCCGTGCACAAGATGGGCTTTGATTTATAGATCGCCCACCCTGCAGTCTTGGCTCTCAGCAATTATAATCTATTCCCTAAGTCAAAGAAAGAACTTCGCGAGAAGACATTTTCAAGCGATGAAGACGTGAAGGACGCAGTTTCAGCTCACTTTTCGGACAAAGATGAAACATTTTTACGAAGCTGAGTGAAAGATCGGAAAGATGTATTAGGGTAGCAAGTGATTATTTTGAAAAAGGGAAATAAATTTGTATTTTTATTCTCATTTGGTACCCCCGCCCCCCATTCGGCTAACTTAAAAACGGTATATCAAATAAAACAAACAATAAACGATTATACAAATGAGATCTATGTTTTCTGTGAAATATAGCATTGGCAATGGAAATGTACATCATCGCACCGTAATAAGGAAATACTTATTCTATCAAAATATTACGTACACTTCTGTAGCTCAAAGGTGAGTGCAAATCCCTCCTTTCATACGTCGTATACATTATAGGTTAATTTAAAGATTAATTTTCAAATTACCACGCAAAATAAAATCCAATGATACAACAATATTTGCGCAAGATACAACAATATTTGGCATTACGAGAAAATCGTAACTTATTGCAAACTGATACAGTGTCGCCTTTACGAGATATGAGTCTCCAAAGTGTTGTGTGGTGTGTCTTCATCGTCTTAAAGTTTTAACTACGTATGCAAGTTTGAAAAAAATATTAGGAAAAGAGCATTTAATAAGTATTTTGACACAAAATAATTTTGTTAAATTTACATTAAGAAATATTTTTAACAAATTATTTGCTTTGTGCCCCTGAAAGATGTACGAGACGATATATAATATTTACAAAGTAACAAATAATATTAAAATGAATGAAAAGTTAATTAAAATACTATTTACCAGAATGTTTAAAATTTGTATTTGATTATTTTGAAACTCAATTTTGGTAACATTAAATTTAAAATGATATAATAATGTATTCCTTTCCATCTTTTTCTTTATTTTGAGGGGTACCAAATTAGCAATTAAAAAAAATGTTGAAAGTAGCTCTTGAAGAAAAAGTTTACTTACGTTGCATAAAGAGCTTGGGTGAGACTATTTATTTGTATAGTAACTAGGGAACCCATATAGTGACGCCTATAAATAGCATAACACCACGGAGAAAATTTTGTCCTGAAAGAATTTTTAATTGAAACCAAATAATATTTATTTAGCTTCAAAACAAAATCAATGATATCAAGTTTAACCTAAAAGAATACTTAAATTGTCCAGGTTCAGCAGTTAATTAACAATTACCTACTAGAATTGTAGACGATTACATTAACCATTCATTATGTCAACATATATCTACAGCCATTATATCATTGATCTACACTCAAAAAAATAACAATTATAACATATACGTAAATTAAATAGCACTTCCTCATTTGATGATCTTCCAACACCATCTCGTGAACTCAAAGAGGTTTTGACTTGATGATCTATAACACCGGGTAAGTCTCGTGACTTGCGAGAGGCTCTGACTTGATGATCTTCAACGCCGGGTGAGTTTCGTAAAATCCAAGGGAATATCTCAAAGAAGAGTCGGAAATACAGAGGAAGCATTGATTCGAATACAGAAGAAGAATTGATTCAACTTTTCAATATCAGTATTTACAGTTCCCGATCAGGATCTAAACTTACACGAATATCAGGATTTACCCTTCCCGAGATCGCGATGCAACGACGGGCCGAAGAAGAAAGAAAAAGTATATATACAAACGCAAACTATAAACTCCATTTAATGCGATTTTGTAAAAAAAATTAATAAATTGAGTAACAAAATTACAAATAAATATGCAGTTGTTTTAACAGAAAAAATAGAAAGGTACTATTTTTAAATAATAATTTCAATTCTACTTCGAATAATAATACCTTACTTCACATTTTTAAAAGTTATAAATTAAATATTGAATATAATTTCTTGTCAACAACATCAAAAATGTCAAAAATGCCAAAAGAGATATATTACGATGTGACACGCAGGTGTCACATCGTAATAAATTTCCTCTTTGTGCACAGATCGATGATATAAATTCTTGAATCTAATTAAATTGAAAGAAAACTAATAATAAAATAATTA
This sequence comes from Druceiella hillmani, assembly GCA_039881145.1. NCBI lineage: Eukaryota > Metazoa > Arthropoda > Insecta > Lepidoptera > Hepialidae > Druceiella > Druceiella hillmani. The sequence goes on along the minus strand of JAYKKI010000066.1, from coordinate 12,748,208 downwards.
TTCTCTAAAAATATATTTTAATTGAATAATTTAAGTTATTATAATAACCAACACATATGGACGTTTTGACGCGCACTTGATGGTTTTCATTCTAACCTCTGTTCCTTATAACAATTTCAACACCGAATATGCAAAACGCCACCAGTCGTGAGCTGAGCTTACAATTTTATCCCTCTACTCTACTTTGTATCACTTATTTCATTGCTATACACAAAGTCGTTCGCATAAGTCGTATATATATATATATATATATATATATGTATATATATATATATATATATATATATGTATATATATATATATATATATATGTATGTATGTATAATACACACGAAAATATATTTGATTCAGAGAGAAATTACATATTTTATACACACGGCATTATAATTAAAGTGAAATATTATGCAGCATTGCTTTACTTCATTGATTATTTTAATAAAATAATAATTTTGTATTTCTATTATTAAATTTTGAAACAACAATGACATTTAATTAATGGGCGGTGTAATGGGCCTAGCGTTTTGAATGCTTGCTATGTACCTATTGTATTATATTATTTGTCGGTGGTAAATATTTGCTTGCGGCAGGTAGCATCATGGTTGCGGCTTATTCGTTTATGGGCCGCCGTCTCTGTTCAGTGCTTCCGCCTTTTGACAAAACCGAAAGCACCGCCGGATGTCAACAGGTAATTTACGAATTCTCATGGACAATTCCTACTGTCATCTTGAAAATAGTCTTTATACTTGTAAATCAATTAATTTGTTTTTTTTTCATGTTACAGAAACTAAGTAATGTTTTATATTTTTTGTAAAAGGCAAATCGTTATTAGGGAAATTTAAAAATACACCGCATTTTTACTCCAACTTGTAGAAAATATTAGCCGGATTGTGATTGACTGATTTATTTCCTAATTTTTAATTGATATTGAGTTTTAATAACTACTTAATTATTGAATAATATCAACAAAGTACAATATCGCTCCGATTATTAATAAGCAATAGGCGAACTCTACAACGCGTCTCGTAAATACATTTTCTTACAAGTTGTTTTATTTATATAAGATATTTTATTCATAGTGTTTTATTGATAATTTTATATTCTAGATATGCAAATATAAGCTCACAAATTTTAGTTGTATTTTCTTTTATTCGATATATTCTTTAATTTTTTATCCATTTCCTAATTGTGTTATATGTTACTTATTTAAATAATATGAGATTTTTACAATTTTAAAAATCTGAAAATTAATCATAGTTGGTTTTTGATTTGATGATTTCAGAGACTACGCTTGGTCCGTGAACGGAAGAGAGTTGCATTGATTCTTCTACTCTTGGCGATACTGTTTGCTCTGTGTTGGCTACCTTACAATATACTTCAGCTTCTACTAGATTTAAGTGCAATCAAAGAAGTTTCTGTAAGCACGGTATTGCCGTATGCATTATTACTAGGTTAGTGTCTGATAACTACATTACATTCTTACTTAAAATACAATTAATTTTTCCTATTATACTTTTTCGTACCACTGTTAGAATCTTTAAAAATGAAATTAAATTTTAGATAAAATCCAACTGCTGCCGTGGGATACGTTTGCAAATTGGTCACTCTATATTCTGAATTTTGAAAGGAATACATAATCAGACCTGTAGATATAATGTAGATAATTTTCTTTGCAATATATTTAAGATTTATTGTAGTTACAGATATTTTTTTTTTCTAATAGCGTTGTATACATCCTTAATAAATTACTAGCTATGCTATTATTTATTCATATAATGTTATTTTCCAATATTTATTTACAAATTCAAATTTAAGAAAAGTTTATTGTAATTATTGTACGAATCAACTTATTATATGAAATTTACTATTTCAAAACAATAATAACAATTATCAAGAATTTATTTCACGATTTTTTAAATTGAATTTAACATTTAATAATTTTTAAAGTGGTTTAGATTTGAAGAACAGTTGTAATATAACGCAAACGAACTTAAAATAAAAAAAAACAACGTAAATAATTCATCCGATTCTGTAAGCTTACAAAAAAATATAAATTTCGCTGAAAACCATTTAAAGCATCTATTGGTAAAGTTCTGCGCGAGGTAATCACAGGGATGTTTTATCAGAAAGAGGATCGGACATGACGTAATTATAAATTATTTACTGAGCTTTAAAATACATTTTTAAAGATTTTCTTCATTAAAGTTGATAATCAAGATGAAGTTTTACATTGCATTAAAAAAATAATTTTTATTCGCTTCAAGTAAAGGGAAATAACATTCTAACGCTAGAAAATTTGTTCGTTTATGTTTTTTTATATCGTAATAATCTAGAAGGAACTAGCAAAGCAAATATCAATTTTTATCCCACAGTGAATAATTACGTCGCAATAAAGCAACTTATTTCACTTTCAGGACATGCTAACTCAGCAATAAACCCTATTGTTTATTGTTTGATGACAAGAAACTTCAGAAGGTCATTGAGGAAACTTATTTGCTCAGAATCCATAAATACTAATTCCAGCATTAATTTTCCTGTAAGTTTTTGAAATATAAGTTACGTTTTTATCTTTTAATATCAAAATTTAAATACACTTATAGCAGTCGATGACGGTCATTTGTTAATTAAAGTCGTCGATATACTAAACGTGTTTTAGACTATTTTTTATAAGATTCTTTCAATTATTGGCTCCGTGCCTGTTTGAAAATTTAAAAAAAGAATATGTTTTATTACAGTTGAAACGACCCTTTCGGATATAAATATTGCGTAAGTAAACAGTTGCATATTGTATTGGATGATGTAATAAAAATGAAAGAGTTGGAACGAAATATTGTCAAGGTAATCGATCCTAACGCGATGCTATATTAGCATAAGCAAATAATTTTTTTTCTTAGCTTTCTATAGATTAGGTTCACAGTGCAGAATTTTCAATCTGACGGCCGTAATTATTTTTTCGATTCACAAGCCCTCATCTGCTCGCGCCACACGCACAGGCCTCTAGAGATAAATATAAATAATGTAAACACGATCGTGTGATTACGACGAACATATATGTTCTGTTTGCACATCAATTCAATTTAACGATTTTAAGTATATAAATTTATTTCTACGCTTGTACATGTTGCAATTTGTAATATTTGTTTTCGGTCGGTTCCACTGGCAGTGTCTTGAGCTTATGTCACGAGAATACATAGTAAATTTTATTTTAGAATATAATTTTTCCGTACTCTTTCAAAAAATAAAGCGAATACGTTTACACTACACAAGTCATATGTAATCGTAATCAATCGGGGTTATTATAGACTTATTATTAATTGGGAAAGTAATTTTTTTTAAATCGATCTGATTAAAGTGTTGAAACCTATAAACTTTAAATCATAATCAACACTGTTAAAACAAAATATTTGTGACATTTATTCTCAGAACTTTTGAGTCAATTGTCATCAAAATTCAAAATAGTGGATTTTTAACCGGGATATTTCACAATATTGATTCGATAAGTGCAATTAGACTTTTGCTAGATTAGGTATTCGATGTCTTGTTGTTGCTGATTTGTTTGTATTCTGACGAAGCGGCATCTTAAACCACGTACTGTATCGAAGCACAATCTTTAATTATTATTAGATCATCATAATTAAAAAAAAATATAATGGCAAAATATTGACGAAAGAAATGCTGTTGCTAGTATAACAATGGCCAAGAAACCAATTATGTAATTTATACCTTTGTTACATTAATGAAAAAAATTTGAAATTATCCAAGCTTTGTAACATTTTCCTCATAACATTTTCTTTTTATTTGTTTTAATGTACTTATAAAAAGTATCATAGTAAGAAAAGAAAAAAATAGAATTATTCTTTATTGTATTCATTAATGTTGTTATTTTTTATTGATTTAACTACCGATCAACTGGAGATAATAAGGCATATAAATTCGATTTCTTATTTATAAAGATGTCGATCAACATTCTAAGCAATCTTTAGTATAATTCTAAATTAACGTTCCTCTCATAGGAGTGACTGTAAGTGTTTACTATGTTAGGCAGTAAAATTTTACTATACCCCAAATAATGTGCGTATTTCTGCAGATGAAAGGTATGCGGCACAAGATGAACCAGTCGAGCGTGCGCACGCGTACGACGGTCACGTTCCGCAGTAGCGCGCAAACGCCGCGCGGTGCGCGCCCCCCGCTTTCATCCGAGCCACCCCACTGGAATAACGAGCGCAAGTACTGCCACGCACTACTCAATCGAGACAAGGATATGGAATTCCTATAAACCAATGTCGCTTGCATAAACATACACTTGTCCCGCATGGAGGTGAAATATTTTATTCGTTATGTGTTTAGACATTAAAACTCTGCGTATGTTTACAAAGTAAAAAAAAACACGCCAATAGCGACAACGGATGCATAAACATCAAAGTGCGTAACAAAGACGTGTCTATTTTAATATTTTATTTCTTGGAAAAACACCGATTTGAAATGTTAAACAATTTAGAATGTAAAATTTATGTCATTTTGCAAGAATCGAGACAAGAGAAAAATTCTTGTCTAAAAATTGTTATCGAATTTAAAATATAATGGTACGCCCTCGTATTTTCCGCGAGTACTTACAGAAAGGTAATTGAGACTAACGTCCACTACCGTATTACTCATATAATATATAATCCGTGATATTTTTTTCTTATTTAACAAATTCACGTTTTTGAAATTAGAGTAATTTATTTGTGATGTGTCAAAGAACTAAATATTTTAAATTAATTTTAAAAACTTTGTTACAATGAACACGTTTAACATGGTCATATTATTAAATATGTTCATTTGTTTCGTTCGATAAATGGTGGTTAATTAAATTACTGTTGTACCTTCTGGTAAAATTTAATTAAGCTGCACGTATATTTGGTAACATTAAAAACGGATCAGTCGAAATTATCTTAATTACAAGATAAGATAAAGAAAATATTTGAAAAAGTACATATTTTATCATTTATTGATATTAGTATAAGCAATGGTCGTATGTTTGGTAAAATGTGGACAACGTTAAGTGAATGCACGCTTAATTATATTCATTATGAAAACAAATGGATCTATTCCTATCAAATGTGTTCTGCGTAATTAGTTCATCTGTAGAATTTTATCAACTTTCACAATTATTATTACTTCATTCGACGTGTATTCTCTCAGTTAATATCCTTGCAACACTCTGTTCCGTTCATATTTGCAATTGTATAATGGAATCATTTGTTTACGGTTACATTTAACATAAATTTGTTTCCAAGAGTAACGATTTATCTGAATTAGAATCTACGAGTATTAAAAAAAACTATCTACCCTGCTAATAACCGATTAAGTTGTATTGCCATTTGATTGGTTACAAATCAGTTAGTATTTACATTCAGTATCTACTGACTTATAGTCTTTACGGGAAATTGGAATACAAAATAGTAAAATTCTTATTTCTAAATATGTAAATTTCTTATTTTTAATTGATTGACTATTACATAATTCTCTAGGACTGTCTAAAGTTACGTCAATCGAAGAAAATATCAATGTAAAATATTATTTTATTCTGAGAGTAATGTAATTCCATTTTACATTTTGAAATGATTTTCTGTGTTTATAATATCTAAATGCCAATGCAATTGGTAATTTTGAAAAGAAACAGAAATTAAATAAAACGGTCGGAACATTTTTCTTTTTCTAAGTCAAGGAAACCAATTTATATTTTACCATTGGATCAACGTATAGTTTCTACAATATCTGATAAGGTATTTCAATTACGGATCTTTTTACACGTGCATACATTTTGTATTTTGGATTGATAATTATTAAATTGCACTTAAAAACGCCGTGAAAAATGTTGCATAACTAAAAAAGGCATTTTTATACTAGATCATGCGATCTAGTATAAAAAAGCGGCCAGTGCATGCGTGCATATGCATGTACGTTCGCGTGGGCATGAGTGTATGCGGTGCAAGTGTGTGTGCTAGGGTCTGTGCGCGTGCGGCGGCACGTGTGCGCATCCGAGCGCGTTTGTGCATTTGTGTATGGGTGCGTGTATGGTTCTGGATGCTCACGTGCACGTGTGCCTATTCAATACGCAATTTACCAAAAATCTATTAAGTTAGGTTAGTAAATAACGATATGGTTCAACTGATTATACTTAAAGTAACGAACGGTTCAAACATGAGGAATGTGCAATTAAATAGTGAATAAACTTGTTAATTACGCGTATTTACCCTACAAGTTCGGAACCATCGCACATAATTAATTATAACTTAAAATTCATGCATTTAAGGGTACATAATGTTTCAGTTAAACTTTTTGCAAATATTAATTTTAGTTTTAACTATGTGTTTTTCATCAGCCTAAAAATATCGCGAGTATCTCAAAAATAACGCCCATAATTCTTTAGTACTTTTATATTTAGTTCTTTTTAGTATCTTTGTTGAAGTGCGTGGTACGAGAAATTTAATTTGGGTCACAACTTCCTAAACAATACCATTTTTGAGGTAAACTTGTTAACAAAATAAGTCTAAAAATTGTGAATTTTATAGACGATCAAATTAGCGTCTTTTAGTAAAAGTAACTCAAGAAACAAATTTATACTCTACTCAAAGAACTCTTTCGTGCTTACGTAATTTTTATCTTTTCTTTACGTGTTCGGGACCATCTTCGAAATATAAATTTAAGTCATTTGAAATTTTAGTTTTTTGCCAAAGAACTTCAAGCTATGTATAAATTTTAAGTCCCAATCTCATTTCGTTCAGAAGTTATAAGCTCTGAGATAAGGAACCGTAAAATGAAACTTCTGAAACATGACCCCGTGTGTGTCAATGGAATATTTTTTCCTTTATTTTCTTTTTAGAGGACCTGCAGTTTTGAGATATGGACAGTTTAAAATTGTTATACTATACTGACGACCCAAGAAAATTTGATTTATTACCTAGTATTACTACCATTTAATATACCTTCAAGTTACATAAAAAAACGAAAATTATTTAAAAAGTTAATATCTAAATAAATAAATTGCTACACATTAATACATTGTATTGATATTTTACACTCAAGTGATATCGCTACACTATTGGGAATATTTGATTAATATTTTTCTCTAATTTTTATCCAAAAAAAGTATATTATTTAATCTAATATAGCAACTATTTGAAGAAATTATTTATAAAGTTTTCTTTACAAATATTAAATGTTTGCCACACGAGAAGCAGAGAACTTCTCAAAAATTGGTAGAAAAAATAAAAACAAATTTATGCTTAAGAACTTTAGCTGATAAAATATAATTATTATTAGGCCGAAAGTGTTTTCCATATTTTTTGAAAGTCAAAAAGTGCAATATTTTTCTGAGTAAATTAGTTAATTTTTAAATGTTTTATAAAATATTATAACTCACGGCTTATATATTTTGTGTAATTAAATCTTTTGGAAGAAATTAGTGTTTTTTTGTTGAAGTTTAATTATTGAAATAAAAAAAATACAATGAATTTCTATCGAAAGTAAATTTCAATATTCATTTTTTACTTCTGTATCTGAAGATGCTATATAAAGTAAACTATGAAAGTAGTACGGGTACCTTTCGGGCAAGCGAGATAAGCGGCGGCGAGAGAGACTGCGTGGACTATATTCTTTTCAGCTGAGGTTACTTCAGTTTCTGAATCGAGTTGTATTTAATTATTTTTATTAGATTATTTAGTATAAATTACCTTTAAAAACTCTGTTTAAAATACTGCTTGTCTATTTATAATATATACTTTTTTCAAAATATTATGTTTCAAGGTAATTTTTTCAAGAAAATTTTGACAGATAAACAAAACAATAATTTTAAAACCAAAAGTGGATTTTGTCTTAAAATTACATTATTCATTTATTTTATAATAATTAATTGATAACATCAAACCTAAAAAAAAATTGTACAGACTTTACTACACTTACATTATATCAGTTATATTAATAAGATGGCAGACAATTTAAGGGAGAAAGTAAGCGCAATTTGGCTGCACCCGTTTATTTTAAATGAAATACAATCTTTAAACATCACATGCAGAACAGATAGTGAGGTCTCACGTGGAGTCAAGTCAATGGCGATCTCATTAACTTGAACATTTTTATGCCCAAATCTCCGCAAGTCAAGTCATTTTAGTGAAAAACCGTAAGTTGACTCAGCAATTACGTAGTACGAGAATGTGATATTTCTGATAATATGATACTCTTACTCTTGAAGTACTCTTGGATTCAATATGCGATGGCGACATGGTTTCAAATTCGCGCCTTAAATTTAGTGTATTTGTACTAAATTTAAGGCGCGAATTTGGTTATAGTATCATAGGTAGCGAAAATTATATTCTCGTAAAACGTTATTACAATTAAATCATGTAAAAAAATGTATTTTAGACATATAACTATTGACATAAATAAAAAATAAAGAAGTGATTTTTGGAATGGTCAAAAGTATATCGGGTTAATTCGGGTACATGGTGTTATAGCTTGCTTTCCCAGATGTATTCTTTTAGATACACCTACATGCATGCTAAGACAATTACTCAGACAATATGTAGAAATAATTGATATCAAGAAAAAACTCAATATAAATAAATATAAGCTAACATTCGTGGGAAATTATGAATTATAACTAATAATTCATAATTTTCCACGAATTTTATAAATATTAAATTTGTTTGCTAAGCATTTCTAAATTTGAATTGTTCGTAAACTTTCTTCCAATTCTTGGATTTGAGCCAAACCGATGTATTCTATTTCCCAATAAAGTGTTGATAGTTTGCTGCAACTGCGATAGCGAAAAAAAACGTTACAATATCCAACGAACACACTTAAACTATTTTATGACTCCATTACGCGGTTAAAACTTATCATGAAAGGTATAAAATTGGAAATATAAACGAACGAAAAAATTCTATATTTTTTCGAGATTAATTTAGATTTTCAAGACGGTAAATATATAAGAAATTGAGATACAGTTGCCAATAAAATATAGAGCCATTCAACTCATTATCTTGATAGCAAAAAACTGCAGTCGAAATTAATCGTTTGTTTTGGAATAGATAGTTGCTAGAAAATGTTGGAATTCGGGGTATTTTTAAAGTATTTTCTATGAACCCATTAAAATCCTAGCCTCGACAACATTTATCTGTGATGCAGTTACTCTTAGCCTTCCTTTGTCCTAAGAGAAACTTAGGAAATGCAGGCCCACCCTCAGACGGGTGGTGGAGGACAATGATATACGATTGCAGTTATTGTCTCAGATCATAATTAATTATTGAGCAGAACGAAGTCTACGTGCATAAGAATATTTTTAAACACTGCGTTCTATTCAATATTTAATTTTGGTCCTTTATTGAAATTTGTTTGTAGTAATTATACTGGAGCCATACTAATTTGATCTAAGTATATTCTGTTTGGATTTTTGTTGGCTAGGTATGGTGATGACAATCCATACTTGTCAAATGTTCACTAAATTTTCACTATTATTTGAATTAAATTTTCACTATTATTTGAATTAAACTACACCCTCTACTTATTTCCTAAATGTACTTCTAGATGTATATCGAGAGGAAGGTCCTCGTAAAGGAAGGAATATTCGCCAAACTGTCTTAGGCGTACTAACATGTTCTTTATATGAATAAGAGGTCATTTCGTCACTTCGATATTGAACATCAAAAATAGCAAGATCTCAACCTTATTGAACATCGGAAATAATAAGATTTTAACCTTTATTCACATATTTGTATATTTTAACAATTTCATTTTACTACATAATTCGACGTCAATATGAGCTCTCAAAATTTATCATAGAACATACGAACACGGCATAATTAGACATTAACGATGTCGTTGTTGCTGCGTCGTCTACTGAAAAATGTCATCTACAAAATGGATGGTTATCTCCCACCGTAACAGAAAATGACTTGGGAAACTTTTAAATGTGATATATTTTTTCGTGAATGGAGATTGAATATTAAGAATTACGCATGGTCCATATACAATGTGCGTTTTTATGATTACAAAGAGCTCTGAACCTCCTTCTTCGCCTAGAAACTTGACACAAATAACTACGTTGATTCGTCTAGAAACTTGACACGTATAACTGAATTATAGTTTAAAAAATTCCTATAGCGTTGATATACTTTAGAGTTATTTTAGATATTAGCAACAATAAAATATCAGCATGTGGCAAGCCAATCCTTTGTCATTTCACTTGTGCATACATAAAGCACAGATATGATCTAAACATTTTCGAAAATAGCTCATGACTAACACCTACCACTTAGGTTTGGTAGTAAATGTAATGAAAAAGTCAAGCCGACCATACTCTGTAACATATAGTGTCTGTAACATAAATATAATTCTTTGTCTTTCGTGCTTGTATCTTGGTTCGCCTGTGTAAAGGACGGTATTATTCAAATATATATATAATTTTCAAGCTGAAGTTTTTTTTGATTTGATATTACAAAAATAAGTATAAGTAATGATAATTTTAATTTTATTGCAAACATTGACTGAATACTTATTAAATAAATATTTAAAATAATGCATATGATTGGAGTTATTTTGTCGTATGATCAAGCGGTAGCATTTGTAATAGAGTGCGAAGAGATTTTTATTGAAGTTTGATTGGAAAAATTAACTGAAAATACAAAATTATTGTACACGCTTTCCCCTTTCCAAAGAATAGTAAGTATTGTAGTGCACCGTCCCTTTCTTAAATTCATTATAACCATGAATTCTCTTTATGTAGGGTGTATCTCTTTTATAGGATCAACTAATAGCACTGAAGCTTTACTGCTGTTGATTCTTTATATTGACCTTGATGTTCTGTTGACGACATCGAATTAACATTGATGATTATTTCGTAATTTTAATGGGAGTCTGTTGCAAAACACTGAAGAGCAGATTTGAAATAACATAAAAATCAATTTTATTAAGCATTGTTTGCAAATCCTCCATCACAGAAGCATTCAAATTAGGAAAATGCGTTATGTCCATATTTATGATTTACGAGGTCACTTGTACAATATATTTTTAAAAATTATTCTCTTGCAATGTGAACGGGGAGAAAAGATCCAATAAAATGGTAAACTTGGCATTTCCTCTAAAAGAAGTCGTCTGATGACCTGAAGAGCCAAAATGTAAGATCGGATTTTATATAAACAAATATTACGTTCGCTTATAGCTATCACCCAGCAATTTAGTGGCCTAGCGATTGTAAATCCAACTTCACTTTTTAATGTTATTCATTCCTTCTTTCCGCAATATAGCATTAATTGTAAATCTCTACTCATAGCATCTTTAATTGATGATGTAGAATAGCCAATGTCGGGAACATAATTAAGAACACTATTATAAATTTCACTTTTATTTAAATAAGTAATTGTAATTAAAAAAGAAAAGTATAGTTTAATGAATTTAAAGTCTACCTAACCTTCTAAATTTACATAAACAAACAAATTTCTAAAATATTTTTAGTGATTTCTTTAAGAAACGTAAGTATACATCACAATTTTGTTACTATTACACTAGTACCCATTATAATTTGAAAATGTTGGTTTTAAAAAAATATGTATAAAAAAAATCTGTCACTGAAGACAGAAACATTTTTGTCCATCTGAAAATTAATATTACACTATCGTTATTACAATTAAAAGTAAACTAAACAATTGCACAATGAAATCGAATAAAATTAGGTTTTATATTGAACACATCAAAATTACACTAAAAAAGTAATATTGAATATATTTGGCGTTAATTTTGTAGAAATTCATTATTCACAATTAAATGAAACTACGTGATGTAGTATTATTTCTACTTTCTTTAATTTCTTTACCACGACCTAGGTTTCGTTGTATTACAATATCTTCAGGTTTGATATATTATATATATATATATATATTTATATATAATATCCCACCTGAAGATGTTGTAATACAACGAAACCTAGGTCGTGGTAAAGAAATTAAAGAAAGTAGAAATAATACTTCATCACGTAGTTTCATTTAATTGTGGCTAAAAAAGTAAATTACACTTCCGGATATGAACTCTGAAAGAATAATACAAACAATTAAATATAATAAGAAATTTAAAAGAGTAAATAGTAGCACAACAACGAAAATTAATTAAGGTATCAAACCCATATTGTTCAAGTATACAAAACAGGGAAACAAGCCAATAAAATTCAAGCGAATAATAAATTGGTTACATAAAAAAATTAAAAGATTTTGAAAACCTTATATTTAACATGAAGTTATCTACGGTTATCCATGTTCATACATGAAATTATTCGACTCGATAAATCTGTACAAATTTCCTAATAAAGGTATGCAAGTCTGGTCAGAACGACATTTGACACGGGTTCATAATAATCGTCTATAAAGAATGAACCACGTCGCCGCTTCAATATATTGTAATCGCTATTGCTGACAAGATCTATATTGTAATCGCTATTGCTGCTATTGCTGACAAAGGCTTATACCATTGCAAGAGAATATCCATCTACCACGTGCATTACGAGTACACTATCACACCCACCACGTGTAGAGCGTAGCATGCTTAGTGTAATACTTTTATTCACCTACTTTATTATCCATAATTTCAGAACTTTTTCGACGTGAATTGAAACACATATTAGGAGCAGTAATACACTTTATATCGTCTTATAAAGATTTTTGTTATCTTGTGTGAAACAGCTAAATGGAATATGGAAAGAAGTGTGTAGTCTTATATATATAAATATATATATATATATATATATATATATATATATGTATATATATATATATATATATGTATATATATATATATATATATATATATATATATATATATTTATGAGGGTGAGTAGGAGTGGGTTGGCGATATGAATCAATGATTCTATATCTTTACCTTTGAGACCTACAAACTTTTAATTTGCCACGAGTGTTCCTTACGTTACATAGATACCCATTAAGAACGAATTTTATCAAAATCAAGTGTTAGTGGGAGGGATCTCTTTATCTATATGACCTCCAAATTTTTCATTTGACATGTATGTTTCTCACGCGACGTCGACATTTATTAAAAATGGATTTACCGGTATCAATCCCTAAGGAGTTTAGAGGAGGTGGGTTAGTGGAATAAGTCGGTGACACTATCTCTGGACCCATAAGACTACAAACTTGGCCTGTATGTCTCATATTAGACATCGACACCTACTAATTACTTTTACCAATAAAACTCAGAGAATGTGCTGAATTACCGGTAAAGTCCAATCTTTACAATTGTACCATACTCTAAGCCATTACACAGTCTCCTCCATCCAGTAGCAGAACATTTCTTTTCCACTGTTCGTAAGTATGATGAATGCGTTCAAACGAGGTTTTTTGATTCTAGAGAGATAAGTGGGGCAATTTTATGTCGACATTCAATGTGTCAGGTCTGCCATAGAATAGTGAATCTTATGTCTGGACTTCGTCCACAACCTTCATTCTATCAAACATACTTTGTTCGCGATGCTGAAGGTAAGTGTGATATTCGTTAATTCACTACTTTTAATTCAGTTTATAAGGGCCAAAAAGACGCCATGACAAGAATTTGTAAAGATTTTGTAAAGTTTTCAGAGCTGAGAAATATGGTTGTATTTTTGTCTTCTTTCACGGGTGGAACTCGCCATATGCATGAGTGAATTCAAGATTCTATGATGTAGGTAAGTGTGACATTTTGGACGGCCAGATTTGTTCATTACATTCACTGGCAATGCTATATGGCTTAAAATCACAGAGCTTTTGTGTCCAGGCCAAAATTACTACGATTGACATGACATAGTAACAAGATTCTTCTATCGGACCAAAAGACAAAGAACTTTGTCACAGGGAAATCTTAAGTATTTAATTTTATATAGATAGTAAATATGAAAGACAATTTCGTAAAAAGTAAAGAAACATTACATATAAAAATTAATTAAAATTTTGTTGTCCTTTTAACATAATTAATGTTTGTAAGAAATGTAACATAAAGCAGTTTCGAAAGTTAGGGAAATTTATATCAAAAATTTCTCCAATATATTTTTTAAATTATATTAAAACATTTTTAGTTTTTCTTTCAAGGCTTTAGTTATTAATCTCAATATTTTTGTAGATCGTACCAAGTGCCTACAAATTTCCTGCGTGTAGAACAAATGATAGTTACTCAATTCGATTTTACGATACTTTTTCTTTTCCTTCCAGATATATAATTTTGATAGAATCAAAGTACGAATAATATGGGTACATGCCTACCGAAAGGTAAAACGAAGGAATTCAGTTTTGCAACGAAGCAAATCAACGTTTACCTCAATAGCAAATCACTGATATATTATAAAATAATTGGAAATCTGGAACCTAAGTATATAGTTAAGAATCTTTTATCTACTTAGATATACCCGGCGAAGTGGGTGGGCACCGCCAGTATATAAATGTAATGTTAAAAACAAGAAAAAATTACCTTTACTCCCTAATCTATTTGCCTACGCCGGTATGATTCTTGCAGTTGCTAGTGGTGTGCTATGTAAATACGTTTGATGTATCACAGAAATAGCGACATGAACGAATAATTCATCGAAGATGTTTTAGTAAATATTTTTTGTAGTGGAAACTTCTATTACGATTTCGTATCAAGATAACTGTGATGAGATTCGTCTATACTAAGCGGTAGGTTGAGAATGGCTGAACGGTTCGACGTTGGGCATCGCCGGTGCTAGGCCGAGTGCGATCGAATGAGAAGAATATAGAGTATCGACTCAGCTTGGAGAGTTAGTAAGTATATTTTCATTTCGTCACTTTGTCCAGAGAGTCAATGGTGCAGAAGTAAAATATCCGATTTTGGTCGCAAGTACGGAACGCGATGGAAGTCTGTGTTCACTTTTTACTTTTTTAAAATTTTTTTAAAAATTCAAATGAAAACTCCCTTATCCTGCGCTCAGTATATAAAGTTCGAATTTATAATGAAGACGTGCATTGTCTTTTCAGAAATATGAATGTGTTTACTCGTATATTGTGTAGTGCATTTTGTATGTAAATGCAAACATTTCATAAATTAATTGAACCTATTTTTATGGATTAATATATCATATGGTATGATATTATTATGATGTTATTTGGTGTCAACGTAGATAAAATATGGTCAATTGAATGTGTACTACATTTTGTTAATTTCATACTATTCAATTCTATAGGATTAAGAGACGACAATAAAGAAAAGGTTTATAGTCCGATTACTAATGATGATGGGAATAGAGAAAATGATAAAATAAATGACAAAGATAACGAGAAAGATATTAAAAATTATGATAATGATAATTTGAATATCTTTCTAGTTATTATACACATGAAATATAATTTTTATTTCAAATATAAAAACGATTTTGCTTATATTAAATATTATTTTGGTAATAATTTTACTTTTTAATTTTAGTATTCGAAATTTTCTACTGTATACACAGTACAATTATATCGGTTGCTAAAAATTTTTTCGGGTGGTCTAAAGCACAGCCAATTTAATTTTCTTTTTATTTTACACCGTTCCATTCTTTATTAATACATACTTATCTATTTTGAAAAATCTGTCAATAATTTCAACAAAGTCTACATAGTTTAAAAGGCGAGAGATTTTATGAAAAAAAAATTAAAATCTGTTTCAATTAACTATGAAAAGTTTTAATTTACACTTTTCTTCCACATAAAACTTTGTTAACCTATCAGTTAAGGTGAAAAAATATATTTAACCTAATCAAATATTAAGCTACGTGTTAAATCACGACGGGTCTATATAGTCAATATTTTGTTTTAATAATTCTAGATGAATATTTTAAATAAGTAAAGTAAAACTTAGTGTTCGTAGAAAAGATAATGTTTCTCGCTACCCTTGTTAAATTCACATATTTTCATGAGAGTTGAGTGGGACACGAATTATCATACCTACATTTGAAAGGTGTATTTTGAAGTTTATATAAATTAGTTCATCATAATCCTTGATTTTGTATTAGTATGTCATGATGCTATTTTTTTCAAAAGGGATAATAAATGGTAAGCAGGATACTATACACAGGGATAATTACTTATTACCTACGATTATTTAGTGCTGCATACGGGTAAAGTGATGTTAGTTTAAACACTTTTCTTTAAATAAATTGACTCATATTAGATGATGATGACATTACCAAATAAATTAAAATTTTTGACAACGTTATAATTTATATAATAAATATTTTGAAAATAATCAAGACGTATTTGAATTATTTCAAAAAACATAACAAAATAATTTTTTTTTTAAATTAAATACTTACAAATGAAGATCCTGTTTTCTGTTAAGAAATGTGACAGCGACACAAGCATGTTTTATATTTTGACGTTCATTAAAATTTTAAAAATTTATTCAATTTGAACATTTTAAATTTCAATTAAAATAAATATCTATCTTTCCTTACTCGAAATCGACTACAAATCTCGTTACTTTGACAATCGCTCGGGGCAAAATTTTCTTGTTTATATGGGTGTTTAAAAAGATTTAATCCGGGTGTCCTTTTTCTTAGCTTCTCCTGTTATATCCACATTTATTTTAAGAAATTTTATACATTTTCTTCTCTTACTTTTCTTTTTTTCTTTCGATTCTCATCGCTCCTTTTTCCAGCAAATGCTTCCTCTTTTTAGGATCTTGTTTAATTTTCATTTAGACCTCTTTCTTCTTTCTTTAATTAATTATAGCGTTGTAATACACACAAAACAGGAATATGTGAAAAAGCAACTTGATTTAACCTATTTTTAATGCTGAAAAATGGCAATTTAGCAGTGTTTAAAATCTAAAAATCTTCCTTCATCATAAATTGCTAATATAATTGAAATATATGTTTTGAAACATATTTATGTTTCAATTTATATTAGAAATTCATAATGAAACACTATTTTATATTTCAAATACTTCTAAATTACTATGTAGTGGGTTGGAGGATATTTCAGAGATTTATTTATTAATTTAATAAGTTTCATCGAAATAAAGCCTTACTTACCGTAAGGTTTAAAGAATTTTTTTCTTTTACAGAGGTAGAAAATTGTTTTTGTTAATTTTCAGGTAAACAAAAATAATGCATATTTTAATATGACGGCTGTGATATAAGACATAAATTTTACCAATTAACAATAAAAATAATGGCTTACCTTTCTAGAAGTTTTTTCCTTGATGAAATATAAAGAATGCAATGAATGAACAAAAGATAATGACTATAATTATCTTTTGACATCAATGGGTTTTGCTAAAAAAATAGCTGAACAATATTGCTACTAGTGACTGTGATTAGTGTTACCAACTTCTGCAAAACTATTGCTACTAGTGACTGTTAGGTCGATGGATTTGGAAGTCAATATTCAACTGATTGAGAAATTTCAAATATTGAAAATATTATTTTTGAGTAATATTCTTAATATTTGAAATTTCTGCATAGATAATATTCTTAATTTTGAATTCTCTGTTAGTGGTCATTTTCCATCACTCAACGTACATTACAAAAAATTTGTGAATTATTTAAATTTAGTTTTAAGATTCTATTCATAAAGTTTTAACAGCAATCATATTTAAAAAGTTATTCTGCGGATATCATAAAAAAATCTTAACCCACCAGAAAATTTTAGCCATTACATATTATATTTTAGCTGCTACCTGTTAATAATGCTACTACGCCAGCTTAAACATTTATACAACATAGTTTGTACAGAATGGTCGTAATGCAAATTATAAACAACCCAAATACTAGTATGAGTTGTTAATAAAAATATAACGAAACATTAATATGTTTGATATAGGTGTTTATTAATCTTTCTTATTTGCAAATCTGTTATATTTGATCTATGTATTATAGTTTAAAAATGACTAAAAGGATTTTCAACCATTTATTACTATATATATATATATATATATATATATATATATATATATATATATATACTCACATATATATATCATAAAATATGTTTTCTTTACGACTTTAAAGCGAGTACTCTACGAGAGTTTGATGAAGTAAAAATAAGATTTGGTGGGAAGAAATTAAAGTAATGAAATAGATTTATGTAGTGACAGCAAATTAGCAACGGAATCTTCCCATAACGTCCACCTTAGCCATTTCTTAATAGTAACTGTAAGAAAAAATTGGAAAACTTGCGAAGAAACGGCACGCGGATAAATATCATCTGGATCAAGACTGGCGTGGGTGTAGATGAGAATGCAAGATCAGACGAATTGGTGAAGAAGTCAGTACTCATAAAACAGATGCACCCAACCACGTACCGTTATTCTATGTGAAACGGCAACTCCGTCAAAATATATACCTGGCAGTTCATAACAGCGAGAAATTTTATTGAACTATTCTAAGCAGATGTACGCCTAATATATAATATATTGAGCCGTGTAAAAGTAACAACATCAAAACACAAATTTTTATGGAATACGGTGGTTTCAGAGGTTAACTGTAAGGCAAAATTTCAAATTAAAAGTGACGGTAAATATGACTATGACTTAAAATCAGAACAAAATGTGATATGCGTTTCTTCAAGATGCGTAGAACATGATATCAGGCTCGTAGAAAGTTTGTAAAAGAAAACTAACAAGAGTTAGTGGAAAATACAGATTTTTTCTTGCGATACCATTGGAAAAGTGGAAAAACTCCTTACCCTTTCCCTATTCCTCCACCCCTGATTTTAAGTAGCATATTTCTAAATCCTACCCGAAATAAAATATTTTAGTTTGAATAACGTTGGTATCTTAAAGTACACGAGTACTTTGTGTGTTGGGATGAAAGTATTTTTAAAGTTAACTTTAAATTAAAGACAAAAGGCTGTGATAGTCTCGGTGGCTGTAAAGGTTGAAATAATTTTAGGATTTTTTTATCAATTTTGATCAGAAGGCTCGGTGGATGTACGAGAAATGCTGTAATCGGTCGAAAGTGTAAAAAACACATAGAGCGAAGCAAATCACAGTGTATAAAAATCATCATTATCCATACTAAATTAAATTGACAGTTTGGTTTGGTCATTGGTCACAGAGAAAAGAAGCACTGGCAAGGATGTACGCTAATATAGCCATAAATAACTAGGGGATATGAATGTTTTATAAGCCAGGCTTTACGTTATCCAAAAGGTTTTGTGAAATGAATAAATTTGGTGTAATTGCCGCTTTTTAATTCAACATTAATTTCGTGTACTTTCCTTTTTACTCGTCGTAAAACATTTTATTAAATTTTCCACTATTTCTATTAATAAAATAGTCGCGGCTACCTCTTATTTTAAAAAGAGTCTTCGTATTACATATGTATACTGTGGCACTTTATAATCCTCGTTGATGCCAGCCGTATGCCGTATTTAACATTGATAAAATTAACAGAATATGAAAGATGTGAGAAATAAAAAAATGTACAAATATTAGAAAAAATTGATACATTATGTCATCATTAACAAAATGTTGCGAATATTTAACAAAAAAATTATTTACCTGTGCATATCATAAAATAGTAACGACGACGTGTCTGTATGTACATCATGCAAAAGCCGCTGTTGTGATTTTAATGAAAATTTATAGTTTTATACCTCAGAAGTTTGGACAATATCTGCAATATATATTATCATGCTTTTCTTCATTAGGGTTGAGAGTTAATTAATAGATTACCACTTATTTATTCTACGTGATTACTTTTCCTTTTATGAGCTATTAACATAAATCTAGCTTTGTAGCTCTCCGCTAGATGGCGATATTTATGTTATTTAAAATAAAAGGTAGTTTCATATTTTCCCTTTTGAACAGAGTATTATACAAATCATGTTTTTAATTTAATAATGTCTTTATATTTACATACTGGTAACTTCATAGCACTGCTATATATATAAAAATAAATTGCTATTAGTTAAGTACAATAGCACAATTACCATGAACTTGTGTTCACCTCAAACTGCAATAATTACAGTATTAAAAATAACCATTCATTTGTCGATTAAATGTACAGTATACGTGGCGTCTTCTTGAAAAGGGAACAAATAAAGACAAATACAATTACATATCTTAATTTGAATAATACGAAGCATTAGCTACAAAAAGATGACCAGCTCGGCTTATACAGTCACACTATAAGCATTAACGACCGAGTTAGCTTGCAATAGCGCTGGTTAATATTTACACTCACAAATGCATACAAATACAAATACGCATACACAAACACACACACACACACGCACACCCATATAAATATATATATATATATATATATATATATATATATATATACATATATATCTGTGTGTATGTTTATATATACATATAAGCACATACATACATACCCAAATGTAAAAATATAAATAATAATTAGTAAAAAAAGGGCAAAATTCTGAACGAAAAAATTAAATGAATTTAAACAATTCGCAATAACACGCAGATATTAATGTTTTTTTACAATTAAATGAAACTACGTGATGTACTATTATTTCTACTTTCTTTAAGTTCTTTACCCCGAGGTTTCGTTGTATTATAACATCTTCAGGTGGGCTTTTAGCAAACATTAACTCTTAGGAACATCCAACAGCATTTATATATTACAAAACAATAGCGGAAGCCGGGTTTGTGTGGGTTTTCCCACTGCTTACTTTAGTGAGTTTATTGTAGGGGAGCGGTATAGGTTTTATTATACTTTCGAAAGTTATACAATAAACCAATATTTTAGCGAGGGTAATAAATTAAATTAATGTTATTCTATGAGGATATACAATGCTAATATTCCGGTGTATGTAATAAAATGAAATGGGTATTATTCTCTGTAACATATTTATATAACAGCAAGTGCATCTGATGGTCAGAACAAGGTTATATCACTAATTATACATATCTCCCGTTTCATATATTTATTTATTTATTATTTTTTATTATATTTTCATTTATTTATTCATATTTAGATGTATAGTTGGGCTGAAACAATTTGAAGTGTACTGCAGTGTCAATGTCGTCTAACTATATTATGTCTAGAAGTTATTAAGTATGAGTGATGATATTATATTTAGTTGTTCATTTAATATATTAACGTTGGTGTCTTTTTTATGTATATTTATTTCTAATGTTTCTAGGATATTAAGTTTATTGCCTTTTAGTTATTTAGCATTCATTATGAGGGAGTTTACTAAATATCTTAGTATCTCATTAAATATTGCATTTTAGTTATATATTGCATATTTAATTTTCTGATTTTTTTTGTGTGGAAACTGAATTCATAATAACTTTTTCTATTTAATGAAAAAAAATTGACACTTTTCCTATTTGGAAGTTTCGATTAATTGTTTGTTATATATATTATTTTTTCCATCCCAAGGTTTTTTATACTCTACAGTTTTAAAAAAATGTCGACATCAGTATCCAATTCGTCGATGTTACCAATTGTCAGAATAATTATTTCATAACGCGTTTGATTTTAATAATACCGTATTCATATCTTGCGCGGTTGAGACAACTTTCAAATTGAAATAATCGTTTTTGATGATAACAAGTTACGTCATGTTAATATAACAATATACAACATTAAATTATCCAGTTTCCTTTCTGTGCATTGAATGGAACGTCAACATAACGAGTAAGCGACGTAAAAGAGAAAAATAATCATCAAATTCTTTCTTTCTTTTGGAGTTTACTCCTTTAAAAATCGATTTTCATATATAGTTCCAAGTATACAATTTTTTGAGGAATAAATAAAATCTGTAGTTCAGGGCGTCAAAAAAAGTGTAACAGTTTGTAAGTTTGGATGTAGGGGGTAATCTCCGAAACAACTCATCCCATTTCAAAAACTCTTTTACCAAAACTTAGAACGGACCTTCAAAATAGACATAGGTTGTATACGATCCTGTTAAAAAAAAATTCATGCAAACCAGTTTTGTAAAGTAAGTCAGCAAAAAAACAGCCGGCGAATGCATTTCTTATGAACGCTGCTTTAACGGTAAGAAATATATTTATAGATGATATTTATATTTCTATATTGTGTTACCTATTTTGTACATTCCAAGACAATTGTACTTAAGGAGTAAGGAGTCATGTCACTGACTGAGGAGCTGACACGCACGATTTTTATTATTTCACATAAAAAATACTCTTGACCTCTAGGGAAGTAAAAAAATCGCCTTAATACATTAATTTATTTTCCTTTTTTCGTGTCTATTTTTCATTCGGGGGTTTTACTAGGTACAACCAGGTAGAAATTGTTCACGTACTTTATCGTTTGCTGTGTCAAAAGCTATTTACTTAAACTGCTCGATTTCCTATTGTGCAATGTTACAGGACTAGGAGAAGCCCATTTTTGGTTCGCGTCGAATAGCGGTGAGCATCGACAGGTCAAATGAACATTTAGTGAAACAACTTTCGTAGTGGAAGTTGGTTTTGATTGAATTTATATATCCGCCACATAACTTGTCGCTCTAATTGTGTATAGGGAGAAAGAGATTAAAGACTAAATTATCCTTAATGGCAACAAAAAGTTATGTTTTGAAACGCATAAATCTAAACTAAATTTTTGTGGATATGTGTTTATTAAATATCAGCTGTAGGTCTCTTTATAATTCCTGAATTTGCTTATTGTAAGTATCTGAGCCTTCTTCCCCATAGTCCGAAGGTAGGATTCAGTAAGGTTTATCGAAAACGCAAGATTATGTGACCATTTCCAGATCTTCTACAGCTATTAAATTTTATCGCTTTCTACGTTTATATTTCACACGAAAATATTTACGTCATTATGTATTGCGAGCACATAAATGGGTTTTAACGTACTTTAAATCATTCGTAATATCTCATCTGTACACAGCGAAAAGAAACGTCCCGAGGTTCGACCCTTGTATTATATATTTAGAAATTACGTGAAACTTGAAGGTAAGATTGAGATTCTCATCAAAAATGTTAATCTACTGATGCCGATGCTCAAAATATCTTTTGAACTATTCACGCGTGCATTACAATAAGTCATCGTATCATATATTTAATCTGGTTATAAATATTTTTTTTATTATTTCATTCGAATTAAACACTTCTAAACTCCTTTTTTTGTCGATAACTTCGGATTATTCTTAGGTTTACGTAATCGTAATGACTGCCAGATGTTTCACAGCGACATCGATTAAATTTTAGAAAGAAGTCTTAAAACAAGTATTAATATAAACAAGTGCTCAATGATTACCTGTCCTCATGACCGAGCCTCGATCACTTATTGGTTTGAACTGGAGGGTCTTGTCTAAAGCCTGTTTTCAATTTTCGAAACCTCAAAGTAGTTATGGACAACCGTCTAGTATTACACAATTAAATTATTGCAACTTGTAAGTGATTTAGGATACGCGGAAAGGTTATGAGGCACTCCTATGAATACATGGTGTCAATTGCATTAACATTTTATATGATACTCTCGTTCGGAGCTAACAGCAAACGAGTTCAATTAATTGGGTTCTCCACATAAGGTAACTCTTGTATTTATATTGGTGAAAATACAAAAGTGTTTACTAGACTTATTTATATTAAATTTTGCTAGATTTATAGCTACCATCTCCAAATATATCAGTGGCTTTTCATTTGTGTGCATGATTTTATATAACTATTTACAAGTAAGATGAGATATATTGATCACCTATCAGTGTTGGGATCAGTATGGTTTTTTGTACTGAACTATTATACAGAATGTGAAAATATCTATTATTTTATATTTTGAATTCACGTACTAATTTTCGTTTGTAATCCCTGATTTTTGATGCTTGATTTGCTTAACACAATTTTAGAGGCATTGCTCCGTTTCGATATTTTCTCCTGTTCGTTTCTTGACTTCGGAATCAAGGTAGCGGAATAGGTGGATGACGACCGGCACTGTATTTTCAACATGAAAAATTTATGTTAATTACTTATTTAATTGTTTATTATGTAAATTTTTGTTTTGTTTGCAAACACTTGTTCAACTAATTGGTAAAATGCTGTGAGTGACGCAAGAGTTTTATTAAGTAAATAAACAAACACATTTTGACAAACTACTTATATGGCGGTGATAAATTAACAACTTCACGCTATCTGTTTTATTTATTTGAATGTTAACACTTTTTCTTAAATCTTAGGATAGGCGAAGAAGATAAGCGAAAAATTCACAATTTTGAAAAATGTACTAAGAGTTTACGGTAATTTCATCATCTGTGTGGAGACACTGTCTACACCGAAAGCTTGGGACTTCAAAGAAAGCACAATATTTGAAACAGTTTTTTCACTCACCGTCTAAAAAGAAATGATTGGTTTAGCAAAACAATGGGCACCCGGAAAAAAAATGAGACCGGCGTCCGCATAGTTGGGACAAGCCAGCGTTGCAAAGTCGACCGATAATATGATCAGTATCGTAAAGGCAGTGGGGTAGGCTATTGTTTTTGCTTTTACTTTTTTAATATAAAACTTAAAATAAACTTTTATTCTTCCGCCTTAAAATGTGATCTCTAGATTTAATTAAGATCTCTAGATTTGATTAAGACACTTATAATATTGCAAATATGAAAATTTTTGAGAGTTAATGGCTTCAGTACGAACTGACAGCATGAAGTACAATGTTCTTTGAATAGATACCTTAAATAAATGAATAGTTTAAAAACTAAAAGAACACGCTTTTACAAACACTGCACTAAAAAGTGAAAAATAATTATCGGACCTGTTTCCTCTGTCTACTATTTAAGGACTTTAGTGTAAGCCATGTTTGTTACTGAGTATAATTTTTGATTCTAAATATGTGGGCCTTTTTCTCGAAATCTAACTGAAATATCAAGCATTTCACCGAAATGATAACTTTGAGTGTTTTTCTCAAAAATGATTTATTTTTGAGACAATGCATCCCATGCTTTTACACTTAAATATTATATTCAGTAACATACCATAAACATAAAAATCAGTTAAAAATTAATCTAAACTATTAAATGGTATGGCATATGCTACAATTTATTATTTATTTATAAGGTTGACCTGTTTCTATGTTTTGCGCTTTTAATATGTATTTAAAACAAAATCTTTTAAAGTTAAGTTTTACGTTTGGCTTTTAATTTTTTTAAATTTTAAAATTTACCGATTCGAATTTCGATTCAAAATCGAAATCGATTTGAAATAGTAGATTTCGAACATAAGAAATAAATTAAGTTTAATATAGGACAATTACGTGTCTAATGATCGATACTAAATTTTAAACCCGAATTTTAAAACTATTTACGAGTATTTTAATATTTTTATGTTGTAACAACTGAAAAAGAAAAATTGTTTATTTTATATTAAAACTTGTCAAAATATATTGAGATAAAATAGAGACAAAACAATATGTTTTGGAAACATCGTTTAGAATTATTACAATTATAGAAAACTGTATGATATATTCCATTATTTTATGTTCAGTGATTTGTTATTAACGATATTTTCTATTTTATGGTATTTTGGTAATCGTAAAAGTAAAAAAAAAATAAAAGTTGGACAATTTGTTAATGCATTTACACTCTCACCCGTTAGGGAGTAAATTTTTAATAATATATGAATATTTTCCGGCAGAGACTTTTCGCTCTTTTACCAAACTTAGACAGGATTAAAGTAAATATTTAAGCTCTGACATTGTTAATTACCTTTTCTCATAAAAGTATGTAAAACTTCGAAATCACTACGAAGTTTTATTGTGGTTCTAATAAATAACATGGGCAAAGTATAATTTTCGTTCACTCGCTTTACTAATATCGTTTGTCACAAATCATCAATAGTACGTTACAAGTGCACTTTGTATTATTGCAAAATAAAAATATTCCTTCTTTATAAAAGCAATTAGTTCATCAAATATATATATAAATTTTGCAAACAAATTTATTTTTGGAAAAATTCAATATTCAATCATTGATGTTATATTACGATAATATTGGTAGATAAAAATTTAATAAATGTAGAATATTTATCCTTCTGTTAACAGTTATACGTTATATCCGTATTCGCATCCATGATTCTACATATATATCTAATAGAAGTTATTTAAAAGCACTAAATGTTTCGAGACATGAACAAAAGTGTAATAGTAATTAACAACTAGAACG
This sequence comes from Druceiella hillmani, assembly GCA_039881145.1. NCBI lineage: Eukaryota > Metazoa > Arthropoda > Insecta > Lepidoptera > Hepialidae > Druceiella > Druceiella hillmani. The sequence goes on along the minus strand of JAYKKI010000066.1, from coordinate 12,722,097 downwards.
ATTTTAGGCCAAGGTTTTTCATATATATATAGCCAGCATTATAAGTGTAACTAATCGGTTTGTAATTGAAATTGATATCCACTTGGTTTGCTTGGTACTCTAGTAAACTATTAACATCTGTCTATTTTGTGTTTCGATGCATAACAAAGGAGACGATTACACGGGGCACTGTTTCTTTTTGATAAAATAAACTGGAGGTCATGATTAATTTTTTTAAAGAAATATTACAGACATCAATATGTGTCCACTTTCTCTTTTTGTTAACCTACAGATTAATTGATGGCAGATGATAGCTTCAGAAAAAAATGCATATTTGAAAGTTGTAGGTTCAGTAGGTGTTACTTGGTAAATTATATAATACTTTGGTATAAAGAATAATACCGAAGTTTGACATAAACTGCATATCAAAAATTTTCGAGAAATGATTATTTGGTTACTGACACAATGTGAAGCTGCTAAAATATATGACGTTTTACATATTATTGGTATGTGGAACAGATCAAACCAAAAATTATAAACTACTCAAAACTATTATAGATGTATTGGATACAACTATTGGCGCTTTGAAAAGTGGAAAGGGTATAGTCAACATCACCAAAGTTCACTTTTTGGTCCATGAGCTACCCGAAGAATGAATCGACTGAACAATATAAAAATGATTATATCAACTAAGAGAGATGCGTTAAAGTTTTATGTCGAGGTAAAAATCATCAAAGGCTAAAAATCATTTTGATATTTAAAAAAAAAACAATCAATGGATTACCCAAAAGTAGTATCGAAGATGATCAAGTAAATAAAGAAAATATGTTTGTGATAAACCTAACCAAGGACAACAGAGTTGAATTATTAAGTCAAATTACTAATAAATTTCCAAAAATGTAAAATATCCCTAGGGAATTCTAATATGTCTGAAATAAATATAACATAAAATAAGGAGGGAATAAACGATTATACAAAAAAAAAATGATTTAAAGAAGAATGAAACGATCGAAGTAAATATTAAAGAGATACAATAAAAACGATTGCTTAAGGACTTGTAAATGAGATTGGTGGGTTGAAGTTTACAATCTTTCTAAAATTATATTGGTATCACAAGAAGAAAACGCAAAATAAAATTTTATATTTAATAGTTTCTAACTATCCTAATAAGATATCACAGTATATCTAAAAAAGATAACGACGACGTATTGTAAAAACATGTAATGGAAAACGCTATTGATGCAATTTAAAGCAAAGAAGTTATCATAAAAAATTTAAAGTCGAACCTTAAAACCATATGCTGAATTTGTACAAGTTTGTAATGAAAATACCTGTGTTAAATTATTATTAAGATAATACAATAAAATTTTGATAAATGTAAGAGTCAATATTAAAAATTTTCACATATTGGATAATGAAAAAAGATAACCATGAGGAAGTCAGAAATTATGTATATATAAATAATGAAGGTGTAAAAATTTTATATCTTCTATATTACTTGAGGTAAACACTATACTACTGTATGGTATTCTATAAGACTCTATAACAAGTACTAATAAGTTTTTATGATACGGCAAACGTGGTAGATATTTAATGTAAATATAAATTGAGTAATTCAAGATAACGATGATTTTTACAATTAAATATCACATTGGTAAATGACGAAAAACCAGCCAAATTATGCACGAAAGTACTCCCCATATGTTAAGCAGTACCACTATGGTAGGCTGAGGTTCAAAATTATGAAATAGAGCAATAGCTTCATAGAAATGAGACATACAAAAGAATGGAGAGCTAATGGCACATAATGAATAGTGATAATTTAAAAGAACATGAAGATGAAAAATTATAAAAGAAAGAGTTATTTATTGCTATGATAGGAACATGATTACGGAAACATTCAGAAGAGAAATTAAAAATTTGATTGGAAAGTAATGGAAACTTGGAGAAAAAAAGGTACGGAATTTGAGATATAAAAATTAAATGAAAAAATAAATGAAGCTGAGATGATTGATGATGTACAAAATTTAGCAAGCAGGTTAAAAAAAAACTAAAAAATAAGTATACAAAAAAATTAGAAGTATGTTTTAAAGAAGAAAGATTAATAAAACTTGTGACTAGTGATGGAAATAAAAGGTATATTTATGTAAATATAAATATAATATTAAAACAACGAATGAACACAGCATATACTTGTACATTGTTCGATAATATAACACCGGTACAACACCAGTCGATATTTGCAAGTAAAGCTTCATATTGAACAATTTGTTTGATAAATCTGGATTTTTATTTCTACCGCCATATACCGATTAAAATCTATCCTTTTGGTCCCATTCACCATGGTCCGAAATTCCTTTCCTCTTCGAATATCTTCTTCCAGTCACCTCCTATTTATACTGCTCCACATACTTCGTTAAATAGAGACAGTATTGTTGACAGCAAGGAGAATGACTTAGAAAAAGCCTTTTTTCGATTTTAAGGCTAGGAACAGATATTATTAATCACAGGCATCTTTATATTAATCAATATTGACATATGTAATGCGGTTAATTTCTAAAGTACTCAGAGTTGATGGTGGAAATATTGAACAAAGTTAAACTACCTCTAAGTTATGTATCTCACTGGCGTTAATGCTCACCATAAAGAAAATATAATCTTTGCTAATAGCCCACCTGAAAATGTTGTATATAACGAAACCTAGGTCGTGGTAAAGAACTTAAAGAAAGTAGAAATAATACTACATCACGTAGTTTAATTTAATTGTGAAAATATAATCCTTTCTAGGGATATCTATTATAAGGTTTAGCTGGCAAATATTTGTTTTAGAAGTTCAACTAAACGGCTTATTCTAAAATCAAAATATCGAAATAGTGTCGTAATAAATTTAATATGCTTCCTTATTTTGCATTCAAAGGCGTCTAAAAATAGGGTTGAACTTGAGACTATGATAGTTTTATATCACTTATATATACATTTCTTCAGTAGCCTAGTGTAACATTTGCTTTGCTTCATAAGATGCTTTGGCAGATTAATTACACAAGATTTGAATTTCGTTTATTTAGACGGACATATAGCAACATACTTTTTAATCTTTATATAGATATGATTTATTTATTTATTTATGCAAAACACAGGAAGAATATATATGCTTGATAACTATACTCAAATCAAATATTTCGACATACACAATTAATAACAAATCAAAAAACACCTTTAAGTTTCTCAAAAATCTAATGGTTTTTTATGTTGTTCTAAATATTATATGAAGTAACATTTTGTATAACAATACAAATAGAGGTAGGTAATAAAGAAATAAATCAATTTTGTCATTAAACTGACCAACAGTTTAGAAAAAAAATGATAAAGACATAAAAAATCGTGTTGAGATTATTTCAAACGCAATTCCCTTTTTGTCATATTCTTCATTGCCGTAGGTGCTTAGGAACATGGATTTATTTTTGACATTTCTCATAACTGTAGTAATTGTGATGGCCATGAGGGTGTTAACTTGGTCTGACCAGTAGATAGGTGATCGACCACGAGGGCGTTTTCTTTAAATCTTACCCACTATAAATAATTTGTAAAGGTTGTCTACGGGTTATTTGGCTAAAGTACTGGTAGCATATAATTTACAGTCAAATCCTAGATCAATTTGGCATTAAGCCAATTTGATTAAAGTTTTTTATGACCATACATCGTATATGGAGCATCCGTTCAGTACATCGTAAATTTACTCAAGTAGAAAATAAGTGCCATCGTTGGGCACTTCATTTAAATTTTGTTGATTCACTTTTACAAAGCTGGATTAACAAAGACTCATTTTAGTCGTTTGCCTATTGTCCTATGTGGGACGCTTGGTTACATAAACTATAAAAAATCTTAACATTTTCATCTACGAGGTTCTTTTGTTGTTCAGTGAATATTTTATTCATCTTAGCTAATTTCTTAACGTTATATTTGCATTGAGTCTCTTTGATTTCAAATTCCAATATAGGAGTACAAGTAACCTATTTTTAATCTGCATAACATAGACTCATTTTGTTGTAAACTTTCATAGTATGATCTCCATCGTTTCATAATGTAGTTAATTTCTGTCCGTACATTACCATCATTATCTTTGAATGCTCGTGTTTTCGGTTTTAGTTCACGGGTAATATTTTTGAACTTCGTAAATAGATTTCGTAGATGCAAATTTTGAGCGAGATCTGCAATGTATTGATAGAATGTGTTCATAACGTTTGTTAGTTTTTGCAACAAGGATCCAACCTTAGATGAGAGTATTTAAAATCATGGATGACCAGCGCTGGCGTCACCACTAAGAAATGTTATTCTTTTTTGAACGGCCTTTCACGTATGTTCTGTGAACCATTCGTTTTTTAAAGCACCCACAAATATTTTTGAGTATTCATTTTTCTTTCCAATTTTAATCAGTATCAGTATGAGGTTTACTTGCTTATGACTTATTAATTAGTAAACACGGTGCATTCGATTTGGTTTTTGTCTAATTTCCCGGCATAACCTAAGTGTAAAGTCTTTTGGGATTACTTTTGAAGCAGGTATCTATTACTTTGGTGAATTTTTGATATAGGGCTGCAGTATCAAATACCATAATTGCCTATTAGTTTCCTTATATGATCATACTTGACATTAAGGTAAACGATCATAAGTGTAATATCTCTTATAGGCAATTGATTTGAAGTATATTTAGATTTTCTGGTAATGTACCTAAATGTAAACTTTTAATTATAGCTATACTATGTACACCACCACATTAATGTACCATGGCTTGGTGTTATTCTCTGAAAAATACGTTCACTCTTTAGATTGTACCCTACGATATATATGAAGTTCAGATATATAGATAGTACTACTTTGTTCCTCTTTTGTCTTCTCGAATAATAAAGTATAGTGTATTAGCAAACGAGCTCCTAAAGTATCTCTATTCTCTCGTATTGATTTCTATAAAACCCAGTACACAGAAATGATAACACCTTGCTCTCAATCTATTATTTCTTCTTTCCTGAGAGAATCATTCCTGTCTCATTCGATGTGTCAAATTTGATCTAATAACGAACAGGCGTGCAGTGACCTGATGTTGTATTATCACTAGCAGTACGCTTTCCACTATGTCTAGTTGTTCACAGCAGTATGGTCAGTAGGATACATAACGCTATGCGATCTGAAGTCAACCTGACGTTGAGTGGTACCTGGTTTGCATATATTCGTTTACTGTATACGATTTAATTTTATCGTCATAAATTTTTTAAGCAATATGAAGTGCAGAGGATTCCTCTCGCCTTCTACATAGTAGTGGTATTATTGGAAGTTTTCATTACATCCTCTTCGGAGATCGAACCCTGATATCTGGGTAGAGTAAAGTACCCGCTCCCCTATTTTCCTTTCTGTTTGTCGAGTTACGTTTCTGAAGGTATCACAATTTCGATCATGAGTAGCTCGATTTAACAGGGGTTGTCACGGTTGAAGAGGTGGGAGTTAATTTGGAGAGACTTTTTGTATAGAATATTTGTTCTTGTTATGCAGCCTTGTATTGCGCATCACTTACCTTTCATTCCTTATGTTGTCAGAAAATATCAAGTAAATTCCTATTTACCGTGGTGTTAAGGATGTCTCACTTCAAAAAGAAAAAAAGTATCCATTATAAGATCACTCACGTGATCGTCCGTTTATTTGGGTATCCATTTATTACGACTATAAATAAACAACCGATTTTTTCATTCCATGTATTACGTAAGTAAATCTATATATGTAAAAGATAAATGTTTGATACATTCACCATAATCACATTTAATACATTTTTAAAAGAAAAAAAAAAATATATATACATATATATATATATATATATATATATATATATATATAATAATAATATTATATAATAATATATATATATATATATATATACAGATGTCATGTTGCCACCCTCTTCTCGTATGCGAGTGCATTCATGTTCAAAGTCAATTATTAATTTATTCGACTGCGAAATCTCTTTGTGTTCAGTTGTGTTACGTCGCTGCACACCGTAGTAAAAGTTCATGACAGGCTGAATGAAAGATTTGGCATCCAGTGGATAGATTGATTTAGACCTATACGTTGGCCACTACATTCACGAGACATCACCCCATTGGACTTCTTCGGGTGGGGATTTTTTAAAGACTTAGGTGTTTCACAAAGATTGTGACAGTGAAATAGATGTGCGTGCCCATATTATCACTGCTTTTGGTAAACTTAAAAGTAGCATTACCCAAAACAGTTCTTTATTTGATAGAATGTACGAATAAAAAAAAATTGTGCAAAAATGTATCGAAAACGGGGGCGACATGTTGAAAATGCTTATGTCATTTAATTCGTTTTTTAATTTTCATTAGCTTGTGACTTTTCAACTTATTTTTACTTCAACCGATTGAAAAATCCGTGCAATCATAATTTGATCTATCATCCGTGCACGCCAGTGGTAATCCTAGGTAAACGATTATTAATTTTATTTTTAGGTAACTACAAAATATGTACTTATCTATAAGTGGCGAACACTCATACACAGATTACCACTGTAATAGATAAATAATTATATCACAAAATACTACTAATAAATATAATGTGATGTATACTGCGGTATTTAAACTTACCTTTTCCACAATACGAAATCACGGCAATTAAATATTTCATTGCAAATGAAACCTATATTGCACACAACCATTTACAATTGCCAAAACTTATACATACATAATACCCAATTTAGGCGTTCGTCTCGCCACTCCTTTGATCTTTTAAAAAAACCACCACACTATATGAGCGTTATTAGTGACGAGGCGCGTTACGTGTCAAATGGCGAGCGCTCCGCAACGTGAAGCGGCACGAGCATTAAAAGCTTAGGCTATGTTCACAATAGACTTTTTATTATTTATTACAAATTTGACATGTAAATAAGTTTCTGAAATATACGGTGTTTTGCAACCTCCTGGTGGAGTACACCTCAAGGTTTTTTTTCGGATAGAACTCGCAGACAGCTAATACATATAACATATACACACACACACACACACACACACACACACACACACACATATATATATATATATATATATATATATATACATATATACCAACACATTGTGTCTATCCGACTGCATGATGTGCGCGTTGGACGTTTTTGGATGGGTATAGTCTTGCGCGTCACTGATATGCTGTAATAGCACTACATCCGTAGCTAAAATGGGTACAACATTAGTACTGTAAATATTTATACAAGTAAATTTAAATTGACTACGTTGAAAATATGGTTACTAATGCAAAATTATGGTACAATTATTTCGCAGTTTTAAATTTTTACTTCTGTCGGCAGTTCCATTGACTGCTTATGTGTTTTTATTTGTTTATTGTCCATGGGTATCTGTATACTACTAATTTTTTTTTTATAATTATAAAGCTTTAAATAAAATCGAAGAGTTTTTATGGAAGTGCTATAATGGTATTTGGTTAAAAATCTCTAAGCTGTATTAAGCAAGTTATTTTTGGTACATAAATAATAAATATTTGTTAGAAATTCTGTAAGAAACTGACAATTGCAAGAGAAATATAAAATATCAGGTGAAATTGGCATTGAAATGCCAATAATATCAATTTAAGCGCAAGGATATTTGATCTTACTGTCATTTTATGGGTATTTGTAATCGAAACTATTCAGTTATTAGAAAAAGGGGTGCTCTTCTCCCAATCGTTTGTTCCTTCGCTCACTTCGAAGTTCTGTAACTGCACTTTCGAACTTCGTTTGTAATGCATTCGTAAAATATTTTTGATCAATTTTTTGAACAGATCGTCCAATATTAGATGCGCATGTTGGCGCATTACACTAATTCACGAAAGCATTTCTTGATCTGAAGCTAGCAATTACAGACCCATTTCTGTTTCATCTGCTTTGTGACTACTCGAGCGCAGATAGTTTTAAGGTACAACAGTGAGAGTTTTCCAATAAATTATAGGCACAAAATGTTTCCATTTAATAATTGGTAAATAAAATTTACATTTGCGTACTCTGCATCTATACTTAAAACTAACTAATATTTCCATACCTGCATTTGTATAAATAAATAAGCAGATAGACATATTGAAAAAAATTAACGTGAAAATTGAAGTACTCTTTTTTATATAATTTTATATTCTGTGTTAATTAAAATATTTATATTTAATGTCATTTTTCAAAATTTCCTGTTTCACGCTTCTAAGCAAATTTTCATCACAAATAAATTTCACTTTTATAATTTACGTATATGAATGCAACATATTTTAGTGCCACTTCAGCCTCATAGAAAATAATAAAAAACAAAGATATTTCATTTACGAGAGTGAAAGTAACTCGAAAACATAATAAATAAATTGGCATAAGCAAATAATGAAATAAATAATTTTATGTTCAAAAACAGCATGATAATTGATCAAATAAAAATATTAACAAATGTAATACAAATAAAGTTATGTAACCATCAGCAATTTTCGGGGGCAGACTCGATTTTGACCTAGAGTCTTCTGTAATAGTGTCTATAGTTCAAGTTGATGAAATTTGACGAAGCTCATTTCTATTTTTGCCGTTTAACCAGAGGACGGTTAGGCTTACATATACATTTAACTCGTCTGTAATAAATATTATGTCCATACGAACAAAATTATGAGAAAAAGCTAAAATTTGAAATGAGAAATTTTACTATTGATGTTTGAAGGGTGGAAGTATTTAACTTAATTTTTTGAATGGCTTTTGTTCAGACCCAGATGAGGGAGTGGATATCATTCCATTAAATATGTCTCTATAACATGCGAGTGATTTTCTTAATAATTTAGTTTATCTATTCATTTGCATGAATTTCGGAACTTTCAATTACCCGGGTGGCTTCTGTTTTAAAATATGATCATAAGTCAAGTTTGAAAAATTATACAATTACAGAAGTGTTATCTTCATTCTAATAGTTCTACATCGCATTGTCAATCCCAGTTGAGAGGTCACGGTTGCCATCGGTAATGTTTCACTATCATTAGGCTTAGTAATTTTATGGATTATGTAGCTAAAGAAATAGATCGAGGTCGTCATTTTAATATGAAAATTTAAAAATACTAAATTGTGTATATATATATATATATATATATATATATATATATATATATATATATATATATATATATATATATATAACATGCGAGAAAGAGATTGTCACTAAATTCTGACAAGCATAACACACTTGCACAGTGCAACGATGTGGTACGGTGTAGTGTTCGTAGCGATCAGTGTGACCCAAATTCTGTGGCTTGTGGGTTCAAGAGCAACGTCACTTTGATCCAACTTAATCAAAACCTTATGTGCAAAATCAAAGGCGTTAGTGGGCGAATATATTTATATTGTGCACTCAAAATATTCAAAAATTAAAAAGTAAAAGTAAAAAGAGTTAACTTATCTAAATATCATGAAAAGTTTTGTTACAGAACAGTGAAGGATATATTATTAAAAGTCTAAGAATATTTAGATTTTAACTAAAAAGATCATGAATATACCTGCAGTTACAGTTGTCAAATTTAACTTATATGACAAAAATATATTGCGATTAAAATTGTGTACTAAGACTAAACCTACCTTGATCTTGGAACTCTACGAAAAAATATTTAATACAAAAATTGTTTAAAATTGTTAACAAACAGGACGCGCTTGCGAAAACTGTTGAGAAAACATATACTTGCAGATGTGCTCACTTTCAATGACGAAAAAAAATGAATGTAATTAAGAAATTGAGTTAAATTTATACTTTTATTAGATTTGTTTTTATTTGATATTATACTATTACAAATTCGTAGAAAAGTCAAATAGTCTTTGTGCACTTTTTTCCCATGGAAGAAACCGTGGTGGATTGAGTTATTAATTATACATTCTTTATTAATATATATTTTAGTAGAAGAAAATAATATTTCTTAGCTCCTGCTGTGTAATAACAAGGTGGTTGTGTATATCTTTATCACTTCTAGCTGCTTAGTTATTTGGTAAAAAAACAATAATTCTCCAAACACGTATGTGAAATTAAACCCTTAATTATATGTTCAAATTTGCACTAGGTATTCCTATTTTTATTATTTTAGAAATAAATCTTATACTATTTAATGATGATGAGAAATTATTCTATAATATAAAAAAAAGTGTGGTATCATGATGTTATGGTAACACATTTAAATTTTACAATAAGTTCGAAAAGATTTAGAAATAAAAAAGAGTTAGGAATATTCTTTAGAGAATGTTAAGAAAAGTCAATCTTCTAAAGCTTTGCCGTATTCATATTTATGCTCTATTTATTTTAGCTTATTATATTTTAAGATTTTTATTTAATTTCACCGTAGCATAGTATTACATTTCTCTAAGATTCGTAAATTTTTATGCAATAAGAAAATTAAACGACTTGTCGATATTGGTTTGGATTGCGATAGCGTTGTGTTACATATATCTATGTTTCACTGAAAAAAATACCATTAATACATGATTACTAATAAGAAAATTCTACGGGACAAGAAACCCAAAAAACCCAGAAACCAATACAACATAATTGTATACAAAATAGTGAGATGCTTCTACAGATGTGAGGTAGAGAACGCTATTAAAAGCTACTATATAATGGTAGGAGAAAAAGAACTATGTGCGCTTTCCTTACTCTGGTAATGCATGAACGCTTATTAACTTATATAACTTCAATACTGGGGCTATTAAACATATATGCGTAAGTTTAAATGTTCAAAAGTTTTAACCAAGTCAAAATCAATATAGAAAAGTCAACTTAAAAGGATCTTGCCATATGATTTTTAAAAGTTTCACACAACATTGGCTTGTTATCGGACAGCCTCTCTTGCTAGAAACAATCAGCTTTATTTGAAAATGGGGTTTATTTTTTATCACGTTAGTATGTTTATACTTGTATCAATAAATCAGTCAATAAAAGCAAACACAGCTGTTTCTATCTACAATAGCCAGTCATTGTTGTTGGTGATTCCATAAATTTCTCACCGACAGATGCTTCAAGAAACATGCAGTTAATAGTTTTAAATATCATCTATGAATGTGCCAGCTGCCAAGATCTGTCTTTACGTAACAACTTTGTTATAATATTTTATGTGTTAATGTTTGTTATAGAATGTAGATGAGAAGTGAGTGCGTAATCAAAATTATTTAATGATTGTTTTTGTAACAGTGTTTATAAAAACGTCAGATGTTCTGATGATATGGAAAATAAAGTTCTCTATGAAAATATTAAGCTCATTACCAATACCTAAAATTTTAGAAAAACAAAATTCTAATAAATATAATAAAATTCAACAAAACAACATCGATAAGCTTTTAATATAATAATTTAACTCTATAAGGGTTAAATTTTTAAACCATTTTTTTATTAGTTATATGAAAAACAAGTTGTTAACTAACTTAATACGAGAATTAGAAAGTCCGGCGTTTATATTTGAATGCACATAAGTTTGTTTCCTTTTAGGGTATGAACTATTGTCAGTATGAAGACATGATTCGATTTGCCTCAATTATGCTGTTTACATACAATAAACCTTTGAAGCAAAGTAATGAAAAAAAATTCTTTAACATGGGTCATATATCAATAAAAAAGTAAAAAATAAGTGAAATGAATTATTACTAAAGAAAACATCTTATGAATGTGAATAATAATTAACAGATGTAGGTAGATAACTTAGTTATAACTCTCAATATGAAAATAAAATAAGTCGTTAACAGCCCACTGTGTATGTATTGTAATTCTTTATTTATTATTAAGCTCCGCATATTATTATATCAGGTTCATAATAGTATAAATGTATACATACTTAAGTTTTCAAAAAATGTGCTACACTTTTATACAAAAACATTTTGTAATATTTCAATTATAACGCATGAAGTTGGGAAGTTTCTCCTTATGGGCGTAGATGGGTGGATTGCGGGTGAGAACGAGGATAACAATATCATAGAGGATCCTGTCGCACAATGACATCTTTGCGGACGAACATGGAGTACGGATGCAAGTTTTTAATCTCCATAATGTTATGTTTATCTGTTACTTTGAGTTGGTTTATCATGTTAAGTGAACAAGTCAGTTACGGACTTGTGTAAATCTATTTTCTAAGGCTATGTAAATTTTATAATAGTTAAAGTCTTTAGACGGGTTTTAAAATCGGTAATTTGGAACAAGAAAAACTTTGAAACAATCTACAAGGCCAATTCTCTCAATGAATTGGAAAAATAGCGAAAATTCTCAAACCCGAGAGGTCAAGTTAGTTAGTATATAACAAGAAGATTGGAACTAATATAGTGATTTTTCTAACGATCCCACATTACCAGTGTACTTGTTATATCCAATAGGCACATGCTTTCAGTTATTAAAAAGAGCAAAATACAAAATTTGAAAAGTTTGGAAAACTAAAATACAATTAAACACAGCTTTCATAATAATATTACTAATCTATACGTAAATATTGCCTAATGAGTAAAAAAATAACAAAAGTAATTTATTTTCAACCACATTACAACAGCAATACAAATATGAGTAGACAATTTCTTTTGTAAAATTTAATAGCTGGTAGACGTTTACCTGACGTGACAGCTAGATAATAGAGTTATCTATCTAGTATTACACGAAAATTAGTATCACTGGGTAGAACCAGTGTTCACGGCAGGGTGCATATCGAGAAATATTGTACCTCTATTTAAATTTTGCAAAAAATTTTGTAACGTGATTACCATATTTGTCTTTTTTATTTATCATGTAATTTTTTTGGCCCACGAATTTTTAAATCGTTTACTTTTAAATCTTTGTTATATGTTTATGAATTTTTAAATCTTTGTTATACTATAAACAGGTTTTAGTTTTTTAAACATTATTTTTAAGATATTACAAATATTAATCATCATATAAACGCATTGCCTATACATTTTCATAAGCGTATAAGTATCCTGAATTTCTATAAAGCTACGAGATTTAGTGTCATCGCTTTAGTTTTCGATAAACTTTAGGTAAACTCCCTGTAAAGCTGTTTTTTTTCATAATTTTAACTTTAGTAGTTTTGGAGGAGGGTAGAGAGGAATATTTATTTTAGTGGCATTTTTAGCCTCACATCTCTACAATTACAGAGTCCGCTCCGTCCAACCTGAAGGTTTTTGAAATGGGATAACCACTTCAAAAACCTTCAGGTATCAACATGACGATTTTTGAAATGGTTATTCCAATCCAAATAATTTTCGAGATATTTATTTTTGATTAGTTTTATTACAAAGGGGAAAGGTGAAAGTTTAGAATTTATACAAATATTTTTAAAAAGCGTTGTGAAGTAAAAGTAACGTCACTTGAATGACGACTTGCATTTTGCAATCTGCGCTGCTCAATCGGTTAACAAAGTTAATCATAACTCTTCACAAGGTTCGTAATATCGCATGCATTTTCCGCTGAATATTCTCTCGCAGTTCTGCAAATTTCGAAGCTTATCAACATAAACTTCTCCCTTGAGGTAACACCACATATAAAAATCACACGGGGCAAATCTGGCGAACGTGCCGGCCATAGAATGTAACCTTGTAGTGAGATTAACCTACGTAGAATGATGTTCTTAGCTGGGTTGTAGATGCACGTGAAGTGTTTCTTCCTCAGTTACTTCATTCTGCTGAAATCTAAACCTCTTACGAGGAATTCGGCAGTGACTAACTCGGGGAAGAGAAAGTCTCTGCTTATTGTTATGTAGCGATTGGAATTAACTGTTATAGTACTGCCGTTCTCCTGATAAAAATAGGACCGTATCAATGCTGTGTTATAGACTGCAACTCAGAACTTTACCTTTGGGCTGTGAAGAGGCCGTTGATGAAGCTTTGTGGTTTTTATGTGGTTCAATAGGGGATTTTTTTTATTTACACAACCGTTAAGGTAGAAGTGAGCTTCGTTCGAGGTCAACACAATAATTCCAGGGTCTTCATTGATTATCTTTAACATGGTTTCTGCAAAAGGTGATATTCTGTGGTAATTCTTAACCTAAAATCTTGGTGTGGTAATTCTTAACCTACCGCTATTTTGTATGAGTGAAAGTTTAAGCCATCATGAAGAATCCGCCGAATACTTTCTATCGGACATCCTTAGAGCTTAAGCACAATGAGAACTGATCACCGGGGATTCCGTTCAAAAGCAAGTCATACGGCCTCTATTTTTACAGGTAACTTTGTTCTCCTTTATCTTGTGGGAACTCCCTCTTTTTCTTGTTGTTCCCAAAAACTGATTTTTAAAAGTTTCGAAATCGCAAAGAAATTGTGCTGAGGTGTAATTTATCCCCGAGAGAAACATTAAAACATAAACGAAAGTGCCGCTGTGTTAATGTCGCAGAATGTCGTTTTTGTGTTTATGTCGTTTTTTCCAACTCTCTATTGTAACTAAAATACCGACATCAGAAGGAAATTTGATCAACCGCTGCTACCTAGGATCTCTTCACTACCCGCTGCCTATTCTGAAGAACCGTCAGTTTTCACTGCCGGACTCTGTATTATATAAAATTTTCTAACACAATTTTCTCTTTCAAATGATTCTTTAAACAGCGCTCAAAACTTTTTTTTTACTTCAACACCTTACCGTTTACTTATCAGTGACTAATATTTGCAATCACATTCCCGGTATTTGTTATGATTGTGAAATGAAAATGTTATGTTTGTGAAATGAAAATCCATGGTCAAGATATGTATTGCAATATTTAATGTATTTAAATTTTATATGTCCTGTAGTATTTGAAGTATTTTAGTGCTACGAAGGTGTATTATGATTTGAGGCAAAAATGCATCCTTTGAATTACTCTTCTTTTTAAGCATCAATGCGCACTTGTTATAGTATGTTTACATATTGATATAAGTGTAGTCTACTGTAAAATACACGATCCGATATAGTTTGTAATAGCCTGTGGGTGCTATGCGTTTACGTGGTATACGTTTTTGCAGTAACTCTAGGAGATGTTTACAATGTTAATTAAAATTTATGTTTCCTTTTCAGGTAATCTACTAAAGTGCTGCTTCAATAGGACGTATTTCTTTGAGTTATGGAATTCAGTAAAAGGATATACTAAAAACACGAACGTATTTTATAAATGCTCTTACTCAATAGATAATGTGGAGAATATAGATACTATACCTTTAGATAAACGTGTGCTTGATTTGTTTGAAAGCGTCGACAAATATAATAAGCTTATGAAATGAAATAGATCGAAAATGTTTAAAAAGTATACTGAGTGATTTAGTGCTATTGAGTGTATTGAATTAGCAACAACTGATGAGCAATGTAAATCTGATTGTAAGTAATTCAACCTAACACGTCTACCTCTAGTTGTAGTCGATCGAGGAAGGATTTTAGTGCTATTAACGTAAAAGAAGTAGAAACGTAGTAGTTTAACAGAATTATCTCAGGTCAACTGACGATTTAGCAGTTAGCGCCTTTCTTAGAGAATTCCATTAGAGTCAGTTAATTTAACTTTAATTTGGAAATAGGATTTTGACGGTAGTACGGGTCATAGCTAGTACAATTAGTCTTTTGCCGATTCTAGTTTAGACGATGTCAGTAATTTATTAGTAACTTTTTTAAGTTCCCTTGCAGTTAGTAATAAATTCAGATAGTGAAACCAATATTTTGTGAGAAAATCTCCGCCCCCCCTTCTATGAGATGTTGTCGACCTGTTCATTTCCAATTTGTGGATTCGTTTCTTTGAGTTTCACCTTTCGTATAAAATAAATCTTTAAAATTGGCAGGTTAGTCAGACAATAATAAAAAAAATGTTAGTTGATAAGAAATTATACGTTCAAAGTTAATTTAGCTCTCGGTTAGGCTTAATTATAGATGAAACGTGAAGTGACGGGAGTGGGATATTAAATGATAGAAATACCGCGAAAAAATTATTTTTGAATTCAGATGTTTCAGCTAAAATCACAGGCTTAAGCCTGTAAATATTTAATAGACCGTTGTTCTACAATTTTGCGAGCTTTATTTTCGGGATACAATATCAATGTAGAGTTATGAAGTAAATTTGGTTTGGAAACCGCTCGACTTTTGATACAAGAATATCAATGGTGCAATCTTCCAGCTTCCGTTCAAAAAACACTAATACATGACTCATGAATTCTTAAGCATGCATTAATGTCTATTGAGAAATTATTTGAAGAGGCTGTCAAAGCTAATAACAAAAATTTGAAGGCATTAAAGGAGACCATGCTCTAAAAATGGCTCGGAAACTTACTAATACCGATTGAAGGAATAGACTCATGTTGCAGTCAGACCCCTTCATTGGTATGACTCAATATATGATCAAAATAAAATCAGACTTCTTCCTCAATTTCATTATTCAGAGATAGTAAATATTACTGTTAGTCTATTTCAGGCTAATCTTGCAATTAATTTTGCTTATTATTTATTAATGTGGACATTGAAATATACCATTTTTCACATTTACTTCAATTGTTTTTCCTTATCATTTGCAACCAAATTATTGATAAATATTTTGCAAAATATAATAAACTAAGTAAATAATACTTTGTTTAATCATTTACAGTCGTTTTAATACAAATATAATGTTTTATTTCCGAATTATCAATTTTTGGTCGCCCGCCTATAGACATTGTACCACCGTACGATGGCTCAAAACTACTTCGACATAAGAAATTAAAATATTTTTTTGTCTAAAGGGGAATCATCGAAATAATAAAAATGATTCTTGTAGGGTATATCAGAAAAATTAAAAACATAATATTAATAATCCATTAGAAAACTCCACAAAATTCCATGTCCCGTCACTTTATTTTCTAAAATACTAAACAGAAAAAATGTAAACAAATATCGTAAGTATGAAGCGAGTTCGTCATTCAATAAGCTATAATTAATTATAGCCTAACCTTCTAAAATTCTCCATGTATCGAAATTAAAATGAAAATATTAGTTATAGTGCAAACAATTATTTATGTAATTAAATTATACTGGGAAACATAAAAATAACTTGTTTTTTTATAGTTTATATATCCTATAAATCGGCATATAAAGGTAGCTAGTGCATGCAAGTAGTACATAAAAGCTTGAATGAAAGTGTCAGAACGTTAAACTTTTAGAATTATATAATTTGCTACGAAAACGAGACTCAATTCATGGAAGGAAGTTTGCTTTGATTTTTATCGATTCATTTTTAATGTATAAATAGATTAATTTGTAAATGTTTATTAAAAAGGATTTTTAAAAATAACGTTTGCTTTATAATTATTAAAAGAAATAGTTCTGTTAAATTCGTTTCGTTTTGCTCCTTAAAGAAACGTGATATTTAATATTCACAGATAGACTCTTCACCGACTATTTTGTTTGAAGGATAGATACTCAGAATACTTTTTACGCTAATTTTTAAAAAACTCATAATTCTTGATTTATTTCCTATCCTCTGTAAGTAAATAAATATTGTAAGAATTCAAACTTTCACCCTAAATCCAAATTCACCATTGGTATTTCAAAGGATAGGATAGTATACAGTTTGTTACTTTATTTTAGTGGTTAATTAAAATCAGAACTATACACAGCAGACCTGGTTAGTTTTTTTTTTCTTTATAGCTACAACACTTGGCTATAAGGAATAAAATGTCTTTAATTGGAGACATTTTTTCGCGTTGCAGTTTTAACATTTCGTTTCAACGTAGTGTTGAAACGGGATAGAAAAACTGCAATGAAAGTATTCATCAATGGTATGGACTTTTAATTTTTTAGGTTACTCAAGAAAAAAAATATTAAGTAAAACTTCATTCACACTAGAAGAATTCTTGGTATATTAAGGCACATTTAAACATTTAACGATTCGTAATATTTCTATTAAACTATTTGCGAATATTAATATTATTTTTCATCATGGAATATATTATATCAGCCAGTATATATTCCACACGTGTAAAAAATATCTTAAGTTTCTCAAAAATAATTAGTTCACCGCAACGTTGGATATTTTTTTAATAATTATAACTTTAGCAGTTTTGGAAATGGGGCGAGTTATGTGTATAATTTTTGTGGATATTTTCAACAAAGTTAATTTGTATTATTATTACTAACTCTTTTAACTGATACATAGATACCACATCAAATATAAAATTACATGTATTTTATAAATCGAACTGTTTTGGAGAAAAATGGCGCTGACATTATCAACAATTCCATTTAATCTACATACTAAACTTTAACATTTTTGGTTTAGCTGGATGTGGCTTAACTTTAGCGAGTGGATGGTATATTCCAAAATTTATTTATTTTCGAAAACGATATTTTATAGCAAAAATTCCAACAAAGTATTAATATTTTCTTTATTTCATATTTTTTAATGCTCTTCTTATTTGGTAGTTATGTGAAGTCAAATAAATTATTTGGAAAAAAGTTTTATTTTTTCATTTTTAAAACCTATTATATCCCATTTTACCAAAAATATCACGAACTAACGTTGAATTCAAGATAAAATATATCACATTTATTGAAATGGGACAGACGTTTGTGGCTTTCTATGAACCTAAGTGTATTCATACATATCTGTATATATGCATGCATACATACAGACATAAATCAAATTTTTAGTTTCAATCAGATTCTAGTTTATACCTGAACTTTCTCATCTATTTACCTACTAATATTTTATCCCTATCTACTTACTTATTTATCTTTACCTACTTGATTATTTTGTTACTTTCGTGTTTACATCAAAACAATTCAAATGAGTCCAAAATCGATTAGTTTTCATCTTGTCACTGAATAGTTCCGGTTACCACGTTCCAGCTCATTCATTGTATTCTTATTTTAAAAACAATAAATTTATGTCACCTTTAATCGCGTCTTACTAGATTTTAATTAGATTTATATTAAACAAATTCAAAATGATGTTCATTATTAAGAAATTCTACAGTGTACTTTTAATTTTCATTGTTAAAGTCTAATTAAATTTTCATGGAACTATACTATTGGTTATTCCCTTCCAAATAAGAAAAGAATCACATGCATCGGTTTATAAATACAGGAGACAAGAGTATATAGAGATATACAACTACATCTCTATATACTCTTGTCTTGTATACAACTATATCTCTATATATATAGAGATATACAACTACAGCTGAATTCAGAACCTCATCCTTCTTCGAAGTTTGTTAAATAAACAGAATTATGATCATTTCAATATAATCAAATCAAATAAGTCCCTTCATGTGAAATGGGTCGAGCTCAATAGAAACCAATTAAAATAATTGTGTACTAACAACCGTTCATGATGAAACATACTTTTCGTCTTCTTGTTCATGCCTTCTATTTACGGAAATGTAAATTTTACGTTTTTCCTTCACTGATATTGAAATCGAATATTGTTTTTACATATCAAAATCGAACAGCATTCATTTTATTCAGATTTCTAGAATCTATTTATATCAAAGGCATTTAAAAATATTGAAATATTATTCCATTAATTCCCAAACCTGATGAAACATTTGGCAAATGTACATACATTTTTCTTCTGGTAGGGAAATTTAATTTTTACATTAAATTGAATCGATAGACCGTTTATAGTATTCATCTTTCGCATTTCGCTTTTGCTTTTGCTGTTACTACCTTGATTTAATCTTTAGGAATACCGTTTTTTGTACCCGAGTCTAGAGGTTCTGTCTTGTTTTACGCAATATTTTATCTACAAACTAAAATGATGGGAATTATGCGTATACTGTTCTTTAATTTTTTTTAAAAAATCGTTTAATGTTTAAATCGATCTCAATATGTTTATTTATATACGTAAAAATATTTCTTTGAAATCGTTATGCAAGACATTTTATTGTATTTATTTATTTTATATTCTAAAGTACCATGCTAAAAATATTAAAAACTGTATGGATTTATTACATTATTTGCCCATTCCACATGGCCACTTACCTGTGTACAACCGACTTTCTTTGATATGACTAAAGCAAGTAGTCATTCCATTTTAGGGTGCTTAGTGTCACGTATGACGTAACCGTATTTATATATACTTAGTGTTATGTGAGATACGTATTTGCATATATCTAAAATACGTATTTATATAGTTTCTATATTTTATTTTAATTCGGAAGTCATTATTGGCTGAAAACTATCAGGAAATGTACGGTACTCCTTCTCTCGCTGTATTTGAAATGGATTACATAATGGATAGATCTTTCAAGCAATAATGTTATACATTTTTATAGAAAGATGTAATATCTATAATAAGATTTGTTTTTATTTTAAAATACGAGTAATGTTAAAATTAAAAAATAGCTTTGTTCATAAATCAACTTCGCAAGAATTTGAATTTAGAATAACACGACTGACATATATTTTTGACGCCTAATACTTAAGATTTTGAATGTGACCCTTAAAAGTATAAACTAAATATAAAAAACATATTTATTCTTTGCGTCTTTTCCTAACGAATTTTTAACTTTAATGTAAGTATATTAAAGAACTATCAGTAACTAATCATTTAATAGTTTTTTCATAACAATTCAAATTTATGGACTCCCTAAGAGTTAACATAAGGTGGTAGAAATATATATGTATAGTAGCTATAACGTATCGTATCAGCTAAACCATCGTAAATGGGGCAACGTATTTGTTGGAAGCAAATTATTTGTTTGTACAAGAGGGTACGGCAGAATAAAAACCATTAAAGCTCGGAATGAATCTTAAGAACTACAGAGCCAGCGTAAAGAGTTTTGGTTTTCAATTGACCATCACGTAAGAAACATGCCATTAATATGAAGTATTTTTAGTCGGCAATATACACGCTCCTCGAAAAAAGTTTAAATTTTACAGGAATTTTAATTATGTTCGACTCACTTCTAAGTCACAGTGCTTTCCGTTAGAATATCCTAAATATAGAGATAAATTAGCACTCCTGTTAAAGACACTAACTTAATGGCAATTGAAAATAAGAGGGTTGAATAAAAAAATACTACTGAAATTTCATATCCTACATGAAATGTCATTTAAATACTTCATTTAAAAAAATACTAATAATATTAAAACGAAATATTTTTTCCTTATAATACACTATGGCTGTAGTAAAATATGAGCATTTACGTAAATGATTTATATATACGGCATACAGAACTTATTTCAAGAATTATTCGCGTAAGTGCTGATGTTTAATTATTAAATATGTTTGTAATTTTAAAAATATTACTCAGTCATTCGACCCAATTTAAAACAACAAAATAGCTGTCACCCAGTTACCAAAACAAGTGAAGAAGTACATACCAAGCTGTGATGAGGGTTGTCTCGTAGCAACCAATGATTTCCACTATTTATGACGTTATATTCGCGGAATACATAATGGTATTGTAAACCCTCGTTATAAATCCTTGGACCTATATAATGTGCGTTTACGAGTAATACTTCTAGTTATGGGTGAATTGTATTTAGATATTTTTGGGGAAAATTCCTAATGAAAAAGGAATTAAAATCTTAGTAAAAAAATTTCTTCAGCCTTGACAAGATATAAGACAAGATCAAGCCTCATAGCATAGAGCTGTTTGAGCGCAACTATTGTTTTATATATAATATAAAAAATGTTAAAACGGAAAAAAATATCTCTTGTAATATACTGACATAAGTGTTCAAACTATAATAGAGAAAGTTCTGGTTCATATATCTCTCTATTTAGCGGAATATTTTCTATAACATAATAACTTTTAAATTAAAAATATATTAGTGTAATTAGTTCCTGCCACAGTAACTTAGGCAGTGTGGAGTTTTGAAATTCTGCAAAACAAAAAATCTTATAAATAACAGAAAATCAGTCACTTACTTTCCTCAATACATTATTCGTCAGCTTATTAGGTCGACAGCCATTAAACTCGCCCATTTTCTCAGCAATTTCTGGACTGTTATTTAAATTTCTCAAATTTATTTGATAGTAAGGAGTGCGGCGTTGGATTTTCTTTTCAGTTAGTAGCTTCGAGTTTCGGCGAGTGAAGAAAAAAACTAAATATGGAAATTTTACGAAGAGAACTTAGAGTACAAGTACTTTATTGATTCCGTTTAAATTGAAAATCCCAGCGAAAAAAAACACATTATGTGTTCGCTAAGATCGGGGAAAGATACTTTCCTATGACACAGGCAAGCATTGGTTCCGAAGATTCAAATGTCCCCGCATAAAATTTAGAAAAAATAAAAGCTTTATTGAAAAACACCCTAAGTCAAGTTCGCATTACTAGGCAGAACTAATTATATTGCATGCTCGAGTGAAACTAATACCCTCATGGGTATTAGTTTCAAAATTATTTTGGAAATATAAAGAAGTCAAATATGGTGAGAAGTAGTAGAAGATTTGAATTATACCTTGACACAAATTTACTAAGGAGAAGTGAATATTTAAATTATACGGTGAGTGAAATTATTGGTTTTTAAAATCAGCAGCATTATCAAAAAAATCGAAAATATTTTAACTAAAGCAATCCAAATGTAACAAATTTAATTTTAGTTTACTATTCTTTTCTATAATAAACAATAAGAAAGTTCACGGAACAACTCAGAATAATCAAACCGTAACCAAACTTAACTAATTCAGGTAAACGCTTGTCATGCCATTTTTTTCAGTATTTACTAGCAATTTCAGCTATTGCGTATTTAAATTACTCTTCATTTTTTAACTTTTTTGGGAAAAAAATTAAAATATTATTTTATTCAACTTGAATTTTATATTACTTATAATGAAATATATCAACACTTTTTCTATTGAATTTATAACTATTAAAATTCAATTAATTTATTTAACGTATTGTGGAACACATAGTACACAAAACTCAGCACTGGCAAATATGTATTGAACTACGAAAGAAAGAGCATCACTAGAGGGCAAGAACTGAAAACAAAAGCCATATTTGTTTTTTAGTATGATATAGGTTTTAGTAAAGCCATTTAATTGGGTTAAAAAGTAAGATATTTGTAATAAGTAATGTTAGTACCCTTTCACAATCCACATAAATTGAATGCAATATTATACTTTAAGTAATTATTTTCAATTGTACGACGATTACGAAATATGACACCCATTTTACGTGGAGAAAAATGATAAGGGTGTAGAGTTGTATTTAATTATAACATGAATCAAATTCAAATGTATTTACTTGCAAATTTTGGAACTATATAACTTCATTAAATTAACTGCAATTTGTATCAATTACGTTTTTTTTTTATTTCAAGAAGTACTAAGCCCAGAAAACTATAATAATAACATTCTATTTTTTCAAAATGGTTTATAGTAAATCATAACTATCATAGTAAATCATACATTATTATATCCCAAAAATTTACTCCCTATCATGTCTGATGTTGTATATAAAATTATACAGTTTTCAGGCACATTCCGCAAACCAACGAAAAATTAAATAAAAATTATATTTTTAGACTTCGACAGAGACATTAAGTTAAAAATGTGAACCAATAGATGTCCATAATTATCTAATAACATAAGTACAATAGAAATATTTTTAACTCTGTTCAGAATAACTAACACGGATATATTTTCACTTTGGAATTTCTTTGTTCTACTACTTAGAAACTCCTTAATGGAAGCAGAAAAATCATCAAATCAAATCAAACCATTAAAGGTAGGATTTTGTAATTTTTCTTTTTGTCACTATTTGTACAATAAACAATTTTATTCGTACACAATAATTAATTTCATTCGGCTGTCCGATATCTAAAATTGTATAAATTTTCAATAAGTTATGTCAAAAAATTCGTTGAAATAACGGAATGTTTCGGGAAATTTATGCACATAATTAAACTTTTTCATTATCTATACTTGTAATAGCTGTTCAAATTTTTCTTGACACTAATGGGTGTTCTACTTGAACGAACGAGCTATCAACGTGCGTCGGCCAATTAACCGAAGTGGTAGGAACATTAAAGTAAAGAAAAATTGTTTTGTCATACCCAATCGAGGTAAATTGGCTGCCTCGTTCGATGAAGTGACGACTCCACCTATACAAGGCGAGTGATTGATGATATTTCAAACAAACCATACTTATGTTAAAGATATAGAAAATTTCACGTTTTATGCAAGGCGCATTCACACGTAACTTTTAAAAATGATGATACAAAACGGTAATTAATTGAAATGACGTTGAAAAAATGTCAATTTAAAATATGGTATAGAAATTTAAAAAAAGGTTAAAACCAAATTAATATCATAAATACGAAAGTGGATTTATGAACCTCAAACTACTTAGATATTCATTTCTTTTTTCCAATTTCGTACTATACAAAAGGGGAAAAAATCCTTATTGAATCTCAAGTAATTTCATTTAGTTAAAGACTGTTTCTTACGTGCTGTAGCTACTGAAACTATCTTCATATTGCACTTATACTCCCTGTCTTGATCGTTCCACATCTTATTCGAAGAAATGTACCTTCCATAATCATTCTCTCGCAAATTTAGGAAATGCTGTCTCGGTCTAATTAAAACTGCAACCTTCGATTTTCCTGCTGCCATTAGATTAATTAGTTTAAAAAAGATAAAAAATGCACAGTCCATAATTTTTTGTCGTGTGGTATATTGTTTTGATATTGTTTCCCGCCTTTGTTACTTTATTTTTTGGTATAAGTTAATGATATCCCTTGGCCTCATGATGATTAGATGAGTGTTGATTAAAAGTTATAAAATCTAACGTGTATACAAAGGGAAATATAAAAGCTAGTAATTTAATAAATATCAAGAATAAAAATACCTTTTTTAAATCTTAAAATTACTATACGGTGCCGTGACGATCGTAAAGGACGCGAAGGTAATAATTCTCGCCGTGGCGTGAAAGATAGTTTGCATGGACGGATAACTGATTAAAAAAGGTACCTTCTCGGTAACAGAATGATTGTTTAATTTACACAGCGACAGTTACCTGCATACGCATCGATGTAATCATCAATGTAAGTAAGCTTGTCCTATATCTTATTCCGTACAAATTTTTTTTTGAGGAAATAAATCAAAATTTCCGCCCATTTTGCCTACATTTACTGTAACATTTATATTTAGTTGAATGTATGAATCTAAATTTTTTTTGCAATTCAAAATGGAAACAAGTGGCTGTATATAATAACTAGAGGATGTTGATAATTTTTTTTGTTCATTTTGACTAATATGTAAAGAGTGTTATCAACGTACAAATTCTTTTTGAAGCTCGATATAATGACACTTTTGCGAAAATATTTTTCCCCGTTCAGAAGGGAAAGTTCTTAAGAAATTTCATTCATTCGAGCAAAATTTGCCTAAGTTGCTGCGTCACTACGTATTTAAAAAATAATAAGGAACGGTTAATGGAATACAAAGAGATGGTTGACTTGACCGAGTTTCGCTTTGAAATTCTATTTAATTTTCACGTATTACCCTGTAGAAGCTTTTGTTTTAAGTTGCAGCGAACGGTATCAATGTTAGGTTTATGGATCAGAAGAAATTGTTTTAAAGATAGCTATTGTTTCCATGTTTAATTCAGATAATCTTTAATTACCTCACCGAGGTTTTCCGTAAATTTTCTTGACACAATTTATTGAGTTGTTTAAGGAGAAATATTCATTTGGAACTCCATTTTACATTTTAAATATGCATAATGTAATTAATTTACAGTACTATTATTCGCTAATATATTTTTCCTACATTGTTTGCTAAAATGTTATTTTTATTCCAAAGAATTTAAAAAAAAATTGGTGGAAATTGGAAGAGTGAGACTAAATTTATTATCTTAACGAATAGTGTCTCAATCAATGTTCCACGACATTCGAAAATACTATAAATCATATTAACGAATTTGTAAATTATTACTGTAATGCGACGTTTATATATGAAAGATAAGAAAGTAAGAAACAGAACACAGCACTAACTGCAGTCTGAATTAGAATTGTTTTCTAAACTGTCATACAAATTATTGAATTATCTCTGTGATTCCTGTCAGCTAAAATTAGTTTAATTGTCTTTTTTCACTGCAGTTGAAACTAATATATTTTCCCCACATATTACATTATGCATATTTCTCATACAAATATCAATTGACAAAACCTTTTGTGTCTGCCGTACAGGCACCAATTATCATACCTGTATGTAATTTTTTTTAATACTATTATTTAAATATTAATTTAGGTTAAATAATAACTTAAATTTAATCCTATATAATATTGAGAATACACTTTCTATGACAAGTTAACCCTACGTAGCGCTCGTCCGGCACGACTCCGTTCATAGATAATTTGAAATAAATCATGAAGTAAGAATGTTAATATTAGAATTAAATAACAATGCCAAATATTAACAATACTAGTTTTATCTTTAGTATCTAAACAAAAATCAAATAAAAAGACATTTTTTTAAAAGTTTTATTGATTATAAATAAATTTAATATTTATTTCAATCAAATTAAAGATAACATGTTGAATTTCACTATTTAACTCCTCTGTATTTTTGAAGCATCTATTAATTATGTATTTAAATAATATAACATACTTATAAACGCATTAATTAAATTATTTGCCATTATTTTTTAAGCGTTGTTTCATTCATTCAAAGATGAAAAATAATCCAAAATAATTGTAAGTAGGGTGTCATAATCCACAGGCAATGCGTTTGGGTAAAAATAATGGTGAATGGATTAAACAAATTTGTTCTTGCAAACTATACACTAATTTTGAAAGTAATAATTTTTTTTGAAAACAGGTGTATATACTTTTCACCGCATATTTTCTCTACTTACTCTTATTTGATGATTTTGGTTTCGTTCGTTTTTATTTTATTTTTATTCCACCATTGTTGGTCTCTCTTATCATTTGTCATCATTTGGTTAAAAATTAGAGTCCGAAGTAAGCTGATGGCCAAGAAAAGCAATTCAAGAATGTTTATCATAGATGCTCCTAAACAGAGACCGAAAATTCCACCCAGGGCGGCTGTCATGAATCAATCGGAAAAGAAACATGTACACGTCATTATATTTTTCTAAATTAAACGTGCAATTAAACAGTTACATTATTTGATATTCTTACCAAATAATTGATTCCATGAAAATAAGACACCTCGCGTGTATTTGACACAATGCCTCTCGTTATAATGAATAGTTAAAGAACTTGTCAAAATTTTTCTGAAAAAAAATATATTAACATCTAAACAAACATTTTCACATGGGCGACCTTTCGAATCCGAGAATAGTTAAATGAAAAAAATATATGTCGAACATATTTATTAAATCTTCACAGAGTGTCCTATTAACGCAGAAAAATGCAGTGAACTTGTGTTTTATGTCATAGTGTAAGGAAGTACATTGATTGTTTTACCTGACGTGGCTGTTTTCCGTGATATCAGAGTGAATTTGGAAAAATCTACCATCGCATGTAAATAAACAATCGTTTTCATTTCCAGCTGTTGAGACATTGCTCCGTATTGACACTAAAAATAAATTATGTGTGGTAATAAACGGATCGAGGGTTTATACTGTAATTAATAATCGCATAATATTAAATTATACTTTGGTTACAATTTAGATATTAAACACATTATACTTATATTTACATACATAATATAGGTAGAATATTACGAAAAATAAAGACATTGAAGACGTCTTGTATCATTCTTTTGCATTCGTTTTGTGAAATTAATATACGTACCGATTGTATCACGCTTGCATTTGGCCTCTGTAATGTTACAGTGTGCTCTGTTGTACCATGCGCTTTTGGGATCTATAATATCAGCAATAGGACAAATTTAATAGAACGAAATAAATGTTTGAAATGTTTGTGGTATAGGAGGTGAAATATCAAAAAAAATTTCCCTCACATATTGTGTGGAAACTATGTCATTAAACATATTCCCAAGGTAATACCTAGGAAAATCTGATGTAAATAAGATATTTTTATACCTGATATGTTAGATTATTATCTGACACATGTTAAAAAGAAAGTGAAAAAATTTAATTACCGGTATTGTTTATGTAAAATGGTATGCAGCCACACGTTTTCAGTATCGTATAGTGGAACTTATGGTTCAAACACCTTCCGTAGCTGTAATTTGGTAAATTTTCCATTTTGTCCTGTAATTGTAATAAACTAAATAACGTGTATTCACATTTAAAGTAACTGCTTACTTTTTATAGTCAATATTATTTTTCATTACCTTTACAAATATAACAAATGTATTTACCTATTTTAGGTTTTACTCAAGAACAAATCGCGTTTCTCCCTTTGTTAACTCGTATATTGTCAGTTCGGCAGTTTTATTTGAACCACTAAGAACACACATAATTATAACTATAAATTTTCTTATAAGTAAATAATTTTGATTGGGTGTTTAAATCAAATCTATGTAAATATGCTGTGAGGTTGTTTGAATACTTCAAACAGTGAAGAAAGTGCCATTTATTTGGCAACTGAAAAATGGAAGTTAATCGATATGGTGGCTAGAGTCTAAAAATGACACCGAAATCTAGCGATGAGCACTTTGCAATAGTTAGGAGTAAATTCATTGTTAGTAAAATCATTACAGCCGGAAAATGCTGACAGTATTACTCAATGGTGTAATGTACTTTCATCAACTCTGGATTTGTTTGACTTATTTAACGAGTCATTTGGTCATAATTATAGGCAAGGGTCTAAAGATGGAGCTAGGATGTTGTGATAAAACAGTTAAGAGTAAATTTATCATTTTTGGGTTCATTTAATTCATTGTCTTGATGAATCTTTTGATAATAAATCACGGTCTGTTGATTACGAGATAGAGTCCAAAGGTAGTGATAGAAACTGCTCACTAGTAAGAAATAAACTTATCTAGCATAGATTCGTTTAACTGGACATAAATAATAATGCAACAAAGTAAATAAGTAGATAAGCTGTAAAAACATTAAGAAACTAAAATATCAGTAGAAAGGTTAGTAAGCATGTATAGGATATCAGTAGAAAGGTTAGTAAGCATGTATAGGATATCAGTATAAAGGTTAGTAAGCATGTATAGGATATCAGTAGAAAGGTTAGTAAGCATGTACAGGATATCAGTAGAAAGGTTAGTAAGAATCTACAAATGTACGAAGCAACTAAAATATTGATAGGTAGGTTGGCAAGTGAGTAGATACAAATATATATAAAAGTATGAAGCCAGCAACTAGTATAATTGTTGATAGGTTCATAATTATGAACAATTATATTCAAAGGTGGGAAGAAATCAAGACATTATGTTGGTAGGCAAGTAAGTACAGGTATATACGAAGGCAAGAAGCAATTGTATATAAGCTCTAAATATAGCGAAACCTAAAAATAGAAATGTTATTTATATGTCCTTATGTATGTGTGTATGTATATAAGTATATATGTATGTAGTTAGCATGCAATAATATGATTTATCATTTTATGAATAAAAGATTATTTCCTTAATAATAATTTTTGCTGATTTATTTTACACTTTAAATAAAGTTTAATTTTAAAATATTTTCGTAAAATAATTTAATAAGGCATCTATATATATTTTTTTACATTCATCAGTTTAAAGGATTTTGTTGTCCAAAAGGTGATGGTAAAGATGGCGCCAAATGTTTCGATTTTAAATGTGAATTCTAACGAGTATTAACCAATATTGAAATCAGATCATTTTCGTTAGTGTTTCGCGGTCGTCCTGTGTTTTGAAATATGAGTTTTCTTGTTTAATGTTGCTACTTAATTCATTTATACTTTTGGAAATTTTTTATAAGTTAACATCAAAAAATTTTCTCTCGGAGAGAATTTTGCAGTAAACATGAATTGAAAAAAAATATAGTCATATTAAACATATTGACGGAACATCGTAAAAATTGGATGTTTGCTTTATGAAACTATATAAGTGTATTGAATAAAATAAAGGCAAGTCGTATTAATTGGATCTTCGTAATTATAAAATTAGAACGGATATTGAACATATTGAAGGCAAGTCATATTAATTGGTTATTAGTCGTTATGAATTGATATCAAATATACATTTTGAATGTTTTGAAGACAAGTTGTATTAACTGGATCTTCGTCGTTTTAAAAATATATATGATGAATATATATTGAAAACAATAAAGCTAAGACGTTTTAATCGAACTTTCAACATTAAAAAGTTACACTGAATTATGTAAGAGCGGATAATGTAGCTCTTACCTTTTCCTCTATTAAATTCAATAAATAAGAATCATTCAAGATCTAGAACACACCCTGATCGACAGCGCTTAATATCTTATACCACAATAATTTTTCATGGTGATGATGGAGACTTCAGAAACTTACGTTGGAGAAGGATCAAAGGAGAATTTATTTGATATATGGCATACAAGTTCCCAAAGTGATCGTGTTAATGGACTAATAGTAGTAATAATCTTTAAGCATATATATATGTATATATATATATATATATATATATACATATATATATATATATATATAAATATATATATATATATATATATATATATATATATATATATATATATATATATATATATATATATATATATATGAAAGAATGAGGTATTATTGATTTCCTCACGAGTTTGTAATATTCTGACTACCATGATAAGCAAGAAAACTGAAAAAAAATGGAACCGAATTTAAGGAACCACTACACACTAAAATACGAATATTTAGTTCATAGTCGCAATTTAAAAATATTATAATTGTACAAGAAATAAAATCTTACCACTCCAGTAAGGAAACATTTTCTCCTCTCCTTCGATATAGATTGTAAATCGTTGGTGCTTACGACAAAGTAAGGTATTAAGCTAATGTCCATGGAAATGTTTTCCGTTAATAGTATTCCCTTGTCGTATATGGTTAGTTCTTGTGTGTCATCATGTAAATAAATCTGGCAGTGGTAGAGGAATCTTTAAGCACATATTTTCTCTATTTATAATTATATGACTTTAAGAGACTTTCCTTTCAATTTCTAATTATGAGGAAGATACCAAATGGTAAATTTGTAATTCTATTTACTATGAAAATAATTAATAGACCATATTATCCAATAGCAACTGCATGCAAGTTTAAGTAATAATTTTTCTTTTAAATGGCTGTTATGATAATTTTGGAAATTATTTAGTCTCTTAATAATTGTCAAAATTATCATAATTGAAAAGATATACTAACTCGGATAAAAGAAAAAATTATAAAAAATGTGAGTGGACAGGATTACGATCAAAATTGGAGATACCGTGTATATGGTATTCTTGTCTTTAATAATTTTTTTACATTTTTTTTATCTTCCAATAAATAAACACATGACTTTGTGTTAAATAAATACCTGAGTGCCAGTGGAGGGAGACGGTGGACTTGTCATGTTAAGTTCGACTTCCAGCCCAGATTTTGTACCAACACCGGCGTTATACGTAATGTTTTGTCCAAACGTTTTATTTCTAAAAACATAATCGTATTTTAACTTTGATTTAATTAAATTTAATTATCATTTAAAAAAAATTAAATGTAGTAATAAAACCTGAAGAAATCGATATTAAAAGTACAACAATATCCTTTAAATGACAATCGAGTCTCAAACATCTTGCGACAATCGTAACGTTTGTTTCTCCACAGGCATTTCATTAATAGTGTATCGCACGGTTCATTTACCTGAAAATAGATATATTTATATAAAAAAACTGTCAAGCATGAGTGAAACTCGCTCTTCGAAAGTTCTGTACACATTTAGACAATTATAAATATTTAATGGTACATACAATTTATATTAAACGGTTTAGAAAATTTTAATTTTTCAGTACGAAAATATATTGTCCACTTTCACAGGCTCGTATTGAAAAAAAATAATTTTTTTGTGTAATATAACTAAAAATTAAAGACTTTCGGATTTTTTCCTTTACTTGTGCTGTAAGATCTTGCTTCTAGCCAAATTTCATGATTCTAGGTCAACGGGTTGGTTTTGATTTATTTGCGAGTGTCAAAATTGTTTAGGTTTTTTAGCCGTATTTTTATTATTAGTTTTTTTTATAGCTCCAAGGACCGAAGGCCTAAATATTTTATATTAGTCTTGAGAGATGGATATACAGAAAGATGCACAGTGAAGTGATCTTATAAGGGTTTATTTTTTCCTTTCGGGGTACAGAACGCTAAAAACGCAATCTAAGTTAAGATCACATTTATCTATTTAACCCCATGCCATGCTATTTTACACGTAATATTAAGTGGTAAAGCGTCCGTATATAATATAAATTGTTAATTAGAGTGAAAACTGGAATCGACCATTTACATGTCTTCTGTTGGATTTTGACAAACTTTTTATTATTTATAAAAAAATGATGTTAACTTTTATTTTCAGTTAATCGTAATTTAATGATAAATTAAGGCTGTTTTGGCTTTTATTCTGTCGCAGAAGTGTTTATATTTATTTATGTTATTTATTAAATGTAATTTTTCAAAGCTTTATTATATAAAATTTAAATAAATAAAGGTTCCTAACTTGAAAATCTTACCGGTTCCAAAACGCTTTCAAATTTAAATCCAATGTCAATAAGTTTTTTAATTATTTCGTCATCTGCAGTTTCTGTGCTTCCAAAGCGAACGTTACTGGCATAAAATGAATCGAAAAATTCAAATATATTCTCCTGATCGAAGCCCTCTTTTAATCTGAAACATATACACATTGAAAAGCTTGTTCAGGTTTAGACCGTACTAAAATGAAATTTTTGTAGTAATAAGGAACCTTAATTCATTGTATTTTAGTGCAAACAATGTTCTTCTAAGTACAAATTAACCTACAATAAATCCTTGACTGGTGCTATTCCTAATTCAAAGACCTGGTTCGTGTTGCAAATGGTGACATCGGGGAATTTTACCAAACGCGTCGGAAAGTAAATTGTTTCGACCTGAAAGTAATAATATCAAAAACCGTAAACATGTTGAGTAATCACCATGGAATTAAAATAGGAACTTAAAAGTAAATGTAAATCATGAAGAATCTACTAAATAAACTACTCTAACTTTATGACGAATAATTGTGATTACTAATAAATAGGTACATTATGCCTTAATAGTTAAACGTAATAAGATATTGACTAAATGTAATAGTTAATTAAATTAAACATTCATTAATATAATACCAAGAGGTATAACTTTTTCTATACATCTGCGGGCAAAATTAAATCATTCACAGCAAATTCTAACGAAATATTTTCATGTACTACATATAAAAAGTAACTTTGAAAGGCAAAAATATTATGTTCCGATAATTTTTGAAGACTGATCGAAAAAAATTGTCAGAGCTATTATTTTAAATCATAACATATTTTTACAACAGATTTTTACAGGCATAATTTAGAATGAAAAAAAAACAGATAAAAGTCAATTGTATTGGTTTTGGTATTGGTTTTATTGAAAAATGGCAATGGTATTGGTTATGGCCATGGTATTGGTTTTATTGAAAAGGTAATTTTATGCCATTTGTGTTTACATACAATTTAAGGCATATGGGGACCGCGACTGGTTCAATTGAAGCGCAATTCTTAACCATTTTTTCAAGTTGAGGTCGCATATTGGCAGCAATATCTGTAGTTTATCAGCACAGGTCAAAGACTTCACATATCCGCGATAGAAAATAATCCATACGTGTGATATCATACGATCATGGAGGCAAATTCAAATGATCATCGTATAATCCTAGTAATAATATTAAAAGTACATTTATTAGTGAAGTTAGTATTGAATTCATTACCAAGATAATAGTAGGTGTCCGTTCATACTGCGACCATACAGTTTGGCTGAGAAATACAAATAATAATAACCAGATAAAACGGCTTCCCTTTTCAATACTTTTGTCACCGACATAATGTAATCCGTGAAGTGTAGTATTAATTAAAAAGTCCTGAATAATTCTTGAATATTTTAATTTAGAATCTTTTTCGAACTTCACTTTGTTGATTCGAACTTTTACAATATTTCGATGTCGGTCTCCCTGCACTAAATATTCAACCATTTTGTCAAAACCTTTTACGTACAAGAGAAACAACTGCTTAAGAAGTCGAAGTAGGAACGATATAAAATAAATTTATGAAAAGTAAAACTATTGTTAATTCAAAGGGCAAAATTGTTTGAAATCACGCCAACTTTCGATTTAAGTACATTTTCATTTTATACCTGTAATTAAGTTTGTCTGTAAAGGACTTAGTTTAAAATTAAAGTTACTTTAGTGAACTTGTAATAAAAAAAGTCGAGGTGTGGACAAAGCCAGTGCGTAAAAGCTAAGTTCGTTCAAATAGGTTCTCAATCTTTTTTTTTTTTGTAAAATGATTATTATGGAAATTTGCTTCAAGAATGTCGAAAAATAGTATAAATTCTGAACAATAAACTAATCGCATATAACAAGGTATACCAATGTATACATTTTTTAATAATTATTAATACATCCAATGTTCGGATCGATGGTTTCTGAAATATTGTCACGCTACGAAAGATATCAAAGATTATATTTTTATAAAAATGTATATATCTGATATCTTGAGTTTAGGAATAGACTGAACTCCACTGTATTTAAAAGGAACTGACCAGGCAGTTGATTATATAGGACTGAAAATTTGAATATAAGAATCGTTAAAATGCGTTGCAGTCAGAAAATCTGAGCCTGTAAAAGGTAAGAACGATAAAAAGTGTAGAGCAATACATGTCAAAATATTATAATTCGTCGCATGTACCAAAAACTGACCCTAACTGTGTAAAATGAAAAAGTTTATATTTCCAGTGGATAAAGAAATGATAACTTTTGTAAACAAATTCACGGATTTTCAGTTCTAACATACTACGCAGAGTTTATATTTTTAATTATCATATCAAATGAAATTTAATTTAGACTTGTATATGACTCAAGTATTTTAAGGCAATGTTTTGTTTTTATCACTATATATATGTATGTGAAATGTGTACACAATAAGGAGAAATCACTAGTCTCCTATTATTAATTTTTTTAAGTAAAGTACTTTTAATATATACATGTATATATATATATATATATATATATATGCATATATATACATATATATATATATATATATATATATATATATATATATATATATATGTATATATGTACATATATATATATATATATATATATATATATATATATATATATATATAATTTAATAAACTGAGTGTAAAGTAAAAGTGAGGTGCTCTCAACATACATTTTCAGTAGGACTCTACATTTACAAATAAATAAATTAATACTAATATCAAGAACCTCTCGCTTTTTTTACATTAAAAGTAACTTTTTGGCCAATCAATGTATTCTTATTTTATGCTTATTCAAAATATGCACTTACACCGAATTGTTAAACATCCTTTTGCTCTTGAAGAAGCACCTTTATATTTAATGATTATTTTTTATCTGTAGGTCATTTTGCCACAAAAGTCTATTTCTTAGTTTTTTTTAGGCTTGAAACAAAATCATTACATTTATATTTTTAAAACATTCGACTCATTATTGGCTAATACTTAAGGAGAGCTGTATATAGCAACCCGAGTAATTTGAAGAAAGTTGTTAGAGAAGGACATGTCTTCAAAATTGTCTACCGACTAAAACGAAAATCTACCTTTGTCAAACACTTTTATTACCATTAATTAACTATGGAGATGTGTGCTATCCTGATCTTAGTGAGAATATTTGTGCAAGTTGGAACGTCTTCAAAATTTATGCATCCGGTACATCTTCGACCTCAGAAAATATGGTCATATTTCTGAATACAGGTCACTTCTTGAATGGCTGAAGATCCGTGATCGACGCCAACTTCACATACTTACACTTCACAATATATTAAAAAATCCTCATAGCCCAAATTATCTTAGTGGCAAATTTAAAGATTTGTCTGCTCACGGCCTTGGGCTACGATCTGAAAGTTCACTCACCCTACTTATTCCTAAACACACCTCTACTACTTCCTACGAAAAACCCTTCACTATACAAGCAGTAAAAATTTGGAATCACCTGGATCCTGACATCAGGAAAATCACGTGTCTAAATATTTTCAAAGATCGAGTGAAAAAGTCCTGCCTCTCCTGAAACCTTTGTCCTTTCCTGTCTTTCCCATCCCAAATCAAGACAGTAGTTTATTTTTACTTATACTTTTGTATTTTTGAAGTTTTTTTACTTATACTTTTTTTTATACTATATTTCAATACAAATTGTTATGGTTGACTGGAAGAGATTGTTCATATAGCAATAAGTCCGCTATATGTACTATACATAAAAGTTTATAAATAAATAAACATATAAATAATCCGATTTCCTGCCGTAGAGGCCTGACAGCAGCTACGTGCTCTACGCTCAGCACTAGGTCGTTTTTATCCCCATTTAGCCGCCTTAGGAAAATCGTAGGTCTAAAAGCAAGGCGCTATTCTAACTTATGATACTATTTTTGTAAAATCACCGTCGTAATTCAAAAAATGATCACCTCTGATTCTATTTGATATATTTAGACAGAATTATATCGGTGAATTCAGAATAAAAATTTTAATTTTCTAGAGTGAAAATAACTTTATCTCGTTATTTTATATATTTGTAAGCAAGTTTTATCACTTTCATTGAATTAGCCAATTCAAAATAGGTGCGTGTGTGTCAAACAATGTTAAAAGGACGGGATTATGAAGAATTCTAAATAGTTGTTAAGATTTAATCCAGTTATGTATATGCAATCAAGCTATAAATTTCTGTAGAATGTCTCCCGTACTGCGGGTAGCTATCATAATGGGTTTATTTTACTGAGTAGAGGTCTGGAATACGTTTTTATGCAAATATTATCGTTTACATATAACGACTTAAAATTAAAGTTTCAGCAAGAGACACGTATAATTGTCTAATATTATATAATGTTAGATTTAAACTTCACACCCCAATTTCACCCTTTCAGAAGTTGAATTTCGAGAAAATCTCACGACTTCAGTTGCTGCCTATATTATATGAGGAATGTTTTCTATAACCTACGTTAATTGAGGAAATTTCGCGCAACATATCTTTTTTCTAGACCCAGACTTTTGGGCTGTGCATTCATGAATTAGTAAGTCAGGGTATCTTTTTATTAAGACTCATATTAACAAAAAAAGTTGCGACAATTATTAAATCTTCGAAGTAAAGGGCGGTTAATTCCATAAACTTCAATCCTTCGGACACTTCACTAAAATAAAACGCGCATTTACATGTTTCCTTTTGAATGCCGAATTGTCGGAATTGATGTCGGTGCATTATGTTGATGTTATTAAAGAATATAATATTTTTTAAATGATTTGAAACCTTCTGCTGTATATGTAAAAAAAATTAAAATGCATTTTTTAGTATCTCTTACCTTAAAAGGGAAAACGGAACCTTGTTTCTTTGTTCCACTTTCATGGTTCAATTCTTTGGTAAATTTTTGGTTTTAATAATACCGGTAATAAATAGCACTGTATATAATTTATATAAAGCCATATAATAGCATGTTAGTAATTTATGTTTAACCATTGAGGGAAACTAAGAACACTGTTTACTACATCAACGACACTGCTAAACTGTTTCCGAACTTTATTTGTATTTTAGTGATTTATTTTATAATAAGATCTCTACTGGTAACAACATCTAAGAACAATCTTTCGTTTTTGCTTTCGTTACTTTCTTACAAAAACGATAAACTTTCATCACCCCTCGGTACTTCAGGAACCTTTATACTTCTGGGGAATCTACAATTTTCAGAGACGGTGATAGTTTTTAAAGTATGGGCACTTTTTATATATATTTTAGTGATACTCTGTAGTACCTAAATAACATTTGGATGATAAAAGTGTCTATGTGTCATTCTTTGAAGCAAGCTTGCATGTACAAACAGTCAGCAGTAGAGTTTTTAGAGATCTGGACTAACCTTTGGCTGCCCAAAAACCTCCACGAACATAAAGATTTTGGTTGCGTTACATATATTATAGGTTCTGTTACGTTATTATAAATATGTTATATAACGTGCATTGTATATTTTTATACGTCCGTATTCCTGTCTTTTTGCTAACAACTTTAATTATTTTCGCATTTGCTTGTAATGCAGATGCAAGTGAGAAGTTATTTTCATTAAATGTAACACGTCCAAACTATATAGCCGTATTGAATGTAATTAAATATATTTTTTTCAAGTTTGAAAATCCAAGCTTTGAAACTATGTTAGATAGTTGTAGCCTCCACTACTGTTAGAGCATAATTCGTGGAAATTTCTGCGATAAATAACAATTTTATACCTGCAAAGGGCCACTAAGTAATAGTTATTATTTTCAGAAAACTTAAAGAAATGAATATTTCACATCATATATATTACAATCTATTTTTTAAAGTTAAAACAACCTTCTCTCTAGCTTTACTTGTTACACGATATGTAATAACAGAAAAGACCATGGGCTTTTTTACTGGTTGTTTTCATCAGTTATAGCAATTGAGCGTCACTATTTTCCAAGATTTTTTAGTTTATACAATCAGGCTACAATTCATGAAAAAAACTTTGTATAGTTGAACAACGTCAACGTACGTCATGTGAAATTCTTCATTATCAGCATTGTAACGAATACGTGGTTTTCGTGCCTAATGAAAAGTTGAGCGTGTCATATATTTATTGCACGTGTCAACTTTTAAAAAAAAATTACTTGAGTTTATTTTTATTTTCTTAATATCATAGCAACATTTAGTCTAAAAAGTACTTATATATTTATAGCTGAAAGTAGATTTGGTACACATTTTGCGTTTAAATACTTATCGATTTGAACACATTGCTACTCTTTGTAATTGCTAATGGTGCGTTTATGTAATATGGAAACAAGTTACAGAAACGGACCGTTCATTTTGTTTACGATATCAATATTGTAAGGCCCCTTGCAATTAATTTAAAAGAATCCAATTCTTTAGTTTGTAGGCCTTCCAAAGATCTAACTTGACTTAAAGCAACATACTTTTGACCCATGTCAAAAAGCTTTGAGACCGAGATAAATGACAATGTGTTCAACGAGGTGCCCTGTATCTTTTGCATAACTGACGCCGAAAATAAAATGATTGAGAGTATTCTCTTTTCAACTATGCTATAACTACACTTGGTAGGGAACTGAATTGGTTTAGGCTGTGTTAAGTGAATATCACATCATTCAAAATCAGAGTCAGAGGACAGGGGTTCTACATGACATTATGTGCCCGTTACTCTGAGGTCGAAAGTTAAGCGACATGGCATTTTTTAAATACTCCCATAACATTCAGCCCTTGTACGTGCTCACCTTTATGTTGTATATTATACGACAGTATTTAATCACTCTAATGTCACTAAGTTTTCGGCACGTAAATACTCTGGCTTGGGTAAAATTGTCATTAATGGTATTTATGCCATCATAGAGATCTCGTTAGCACGTTTCGTATTCAGACCCTGGATAACATTTAGGATCAAAATAATCACTGAAACAAATCAAATAAGCTCAATCTTGGGGATTTTACATTACAGATACAAGCTAGAATCAGAATGTTGATCGAAAGAAATTGAATCATTCCAAAGTTAAGGTGGTTATATTATACTATTGCAATAAGCCTGTCGTCAGCTTATGTGTCCTTTATCAAACCAGTTCAATTATACCATAAACATGCATTGTGATCAGATTTACTTATGTTACCAAAAGTAAATTTTATATTACAAAACACCCTTTAAGTTTAGAAAGTCAATTATTTTTTTTCAGAAAACAATGACAAAAACAGTTTATTTAGGATAAATCCTTTATTATAAGTGATGTTTGTTGGAACTTGAGCAAATTAAAATGTAAGTAGAAGTCTAAGTAATTTATTGGCTACTCAACTGTGAAATTGTACACCACTTTGGATACTATCGACTAGACTTCTGTATGCAGTCTTATAGAGCTATCGATAGTTTTTAACCAGGTATGGCTAAGTTAATATAAATAAACTTGTATAAAAAAATAACTAACAACCCTATATCGAAATTCTTGTACCTATTGAAAACATAGAAGTAGTAAATTGGCTTTCCCCATCAAGTAATTCCGAAGTCTTCACAGGTTCTTAGGACATATAATATCATTTTCAAATCAATATCGTTTTCTATATTTTTACTCAAAATTAAACTTTTC
The DNA here is from genome assembly GCA_039881145.1 of Druceiella hillmani. Classification (NCBI taxonomy): domain Eukaryota; kingdom Metazoa; phylum Arthropoda; class Insecta; order Lepidoptera; family Hepialidae; genus Druceiella; species Druceiella hillmani. The sequence continues at coordinate 12,681,958 of JAYKKI010000066.1, read as the reverse complement.
ACTGAATAGTTTTTAATAATCGGACAGTAGCATATTTTTAGGTAATATCTTATATTGTTCCCTTATTTTTACCTTGAGTAATATATCTATGCATATATCGATGTGCACAAAATGTATTATACTGTTTATTTACTTCCATGGGTGTACATATAAGGAAATCATCGTTATAATGTGTGTAGTTTAGTAATAGAAATTAATAATTTAATATTAGTAATGGGCAATATTGAAATCTTAGAGCAGAACTGCGTAAGCCAAGCTAACATTATCTTTTTTATTTGACTTGAATTATTTTGTATATAATTATATTACGATACCCTTGCCTTTCAAATTACCAATAAAACAGCCATATGCGAGTTAATATTACATACATAACCTCCGCAATTTAAAGAGTTTATGTGTGTTTGCTTAATTTATTTATTTATGAATTAATTTTTTTACTTCTGATTTTTTTACATACACGAAATTTTAAAATTTTTTATTTTTATTAATTCCCGAAATGAAAAGCTAATAAGAACTTTTCATATTTAATCCAATTTATATTTAAAACAATAGGATTAGAAAGAACCGATTTTTTGCGTCTTGTTCGCCAATCTCTCCCTCTGCCAATCATATAACTCCTAAAATAAAAAGTTCCTAATATCTATAATGGAATTTCTGTAAATTGTAAGCCTTTTACGTTAAGCGTCTGAAAAAAGAGTCGTATAAGCAAAGAGACAAATGGAAAAAGACAGGAATGGTTGTGTTAGTATTCTGTTTTTCTATTTTTAATGTGGATCACAAAAAGAAATCAAAGTGTATATCGCAAAATAACAATATGATAGTAATTAAGATGAAAGCAATTTTAACAAATGTGCTTGAAAAACGTATTAATTTTACAAAAACTCATTCGTAAGCATCAAGATTAATCGGTCGTATGAACCAAGTTTAATTGTGTAAACGGTGTTTTACAGACTGTAATTCTAAATAAATTTAGGTATGTTATGTAAACTGTATCGTTTGATACGTCTTCAACCAATTACATTACAACATGATGTTAATTTAGGAACAGCTAGTAGGCACTTACACCGCTGAGATGCCCTTTCGCGTATCAACACGTGGTTTATTTACATACGGATCCATAGTTTACGATTTGAGTAAATTTTATGTGAACATGTGAATCGTTGGACGTACGGCGATGTTTGTTGTTAATTTAGATGTAAATACGACAGCAATGCTTTTTTTTATTTTACTTTTTATTAGCTACTGATCGCATCCTTTTTTCTTGTAATCATATAATTCCTAATTTTTCACATGTATATAATTTTCATATAATATCAAAGAAATAATTGTTTTTTATAATTATTATATATTGAATGATATAATTTACATTTAAAGTACTTTTTAAAAGAAATATTATTATAAACCTATAATTCATGCTTATGATTTTCAGCATCATCAATAACATGGCTAGGTGCAAAGTACGGTAGTTTCTTTTCGTTCATGCCATTTCTTTGGTTCTGTACACATCAAATTACTTAGTCGTTTCCAATAATAGCATAAATATTTTCACATGAACGTTATTTTTAAATTAAATAATTATTTCCTTCTTTAAGCGAGTGAAGCCGTGAGTTAAAGCACTTAACAAAATAATAAAAATACAGCAGGAAGTGTATTTAAAGTCACTGTATATCCATTTTTCCTTTTAGTTTTTAAATTTATATTGAGGTTGTACTGTATACTTAATTAATACGAATCATTCCCAGTCTAAGTTATTGTGTATTTCAAAATGGAACTTATTTTGCTGAAAGTAATTTAACCTAATATGTAGTTAACAGTGGCCTATTATTCACAAGGTTAATTACAAGGGGCTTCGATTTCAAACATTTTATTTAATTTACAGGGAGATTAATTTACAACAAACTCCCTTTGATTGATCCTTATTTCAACTTCTCTCAAAGTTTAACCTAAAAGGTTTAATATTTTTTAACTATTATTCATTATCAACTTGTTACAACTTATAACTAAATTATTCCTTGTAAAAAAATTAAACATCGTTGATAAATATATTTACAGTGCATATAAATAAATCAATCATGCTTATCGTTGTTCGGTATGGCATCGTATAATTTGCGGTAACACATTGCCTTTTAATAAATTTCATCGTAAGTTGAATTTCTTATTTCCATACCCGTGGAATTTTTAAATTTTCAATGAAATTTTTTTAATGCAATTCGGATTTATTATTCGATAGTTTATCTTACTGAATTACTATTATTAAGTTGTGCTTACGAAAATAGTTTCTATTTTTAATGATGAAAAAAGGTCATAAATACAAGTATGATATGCAACTATTTCAAAACTAAATCATCAATCTATAAAGTTTAAATATTACATTTCCATATGATTATTTAAAAAAAATCTTCATTAGCAGTTTGATCGAGAAGGATTATCCCATCACATAAATGTTACTTCAAAAGGAGCAGTGATAATTGTGAGATTGTATAACATCCTTTAACTTTAAAATATGAGCAGAATATTACGATGAAAAGAGTTTTAATTATTTAGAATTTACTTCGTCTGTAGAGAATTTAGCAATTTTTGGCATAAGCGAACACACGTCACTTCTAGTCACATTTTAATGCCAAATTGAGAAGTAACATAACCTACATCGATAATTTAAACTAAAATATATGAAATAATGTAATTTTTCTATGTTGAGTATTTCGATGATATAATTTGATTATTACGTAAATTTCCAAATAATTTTGTCGGTGTACAAAATCATAAGGCAACTTTTATGTTATAGTTTATTTAACTTACTGAACATGGGTTAATGTAATTAATTACATTGGTGGAAACCACTTGATTAAAGATCGATATAATATTTTAGCTAGAATTATCATTATGATATACTATAGAATTAAACTTCCATTATAAATGTATCTCAAATATATTTCCAATAAATTTGAGATACATTATTTTTTTCGTATTTAAATATATTGATATTTAATGGCGCAATTTACTAAAAGTAAAATATCAACCGAAAATATATAAAATATCTTCAAGTTATACCATATTAATAATGCTAATATTTTTGTAATAATTGCGAATTTTTAAATTTATTTTTGCAATGTAGTATTATTAAGCAATTTTTCTTTTAATGATTATATAGGTATTTTCACATTTTTCATGTTATTTTGTAGCTTTACATTTTTTAAACCTTTTTATTTATTTGATTATTATAATCATAATATTTGTTAGTCAGGGTGTTACTCAATAATTTATAATTTATAGGTTTCCAAAATGGTTCTCTTGCTTGCAACATTTTAAAACAGATTGCTTTGTAATAGGCAAAAAATTATATGTTGGAATTTTTAAATATGCAGTTTCTTTGTAAATTTATATTATGTTGTTGGGGAGAAATTCCACTTGTATTCTATAAAATAAACACTATATGTAATAAGCTTTCACATTTTCACATTTGTATCCCAGATATGGATACAAATCTTATAAGACAAATGTATTTTTAAAACAGAGAAATTTAAATAATATTTGGTCTTTTATTCACTAGCGTAGAAGTGTTTGTGATCTCAAATGTAAAAAATCTCATCTGCCAAGAGCAATGAGACGTGTTGCGTACCGCACATTTTATAGAATCGTGATTCGTTTAACTTTAAGCGAGAATTCCTTATTTGATTATTATTTACTATTCCAAACGTAGACCAACGCAGAACCAACGTACAGAACGTTGGTTTTTGGCAAAGGTAAGATAGCAGAAGGTGAGTGAGGTGCCCTACCCACCTTCTCCGAGGAGCATCTTTACCTTTACGATTACTCAGCAATTTAAATATAATATTTAATTTAAATTTTATTTATCTTGTTTTCATTTTTGAAGGACGATCTAGGTTTACCAGCTATATCTTTTAAAATCTGAAATTAATTTTTTTCTACAAATTGCATTGCATTGTTAGAAATTAAAAAAAAATTAAAAATTTAATTACAATTATTTAATTTTAGTGGTACTCTTAGAATAAATTAAAAGATTCACACTAATTTTTTTATTTATTTGTAATTTATCAGAATTACATTTGGATTTAATACCAAAAAATATATTCCACCCCTTATTTCCAAAACCACTCAGAGTAAAGTTAAGAAAAGAGAGAAGTTTTTAGAAACCTACACAAATGTTGTAGGAAAACTTGAGCAATTATCTTATAATATTTTAACTCTTATGAAATATATAGGTGTCCGTAAGGAGTGGTCCAACGAAATGTCTGTGATAGAAGGGTTTATTACATATATGAAACAATAAATTTTATTATCCTTAGCTTCAGAGTTTTAGGGACAGGATTTTTAAAATTTTTGTTACTGCCCATGAAAAAAAAATTTATTGTGTATATTAATATTTCTGCTTTTTTATTCTCCAAGATCTTTAAGAGAACATTCGTATTCCTAATTAAAATGTTAATTATTCGTTATTATTTGCAAAATAAAAATTAAATGGTGTAACATGTGCATTTTTTCAATTAAAAACATTAAAGACGATTTTTGAACAATCTCATTCTTTTAAAACATTGTTTCGTATGTATACTAACCCCGTCTATCACCGACGTTTTGTTGGTCCACACCTTACGGGACAGCCTGTATAGTGTGTAATATAATTACGTTGTTAAAAATTAATATTTGCAAATAGATTGAGAGAATTATTATATAACATCAAATACGCATAAGTACTTAAATGTGTTTGAAATCCTCATAGAGCTCATTCTTCGTCATTGACAGGTTTTTAACATAAATAGCCCGAGATTGTTCGGCATTTTATTAGACCCAAATATGTCCGGCAATAAAACTTGAAGGTACATAACGAAGTTCACTAGCAAGCTTTCTTATTAAAAATACTCAAATATAAACCTATTTCGATGTTCTCGGTTGAATATATTCCTTTAATTAGTTTATACAAAAGTGGGGGTTTCTTAATAAAAATCATTGAAACGGCACAAACTCAACTTAACCAATCGTCAGCGAAAGCCTATAAATAGTGTTCCATTTATATTTATTTTATTGATTTATATGTGTATTCTCATTTTGTTAATCTTAATTCAATTTCACTGCGTTCATATCATTCAATTGCGTTCAATTTATAATTCTCCAACAAAATTTATTTAATATTTCGATGCGAAGACTTGGGCACGATTTCCGAAGGCCTAACTCGTAGATTGATTATAGTACTATATAGACAGAAACGGCAAGTAGCAAAGCGATACCTTACCGACTCATTCATGTACATATGTAGATTGAATGATTATACAATTTCGAGTTTAATAAAGGCCTTAGGTGGCTGTTGCGGGAATTGTATTTTTTCTTAAGGATTACTATTGGTTTTAAGGCTTATTAAAATACGCATGATATAATATGTCAAAAATATTGAAAGTGAAATTAAAAGTAATTATCTGTCTAAGTACGTCATCATACGTGAATATGACGGGTATAACATTTTTTGGTTCGCCAATACTAAATATATCTCATGTTGTGATTGCATTAACTGGTTTAGTCGAGGATTACATAACTGGTTATGGTGAAGAACAATGCGATTGTCGCAATAAATGTGGCTAACCCATTCACCACACAGTGTCTGTTAGTTTTTTGCCCTGTATCAAAAGGATTTGGTCGATGTAAGGTTTGTTTATGTGGCAAATTTTAGTTCATTATGTGGCAAATTTTAGTTTATGTTTGAAAAATAAAATATTTAACTACGGCTAAAAACGTCTGTAAAAAATTAAACACTGGATTTTGGTCTTAAGTTGCACTTTTGATATACGTAATTCGTTTCTATTTTGGGGCAAATACTAATAAAATTTATTCTTTTTATTATCTCTCTCTCTTTCTCTCTCTCTTACTTTACAACCAGGGATCATTTCTTAAAAATATAAATTACTCTATCGATATATTTGAAATACATCTAGGTTCTTATTCTATGTAATGAAACAAAGATATCGCTATTTCGACATGGACTAATATTTTTGGAATACTAGTCGATACTGTGACAAATATTTTGATGTTAAGAAACAAAGAAAACAATATTTACAATATCTTTAAACTCTTAATAATGTAAATACTATCCCAGACGTCTAGACAAGGCAAGTACAATAGGATTTATGTTTATATTATTACAAAGCTAATAATTCATTCCTCAATTATTTAAATCTACATTTGTATGACGGCGATGCAAGAAATATTAATGTATTCCGCTATTGATCTATTGTATTAGTTAATATTGACACCACTGAAACGATGCATTGTATCAATCTAAGTATTTACATGATAACTTTAAAACCATAAAACGCCAAAAAAATGAAAGGGATTAAGGCGAGGACAACTATCAGCAACCTTGAAGGATTTAATTTTCAAGCTCCGCCCATTTCTCTTTCCAATAAACTCCATTAGAAGTCAACGTCAGGGCCTCAGCATATTAACAAACTAATTTAACCGCGTTAATAACTCGCTAGCCACACGAATGATTATTTGTGACTTATGATGTTTGAAATGTTAATATCGTTTTGAAATGTTACTTGAAGGCGCATCTGCAGTATAATTATTTTAATATGGAGAAATAGATTAAACTAGTATTTATAATTCAGGCAGACTACTTTTTATTGTTTTTATATTTTTATATAATATAAATATTTCATTTTATGGTGTCTATTACTTTCGGTTTTGGATTTAACAGTTTAAGGTATTATATATATATATATATATATAGATATATATATATATATATATATATATATATACATATATATTTGTGTGTGTGTGTGTGTACAGACACATATGATTATTTAATCAATTAACATTAGGAAACAATTAAGACCACGAAGCTGTAGTATATTGGACTTAATTATTAAATGTTGTTAGTATTCTTTTTAGATGTACTGTAAAATTAAAAATTCAGCGGATTTCTCTGTGGTCAGAAAAACGTACATATTCTTTAATTCCTCTTTATGTATTATTTGTAAATGTTATAATTTTTCAAATTGTCATACTAGTTAAAGTGAGATTTCCCAGGTTAAAAGTACCCGATGTCATTTCCTGGCCTGCCAATTAACTTTGTGCAGAAAATCACCTCAACCTGTTGCTCCGTTGCGACGTGAAAGGAGAGTAAACTAACACCTTTGATGAGATTTTCCGTGTTAGGAATTAGTTTACATCGTTTCCTGGTCCGCCAACTATTTGTGTGCAGAAAATCACGTTGATTAGTTGCTCCATTGCAACATCAAAGAAGGACAAGCGAACAAGTTCTAGAACGTTTAATATTTTTTCGGATTGTTCTATTAAGTAAAATTAAATTTACCGGGTTAGAAAGTAGTCTTTATCATTTCCTGGCCCGTCAACTATTTCTGTACAGAAAATTAGGTCGATTCGTTTTTCTGTTGTAGGGTGAAAGAAGGACAAAGAAGCGCATTTTAGAATTTTTAATATTAGTTGGGATTGTTATATTAGTTACGATGAGATTTTTAAAAGTAGTCTATGTTATTTCCTGGCACGCCCGGGGTCATTCCCTGACACGCCTTTCACGTCACAATAGAGGAACAGATCGACGTGATTATCTGTGCACGAAAAATCACGTCGATCTGTTGCTCTATTGTGACGTGAAAGAAGAACAAATAAATACACTTTTGAATGTTTAATATTCGTTGGGATTTTTTTTCTAACTAGGATGAGATTTCCCGGATCGGAAAGTTCCCCGCCAACCATCTCTATGATGAAAGTCACCTGTTGCTTCGCAAACCTTCAAATTTCTAATGTTATTTGTAATATTCATATTAGGCAGAATAAGATTTTTCAAAATAAAATTACTCTATTTCATTTCTTGATTTGCCAACTAATTATGTGCAGAAAATCAAGTCAATTTATTGCTCCATAGCGAGGGGAAAGAAAGACAAACAAACACACTTTTGAATGTTTAATATTAATTGGGTTCGTAATATTAGTGAGGTTAAAATTTCCAGAGATGAAAGATAGCCTGTATCATTTTTCGGTTTGCTAACTATTTGTGTGTAGGAAATCACGTTGATCTGTTGCTCCATTATGTTATGAAAGAAAGACAAACAAATATACTTCCTAATTTGTAAATTTTGGGATTGCTATATTAGTTAGAGTAAGATTGTCCAGATTGAAAAGTAGCCTATATTATTTCCTGGCCCGTCAACTATCTCTGTGCAGAAAGCAACTCTTCTGTTGCTTCATTGCGACGTAAGGCAATGACAAACAGACTTGAATCGTTATTATTATTTGGGCTATTCGTATTATTTAGGATAAGATTTCCCAGATAGGAATTTTATCTATGACACTTACTGGTCCCTCAAATATTTCTGCGCAGAAAGTAACATTGATCTATTGCTTCAATGCGACGTGAAAGAAGAATGAACAAACACTTTCTAATTTTTGATGTTAGTTGGGATTTTATTTTAGTTAGGAAAAAATTCCCAAGTTGGATTATTCCTGGACCACCAACCACGTCTGTGCAGAAAGTTACGTCGATATGCTACTCCACTGCAACGTGAAATAAGGCCAAAGAAACACACTTTCTAATTTTTAGCATTGGTTAGGATTGTGATATAAGTTAGGAAGATATTTCCCGGATTGGCAATTTTGGTTGAAAGAAATTTTGCTCTGATTATTTTATATCACTTCCTGGCCCAACTACTATCTCTGTGGTGAAAATAACTTTGATCTATTGCTCTATTGCGACATGAAAGAAGGACAAACAAACAGAAATTTCAATTTTTAAAAACCGTTGGGATTGTAATACCAGTTAGGATATTTGAAAAGTAGTCTGTGTCATTTCCGGGTTTTCCAACTATTTATGTTCAGGAAACCACGTTAATATGTTGCCCTATTGCGATGTAAAATAAAGATAAACAAACACACTTTCCAATTTTTAATATTGATCAGATTAGTTGTTTTAATTATAATGAGATTTCCCGGATTGGAATTTCTGGATTGGATGTTATTTGATGACCCGCCATTGATCTCTGTCCCGAAAATAACTACCATCTGTAGCTCCATTACGATGTGAAAGAAGAGCAAACAAATTAAATTTAAATTAAAACATTAGTTAGGATTGATATTTTAGGTAGGATGAGATTTCCCGCGTTCATAAGTAACCTACGTTATTTCCCCACCAATTATCTCTGTGCAGAAAGTCACCTTGATCTTTTGCTCCATTACGACTCGAACGAAGTACGAATAAACATACTTTATGATATTGGTTAGGATTATAATATTATTTAGAATTATACTTCTCGGGGCGAAATTTAATCTAGGTTTATTCCCCGTGCGCCAACTACCACTGTGTAAAGTTTGCAAACACAAACTTAAAAAAAGATAAACTGAAATGTAAAAAAAATTTACTAAACTGATAGGGTTGCATAAAAAGTTTATAGATATAAACCAGAATATGTACTTTGAAAAAAGACAAACCAAAATATTCAAAATTTAGTAAGCAAAATGGATTACGTAAAAATATATAAATGCTCTCGGGTCTCGGGGGTAAAAGGGTCTCGTAAAGAAAAGTCATAAATAAAAACGGGAATGGATAATCAAAAAAAAAAAAACTAAAGACATTCAAAATTTAGCAACCAAAAAGGATTACTTAAAAAAATATAAATACATACATGAATTGATAATTAAAAAATAAAACCAAAAACATGTATTGATGTAAAATAAATTTCCAAAAGTTGAATAAGCAAAAGGGATCGCTTAAAGAAAATTTATAAATACGGACACGAAATGATATATAAAATAACCAGCCAAAGTATCCAAAAATTCAATGAGCAAAAAGGGTCGGGTAAAAAGTTTATAAAGAAAAATACTAAAAGAAATCAATCCAAAACATCCAAAACTGAGTAAGTAAAAAGGATTATGAAAAAATTATGAATATTATATAAAGTGATATAAAAAAGACAAACTTAAAACGTTTTAAAATTTAATAAACAAAACGTATCACCTGAAAAAGTTTATAAATACAAACACGAATTAATATAAAAAAGACAAACCCAAACTATCCAAAAGTGAGTAAGAAATAAGGATTGAAAAATACGTGAATTACGTGAAAGAAAAAAGTTTAAAACATATTTCCGCGCAGAGAAATGTACGAAAAATTTTAAAATGATTTTTTTATAACAAACAATCTCGAGTAACGATATATGTCTTGAAATACACAACGTATTTCAAAATATATATTGCATTCAATATATAATGGATATTGTTTCGTGTCCTACCAAAAAAATGTCAAAATATCATTGGCGCTAAACTGAACATATACCTACGATATTAAAACACAGATCCAAACTAAGATTAAAATAAATCTAATTATATTGCTTTTATTATCTAATTATATTGCCTTTTGAGCGGATGGGAAAATAAGCGACATATTTCCGACTGGCACCGCGCCTCAGCGCACACTGTCTGTTTGCATGCGAGTAAATGGGAAGCAATAGGTATCGCCAAAAGGCGTCTGTATTCGAGAGAAATAATGTGTTTAATTTTTTCATTGGAATCCTATTTACTTTACTGAAAATAAAAAAACAACCAAGATTTTAAATAAGACGTGAACAGTTAGTCTTTTTAATTCTATTCATAAAGTTATAAATAACGGAGTAAATTTGGTTCAAATTTATGATACGAGATGTTTTTGGAATTTTTTTTTAGATACAAAAGGTATTTCAGTTGTTTTGTAAACAACCAGGACTATTTTTAAAGTCCTTGTTTGTTGTAAATTGTCAAAAATAACGTAATTTTTTTTGGTGGCCATAATTTTTTTTTCCTTACCATAATTTAGTTGTTAAACAAAATTTTAAACAAGCTCAATTTAGTGTTGTCAGCGCCTTAAAGGAGTAAACTCCTACCGAATATTGCAGGTTATAAGGCATTACACGGCGATACAAGCGAGTCACGGATAGATATACAAATTTATTCTTATTTACGCATGAACAGGTCCTTTTAAAATATAGCGTGGATTTATGATTTGAATAATGTTTAGACAAAATTTAAAACGTCGCCTTATTCTTGAAAAATTACCTTTTTTGGTATTTTCGATAGATACTTTAAATTTAAAACCTATATATTAAGAACAAAAAATATTTCTAGAAAATACCTATATATCGATATGTCGATGTTTTCTACATATCTAACTTCTAACTGGGTATATCATAGGTTATTAATTGGCCGGGTAATAAAAGTCATACAGACGCAAATGCCATTATGAAGGGAGTAACGAAAAGGTTCTGGAATATATAAAAATTTATGAATTTGATCATGGAGCTCGCAACGCATGGATTAAAAAAAGTATAAAACTTTTGGATTAAGAAAAAAATTAAGTTGGTTAAATATTGTTGGAGGTTTAGGACAGAAATTCCGTTCTGATATTTTATATTTAATAAAACGAAAATCTCTATGGAGTTGTGAGCCGGTATAGATGACGTTTACTAGACGAATTTTTAACATGGTCGCACCGAATAATTTTCATCTTTAAAACATTAAGTGTATGAAAAAAATATAACTTATTCATATTTATTTAGATATCATTTAATATTAACAAGATAATGTACCTAAATTATTATTGATTAGTTTCATTGCGTAACATTTACGTTTTTTTGCTTAATTTAAATAGTACAAAGTAAGTTTATAAATATGTAACTGAAAGCTCTTTAAAATTGCCTTTTGTAATAGCGGCAATAAACAAATTTATTCTAAAACTGAATATCGTTGGTGTTTTATTGGATACTTTAATCTAATTTCAATCACTTTTTTTTACAATTTGGCAAAAATATTGTGTATCACGCCAAGGTGAATTTAGTTTGAGAAAATTTTGGTCCATTGATTTGAATGATTTTTATTGAATGAAAAAAAAGAAAGATACAATCGATTTTGATTAACATTTTGTGGTGAAGTTCCATTTCGTTGACTACTTAACTGGTTTAATAAGTTTGAATTTGATCGTAGCAAACTCAAGGATGATCTGGTGAGAGACATCCCTCACAAGCTGAAGATAATATGATGTGCATTTCATAATAAAGATTGATAAAAGAATAAATTTATCAGCTCGTCCAGGTAAGTTTAGATAGGTAAGGCACAAATATTTTACATAAATATTTAGGGACCAGGAAGCTTTGTGTTAGATGGACACTCCATGGTTTGATTGAAGCTTAAAAACACCGCTGAGTTGATTAGTGAAGAGAAATGTTAGAAAAATTCGACGAAATCAATCAAATGTTATGAAAGCTGGATAAACTAGTACGAACCAAAAATTAAGATGCGGTCTACGCGGTGGGTGTTTCTTTCTGAAAAGTTGCCTGCAAAGTTGAAGATAGGGCATTTAACAAAAAAAAAAGATGGTCGTCTCGTTCTTGGCAATTAAATACCGGAATGAAACCAAATTAATACCAGAATGTAGTCAATTAATGTAAAATCAATAATCTCTGCAATACAATTCAATAAATCTTTCAAAACATTAACCTTTTAATACATTCGATGTCCTAAATCGACAGAACGATGCGATAAGTAAAATTATCTATTGAACAATAGTAACGGTAACTCAAAATGGACTAACATTAAATAATTTTCTAATCTATTTTTCTAATGTAATTTTAAATACTAATAAAATGGAAAGTATTTACTTGTGAGAAGTAGTACATTTTTATAGACGTGGAGCATATTTTTCAGTTAATATCACCCAATGTGCAAAATAGAACTAAGTGTAACCATTACAGCGAAATCTATATACAGATATGGAGCCCTAATTTAAATAATTCGAATCGTATTAAGAAAATTTTATATTAAATATCCTACAATTCACTGCACTACAAAGTTAGTAAAAGAATTTAAATCACCACTGATCAGTTTCTGATTTTTTTCATTCATTTAAATATAAAACTCTGACTAAATGCAAAATTTAAATTTAGAAATATATCGACGAAAAATATCGACGCGACGACGTCAATAAATAAATCAATCGGTCGACCTGCATTAAAAAGTTAAGATATATGTCTTAATGTAACTTAATTGCCCGTATTAAGAAAATCTATAAAAAAATCATAGTGATCATCGCGACTACCAAGGTGTTCTTTTTGCAAACAACGTGGTCAAATTGGGTAATTTTTTCCTCGTTTTTCTAATAGTCATAAATCTATTAATTATTTATGAGCACATGGTTCCCATATAAACAAATATGAACCCTAAGTAATGCATATTGGATACACACGTGGTCGGTTTTATTTTGAGTTGTGAATAATTTACCAAATTGTGTTGTTTAACGTCTTTCAGTTTTCTTTTTTTAATATATTCATAAACCATAGCGTATTCATTTAGTTAGATCATTATTTCTGGCGTCATTTGCCCGGCACATATTTTTTATTTTCCCTTATGTGAAAATCCAACCTTAGCCAGCTTTAGCTTTTGGACAAATGTGTCTAAAAAATTAAATTGCTTGAGATAAAATCCCCAAGGTTTTGCGAGTAAATAAACCGTTATATATCTCGTTCCTTTTAACTTTTAATTAAGTACATCAAATGAGACTTGAGTTAGAGAGAGTTAAAACTGGCTCGAAATGCTCGTCAGGAAAGATTTTAAATGTATTTCAAATACTATGATTATCCATATAAAGACAGATAATTTTAACATTTTTTTACATTTCGTGGTATTTAATACGAGTTATAGTATTAAGCAACACTAGCGTGACCCGTGCGAAGTCTTCGCATTATAAATTATTCAACTCAATTTAATAAATCAAAATTGATTGCAGGTATTCAATTCATTTCTAATTTTGCACACTGCTTATTACGTTTTTATTCCATTATGAAGCTCAGATGACAGATCAAACAAATATTTTACTAAAATTGACATATAGAGGCGCAAGTATCAAAAGCATTGAGCTAAAGCGCCACTTTATTTATACGTGAGTGGATTTGAAATTGAACAAACATTTTACCGACCGTCAATCATATTGACGTTGAGCCGTTAGATGTCAGCATTGCTGTTTTGTGTATATAATTTTAATAATTAATTAATTTGCAAAAACAATAGCAATAATAAATTTTTTAGTTGTGGATGCCGGTAGAGCAAGCAATTATCTATAAAATGATATACAATTTATGTGGATTAGTTGTGAGGTTTTTTCTAAAAAGGGAGAGTAACATCTTAACCTTAGCGTATTAATATATATGATGATTAGATAATACGCCGAAATAGCCTCCATCCAAACAAACGGCCAGCACAACTAAATTCTACACAGGTCTATTATGTAATTGTGTATTGATATAGTATGCTTTGACATCATATTTGTCGTGCAATCTGCGTGTCATATTATTAGTAAATTTTTTCGAAGATGTTTAAATGATATATATTTATTGGTTCATTAAATATCTCGATTTTTCCATTTTTTAGAAATGACTTTTATTTCAAAAGTCATTTCGATGTATTTTCCAAAGGTCTTTATAAAATAAGAGAATATATAAATATGAATGTGTACATATATATATATATATATGTGTGTATGTGTGTGTATTAATGAAGAAAGAATACTTCTAGTTTGGTAGTTGTTTAAATGTAATTAAAATTTAAATTAAAATTAAGGTATTTAAAATGTGCACTTAGGAAATTGACAATTTCAGAATGGATTAAAAATAAACAAAACAATTTATAAATGTAAACCTATTTTTCTATTAAAGGCATAGGTATACCGCCAAAACGTTGGTAATATCCGGTGTGTATTTTTGAATAATACTAGAAGAAAAAAAAAGGATAAAAACTCAAACAAAATTCGTTTAAATATATATTTATATATATAAATATATATATATATATATATATATATATATATATATATATGTGCATTTCAATGATGCTTATTGGGACCATAAAGGAGCATCGTTTTTTGCAGTTAAATCTGTCGTGTAAATTTATTGCTGATAAACCGCGTGCAAACTTCATGTTCCATATCGTGGAAAATAATTATCAGATTGGTTTATAAGTATCATTGTAGATACTAGAATAATCAAATAGTAATAGTAAATGTAACATATTCATAATAATTGATACAAAAAAAAGAGATTGGGTATCTTTAAATAAAGTCCAGTTACGGATATAATCATTTTGTGTATTGGAAATTTCAAACGCGAAAATTAAGAGAACAACAAAAACAATTAACATTAATAATAATCGTGTACTACCTATACATTCCCAAAAACATGTGAACAAACAAAAACAAAACAGTTCCCATTTAAATGATCATATTTTAAGGAGTTTGGCACCAAATAATTTCAGAATTAATTTGATATATTGAGATATAAATATATGTTTAATAAATTCACAAATATCTTGCAATTACACTTAAAGTACACTACATGATAAATGAAAACCTTTATCTAAGGAGGAAATGTACTTCCTAATTATAAACATGGGACTTTAAATACTTATTATACCCCGAGTGTGAAAGAGACGGAGGGGGGAAAAAACATAAAAAAATTTAATTTAATATTGGGATAAAAACAAAAACCGCTGAAAATCCTATTGTGCGCACCCAAAACACACTACTGTTGCTTTAGAATTAAAGAAATGTTCAATAAAACGTGTGATGAAAGAAGTGGCTTTGATCTTTAATTAATGTATAATGTTACTTTCTAAATTAAAACAGAAGATGAAAAAACACAAGCATCCATATTCAAATTCAGCCTTGCAGCGCATTCCATACGTAATTTAGTGCTTTATCGCTGGGCCAATGACTCACTGGGGAAAGCGACGAAATAAAAATATACTTACTGACTCGGCCGCTCGATGAAAAATTACAGCGTGCGCAACAATCTTTCTCAAATAAGAATACGATGATAGTAAAGATTATGGATTGAAACTGTAAATATCCATTATTTTACAAAATGCGTTTTTGGTATATTTTGTATTTGAAATTTGGTATAGTTTGTATTTGAAATTTAGATTCAATTAAAAAGTTACCATCAAAACACTGAATTAAGTTTTTATTCGTATTCATCATACTGACTGCTGACTTCTCATTTTTTACATGATTAAGGAAATATTTAAAGCGTTCATGAAATTATGTTGAAATATTCACTCAATGGAAACAATTAAAAAAAATTTTTCCAGTTGGATAACATTTTTAGTAAAATATGTAGCTCTCCATAATTTTCCACACGAAATGAGAAAACGGGAAAAAGAAAATCTTTTGCGTTGGTTTACAAAAGTTGTTTTTCTAAAAAAATATTTCAGTGTATTATTATATTCTTAAATTGCTTAAGCTAAGCATGCGTCACGATATGGGAACCATGTCTTATCTTTTTTATCAAATAATTGCCACATTCTCGAATCAATTTTATATTTAAGGGTAGACCATAGTTTACCAGTTTTATTTTACGAAGGAATAAAAATACTATTCTTTTGTAGAAAATGGATCCGAAATAGGTTACCAATAATTTTTACATATAAAAATATAATAATTTCATACGCTAGAATTGCAACAAAATTCAGTCAAAAATAACGTACAGATTTCTTGCTAATGATTCGAATTATTCTTTTTTTATTTTTATACGAGAGTTAGTTTTTATTGTTGAAGTAGCATTTATCTACGAGAAAAGGACGAGTCCGACTATAATGAGGAGATTTTTGGCTAACTCTCAAGCAGTCTTTTAACAACTCTGAAAGACTATTCAAAAAACAGTACCGCTATAAAAATATACTTAGAGTATTTAAAACCTTAAAAAGTAGATACGAGAGTTTTTCACTTATAAACATTGTGGAGATGTAATATTTTTATTATATTTGCAATTATCACTTATTCACGACGTAAATATATTGCAGCGTCGTACTATAAACTTTCACGGGCTTATAAACATAGTGGACGTTTAATAAATTATAAGACCTATGATTATCGCTATAGTTTTTCGGTAATATAGTTTTGAAAATAAGGGGAAAGTTTATATGTTTTGACATTTTTTTACAACGTTTTTTCAATTGTTAAAATTGTGAAAAACTCTTATTATATTCCTCATTACAGATATTTTTAAGCTATACTCCACATGATATATAAAATGAGAAAAAACTACTTTAAGGCTTTTGTTTGCTTCTACTTCATTTGTTACACGAATGTTTTTAAAATGTTGATGGTGTAAAATATATGTAAAACTTTATAATTTTTTTCATCATATGGTTTCTGAGAAAATCACCTCTGAAAATAAGAAAAATGTAAGTGTATTTCCTACCATAACTTTTGTGGGCGTAAAAACATGGGAAATGTATGAAAAATTATAGCACCTAGAATTATTTATAGTTTTCCAACAACATTTGCGTGGCGTACTAAAATTCTTATTTTTTTTTAAATTTTAGATTAAGTGGTTTCGTATATAAGGGGGCGGGGTAATCTATTTTTTTGCATATTTTTTAGTATATCTGAAGATTCATTTTTAGTGACTTAAAATTAAGAACATATTTTTGGGACTCTTATAACTGGCCCGTTCAAATGATACCCCGCACTATTGAACTATATATACTATATATATATTTATATATATATATATATATATATATATATATATATATATATATATATATATTTGTATCAACATGCTTCAGGAAGTAGCTACTGTGTAGCTAACGAGTGTACTGAGGACAGAAGAATAAAACGTAAATTTTCTGTCTTCTATTAAATCATGTAACGGAATTTAGACAACCTCCGTTAATTTAAAATTGTAAAGGACAAATTGATTTTATTCATAACGTGAGGCTTTAAAAACCCTTATTTTATTTAAATAGCATGAAATAACTCTTATTATTATCAGGAAACGCATTATAGTGATAAAGTAAATGTCGAAAATTTATACATATAATAAAACTGTAAAATAGGTCTGTCTGTACATTAAAGATACCTACTGACGCGATTGCTCCCTGCGAAAGAACGCAGGGAGCAATCGCGTCAGTAGGTTTAGAAAATATTAGGGAAGTCACTTTTCTGAATTTAAATTCTTATTATCGTAAAATGTGTTATTTCGTCTTTATGTTTTAGGCTGTATTTTTAATTTACAGGCAGAAACCATTAGACCAATCAAAGTGCGTTTCAAAAGGCAAAAGGGTAGTAGACAATAATTAGTGTTCACTAGTTATGGCTACCTCAATAAAACTGCATGTGGAAAATAAAATTATTGTACACAGCCATTCCAGTTAGTCGGCATGGTCAGTGATGGAAGCCTAATTAATATTGTAATAATACTAATTTATGTTATTGTTTTATCAACGTAATTTTAATGATATAAAAATATATAAATTTGCTTAATAAAGACATATCGGACATCAATTTTCATTTTAATTATAATATAAGCAATCAGGGTAATGCGAATAGGTTATAAATTTAATACACACCGAAAGCGGCATCGCCACGCCTATGTTAGTAACTTTACGACTAGTAAATATCCGTTTTTGAGGAGCGGGATTTAGTAAATAAGTGCAGCAAGGTTAAGCTTAAGCTCCAGCAAGGGGCCTGGTAAATTGTTTTCCCAATTATTATATTGATATAAAATTTAATATGTACAAAATTGAAATGATTAAGATAAGGAAAGAAATGGTAAAACGTACTCTTAGAGTATTTGATTTTTCATCAATGACGATCGGTATAAAATGACTTTATCAAAACATTCCTTAACTCTTCGTCAATAATAATTTAGTCTTTAGAAAAATTTATTAAATTTTACTTATTACTTTAATTTATTGCAGCAAAATAAAATTTGCCTATAGAGACCGTTATACTTCTTAGAGAACTCGGATATTTTATAAAAAAATAAATCCTCTTCTTACGCTAATTTTCCACATCTAATTGTTTTAAACGCAAAAATATGAAATAAATAGGGTAATATTTATTTATTTATAACTATTACAAAAATAAAATAGTGTAAAGGATTATGATAATCATAGTAATGCGTTCCTAATTAGTAGTTTGCAATAAATAGGTCACATTGCAAACTATAAATTTCCTTAGGTGTCCTCCAACAAAATTCCATAGTGATTTTATTTGATTTTGCAAGACTTTTTACAATAGAGTAATTAGTTATTTTAGTTTAAAGAAACTTTATGAATTTCTATTCTTAATAATGTGTAAAGCCCTAGACAACTTGCAATCTATCTTTGATAATTGACTTGATTTAAAATAATAGCCCAATCAATATTCTGATGGCCCGTTACCTATTGTATACGGCATGCATATATATTCGAAAAAGAAAGTTATTTAATTTCTTGGTTTAAAATTTTTCGTAATGCTACTTTTTTCCATAGATCAGATTGTTACGGAAAAATATTGCAAAAGTGAATCTGAAAGGACAATTAGTTGACATCATTTAAAAAAAAGTTTTACGTAACATAGTATCGTCTTTAATCAGAACTTTTAAAGCAAATTTGCAAAATTTTAATTCTCATTATTGTTTCTAAAATTATAACGACGAAGTGCTAACGTATGTCACCTACTATGCACATTCCGTCAACCAAATTCTTGCTCAAGGTTTGACGGTGGTGTTTTGGTTTGGCGGTCATGCAAATTTATGTAAAATAAACATGCAAGAACGGGAAATGTGAATCAGCAAGCCGTTGATAATTTCATTAGCATAATGTGAAATATGTGAACAATGTTTATTAATATATGTCCAAAATAATTTTATGCATAACTCTACATTATTTGTTGTCAAAGCTGGGAAATCAACATTAATTTTGGATTTCAATAATTTTTTGACCTACTTCAATTACTTTCCCATAATTCAAAAATATAGAAATCTTTCGTTTTTCTCCTTTTTTTAACTACATGTAAACACACAGCCGTACACACACACACCTGTACATATCCTCATGAATACGCCTTTCACAAATTCCATTCTTGTCACTACTCCATTTTTCTTACCTCTTCCACGAAATCTATGATTACAACATAATGAATCCATTGTTGATTTACTAGGGAGTGATTACATAACGATATTGAAAATAAAATTCTATACCATTTTAATATAGTAGTATATTTTTAAAATCTGCCTCATGATATATAATCTGCCACATCAGTTTGCAATACCCTAGATAAAAAACGGTGAAAAAGAAAAGAAGGAACTGTGATTTCAATGACCGGGAGCTCTCTATAACTACGACCGTCCTATAATTCAATAACAAAAAAAACCCTGATCACAGATTGCAACAAAATAATAATTCACCAAAATGAGATGTTACTTAACTCAAGAATTACAAAGAGGAAAAATAATTGAGGAAATTATATGAATGAAAATTTTATTGAATATATTTGGCGTTAATTTTGTAGAAATTAATTAGAAAAAACTTCATTTTTATTCACTACTAAATGAAATTATGTGAGAAATTACGAATCTCTTCAAACTGCCCACCTGAAGATTTATTCACCGAACGGACGAAACCTAGGTCGTGGTTAAAAATTTAAATAAAGTACATATAATACCACATTACGTAGTTCCATTAACTTGTTAATAACAATTAAGTTAATGTTTTATATTTAGTCTACAAAGAAAATTATAGTATTTTATTCCATTTATTTAAAAAGGGGCGGATGCAGGTATCCATTTCCTCCTTCAAGACATGTGACCGGATTATCTGTGGCCCGATTAATTTTGCAATATAATATTTCAAAACACTTCAGTAAGAGGCTATAATCAGAGAAGATAAAAGTTGCTGGTTTTATTTATACATATTCGATACGATTTTTCTCGTAAACAATTGAATTTTATTAAGGTAACAATATTTAATTAATTTATCTTATTTACATTTATTTAAGTGTGAGTAGTTTTTCAAAGAAAATTGTTTTTCTTTTCCATTTTGTAATTCATTTATTTATTATTGACAATTATGTACGTGATTTTGAAATAACCATTTTTTTTAACTTTAATGGTACCTATCAGTTGTTTTGTAAGTGATGTGGAAAAATATAATACTTTTAGAAACTTAATCAGTTTATTTTGAAAATGACACAAGTAAGAAAACAAATATTGCACACTATTCTTTCTTTTTATTTTTATGGATTTCTTGTTAAATTAATGTGGAAAAGAAATATTTTTATTATGTTAAAAATTCAATCCAGAATTAAGATCATTTAAATCAAATATTTGAAGTGCAGACAGGATGATGTTAGAGGCATTATATAATTGTTTTTAAATAAATTATTTACAAATATTGAATATATTTGGCGTTAATTTTGTAGAAATGCATTATCACTTTTTTGTAAATTTGTAAATATTATTTGCAAGAAGGTATTGCGACTGACATCTTTGCTAATAGCCCACCTGAAGATGTAATACAACAAAACCTAAGTCGTGGTAAAGAACCTAAAGAAAGTAGAAATAATACTACATCACGTAGTTTCATTTAGTTGTGAATAAAAATTAAGTAAACCGTTTCATTTTGATAACCTCCATTCTCTGTCACTACTTCAAATGCGCAGCCTGCAAAGTGTCACGACATTCTTAGCTAATGATTTATATGCAAGTGGATGCATATATATGAAGAGGTAAAATGAAACATTAACGCCAAATACGGGAAATTCTATTAAACTTTTATCTGACATAAAATGTAACGACGTAAAACAAAACGTTCGAAAATGGGAACTTTCTGTTTATAATGCATAATAATTTACTTTAAATGTTTGTGCGCACAAATACTTCTTTTGCAATTTTTTTTTCCTGAATTATTTAGATTTTTATTATTTAACATTCGGAATCTTTACGTTTTCTCATAACATACCTGGTTATAATTCTAACCTAAACATATATGTATATATATATATATATATATATATATATATATATATATATATATATATGTATATATACACCTTCTTTCAATATGGTAGGCAAAGATGGCAAAAATCATACTGCAACTTTCGCCCTTGCACTGGACTTTCATCTTTCAGCACAGGATTTTATCTACTTCGCTGTTATGATTAAGTGTGAATACAACAAATATTTTCTATTTTCTATTTAAATATGTATTAAATGTAAATTACTGACACAACAAAATTTATGTTTATTGCTTATAAATATATGGGTAAAATAAATATCTAATTATATTATAAATTAAAACTCTTAGTCGACCAAATCAATAGTTAATCAGATATTTTAAATATATAACTAAAAGTAGAACATAGATCTAAATAATATAATGCAAGTTACACAGCAACATGACCTTGGAATAGTCAAGGTAATTAGTATGGTAGATTCTTATAAATCTTGAAAAATAATTTGGTGCTAACTTTTAAACTTCAATTAACAAAACCGACGATGAATTCGAAGAGATAGATTTAAAATTTAGTTTCATAGTTATTAAGTGCTAATGATAACGAATGTACCTTAATGATACTGAATTTTTGTACATATTCTTATTAATGTATTTTACTTATACCGTTATTTACAAGGTATACATTAAATTGAATTAAAATTAAACCGAAGCCTTATCCAAACTACGCAAGTTGCTTTCAAATTTAGATTAATTTAGTTAATGCGTGCCGAATAAATGGAAAATGTCCATGACGTAGATACCATCATGACTGAGCCCATATTTATAATTGTCATACTTATAACTACTTTTTAATGGAATTATGATATTTACGCTTCTTACTTATTCAGATAATTCAGCTCTTAATGAATGATATACGTTTAGAAAGTAAATTTTTCTTTTAGTCAGTGTTAAAAATCGCCATTTCCATTAAGGTCTTCGATCAAACTGTATATAGGCACGTTCGTAAAATATTAAAATATGTTATTCAAACAAAGATATAAACCAAAATCTAGTTTAAAGACATATTCAAACGTTTTGATTGATTTTTGTGAAAAAACGACAATGCACGGATTTAAATACCTAGGCGACAAAATATTTTGTTTTAAACAAAGATTACTTTGGTTTATAATAATTCTTTTTAGTCTTAGCCTCTTTGCGTTCATAATTGAAACTATTTGGTGGCGATATTTACAAAATCCAACTATAATTGCGGTAAGAATTTGGATAATCTAAAAAATCTTAATTATAATTTTGATATTTTGCAATTCTCAGTAACAATTACGCCACATATCGTGACTAAAACGAAGTATTTGTTATTGAAAATAATATTCACTTTTTAAATTACTACAAACAAAATAATGTATCTTTATAAATTATACATCTAGGATTATGTAGGCATTGATGCTGAAATACCACATTTTTATAATATCTACTGTCGCGAAACACGGCCAGTTAAAAACCATTAAAATTATTGTGATAACTGTACATTAATGTATTAATTCAAATTATTGTATTAATTTAATTTATTGTATTAGCGATATAAAATAGGTAAATTTGATTTGTTATTTCTAGGTGGATACTGTCAATTACCCAACTAGTCTCCTAAATTTTCCGTCTGTTATGGTTTGCAATATGTTTCATATTTTGGAAGGGAAATTGACTCCATACATTGAGAAATTGTAAGTCGGTAGCATGATATTAGCAGAATGATTACAAATTATATATTAATGCCTAGTGTATATTCTCTTCAAATAAATTTAATTCAACAAGTAAGATAATTAAAAAGAAATGAAAATGATTTATTATTACAAATTTTATTTTTAGAGAAAGACAAGGCTTCGAGGTAGGGGCAATATACAATTTTCTACGAGCGTACTACGCAAATAACGTCGATTACAATGTAAGCGACTTCATGGATGATGATCTCATGAATGCCCTGCTTGGAATGGGATTTTCGTTTTCGAGTATACTAAAAAATGTAAGTTATGTAGTAAAATGCCTTTGTTATTTATATCGAAATGAATTTAACTTTTATATGGAAGTATATATTTCAATATTACGATGACATAGCGACAACTTGCTTGTGTTTCCTTAAGTTGATGAGTGAAAAATAAATAATCATTGTAAATGTTAATGCTGATTTATAAATATATATAATTTGCACAATGTAAGCAAAATAAGTCACTTATTTTTTACAATTAAATTTAATATTCAGGTAAAAGATCCTTGTGGAAAGATGTTGGTCAGCTGCCGTTGGAGAGATACGGCTTACGATTGTCGAAAGATGTTCCAATCGCGTCTGTCGTTTGAGGGCCAGTGTTGCGTTTTTTCCATCGACTATTTTCGGTAAAATTATATTTTTTCTTAAAACTTCTAAGGTCATCAGCGAAAACTCAAGAAAATTCCCTTCCTTCAGTGTTAATTTTATTAAAATAGTTAATAGAAACAATTTTTTTATTTTACGTATAAATATATTGTCAGGCATAAGCAATAATATTAAATTGAAACTTATATAATTTCTAGAAATAATACAGCGAACAAGTCAATCATATACGGCGGCGGGACATCAGAAAGAAGCGCTTTGCAAATTGAAGTCGACATGACACCGTCAAATGAAACAAATTTACCAACAAAGGCTCTGGTATATATGTATTTACCTGATATTGTTTACTTTTTATCGTGGCTTATATAAAATGTATACAGCATTAATAGAGATTTGCATATTTATTAATTTTACATGTGGCACCCATTTAAAATATTTACATACGAATTATTTTCTGAAATACATCTATTTATTTAATAAAAATAAAACATAAAGGTTTCCTTTGTAAATTACAATTTCCCTTAAAAACCAAATCTATTACAGATCCCAGAATATATATTTTGATGACGAGAAAGATATATATCTTTCTCGTTATCAAAATTTCTATATTGGTATCGAGTAGCAGATTTGATTTTCTCAAATTAATTTTTAGAATATTTCAGTATAATCCATTACAAGTAATTTACATATTTTTTCGATGGCATTAGTTACAGACTTTTTTGATCGAAAAATGTATCTCTTCTACACCTGCTTAGGTGGGACAAAGGTGTTGTGGGATGAATAGAGCATTTAAATAAAGATCTACCCATTACAGGTCTACGTGTATGATTCTTCGCGCGAGCTGACGATTTACGATTACGCTTCGTCGCTCGACTCCCATTCGACACTGCGTCTGGCCATCGAGCCCTACATCGTGGAGAGCTCATCCTACTTGAAGGCTGTCAGGCGCGAGAAACGGAAATGCGTTTTGCAAGGCTTGGTACTACTTTCTTAAACTACACTGTGTCTTATTTTATTTGGTTTTACAACAATACATTTATCACAGGCATCCATTAATTTAATATGTAGTGAAATGATAATATTTGTTAACATTTTCCACCAATATTTGGGTGTATTATTTTGTAATATAGTGTATTATAGTATAGTTTTAGAATTAATTCCTCCATTTTGTTAGGTGCATTGATGTGCGTGGAGGGCGTAGAGAAATGAAGTACCCAAATAAATATTTCAAAATTCACCTATAGGGTGGGGTACCGTTTAAAAGGGTTGATTTCAAGGGTAGATATTTTTTTTTTTAGAGGATAAATATTTTTTCCGAGATATACTGAAAACCGTAAAAAGAAAATATGTTTTATATCCTTATTTCCGAAACTGCAGAACCTAAAATGAAAGAAAAACAGAGCTCATGTAAAGGTCATGGGAAAACTACAAAGATGATTCAAGATTCCAAAGGTTTTGAGATTTTCAGGGTAAGTAATATGTTTCCCCCTTAATTATATTAGCTGTTATTAAATATTTATTGCTCTATGAAGTCTAATTTGGTAACTACTAATATTAATAATAATATTTCACTACCAGCAACGCACGAACACTTACTGTCAGTGTCAGGTAAAACACGTATCTCGTTTTGTAATTATAGTTTTCGTTTACTTCGTTATAATATTGTCAAGTAACAAAACGAAATTTAAACAATTTTTTTTATTCATTTATTCAACTGTACTGCTTAGAAAACTAAGTATACAGCGGCGAACTTATTGCTACAAGAGCAATATCATACAACCAATCACAATTAATTACATGAAAATATTAAGTACTGTGGTAGACTCTAAGTGATTTTGAAACATTTATTAATTATAATATATACAATACAAAATATGTAATAAATGTGTGGTACTAAAATAAATTTAATTAAACATCAAAATAAGAGGGGTATGGGTAGTAGACGGGGTAAGAGACTTTAAACCTAAGATGGATTATAATATAAGGGATTAAGATCTGCTGATTACGTTAAATAATGTAATTTCAGACGACTTTTGAACGCAGATCACTAGGGCGCACTTTGTATATTTGTGATCAGTTCATTCCAAAATTAAGTAGAATATACGGGAAGGATTCTTTATAAAATTTAGTTTTATTCTGAGTGATTAGGCGGGTATATTTGTTTTCCGATCGTAGTTCGAGGTCGTCGGATGACATGTATTGGAATCTGGACTTAAGGGATTAAGCTCAAACGGGATAATTGAAGATATTATACACAAAACATAAAAATGGAGGTTGTATTTTCATAGTAATTATTATTGTTTTATAATAAAATATGTGTAGTACATATTTCTGTTAACTGTTCTGAATATTGAGTATATTGAAAACATTTTCGCATTAAAATTTCATCGTCGTTATAAGATCGTTATAATATATTTAAAGCAGTTTTTTCCTGTTAGATTTTTTTTGGATATTTTTTAACGAAATATTTAATTGTCATTGAAAATGAAAGCAAATTATAACAAATGATCACATACGGTACATTTCTGATTTTTTTAATCGATTAATGAAGGTAGAATCCCACTTTATCTAGTATAGAGTAACAAAAGAGGTAATAATGAAATAATGAAATAAATACAGCACTGAAAGTGGAAGGCAAATTTCGTGTAAATATTACAATATTTATTATACTTAATTGCAGTAATTATCTCATATAATTCTCAAAATGGCACATACATTGGACGTCGAAAAAATTTCAAGTGATACGTTCACTTGATGGAATTACATCGGTGCCCAAATATTGAATATATCTGGCGTTAATTTTGTAAAAATTCATTATTCTACAAAGTATTATTTCTACTTTCTTTAAGTTCTTCACCACGACCTAGGTTTCGTTACATTACAACATGAAGATGTTGTAATACAACGAAACCGAGGTCGTGTTAAAGAACTTAAAGAAAGTAGAAATAATACTACATCACGTAGTTTCATTTAATTGTGATTAGAGCCCAACTAAATATAATTTTTAATTTAACAGGATATTCCGCCATCCTCTTATGCGTACACCTACGAATCTTGTGTCGGACGATCCTATCACAAAATAATGTATGAAACGTGTGGCTGCATACCTTTCTATTTGAAAGACACGGGTATGTTAAAACATATACCTTCTTTTATTGTTGTTATACAGTCTTCTGCCTGATTAATATCCTGGGAAACTTATTCTTATGGAGTGTTAATTATAATGGGATCTATTACGTGTAATTAGATCTGTTGAACTATTTCAACGAGGCTTGCTAACAATAATAAGGATATGTGGTAACGACCGGTTCTAATTAGGATATAAGTAAATATTTTTTGTGTTTTATTTTCAAAACATTTCCTAGATTAGATGAAGGAAGCGCATGTTAATAGCATAAAATCAGAGCGAAACATTTATTACGAACTTATTGCTTCTACTTTTTCTTATTTTTCTTCCGGAAAGCGGTTTTTGGTACAAATAAAAGCAATTATATTTTTACCCATAATTTGTCTTATTATAAATACTAGCTGCGATATGATGAGCCAGTGAAAAAATTATTTAATTTTTCACATCCAAATTTAATTTTGTGGAATAAATGTAATAAAATGTAGATAACATATAAATAAAAATACTTGAATCCGCATATTGTTTATAAAATTACAAGTTTTATTAATATTTCCATTCATTTTCATAACATATTTACATGTTAAATTTTTTTTTGTGAGTAGAGAAAAATATTTGTTCTAAGAAAATTTTGAGCTTTTCATCAAAAGATAATTTTTCAATAGAAATACACCATGTAAATATTCGACCTTATTGGGCAGTTACATCATTGAAATGCTGTCTTCACAAAGAAACTATTGTCATTAACATTATTTTCATACAAGGGACACAATTTGCTTTTGAATCTCGTAAGAGTTCCATTGAAATGAAATATATGTACTGATGCATTAAAATGCGTATCCATTTCGAAAGTTCTAAGTGAAATTAAACCAGCCACCTCATTCTCAGTTCATTTATCACGTTGCAAACTTTCTTTCGCATTATATTATTTAATTTTTGACTTGAAAGTAATGTTCATAAATTTTATTATTTTTGCACAGATCCTGATGGTGGTTGGAATAATATGCCGTACTGTAATTTGAGAGAGATTCAGTGCTTACGAAATGTAAAAGGTAAAGTTTGGATAGTAATTTTGGTACATCGTTTCTTAGAGCTCGATCGATAATAGTAAAAAAAAATTAAAACAATATTACAATGCGGAATATACGTGTTTTTGGAAATAACTTCTGTTGTAATAATTATTAGTTACTGAACATGATATTTAAACTATATCGTATTCAATATATTTTTTCGTTAACGATTTTATATGTGCTAATTTTATATATAACAAAATTACAGAAAGTATATCTTCTTTAATTGAATCCAAGATTACGAATTCAAAATTAATTAAATATAGCGCCAAAATAATGTCTTCGTAATTGTATTCTTCCTGAATTCTTTAAAAAAGAAATATAATACAGACAGGTTATATGATCCACCGCAACTGCTGATGTGTGATTTTTGTAGTTACTATGTAAAATTAACACTTTTAATGTCATTTTAGAGACATTAATGTCACGTCAGAAAAAGTTTACAGCCAAAGCAGTTACAAATTATCTCGAGCTTGAATATGATTTGAAAGTGACAGAAGAAGATTGCAAGCTATCCCATGATGATGATAAAATCGACATAATTTGATAGTGGTGGAAAAATGAGATCTTATGAGAACGAATGAGAACTTGTTGAAAAATACAATGAAAGTATATACCGATAGAAAACCAGGAGGTGCTCTTCTTCAAGCAAAATCTAATACAGACTGTCTGAAAATAAACAAACAGAAAATGAAAAAAACTTTTGTTGTGATTAAACAAAGAGAGGAATTTGAAAAAATTATGTACGATTTTATTCATAATATAGTTTATAAATAAATATTATGAACATATTAATCAGATAAATATGAAGTTAAAATGATTGTCCACAATTATTAAATATTTTGACATGTAATCATTTAATTCCTATCGGGCATGTAGGTAATACATAATTTTTGTGATGCAGTCGCCCATCGGAGACATCAGTTAAATTATAAGTTAACGTCCATACGAGAAGTATTAGAGGTGTTTGATTTGAATCGCAACGTACTTGAATGTTATATGACTGTTGAAAAACGATTTGTTACTTTTCGTGTTTCTTCCATTAATATATTCTCTTCCAATCAAAGAATCAGAGACACGTAAAAGGAAATATCTCAATGACAACGTATTTCCTTTTTAAAACACAATCGTACGTCTTGGAGAAAATGTATTGAAACGCTTAATGATAGAACTAATGACAAACAAAATCAATGGCGAGTTGCCTTTTAAATTTATGACTTCGATACGACGAGCAGGACTTTATTTGGATTTCACTCTGACTTGAAAATAATGGCGAACGTTGCCGAGAATCATAAAATTGTTACTCTTATAAGCTTACTTTACGATTAATCAACAACTATTTCACTAAAAGAAGTAACGATAATGCTCAAAATTTTTTAATATCCGCTAATGTCCACTTGCAGATAAATATTTTACAAAAAGAGAAAAAGGTGTGATTCTGTATAGCACCCACGGTCATCATAACTTGTATATTTTGGTGTAGATGTTAGGTGTATTATGTATGAGTAATTATAAAAATATGTATTTTATGTAATATAATGCAAGTCTCAATTCTTAGAAAACCGTATCATAATATCTCACATATATAAACCATAAATTTCTTAGAAAACATGCCAAAAAATGTAATATTCTACACTTACTAAATGAAATAAAAATATTTCTAATAAATAATCGGGCTGAATGGCCTATCTTATCGTAAACGTTCGTAAAGTACTTAAATATTACAAAATACACACATGCACGTACAAAAAGAAGTTATTTAATAATGTCGAGGCATTTTCGGTTAGGTGGAAATTTGTATCAGTGAATAATATGGTGACTAATTGTTTTGTTCATTTTATATATTGTTCAAATATTAATTTATTATAATTCAATTTAATTGCTATATTAATTTATCATGGATCATACACAGTACATGGGTGGGTGTAAATGTGGCAATTTAGCTTTTTTTACCATTTTTAGAGAATTTTTTTTATAATTGTTTGTACCCATTTGTCGTTTCTAAGGAATATATATATATATATATATATATATATATATATATATATATATATATATATATATATATACACACACAAAAAAAAAAAAAAAAAATATATATATATATATATATATATATATATATATATATATATATATATATATATATGTATATGAAAAATGGCTATTATGTAATATATACTGAAATTTCAAAAACAAATTGCAAATAATAATCATATAGTATGTTAAATTTATAGTTTAAATGTGTAATAACTTTTAATGTGCATTTTATAATAGATTTATTTTGAAGACATTTTGGGAGTTTTATATTGATATCGAGCTCGTGTAATAAAATATGTATTGTTAAATATGCTGTAGGTATTTTTATAAGATGCGATGGTTAGGTTAAGTTATTATGTAATTGGGACATTTCAAAAATCCTCTACCATTTTTCAAAATGATATTCAGGTATCTTGGACTGTTTTGGAAATTTGAAATATAATTAAATGTAAAATACACAAGTTTCTACACTACACAACGGTGGTTATAAACCATGTTTATATATGGTTGCACTAGCAGGTCTGATTCATGTTGTCTAAACATTTTTTCATTTTTGAAAAACTTTTTCTACCATCCTTAACAGTCATCAATAAATAGCATCAGCCATGTGTTATTTATTTAAGATGGAACGGTTTCTGTCATTGTGACTAGAGCTTCAATAAGAATTCAATATAAATAACACGTATTACTTCATCAAGACATATTTTTTAGCTGAACGGAAACCAATTTAACCGAATGCTTGAGATTTTCCAATAAACATAACAATCCTGTACAAAAGAATGTGGTCAGATGCCACTCAAGGTCTCTTCCCTTTTTACTTTATAAGATTTCCCATTTTTAATATAATATTTATTTTCAATATACGTGCTAACAATGTTATAACTTATTTCAAATTGCTGAAGAATGAACCATATTACACGTAGAATAGCCATATCATGTGCAGATCTTATGGAATAGAGTATATACTGCCTCGTGAAAAAATTTGAAGTTTCTAAATAGTTTCCAAAAACAATTGACAATCATTTTCATAATTAATTGAAACTACGAGATGTAGTATTATTTCTACTTTCTTTCAGTTCTTTACCACGACCTAGGTTTCATTGTGTTACAACATCTTCAGGTGGGCTGTTAGCAAAAATGCCAATCTTTGCTAATAGCAGTTTAACTTTTTTGTTACCATTTTTAGATAAATTTCCTTAAAGAAAGTAAAAATCATACTACATCACGTAGTTTCATTTAATTGTGAATAATGAATTTCTACAAAATCAACACCAAATGTATTCAATCATTTTCATTTTAAAAAATACAATTTTTGTAAAAATCTTGGCTAGCCTTCTTAGAAACTGAAATATGAAAAAAGAAAACAATTACGATTACCCAATTCGAATATTTTATGACACCAGCACGATATCGATAGAAAATTCTCTAAATTTCTTCAAAATCATAAAATAAATCTATTAAATAAATTGAGGCTATTTATTCCAATATTTGCTTTCATTTCCACCTAAAGTAACAATTTAAATATTTTAATAGTAAAAGTTATTTACACAGGCATGTTGCTGAGTAATTTTACTATAGTGGACAGAAAAAATGACTGTTCGATGCCGTGTGACGAAAAGCACATCAGCACTAATGTTGAAATAGTTTACGAAGAATTTATCGAGAGGTAAGCTTTATATTTTGACATATTGAACTATTTGAATAACCAGCGATATAAGAAAATACTTCTTAACGAATAAAGCACACATTATTGAGTAATTTTTTCGCATATTCTGCGACTTATTAGGTTGAGTTAGATTTTGTTATTATTATTATTATTTCTCTATGTTTCATGGATTGTATTGAATCAATTTGTTTTCCATTTAAATAGTACATTTTTTATATGTTTTAAAGACAGATGCAGGTATACGTAGAGCTATTAAGGTTGCTCATAACTTTCTTGCAGGAATAATATGAATCTTTAAAAATATAAATATATAAATATATAACCTTTCTGTAGAAAAGATAAGTAAATTTTGTGTCAAAAACTTAAGGTTATATCAATAAAAGATGTGAACGATGAGATGTGATGTGATGTGTATGCTGATCGTAATTATGTAACCACTAAAAATTAGTAAGATTATAAATGGATAAATCAGAAGACTGTACTCATTACTGAAACTTATCAAGGAATAACTTAGATCCAAATTTAGTGCTTCCTATAAATTTTTTTATAAAATTTTGAATTTCATTCCTTTTAATTCCAAAGGTATGCAAAAAGTTTTGTGTTAAAAAGTTTTTTTACTGTAAGTTGCTGTGGCTGTTTAAAAAAAATTTTTCTTTTAACATTAAATATATTTTCATTTTCAGTTCTTCTCATACGGGTACTGTTGTCGTTTATTATAATCATGTCTACTGTATCAAATACCTGCGTAGCATTTTATTTTCCTGGGATCAATTATTCTGTAAGATTTGCATTTTAATTGTTTATTATAATAAAAATTCATAATTTGATTAATAATAAAAATGAATTGGATTTTTTTTATTTTGATGGATAATTTGCCTAAAAATAAATTTAAGTAAAACAACTTAATTTTATAATAATATAGGGAAATTTATTTACGGAGAATATTGTATTTTGTTGTTTTTGTATCGGTCAAAAATAATTATAAGTCTTCTGTCCAGAAATATTGATAAAATCGTTTTTAGAGAATTTTTTTTATAATTGTTTGTACCCATTTGTCGTTTCTAAGGAATATATATATATATATATATATATATATATATATATATATATATATATATATGAAAAAGAAATTACGAAGTTTCTATTTCATTTATTTTTTTTGTTTTTCAGCTTCGGTTGGTGGAGTTTTTGGACTTTGCATGGGAGGATCAATTATAAGCATCCTAGAATTATTATTTCTCATTATAAAGATGTTACAGACGGCAAAATTTAATATTAAAAGAGAAAATATTAAATATTGTTCCAAAAAAGTACAAAACAGGGAAAAAGTCGCTCAAACAAAACCTAGTAGATTATTCGTTGTAAGAGTTACAGACAATTGTACGAAGAATTATCAACCAACTTATCCGAAAGACTTTTTAATGTCCCGGTTTTGACTAAAATATCCTAAATTTAAATTGTATTTTGGTATTTAATATTATCTTAATGAATTTATATAACTGTATTTACATTCGCCATAACATGACTATCTTTTCCATAACCTCTGTGAAATATAGAGAAGACCAAGGAGAACCATCAAATTTGTGTGAAACTAACTAATTAATCTCATTGAAATAATAATAAATCGTTGTTAAAGAAGTTAAAAAATTTAAATTCAACTTTAATGAATTTTTTTACAATAATTTGAAAGAATTATTAACTTACTGAAAATATTTTGCATTTAGATAATTCATTAATTTGGTTGGCATGGCCCGAGTTATACATAATATATTTTATGACTGTTTCAAATTTTTTTTGCAATTCCATTGAAATGTTACAAAAATTTACAAAAAGGTCAAAAATATACAAAAGCGCTTTTTCTTTTCTATCTTAGCATAATTATTGTATTTTAGTGTGATAAATAAAATGAAACAACTACTAGTCACAATAATACATCAATATTCAGATGCAGTTAAACTTAAATTGCAATTAAAATCTAAACTAAAATTGTATAAATAAATATAATAGTATCCATTTTTTTTGTAAAATATTTACTTAATTTGGCATTTCGTAAGTTCAATAGTATACATTCCTTATTATTTAAACCAATAAAACATCGACATATTTATACAGCATCATGATAATCCCATATGTTTAATTAATTTGAAGGAACAAAAATGTTTATATCTAAGATTAATTATTTATTCGTTTGCTTTACCACACATACAAATTGTACAATATTATTGCTATACGAATAATTTTTCCATTAAATCATAATACTGTACCTTAAGATATTAATGTTGTTGTACACTACGAGAGGACTATTTGTGAGACATTATGAAGCAATTAATTTTTGCAATCCATTTAAATAAAAAAAAAATTGAAAGTACGAATATGGGTAGGGAACAGGGACAAAGAATATAATTGGTATTAAATGAAAGACTGTCATTAATCAATCTTCAGTACGTCAAAATAATAAACATTTTCAGAAATATACAAGTAAAATTTCATAAAAGCCTTCATATTTTTCAAAGTTAGACATAAATTGAATACATAATTTTGAAGACTTTCTAAATTTCTTCCATAAAACTTCAAAATGTTAATATAGCAAATATCTTCATAAACATCTAAAGAAAATTTCGAAA
This sequence comes from Druceiella hillmani, assembly GCA_039881145.1. Taxonomy (NCBI): domain Eukaryota; kingdom Metazoa; phylum Arthropoda; class Insecta; order Lepidoptera; family Hepialidae; genus Druceiella; species Druceiella hillmani. The sequence goes on along the minus strand of JAYKKI010000066.1, from coordinate 12,647,304 downwards.
ACTGGAATGGATTTTTATGACGCTTTAGAAAATAATTTTTTTTGAAAATTGCTTACTTGTTCTTCCTATTTCTATCCTATTTTAAGTGATAAGTACCTAATATTTTGGACGATTTGCATATATAAATAATATTATAAAAATAAATCTATATCCACGTTTTCATTAATGTTTGCTCATGATTTTAACTTTTTTTTGTCTTTTACATATACGGCGATTAAGAATTAAAGGTCTCATAAACTTTGTATTTATTTTTCAAATCCATTTAAAATTTAGAGAAATTTATTGTGGGTTTGCATATTAAATATTGCAAGTAATCCGATGAACTAATTGTAATGACTCTATCTGTATAAATATTAGATAAATTATTATCATCTATGTATTTCCCAAAAGCGTTGATTTTATCGCTACTAAATTTACATAATAAAATGAGTAAAAAACTTTGTTATGAAAATTTATCTATTTTATATAGATCCTCCATGATTTCTTTTTGCACAATTTGTGACATCATTGGGTTGATTATATTTTGTCAAAATTTAATAAAGAAGATTTCTTTTAATGCCGGTAATTAATTCCTTACAACGCATCAATCACATAATTTTAACATTGTATCAATGCTATCAATAGACTAAAAATCTGTAACTGAATTTATTTAAATGGAAAAAAAATATGCATTAAGATGTTGCATTATCTATCATACTATCATTGGTTGTTTAGAGTGTGTTTATGAAAGAAATCGCAAAAAATGCAAGATGTATTTTCTTCATTTCTACATTGCTCTCCTCAAAATCATGATGCTAGTCATTTAGATCAAATAAGATAATACATCAAATTAAGTCTCTCAACTTATCACACAGAGAGGAAAATTCTTAATCGAAGTAAAACACAAAAAATGTGACTACGTAAAATGTAACTTTAGTGCAGTCACATTTTTTGTGTTTTTAGTTAGATTGAGTATTTTTCTCAAGAATCAGTGCAAGCAGTACTTTCAACTTCAGGTTTTAAGACACAGTGGGAAATAAATTCGAATTGATTAAAAAAATTATATTATACAAATTAAATGTGATAATTTAAAATAAAATAAAAAAATAGAAAAAGACTGTACAATTTGAACAGCATTAAATGATAACAACAATTTATAACGTGCATAAAAATTAACTACAAAAAATAAAGGAATTGAAAATTACATTAACTAATTTTATTAACAGATTGATCCTAAAGAATATTAAATAAAGACAGTTTGTATTGGGATGACTCGGTGAATCGGTCGAAAGAATAGAATAGAATGTCGCAATCATAATAAATTCTGCGCTGTGGCGCTCGGATACCGGCATTAGTAAGAGCCGTGGGAAGATAAAAGAGGGCAGATCAGCTGATTACTCGACTACAATTATCTCGCAATGGCTGAATAACTATTGAACGTGACAAATATTGAGATTAAGATACTATAGATTCCAGTTCAAGATGTCTCCTATGTAGCTTCTTGTATTTAAACAGCAATATCGTTTTAGAGTGGTCACATTTTGGGCGTCTTGAATCGGTGTTGCAATGTACCATCCGTCTTTTTACCAGCTCAATAATTACATAATATTTAGTATAGTGAAACAAATAGTAATCCAGATTACAAGTTACTCTAGTTGAAACCGGGTAACAGTTGTGTCACGAGATATGATGTTTTCTCATCTCCCTAAAGAGTTTTGGCAATTCTCAATATGGGAGTCATTAAACCATAGATTTGTGTGGTAATCTGCTCCACGTGAGTGTCAAAGTGTCATTTGGAATCAAAAACACTTCAAGATCACGTATGTTACGAACGGACTGTAATAAAATACCGCCAATATTATAGGGGTGAGACTGTATCATCATATTTTAGGGGGAGTGATTGGTTCACACTTATTATAAGTTCATTGTGTTTTGCTGGCACAGTAGTACAGAAGTATGTAATTTTGATTTGATATTCTTCAACGGAATTTATTAATTTTATGGATTTTTTTTAGAAATATTTAATATTTTTTTTTGCTAATTAATGATTTGATTACTAAATCCAATGTTATGCGTTTCGACGGCTTTGATCGAACGAATTACATTTTTTTATTGGAACCGTACGAATTTAATTTTTACTTCATGGTCATTTATTATTTGTTTTCGGCCCTTTAACTATATCACGAAATTATATTTCTTTCAGATATATCGCTTTTTCCACTTCATAATTTTTCTAGTTTATATAATTTGCAATATAAACTTTGTAGCCTTTATACACTTAGCATAATTTTTAATATCACAGAAAAGGTTATTTAAAATTTATGCTAAATTATTCTACAAAATTTGAATAGTTCATAAAAATATGTTAATTTTTAACTAATATCCTTAATACATAAACTAGTTTCGCGAAATATATTTAATAGTAACATTTATATCATCATCATATTCTGTATTTTTTTTTTGGTGATATTGTTTCTTTCCAAAGTAAGTTTAGATAACTAGATTTGACATTGTCAAAATATACCTTGTAGGTAATAACATTTTCATCATTTTAATTTTATTTTAAAACGATTTCTTTATATACAAATTGCGTTATATTATTCAATAGTTGTTGCTGTATTTTTTATATGTTCTTGCTGTATTTTTGATCATCCCTCTCGTCTTTATAAATTTAATTTTTTTTTACATATAAAAATGTAATTTTATACATAAAAAATCGTTTCATTTTTTCATTTGCAGCTTTAGGTGTACCTATCTTATGAATTGATAAGGTATTAAATATAATTTCATGTGAAACATATTTGATTTACGGGTTTAAATATCTTTAGGATGTTTGGATTGGGTTTTATTTACGGGGTCCTTTTTTATCAAAACAATTTTAAAAAGAGACATCAATTATTACAGTTTAAGCGATGTTTTATTTACAGAACTTCCGATGTCGTGTCTATTTTCATTACCTTCAATTCTGATGTGTCCTATATTTATCTACAAAGAGAAGCAATATGAAGATATCTATGTACACTAAATGAATATATTTTATATCTATATACGCGGTATACGGGAATAAGTGTCAGACAAAGGAAGACGTTATCCTCTGACTAGAAAATAAATGATTGGCATTAAAGTAAAATTTGAAAGATTACTTTTTTCAGAAAATTTAAAATAATATTCATAATTACTTGTTATCTTTATATATATATATTATGTATATATTTTTTACATACATATATATATATATATACATATATATATATATATATATATATATATGTGTGTATATATATATATACATATTAAAATTTAAAGTATATGGATTTTTTAAAATTTTACTCAAAACGTGGTAAAAGGGGTAAAAAGTTTGTATGAGAGGAAATATTTTTTTATTTATATCAGGAAAATTTAAGTGGAAAAAGTAGAAAGACAATGAACGATGTTTTTTTTTCAATGAGTATATTTCCAGCTTTGAGTCGTAATTTACCTAAATGTATTTTAAATGAGCGAAATGGATTTTACTATCAAATTTAATCAGTCTACAATGAAAACTTCAAAAACTATTACTTAACTAGAAATATTAGAGATATTGATTATAAAAACTATTAGAGCGCAAGGCATAATCTTAATATACTTTCTAGGTCTCATGAATTGGGTTTTATCGAGAATTAAAATGTATTTTTATTTGGATTGATAAAACAATTAGGTTAACTATTGTATGAAAGGTTAACTATTGAATGTCAGTGCGCCACGTACAATAAACACTCTTTCCACGAAAATGTCTTCAATATCGTATCAATCTCGAAGGCAAACACACATAAAGCAATAAACAGACAGAGTTCATTGAGATTAGTATATTGACAGAAGACGAGCTACATAGAGAGGAGTACAATGTTGATAAACTATCGGAGACGATGAACGCACAGCGAGGCGTCAGTCTCGTGCGTTCATCTGTGTTCATCGTCACTGTACTATTTTATTGATATATTAGGAGTGCAAATCGGTTTATTTACGTTCGCTCGTTGTAAATCGGTTTACTTACGTTCAGGCGATATGTTATACAAATAAGTGGACATAAATTCTCATAGAAATAATATTAAACCAAAAGTGTGAATCTATATTTATTTTTCCAAAAAATATTTTATCACGAACAATATCAAGTTTTAATATGGACCCGATTAAAAAATGATTCAAGTATGAAAATAAAAGCAAAATATTTGCTTTTACCTTACTCTGAATAAAATCTTTACGGTAAAATAATTAATAAATTTGTTTAATTTAGATTTGTGAAATTAATTAATTTTATTTTCAAAACAGAAACTTAAAAAGAGGCAATGCAAAACTGTTTTTAATATGCAATAAATGATTTTGTTCTTATTCTTCTTCATAACTACATTTTTATAATAATTTATTAATACAGAGTTATACTAATTTTCTAGTAACAGTGACATATATACTAATTTTCTATCGTTGTGTTGAAAAAAATGTAGATTGGTTTTAATTTTGTATAGTTATATGCTCATTCACCATCACACTTATCGAGAATATCACCCTACATGTATAAAGGTTAAATTTGTGCTTGTTTTTCAGTTTGAGGCAACCTCCAATTATTGTATATAGAATTTACACATAAAATATATTAGAATAAAAGTGAATGTGTAAGATTATAATGATCACATTTCTGTTAAGACGTCTTTATGACAAATTGTTAGTACGAAGATAAGTAAATACAAAAAGCAAATTTTACGACATTATAATTTAGTATTGATGGGCGTCTATTTGCATCATTACAAAGGACTAATGCGTATCTTTAAGATGTTACATGTATGAGAAGCATGAAATGTAACGATCAATTCAAACAACTTGATAAGGATAAGGATCTGGTGTGTAAAATTCGGAAATAATATTTTAAGTAAAGTTGTCTTTTATTTTATGTAAGCAAAAATAATGTTAATATTAATGTCCATTTTACCATGTTATATATTAGCCGAGATTGATTTAATAACACTTGTAAAATGTTATTAGAAGTCAAAATTTTAATACTGAATTATGTGTGTTATGACGAGTTTCTAATATATTTGAATATATACAAGTTTGTAAAGGTTCAGGATAGCCATTTAATTTAATTTCAAAACATATTTCTACAAAATGATTCAATCATGAATTTCTACTAAATTAACGCCAAATATATTCAATATTTCAAAACATATTAAAAAATGAAACAATTTTGTTTGTTAAAACGTTTGAAATTATATCATCGAAATCGAAATGTTAATCAAGAATAAGGCGAAATTAAATCTAAGGATAAATAAAAAATATCGAGTAAAAGCAGCATAAAATTGTAGTAGTAACATTTTTAACATTTTGCATTCACACTTCTATCTTTAAAAATAAAACAAAAGAATAATTTGTTAACATTTTTAGTACCAAGATTACCAGAGGTGTAAAGCTATTTATATATATATATATATATATATATATATATATATATATATATATATATATATATATAGATAGGCCAAACCGTCAAGATGACGGCACTTTCAAATTTCAATAATGAGTTTAAAAAAAATCTTGATGGCGTTTATTAGTCGCAATTGCTTATATGGCTAAAATACACGTTCTTATTATGTTGCTCGAAATCTGTTTCTAAATGCAAATTATATGCTAGAGTGAGTTCAAATTTATGCTTTCAAGTTATTTCCCTTAATCTGCTACTTAATATGCAAAATATTAATGAAAAACGGTATAAACTTACAAAACAACGATTTCGTTTTTATTTTTATAACCTCAGTACGTTTAAGTTTTGTAAAATTAGGATGAGCCCTTCATTTTATTAAAACCTTTATTGTAGCAAATAAATATTCTTATTAGCGTTACTGTCATAAATCAATTTCGTTTTATTTTTAAACATTCTCATAGTAGTACCATTTGCTATAAATTTATCATAGTTATCATAAATCTATCCGATTTGTCACCTTCTACTTTCAATTTTTCATAACATAAATATACCAGTTAAGCACCAGTTGAAATCGCACTATGAGGGTATGGTGAATGTATGGTATATACACGGTGTCCGGGAATATATATTGGACAAAGAAAGATGAACGACGAAATAGCCGTCGGCTATAAGCACTTCGCGGTGGAAAAAGCGGTAGTGGAAGTTAATAAATAATCTTATAATCTTTAATATTTGATATTCGATCTTAATTTCAAGCCGCTATACGTTTTTATATACAAGCCTTAAATATACATATACATCTATTTTTTTGTTCTCCCAAGACCTGTAATATAATTCACACAATATTGTGTTTTTCCATTTTACCATGCCTCAAAAATCATAATTGCTTTTAACATGGAATACATTTTGAATTCGAAGATATACATATTACTTACCGCAATATCCAAATAGAAATATTATTTAAAAAACACTATCATTATTTTTAAAAAATTTACGTATATTGATTACATTGCTTGCTTAATAAATTGATTTAATTAAATATTTTATTAAATTTTTAACTAACCACCCTTTATTATTTTCACTCAAATATCGGATTAAAATAATTGTTGTTTTGCAATATGACTATTTAAAAATTAAATTAGGAGGTTCAACACTTTTATTGTGAGTAAGAAAGACATTTTAAGTATAATGTATTAATTATAAATAAAAGAGAATTAAGTTAAGTAAATATTCACGAAAAGATGGTTAGTTCGGTTTATAAAGTTTCACCGAGGGCATCATTAGCACGAGCGATTTCTAGCTAACGCCCAGTACTTTTATTATTTACTTAATTATATTACCATTTAAAAGATTAAATATAAATACAATATTCGCAACAGTTACGCAAAGCATAAATCTGCAATAGAATGACCCACAGGTTTAATTGGACCTACAGATAAAAAAAAATACATATTTCATGCATATATTGTTAAATAGAAATTATAAGAAGAAATGAAGAGAAAGTTCAAGTTTTGCTCAACACCTAGCATCAGTATTCCAACCCCATGATATTCAAACTAGTACTGGACCAACTACAGTGTTTCTATTAGTAATAACAATCAAACCAATAACTCTAATAGAAGTAGCACAAAAAATCTAAACCCTAAAAAAGCACCTGGCATTAATGAAATATCTCTTGTCTATTTAAGAATTATCGCACAAGTTATTATCAAGCTAACATGCCTATTTAACGCTTGTTGTTGGTTAAAACGTGTTCCAAAATGCTTCGAAATAACGAAAATAATCATATTCAAAAAAACATGGTAAACCAGCGTAACAGATCACATCGTGAGACCAATATCACTGCCCTCAACATCCAAATTGTTTGAGAAATTAATACTGAAATTATTTAAACCACTCGTGAATGTCTCGGATTTAAACTTTGGATTTAGAAATAAACATGCAATCATCGACCAAGTTCATAGAGTAATAACTATAATCAAACAGGAAGAAAGAAAATATTGGCCCGCAATGTTCCTGGACATCTCAAGGCTTTTGACAGAGTTTGGCACGAAGATCTCGTTCAAAAATATGAGCAAATTGTTACCTGCGAACTATTGTTAATTACTTAAATCCCATCTATCTAAAAAAAGGTAGAGAGTGTAGCCTGGGAAGCGTATCCAGCCCAGGAATGTGTACTGCAAGTAAGTGCCTTAAGACCTCTTCTCCAGATTTCTATACCGTAGATAGGTGTACCGTTGATACTCCCAATACAGAAAAAAATTTCATATGCACCTTTGTTGATGATACTGTAGTAATGACAACTGCAGACACGCAAAGCTAAGCCACCAAAAATTTACAAGAAGTACTTGACAAAATCAATAGATGGGCATTTTATTGGAAAATCAAATTCATTAAGTCTGAATTCATTCATGTCACATTTACATTGCGATGAACAAACAGTAATTCACACATTTCTCTTAACGGAATTTAAGTCCGGCAAGAAGATAAAGTAAAATATCAGGGACTAAAAACAAGTAAAAGCTGACCAAATCATATTGGAACAATGACAAATGTTGTGGTTGGTTGGCCATAATTCCAAGCTTAACTTCTACTATAAGCGACTAAATAACCTTTCTATCGTCAAACCGATTTGAACGTATGGTATCTAGCTTCGGGAATGTATCTAGCAGTCTAATCGTAATGTAATCCAATGAAGCCAAAGCAAGGTTTTGCGAATTATTACCAATGCATATTGTTATGTAACCAATAAAGAAATTCACAATGACTCAGACATAAAATGGATTGACGAAGATATCCAAGAATAGGCTATTAAATACAAAAAACGAATCTCTAACTATTCCAACGTAGAAGCTATTCGACTTTTGGATATTACCCATAAACTGAGAAGGCAAAAATGTATTAAATCTCACGAATTAACTTCATGAATAAACTAAATTTACTTAGGACCTGAATATTGCCTGAATAGGTGAATGGAGATGGTTTTGAAACTTGGTGAAAGTAAATTTGAAACCACTACTCAAATCTTCGGTTTAGCTTATTAATATAATATTAATAAATTAATGACAAAACGAGCAATCAAATTATTTAAGTTGAGAATGTTGGGTAATAATATTAATATATCTGTATAAAATCCTATTAATGTGAGTTCTATTAATATTTAACTAAGTGGTTTCATCATGAGGAATGTGATATTTTCAGTGACTTGCTTATTTTATTTACTGATTTGTTTTAATTACATCAACGTTGAAGAATTTGTGAATTTTTATTTAAACAATGAATGTTCAATCTTCATGAATTTTCTGTGCTTCACAAAGTTTGTTTATGGTTTAATATTATAGTCCTTCCTTAAATTTATATAACCGATTTAAGATTGTTTCAAGGTATAATAATATTACACAAATTCTTCGTTGCACTTTTTATAAAACATGCGTCTAAGTTAGACATCTAAAGAATACAGCCAACCTATTGTTACTTTCACAGCTTTGTAATTTTAGCATTTTTCGATGCATTTGCAGATGAAACAAAATATCTGCTTTGGTTTTTATCTAAAGAGAAATAACGCAAGAGTTTTAAAAAAAGAAACTCAAATGCGCTAAAAAGAATCTAGTTACTTAAAAAGTTGCTTAAAAAACTAATAACCAAAAAAACTTAAATAATAACAGAAAAAAAGAAAATTCTGTTTAGAACTTAATGAAATAATTTTATCATTATTTTGGATCATGAAATTTAGACAATACAACTTACATTTCAGTTAATGAGTAAAGTTGTGTATATTTATATTATACATTTTTTTCGTATTAAGTCAAAAATTACTGAATATGTACCCTAACTATTGTGCGTTGCAATAAAAAATTGAAGCTACTAAAAAACGTCTTTATTACATACAAATAGCCATGAGACAAAATATCACTATTAGCTTTAGGCTGCGGCCGAACAAATGCATCGCATCCATCGTTGAACGGTGCGTTCAGATATACATGTGCGAGATGTGTGATCTTCGAGAATGCCGCTCAAGCTTGAGGCATCGCTTGACGCGACGCATTTCAGGGCCTTGTACGGAACGAAGCGTTACTCGACGCCAAGTGTAATTCATGAAAACTATGTTTATTTGCTTGCAGTGTGGAATTGAAGATGTAATTGAACAGAAATATGTCTATTACAATAGGCGTAAAATGAATGACATCGGCGATTTAAATATAGAGGAAAATGTCCTTTTAAATATTTATTTATATAGTATTAGAAGTAACCAAGTTTTTTAGCGAAGCAACTAGATAAATTTGATGAGAAAAAAATTCCATAGAAGTTTTTGATCGTATTTTAAAAAGAATTAATCATCTTCTAAGTGCACCTAACGGTAATATCTTCTAAGTGAACCTAATGACAAATTGTAATTTGTCTACATAAAAAGCTGCTTATAACTTTAAAGTAATAAATCATTTTATTTGGTTAAACAAAACATATATTCAAGCATTTTATATTTTAGAATAAAACTAGGAAAAAAATGAAACCAGTACTTTAAGTAATTTTTTCTTTCAAAGCTATTAAATTTTGTCGCAATTTCGATTGATCAGAAACTCTTTATAATTTTGTGACTGATTTGATATTCCATCAAATAATGTGATATTTTGATTCGCATACAGGAGCGATATTATCAGTTTGGTGAAGTATTGAGGTCCACAACTTTCATAGTCTTTGCTAAAATTTACAAAACATGGCATATTCCTTTTGTGCTGTTATTTCCAAAATAAAGTCATTAATACTGTGACTGAAACAACGTTTATTTACATTAGAAAGTTTATTACATTAGGTAAAAGGATCATAAAAATATATGATCCTCATCCCTTCGAACTTTAACATTTTTTCCTATTGAGATTTGACTTCAGTAAAATGACCTGTTCTCTTTTAAAGCAGCTGCATGTATCGGTTGTCGCAACAGATTTAATGAAGATTGAGATGGTGACAGAATTGTGGTGCAATTTAAGTGTTATTTGACTGCCGGGGGATAGAAACTGATTGACGACTGTACACAATCTATTTCAATGATATTCGATATTCAAATTGTCATCCATAGACATAGTTGTCGCAATAGATAAATTTTCCGTCATTATATCGGGCATAATGTTGTCTTTAAGCAAAGTCAATAGATTATAATATTTCTATTGAGAGACAATACGATGTGCCCAAAGTATATTTCTCACCTGATATTTTATCTGCACCAAATCCGTCAATTGTTTTTTCGTCAATTGTTTATCGCTGCACCAAATCCGTCAATTGTTTTTTCTTCGATTCCCTTCTATAATTATCTCTTAACTGATTCCATTTCTTCTTGATTATTCAACAAAAATGAACAGTAAATACAATTAATATGTTTATTGGACCTAATGGCTTTTATTTTCAGATATTATATGATGAAATAGCATTTTTCATTGCAGTTTTTTCGGCACTAAGGCAAATATTCGGACACAAGTTTATACATTTTGTATGAGTAATGCAACAATATCAAGAATGATAATACAGATTTGTTCCGCTTTATGGACGGAGTCAGTGAATATTCGTATGCTACAATCAACTGTAGGATTTTAAAAATATGGTTAACAACTATTTATCATTGTGGAATTTTCATAACTGTAGCAGTTCAGTTGATGGAAAATATTGTGAAGCGAGTGTGCGTCTAACACATGTTCAAGATTTTGTAATTACAAAGAGTAATTTTCTTATTAATTTTCGAAGAGTAAAAACCAAAGATTAATTTTCTTAGTAATTTTTGTAATTATAACGAGTAATTACCAATTGTGGTAGGTACACATAAAATATTTCTTTTATTGAGGACGCTGAAGTGATAAAGAAACGTTTATAAAACTTATCAAGTAAAAAAAATATATCGGACACATCGCATTGTCTTCCATATATATTCCACTCTAAAAATAAATTTATTACGTACATTTCTGTCTATAAATTTAAATTCTGACCAGACTTATTTCAATAATTACGTTACGTTATTGCTAATGTGTAAAAAAAATAACATATTAGCAGCAATATAATGAGTTTAATGATGCCTTCCTCTTTTTCTGTTCACAGAAAATTTGTACAAGTTTTGTATTTTTAAGTAGTTTGATTTTTTCGACTTAGTGCCTTTTTTATTAAACGTTTAACATGCAAATATAAAAACGAAAAGTTAAATACTAAATATCAAAAGAACCTACATAAAGAAGCATAAAATGAAAAAAAAATGAATAAGAATATAAAATGGATTTTTTTAAATAATTATGGGAAGAATGTATTAACCGACTGTACGAAAAAAGGGAAATAACCATTTTTTTGTGTATTCTTTCATATTTACTCGGTATTTTTGTTATATTTTTCAATGAGTTTCTTATGGAATAGTTATTTAAAGTTGCTGTAATTTTTTGAAAAACGTTTTATTTTCAAAAATAAGTAGTTTTATATTGCACGTTAATTACGAACCGATGAAAATATAATAAAGTTATTTAAATTTGTTCGGATTATTGGCATAAAAAATATCATCTCCTTAATGTGGATGACACATTACGTGCAAACTTATTTGAATTGACTTTTCTGTAAAATGAGTATTGATTAAGCTATTAGCCTATTTTTTCGGCAAGTTGTAAAAATTAATTTTAGTGTTTAGTTGGATTATTTAGAACAATTTGTTAGTAATATATAGGTTTCTTCTTCAACCATAATTGAGACTTACGTCACAATGGTTTATAAAAAATATACAAGTTAAAATACACAAGCATAGAGAAGTTATAAAGTATTGATTTATTGCTGTGCAAAGAGGATATTTTAATTTATTACTTTCCGTGAAAGGCGAATATATATGTATAGATGGACATATAATAATGAATTGGTAAATATTAGCTTATGGGTAGTTTGTAAGTGTTTGGGAGTTTATGTGAAAAGAAACCGTAGAAAAAAAAACTACTATTAATTGTAGGGATTTTTAATGTCGTACAATCAATTCTTCGTAATGGAGAGCTCGACCTTTAAATGTGTGTTGTTTAGCATATTATATACCTAGAGCAAAGTAATGTTGAATATATTTGGCGTTAATTGTACCAAGTAATGTGTTTAATACACGGAACCAAATATGATTTCGCGACAAGGTCGAGCCGTTCTTTAAGTAGTTACGAGCACAATAAGTTATGATACATAAGGTAGTACTGTGAAAAAATCAATTTATTTTTGGTGAACTCAATAGCATTTCATTTTTAATGTTTTTGTTCTTTATCAACATTTTAATGCGTGAGAAAAGTGTTTGTAGTATTTCACCACTGTCTAAACGCTTGTCATATTTTAATGGAGTTATAATTATTAATACTATTCTTCTGTGGTCGCTTTGAATATTTGGTGAGTAAGACTGCTTTTTGTCATACTGTTTTTTTATTGCCATAAAAGTTCTATTTAAATTCATTCAATGGTCGTAAGTTCGTGTACGTTTTTAAGTTAATTCGTTGTGGTATTTTGTATCTGACAATTAAGGTGTTAATTTGAATTTAAAATAATTAGATCAGAAATTATATTCCTAATTTAAGGCATAATTTATTGAATATATTTGGCGTTAATTTTGTAGAGATTCATTATTCACAATTAAATGAAACTACGGGATATAGCATTATAGCTCACCTGAAGATGTGATACATTGAAATCTAGGTCGTGGTAAAGAACTTAAAGAAAGTAGAAATAATACTACATCACGTAGTTTCATTTAATTGGAATTAATTTATGTTTTTAGACGTTTGGAGATAGAGCAAGTTTTAAATAAATATTCATAAATTTATAGAAATATTAAAATTTAATTAACACAAATTCCCTGGAAATGGCTCTCCTTAAAGGAACAGGAAAACATTGTCCTAAAAATGTTAATAAATTTCTTGGTACGGCAATGTTTCTATTATCGGATTGACAATATTTATTTATTTCGTTTTTTTCCTGACTAATGGTAATTAAATAGATTACAGACGATATAAATATTACAAGAACTAGCAAATTTGTTATGTAATAATCCTTTATATTATATTTTATATCAAAATCCATTGTAAAACATCACGTTTTTGTAATTAAAAAGGGTGTATGTTATCTGCTCAAATTGAGTCTAAGAATTGGTACATGTTATCTGCTCAAATTGAGTCTAAGAATTGCCATCTATACTCTTTTGACACAAAATCATATTTCTCCCTACGTCTTACGCAGTCTGTTAGGAATTAAATATATTTATTATATATGAAAATATAATTTTTTTTAACTTGGATTGGTGTTTTACAAATCAATCGTTATTGTTTTGTTATATGTAGGCCATCTATACTCTTTTGACACAAAATCATATTTTTCCCTACATCTTACGCAGTCTGTTATGAATTAAATATATGTTTTATAGATATTTATCGGTTAATGTGTTTTATAGCCGACTTTATAAAAAAATTGCTATAACTACAGAAAGATAAACACGTGAATGATGGTATAACTTTTTTTTAAATTTTTGTTATGGAACCTTCAAAACGAACAAATTTTGTACGAGTCAGTTATTTATTTAATACATGACTTTATATCAAATGTTTTTAGTGGACAAAACGTAAACAAAAAAGCGAATTATGTTCTGCATTTGAAGATAAATTGAATCGATTTTATTTTTCGCGCTTACACCCAGATTTCGATTTATCTCCATTATTTTCAAAAACTAAACGTTTCAGGTTCTAATAAAAAAAAATAAATTTGTCATTTTATTTATAAGGTTTGCCATCCGACTTTGCTTGAAAGGAAATAAAGGTTTCCTCAGTTATCGCTACGGTATCTCTTCAGAGAATACTTTAGAACGTCATAATGAAATTAATAATTAGTTTTGCAGAAAATTATGTTCATAAGCATAATAGATAAATTGCATGACTTTGTACTGAATAATTGTTCAAATCAACAATCTATTGCAAAATTAAAAAATATTTAATTCTAGTAAGGATTTTTAACATTACTTTTTATTTTTTCATACTATAGTTTTACACTTAAAAATATTAGTTATCCACATAAAAAAACTTAAAAGCACACATCAATATAACTACGACAGGTATTACTTAACTTTTTTACTGCCTTTTATTCAAAATAGTCAATAACAATGGTATTTCAAATTTTATTGTAATTCCTTTCAAAATATGTCAATATTGATCCTTTGTTGCGAGGTTGCAAAGAGAACTAGGTTATATATTAATAGATATATTTACATAAATTATATATCACTTCAATACATTCGAAATAAATTCAATTGAACGCGTTTAATGTTTTAAGGTCTTGAAATTTTTTTTAAATTATTTAAGACAGCGATTTACAAATTTTGGGGTAGAGGGACTAAAACGTTGTGAAAGTTGAAAAACTTCAAAACGAATGTTCGATTCTTTGCCTTCGCCTTCCTTCCTAGCTTCATACACGGTGTCCGGGAATATGTGTCGGCAAAGAAATGCATTATTCGTCGTCTGAAAAATAGTTAATTGTCGTTAAAATAAAATTAAAAGCATGACTTTTTTTAAATAATATTCATAATGATTTGTCATGTTTTTCGTACATACGATACTTGTGCATTATTTAGCGCGCTCAGGGGAAGAACCCGTGAACAGCTGCGAAGACATCGAGCTGTCCAAGTAAGCACCGGGCTCCAGATAAGTACTGAGTGTGTTAAAAAGAGATATATGGAATATTTTTTAGCACTCAGTTAGAGAAAGGTGTGTTTTACGTTTTATTTCAACGACAATTTATTCCTTTATAGCAAACGAAGAGCTTTACTCTTTGTTCGACACTTATTACTGGACACCGTGTGCATACCTGACATTTTATTAAAACTTAAAATGGACTGTAGTAATATTATTTATTTTGTATATTATATATTATTTATTAGTATTTGAAAACGGGTTTAATCTTTGAGTTACACTTTCAGTTTTGTATCGTTAGTGGTTAGTGTAGAACCGCTGTTGCAGTAAAGAGCCTCCTCCAAAGACCTACTTTGTAGTCGGTATCTCATCATTCTTCTCTGCGTTCTTCCATCTACTTCCACTATGTCGTCGCTCCATCTTATATAAGATCTTCCTCACCTACGTTTTATGTCTAACGAGTACCAGTTTATTGAGGCTGTAGATTATCCTTCGTCTGTAGTTCTTTTTATGTGTTCAGTCTTTTGCCATTTTTTTTTTCTAGACAAAAGCGAAGAATATGTATTTGACTTACATATTCTTCGCTTTTGTCTTTTTCTCATGGCGATGTTTTTTATACGACCGAGTTTTAGACTGATAGAGTTTCTTTTTATAACGTCGAGTCATACTAATATTTTGTCGAGAGTTCTCTTTGTAAGTGACCAGAGTTGGTAAGCGTAAATTAAGCACAGCACGAAATATGATTCCATTGTTATTGTTTTTACTTTTATCTGTAGTTTAGATTTGAACGCTTTCTTTATTGACCAGTGTTTGGACCACATATTTTTTACCCGTCTATTTCTTTCTCCATGCAAGCTTTGAACAATGTAAGATATCGAAAACATATATAGTCCTTTGTAAATACTATAGACATTTTTTTGTAAAACTAGTAAAATCGATTAAATAGAGAAGGTGAAACGTATTTTAAAGCGCCGAGCCGACAGGCAGGTAGTGGCAAGTGACTCTTCGAACAAGAGGCGTGGACTTATTTTGTGATTCAATTGTTTGTGTTTTTGGGTATGCGCCGACAATAAAATTCAATGAATAGAATTAGAAGCAATGAATATTCCATTGATCGAGGAAGATCAACACTACAGGCCTGGTATCGATGATTCCATGTAAGTTGACAAATTTCATGATTTATTCATTCCCATTTCAAACGCGTTTTCTCAAAACCACGTTTTTTAAATCGGTACCTAAAATTTCTCGAAAGCCAATGAACCGATTGCCTTGAGGTTTTTTTGCTTATTCTATACACTATTATCTAGTACTTGTCATAGGATTTTTTTTCCGTTACTTAGTTTACTTAGTTTATAGGCAAAGTAATAATTAATTTTTGATCCGAAAATCACCCTTTATGTTCAAATGTTCGCCATTTTGTCATGAATCGATGTTTTCAAAATTGGCTATGACAAGATTAGATTATAGTATCTATTTAAATAATCTTTTTAGTTTTTTCTTTTCAGAAGATTTTGAAGAAACGCCCACTGGGGTACGGTGTACGCAGTTTTTTTTAAGGTGTTCCAAGTATCATCCAATATCCTTGTACATTTTTGCTATTTTTAACTAAAAAGAAAATAAAAATTTTTTTTAATGTATATATTTTAGATAGTTTTAATGTATATATTTTATAGTATAGTAGATAGTTTTAATGTATATATTTTAGAAGAATACTGAAGATTAGTTTTTTATGGTAAAAGAGTAGCCTATATTGCAGCTCACACCAATAGTGCACCAAAAAAAAATTATTCGTTTCAGAAAGTTGGGCCATCAGAAAAAACGTGAAGTAACACATAAGTACTTTTTTCAAATAACTGGTAGCGCAATTTCTATACGCAAAGCATGTTTATGTTACTCTAGTAAGCAAAAAGGACACAACCACATACAAAGACGTCAGAAGAGATAGAAGGTGTCAAAAATCATCTACTTTCATTTTCATCATTCGAAAGCCACTAGACTTGAAGTACGAACGACCAGAAATATTTACAATCTAATCTCAACCTTCGGATTATATATGATCTCTACATGTGATTTATTGACAATGAAAATAAAGACAGCAGTTAGTGATCGTGATAAAACTGCACTTAAAATTAAATTGGAAGACCATCAATCCAGAGCAGATACGGCATATAACATGAAAAAAAATAGACAAGGAAGATTGAATATATTTGGCGTTAATTTTGTAGAAATTCATTATTCACAATTAAATGAAAGTACGTGATGTAGTATTATTTCTACTTTCTTTAATTTCTTTACCACGACCTAGGTTTCGTTGTATCAAATCTGTGCTAATATCCCATCTGAAGATGTTGTAATACAACGAAACCTAGGCCGTGGTAAAGAAATTAAAGAAAGTAGAAATAATACTACATCACGTACTTTCATTTAATTGAGAGACAAAGAAAAATCAAAAACAATTGAAGGAAAGGCATTTTATACGTTTAACCTACATCAATGTTTACCAACACCTTTTCTTTGGTCTTCAGTTGTGTTTTATAAAAGGCAGTTGTGGACATACAATCTTACTATTCATGATGGTACTTCAGGAAAATTCAAACACTATATGTGACATGAAGGCTTAAACCAGGCCCTAATTAAAGAACAAAATAAAAAAAGCCACCCACATGACTGGTATCAGCTCGATCGACCCACAGGCAAAAAGAACAAATAGCAAGTGTGTGAAATGAAGAAATAAAACTTTTATGAGTTTTCCAAACTCTTCAATAACCAACTAGTCTTGAAGGAAAAGAATAAAAATGATTTGGCAGTCAAGTGGCAATGGAAAGTGATTGCAATATGTTTACTTATTATTATTACATACGATATGATGCTAACGAGTCAAGGAAAATCAAATATAAGAAAAACCTGACTGACGATAACTTTGATGTAATCAACTTTAGACGTCGTATAAAATTTTGTATTCTTTCTGTACCTCACAAATATAATTCACAGCTGCACAATTCCATCTCCACTCAAAATCGTTACGATGCTGTTCTGAACTCTGCATATTTATCAATCGATCACTACCATGTCGAGCTAAAGCAACGTAATAGTTCAGTTGGTATTTTAAATTTTTATTAAGGAAATTAATTCTCTGAAATTGTAATTTATACGGGTACAAGAATATTTATTATTTGCGTTTAATGGAAGAAAATAATAAAGTGTACACATGGTTACAATATCGAAATTTGAAATAAATTATGGAAGGTAGAGGAGTGAAGTTTGAAAAAACAGGATTTAATTATATATTACACCATAGGATTCTAATTTTCCAAGAGGAACCAGGTTCTCAAAGCAAGTTATGATTCCCATTGGTCAAAATTATTGTGTGGATTTAAATCTCCAGGAATCCCAGGACTGTAAAGCTTCTGAAGACTATACGTTTAATAAGTAAGTGGTTCGGTGCCTTAAATTTCAAATATAAAGGTGCTTCTACCCTTAAGGGCGTTAATAAATAATAATGAAGACAATATTTCCTGTGTTCCTATATTATACCTATTGGATTTAATTAAAAATAAAATTTCTAAATATGAAACTTTTAAAATGCTTTAATTGCATTTTATTCTATAAAAGACAAAAAAAATTACGATTTGTCAGTTTATTTGGTAAAACAGAATTATGGGCCGTCTAGACTTAGTTATGGTAATTTTTCGTAAATAAAAATTACTGATTTGTGGAGTACGTGCCCATTAAAAAATATTCCCAAATTTGTTTTTATTCATAACTACACTATTGTTTTTAAATTAAATAACCTAAAGGAAATAAAATTTCTCAAGGCACGCAAAATGCCAAACATATTACTTAATAATTGAGAGTCTGAAGACAGGTGGTACACTAGTAATGAATATGATCCAAAACCCATTCTACTACATCATACTCGAGGGCATTACACCAAAATCGTGAACCAGAGGTATTATATTACTGTTCGTCAAAAAGTGCAATGATACCCTGCTGAAAAATTGTGTCTATAATCCTTCACTCCTCAGAGCCACGTTTATAAGCCGTTTTCAAGGGTTATCACCAAATCAATTTGCCCGTTAGTTTGATTTTCCTAATAAATAATGTTTCCAAAAAGACTTCATTAGCATAGGTCACATTTACATACTACACCAGATTATGCAGCGTTGAGGTAGTAGAATCAGCCGCCATGTCAAGCGTTTGCGGGGTATGAACATTTTTTGTGATTCTGTACCAATCTGGGTAATACTTCGGTCTGTACAACTATATTTACTACCAATATATTCAAGTTTTGATAGTCTTTTTATTTGTACAATAACAATACCATGTCAGTCTAACTATAGGGATAGAATAATAAACTAATTCAATTACAGAAAAGTGTTAGACAAGGAGACATGATTTCTTAAAAATTCTTTACCATAGCATGGAAGGTGGTCTTAAAGACCTTAGACTGGACAACGTTCGGCATCAATATTAATGAATAATCCAGTACATCATTAGATTTGCTAACGATGTACAGGATATGGCAGGAACCTAAACTGATTTTCCCGATAGGTAGGTTTAAAATTTATACTAACAAGTTAAGGATGTATGATGTTCATATCGCGCCTATATGGTCTTATTTTAGGCAAACTGTCCGTTTAGTAAATTCAACATCAAAAAATAGATCAACCAGAGAAAACTTGGCTGGTCAGCGTTCAGAAACTATACGGTATATTCTCATCGAAAATACCCCAGGAACTAAAGTAAAAGTCTTCGATCGGTTTCCGCTGCGAGTGGTGAGATAATAAATTGCTGCTTCTTACTGCTAGATTCATGAAAAGACTTAAAGTCACGCAGCGAACCATTGAAAAGGCTATGCTCGAAGTTTCTTTATCAGACAAAATACGTAATGAGGGGATCTATAGGAGAACTTAGGTCACTGATATAACTTGTAGGATTGGCTGGCTGAGGTAGCAACGGAAAGGCCATATAGCGTGTAGAACTACGACTGTTAGGGAAGGAAGGTTTTTGTATGACGACCAGATATCAGAATACTTACAATGGATATCCGCTAGACGGATATATGATTTAATAAAAGTCGCAAAAATTCGTTAGATGTAAATGGATAAAAACAATTGCAGGACAGTCAATATATATCCAGGACACAGTATCAACTGTGTCCTGGATATATATTGACGAGATATAGGATATATAATGGCGTATGCATATGCTTGCGTTTATATTTATGTTTATAGGAGTACACAAGAGTGTAGCTAATGACTAGTTTTGTTTTAGTCATCAAGGAAAATATTGCTGTTAATTACCCTTTCAAATATTAAATTACTTTTCCCATTAGCCTAGTAATTAAGCACGAAGAAATTTCTATAAAGTGTATAAACTGAGGAGAAGGAAATTTTGGTATTAATATTTATTTAATGATAGTTTCCACTTAATAAGGCGCTCACAACTTCGAACATTTATACTGTTTATTTTTCATTCTCTTTTTGAGGAGTGTGATTGTTTGCCAACAAGTACAAAAATGTTTAAATTGGTCTATAATATCTATAAATTTACAATAAAAATAACCTCTTTCAATGGAAAATCGTATCTCACTTGCCTTATAGATACATATCCGAAAAAAATCAGTGTGTATATCTGGCTGTTGATAATGATAATGAATATTGGATTAGCTTTTTACATGGTTCGATTATTGCACATGGCAGACAGTTTGAATTTTTTTTACACTGTAAGTAAATTGAGTTAACTAACTAAACGTAACTAAATGTTTATATGATAATTATAATGACAAAATTCAGGACGTATAAGTAAATTTCAAGAAAAATTATTATCTATATTGTCACTTCGAAATACTTTCAAATATTTCCATATTCAAATATCTGAGCAGAGTAACCTAGACAGCTAATATGAAAGTTTACTAGATTTAATAAGCTGTTAATTAAACTATGTATTAATAATTTATGTTAATATCATCAATAAAATTATTCGATATATTTAAAACCATAAATTGTTTTTTATAATAATGATTTTGTTATATATTTATATTTAATATATTTCCTTAATTTTTCGACGTCATACTACTTATAGCATACGATTATCATTTTGAGTTTGCATGTCATTTTAATCATCTTTACACCTGATATCCGATAAGAGATGTCGAAGATTCATAAATATAAAATTTAACATTACGTTTATAGTTATTGTTCGAAAAAAATTATAAATATATAATAAAAAGATTTTAGTAAATATCTGCCTTGAATTTTTGAAATTATCAATATACATATACCCCGATAGAACAAAAAAATCAGTACGATTTTTAAATATAAAAACAATACACGCTTTTAAATAAATAAACGATGTTGTAATGTGCACTCCAAGCAAAAGAGCTGTGTACCGTCTGTCAGTTATTGTTATTGGTTCAAAAATTTATATAATTGCCAATTTCGATTTTCGGGATGCATCAACTCGCAATTAATGACCTATGTATACACTTAATCTATGGCTTATTGGTTTCTTTTTCATCAAGTTAAAAAAGACATAGGTACCACCAAAAAATACGGTAGACATGCAAAGCTGTGATATTTTGTTCATTTAATGGATGATGTAATAGCAACTCATGGTTTACAAGACCATAAAATGATCTTTACAGGCTTGATTTATTTCATCAAAAATATTTCTAACATTACATAAACACCATTTTTAACCAATTCTTAATTAAAAATTGTTGTATGAAATGACAAATGAATGTTTATGAGATCTCCAAAGTAACAGTACATTACGAATTATAAAGTAAATCATTTTATATTTTTGTATAAGTTCCCTACCCCCGTTCTGATTACACCTTTCTAAAAGTAAACAATGAATGAAACATTATAGTTAATCGTAAAGTAAAATCGCATACAGACCTGATACAAATTTTATTTAGACTTTCATGATTTACGTATTAAAATATTCATGACCTGTCAAAAATAATTAATTCTATTTATGATCATTTTAATTTATCATTTACGCCCATGTTTTGACTTTCAAATTAAGACGTGTAAAGCGATGGATATTTTTTTATACAAATTTAGGCCAATTGATTTTTAGTGAATGTTAG
Source organism: Druceiella hillmani (assembly GCA_039881145.1). Taxonomy (NCBI): domain Eukaryota; kingdom Metazoa; phylum Arthropoda; class Insecta; order Lepidoptera; family Hepialidae; genus Druceiella; species Druceiella hillmani. The sequence continues at coordinate 12,625,121 of JAYKKI010000066.1, read as the reverse complement.
AAAAAAATGGAGATTGTTTTTCTTCGGAATGTTTGACAATTGAGAATTTTGAAATTTTCCCCTATACGCTTATTCCTCTATGGAAAAGTAGAATTTAATATAGTATCACAAAAATATTTTTTAATAATATTTTTATTGTATTTAAACTTTTTCGACTAATATTACACAAAAATATTATCACATATATCACAAAAATATTTTTTAATAATATTTTTATTGTATTTAAACTTTTTCGACTAATATTACAGGTAAATTACGACTATCCTGTTAAATACGCAATATTTCCTAGTATCACAATTTGCCCAAATAATTTGGTGTCCCCAAAGAATTTCGGAAAAATACGCCAAATTCTGTAAGTAAGATTTTTCCCTAATATTATTATGAGAAATTTATAAATAATTGATGCTTTTTTCAAATTATATTTCCCATTATTTTTAATTAGAATTAAATTTTAAAAACTAACAATAATTTTCTTGTAGAAATGTGAAGAATTTTTTTTCTCTTCTTCGGAATACATTTTATTTCAAAATAATTTATATAAAATTATTAAAGAAAAAAAACAAGTTCAAATGAGACGAAAGTACTTTTATTTCAGATTAAATAGCAATGTGCAAGAAGATGATATCGTTAAATTTGTTCAATATTTGCATTATTTTACGCAACCACCCACAGAATTCAAATCGGAAACATTTGCGGAAATCACTCAAATATTACTTGAAAATAATTACGAATCCATCGAAGACATTATGACGGAGGTAACAGAGTTTGTTCACAAATTAAAATTGCTCTAATAAGCACAATGTTTATAACTTACTTATTTTTTCACAGACATTTGTTGACATTGAAGACATCTTCGTATACTGCCGTTTTAATTCGGAGTTTAAAAACTGCACTGAAATATTTCGTAAAGTACCCACATTGTTTGGATTTTGCTACACTTTTAACAACAAGTTTCAAAACACCATGATGTTATTGAGGTTATTTTTTTATTAATTAATTAACTGTTGTATTCAATTTCAAAATGTTAGACTAAGATATTAGGAAACCTTATAAAAATAGACTAACATAATTTTTTCATATAAAATTACACATAAAATTTTCACAATTAAATGAAACTACGTGATGTAGAATTATTTCTTCTTTCTTTAAGTTCGTTACCGCGACCTAGGTTTCGTTGTATTACAACATTTTCAGGTAGGCTATTAGCAAAGATCTTTGTTAATAGCTCACCTGAGGACCACAAAATTGTATTAAAATGTTAAAGCTAAGCTCAATGATTCCTGATCATGATAAATTTTTGTTAAAAGAAAATAAAATAATTACAAAAATTAGGAAAGGGTAATAAATGAAAGAGAGGTAAGCTTTATTACAATTTTTTTTAATTGTTTTTTGCCAGTGTGAATGTGTTTGCATACTTATGAGTTACTTGCGAAGTAAAGTGTAAATAATTTATCCATAAGTGAATTTTTGAAATATCTGGAAACTCTTGTATAATACGAATTCGGTATTTTATTTTAATTTTTTCCCGTAAACTTATTTTGGTCCAGTTAAATAGTTTATAATTTGAAGTGACAAAAAAGTAAACTACAAGGCATAACTATGACCAAAACAAGATATTAGTGAAGAATTGGATGCTTTTTCCTCGTTCATTTTATGTATTATATTCATGAGTACGTTCGAATGGTATTTTTTTTACCCTGCTAGAAAATTATACAGCTACTAGTATAACTAATGAAGGCAGCACTTTTTTTAGTTCGAAAATTTTCAGTAAAACTAATATTGCAATTAAATAAATGTGCAAATACTAAAACGAATGCAAATGAAGCCACCAGTTAAGGGAAATTTGTCAATATTTATTTCATTATTTCATATTGTCATGTTTCATACATACAGAATTTAATAGAGAGGAGCTAAAAATAAAATATTATCACCTATTTTAAAATCTACTGTTAAGACAAAGCCATGACGTTGTATTTAACTACAAAGTATCGGGAAAAAGGCAGTTGTGTTAATTTAGAAACTCCTTTATGTTTCAGGACCGAAACACCACGCGATACCTAGATATAACTAGTGGTTATTTCTCGGGAAACCCCAAAGACAAAGAAATTTGTTCCTTCGCATATGTATTAAATTAATATTAAAAAAACACAAAAAAATTCTGACATAATGATTTTAGTCTTATTATTGAAATATTTCATCCAACCATATTTACGGAATTTTTGTAGAAAACCACTCGCGAATGAACGATTTTTTTCTTGTCCGTGATGTTTTTCAGAATTTTAAAACTTCTTATTTAACTTTAAAAAAAATTATATAAAATTTAAATGTACATTCAAGTATTTAATTGAACATATATATAAAATTTCAGTGCGTCAAAAGAAAATAAAAACTGGACCAACACATTCGAAATACTACAAACACCCATGTTTGGAAGGTAGATATTCAAATAATCGAGTCGGATTCTGAAAAATACTCAACACTATTAATATAAAACTTAAATATCTTTTAATTTACCTTAATTTTTAGGCAGTCTGGGCTATATTTATTGCTGAAAACGAATATAAGCAGCTATGGACCGAAGGAGGTGTACGGAGTTAAGGTATCCCTCTGTTATATATTATTATCTTACATATTATTATCTTACGTTAATATAGTTAAATGAAATTTTAGTGATGAAAGTGGAGGGTTAAATAAAAAACTTGTAATTATGTCACAATTAAGTTACCAGTTTCCCTAATCTGCATATTTTTAAAAAAAATTAGGTTTTGATATCAGATCCATATGATTATCCTGAAATGGGCATCAGAAAGAAGAGTCTTTATCCAAATGAAATCCTGAACTTGAAGATCGTGCCTAAGCTCGTGCTGGTAGGAGCGAATGCTATGCGCGCTACTGATAGCATAACCTCGTGCTGGATGCACAGTAAACAAAAAGTTGTCATGGCCCCGCAGTACAGCTACGAGACATGCATGACCGAGTGTCATATGAGAATTATGCATTCTAAATGCGGTTGCATTCCCTACATTTATCCTTTGCTAGGTACTTATTTTTCAATTTGAATGTTTATATAATTTTACATTTAAAACGCGCCAATTAATTTTTACATACATGTTATTACATTTTCCTTTGAAGATTTGTTTGTATACCAGACATATATATATATATATATATATATATATATACATACCAGATATGTGAACCAGCAAATAAAGTATGTAGTAACTTTTATATTTTTTCATAAACTACGCCAGTTAATGACTTTTCAAACTTATTAAGCATTTAACGCATTTGCGTATGTGAAATATCAGAGAATTATGTGACATTACAATACTAAAACAGCCTGTTTCCAAGAAATCGAATTAATCCTTAAAAATCATTTATCTCTCTCGAACAGATAGCGGGATAAACCTAAATTTAGAATTTACTTAAGTTAAATACACATTTTAAATGGAACGGCTGATAAGAAGGTTTTCTACATAAATATTATGCGATGATTTATAAATACAAGACCGTCAATGTAAGATAATTGAAAATAATTTATAAGTTATATAATATCATTAGAATTAATTCAGTCAAGTTAGAAGCAATAGACGACAAAATTAATTTAAATAAAGGTATTTTAATTCGTATGTAATTCTAAAATATTTATTTAGAAAACATGAGTAAATAAACTGTGGATTTCTTTCATAGTGTTGTTTATTATCATAAATCTATATATCACTTTTACCTTGAGAAGCCAACATCCTGCGCTCACGCAATCATCACATTTTGCTATAGCACTCTCTAAAATCCACTTTCCCGTGGTATTCAATTGCTACTACCTGATATCGGTCGCATCAGAGTATGACTTGTTTATGACGGTTGAAATTAAATTTGTGAAAATGTGTCGTCCTTATTTTTTGAAGTTGTTGTGTATTTTGCAACTTAATCTAAAAGTTTAAACATTTTATAACGTTAATTGTTTATCGTTACGAATATATTACCTGTAATGCATTGATAAATATATGTGTGTAAATAAATATTTTTTTCAGATTCTTATAAATATTGCGGTTTTGAAGATTTACATTGCATTCGTGATGTTGGTGGTATGTTAAAAAAATCTTACTTTCCTTTTTTCTTTCTTTACTTTGGTAAATATTGATTCATTAATATCTTTAATTATCCCAGGTATCAATAATGAATCAAAGTTTTTCTGTTCATTATAATCTATATTGCACTTTGAAACAAGATAGTATGCAGATTTGGCTATATTTTATCAAATTTTATTAGGAGACATGTCTTTGATTTCAATTTGGTCATGATAGCGGTTTTTCATGTTATATTTAATTTTCGGTAAAATTAAACTGAAATGAAACTCGAAACTTAAAACAGAATTTTAACATTGACTTGTAAAAAATACCAACGCTTCAGTTTTTTTCAAACCATTTTTAGCTCTTTAATTTCTTCCTTTTTATAACCAAGAGTTCACTGATATTTATATACTGAAAGCAGTGAAACGTGCTGAAAAAATAGTAATCCGAATGAATCCATAATACCTCTTTTTGTAAAATCATATATCCCTACGCTTTAACTAATTTGCATTAGCAATCTTTGATAATTAGTGTGGTGATGTATAAAATTTTGTATTTTATTTATTTAGTCGAAGGAGTAATAGACTCAGATGAAGTTGACGAAACTTGTTCCTGTCTGCCTGAATGTTTTGACAACATCTTCTTAGTCGAACACGATAAGTACCCAATGAAGTTGAGTGGAGCACATGGACCGGTGCAGTAACTATACTCACTTTACATATTTTTTTATTGTAACACGTTATCGAAATAATTTATGTTTTACTTTTCTGAAACGAAAAAATATGGCAAATTTACTGTACATTTTATTTAATATTAACATCGGTGTCTTTCGGTTAAAGTTGTTTATATTCATATTCATATCATGGTCTATGGACAATGGACATTTTATTAACATTGATGGATTTTATTACTCTCAAACATAAAACTTTTTACCAAAATGTTTACCTGCTTTCAGAAATTCATCAAAAAGAATTAATTGAAAGGTATGAAACAATAAAAATACGAGGTCTTAGTAGGAAATTTTTCCCGTACAATATTTCATAATTATTAGCAAACTTAAAACAATTGCAGGATACCGCTACTGTTAGAAATTTTGGAGTCGATATCTTGAAGAATTAACCAACGGCTAAGAGGTATGCGTGAATTGTTATCGTGACCTTAAAACGATAGATAATTATTGATTCCTAAAATCTACCATTATTTATGACAAGACAAATTCGATCCGTAAACCAAGAGACAGTCATGTACATTTATCTGAGATGTGCAATAAATTGAAAGCAATAAAAATTTCCCAAAACAGGAATCAATAACGAAGAGAATACGTATCACATTTTCGGAATTAATATATCATAAACCTACGTAGCCTGGTGAAACCTCTTATTCAACATCAAATTCAGAAGTTTTGAAATGTCTTTTTAATCGAACAGGGAGTGTCAGACCAAATTTTATCACCTCTGGATTTAGGTTGCTCATTCATGACATTTCTGTCTTTTTCAGTTTCGACATGGTTTTTTGTCAAATATTAAATAACAGTAATAAATAACTTTCGGTATTCTGATCTTACCCTTGCGTAAAATTAAATTTGACAAATTAAAACAATAAAATAAAAAAAATTAGAATAGTCGACAAATATGCAAGAATAAGTATAAATTTAACTAAAAACTTAAACTACATAAAATACGCAATGTGAAAAATTAAGGTAACAAAAACATAAACTGAAATCTGCTTTGAAACAATTAAAAAGAAAAACGTATGTCAAAACACTTTCTCAGAGTGAATTTAAAACTAAAAACTAATACAAAAGAAGTTTAATAATATATTACACTAGAGAAAACTATATTACTTTTCATAAATAAAAATATTAACATTTGAACATAATATCGAATAAGATCGTATTAACATCGAATAAGAAACTCGCTCAAAATGTATGAAATTATCATAATGTCTATACTCAATTGGAACGTTAGATATTTTAAGAATTGATGTCAAGTTGACCCCACTCTCCTTCGCTCACGTAAATGTATATGCTCATAAATGCAGAAGCCTCACATTCAAGTTGACACCGACTGGACATTTCCAAAAATCGGTAAAATATCAGCATTTGGCAAATTTATTAATGCTACTATTTTTACATAAATGGTAACATACAACAAAAATGCTGAGCACTTGTATTTTCATTCTTTTGTACTTTTCAGTGCGCTTTTTCGATTTTTTACTTTTAGGTTGTGATATGAAATCGGAACAATTTATATAAAAAAAATATTTGTCGTATTTTTACTGCAAATGGTATCCTATGTTACTCAGAATGTTCCTACTCACAGATAATTATTTAATACCTTATTTATGCAGCATTTAATAATTATAAAACATTCACTCGTACTCAAATACAAATATGTGTTTATAAATATAGACACATTTATCAGTAATACTAATATACAAATATACACACATTTATTAGTAATCAACAAAAGTTATGTTTTAGATTTGGCGTAGTCAGTGCGTCATCCCTTTGTATACAAAGGCATGATGTGTGGAAAACGTATATATATATATATATATATATATATATATTTATATATATATATATATATATATATATATATATATACATGTATATATATATATATATATACATACACATATATATGTATATATAAATAAACATGCTTTTTACGTAACTGCATATATTTATTTGCTTATTTATTTGTTACTTCTTTGCTTATATCGATAAGAAACCAAAAATCAATTTCAACGGGTTTACTCCTTTTCATTGAGGAGTTCAGGAGGCATTGAGGAGTTCCTGATATTGCCTCCGCTATCGACACCTATTGCGACCAAAGAACTTCTCAAGTCACTCGGGCCTCCTCATTTCAATCGGACACAAACTCCATGTTTCTACTCCTTATTATTGAGGTTTTCTCTATCACCTTCCAGTTCTATAATAAGACCCTGTTCATCGTTTGTATACTAACTATACAACTATAATACTTCTAAGGATATGTCAATTGAGTTCAAATGCTTTCTCAATTTTTTTAGTACCTACCATTAAGGAAGTGGAATGAGCCTAAAATCGATGAAATTACTCGACACCATTCAGGAGACCCCGCCATTACGCCACAGTTGTTAGAGTTTGGACTCTATTTGGGATCAAAGGACTCATTAATGCAAGCCAAACGAGCCCAAATACTATGAATCCACTCTTCAACATTGAACAGTTCTTCTTATCGATTTCCGGCTCCATCATCCAAGTCTGCCATAATATTTAGAGACAAGTCAACTGAGGAGTTTAAGTTCGGTTTGAAATTTTTCAAAGCGGGTTTATAATATAAACCTTTTAGGATTTCCTCAATATAATTACGGAGCCCATTATCCGGTCCTGACTAATTATTATATATTCTATTATATGTTATATATTATATAAAAGTCAGTCTAGGCGTCTCCATATTCTGGATGTTTCTCAATAAAAAAACACAAGATTTAAATGTAGAAACATCTTCTATTTAGAGATTTGTTAAAAATGATTGGGTGTCTACAATCAGGAATAAACTGTAATTAGCAATAACTTAGAAATTTGTAACAGTTTCCAATTCTATATTTCAATAGAGGATCATGGTGAAGAAACACAGTTTATCACGTGTAACAAGTAGTTGATAACCTTTTTATTCCCGAGTTTTTGACCTTCTTAGAAGGACAAAAACTCAGTGAACACTTCACAAGTCGCTCTTTATAAATAGCCGAAAATACAATCCTAAATAAAATTCTCAACACTCTTGTCTACGAAAGATCACAACTTTCTGTTTATTGTATCGTCTTTAAACGTCTGTCTTCCGATACGTCATTTTTCACAAATTTACCTTTTTCCTTGGTGATTGCGTCGAATGATTGTTCCGGGCAAGATTCGTTTTTAATCGATTCTCTGCCCACGCGAAATTGTTTTGCACATTTTTTAACGTTTATGAGAAAAACAAAGAGTCCTTATAAATAGCATCTATCTACTTGAACTTGTTGAGATTTTCCTTCGTTAGTGATAAATTTTATCATCGCACGATATCTAACTCTAAGAAATTTAATTTGTTGTCTAATGAATGTCACTGGTGTAAAGTGAATAATATCTAACAAAGCAAATGGGATAACTTACTGCTATTTAGATGCGTATATTTTTATACCAGAATTGTTGATTAATGATTAATTTAAAGTCAGTAAACCGGAAATTCTTGAAATTTGATAAGTATTTAAACGAAAAAAAATAAAAAATGAAAACAGTGAAAATATAGGTAGATAAAATTCAAATGTTTATTTATTTCAATAAAATTTCAGTATTTACGCAGCAATCCTGGGTAATCTTTAGTTAACTCAGGTAAACCTAGCGTTATTGGCGCTTAAACGTAACATAGCGAAACATCGCCTAATTTTCATGATGAATTTTTTGTTTGATACAACTTTTTTTCAGATAGGTTCCATAAGAATATAATCATAAACTGATATTGCACTCCGGGAATACCTTGAAGAAATTTCCAAGTTGTTGTAAGTGTGTAAGTCTCGTCAAATTGAGTTGAGACCGAGTTTGAACTCGTTTCAAATATCTTTGTAAGCTAGAAAATAGTGACAGACAATGATGATGAATAAATTATTCGAGTTTGAGCTCGGCTCGGTAATCCTAACCAGTCCCATATATGGATACATGTTCATTAAACACCGCAAGTGGACGTTTCGATCTTAATGAACAAAGCAATATTTAAGTCTTCATTTTTAAGTTATTTAATTCATCATTTAGTTTGGTAAGTTTTTTATTATTTTGTCAGTTAATTAATTCTATAAAGTTGGAGTTTTTGATGCAAATATAGCTTCCAAGATTAAAACACGATACACGCTGATACTCTTATAGACATTTAGAGTCAGTGATATTTATATATGAGAGATCCCTCTCTCATATATGATACACAAGAGAGGAAGCGTCGACTTGACACTGACTGAAAAGTTTTGTCGAAATTCCGCTAAGAATGTAGTAATTAATTTTTGCTGTAATAATTCGTATTATCGAAACGTTAGAATCATACGATAAGTTAGAAAAAAAATTTTATATTTATTTTATGATATAAAAGGAAGCAATTTATAACATTAAAACTAAACAATAATATGTTATTCTTGCAAAGAATCTGACTTTAATCCTATTTTCCCCTAAAATACATTTGGTACCATTGTAACCATGGTAACCGATAGAATTTGGTTTCATCTTTTTCCACTTGCGTGTGCTGATTTTGATTTTTCACTCTCATCTTCTTTTGTTGATAGTCGAAAATAAATATTGTGAAAAATTAAAATTATTGGCACATTAAATCTTGAATATATTTTACGTTCATTTTGTAGAAATTCATTTTAATTTAATTTCTCACAACTAAATGAGACTATCTTCCCAAATGGCTCATCTGAAAACGTCATAGAATAAAATCTAAGTCGTGGTAAAGAATTTAAATAAAGTAGAAATAATACTACATCACGTAGTTTCATTTAGTTATGCAAAATTACATTAAATTTTATTCCTAGATTTTTACTTTTTGTTTAAGTTCCTTATAAATATTTCATCTAGTTTTAGTTTACGTTTATTTTAATAATTACTAATACGAGTGTAATTTACAAGCAATTGTGTACTTTTATTTTCAGAAGAAATGTCGAGCCTGGCACAAGTATAGTGCGGGTATATTTCAGTCGCCCTATTGCTGTTTCATATACTTTGAACCTGGCTATCGGATGGAATGATCTCTTGGGTTCGTTTATTTTGCTATATGTACCTAAATTTTATGTTATTCGTTCCTGCATGTTTCATATAGATTTTTTAAAAATAATTTGGAAAAATATTACTTTCCATTTTATTCTTATATGTACCATCAATCAGAGTTATTTTTTCTAAGCGAGGTTCCCAGGAGATTATGAAGTGATAATAAAAATTGGTTAGACTAAAAATTTGACGATAACTAAAAAAGTTCACGTAGAATTCCATTTCGATTTTATTGATTTACAATGTTTCAGAATAGTATTTATATATACAATTCAGTTTGTTGATTTTCATTCCATTCAAATTAAATTGTTTTCGGAAATATTAAATACACCTTATACACATGTATTTACTAAAGCCAATAATATTATTAAATCATTTATTAAAAATTTGAAATTCCTGTTAACCCATAAATAATTTGATGAGACCGTTAATAAAATTGCACATTTCTTAAATAATTGCGCTATTCCGCTATCTAATTACGTGCTTATCAATTTAAAAATATTTATTTACTTTATCATAAAATTTAATATCAAGATTTCTTCATTTATTTTAGCCTCGTATGCTGGAGTCATCAGCCTGTGCACAGGTTGCTCCATATTTACGGTTTTCGAAGTATTATATCACTGCAAATCAAGTATCAATCTGAGAAAACTGCGACATAAAGTAAGTCAATATCTTTAAGGTAATTATGTATTTCATATTAAATTGTGTTACTATTGTAAAATAGTTTATGAAAATATGATAACTTCAACTTATTATTGTGAGCTTTTAGATTTAAGGCGAGTCAATTTGCTGTAATCGTTTAATATAAATAATTAATAGTTTTTTTAACATGTTTCCTCAGCAACTACTTAACATTTTAATGCAATCTCAAACGTATCTGTACTATATTCACTAATTATTAAAATAAAACATGGTGTATTTTATTTTGCGATGATGTAACATAATCATTTTACGATATGAATGTTGTAATTTTTTCAGCAAATTAAATAAAATTTTATTATTTTACATTGCTTTGTCATAGCAAATTTCAATACTTTCAAATGTAAGAAGATTGTAGTAAGAAATTGATTTATCCCAAGTCATTCTTAGAATTTGTAATTCAATATAAAACATTTCATTGTATTTTTTTATTAATATTATACAGAAAATACGAATTCATTGCTAATACCTATGATAATAAACGAAGACATTAAAATCTTTCATCTTCGCTAAGTCGTCTGAAAAATATTTCACCTGGCCAACCAATTAGTCTAAAATGGATAAATTAACATTACTAATTGAAGTAGATCCCGCACTTTCAATTATTGAAAGTACTAGAAAATACTTCCTAGTAATACATTAATTACTACCTAACCAGTAATACAACAATGTATTGCAGTAATTTAAAAATTTGAAAGTTGAATGAACTCCATCAACGATAAAGTTTTCTTGTCCAAAGAAATGTCCAAAACACGATAAAGTTTTCTTGTTGCGTGAAAATTTTTATCCGTACTTTGTACGAATTACTTGATTAGAAAAAAATATTAAAGCAAGGGTGAGAATTGATTCCACATCTTTCTTGTTTAACACACCTGGTGCCGTCCACCTTTGAGTTAAAAAAAAATATTGATCGTCTCTGAGAGTCTATTTACTAATTTTTCTATCAATTCCTTATTCAATAGATGGAGATGACTATATTAAAATAATATATTTGAAATAAACTTACATACAGTTATAATTTTATTTTTCTTTCAAACGCTTGTTATTTATTAGCCATGCCATTATATCGAAATTAAAATACCTCAACGAAAAATTCAACTATGAAATATATGTGTGTGACACACATATACATGTGGTACTTGGATTTTTCTGTAACCACAATGACAAAGTTTTTATGAAGATTAGAATTTGGAAAGGTAAAAACGGAGTTTAGAGATTTTTGTGTAAATTAAAATAAGTTTGAAAAATTTTCAATGTAGGTAAACACATAAATATATTAATGATTTCTTACATAATGGTTATTAATTCAAATTATTTTCAAATTATATAAATTTATACCACTTTTAAATTAAACTGTTAGAATACGCTAGTGAAAAGCATCGTTATTATAATTAAACTTTAAATCATAATCAAACCGTTACAAAATTTCAACAAAAGTGATATTTTTTTTATATTCATGTTATGAGCATCATGGTAAAATATTTCAATGATTTTTTCCATCTGCCAAGGGCAGTAGCAATAATCCTCAATAATGACGTGAAGAAGAATTTAATAGTCAGCCAACTGCATCTAAAAACTGAACTATTCATTGATAGGCTCTGCCCTGGATAAATGTTGTCATTTAAATCGAACCAACACACACAACTCATCAAATAGAGATACATACAAAAGAGAAAAATATCGGGAATTTTCCAAAAACTGACATTCAGAATCATCGTTACACTTTTCCGAGAAAATTTGGGTAAACTTTTAGTAATTTGTTTTTTTCATAAGATCTTCAAAAGATTCAGAGATGTGCGGGTGGTTTTTATTGTCTATCTCTAAAGTTACTTTAAGAAAAATGTGAAAAAAATTTCTTAGTCCTTATAATGCGATATGAACGCAAAAACCATTTTTTCAGATTTTTTTCTGTACATACCTAATCCAGTACTATACCTAACCCTGTCCAGTAGCAGATTTCAAAGTTTGATCAAACATAGTTTTTGAATGCAACACATAAGAGAGGCACGGGGGGGGTGCGTCGTTAGAAGCGCAAGCGATGATGTTTTAGTAGCCATGGAACAGTGGAGTGGAGACACCGCGCTTTTGCCGTCGAGGCGTACATTTCGAGTGGATTTTCGCTGTCTGTAGCATGCCGTCGATTTAATAATCGTTACAGTATTCGTCGATTACGTGATGGACCATCGATCAACCTAATTCAGTCATGGGTAGTAAGGTTCAGAGCAACAGGATCAACATTAAATAAGCCCAGGCCAGGACCTACACCATTGGTAGCCACGGATGAAATTGTCGAGCGTGTTATGGTTTCTGTCGTTGAAAATCCCCGTTTATCACTGCGTACACGTTCATCGATATTGGGAATTCCGAAATCAACTTTACAGATAATAATGCAAAAAAAGCTCAAATTCCATCCATTTAAAATCCAAATTGTTCAAGATTTACACGATTCTGACTTTGAATTAAGAAAAACTTACGCGGAGGTGATGTTGTTGAAATTTTGCACTGCTACCCGGATGGGCAACATATTCTTTAGTGACGAAGCTCACTTTCACATTGGAGGATATGTGAATAAGCAGAACTTTTTTAACTTACTGGGATGTCCACAACCCAAGACAAATGCATCAAGAGCCTTTACATAAGCCTAAAGTAACAGTCTGGTGTGCCATGTCTTCATCTGCAATCATAGGGCCTTATTTCTTTGAAAATCAACGTGGCCAAACTGTAACTGTGAGTTCGGAGAGATATGCCCAGATTTTGAATGATTTTTTCAGAGTAGAACTACAGAATAGTCCATCCTTCAACCAAAACACATGGTTCCAGTAGGACGGAGCCACAGCTCACACTGCTAATGTGTCCATGAATGCAGTGCGGCAGTTATCTCCAGAAAAAAACATATCCCGAAACGGTACCGTACCGTGGCCACCTAGGCCATCCGATTTAAGCCCATGTGACTTTTTCTTATGGGGATACTTAAAATCTGTTGTTTACAAAACAAATCCGAGCACTGTGACACAACTTAAAGAAAATATTCGAGCCGAAGTCAGTAGGATACCCCAGTCGCTCTGCAAACGCGTTTTGGAAAACATGCGTGCTAGACTCGAAAAGTATGTCAGACTCGATGGCCGCCATTTGGAAAACGTGGTTTCTAAAAAATTAAATCCGCATTTGTTGTTATAAAGTTAAAATAAACCTACTTTGTATTAGAGGTGTAGTTTTTTTTACAATTTTTCAAACATTGAAATCTGCCACTGGATCTGAAAATTATATCACCTAGGGACTCTTTTATTTTTTCAAACCACTTAAAATGTTAAAGATATATATAGGTGATATATCTTTAACATTTTAAGTGGTTTGAAAAAATAAAAGAGTCCCTAGGTGATATAATTTTTTTGCCTGTTTGTAAATTAAGATTATGTACTATGTTTTTCGTATTTGTAACGTTGTTAATAATTATATTTTATTAAAGATATGTGTTTTGTTTTTTTCGATTGCGATAATACCTCTTATTTGTAAATATACTATTTACTCTATACTATTCTAATTCTGTGAAAAAAAAATCAAATCACCTACAAAACTTAATGTCTAACAGAAATTACATCCATTAAGACAAAAATATAAAATTATTTGAAATAATAAAAAAGTTTACGGTTTGGTAAAAAGTGAATAAAATTTTATGAAACAGCAAAATTCTGAGACCCTAAGGTACGGTAAGAAAAAAATTTGAACTCACTAGCTCTTATTGGCCAAATAGCGATAATTTGTATTCACAGCCTAAAGATTCGCACACGAATTTCGGTTGAAGCCAACAACAACATAACAGATGACGAAGATGATAAATAGCAATAAAAAGCAACTTCGGATAACGTGAATCTTTGCGCTATTGCTTAAAAAATATCTGAAAGTCTCCAATGCGTGTCATCACTACTCGTTTAGCAAGAGATGAGGGATCCAGAATTTTTTGCTAACCGCGCTTTAAGGTCTCAGCTTTCAGCATTTTAAGGTCTTAGCTCGTTCATAAATTTTTATTACGGAGTCGAGTTTTTTATTTTATATTCTTTTTAAAAAATTGATCATTTAGAATATGCTAAATATTAGAGGTACCGTGCGGAAAAACGATTTAACATTTATGAAAAGACATTTAAACACTAATGAAAATTTAAAAATGTAATGGTTCATTATATTACATATATACATATATATATATATATATATATATATATATATATATATATATATATATATATATATATATATATATATACCAACCTGTAACAATCATTAAAGATTGTTGACATTGAATTTTTGACAGTTTATATAATCATAATTCAATATAATAAATGTCATACTTGTTACTGATTCAAAATTTGTGGTTACGTAACAGGTTGGCGGCCCTCACTATTGCGATATTTGCAAAAGCAAGGGAAAGATATTCGCACAACCATAAATTGTTCGGAAAAGACTGTAATTGCCACATCGCTAAGAAATTTAATATTACAAGTTCGGCGGGAAAGAGCCATCATTTTTAGAGAAAGGAACTCTTATAGTTTTGTTATGTCTTCCGTCCGTCGTTCAGTACAATTATTCTCTCATTTTTGTACTTACCGAGACAAAATTTGGTACGAAGAAACATATTGTTAAACCAAAATCGGAAATGTTTTATATCAGAAAAACAATTTTTGGCCCTTCCCCTCCGATTTAATAACATTAAAGGGATCAAAATTTTTTACACCCCTCTAGTGGGTCGTCGTTGGATAGATATTTTAAATAGATAAAGCATGTGTTGAAACTAAGTCATTTCTTCTAATGCTTCTGTCTCGAGATATTTGCGCTCAATTGTTTTAAGAAGCTGTATATATATATATATATGTATATATATATATATAATACCGCCTTATATATACCACAATAAACCATATTTGCGATATAACACTCAGTGAGTCATTTAATATAATATTTGCGGACCGCATAACAAAGGACTGCTACGAGCGAGGACTGAGTGTCACTTGGTATCATTGTTTCAATATGATACAGGCTGCAGTGGGCGGGATTGCAAAGATGTTTATGTCAGAATCAGTGGAGAATAATCTAAAGAACAAAAATCTACTAGAATATTAATGGGTGAAACCAGCTCTGAATGCGAACAATGGATCAATACAGTATGGAAAAAATAAAATAAATGTGTATTGCATAAGTCTCCTTCAGTGAATCTGTGCATTAAACAAGCAACAAGCAGGACGCATTGTGATCTTCACATCACATGCCCCAATTTTTTTTCTGTAAAGTAAACCTGTCAAATAGTATTATGTTTACTTAATATGTATCTTTTACTCTGAGACTTTCGTTCCATAATGTGTTAGAATAATGAAGTAACGTTATGGCACCCACTTTTATATATCATACCTGACGTGTGAGATTTTCACCTTATACAGGTGTCTTTCTCATGCAGCAAGGTTTTCACATGTTCTAATAACGATCGTTTTGGTGTCTATGTGAACTTTTAGAAAGTAAATCTTTTATGGAAGAAAATTCTTATACAATACTTGCAATTGCTTCTGGCGATATTTTAATATTTATGTCAGTACTCACTATAGGTGTAATATAATACATACTTGTGATCCCAACCATGTTGAAACATTTTTTTTTCATAAAATACAAAAAAATCAACGACCTTATTAAAATTGCATTCTCTAAATAACCAAAAGATACATGAAATTCTGAAATAATTTATATATTATTTGTGAATAGTGTATCACTATTACTTTTAAATAAGGCTTTGTTCCCTGACTATTTTTCTACTTTTTCGTTTAAAAATTAGGAAGGTAATTTAAAAAAAAATTATGTTATAAAATAGAAAAAATAAAGAATTTAATCAAAATAGGTGGTATCTTACAGTATCTTACAGTCTTAGTTCTGTGAGAAATGCGTATAAATAATGGCAAAAACTAAAATGAATAATCTTTTTTATTTGATATCATATTTATTAACAATATCCTACTAGACGATGATCATTTTACCTAATATAAGTTTTGAATTAATATATTTAAAATAACGATAATTTATTTATAAATTTTAATGCGAATAAGAGAATGTGAGAATTATTTATTGCGGTAGAGTAACATTTTACATTCAATCACAGTATAAGTAAGAATACTAATATTGCGGTATATTGCTATCGGGATAAAAAATACTTTAACATTAAAAATAATTGTTAGTACTAACTTGTAACATGTTTAGTACATGTAACAAACACCTGCATCCGACTTTATAAGTGCGCTATTGGAATTTTCTCAACCATCCGCTTTAAACAATATGTATACCCCTTAACAAAACTAATATCAGATTCAGATTATCAAATTTATTGCTCCGAAATCATCTTATTATTGGCATGAAAGCTTTACGTAACTTCACGAAAGTCAATATAGTATGGAAATAAATAACAGTTCGGGTTTTGGATCAATTAAATCATAAATTAACATAACAACTAAGGAAACGTAAAAATTGACATTAAAAAAAATGATTGATGTTTCAAATTTAATTGGCTTTGGTCAGTCAAAAGTTGATAAATTAATTTTTACACTAAATATTTAATACAAAACTATACGTATCCATAAAATAGTACATGAAATAGGTAATTCAAATAGTTTACGAAGGTCTTCGAATATTGTCTTTATTTCTTATATTTACGCTTCGTAGCAGTTAAAAAACTAGAGATTTCGTTTAAAAAATTCTAAATATTTCGATAAGAGTGTTATCGCTGTAGACGATTTTTGATTGGCGGATAACATGTGACGTCACAGTGTCGGTAGTGTGTGGTATTGTCCATTGCTTTGCTATGCCACGAAAATCGAATTGGTTGATCGGAATAAATAAAAGTCGTTTTAGTTTTGTATAAGGCCCAAATTCTATGTTTACCGTACAATTACTTTATTATTGAAATATATGGTTTGGATTAAAACTGACAAATTCGATTGTAATGTTCATTTATAGCACTTTTGATCGTTTTGAAAGCGTTTTATTTTAAACAAGGAATTTATTTACATTTTAATTTCATTGAGTAACTAAGAAATTGAAAAAAAAACAAAAAACTTTTTCATCGTAATGATTGGGTTTCAGAATATTGCTTATCCACTTTTTAGGATTCTATAGGCAAAGGCAAAAACATAATCCTTATAGTTTCATCTTTTCCGTTCGTTCGTCCGTCACTGTATGTGAAATCCTCGCTGTTTTTACAGTTTTAGCCGCATGCGCGTGAAATTTTGCAAACGGCTGCTTCATATAAAGACCTCAAGGCGATATTAAGATTTAAAATTTAGAGGAAAATTTTTATAATGTAAAGGGGGAGTAATTTTCTTTCGTGCGTTGTAACGAGGGGGTTTCTATTAAATGGATCTTACTGAAGTTTTATTTACCATTTTTCATTTCGAAGCTCCGTTTGTGAAATGAAGCTTCAAAATCACCTGCGATATGTTTTCCCCTTCTAATTTTTCAACCAAGGATTCAAACAATTTATAATAATTAAATACATTAGTATTGGATTGAAACATTCAATATAGAATATTGAATGTTCATAAATATGTATATAGGAAGACAATGATTCTATTCAAATCGCCAAGCTTATCTGCAATAATAAAGAATAACAATGACATGATATAAAAGGTGAATTTTTCCAGGACTGTAGAACGGAATCAGCTTTATAAATTTCATCGATTATGATCTTCTCATCTTGAGGAATCGAAGGGAAATTTTAAGCTGCCTTCTATTTTACTTCATTACATTTTAGAGGAAAGTATTTACTATGGAGTTAGGGAAAATATGCGTGAAATTATGAAGTTTTACTTGTAAATTTTATGGCAAAATATTACATAATGGTATTAATTGGCGGCGCAAATGCACGGAATGATAGAAACCAGTTTCTGCCAAGGCATGAAATATGTAAAAACATTATTTAAGTTTTGATATTTTCATGGACAAAAATACATTTTGCTTTTCAAAAAATGGAATGTAATTTTGAAAGATTATGCACGATAAGTAAAATCAAATGTCATTGAAAAATAAAATCATTGTTAGGAGTCTATATAACGAAGTACTGTACAACTGAACATTGGCGAGGAATTAATAGAATGCTTTAAAAAGTTCACTTAACTTTTTATGTACATTATTAATTGGTAAATACTTAAACCATAAAATTAATTCAGTTGAAAACCTACAAATCTCTTCAAATAAATTGTTTTTTTTTACAAAAAGACTTTTTAACATTAGTAACTAAGGAAATATATACACATTGTTCAACTATAACATTAAGTAAATAAAACTTATTTTTAAAATAAACGACATAAAACAATAACGATAACGAACATATTTTTGATCAGGGTTTCATTGAATTTTTTAATATACTCAATAAAATCCTTTCCTGCAGGATCAGGCTGAATCGAAATAGCTGCTGATTTTAATAAGAGGTTATGTGTAACATAGAAATCAAATGAATATTATTTCCAGGAAATAAAAATAGAAATTCGAAAACAGAAATTGAACAAAAAAATTTCTTCATTTTTCCTTATAACCGACAATAATATAAATATTTTGTCATTCTACTAAAAAATATACGTAAGCCGAATTAAATCTGAGTGCCGAGTAAAATAGTGAAGAAGAAAATGTAAGGGATGAATATAGTTTTACCAAATAGTTCAAATATCCGTTGATTAAGGAACGCACTGAAAAATATCAGATATTAAAAATACGGATACTTAGCTCCAACGAAGAAGGTTGGAGCGTTTGCAGTGAAATATTATTTTTGAACATAAACAAATTTGGAAAATACTACTACTTTTGTACAAATATTTATATGAATATATAGAAGATATTTCAACCTAGAACTTAATATTGGCTTCATATTTTTTACATATCTGTAAATATTTATTTATCTACGTACTATTATTATAGTTCATGTCTTTTGCATATTCGTACGTTGTTACCTACCTACATACTATAACAAATCTTTAGGTACTACATGCCTTTTATGTAAGGTGAGTGAGCTTAACATGAGTTAAAGTTAATCTGTAAAAAAAAGTCTGTAAAGTAGGTATCACAAAACAAAATACAATGCGTAAAAGTCACCAAGCCTTGTTTAGAACATTACACCATATGGTTTACATAGCACTAATAATACAATTTATAATAATACAATTGCTGTCATTTTATAATAATACAATTGCTGCCATTGTACGTGCTTGTCTATAGGTTGCTAACGCAGTGGACTAATGACGCACCCGCAACCAGGACGACACAGTGTCAAAACCATGAATTCGACATTGTTACTTTATTTCTTTATCGTAATACTAAATAAGTAAATTCCTTAATGAAATAAAATAAAATAAGCACGGATTAAATTGAGACGTACGATAAATATATAAAGCTTAATTGGCGATTAAATATTTCAGAAACCATCAAGAAGTATATGTACGTGAATATTAAATACTACATTAAACGATAACGAATTTAAAAAGACAGGTAATGATAAACTGATATCACTGACGCATAATGTTGTACAAAAAAATTCTCCAAAAACACGATACAGCCGAAAAATATTTACGGAATATGGAAGCAATTATAATTTAAACTAATAATTAAAATCTAAGACTACATAAAAGTACAAAACGCTAAACAGAAGATGTATCCTTAGAATTTACTGTAATAGAAAATGATTAAGCATTAGAAGGGCAAAGTCTTGAAAAATTATACATCTGAAAGATAAACAGATAGAAAACTAAGACTAAATTCGTATGACTCTTCAGCCGATAGTGCAATTATAAGTACCCAATCACCTAACAATACAATGTTTAAACAAGAACATAAAGGAGAAAGTTTACTCCTGAATGAAAACAAACCAAAAGCATATAGAAGAAAATACATAAAAAAAGTTATAACCAAAAAATATTGTTGTGTGAATCATCAACGAAATT
Source organism: Druceiella hillmani (assembly GCA_039881145.1). Taxonomy (NCBI): domain Eukaryota; kingdom Metazoa; phylum Arthropoda; class Insecta; order Lepidoptera; family Hepialidae; genus Druceiella; species Druceiella hillmani. Next base: position 12,604,614 of record JAYKKI010000066.1, on the reverse strand, counting down.
AATAACAAAGTCTATTGAAGACAACTTATGTTTTCTCTAGCGAGTCAATAAACAATCATATAACACCATTGTGTTTCCACATAGACCAGGGTTGGATTTGTTATTTAAATCTGTTTAATAACGTTATGCTGTTTGTGACGAATTATAATATGCCTGATGCGTATAATAGTAATTACAAATAGATACAATTATGGCATATAAACTAAAAACGTTACATCTCGTCACTTTCCCTATTCAGCTGCTTTTTCACACGAATGGAATAAGAGAATTTATACACTAAACATTTTATTAATAATTTAACAATCTATTATAATGACTCATGAAATTTATTTTAATTTTTTAATGAAAAAAAATTACTACATGATTTAACATACATACAAATGGTTCAAATAAATCTAAAAATGGTTAAAATATGATATTTACATCGATTGGTTATAATTTCAATTTTAATTCTATTGTGAGTAATACAACGGGGCATAATGTTAACTATACCACATTCTTCTATAATAATGCAAATTTTAATGTGGTTAATATTTTCATCTAATTAAAACGAAAAAGAGAAAGCGCAGTGAGTTAATATTAGTGCACTAAAATAGAATAGGCTTTCTCAATAAGAAACTTTGAGTGGAACCATGCCTTGAAAAATGTCAGCTATATATTTTATGTTTATGAAACATTTGCTAAAAGATTGTAAAATAATGTTCAGTTAGAAAAATAATCCATTAGTTTGTTATTTCAGCAGAAAAACAATAATATTGAACAAACAATCGAGTCGCCAACAGGTGATAAGGCTAAAATATTAATATCTTTCCACAAATTAATAATTGTATTGTATGTATTAAAGGAGGATATATTAAAAGTTGGATCAATTAAAATAATTAAATCGGAAAAAGCAGTCAAGATGCAAAATTGGCCAAATAGCCCGTCGCTATGTGCCATCAGAACGTTTTAACTCACCATTTAAACGTGCCATTAGATGTTTCACATGAAAATTGCGAGCCGTCCTGAGATGCTTGGTAGAGTTGATCACACGTAAATTACTGTTAGCCGAGAAGACGTGAAGCTATGTCAAGTGGCACCTCGCGGCGTGCCATTAGAACGTTTTAAAACTCATCCAAAAACGTTTATAGATGTTTTATAAAAAAAAAACAAATTAGTTTGTGGAGGCTTTCAAATTAATTTACTAATGAATTCATCTGTTACTTTACAATTTATTAATTTATTTAAATAATTTCAGCTTAAAAATGTTTTTTTAGCCTACAAGGACTATTAAAACTACAGTAATATGTGTTGACTATTTTTGGTGATTTTGATAGTGTAAATGAAACGATTGTGAATGATACAATTAGATCATAGTGACAAATGGATTACTTTGAAGAAATTATAATTAAGAAAACAAATGACAATGTGTATAAATAAATAAAATTAAAAAATAATTTCATTTAATATAAAATAAAAATTAGTGTCCATTGATATAAAACAAAAATTATGATTTAATGGAACAAGCGTCATCATTCATTCAGTCTTTAAAATTACTTTTTTTTAAATATCGTCTTTTGAGTTTAAAAAAAATATCCAAAATTCGCAAAATCATTACCAACACTTAACCCAAACTTCGTGACTAGACTACGACTAGCATACGTAAAAGCAGGGACACACTTTACTTGATGTATGTGATAAAAGAACGTTGACCCAAAACATTTGTTTCATCGATTTTGTTAAAAACTAATCAAAGGTCTTCAAAAAAGTTTGCGGCAAACCATGTTGCGTCAAAGATAAAGTATTGTGACGATAAATTTAAATATGTCTGGGATATTATAAATAAAGAAACGGGAAAGATGAAATCACGAGATAGTGATCCATTATTAGAAATGAATGACGAACTTATCAATTTACCGTCGGAAGTGATTAACGCCTTTTAGAATGTTTTCACTACTATACCCATTTATACTTTGAGCTCTGTACCAGATGAAGGTGCAGAATTATTGACAGATAATATCAAGTTAAATAATACGCATTTCCATATTGATCCTCCCAAAATTAAAAATATTTTGAAATTACTTAATTGAAAGAAAACCGAAGATTTGTGGAAACTAGCCTTCAAAGTTGTAGGCATCATCAATCCACCTTATCAGACTAACCTTTTTATATCATATAATGCAATTCGATGTTTGTTTGGGTATATAAAATTACGGATGACGTTCAATAAGAGAAGACAATATAAGTGTGTTTAATACAAATAAATTGAAATTGAAATATATTAAAGAACAGTAGTTAATGTCAATCGATAACATTTGAGATAATATGATATTTAAAGCAAAGAAAAGTAAACATTCACATATTTCACTTGAAATTTTAAACGTGTTGTAAGATATTATTAAAAAGAAGGCTGAAGAAATTATTTTTAACGAGAGCCTGTTTTTAGTATGAGCATAATATTATTTTTAGATTGGTTATTAAAATATGTCCAAAGAAGAACAAAATAAACTTTAGAACAATTCATATGGACCAATTTCAATTATTGTTTTATGGATAAATATTGTTTTTAATATGAGTACAATATTATTTTTAGATTGGTTATTAAAGTATGTCGAAAGAAGAACAAAATAAACTTTAGAACGATTCATATGGACCAATTTCAATTATTGTTTTATGGATGAATAAAATTTATTACAATTATCAAAATTTAAATAATAAATGAATTGCGGAAACCAGTCTGCCTATCGAGCCTGTTGGATTAGTAAACTGTAAATATAAAAATTGAACTGTAAAAAACAGCAGTATATATAAGTCATGTCTGAGATTGATTTTTTTACAATTACTAAAAAAATATTTGTGGACCGCTGAATTCAGTAGCAAAAACATTTTTTATATATCTATCTAACTATAAATGTGTGTTTTAATTTAAATACACGTTTTTCTTATAAATTACAATAAAGAAGGAAGTCTAATACGTAAATAGTTTCTGTAAGTAGTTTGCGGGCGATCATTTGGTTTGAATGAATATTTTATACATGCATGTCCTAAGCGACTTAAGTAGTGGATTGTTTGGGTCGTTGCGCTAAAACCTGATTTGAATAAAAATATTTCGATGGAATGTTATTCGGTGGATACTATACGCTTATAAAACAAACGTAACTTTTTCAGGAGATTAAAGTATTCCCTTCAACATTTTACGTAAGTATTTCAAACTAATTTCTTCCAAATTGATTGCTAAGTGGGATAAAAAAAATGTGCGTGTCATCTCCGACGCGCGACTATGGTTATCAAGGCTTGAAATCGACAAGCCGGTTGCAAGTAGCAAAAAATCCTGATTTCTGTAAAAAAGTCTGGCGTTTTGCTGAAAATGACACTTAGTAGATTATAATTAGATTTTTTTTTAACTTTAATTAAATTTTTTGTACTTCATACTTTTGTCCATTGGCAACAACTTTCAAAAAGTTTGTTTTTGAATAAATTTCACTGTGAAATTCGACATATGTCACATGCTTGAAGTTAAAATGTGTGAGTAATATTGCTTTTATTGACTCAACTGTCAATCTATATCTTTTCTTCGTCCACTGCGAATTAATAAGTGAAAAAATTCGTTCCATTCGAAAAAATACTTATTTCTTTTCAGCTAGCTCGTCATAAAAATCACTTTCTTCTATAAAAATTTTCTAAGAGGCAAAAATTCTTGGAATAGTTTAACACCGTTATTGATGATTCTATTTTGTCTCAGAAATACAATACAGTTTGTGATATTGTCGAATTCTATCTTCAGTTTTGCTTTAATACCAACTATTTAAAGCACTTAAACGAGTCTAAAGGATTTATCCAAATATTAGTGTAGTCTATGCATTCTTAATACATGCCTTCAATTTCAGTATTTATCTTGTTGCGTTCGTTTTCGTCAATTTTATATTTTTCAGTCAGATCTCGTACTGTTAAGGGAACAAAATTATGTTTGATTCCGTAACTTAATGACTCTATAGTTTCATTCCCAGAACTATTGAGTTTTTCTCCTTTTTCAGAGAAGTTATTCTTGAATGAAATATAGCCATTAATGAATGAAGATAGAATAAATATATTTCGCTGGCATTGCTCGTAAAAACTTTTTGATAAGAACTGGAGATTTAGAGTAGACACTAAAATTGTTGACTTCGATATTCTTCTTGCCCGCTTGAAATATCTTAATATACCCAACATTAACTTGAGTGGTTTAGTTCATATCTCCATGGACGCAGACGATGTGTTAAGTTATCAGATACGTATTCTGAGTTGACTGACCCTACAGCTGGTGTACCTCAAGGTGGAGTTCTATCTCCTCTCCTCTTCTCAGTATTTATTGATAATATTGTTAAACATAAATCTAGCAATTATCATCTCTACGCTGATGACATATAAATCTATGCGCACTCGAACCTCCATTCCTTATCAAAAACCATCGAGATTCTTAATCAAAATCTTGCTTCAATTGGTCAGTGGGCTCATGAAATGGTTTTTTTTGGTTAACCCAAGTAAGTCACAAGCTATCATCATTGGTAGCCAAAGACTGACTTCTAAAGTAAACCTACTTAGTTTACCGAAATTAGTGCTAAATAGTACAATAATACCATATACGCCAACTGTTAAAAACCTGGGCCTACTGATCGATAAAAATCTTAGTTGGCGGCCTCAAGTAAATGATGATAGTCGTCGTGTTTTTAACAGGATACACTCTTTGAAACGTTTTCAAAATTTTCTACCGAGTAAAACGAACCTTTGTCAAACGCTTTTATTACCATTAATTGACTATGGAGGTGTGTGCTATCCTGATCTTAATGAAGAATATCTGTGCAAGTTCAAAATGTGTTCAAAATTTATGCATCCGGTATATCTTCGGCCTCATAAAATATGATCATATTTCTGAATACTGGTCACTTCTCAAATGGCTGAAGATCCGTGATCGATATCTTACCTACTTCACATACTTAAATTTCTTTTTAACATATTAAAAAATCCTCATAGCCCAAACTATCTTAGTGGCAAATTTATTATATTAAATATTTTTTAACAATTGAATTTCCGGGCCTTATTTTTGTTAACATTCGATCTACATAATTTTCTGAGTACTTAAAAAAATAATTAAAATCGGAGATAACGTTTTTCTAGACCCTACACACCTCGAATATTTCCCAGCTGACTGGACTTTTATACCCCCGCCGCCCGCCTCGCCCGGCCCACTAGCGCATATGAATTGGGGCGGGAAGGAAGCGCAGCCAGCGCGAGTAAGTAATAACTGCTCACCTGTGATTTATTGTCGCATGACAAAAAATGCGGTCTTGATTAAAAACCGGGCGGAATCCGGTCTAAATTCTTCAAATTTGGTCTCGACCGGATTTATTCGGTCAGATGATAACCCTACGCGTGACTGAAGTTTACTCCTTAAATATGATTATCTTGGAATGTATAAAATAGGTAACATTGTATATAATATATCAATATCATTAAATGTAAATGGAAAATTCTTTAATAAAAAAATGCAGACCATGTAATTATTTTCAGTAAAACACAAATGAACAAGATTAAATTTATACAACAACATTTTAAAAAAATTAGTGATGTCTGACTAGGAAGTTCAATTTAAAACAATCTTTGTAATTTAGTAGGATAGAAGATACCAAATATTCACACATTATGCCATTTAATGATTACATCTTGATATAAGCGAACGATAGTAAACTATGTGTGTCACACTCCGCCATTGCGATTACGTCATAAGAAAATACCAAATAAACATATTGATATCTTACTCTAAAGATGCGTAGAAATATTGCACGGAGAGGCCATATAACGGTTACACTTTTTTTAATGCTCTGAACTTCGTACGTTGTGAACTTCTGATTTTACTTCATACCGGGCACTACATATGAAAATCTATTTTTAAGGAGTTAACTCCAAAAAAGTTGCTTCTCTTATTAAAATTATTATTCTTCAGTAATATTTATTTATTTTTGAAAAAAATTCATATTTTTCTATTTTATATTATGTGGTATATATTTTTTTAGATATAAATATAATAATAATATTAGACTTATAAATCTGCCATTACTGTACAGAAACTTTTAATATGTAGTCAATAAAATCAATAGTTAATTATATAAGCATCGGTGGTATCTAACAGTTACAGCCAACTTAACGCCAACGTGTAGGCAGAGCCAAAGTTTTGTCCTAGTAGAAGTATTTGGGCCTTTGACTGAAAAACTGGTGAAGATTTTGGTATGACTTCCGCCTTTAAATTTTCTATCACGTAAATTATTAGACAGAGAGTGAAACATATGGTAATTAGATGGCGAAAGATCGGGAGAGTACCGTGGGTGAAGCAGCATACTCCATCCAAGTGAAAGTAGGTTTTCACGCGTTACTTTTGCTTTGTGGGGTCGAGCATTGTCATGTAAAAAATAAATTTTGTTTGAAGGAAGATCTTTGATTTGAAGGAAGTTTAGCGGCTTCTCAATTGTACATAATAAACCTTAGCTGTGATGTTGCTTGCATTTTTGATGAATAACTCCATTTATTTCCCATCATGCACTCAAAAATATCTTTTGTCCAATATTATATCTTGGTCTAGGTACACCTTTTTTCCAACTCCTGGCTGCTGGCGTTTACGCTATAAATTAACATAAGCCACCCACTTCTCATCTCCTGTAACCAGATACTTTAGCCTCTCCTTGGTACGAAGAGAACTCAGTAGCTCCAAGTACACATTAACTCTCCTCTGACGTTGGAAGGATGTTGGCTCATGTGGTAGCCAAATGGAATATTTCCACTTTTTTCTCATAGAATGAAGTTGTTTTTTCATCGCAGAATAAGAGCATGAAGATAGTACTGCCAAACAAAGCAAACTGAATCTGGGATCTGTTTCAATTAGGCTTTTAAATTTTTCTAAATCACCTGTAGAAGGTTACTTTGAATGAGGTTCATCGGACAGGTTGTAAGAAGGCATATATTCACCCATCCTTGTGTATATATTGTGTGATGCTTCGTTGGTGTTTCACCTTAAACACATTCATTAAGAAAGAGTCCTTTGAAATACTTCCATTTTTAACTTATTCTTTACTTGCCGATTACTCAATTACCAACTGAACAGAAGTTAGAATGCCGCACTCTTTATATACCCTACAAGAAATATTATAGAAGCTTCTATCACATTCCAGAAATCGGTCGAAAAAAGTGGCGGATTTACAAGTTGCTATCTTAATAGAAATACAAATCACATATGGTAAATTTTTTATATCATATTTTAGATATAATTAATATATCACATATATTAATTATATCTAAAATATGATATAAAAATTAAATATTTTAAGTGAAAATGTGCTTTAGGTAAGAAAATTGATAGCGTTATTTTCACCTGTACTTACGATATTTTGTTCGCCACTTTTCCCTTTATTAGGTAAAGTTCAATATACTGCTAATAATAAGTGAGTAATGTAAATTAATAATTGAAATGATTAATTATGTTTTCCACTATTAATTTACAAATTCAAATATTTTATTTTTCATTATTGTTGTGTCATAAAAACATATAAAACTAATCCATGCACTATTCCAAAAAGATTATCGTTAACTAGCTTTTCCCTCATCTTCGCTGATTATGGTATTGAAAAAAAAATTTCTAAATTTTCAGTCTTGCCACCCTATCCCAAAAAGTATAACTGACTTAAATGTGAAACAATTAACAAACATTAGAAAAAAAATTAAATCTAACAAAAATGTCGTTTGAGTTACTTGCAAAATTTGCTTTCTACATAAAAAGTATTTAGGCAAAGATTAGTATACAGTAATATTGAAAGCGCTAGCTATGAGTTTAAAGGAAAACAAAAACAAATTTTAGACGATCGGACCAATCGGAATCTTTTTCTTGATACGTCATAAAATTTATCTTTTAAAATAATTGATCGTATTTACATAATAAAAAATATCTTTGTAGAATTACTTATATATTAAATAAATTATAGACATTTATTTTATAATCGTAATTAAAATTAGACTAATATTATTACTAAGAAGAGAAAAATAATTTATCTTAATAATAAATGAAATAATATCGCATTAATATTTATTCAAATAGGTGTATTATAAAAAGTAATGACAGTATTTTTTATAATCTTAGGTATTTGGACAAATTATGGACGGTAAAGAGGGTCAAATGCAATAATAATTATTTACAAATTGCAGACAATCTTGATTTAGAAACTGAACACTTACTTGTTCAATTTTTACACTTACCTTTTCTTTTTTATAACTTTCTTGTGTAAAACGTCATTAACGAGAGGATAATTAGAATATGCCACATTTCTTAAGTTTGTCGAAATAAGAGATATAGACTTATGGATGTATGGATTTCCAATTTTTAATTTCAGGAAAAAAGTGGTACGATTTAAAAAAATATAGGTGTATTACAAATTGCCGATGACACACTATCATGGACTGCAATCAAAAAAAAAATACACAGATACTCTATATATATATATATATATATATATATATATATATATATACATATATATGTATATATATATATATATATATATTTATACATATATATATATATATATATATATATATATATATATATATATATATATATATATAAATTGTATCCCGATGAATTGTATGCGCGAATGAAAATATTTTCGGAAATAATTATCTCACTGGAACTTATAGTAATTATGTTTCCATTATAATATTCAGTAAAATTATAATAAGAAATTTTATTGTTGTTCATACCTGAAATGCATTTTAAAGTTTAATCTCATGACCCATTATAATATACAAACAAATACAATAGTCTTCTGTAAGACATGGCTACGATTTTTTAAGATACTAAAGTTTTATCAAAGAATATGTGTGGATTGTTATATTCGCACCCAATAAACCAAAAAAAATTAATCAATCTCTAAGGGGGCAACAAGAAATTTAAGAGATTGAATGAAAATTAATGCAAGAATGACTAAATCTGTCTAATAGAAAAATCAGGGTCATCATGTTTAGTGACTAATTTTTTATAAATTATAGGAAATTCATATGTTTTAAATTTATCTATTTATATAATGTACCAGAAAATATTTCATTCAAATAAGATTTTCAAAAAATACAATATATCAGCATTCTTTGACAATACATTATGACAAAAAATCGAGTACTTACTCAAAGGATTAATATGGATCAATGATGAACTTATTACGCTATTTAGAAGAAATAAAAAATAGTCATTATTATTTATTTTATGTTGATATAAAATACATTTAGACATACAGTCGTATAGCGTAAGTATGAAAAAAAATATATTGGTTAGAAAAAAGACGTAATTTATAAAAAATAATTTTACATCTGATCATGGTAATTATTCGTATAAATTTAAACCTGCCTAGTTTACCGAAATTAGTGTTAAATAGTAAAATAATTCTATATACGTCAACTGTTAAAAACCTGGGCCTACTGATCGATCAAAATCTTAGTTGGCGGCATCAAGTAAATGATATTAGTCGTCGTGTTTTCAATAGAATACACTCTTTAAAACGTCTTCAAAATTTTCTACCGACTAAAATGAAAATCTACTTTTGTCAAACACTTTTATTACTATTAATTAATTATGGAGATGTGTGCTATCCTGATCTTTATGAAGAAAATTTGTGCAAGTTGGAACGTCTTCAAGATTTATGTATCCGGTATTTCTTCAGCCTCAGAAAATATGATCATATTTCTTAATACAGATCACTTCTTAAATGGCTGAAGATCCATGATCGATGCCAACTTCACATACTTACACTTATTTTTAATATATTAAACAAATCTTCATAGCTCAAATTACTTTAGTGGTAAATTTAATTACTTTAGTGGTAAATTTAAAGATTTGTCTGCTCACGGCCTTGGGCTACGATCTGAAAGTTCACTCGCCCTACTTATTCCTAAACATACTACTCAAGAAAAATCCTTCACTGTCCAAGCAGCAAAAATTTGGTTCTGGATCCTGGATATCACCTGAATCATAGCTCAAATTACTTTAGTGGTAAATTTAATTACTTTAGTGGTAAATTTAAAGATTTGTCTGCTCACGGCCTTGGGCTACGATCTGAAAGTTCACTCGCCCTACTTATTCCTAAACATACTACTTAAGAAAAATCCTTCACTGTCCAAGCAGCAAAAATTTGGTTCTGGATCCTGGATATCACCTGAATCCTGACATCAGAAAAATCACGTCTCTAAATATTTTCAAAAAATTGAGTGAAAAAGTCCTACCTCTTCCGAAACCTTTTCCTTTGTGTCCTTGTCCTTTCCTGTCTTTCCCATCCCAAATTATGTCAATATTTTTTTTTTACTTATCTTTCGTATTTTTTTTCCTGTAATGTGCCATAAAGAATTTTCATTGCAAAATCTCTTACAGTCTACCAACTAAATTTCTATACAAATTGATATGGTTGACTAGAAGAGATTGCTCATGTAGCAATAAGTCCGCCATATGTACTATACATAAAAGATTATAAATAAATAAAATAAATTTTGTAACCTTGACGCGTATTTATGTGGCACAATATAACTGTGTTTACCACAGTTTTGGCGCCAAAAAATGGATGAAGGAATAACAATTGAGATTATAAAGGCCACACATTACACATAAAACACAGAATATAAGGGCCACACATTAATTTTGCTCACAGCTTCATCTGTGTACATTACGAAAAAATAATAAAAAATTATCTTTCAAAGAAACATGTTTCGATCAGACCATTCATGTAGCAACGAGATATTATTTGAACATAATTTATCAGACCAAAACCTTGACATACTATGTTGTGACGCAAAATGATGCACCGTGTAAGTTATGTGCTGGTAGTCTGGACTAAAATACCGTGCAGTGTTTAATTCGTAAATTTGGCATGTTAAATGAATGGCTCATTTAACACTTTTCCACTATTCTTAAGTAATTCGTGCATGGATATAATTTTTGTTCACTGCTCTCCTTCCCTGTTCACTATCCTGTAAATGATAACGTCGTATTTAGTCTATCTTTCAGTCTAGGAAATGTATTATCAATGTGCAAAATTTTATTAAAACCTATGGTACATTTAATCATAAAAGAAAGACAAATGACAAATAAATAGATGACGTTTCACTTTTATGATATTAGTATACTGTTTCGTATGCACAGCTTACGTGACCTTATCTATTACAATAAACTCGCTTACTACATATATTCATTTTACTGCACGATGATGTTAACTCCTACCTTCTGTGGATTTTTAGAAGTATTAAGCTTTGTCTTATGCTTAAAGTTATTCAATGTTATCCCTTTTCTCTTTGATTCTATCGTGTCAAGTATCACTTAATATTATATAAATGGAATATTGCTATAAATATAGAATTTATAAGCATAAAATGTGTGCCGTAACTTCCCACGAGACACTATAATGCATCGTCGCACGTGTTTCGTAGCGTCTTTCTATGAGATTTCGTATATATGCTCCTTTTGTAATGAATGAGAATCTACTAAAGAAGGCCGTATCATGTATAGCGAATTCAAGAATAAACAAGCCCCTAAGAATGCAAGACTTGTTCATATTGTTTTATCTGTCACCTTCTATACTGTGTAAGTACAGGAGGTGACTGCTTTTATAGATAAATATAAACATGTAACCTACGTACATATTACCATAGTTATACTAATGTTTACATAATTAGGTGATAAAAGAATATCCATACCTACCCATATATATCCCCTCTCCTCTCTCACTGATTTTGCTTCTGATGGAAGGTTAACTTTCAAACTTGCCTTTTGATAAATTTGCTCTATCAGACGAGCCCACGATTCACTGCTCAGGACGCGATGCTATCAAAGGCTTTTTTTATAATTAATAAATGCGAGCAATAAGGTATTTGATACTCTGTATCCTTTTCGATGATAATTCTCATAACCAGTAGATGGTCTGTGATGCTAAATCCACTTCTAAAGCCTGCCTGATTTTTTTGTTGCTATATGATATTTTGACGGAACTTAATTAGTAATGTGAAAATATACAGATTAATGAGTATATCTTTGACTGCAAATGAATATAAATATGAAATCGTATAAATCAACGAACATGTACATCGATTGAAATCGAACACGGTTTTGACAAATATGACAGTTTCATTACAAATACTGAAACCCGAGCGATGAAAGCGGGCCAACGTGCCAGGCAATCTATCATCATCATTCGGCTTGGGCGGACACCTGCGGCCTGAGCCGTCTAGTGACGTCTCTGTCGTAATATGGTAATATGAGGTTGTAGTTTTTAAACCCCCTCACTCACTTTATTTTGTTTATTATTAATCCAGTTTTACGATAGGTGACACGTGTATTTATATTGGCACACACACGCACACATGCACACACACATACACACACACGTAGATGTATGATACTTTTACGGTTATATACTGATATTTCGTAAGATTAAAGGGTCATGGAACATTTTAAAATGTTGGGTAATTATTAAACAACTGCAACTTCATATAAAAATATTTCAAATAAAATGAAAAAAATGCTATTTTAAAACTAAGATTTTGTATTTCTTTGAATATTTTTAATTACTACTAGTGTAATGTGGTAGATTTAAAGTCAAATTTAAATATTGCTAAATCGTTTAAAATTTATGAATTTTTGTACGAATAAATTTTTTTTTAAAATGAGTTTGGTGAAATTAATATTTTTTTTATAACTGTAACAGCCTTTTATAATTCGAGATATTTTCTTTAGTTTTAATTTTGTATTACTCATTATGCGACCATTTCTAATGAAGTTATTAAAAGTTAAGCCAAATAAAAAAATAATTGTTTTATGTAATCAGAAAGTATTTTGTGTGGCGTAACGTTTTGAAAAATTATGCAATTAATAAAATCCTTAACGTTTTTTTTTGTTAAAAATATCCCAATTATCGTCCAAAATGGTCACAATTAAAATATTATTTTTCTAAATGCATAGAATTATTTAAAAACATCCACAAAATTAGTCCGCCAAAGACCGACAGTTACGTAGGGAGCTGACCACGCACCTGAGCTGCGCGGTATGGTAGCTCGCAGACTTAACCCACACCCCTGACACTCCATACTAACGAACAGATTTAATTGTCTACACTTTGAAAAAAGGTATTACTTACGTATTCACCTATCCGTATCCGTTTAGGTGTGTGTGTAAATTAATGTAGGGCTGTCTGCAGCGTGCAGATAAAGAATATTTACTATACTACATTAACGGTCTCAATCGTTGCGGGCATCCACGCCGATCGAGCGAGTCGAAGCTATACGTCAGCAACATAGCTGTTTCTCTTTCTAACCAATAGCGTCAATCGAATGACTGTTGATAGCTCATATTTACACGGAATCAATACAAGCCATTATTTTAAACTTCATCTTATTTCGTTTTCTTAGGCATAATTTTTAACGGTTTGACCACATCTTAACTTATTCCAACAAAAACTCTGTGCTGGGTATTCACATAGTTGGTTGCGATTCATTGATTTATTACAAAGTTATTAGTATTAAACAGGTTTCACTTTTTTAATACTAGGTAGTATTCTCGCTCGCACCTATATGAAGTGAATATGCTTGAAATTAGTAAACTATTCATAGACAAAGTAATATGAGATATAACTTTATCAATAAATAGTACTGAAAGTACGTTACCACTTTTTTGCTGATTGAGACCACAACAAATATAATAAAAGATCAAGGCAGGAATTGTAAATATAAAGTGGCATAAAAATGTAATAATTTCTTAATTATAACTGTAATAATTTCCTAATTTTTTAATTATAACAATACGGAAGTGTTTCACGTATCATTTTATAATAAAATAACTTAAAGAAGGTACAAGTTAAAAGTACAATATATGTATGAACAAAATTTCAATTTTACGTTATAAAAAGTTCAATATTGTACATGCATAAAACGAAATGTGTATTTATGCACAGGCATGTTAAATTTTACCTTGTTATTATTTTTTAGTGTCAAATATATATTTTAAAAAAGTAAAGATATATTTGCAGAATAGAACCTGAAGACTTTATCAAATTACTTTAGCATTTGTATTCGGTAAGGTAGTAAATTTAGACCATTATTTAACTTTTTTTTAATTATTACCTTTCTGTATCTTTCTTCATTTTTTCGATGCATCTAAATAATAAGTAGTTTAAAAAATTATTTTTTAAATTTTTAGTATTTTAGTAGAAATATAATATATATATATATATATATATATATATATATATATATATATATATATATGCCAGCTGTGCCCCGTGGTTTCACCCGCGTCAAAAAAATGTATTTCGTTACGTTATATATATATATATATATATATATATATATATATATATATATATATATATATCTCACGGTTTATACCCTCATAAATTAAATATTAACCCACTAATCAGTTTAAAAAATGTAGAATAAAAAATAAACCTCATTTTAACCTATGAATAAAAAGGAAAAAAAAACAATTAAAATATTATTTTTCTAAATGCATAGAATTATTTAAAAACATCCACAAAATTAGTCCGCCAAAGACCGACAGTTACGTAGGGAGCTGACCACGCACCTGAGCTGCGCGGTATGGTAGCTCGCAGACTTAACCCACACCCCTGACACTCCATACTAACGAACAGATTTAATTGTCTACACTTTGAAAAAAGGTATTACTTACGTATTCACCTATCCGTATCCGTTTAGGTGTGTGTGTAAATTAATGTAGGGCTGTCTGCAGCGTGCAGATAAAGAATATTTACTATACTACATTAACGGTCTCAATCGTTGCGGGCATCCACGCCGATCGAGCGAGTCGAAGCTATACGTCAGCAACATAGCTGTTTCTCTTTCTAACCAATAGCGTCAATCGAATGACTGTCTCTATAGCACAATGGCTTAGTAAGTTAGTCTTTATTATTACCTAATTGTAAAAATGGAATTATATAAATAAATATTTTTCACTATACATATATTTTTGTGAAAGTGATTTGATAATAATAATATTAAGATTAAATTTGAAAAAAGATACTTTGTATGAATCTTAAAAACGAAATAAAGTCTTAAATAAAAATATATTTTGTTTATTTATAAGTGTGATACACTGAAATATTGTTTTGGTTCTACTTTTGACTTCATTATATTTGCTTCATTTGAAAGATCTCTTAATAACCAAATAATAAAGCCTATGGCCAACACTGCAAGGATAGTTTTGTTGATAACAAAATTATGACTTTTCAGACAGTTTGAAATTTAAAACTGCTCAGTAACGTGTTTATAGACAAAAAGTTATAGGTGCTGACCAAATAAGTTGGTAGACACAAAACAAAATTATTTACAACAAAACAAAAATGGAGATAAAATATATCCTACCTTTATTGATTTTAATGCCTTCTAAGCACTCGTGCACAGCGCAATATCGGACCTTTATATACAATTATTATAAATAGTTATGAACTAAGATTTAATTACACAAGTTAAAATCTGCTAAACATTGCAAAATTTAACAAATCACTAGGCACACAGCAAGCGGCAACCTAGGAACGCGTACCCTTGATCGGTCCTCTTATCTGCGGGTGACGTTAAACTGAAGGGGGGAGGTGAGTGTCGCTTCTTTACGCAGTAATGGTTAATATTCTTGGCCTAAGTATTTACAGTTCGGACCTTCTCCGTAACGTACGGTTCTCGTCGGGTTGGCTGTGCTCCCAATCCACCGCGCCCCGGCTCCCACTCGCATCAGCGTTTTCGTTTCCTCTTTACATACTTTCTTACCTAAACTTTTCATGGTGATTACTTCGCTCATAAGGATTATAGCGTAATATTACATAATCTTTCTCAATAAATGGCCTTTTTTCAAAAGTAACGGGTAGTTCCAGAGATTAGTGCATCCAAATAGACAAAAAACCATCTCTTTAGTTTTAAAATATTAATATGGATTACGACATTAGCAACGACTGAATGATCATGACCCATGTGTGTCATGTCCGACTTCTTATCTTTCTTTTAATTTTGTTTGTAATAAACACATTTTGTTTTCAATATATTTAATAAGTTATAATAAATAATTTAACATTTAGTTAGCAGTTATGCTAGTTCTACATTTATTATAAGTCCTATTATCGTTAATGAACTCAGTATTTTCTTTTCGACCCCGCCAGCTATTTTAGACACTACTTTGAGAACATCTGGATACCATCATTTGTAATACAAACAAAGACAATGAATTTTTGTATGTTATTTATAAAAGAGGTTCCTTATAATTAAATCTAAATCCATGGGCAGTTGTACTTAGTATCGACGAATTTGCCTTCATAATTGGCACAGTAAACATTGATAACTTCCCCAATAGATTTTATGGCTCCATATCTGAACAACAAACACGAAACAATAATAATTTTACTATGACTCTCTGCTTGTCTGTCCATTCGTATATCAGTACCATAAAACTTTCAATTCAATACCGATTATAATGAGATCTTTATCTTCATAGGAAGAATATTAACTACACCGGCAACTGTTTAATACAGTTTAAAATGTTTTAAAAATGTTTTTTTGATTTTTTTGATTTGATGTTTTCTTGTATCAAAAAAACATATTTGCCGTAATATTTTGCTAAAAATTAATTACCACAAAATTCATTCTGCAAAATGTTCCGAAATTTTATTCAGACTAGTCAAGTACATATTTGTGAAGAATTTCTCTTCGGACTACGGGACTTTCGAATTACGGGGACGTGTGTTACTTGAATTCAACTCAACTTCTCAAGAACTTAGGGCAATTTTGATTATTCAAATATTTATTTTATTATATTTTTGTTCCCAAAAATTTCAGCATTAAGTTTCATGATTAAGGTGTTGTCGTGTAAAACGCGTTGTCGACGATTGATTTTTTATATATTAGTCAAACTACAGATATTTAACTTCTATTAAAATTTAAAAATAATTCACTGTTTAGTTTTGGTAAAAATCACTCTCATAAATTGTATAATTAACATTACAGGAAAAGTAATAATTTTACCACACTTAATTTTTTTTAAAAGCGTGTCGAGCGATTTGTCTAAAAAAACAAGTTAAAGTCGCTCTCAAAAATTGTAAAAGTAACGTTACGGGTAATGTAGGTATTTCCCCACACTTAATTTTATTTAAAGAAATGTAATATAAACGTAAAAATTGTTTTTTTTTAAACAATTAAAATTATGTGGTATTATTAATTTGGAAAAAAAGCCATAATTTACAATTAATTTTGAAATTTTATAATAATTTTTGGATTTTGCTCTCACATGACAACTAGATTAATGTTAATTAAAATAGACAAATCTTCATGGCCAACGAAATCCACAAATTTTATTTTGTTAATTTCAATATGTGTTTGCTTATGACCTTGAAATACGTTCTAAAGGTAAGAGACTCTGCTGATTTCCCAGCACAGAACTACATTCTTTGGAGAATAAGTGATCATATATATATATATATATATATATATATATATATATATATATATTTTTTTTTTTTTTTTTATATATAGTACGTTCTCAGTACCGGTGTCCTAAAGATGTCTATAGTATAATTATAGATTTATGGAGTAATAACCCATACGTAATCCATTCCCTATCTCTATTCCATATTTTATTGTATTTTGCTATTTACTACTGCGCTAAATTCATCTTTTGCCACATTATAGTTAGCCGTGAGAGATAGCTCTCGTAGAACTAAATCCATAACCTATATATTTAGCTTTCTAGTTATCGGTGGAGCTTTATGAATAACTTATATATCAAGAAAAATGTTTGTGCAGTATTTTAATAAAAAAATAGATTTAACCTCGAAAAGTTTACATGACATATGCCATTTTACATATTTCCATGACATATGTTCATTAGCATTAAACACACCAGTATTTTACACCAGCATTAAACACACCATTGCATGTTCGATTTGCATGCATAGAAAGCTTCGCAAGGTCATTTTAAGAATATCTATAATTATATAAATTTAAATATCCTGCTAATTATTTACTATTATTCACAGATTACTGTTAATCACATAATTTTTCAGTTGAGTAACATTTTAGTAAATGCATGCAGACAATATTTCAGCGCTTTAAGCTAAAAAGTATCCAATATATCAATTTTAGATGAAACTTAAGTACCCATATTGAATAACAATTTATATTCAGTAGTCTCGTATTTTTAATATACATTTTCACTCTTTGAAAAATAACTTTTTCTCGGTTTCGATAAGAAAAAAGTTGAGAAAAATGATTGTTCCTCAATTTTCACACGCAACGCCTGGAAAAATCTAAAATAAATCATAGACTTATAAGAATAAATCAAGATTGATGGCAAATTCTCGCTTGACTAACTCAAAATATAATAGTTTATTTTTTAGGTACAATTTATTTTTTTAAATTTGAAGTTATAACTAATATGTTGATAACAGCGGAAAAAATTGCAATACGAAATAAAATTGAGGATCATATTTGATGATTTAATATTTTATGAAAATATCATAACGTTAAATAATAGTTTTACTGGTGTAAAATATCAAAAGCGCGAAAGCCAACTCGAATTTGACCGTTCCTTTTTCATTTAAAGTTCTTGAGTTTTACAGAAAATTATATTGCTTTAATAAAAGCAACTAATAACAAATTGGAAACGATGTTTATTTCACTAATCACCTTTATTCACTATCTTTAAAGTGTAAATAAATTGAGGCCGGAGTTTGTTTTTTAATCCGGAAAGGCACATTTTATTTCTCACATTATTTTATACACTTTTAATATAATTAATTATTTTGATACCTTCCAATGACGTAGTTAAAATATCGTCTTAACAAAAATAATGAAGGTTCCGATATCAAAAAGTTCAAAATCACCCAAAATATACGATAAATTTAGCAAACTAAAGATGCTAAATAATCTTAGTAACTTTTACACGTTAACTCTTAGTTATAATTTTACAACTATATGAACAACCTGAATCATTATTAATAAAGTTAAAAAATTTATAATGATAATTAATAAATAAGCGCTATAAAAGAAAAAAATTAAAAATGAACTGAAATAGAACTGTCGAAAACTTTACGCGTAATCTTCTCCTCTATGAATGAATCGTTATAAAATTTTATTAAACTTTTCATTTATTCCAATATCAGTTGGTAAATGATATGTTATCTTCCTTTTATTACATATATGGTACCTGTTGAAATACCTACATTATATTTGTTATATTAATTGCTTTTATTCCTTTTGGTTCGCGTCATCTGTAACAAAAAGTAAATAGTTTTTACTCACTCACTGTCCTTTCTCTTTTCTAATCAGAGACGTTACGATTCGCTATGAATATTTGATTAAGTTCCTAAATCAATAAATAAAACTAGAATATTCTACGTTTTATTTTTAAAAATTCGCATTATTATTATGTCTTTATTTATTTAAGTAATTCATTTGTTCAACACTATATTACAACAATACATTTGCAATGCATAGAAAGTAAGAAACGAATGTGTATTTAGTACCAAAATCTTAACGAGTCGTGATTGAGCGTGAATTGCGATTAATTTTTATTTAATTTTTTTGGAGATCGTCGTCATATGTTAATATGATGGATGGATATTTTTTTGTGAAATCAAAATTCTACAATTTCTTATTAAACTACTATTGTATCACTTTTATATGTTTCAATCAAGGTTGGTTCATCTATTTAACTTTATATTATAGTGAAGAATACATTATAGTTATTTAAATTTTGTCTACCACTCTAATAATTACTTCGTAATCGTTACATTAATACATAATATTTAAGGAATTAGATAGGTACTTGGTGAAATTATTGGATCCATTTAAGTTAGCAACATTTCAATAAGCAAATAAGGACCTTGAAAATGTATGTCCTAATGTGTCATATGAGAGTGAAATAAAGGTCAAAGAGATAAGATAAGCAGAAGCGACGAGAAGAAAGAGGGATCAAGAAGGTGCGTGATATATTAGAGTATCTTGATTTATTGCGAGAGTTTTTTAAATTCCGTTTTTAAAAGGGGAAAAAAAACGGAATACTGTTATTTTCATCGTAATTTTGCCTCTCAGTTGACAAACGATGGTGAAAACACGCCAATGGATATTTCTATGTTTTTATGTAATTCAACTAGATTTACATGAAAATATAGAAATAAAAAAAAAACAATATTCATTTTTTTAAACTCTTCCCCATATATCAAACTTGGGGTTCAAAATTTGTTCTCAGAAATCACAATGAGTGGGATATGAATGAGGAGATTCTTAAAATGAAATAAAAAATTTACGGCATCAATTCCTCCCTACGGTATCTCTTTTGCTAGTTAAAAAGCTAAAAAATATTTTGCACTTCAAATAGCCTGTTAACCGCCCATAACTTGCAATGATATATTGGAGAGACATAGACAATCGAGTTAATTGTATTAGCCCTACGACAGAAATACTACGCAATATATTTACGTATTTAAATATAGTATTAATATTTATGGACAATTTAATAGAAATAACGTATAATTTAATTGTGGAGGAAATGTTTCTAATTAATAATATGTTAAGAAATATGTATTGCTACTAATTTTAATTACCAAGACAATCATGATCGGACATTAAATTAAACAATTCCTCCGATTGAATTACTTTAGTTAAGGTGTTGTGTAACATTTTCATTAGGTCTCTATAGAGTTACTTGAAAGTCAACAAGTTGAAATATAAATAATTTTAAAGGACAGTTAACTAAAAGTATTCCAGAATTATTAACGAAAACTTAATATCCATTTATTTATTAATCAGCGTCACAATATGGTTACTATTATATTTGGAATTAAATCATAGCAGAATATGCATGTATATTGTTGTGTCATAAAATACGAACGTAAATAACTCGAGTTAAAAATAAATTTTCGACACAAAAAGCGCCGCTAATCGCCACAAGTACACCGGCTGCCACACGGATTTGTTTTCATAACAAATGTGCTACGGACAGACGGGCCGTGTTACATTCCAATATATTAGCTCGAACGTATAAATACTTCTGTAATAATAGAATTAAAAATATATTTAATATTTTTTTTAGATATTGTTCCACGTACCAATAAATATTAACACAGGCGAGAAAATCACAATCACTTCGAATATGGGTATAATATTTTTGTAATATTTTAAGAGTTATTAAGATTACGTACTAAGAACAGGAGTATAATACGTTGTATTCGATAGAAGAAATCAGTATGTATAATGTATTTCAGAAGAATACAGTAATTATTACTACAATTTTTTAACAGAATTAAATAAAATAAATTTTTACTTAAATTGAATTAAACATGAAACGTTCTTTAAACCACTTTCAAGTAATTTATTAAGGGCTAATATTAATAGAAAATAGCGATAAACGAATATATGTCGACAAAGTATCGTAACATTGACGGAATATCCGGTCTCCTTGGGGAATGAAATTATATTGAAGGTAAAGAATTATTAAAAATCTTTTCCACCCTTATATGCCAGATGAATAAATTTCGCTTAATCTCAAGTACCAGTATAATAAATGTGGATAATTCATTAATTTGTTTTATTTACTAATATTTAATTAATTTCTTTTATTTATTGAATATATTTGGCGTTAATTTTGTAGATATTCATTATTTACAATTAAATGAAACTACGTGGATGTAGTATTATTTCTACTTTCTTTAATTTCTTTACCACGCTTTGAATCTTTGCTAATATCGCACCTGAAGATGCTGTAATACAATGAAACCTAGGTCGTGGACAGGAAATTAAAGAAAGTAGAAATAGTACTACATCACGTAGTTTCATTTAATTGTTCTTTTATTTACTTAAAAACAATTTTGAAAAAGTTCATATTAATCGAAAAAAATAATGAATTTAAATATCTCAAAGAATGTGTAGTTTATTCACAAATTAAATATGTGCCATAACGATGTGGAACTAGAATGTTTTGAAGTTTTTAATAATTAATTAAATATTCCAAGTCTAGTAATGTTTTTTAGATCATACATTGTATAATGTATACTAGATGAGTTTTTAAGTATTATGTTTTAACTAGAAACATTTGAGTTCATAAAAAAACTTATAATAATAATGTGTTAAATAATTTGTATATGAATCACGTAATTGAAAAAATAATTTTCAGCCGAAAGTTATAAATATAAAGAAATACATATTTTATAAGTTTAATATTGTTTTCAACATTAAGAAAATATGTGGCTTTATTGATGTATATTGTTTAAAAGTAATAAGTTCCCATATGTTGATTAGTGATCTTAAAACACGCTTCAAATGTATTACAGATGATTTTAAAAGTTCAGAGTGATAAAAAATATTAAAAGACTTTTGTACGTGATTCTCAATGAATGTCTTCAATTTACTTACCTAAAACGTTATCAGTATTATCTAGCAGCTCGGTTGAAATTAAAACGAATTTTTCTAATGAAATTTTGTCAGAATAGCATAAATTAACTAATAAATTAGTTTCATAATCTGTTAGAGTCATTCATATTACAATATTAGCTCTATAAACTTCATTATGGAACGTAACAACTTTATAAAGAAAAGACGAATATTATGCCAAAAATGAACTTAATATTAACTGTGGTTATTATTATTGATAAAGACTCCATGTTTGGCATTGACAAAATTTCTCAACAAGTTTATTAACATTCTATGCATATTAAAACTTTAACCGACGTGGGAACAAACTATTCTCATTAACTATAAAATCTCAATTATATAGATATATAAGTTAGATTTTATAGTAAAACGTTTATAGGAATCTTGTTTAAAATTTTCTAGTTTTAATATAAATTATTTCAATAAACATAAAAGTGCGCGCTATTTATTCGGCTACTTCTGACGCTAGAATGAAAATTTATTTTAAACGCATTTATAAAAAGTGTTTTTTTGTAACTGAATGTGTATTCAGTTCTAAATTTTCATTCCTGAAATAATGAAGTTAAAAATTGCATACAATGTATAACGTTAATGAGCACTTTAATTTTGTTCCGACGCATACTTGAACGAGTACTTATTTTCTGTGATTGTTACGTTAATTATAATTATAATTCCAGATAACATATTTTAATAATGAATATATTTGTATTACAACATCTTCAGGTGGGCTATTAGCAAAGATATTTGCTAATAGCCCACCTGAAAATGTTGTAATACAACGAAACTTTAGTTATGTTAAAGAATTTAAATAAAGTAGAAATAATACTGTATTTAAATAAATT
Source organism: Druceiella hillmani (assembly GCA_039881145.1). NCBI lineage: Eukaryota > Metazoa > Arthropoda > Insecta > Lepidoptera > Hepialidae > Druceiella > Druceiella hillmani. The sequence continues at coordinate 12,581,320 of JAYKKI010000066.1, read as the reverse complement.
GTCTAAAAGCAGATTAAACAGTAATATACCATTATCGATTTAATAAATACTAGAAGAAGTGAAGAAAATGCATACGACTACGAATTATTATTAAATCACAGTCACCCCACTCAGTGACCCTACTCACACTGAGTGGGAGTCATTGAGCAATATTCAAATATTACGAAAGGTAAATTCCATGCTATTTGTTTTTAAATTAACCGTATCTATGAAAATAAAATAAATTAAAAAATAAGATTTCACTTTTATCATATTTTTTTATGTAATTTGTATATAATCTAAAAATGAAAATTTATTATTCTTCAAGGCAATACAATAGTATCCACACTTATATGACTTTTTAATATCTCAAATTAAGCATAAAAATACTATCGGTAAAAACACCTTGTCTTTTTTCATGGCCAATGATCAAATATTAATATACGTACAAAGAATTATACAAAAAAAAATTCTAAACGCAATTACGTACAAAATATATAGAGCTCAAATATGATTTTTTTTGTAATTGAAAAATTTAAAATATAATGTGATTTAAAAGTTACAAGTGCAATAATAAAACCTGTTATTACTTTACATACCGTATAACAATATAACCTTACAAAAATAGATACCGTGCATTCAACTTTACTCGCTCGACCAGCTAGCCAATAGCAACGCCCATGTCTCAATATTCTAATATCGAATTTTATAGCCTTTTCGCTTGTAAACATATGGCTCTTCTTTCGCGTAGCTGCGTGCGTTTCTCGAATTTTATTAGCGACTTTAATGACGACTCAATTTTTTTTTAGATTTCTGGCCATTATATATTTGCTTACATTCTGAACAGTGCTTTCTAATCTGGATTTGATTTGTGCTTCGCTTAACATTGGGTTAATCGATTTTAAACATGAGGGAATTAGGACAATATTTTATTTCTTATCAACGCAGTTCGAACCGGAAATAAAATTTTATAACTGCGTAATTTATTCAAAACATCCACAACAGGATGCATTGAAAACTTTTTAAGCATTCGGACTTAAATTAGCTATCTATTTATATGAATTAATAGACAGTCATTGAAGTGAAAAATATTTATCATTGATTGACTTATTATGTATTCGTCTGTTAATAAGGTTATTTCTTCCATTGATCTGCGAAAGACATTCTTCCACTGATCAGCAGAAACATGAACAAGTTAAAGAAGGAAATAACGAGACCCGCGTAGAATTTACTGCTAACATACCACTATTTTAACTTCCAAGATCATTATATATATATGTTCTGCCTTTCATAATGGCAACTTAAAGAGAATCAACACACATTTAAGAGTTACAATTGTTCAAGAAAAAAGTTATTGGTATCTTTTGGTTTAGGCGTTCGCGATAATATAAAGCTGATCTTTTATAGTATAACATTAATTTTATTGTACGCCATATCTGCAATAGGTTTACGCTAAGTTTAATTAGTAATATGCTAAAATTATTAGAAATGTACCGAAGCTTTTTTGAAAGATTACCTGTAATTTGTTGTATTATTTTTCGCTACTATATTTGCTACTTACTGTCATAAGAAATTCTGCAATACATACCATCAACTGCACAGTAAGAGGACTAGCTTGGCCATTGTATTAAGGAAATATTCTAGTTGATATTTATCTTTTTATATACTTATACGTACCTTTTTATATACCTACCTATTAATGTTTTAGTTATTTCATGGTTTTGCATATATATGGTGAATATATATCTCTACATACATATCTATGTATTTTCTTTGTGAAACTAGCCAAATTTATCAGTCGTGTCAATACATTAAAAACTTTCTTACCAGATTATCATTCGACATATATAATTCAAGCTAAAATACGACAATATTGCTGTTTCTCTTTATGGAATTCTATAGCATATATTAAATATCAATAGAAAATTGTTTATGGGAACATATTGGGGTTTACCTTTTTAAATAACAAAAAAGGATTATCTAAATTAATTGATAACTGTCGGAGATATAAGTTAATACACAGGAAAAAAAATACTGTCGAACTGAGAACCACCTCTTTTTTTGAAATCGATTAAAAATAATATGGATAAAATCGATATAATCATAAAAAAAGTCAGCATATATTTATTGCATAAATAAATGTCTGATTAAATAATTTGTGGCAAAATACTGCACTTAGTAAACGGTATTCAATTTCAATGTCAATTTAAATTGTCGATACTCTCTGTTTTTGTTTAAAATTATACGGTCCGATGTAACCATTAAACCTATATTGCTTTAAACTAAATTGCGTTTTAATTATGTAAACTATATGACAACATTGCTTTTTTATAGTCTTGAATCTTTGACCAGTTATGCACACATTAAATTTTTACCACGTGTTAATTATAGGCTAAGTTAATTTTAGAATCTGCTGGCAGAAGCTTGTAGATCTAACAAAACCCACAGTCTAGAATAATATTTAAACTTGTTGAGACATTTAATTATATCGGGTATAATTAAACAATTTTAGTCTATTCTCACTTATTTAATAGGGCTACAATATAATATTATCTCTAGAATGTCGTTCCAATTACAGGCGTCTTTTATTTTTTACCACAATTTTCTTCACTACGCGAAGTTGTTTGCAATTAACAAATATCTTAAGTCTGCTTGTGTTAATTATTTTATTTAATTGTGAAAATGGTTATTTGCTCTTAAAATATCTGCACGTAATAAGACGATAATAAAAAAATATGAATAGTCTATTGAAAATTGATGAAACTGTGTGTGGAAAATACTGGAAACTGTCACATCAGTATCACTTTATGATTTTTATTTAAACTATTTTATAGTAACACATTTATTTGACTTTCTTCTCATATCACAAATCAATTATCGGTATATAACGCAACAAAATATTGAGCTTTGCAATATTTTTGGTTAAAAATTGGATCTACTATAAAATATGATACATATTTATAAATACATATATTTAAATTACCGATTGACAATAATTGTTTTATTAAACTATTCACATACATCGTCACTTTCCTTATCGTTAATAACAAGAAATATACGAAAGTGATTTATATGAAAATCTGCTTTCTTATTCCCAAATTACGAAACAATTTCTCTTGTTATTATGACATGAATAATCCTGACTACAAACTTGATTTCATTCCATATCATTGCCATATAAAATTTTAAATTAAAGTACTCTACAAAAAATACATAATTTCCAGAAAGTGATGTACAATTTAATAAAATAATTTATACTTTCCGGCTAAAGAAAGAGAATAACCAAATGGATAGAAATTATTCGTAGAAAAGCTTATGGATTTTTCAGTTTTGTACTAAATAGACTTATGCATGTATTTTATTTCCCTTATATTTCTTTGTAAGGACAGGTCCATAGCAACTGAAAAATGTTCCAATAGAAACAGTGCTAAATGGCGAAATTAACAGACTTTTGTTTCAGTTGATTTTTTGATCCTCGTGAGTATATTTATTCTGAAAACAGCCAAAAAATGCTGGAGTGTATAGTAAATGTATGTTTAAATTACAGTTCGATAATTTAAAAAAAGTTGATATATCTTACCTTTAGTTAATTATAATCGTTCCTCATTCGTATTTTTTGTTATTTATCAAGAAAACAGTTGTATTTTCAGCCACTATCATTCTAACCTTCTAAGGACTTATTTTCAAACATTATTTTTTTTATAAACATTCATTTTTCTTTGTTTTGGTTTTTGAAAATCTACTGATGAGTATGGGCCGGAAAAATTGGAAACCTTAGAAGCAAAATTAATTAGTATTCATCCATCTGTTTGTCATTCCATCTGTTTGTCACTTCAATAAATTAAAAATTGCCGAACCGATAAAGATAAAACTGGAAATGTAAGTATAAAATGTTCATAGGTTTGAGTTATTAGTGATTAAATACAGCCAACGCATATACTTTTTGACAAAGCATATACATGAAAGACATACATGCTTACACACACGTTGTGTTTTTAATTATTGTGAGCAGTGTCTACTATGTTGTAAGTTATTAAAATCATTTTCCAGTTTGTCAAGTATAAGTAGTGAAAAATGATTTCGCAGACAAAAGAAAAAAGTAGTATTTTATCAGTTGAAAATTTCAAGTACGCCATGTATGTACATATATACGTATACACACACACACACATACTCGCATATACATAAATATGTATATGCGTGTTTGTGTGTACGTGCGTCTGAAGAGCTCTTTGAGATAGTTAACCTACCAAATAATAATTATCTAAACATATAACAAAACTGCAATAGAGTGAATTCTGAATATGGAAAATATTTTAAAAATTTAGCGTTTAGAATGATAATGGAAACCAGAAAAACTTTTTTTAAAATTTTTGTCTACGTGTCTGTCTCTTATTTTGGGCGTCAATCAAGCAAAATTCACTGGACGGATTTTGATGAAATTTGTGTAGTATGGTGATAATTTATATCTAAGAGTAATATATGAGAGAAAAAAAATTCTAAAACTCCTTATTGCAAACAACTCGACATTGTCTTATCGCTCTCTAAAACCAGTTTAAATTAATCGTGTCAAATATTTTATTAATTTTCAAAAGGAAAGTACAACTAGATAGGAACTTTTTGTAACGGTCAATAAAACAGGAAAGCAAAACGTAATTGAAGATGATTTATTAATATTCGGTATATAATCTTTGAATTGTATTGTGCCAGAGTTGTCAAAAATTCGTGTTTTCTTATGTGATCAGATAGAATTTAAATGTAATCCCGAATGAGTTGGTGTCTTTTTATATATCTTGCACATTACCAATTTTGCACTAAAGTAATAAATAAATATTTTAAACTGAAATAATATAAGATACGAGAACAGGGTAAACAATTATCGAAAACATGCCGTAGATTATAGTGTTTTAAGATAAATTTATTTTTTTTTAATCTTTACCTTTTTTTACCGTTCTTGCATAATCTTCTTACCAACGCCGACAATTTTAAATACGCAACCTCGCGATACAGTGAAAAAATGAAAACTAATTGGCACAGAATGAAGTCGAAATAATTAAGCCATCTTAATTTCGAATTATTCTTGACCTATCTATGTAGTATAGTGACATTGTATCTACATATTATAATTGCCTTTTGTTACATAAAAATTACTTTTTTAATTACTTTATATAAATTACAAGCTATTTGAGTATTGTCATATAAATTATACATGCACACAAATTGACAACCATTTTTTTTTAAATTTGTTAATAATAATTAATTTTCAAAAGTAATAAAATAAGATAACGCCATGACACGATTACATCTACGGTCGCATACGCATGCAGTCGGCGTGACTGACGAAGCAGTTGTGTTTAATAGCAATAGATGGCTCACATGAATTGATGTTGTCATTTTCTATTTGGTTTAATATTCCTTTGACCATAATGCGATATTTAGATAAATATTTCCATTATTAAAAAATAAAGCTTGAAAAAGTTATACGAAGTATTGTACTTAAGTTTCGAATTGTTTGTTAGGTAGGGTAGGGCGGGGCTAAAAGTCCGGCGGGTAAGAAGTCCCAACATAAATATCTTAGTATTGAACAACGCTAGAAACAAATGAATCACACGATTGAGCGCGGGGGGAGGGGCAAGCGCGTTGCCGCAAGTCGTCAGTCCGCTCGGTATGCACATGCGAGTAACAGAGGTATCGAAATTTTTTTCGCCTAAAAGTAAAAAAACTATGTCTTTTAATTTATTTTATAACATCGCTTCACATCATAAATGCATGCTAATAAATTTTATCTATTGTTAACCGTTTTTATGTTATAAAATTGCAAATCACTGGACGTAGGTACGGGGGAAGAAGTACATTGAAGGAACTTCTTACCCCGTAAGAGTCGTCCTTTACGTTTTGTCGCACTTACCTATAGATTTGTTAATTAATTAGTGTCTCATTTTTCTTTTTCAGAATGCGAAACTACGAAAAGAAGACTAGTAGAGGTACCACACCACTTCATATTATGAAATTAGCTGCAGATGAGGTGAACAGAGGAGAGAAAAAATTATGTCGAGCAGCAAAATACTATAATATTTGCAGAAATGCTCTAAAAAGATTTATTATTCGTTATAAGAAAGACCCTGACAATGTACGCTTTGGATATCTTCGAACACGTCAAGTTTTTACTCAGGAACAGGAGAACAGTTTATGCAAATACTTACTCATGCTTGCGCAAGTATTCCATGGAATAGAACCAAAAGTGCGTCGCTTGCCATATGACTGTGCGATTAAGTACACAATTGCTGTACCCGATTCCTGGAAAGAAACTAAAATGGCGAGGAAAGATTGGATGACGGCCTTTTTAAAAAGGAACTCCTCATTATACATCCAAAAACTTCATTCAACCGGGTCAACTTGCAAAACTATTTTGATAAATTGGCTGAAGTGATGGACAGATTTAAATTCCCAGCTTCATCAATCTGGAATGTAGATGAAACTGGGCTATCAACAAACTGGGCTATCAACAGTGTTGAGACCAACAAAGATAGTTGCTGCAAAAGGCAAACGAAACGTTGGCTCTGTTACATCTGGAGAAAGAGGCACCAACGTCACTACAATAGTGACGTTGGTGCTTCTTTCTAGTTGGTAGCAGTCTCGGCTACAGGTTCTCACACCCCCCGTATATAATATAAAAACATATGGATATGACAATAATGAAATTTTATTAATCTTATGATCGTAATTACCTTATTAATTAGCCATTACAATGAATGGACTTTTTACCCCGCTATAGGAGCAAGAAGTTCAGAATTCATCTTCAGCTTTTATGCAATTTTTTTCCCAAACCAAATAAATAATCGCACTTCTATGTATTTGGATGTTAAGCTGAATTGTGTGAAATTTCTTGCAATAATTTTGCTTGTAAGAAAATGCTCGATTTTAGGAATTATTAGTTTTAGAGTGAACAATGGGACTATTAGCCCCACCCTACCCTACTAGAACATTTTAAATTTTAATCTGATAATTGGAAATGATTAACCTTACTTTTATAGTCTTCTTTACGATGGGGGATAAATTAGTAATAAATTTATATTAAATAAATTATTTATTATTATCAAAAAGTAAACGAGTAACATCCTTGTACGTCAGACCCAACGTATATAGATACAAACAAAAAACATTAGGGAATTTAATTAACAATTTAGATGTAGTTTAAGAAAAGCTTTAGAATATCAAAAAGCTTCATGACTATCTAAAAAGAGAAATCATATTTGATTAGTATATTATACAGACTATATAGTATTTCGTACTTACTGATGGTATTCAAGAGGAATTATTCGTGACGAAATATATGAGTAAAACTGTGACAGTCACAGCGTAAATGGAAGAAAAGACTACATATTACAATATAAATGCATCTTTGTGTGTTTAACGAGAACGCCTTCTAGAAAATTTTTGCATGATGATCTTTTTGGTTTCGTTTGGTCATTGCATTTTAGCTCGATAATATTCTGTATAGCAGATAAGTATTATATAGCCAAACATTTCTCTATGTTGAATTAATTGTGAGTGTATAAAGTCATAGTGGGTGAGCTTTTGAAAATAGGCTTCAGCCTTGAAACCAAAATTTTGAGAAAAGTAAAAATTATGATGCCATGAGAGTAAGTAACAATTATGAAAATCACCTTTCAAATTTTCGCGCTCTTCACCGAGGTACCAGTAGCTAGTTTTATTTTTCAAAAACTTGGCTTTATAAGAAACCAATTGTTCCAAGTATTTGGGAGTTAAATTAAACCGACTATTCCCTTGGGAACCTCATACCCAATGTTGCGCTGTGTGAAGATCCCACCTACTAAATAATAAATTAAAATAAAATAAAAAAGTCTAAATATTGGATGCTTAAATGATTCTGACAATATTATAAAATTGACGTTCCAATCAAGCCACACAAACAGAAAAACATTAGTATTATTTATTTATTTACCTACTTTAATGATATCTATTGGTATCTAATTGATACATATGGTGGACTTATTGCTACGAGAGCAATCTCTTATAGCCAACCACAACACCAGTCCAGCCCCGTTCGACGAACGGCCGGAAATCGAACCCGGGTCGCCGCGGTGCGCCGCATCGTCAAAGGCCGTGTGCCTTGTGATCAACCCAACACACCACGGCAACGAATTATTTAGAGTATAGATCAAATGTGAACAGCCGTAAAAGCATTCAATAACATGCATGTGATTGTTTACAAGTGTGTTAAAGCTTTGGATTGCGCACATACTTGAAAATATATTATTTTTCATATTGCGTGTAATATGTCATATATTGAAAATATATTATTTTTCATATTGCGTGTAATATATTCATAAACAATTTAAATTTATTTTTAATATATATATGTATATAATGATAATGATTATGATATATATATATACATATATATATATACAGAATTACTGTTTAACAAAGTATTTCGAGACGCGCCCAGCCCTGATACTTTTTCTCCATTTCTGCTCCAGGAATTGGGTTATGCAGTTGCTTTGTATTTCACGGCTGATCACTAATTAGATTATATTTAAATTTCTGTTTGGATCTTATTTTATTCATCATTTGTTAAGACCACCTAATATTTGAACTTCAAAAAATACTATTTATTCCTGAGGCCTAAAACCCCTTGACAATATTAACAGGTGAGAGAGCCATAGGTAATGCAGTGCGAATAAGTGATGGGATGTTATATATTGACAAGGTTTTTTTCGGATTGCTTTTCATCCTACAATCTTGAGCTCCAGATAAATAAGTTTTGAACGGACCAAATACGGAAACGTCTAGGGATTGTAATTTGTGTGAGCAATGGGTTGGAAAAGATAACATAACTACGCCATATTCCTTTGCCAAATCAAGTATTTTCACACACAAATGTGACGAGTGGTTGTCCAGTAGAAGAAGAATCGGAGTGTCTTTTGATGGTCTTACATATTGGATGAAATGCTGTACGAAGCAATAAAATTCTTCATCTGTGATCCATCCGCTTGGATTAGCTTTTCCAATGCAATCTGATGGGCCATTACGAACAAAGTGGTCCTGATAATTTTTCCGAGGAAAAATGAACATCGGGGGGGTATGAGAACCTGTAGCCGAGACTACTACCAACTAGAAAGAGGCACCAACGTCACTATTGTAGTGACGTTGCTGCCTCTTTCTCCAAATGTAACAGAGCCTACGTTTCGTTTGCCTTTTGCAGCAACTATCTTTGTTGGTCTCAACACTGTTGATAGCCCAGTTTCATCTACATTCCAGATTGATGAAGCTGGGAATTTAAATCTGTCCATCACTTCAGCCAAATTATCAAAATAGTTTTGCAAGTTGACCCGGTTGAATGAAGTTGATCTGCTGAGACTCCTCGTGGCTTCAGGTTTTTGGATGTATAATGAGGAATTCCTTTTTAGGCCGTCATCCAATCTTTCCTCGCCATTTTAGTTTCTTTCCAGGAATCGGGTACAGCAATTGTGTACTTAATCGCACAGTCATATGGCAAGCGACGCACTTTTGGTTCTATTCCATGGAACACTTGCGCAAGCATGAGTAAGTATTTGCATAAACTGTTCTCCTGTTCCTGAGTAAAAACTTGACGTGTTCAAAGATATCCAAAGCGTACATTGTCAGGGTCTTTCTTATAACGAATAATAAATCTTTTTAGAGCCTTTCTGCAAATATTATAGTATTTTGCTGCTCGACATAATTTTTTCCCTCCTCTGTTCACCTCATCTGCAGCTAATTTAATAATATGAAGTGGTGTGGTACCTCTACTAGTCTTCTTTTCTTAGTTTCGCATTCTGAAAAACAAAAATGAGACACTAATTAATTAACAAATCTATAGGTAAGTGCGACAAAACGTAAAGGACGACTCTTACGGGGTAAGAAGTCCCTTCAATGTACTTCTTCCCCCGTACCTACGTCCAGTGAACAGTAATTAAACAGTAATTCTGTGTGTATATATATATATATATATATATATATATATATAAATATATGTATATATATACTACCGAGAGCGGTTAGCAAATACTGCTTATATATAAACTATAAAATTATTGCGCACCAATATGGATATCGTTACCGCAGTTGGTAGCGAATATTGCTTACATATGAACATTTCTTTACAAGGAATATTTTTGCTTTTCGCGCCCTTTACGTACATAATTTTCTCTCTCTTATCCTGCTCTCTCTGTTTTCTATGTCCCTTATTCCCTATCCTTCGTATATTTCTCCATATGTGTTTCTCTACTGTCTTCTCATCAACCAACTCTATACATAAAGCACTTTTATGTTGAGAAGTGATCTTAAAATTGTTTTTTTTGGTCACAAGTTATTAATTCTTAATATAAAAATTTTCCTAAAGCGCCCACTTTAGAAGTTTAACCTGAACGATTAACATCAGGGAATAAGAGTAGCGCAAATGGCCATCTGGTTCATATGGCATATGCATCGTAAATACAAGTTTCATAAAAAAAGCTGCAACTACAATATATTTCATTTTTGATGGTTGTTTTGGTTTCAGTTTTAATTATGTCCTTTTATTAGGATTTTTAACATTTGATTTCACTTATATGTAACCATGAAAAAATCTAGCAAACGGCTTTTTACCCACTTCTAATTATCGTACCGATGTTAAACTTTAAAAACTCAAGCAATTCTGATGAAAATAGAACAATACCATACCGAAAAAATAAATTCATGGAGGTTGGAAGAGGTCATATGTACTTCTTAATAGCTAACAGTACCACCTATTTATTATGTTTGGCTTCATTTTAATTATTTCATTGAGTCCTTTGTTTACATACAGGTGAATTTGGTAATAGAAATAAGAGGTGGGCACGGGAAATTTCCAAGGGCTAACGGGACAGCCATTCTTCGAGTTCAGACTAGTTTGATTTGTGTGCATGAATCCATTTTATAATCTGAAATTGGCAACACCTTATTTCACAAAGTTATGTTACTTTCGAAAAACGACTTATGCCATTTTATAGTTAAACTTAAATCAAAGATTTTGCATATTAGATTATAAATTGTACTCGAATGATAGCAGAGAAACATATGATTAATTCGATGTACGGTATGAAATCAAATAGCAGCAAGAGTAAATAATAGAAATATGTTATTATTTACGGTTTGACAAGAATTTTTAAGTTATTTGCACCCTAATAGCTTCATTAAATTTTCATATTTTTAGGATTTCATTGAGTAATAGAATAAGTGGTAAATACATAAATATATTGAATCAGTGAAAAATTAAAGTTTGTAATAGATCATGCTGAGGAAAGGAAAAATGAGAAACAATGAAAACGTAAAATTTTAAAAGTAAATAAAAACCTATGAAGTGCGATTTCTAATTGTATGTTAATGGTTCTCTGCAAGTAATAATGAAATATCTTCAAAATTTAAGTAATTTTTTAAAAATATATAGCCTTGAAATCACGGTTTATAAATAGCACAAAAGGATATTCTAGACCTAATTAAGTTCCTAAAATAATGTGGTTAAAATAAACACAAAAAAATGCGAGTACATATTCGCTTTCAGTGCTGGCTCGTTAAGTTATGCTGGAGTAATATGATATTTTAATGCTCACTAGTATTTCTAAGGGACATAATATGAAAAATGATCTAAAATTAACAATTGTGATACTTATGAAAAATCAGTTTAATATTCAGGATTTTTTTCTATTAACTTGAAACAGCTAATATATCGCGTTCTCGGAAGACAATTGAATGATTATTATCTTATCGGTTAATGTATTCATATGAATGATATTAGTTATAGTAGGTTTTTTTTTCGAATTCCTCTCCAAAATATAAAATGAAAATAATCTGACGTTTATTGTTTTAGGCTTTATTACTTAGAAATAATATATTTTTCCGTATCCGAAATTTTTTTATTTCGTAATTATTTAATTGTTATGAATAGAAAATTCGAGAAAAAAAACTTTAAGAAATAGCGTACCAAATTATTCCACTCAATATTCATTGCCAAATAAGATCACCTCGTTCAGAATGTTGCATTCTGTTTCACCTAAAACAAAGTAGTTGAAGAAAGTTATGATAACACTTCTTAAAAACGTTACTGTAGTTACATACAGCATTAGTTACTGATAACATTGACAGATATTGTTTGATCTGCGTTTCAAACGTTGATAACCGGTGTAAGTGCTTACGACAATTTGGTCAAGTACACTCTGCTACCAACACGATAGCGTCTAATAAGTTGTTTTTAAAAGTTGGTGTGAAGATATATGCGATTACCAAGAGTAAAAACTATTTGTTTCTAATATCCAAATATCATTCACATTTTAGTTAGGAGAAGAGCGACGTAATTCTTGAAAAATTTCCATTTTTATTGTTCTAATTTAAAAGACAATAATAAAACTTTCGTCTTCTGCCCGAGCCACATTTTGTTCAGGTAATAGACACGTAAATACAATATTTATTGCTCCATTTTGCACATTTATTTCCTTTTAATTTGTTTGCAAAAGGCAGTTAAAAATGCCATAATAGGACCTATTCGAAGACGGGTGAAACATTCAAAGGATCACCGTGACGATGCCCTTTCTAAGTTTACTTCAAGTTTCGTGACATTACGTCACTGAAATCTTGGTACGAAAGCTGTCTGCGTAGGATGTCAAAGTTCTAGCCCTCCAATTTTCTTCAAAACTTTTGGATAAACGGGAGGATTGTAAGTGAAACCGGAACACATTTTTATCGACTAGTTCTAAGTGACCAAAGAGTTAGAACGTAACATTTATTGTATTCTACAATTTCGCAAAAGCATTCACTTGATCATTCGGACCATTTGGTTCTAAAAAATAGACTATACACAAGACAAACTGAAATTCTAAAATCAAACATGGACGTGTAGGCCGTTTGGTAAAACAAACGTCGACCTAAAAGAAATTATAATTGCTGCTGCGATATCCTCTGGACTCTTAGGCAAGCAGAGCATATATATCCAAGAGGTCAGTGAAAATCCTGAGAAATTCAGTGATCCATACTAGAATGAACAGGAGTAGTAAAGTTGCTAGACAAGTGACGAGGTTCTGGCCTATGATATAGACTTCGAACCCACGAGTTGCATATAAAAGCAGAAAAAAGGCCATTATTTTATAGTGTAAGAGAAGTCAAGAAAGTCTGTTTACCACCAGGTAAATATATGGTAGTAATTGACAAACCCGATGAAATAAAACTCCAATTTGTTTTAAATAAGATTGCTCAGCGTTTAATATCTGCAGAATGTGAAGTTATCCCAACTTGTTCTCCTAGTGGTGTGGTGGCTCATTATTCACTCTAGTTAGCAAGTGGAGTTGTGATCATGAAGACATACTTTTCTGACACTTGTTTAATTACGTGGAACCCATCAGTCCAGCTTTTTGTATAAAGATTTAAAAAAAATATTATTAGTAGTTGGGTATTGTGTAATTAAAGTACTTAACCAAAACTTTTAATTTTAAAATAAAAAACTAAGGTTCTTAAAATCAGATACAAGCACTTCTATTTAATGTGTTAGTATCGATAAAGCCATAGCTTTATCTTTTCAAAATAATTTATTTATCTCTTTTTCTGTATTTTATAGACGCCAAATCGACTTTTTTTCTTCTCTGGCATTCACATTCACACATACCACATGAGTGCCACATTTCACTTAACATTGACTTCAAATTTCGTGTTTGCAAATTTGTCATGTTTGGAAACGGTAATGTACCGCAAAGGTTCAACTGAGTACTCGTATTTTCATTATTTTATACTTTTCACTGCGCTTCTTGTTCGGTGGTTATTTGAAGTCGGTTAAATTTTTTTCCAAAAATGCTTTATATTTTAATGCCTGTGATACCATATACTACCCAATATTTCACAAAGTTACGATGAATTCAATATCATTAATATCTAATTTATGAAATCGGAATAGATTTTCGTAGCGTTTAATTAATTACTTATTAATTTACTATAATATAATCTAAATTTATTTATATATGAGATTCATAAATTTATTAATTTTTCCTATGTCTACAATATACACGGATATGTACACACATACGTACACACTATGTGTGTATATATATATATATATATATACATACATACATACATATATATATATACATATATATATATATATATATATATATATATACTTATATATATATATATATATATATATATGTGTGTGTGTGTGTATAAAACACAAAATTGTATCTTCCTACGTTATATTAACCCATGCCGGCAGGGCTTTGCAATTTTTGAAATAACAATTTTTGCATTAGCTTTAACACTTTCATATGTTATCAAACTTTCAAATATTTATAATTTATGAAAATATTTATCATAAAGCAAGTTTTTATGATAAGCACTTAATAAAAAAAAATAAATTTACACGTCATTCAGGATATTTCCTTTCAAGGGCCTCTTTTTCACAGCCGCTCTTAAATCGTATCATTAGCCGCTCTTAAAGAATGAACCCTTCTTTTTGCCTCCAAGAAGGATCATCTTCTTCCCACGAGGAAATTTTCATAAATTTTTAGTGAGAAAACCAATTTGTGCTCTTGATGGTCACGGAATCATTCAATGGTTTTCCTGCAACAATGAAACGAGGTGCTATTATTATCAGTTTAGAATCGATCTCGTAAAAATCATGTAAGAAACAAAACTATGTATTACTACTCACCATACAAATAATCAAATATCTCTTCTTTCGATAGAATTTATCTCTTCCACAGTCAAACAAATTTTCTCTTTGTAAGTTCACTATAATATTAACCTTGTTTTTTCTTATTAACGTCATCATCAAAGAGCGATAAGACGGCAATTTCTTCCGACAAGTACTAAAAGTGTCGGGTAAACGTTGCTCAGGGCTGCATTGGAGATCAATTTGTCAACAGATTCATATTCCTTTCATATTTTTAAAAATCACAAATCCTGATTCGGTTCCTTCACCATCAGATTGCACCCGAGCTGGGGTTTAGGATATATAACTACAATGACTTGTATTGCAGCAAATATATTTTAAGGGCTGCTTGTAACTTAGTGAGTTTACACAGCCTTAGCTTATATGGTGAAATCGGATCTTAGGGGATCTTTTATAATTTGTGTTTTTTCTAATGTACGAATGTGTTAAATAGAATATTTATTGATTGGAAAATGATCACATCTAAGATCTAGTATTTTTTATATTTCTCTATTTTAATTAATTCCAAAGCATTAGCGTGTGCTATATTGAATTAATTATTTTAATTATTTTGAAAGTTCTCCTCACGGTGTTTATAAAAATCTTGTTTTTTAAATTTTTTTGCAACTCTCTCCAAGCTTGATGAAGATTCACAAGTTTCTTCACACACTTAAGTAAATCTAGCGGGTATTCTATCCTTTTTTTTAATACTCTCTCGAATGGCAAGATTTGCCCTTTCACTAACCGTCAATTTAACTGCGAATATTACAATATGTAACTACATGAACTTGGTTGACGGTCACTTTGCACGTAATTTGATGATTTACGTCACCAACCAAGAAAATATTTTTTTATTGCTTCTTATTTTCACTACAATCTTCTAAATGTAAAATAATATAATGATAATGATGTATTTTAGAGACACTCTAATATATATATATATATATATATATATATATACTTGACTTAGTCATTGCGTCAAGCCTGTATATATCCATATATTTTATATATTTGTCTGATTTTCTTACCATAAGTCTTTGTGTGTACTTACTTCCTACCTACCCACGTACTAACAACTGGTCAATTTACGTATAAGTTTATACCTGTATATACATACTTATCTACCTACCACTAACAATTTAGTTTCTTCATGCCTTTTTATATACTGTATATACTTATTTATCTATTTTGCTTTGTTATTTTTTTGCTTGCATCAACACAAGTGAAACAAGTTCACTCATCAATGAAAACTTCCTATCCCAGATCCATCATTGTGCCCTGGTTCTCCACCCGAGTACTTTATATTTTTGAGTACTATTCGCAAATAATAGGAAACTGTTTAATGTCAGTATTAACGTCGAGTTAAGCTCGAGTAATAGGTTCCTTATGAGTTAAACAGACACCAGCAAGAAACGAACGAGGGGCGTTCACTTCATATCTAAGAAAAACACAAAGCTAAGAGATTCGAATTGAAATTGTTATCTGTTACGAAAATTGCATCCAATATTATAGTGACAAACATTCATTGTAATAGCTGAATCCAGATATCGAAGCATAAAATACAAAAATATAAAAACCGAGACATAAAATAGTCTCAAAGGATATTAATGATGTCGGCATCCTGTATCCACCTAGAACCTATACAATGCATTGAATAAAACGAACTGAGTACTTTATTTGCCCCCTACAAAATTACTATTTGAATATTATTGAGTGCTATTGAGTTTTATTGACATATTGATATACTTTATCGCCATGGTAAATATGAAGATTGAAATTGAAGCATTTTCCGCGGAAAATGATTGTGATGGATGGACCTATTGATAGATATTTATAAGGATTTTGTTTTTCCTTTGAATCACGGAACCCGAGAAACGATATGAGCTGTGAATATTTTAGATAAGATCTAAATAAAGACAAATATGAATGAAATAATCGGATGTTAAAATAAGATAAAAATATTAACAATTAAAAATTGTATCATTACATATAAATACATTTATGAATATTACAGTCACATTTCATTTATTTTAGGAAAATACGCAAAATATACCAGTCCAGCTGCTGCCAGTAGTATAGCTGATATATTTTTGGTATTTATTAAGTTTACAACTTTGATAATTAAAAATAAGAGATGTATTGGAAAGAAAGAAGTTAAAAAAAATAAATTATAATGGAAGATTCTGAAATCTCACTGTTGGGGCAGGCAGTATCCTTGAAGAAATAGGACTGAGGAGTTGAAACCCAGAGTCCAATGAGAGTCTCTGCTTGAGACTCACAATGCTAATTTAAAAACAATAGATTTATAATGTACCAGATATTTTCAATATTAGAAATTTTGAACGTATTTCTACTACCCACAACTGATATATTGTTGAAATTTATTAAGTATATATATTTGGCAATTCAAAATAAGAACCAAAGGGAAATTGAAAAAAAAATGTTATTTGAAGACATTTGTAATATTACTTTCTCCTCAATATTTTAATATTTCTCCATTACTCGTTTTTCGGAACTTCTAAAAGTTCAATTCACGTTAAGCACGTTTGCTTCAAGACAAGAACTTCTGCAAGTAATAGCGGTATTTAGTTCTTTTTAATTTCCACGTACTGTTGATTTTTTTAGCTTTTCTCTATACCTCCTTAAGAATTTCTTCTATAACAAAAGCAGTAAAAATAATTTAATTAAGTAGGAAAAAGTGGATTAATTTCAAATCTTACATATATCTAAGGTAAGGAGTAATTATATTGTTTTAAACAAATAGGTAAGTAAGCAATGGTTACAATTTTCTGTTACACAACAAACAAATTATTTTAATGAGAATAGGAAAAAATTGTAAGATAAAACACAAAGAAGACGAACAAAAAATATATGTGTGAGAGGTACAATTTATTTTGTTACTACTTTGATATCGAATTAGGAAATAAAAATTCAAAGACTTTATAAATTTTAAGTACACAGCTTAAATTGTCCCAGGGATTTGTATTATGCGCAGTGTATACATTACAAAAACAAGATATAACGCACGGAGACGCTCGACCACTCGGTACATGCCGGGACTTCCCGCGGCTGTGTCGTTTTCACCAGTTTACTTCCGTTTATTTTTCATACATAGGGGCGCCGTAAGAAACATTACTTCAAAAAGGATTGTTCCCTTGAGCCGAGTCGTCGTACTATCTCTTCGTTTTTTAGCTTGTTTATACAAGATATAAATCGTATTGGTGTAATATATTAGATTCCAAAATTAAAAATTTTCACAACTTAAGTTTAACTTGAGTTTGTTGAAAATTGTGCTCTTTTAAATATCCTGTATCGAAACGTTATGATAAGTAAAGATGTTAAACATATGGACGTAATATGTAAAAGAAGTGACTCTATGGCGGCGAATATATGGGCTTGCCTATCGAGGTTATCTGCGGTTTCAATCAGACAGATTACTTACACCCGTATACACCATACACGATCAGGATTCTCAGTCGGACTTACTGACAGTTAAATATTTATTTCTGTTTCTCGTTAACTCTCAGTCGAGTCAGACCTGGAGTATACTTTATTAATAATGCTCCATTGCGCGGTGCAATCCCTAAAATATCTATACGAAATACAGTTTTACTACTAGTAATATACTATCAGTAAGTCCGACTAACAGTCCTGGCGGTGTGTGGTGCATACGGGCGTTAAGGACAAGCTGTGCAATTAAACATTCTGGTCTTAAGTTGCGTAACTAAACGCTTTGAATGAAAAAAATGAATGAAGACATTTATTACGTGTTTGATGAGTGAAAACCGAATTTTGAAAATAAACTTTCTTTAGTTTGTTTCGTAAATATGTCGCATATGTTATCGAAGTGCTCAATCCTCAAAAACTATTTTTTGCCCACTAAGGCATTACAAACTTCGCAATGTTACAATTCTTTTATGAAATTACAAACGAACATAAACAAAATGTTTTCAAACTTACGTTCAAAAAAATATAATAAGATTGGAAATCATCACCATGGTTTTATAAAATTTTTCTTATCTTCATGGTCTGATATGGTCATCAATACTGAATCATCGTAAAACTTTTGTAACAAAAATAATAATTAATTTTATCAGAACCTTTAGCAACAGCATGTGGCGTCTTAAAACACTTTATGTATTGTGCGCAGATGAAAGAAACTATGGTCAATTTTTGTTCTGATTTTTCCGGTTTTTTATAAATCTTGCTTGTTCTATTTTTATTTATGGTTGCAGCTTGAATTATTATTATTTATAAAACAAAATGCAACTTTCACGTACAAAAATGATTCCCTTTTCATTGTCTGTCCTGTTTTAAGTAATTTCAAGTAATATTCTTGTATTACAAGAGCATAACTTTTTCTTAAAACAAACGATGATTACTTTCACCGACAGATATTTTACACTAAAGAGATTTTTAAATATAAACTTAATTTTGTAGTTTTGATTTGATAAATTTCTTTCATTTTTTTTGTAAAACTTAGTAGATATTAGTTCCTTGCTTTACGCAAACTCTTAAAACCATAGACGACTTAGATATCGCTTCAGAAATTGAATTGTACCCAAAACATACAATCCTTCTTCCATTATATTTGAATGTTCAATTCATCTGGTAACTATATGTTTGAGAAACTATTCGTACTTGAAATGTTTGTTTAAGAGTGAACAATTTTACATTTATTCAACCGTTAATACTATCGTTAATAATGACTGACGCGTCGATCGATTGGGTGTTAAAGCGTACAAATCCAGAATGAACTTGAGGGTAGTGAAAAGCGATGGAGCGATGTTGATGAAGCTTCGCTATACACTGATACTTGATTAATTTGCTCCATTACTTTCCTATTTTCATTGTATCTAAGTATATAGCGTTACTGCTATGGGTACGTGAATTTATAGTATTGTCTTAGTCTTGTTACATTTCATAAATTGAGGGATCAATTATAGCAATTTATTATTATTTTCGCTATATAATAAACTTAGGCTTAGTCACTTAATATTTTAATACGGAAGCTTCAGTAGTAATGTAAGCTTTATTTTTAAATTTTGAAATTATAACAAAAGCACATGTTAAAAATAATAATATTTGAATTATACGTAGTAAGGTTGAAAAATTTCCGATGCCTTTTTACTTTACAGCAATTTTTCATCGATAATTCTGTTACCATTTTTTTGGTAAATTATTCACTAAATACCCAAAAAATTACATTGAATTAACTCTTTCATTTTATAGGTCATTAGTACTCTGCGATAATTGCATTCCTTACCAACTAAGGGAAATCCAAAGCTGAGGTGGATTAACCGAAAACAAGGATTCTTCGTCGTTCTTATTCACCAACAAGTTTAAAGTAGAATTCTAATTCTAAAGGATTCTACTCAAACTTGTTGGTAAAGTGTGAATATTAACAAAATCACAAACTTTTTCAACAGCGGCTAATTTTTTATCCAAAGAGACGTCATTCGTATGTGTCATTTTTTAAATTATGTTTTCCGTTCCCTACTCACCAAGACTTTTGCGTTTTTGCTATCTCTCTTTATGTTTCAGTTTTTTAATTACTAATAATTAATCAAAAAACTTATCCGATATCACATGTATAGAATATTTAAGAATTTATTAAAATCAAACTTGAGTACATGTACACTAACAAAATATGCCTGTTAATGAGAAAAAATCTGTATACATTAACATGATAGTTAACATAGAACGCAAAATCGCAAAAATTTTGTCAACAGTCATAATTATATAATTTTCTGCATATTTGTGAACTGGTGTTTTAAAAATATTGCTTTGATACTTTTCTATAGTGGATTCAGAAAAATTGTTTCATTCAAATTTTTTATTATAGTCGACGATTTCGTACAAGAATTATATTTTTTGTAAGCGGTCTTGGCATTTTCGTTTGTGAAATTATTTCATTGATGCAATATACAAGTTTTTTTCGATGTTCTCGGGATTTATTACCGAACACTAACTAGTAATTTTAAGTTAAAAAACTGATTTTTAATTCCTACGTTACCGTTTATGCTATATTACCGTATAAACATATTTTTATGAAATATCTTATTTGTTTATACAACCTATTACATATTTTCGAAATCTGTTCATCAAGATTTTTAATTTTAATGCCATCTCGGTGGCATTTTTGAAATGTTATTTTTATACGTTTAATAAAGTATGACTCTTCGCCCCATAGGCCGTGATATCACCTACTTAAAGACACTCGGGAGGTTAAAACTATTCTAACAACAATATTTATAGACAATTCAGGCTTATTCCTTTTTTAAATTTAATAATTGACCATTATTATTCTTATCTGTATTAATTTAATGACAAAACAACGAAAATTACGCCGAAAAAAATAAGTTATTTTTATAAAAATATAAATTGCAAAAAAGTGACCTTCAAGACTGACAAAAACAAAATTTGAAATAAGTATCCTTTCAATAAAATAATGAAAATTTTACATTTGCACAGTAGAATTTCTATCCTATTCATTGATTGATGGCCAAATTGATAGTGGTGAGTGTGAACTTGTTTTCATATATCCTATTACAAACAATATTCAATTAACATTGAGATCTTACTCACAACAGAAATATGCCTGATTATGTTATTTAAAATTTCTCAGTTTTCCCCAAATTGATTTATTTAAATTTTCAATTTTTAAGTTAATAAGTGAAAAATTTTTGCTAATTGTGCAAAACGTTTTACGTGCACTTAACTTGTGGACACGGCCTATTGAGTACTAATTAAATTTTATTGTATATTATTTTTATGGGTTCGTCAAATATTTTGCGATTATATTTTTTGTTTAGAATCATAGGACATAAACGGACGACTCTTTAAATTCTCACATTTTACTGCAAGTTCAAGTATATTTGGTCAAATGTTTACACATTAATTTATTTAGGTGGTCATAAAGAGGTATAACTTGATTTTTGGTATTTAGTTGTCAAATACCAAAACCCAAGATGATTTCAATTCAACGAAGAATTAAAAGTATTTAAAAAATTAACGTATTCCACTGTGTGCCTTATTTTTTACTTCAATTTAATTTTAAACTTCTATCTTCCTAAAATTAAGGAAATTTTTTGACCAAAAAAGAAACAAACATAATTTTAAATTTCTTTGCAAAATAATTTGTGTTGATCGTTTGATAATTTTCTAATAAATTACATAAAGCGACGCTTTAACTAATATTTGACACTTACTATTTTTTAATCCGTGAAGGTGTGTTGTTATAAATTTAAAATATATTTGTGTATGTGCCTTCGTATCTAAGTAATAGATGATGTGATTTGTATTTTGATTTTGGAGGTCTTCCACCTTCTTGAACTTTCATAATAAGGATTCGTCAACGGTAATAAATAAATAGCCCTGAATTTGGATTCAGGTGTTTACCTTGATAGTCTCGCTTTGACCCTCGACACTTTCTGTTTATCTTTGATTATATTGAGGAAGTTAGTAACATTAATAATGATTAAGCAATCAGTTACAATGATAAGCTAAATTGTGGTAACTCTGCTTATGTTATTTGTTATACAGATTATTGAACATCATTATAAAGCATAGTATTTATAATATTTCAATTCAAAAGTTGTGTCGAATAAAGAAAGAAAACAGATTAATAAAACTGTAAGCTTATCTGCATATGAAAATTTTCATCACATGGAAAGTAAATCAAATTCACAACATGTTTAAACACAACATTAAAAAATATAATCAGAACGAACGGAACATCCTCTAACCTTACACGTTATATTAAGTGTTAATGTAAAAAATTAGTAAAGATATGGATAATATTATCACAAAAAAGGAATGCGTGAAATTAAAAGTGTATATACCTTAACCAAAATTATGATAGTGTGATTATAGTACCAAAATAACAAAACTCATCGTATATTCTGATAGGAAAAATCTTGAATAATGGTCTTTAGTTAGTAATTGGTATGTTACTTACCATATTATGGAAAGTGAAGCAAGCGAATTATAAATTATGACCACTACCGTCCTCTTGAACACTTGCAAATCTATTAAAATGGAAGAAACAATTGCGACCTTACCATTTCATACATGAAAGCTTAGAAAACGTAAATGATGAAATAATTAAATTACATTTTCTCAACGAAATGAAACTACGTGATGTAGTATTATTTCTACTTTATTTAAATTCTTTACCAAGTTTCGTTGTATTATATCTTTAGGTAGGCAATTTGTAAAGAACTTTACAAGTTGCCCACCTGAAGATGTTATCATGCAACAAAACAAAACATAGGTTCTTTACCACGAATTTATATAAAGTAGAAATAATACTACATCATGTAGTTTCATTTAGTTGAGAAAAATTTATTTATACTAAATTTCTATAAAATTAACTCCAAATATAATAAATAATTAAATGGAACCAAATTCGTTTTAATGTCAATAAAGTTCCATATTATCTCAGCCCTTTTATAGTTTTGATTCTACTTTTTTTTAACGCAGTAGTCGTTTAATTATATTTCATATCAGAGTTTCTAAATTTATAAATACATTTTTACAAAATATTATTTCATGTTCGAGTCCTATTCCAGCCACATAAAGGTAAATATTTTGTACAATAACATTCAGCTATGGTTCTCTTTTAAAATTTATATTTATTTATGAAATTTTTATTTGTTGACAGCCTATCATTGTCTGAAAACTGTAAGTTAACAACTGTAAACTAATAAAAATATGTGAAAAATAAATTGTATATTAAGTGACAGTAAATAACGAAAAAGACGGCACAATGGATGTTACAACGTATTAAATAAGGGTCGCGCGCCCAAAGTTAGTTAAGGGGTGAATATCGAGAGACAGCTAAGAATTTTTTTCCCCAACTTTCACTTTTACGCTCCAATATTTAGCTCCTTCAAATTGTCGAGCAGGATGGCGGTGCGTTTAACGAAACCCGGCACATTTTCCGCACAATTTGTATAGGTGCCTACTAACTTGACGTTCTTGAAGAAATACACTATGAATTTTTGTATATAGAGGGTCGCTGGAAAAATTATATACACAAACAAATACTCGAATGTGACTAAATGTATGGTATTTGTCAAGTATGATGAAGTACTGCGTAGTTTTATATGTGTTCGGTGAAATGCTTGTCAGAATGATTCGGTGGTAATTACTTATGACTGAATAGTTTTGACAAACTATTAATAAAGGAAAACTTTGGCACCATTTCGAGCTAAACTTTGATAAAATAAATTTATAAAATTTTCCGAAAAGTGCATAGAGTTCGAGTCGCTGTTAATAATTTTGTTTTATCCTTGACGGATAACACATAAAAAGAGTAAATATCTACTTTAAAGTATTCTTACACATCGTTTTGTGGTTGTAAAAATAATGAACGCTCGGGGTACCCAAAATTACAACCCATTCAATAATATTCACAAAAATCCACAAATCCAAATTAAATGATCGTCTATTGACTTATCGTCAACTTGCTGACATTGCAAATATCATGACTGACTATGTTCACTATATTTTATACAATTTTTGATACTGGACTATAACCTGTCAATTTTACTATTAAAATAATTGAATGCTAATTATTCATATGTGCCTAAAAAGAAAGTGCTTTTTCGTCACAATAACATGCCTGCATACGCGTCTGGAATTGTTATTTTAAAACTTCATGATCTGGGCTTAACGGATCTTTCATATGAGCCGTATTCACCGAATTTAAACCTCAGTAATTACTTTCTCCCCTACTCCTGGAGAAATATTCCGCTGAACGAAAATTTCCTTTAAATTATGAAGTTAAACGTAAGATAACATTTCAATATTTATTTTGCAGCATTGGAGAACTATGTTTTATTAAAAGTATTAATAACTTCGTTGGGAATTCGCTAGTTTAAATGTATTGAATAACAAGATGGATCTAAACCTATTGATTAATTTGACAAAAGTTTAAAAAAATTAGATTCGATTAATAAAAATGTAAAAATAAAGAAATCACAGGTAATTGTTCTTTAATTAAAAAATACTTGTAGAATTGTGCGGCATCCTGACAAGTAAAGAAGAGATAATAGGCCTAAAGAGACGAGAAAGAACTCAAGAAGTAGGGCAACGATTGCTGACTACTTCAAATGAATTAATTATTGAGATCATTTTTCTCATCTTTCGTTTATTGTTAAATGCGTTTTATATTTTATTGAATTTTTTTGTTTTACTTTTAAAACAGAAGCACGCGCTATACTGGATTGAGTTTAACTTTAGCGCGCAATCTGAGATAATTCCTTATCATCATTATTCCTTTTTTAAGAAGTCATCCGCAACTTCGTCTGTTATGAGAAATCCAGCTATAATAAATTTGTTCTGGTGTACAACATGATGAAGTAATTCAAAATTATCTTTTAAAGTTATACTTCTTTAGGCCCGTTATGAAAAAATTATGAAAGTGAAATTTTAAGAAGCGCGCGCGCCTTTGCTACAAATACTGATAAGATGTACTTGCTCACAAAACATATATTTACATGCGTGTAGTGACTGATAAAATATTTATCATAGTTATTGAGGTATTTTTAAATACAGGACATATTTTTTATATTCATGCAAACCTAAGTTATTTCAACGCTTTTAAATAATATTTTTGAAGTTATACTTCTTTAGGCGCGCTATAATAAAATGATGACAGTGAAATTTTACAACGCGCGCACACGATCCAATAAAATCGACAGGATGAAGTTGCTCACTAAACATAAATTCACATGCGTGTATTGCGACTGATACTATACTCATGATAGTTATTGAGGTATTTGTAAATATACCAAACGTTTTTTTATCGATACAAATCTAAGTTATATCCGTGCTTTTAAATAATATTTTTTAGTAATTGAAATTTAATAGTGGTCTATATAATAAAAACCATTTATTTATTGTAAATATTCGTGATACAAATAGTGCTCATAAGCTTTTTAAAACATACTTCAAGTGTATTTCTCTAAGTGAGGTTAAGTTTCGGCGTGTATTCATTTGCATTATAATACGGTATGTATTCATTTGTTTTAAAATATAAATTATAAGTTTATCATTCATTTTATTATTTCATTCCCTTATTCAATACTTAATAATTAATAAATTGCAATAAATTTTTAGCATATTCATTTATTTTCATTACTAATTAAACTTTATTTAGATTGTTATATTTGTTTATATTATTGTGTTTATGTTAAATTTAATGCAGAGTATTTAATAATTAAATGATAATGATTGTAATTCTATATAAATAGATAATTTGTTTCCTACCCTGTATGAGAAAATAAATTGTAATTTTTAAAATTTAATTATTTGATTAAATTTAGATTTTACCTACCGTATTTATAATTCTATAATCTCTCCTTTTAATACTTTATTTCCATTAATCATTTCCGTGCATGATTTTTTAACGTTTTACATGCACAATTTTTTAACGTGTTGGTATCACTATAATTAATTATCCTAATAAACTATAATTTCGAATGTCTTAAATACCATTACTCCACTTTCAATCCTATGTGGGAATGAAGATGAGTTGATGAATAAATCAATCCAATGAATATGTGTGTATATATATATATATATATATATATATATATATATATATATATATATATATATATATATATATATAATATATAGTAATATATATAATTTTTTTTTATTTTTCGAGACTCGCTGATTATCCTGAAATTTGATATTTGCCATATTTGATCTATTCTTCGGGTTGAATCGCTTCATCGATAATATTTCCGAGATTAATAGCAAAATTACCCTAGGGCTCGATGTGATACTCATAATGAGTTCTTAATTGGAGCCTACGTAAGCAAGTGATTCCCACTCCCTGCTATTCCCTATTTTCTGCAAACTTTTTAACCCGTTTTCGTATTTTCAGTAGCATCAAAAGTGGTACAAATGGGTGTGATTTAGTTTCAAATCTGTTAGTCATACGTCTGTCTTGGTGGTAAAATTATTTTGCAAAATAAATATCTAAAAACTGAAACGTGAGCGAATTTATTGCATTGCTGGATGTAACGCCACGAGTGAAACTCCAAAAATAAGTTATCATACTTTACTTGATCGACTATGGGAACAAGGTACTAGAAAATATGTAATGTAGCAATGCATCTTCCCGACATCTAAGTTAGTCTAATAGAAGATTTGTTTCTAAGTTTTTTTTTGTTGTTTTTTTTGTCATAGGTCCTGCTGCGATACGTAGTGCATTTTATGAAAATTTGTCCTCCAGCCAGTATTTAACTATTTCACTTACGTGAAATGGGAAAAATATGTAGGTCTTTCTTTATACATATTTTTGTGGAAGCATTGTGGACTGACTGCTTGACAGTGATTATTTTTATTTTTTCCATTTTTTATGTGTCAACTTGTAACAATTAAACTGCGCGGCTGTTAGGTGTCAGTTAAATGATGAAATTTGGAAGACTCCAAATTTGTGTACTAGAGCTACGAGTGTAATAAGAAACTTTTTAGTATGTAAAATACATGCAGATAAGAAAATATTCATTTAGCGAATATGTATTTCGAATTTGCTTCCTAAATTTCCATATTATTGTAATGGGATTTTCTGTAAAAGTATCTGTTTTATATTCAATTTAACCTTCAGAAATAGAGTCACTAAGACTTTTAAGTCGTTTTTGATACGTTTTCATAATATAATTCAATTTTAGTAAAAAAAAAATGTTTTTCATAATATTGTAAAAATTTCTACACAAAATTTATTTCCAATAAACATTTTTTCACTTATACTGATGTGAAGTAATCTATTGCATGATTCTGAATATGTATACCTTAGTAAAGTGGAAAGTTTCGGTTAATTCGGTGAGAAATGGTAATATAAAAGAAAATAAACGAACACAAGAAATTATGAATACGAAGAACGACATCAAGGTTTTAAATGAATTTTTTCACGAAACCTGAATATGGCTACATAAGGTCACGCCTAGAATTAAAACTGGTGTCTAGTTGACTGTGTAGCTTCACTGGCTTTCAGATAACCTGCAACATCGGAAGATGCATTTACAAAGTTTATAAATTTTGTCAAAACAACAAAATTTGATATATATTTGTCATTGATATATATTTTTCCATTAGAACGGACTATATATCTGTAAAATTATTTTCAATAAAAAACATGCTGTTAAAAATATCAAGTGAATTAGGAGTCGGTGCTAAGTTAAATGTAGCATTTATTTGTGTGTGGGTATGCATGTATGCGAAAGATATAGAGGGCGGTTAGCTCGGCACCGATTCCAGTAATCTCTAGCAGTAGGAGTATTTTGTTAATTTATACATGTTTTAAAACGATAATGTACCACAAAAGTTCCATATAAGTATTTGCATTTTCATTATTTTATACTTTTCAGTCCGTAATTTGGTGGTTTTTCCAAGTCGATTCTGTTAAAAAGTTCTATTATTTTATAAACATAAATAATGCGCGTATCATAATTTATGTTGAGTGTAACATAAAACGTTGCATAATTCAAATTCACGATACTTGGCGGTAAACTGAATCGAGGATCGTACGAAAATTTTCAACACTTTTTGAGAAAATCGCCCGCAAAATATAACTAACGAGAAACTAGAACGAATACTCTGTTGACTGAAAATGTTACTGCAAATGAAATGTCTTACTTTTTCCTGTAAATACTCAAATGATAGTGACAATTAATTGAGATCTCACTTATCCTTTTCGGATTACTTTTACTTAATACTAATTGAAATATGGAAAAACGCCTGCAAGCAAGTCAATCAATTTCCAACGATATCTTCCATTAATAAGGTTTCCAGGAAATATTTTGGTCAGAGTAAAAAAAAATTGAAATTAATCGATCAAATGTAATGTATCAATCTTTCTTTGAAAATAACGCCACAACATTTACGAGCGGATTCGGAAATTATTAAGTTGTAATTCGAAAAATTTATGAAGTACGACTAGAACTTATTAGAACTTACTGATTAATCTTGAAACGGGGGGGGGGGCAAAAGTTTTTCCGTATTTTTCAGTATATCTCGGAAGATATATTACCTTAGATGTAAAGATTAAAAAAAAATTTCGAGATTTTGTCCTCTAAAATTTCTATATGAATATTGTTGAGTTTTGGCTATTGACGTGCGGATAAACATGGTCGAGTCTATATATTTATGACGATGCCAAGTTTCAAGTTTTTATATCAGGTTTCTGAGAAAAACGGATGTGATAGAAAAATGCCCTTTTTCCTCTTAATGTTAGAAATCATAAAAGCATTAATACATATTTTTTATTGTTTTCCCTAGATACGGAAGTAATGGCACTTAGCATTTGCTTTTATTTAAATTTAATCTTTATTTAGTGTGGCGAGTTAGAAGCTTAAGATAATTACGATAAAAAAATTGCGTTCCAACTGACTCGAGGAATGTTGCAAAATAGCATATATTTCAGAAAAATGTTGGATTTTTAATACATAACAAAAAGTCTTTCGTGAACATAGCCTAAGCTTTTAACGCTCGAGTTGCTTCACATTGCGGAGCGCTCGTCATTCGCCATGTGACTCACCTCGTCACTCGCGACGCTCACATCGATGGTGTTTTTTTTCAATAATATCGAAGGAAGGAGTGGCGAGGCGAACGTCTAAATTGAGTATTGTATGAGTTTTGACAATTGTATATGTGTGCAGTATGTATGGGTTACGCTTACAACTCTGATTTCATAACTAAGGGTGCTTGGTGATTTTAAATACCGCAGTATGCATCATATTACTTGAATAGCAGTATTTTGTAATATAATAATATTAATCTACTTACAGTAGTAATCTGTGATGAGTGCTCGCCACTTATAGATGTGTATATGTTTTGTAGTTACCTAAGAATAAAATCTGTAGTCACTTACATATGATTGCCACGGGCGTGCAAGGATGATAGATCAAATTATGATTCCACTGATTTTTTAATCGATTGAAGTAAAAATAAGTTGTAAAATGACAAGTTAACGAAAATTAAATAACAAATTAAATGATAAGCATTTTGAACATGTCGGCTCCCGTTTTCGACACATTTTTGTATACGTTTTTTTGTTTTTTCGTGGACACTGTAAAATAAAGAAATGTCTTGGTTAATGCTAATTTTAGATTTGTCAAAAGCTACGATAATACGCGCATGAAATTTTATTTCACTGTCACAATATTTCTCAAACACTAAATCCTTAATAAATCCCCACGCCAAGAACTCCAATGGGCTTATTTCTGGTGAATGTGGATTTCAACGTATAAGTCAAAATCGATTTGTCCATTGGCTGCCAAACATTTCGTTTGACCTGCCGTAAACTTCGACAACGAAGTGCGGCGATGTGTCTCCGCACTTCGTTGTCTTCACTTCGTTTCACACAATTGTATACAAAAGGATTTTGCAATCAACTAAATTAAAAATTGACTGACCACGCGCTCTCGAATACGAGAAGAGAGTGGCAATATAGCATCCCCCTCTTTACTTTTGTCAACCCATTTTCATCTTTATTACTTATGTGTAAGATATAATTTGTGTGCGAAGTTCGACGGCTGGACTCGTTATTTACCTAATACGCTAGGTAAAGTTATTAATAATGACTTTATCAGGCGGTATGGTGTATGCAATGAAATATGTTAGGATTCGTGCAGACAGTTTTTTTATAAATATATATATATATATATATATATATATATATACATAAACACACAGAATATCCCGTCAGTCATGGATCAACCGAAAAGGAATGATAAGCCAAGCTAAGACTTGGTTACTGCCAATATTTGATTTTTTTAAAAATTTCTTATTCTTCGGGATACAGACACTTTTTTAAATTTGTCAAAATCAGTATTCTGGGTCGATTTTCTGGCTAATACGACTATGAATGAAGTCTGGTTGTTTTGTAAGTTTGAGTAACAAGCCTTTTGAATTAATCAAATTATTTTATGATAATATGCTTTATATCTGGTCGAGCGACATTACTCCGATGAAATAAAAACTAGATATTACTTTAACTCAACGTCTGTGTTCTTCAGAGAATCGAGTCAGCACTTTTTACGTGATGCGTATTCGTAAAAACAAACAAGCAGACAAGGCCATGAGTTCTGAAAACTTAAAATGTGGTAAACTCTAAAATTGAAATCCCGTCAAATTTGTAGACTTTGTGCTACATAAAATTACATTATAGATATAATTATCACATTGATGAAATCATCGAAGTTGTTTTTAAAAAAATTTTACTTAACTTTATTCTGGTATATCATACAATAATTAAAATGTACAACCATTTTGCAATTACTTTTTCGCGAAACGCCTATAAGATATTATTTTCTTTACGGTCTCACAGTAATATTTTTTCCTTAATTTTTTTTAGATTACCGGGCTTATAAAGTTTTTGTATTGTTGAGTTTAGCAGTAATCGTTGCAGTGCTGCACACTCCATTTCCCGATCTCTACTTTCCGCCGGGAATTATTTCATTAATTGTAAATGAAATAATTATAAATAGAGCTAGGGTCAATCTACTAATTTTGCTTACATATTAATTTTTAAACATATTTTGATTACATATATAAATTATTTAAGTAATAAAATATAATTGTCCCAAAGTTATAATTTTATCCAATAATGGAAAATCTAACAGATAAATTTTGACCCGACAAAAAATAATCTAAGAAAATAATAAAAACTATGATGTATTCATGACAAAATCACGGTTGAATAGGAAATCTTACCCAAAGCTAATCGTAGATGGCGAACCGAAGTAGGACCTAAACAAAACAAGCTGTCAAAAAAACGGTAGATTTTCGTGGCATGTAAAACTGAAAATATTACGAAAAATTACAAATATTTAACATATATTGTTTAAAAAATCAGAATGAAATAAATGTTCTGAATAAAGCCAAAGCATTGTTTTGTTGCGTTAAACGCACAGTTGTTTCCCGCTCCATCTAACGTTGTTTGTCCTTATGGAATAAGTGGGCACCTATATTTTTGACTAATTCAACTGCAACTGTATGACCTTGATGCATATTTATTATAAGTCGGGATTTCGTTTTCGAAAAACCAATGAAACTCAGTACTTCCCAAGACCAACGGATATAAGTTACAAAACGTCACATCACGTTTAATACAATTTATTTTTCATATGAACTTTCCTTTACAACGAACCTGGGGGACGGAAAATTGTTTTTTTGCTAGCCCCATCGAGTAAAACGCTTTTAATGCAATCGAATATATTATTTTCATTTTTTTATACGCTTTCTCCTTCGTAAAACATCTATCTCCAAAATGCAAAGTAAGGGGCGTGTGATCTAAATATAATAGCACGTGTGATATAAAAATTGAAGGGATTCTAATTTCTTAAATACACATCTAAAAATACAAAAATAACAAGCTATTTAGTAACTATTTCCTTTATTTTATATCCTGCCCTGTTAATGTGGACTGGCAATCATATTGGCTAGATTATTGTGTCTGTAAAAGCTCTGAAAGTTGATGCTAAAGATTTGTTAAACTGTAATAGTTTCAGATCAGATCTGGAAGCTAGGAGATTCTATTTCAGTCTGAACCTCTTTATCCGATTATCAAAAATTGTTTCCCTTACTTAAGTCAGTAGACTGGAGAGATTTAGACGACCAAGTTATTAGTCCTAATTGGCCCTAAACAAATTTTACATATATAGAATCAATATACATAGAATAGTTTATATATACAATCCATATACACCATATTTACGAATGAAATTAAATAAAATATTTAATTATCATTTATCTGAGTACTTACCTACGCACTATATTGCATGAACAGAAAAGGTGAATTTTCACTATAGAACTACTGCCTTTACATTTTAACATGATTTTCGTTATAAATTGATTTAGTCTTTGAACCCTATTAACATAAATCTTTTTGGTCGGTTTTTTATATATCTCTTCACTTTTAAGTTGATGTTTATTTTGTGTTACGAGCTAAAAAAAGAGTGGAAATTAATTAAAGCATTTACTCCACGTGTAAAAATTATACTTTCAAATTAAGACAATTACAACAAAATCTAATTTACGAAGTAACTTTGTGTTTCTTTACTAATTTATAAAACTTTAATCAAATTTTTAATCTAATCTTAATATCGGCAACCAAGTCATTTCAACCTAAATGTTACAATCCGTTAGTAGCATATCCGCGAAAGTAACACGATGATTTCATTGCTCTCTAGTCGTAAGCTATTTGTAGTACTAACAATTGTATCAATACCACGTTGCACTTGACCGTAATGTGATTTATTGTTTACATCGATAGGAGCTATTCATCGAGTGTAATAGATACCATATTTTCTCATCATGTCTCTCATATCGTTTCTAATGATGGGACGTAATAAATTACGAGATTAAAATGGTGTCATACGTTTTCTAGGACTTTGATATTCGATGCTCATATATTCTTGTATTGATTTATTTCTTCTCAATGTAATGTAACGATTACATTTAAAAGAATGTGGAAGAAATTCGATGAGGTGTTTAAATTCATATTTGAAATAAAAATAAATATCCTGTAAACAAAACATAAAATATTTTGAACAGCACACATTAATTGAATATATATGGCGTTCGTTTTGCAGAGATTAATTATCACTTAATTTTTATTCACAACTAAATAAAACTACGTTTTTGTACTTTATTTATATTATTAACCACGTCCTAGGTTTCATTGTATGTCAACATCTTCAGGTGGGCAATTTGTAAAGGTCTTACAAATCGATTTTCAAAAACAACTGCATCCGTTAGATATACAATCAATTTCTCATGCATTAAATAGTTATATTTTTTGTTCGAATGCAAATAATATAAAGACGTTTCAGAGACTTATTGTTTTATTTACATAAATAGCAAGAAATGTTTTTAAGGCGTAATTTATATGACCATTGACTCCAACATTTTCCCCCTTTTACAGTAATTAATTTCTTTAATGAAAAGATGAAGCACAAGTTGCAACAAATGTATTAAAGTTAAATCTGTCATATTTATTTAGATGCTTGTTTATCAAATTAGAAGTAAAAAATCAGCAAAATGACGGACCTTCATGTTGGAAACGTAACAGCACCTCGTAATTATAGAAGAAAATAAATAATTGAGGCATATGTACGGGTATACACACACACACACATACACACACACACACACGCACACACATATACACACACACACACACACACACACACACACACACACACATATATATATATATATATATATATATATATATATTCATACATATAGAAAAATTCTTGTTCGAGGACGTTGGTAATTACTTATTTTTCAATTTATTTTCTTTACTTTTTTAGGTTAGTGCTTGAATAAAACATATTTTTTATATTGTTGTAATATATTACAGTCCTAATTTTACTCCCAAATGAATTACAGTCGTTTTAAAGTCCCCGTATTGAAATGAAACTTAGACAAAACAAGACAGTACCCAATAAAATAAATTAGCTCAGTAGTTTTAAAGCCCATATCTGGACATATTTTCGGACAAATGTTGCATATTTTAATGTAGCTCGTACTTATTTATGTACTTCGGTGTTACACATGTACAACTCATATGACATTAAGGAAAATGTTTCACTAACTCAGTACTAAAATTGATTCAGAGTGGAAAAATTTTAGATAAAAAGAAGGAAAATGCACTATTCACTTTTATAATAATCCCTTTAAATAATATTAATACATATAATTTATAAGGTGGCCTATTTTAAGCGATTCGGTTTTACGTATTTTAATAAAAAATATTTGCTTCACAGTCAATTTGAAAGTAATAAAATTATAATTGCCTCTTTTTTATAACATCTCTCAAATTTCAATTTTTAAATAAAAAAATATGTATGCAAAATTGTAGACCGGTATGAAATTATTTTTCCTCCATTTCCAAAATCCTATAAATATACACGTTAATAAAAGAACTTCCAATAAATAGCGGTCAAGAACTCGAAAAGCTTCCATTTATATAAATATACACGCGCGAAAGTTTATCAATTAAACTTTATTAATGAGGAAAGAATCCACCGCAATCGCGAAAAGGCTCTTTAATAAGAGCGAACGTTCGCCCTACGGCTTATAAAACGATTCTGTTTGAACTGTTCTATTTCCAAATCATTATGCACTTACATAATTGTGGAAACGGTCGGTTTGTCGATATATATATATATATATATATATATAAATATACATATATATATATATATATATACATATATATATATATATATATATATATATATATATATATATATATATATATATATATGTAGAAATATATAGAAAATTAAATTATTGAAATATACTGTTCCTTAAACAGAATAAAATACCAACTCAAAATTCTCATATTTTATATAATTTCTTGGGCCACAACTAGAAATGTTATGTAAGAAAGATTTTGAGGGAGTTCCTGCATATCGAAATAGATGTTTTAATTGCTTTTTCTGCATTGGTATGTGATGTACAATTTTAAAAATGTTTTAAAGTGGTATAAAATAAATTAATATTCTTAAATAGATAAATGAAAATAATATATGAGCTTTAATGTATGAGAGCTCTGTACGTAGGTACCAGATTTATTTTTCTTTAAATTTTCGAAATTTTTAACTGAAAAAATAACTTATATAAAGAAATGAAATGAGATAGATAAAATGCTAATGGTATTTTAATTTTATTACTTTTATTGAATATATTTGGCGTTAATTTTGAAGAAATTCATTAAAATTATCAAAGAACTTAAAAAAAGGAGAAATAATACATCACGTAGTTTCATTTAATTGTGTTTATTACTTGTAGTATATTTTTACAGATTTAGATTTATGAACCTACCACAAAATGTAAGAATTATGGTGATTAAGAGATTGAATCGTCGAATTTACATATATCCTTCTTTACGGTTACTGTGAGTCAAATATTAAATATAAATTCTCAAAATAACCGCACATTAAAAATATTTGTTGTGACAGTATTTTTCAGAACTAAATTTTTAAATTTTTCATTTGGTTCTTGGTCGAAATTAATACTTTAATACTATGTTCGATTAAAGTATAAATATGAAATAATTTGACATACATTTAATAATCGTATGACATTCTATAACAAAGAAGTAGCACTTCTCAAAAGAAAGTCGATTTATTATAACCGTCTACGTGCATTTAAAGTCTATCGCCAGAAAAATATTTCCACCAATATATTATTCTCTAAGACATACAATGGCACGGCAACAGGTAGCGAGATGTTGATGTTTTTTTTAATATCGGCTTAGTAAGCCAAACAAATGGTCCGCGCCTAATATTATATTGATAAGCTAACAGTACCATTAAAATATCCGTAGAATCGATTCAAGATTAAATGTCAGTTAGAGAGTAAATTATTATTTTAAAAATATTAATGTTAAAATTGCGTCTAATTGACGTAGATTACTCTACAAGGCGTAACCGAATATCATCAAAGTAACTGTAGTTTTTGGTAAATGGTATATAGATACATGAGTTCCGACAAAACGAAGCACTTATACGATCACTCACCTGTTTGTCTGTATTTCCTTCACAGCCGTCTTTCTCTGAAACCCTTTAACGCAGAAACTTGATATATATTTACATTTCCTTTTTTCCATACATTTTCAAAGTCAATTCTTATCTTATTAACTCATATATTTTACATACAGTTTACACCACCAACTTTTTATATACTCGTATAATAATTGAAGGGAAGGTACGTAAAGGACTTAATATTTTTTTCTCATTTTACATATTATGTGAATTATCATTTAAAAGGCTCGTTGCGAGAAATGCAAAAACATATTTTAAACAATTTTAAATTGCACACTTAGAAACAATATAGCATTTCGCTCTCTTATTTTCAAAACTACTGAGCCAAAAATCATTGAAATAGCAGGGATGGTAAAATCTGACTAGAAAATTACCAAAAAACTATGGCAATTGTCCTAAATGTTATAATTTTTGAAACATGCACCGTGTTCAACGCCTGTGAATGATATAGTATGTAATGAGTTGAAATATATTTACGTTGCGACAAATTAATACTTATAAATAGTTTAATAAGAATACTGTGTACGCCTAAATGTTTATAAATGCCGAAATGTGCGCCGAACTTCGTGTTGCGAGTATTACTTGTGATTGACTTTAATTTATTTTGTTTTACGTAACAATTAAGAATTTGGTTAGGCGCTAATTACTAATGCTTTTAACAGTCAATCTATATATTATTTTTAAATCTATGCAATTATAAACAAAAGACAATCTATGACTAAAAATTGACCTAAAAAAATTGTAGTTGCAAAAAGTTTTATTTTCTAATTAATTTAATTATGAATTGAATGAAATCATTTAAATTAAATTATAGTTTAAAAAGATCAGACGACGCTCTTACGTAGTGATATTAACTAAAAAATAAAAATAAACTTTAAATGTAAAGATATTAGTTAAGAACGAAAAGATGTCTCAAAATACGGTATAAATTAATTATTCGGATAAATAAGAATAAACAAATGT
This sequence comes from Druceiella hillmani, assembly GCA_039881145.1. Taxonomy (NCBI): domain Eukaryota; kingdom Metazoa; phylum Arthropoda; class Insecta; order Lepidoptera; family Hepialidae; genus Druceiella; species Druceiella hillmani. Next base: position 12,544,102 of record JAYKKI010000066.1, on the reverse strand, counting down.
CCTCTCATGTAAAAACAGCTTTTTTTTAATTGAAGTTAATTTTTTGTATGTCGCTATATTTTTATATTAAGCTTATTCAAAAAAATTAGTTATACCGGGTTATGAGATATTCTTTCGCTATTGATCTAAATATTTATATTTAAGGACTCCTTTTATTTTTTAGTTCATATTGCTACGTAAGCTTGTTTTTAGTATTTTTCCAAAATACAATTTTGTTTTTTGAGCCCGAAGGTAAAATCTTAGCTTTATATTTCTTCAAATTACATTAAAATTGAAGACAAAATCATTATAAAAGAACAAAAAGTAACCCGATTAACCAATACAGAAATTGGAATTATTTTAATTACTTACTAGAAAATGACATTAAACCGATGGACCGCTTATGACTTTTAACCAATTGGAAAAGTATTCAATGCCTTTACCATGGCTACACAAGATGCTACTTTGGATAGTACACCGGTCACTAAAAGAAATTGAAAAGATCTTAATTACCTAAAGCAATTATAGATCTAATATCAGAAACACCAAAGCTCAGTAGAAAGTGGCATCAATCAAAGAACCAATATGATAAAGCTTTGCGTAATATAGCTACTAAATAACCACCTACAGAAATTAAAAAAAGATGGTCAATCAACAAGTGTCTCACAGAGTTTACTGCAGATAGTAGCAATAAATACTTATTCCGAAAAGGTACTAAATGGTTTAAACGACGTTTGCTCAAGTACTACTACTAAAAAAATTATGGGAAAGGAGTTCGTAATAATTTAGGAAAAGCAAATGTATTTGCGCAATATATTAAAGCAAAGTTTTATCTAGACGAGGGAGATGATGCTTTTCCACATCTTGATTCTGATGTTTATTTTGACAGAACTCCATTAGTTACGCCTAAGAAAGTAGCTGACGCAATTAAAAACAGCCCCAATGCAAAAAAAGCACCTGGATATGATTTTGTTACTGGCGAGGTGCTTAAAAGGTTTCAAAGAAAATATTTAGTTAAGTTAACTATTCTGAGCTGGGTCTGTACTCGGCTAAACTATATTTCAGATGCACGAAAAACAGTTAATTTTTTAGATACCGAAACTTGGCACATATCTAAGTGAAATAGAATCATACCGACCCATTTCACTATTGTCAATCATATCAAGGCTGTTTGAGAAACTGATTTTAAAGCATTCCAGACTTATTCTTGATTAAAGAAATCTCAAACCATCCCCTCAATTTGGTTTCAGATATTAAAATAGTCATTCGACAATAACCGTGTTACTGATACTATCGAAAACATATCAGAGTGAAAAAATGCATTCTCTGCTATTTTTTTGGTTGAAGCCCATGCGTTTGACAGAGTTTGTCATGTAGATTTATTACACCAAGTGAGATTGCTTCTTCCAGATCATTACTGTCAACTCTTAAAATCTTAACTAACTAATCGATACTTACAAATTAAAGACAAAGATTCGTACCCAGACTTGAAGCCGATTAAAACTGGGATCTATCAGGGTTGTGTCCTAGACCCAGTTTTATATATGTGGTGTATCAATGATGTTTCAACAACATTATGTAGCACAATAATCAATTTTATAAACAGCAATCATGGCGATGGGATCTGTGAAAGATTCAACTATAAATTGCGATCTGCTCTCAACAAATTATCCGTCTGGACTAAAAAATGGCGCATATATTTCGATTTTAGAAATAAGAAGGTAGTACAACAACTAGTATATACGTATGATCAAGAACAAAGCAGATGAATTATGATAAATATTATATGCAACTAATAATTGTATTATCACTAAAAATAAACATTAATACAGAGTGTCAATTATTATTTTGTATATCCACAAAGGTGTCGTTAAACATAAACTGATAGCCAGTCAAAAAGAACAAATGATGATAATAGTAGTAATACTGATCCCACTACTAATAATAATAATAAAATAATAATAATAATAACAATGTTTTAAAATATCAACAAATAATACTAAATGATTATGAAATAATATTAATAAAAATGTCTAATTAAAAAGAAATAGTGAAACTACCAATGATATTAATGGAATTAAATATAATGGTAATTACGAAACATTTAATTAACATTTCATTCACTGTATTATAAGATTTATCTATAAGCATGTTGTTCACTCTGGTCTGTGACTGAATGCTTTCTAAAAGTATAATTGTTGCAGGTAATTTGTAATAAAAAAAATTTGATACCCTGGATCGTCTATGCTTAATGCGTCTAATGTTATATCTGAACCTAGTACTATATTCATATTCACCATTTAAAAAGACATTGTTAATATTTTTAATACATAATATTTTCATATACGTAAGCACTGGGCATATTCATGACCTTCATGCTTAGAAACGACTTTTTAAACGAGTCTTTGGATCTAAGACCTGCTAAACATCTAATTGTGCGATTCTAAAGATTAAATATTCTATTTGAATCTCTCACAATGCCCCAAAAGAGCAACCCATAAGTCATTATGTTGTGAATATAAGCAAAATAAACCTTTGCGGCGTCCATCCCATACGATTCCACTACCATCTTTACAGCGAATGTGGCGGCATTTAATTTTTGAGCTGTTTCTGAGATATCAAAGTTCCAATTTAAATTTTCATTTAGAATTACACCTAAGAATTTTACTGTATTAATTCTATTAATACATAAATTTTTCGGTAATTCTTAGATCAAGTAATTTCCACATTTTTTACTCGATCGCAAAACTAAATGACTAACATTCGTCTTATCCACATTTAATAATCAATTATTGTCTTCGAATCACCTAATAACTTGTCGAAGATTTCTTTGATATCATTAGAAACGTTTTTATAATTAGAGCCTTTTAAAAAAAGCCTTTTTAAAGAAAGTCGTATCATCTACAAATATGAAAATGTCATTTTTTCGGGACAAACACTGATTTCATTTATGCAAACTAGGATAAGTAAGGGGTCTAGTATCGATCCTTGAGCTACGCCGTACTTGATTACGTGTAGTTCAGATTTAGAATGTTAAAAATCTACCAGTTGGGATCTTTCTGACAAAAATGATTTGATAGGTTTAAATTCCCTTCCTCTTATACCATAACATTCCAGCTTACATCCCAATATACTGTGGTCCATGCAATCAAACACTTTTGACAAATTGCAAAATAGCCCCATAGTTTTCCATGATTTATCCATGGCTAATGAAATAGCTCCAGTGACTGCAGCAATTTAATTTCGTGTAAACTATCCTCTCTGGAAAAAATGGTTATAGTTGATAATGTAGTTTTTTTAGTAGTTTGTTACAACTTTGTGAATTCTCGAAACGAGCCAGTGCGCACACGGTCATTGAAAACGGACGTTAAAGGCATTATTAAACTTTGTTCAATTCCTTTGTTAGTATAGGGGACTCATGTCACAAATCGACTGATGATTTCGGTTTCATATTTTTAAATACATCATTTATTTGATCCATGGTGAATGGTTCAATTTTAAATTCTTTCAAGTTTTTGTTAGTATACAGAGTGAACCAAGACAGCCTTTAGATACGGGTAGATGCTTAGTGAGTTAGTGTTTCAGTTTTATTTGAAAAATATTTGTTGTAATGTTTGGCAATCTCACGATTGTCATTTGTGCTGTATTCTTTTATTATTTGAAGCGTAATTTTTAGCAATATGTTTATCATAAGATTTGCCAATTTCTTTGCCTTTGTTATTTCGCAAGTAATCTTCATTTTATTAGATACGTTAATATTTTTTCGCTTCAGATAATTTCTTTTAGCTTCTACTGATGCTATCTTAAATATTATATACATATATATATATATATATATATATATATATATATATATATATATATATATATATATATATATACACACACTCACATATATATATATATATATATATATAATATATATATGCAACTTCAAAAAACTTAAATTTTACGCCATTAATTTTCTTTGATCATCATAAAGATTATTTTAAAAAAATTAAAATTTTTTGCACTATCAAATAGTGAGAGAGTTATGCCTTAACTTGCCAAGTTCTTGTCTAACTTCAGTCTTGGTTGGCGAATTCACTTCGCGGCATCGAAATATTTACCGAGGCTTATGTTCTGGACTTTGACAATAGCCTCGACGAGTGTCTGTAAGCATCCGTCAATAAGATTATTTTTATTTTTTACGTTCGTTCCGATTTCTGTGATAGCCACTATTTTTTGTATTTAATTGTATAAAAAATACGTGCACTACTTTCAAATGTAATAACTTTACTTTATATAGTGTTCTTCTTCTATTTTAGTCCCCTGCTGACTATCAACTAAGGAAGGCGGTTCGTTAGCATATGGGTTGTTATGAGTTCAGTGTAGTTCGAAGCTTCGTTGAAGATCTTCTTCCAAAAGTGGTGATCTTTATCAATGGTTTTGCTTCATCTACATTTATTCAAAATGTTATTTGTTTTATTAACAGTCAATTAGTTTTTTTGATTCGTATTACTTTTATTTTAAATTAAAAAAAAAATGATATAAGCCCGAAGAAAACCTGTTTTCAGCACATACAGATATATATCTATATCTTGTATTGATAGCAATATCATGTTTCATACTTCTTCCATTTAAGGCTTTAGAATTGAAAAGACGGAAATGAATAGTTTTCGCGATATTTAAGATAATTTCCTGTTACTTTATGTAACAGTTATATTTCTTTTAATCGTTCTTTATACTTATCTGGGTTCTTTTTTAAATTCTTTTATATTAAATATTTACTTGTTTTATATTAACATGGTCAAGAAAATTCACACCAAGCTTTAAAACACGTATCATATGTTATTAAAAATATTAATCAACGAAATAATTAACAATGTAAAATTGTGGAACTAATCTTTATACATAGACTATATTAAGTTTATTTATCTACATATAATTATAGTTTAATATTTCATAATATTAAAATATTTCACTTTATGTCAAACGAAAATTTAAATGTTGATGAAAATAAATAATATCGAATTCTCTGCAACAGTTAAATGTTTCTAAAGTATTCATTTTTGAAACACCGGAGACTCGTTTCGAAAGTTGTATTTTCCGACACATGTTTAAGTTGTTCCATAATCTTTCCAAAATATTTTCTTATTATAAAAGACATCCTCATTCAGTTATGTAATTTTTGTTAATGTCTTAACTAAGATACAGTACAAAACCTAAATACATTGTTTTCCGGTTTCTACCTTGCTAACTATAATGTTTATTCGTATCAAAATTAGTTATTTATGAACGGCCTATTAATATATATCATACATATACATCACTATTCATGTGTATCGCATAAGTCATTGTTCGCATGTTTACTCATTGTTTGCTTATGTTAGGTTTTATATTTAACAAAGTATTGCTACTTGATTTCTTTTTTTACCTGTGAAAGGTCATATGTCGTTGACGAGAGGCTTTTGTATTATGGATTGAAAAAAGGTTGGTAACAGTGCTTTGCTAGTTGACAGATTTTTACTATCCAATAATCAATCTATTCTCAGTTGATATATGGTTTGATATGTTGTGTATTAAATTTGGTTATTTACAAGAATTTAACATTAAATACAAGATTTTTTTCTATAATTGTAAACTGATTTATATAGTTTTGAAATAATGGCGGAATATGATGGTGAAACTGTGGTTGCCAAAGAAAATAATACCTAACCAAAGAAAGGTTTATAACCATGAAAAATACAAGGTCAATAGAATTAAAAAGGCGAGAATCAATGGTGATGAATATTTTAGTTAAAAGAAAATTTAGCACAAGCTCACAAAAAAGGATAACCATCCTCGCAATTTATATTAACCCTAGTATTCATTTTAAATTTTTCTTTCTAAGACATAAAAGTAATCAATACAAAGTTAGGTTAGGTTAGTTATGTAAGTAAGTCTATTGTTTTTGGGCGGGAATACACTATAAAAATTATTTGACAATGATCTTTTTTTTATTAAATAAATAAATAATAGATCACAGTCCAAGAACTTTTATACAGTAATACCGGTTCTAAAAACCTGCTTAGTTCTAGACATTAACCGTTCCTGTGAACGTTTTGTTACAAATTTGAATGTGGTGTAGCCTTACCCAGAAGCCAGAAGACTTTCGTAAGTGCATATTGACACGCTCGCAGGCAGGTTTTAATTGAAATGCAACCATATACAGGAAGGAGAAGGAGAGTTTTGTCCGGGTAAGCACTATGCCGAACACCAGAGTTCTTTTAAACTTTATGTCTTGTTTCGAAGAAAAAAATCCAGGTTTGCAGAAAGCCTTTTTTTTAGTTTATATGCAGTTGGTGAGGAAAACTAAGACGACTTCAACCGAAGGACTGCCGGAATGGGAGTAATGAGTTTGTTTTTTAATAATGAAATATATTAATGATAATGTAGCAGCGAACTTTGATGAACTTTACCTGTACAGTGACAACTGTGCAATTCAAAATAAAAAATCACACAATAATCAGGTTTCTATTACATGTTAAAAACAGCGGAAGTGGAGTTCAAAAAATTTGTGTTTAAATATCCAATTAAGGGTTACTCCTTTTTGCTATCTGATAGTGACTTTGGCCTTGTCGAATGAAACTGAAGGAACGTGACCGACACTATATAACGGAAGAAGTAACAGAAATAATATTAAAATATACAAAACAGGAAAAATTCGCTGTGGATTTAATAGAAACAGGTGACATTTTAAATGTTTAAAGTTGGTGGCCTAAGTTTTATAAAAAAGTGCTATTTCAGAAGAAAGAAGGAAGAAAAGGAATATTTTACTGTATCTTCCTACCATGAGTTTAGGTTCCAACAATCCTAAAAGAGAGTAATTATTATATCTGATTTTATTGATAGAATCGTCTGCCAAACTTTCAAACTGTCTAATTCAATTTCCATTAATTCATCTTGCTGGACAATCCTGCATTTCTATACTAACAAAAAAGCTTAAGAAACCAAACTGCCGATTCGTAAAAAAACTTGTACAGCATGTCCCTTAGGAATGCGTGTTGTTTAACAATTAACTCATTGACTGGTGAAAAGCAATAATAGTAACAACTCTAAATAGTTCGAAATTTAATTAATTTTTTTATCAAAACAATCTTTTTGGTAAAAAAGTTAGTTATAGAAATAGTTTAAAACAAGACTGTCTAATAATATACTAAAAGTAATATTTAATAACAATCAGCAAATCATTGTTAATTTATCTAACAATATCCATTTTCCTAAATCAAAAACCTTTAGGTTTTTGATAGGCCTTGCGTCAGCCGTTTTGAAATTTTTTTTAAATACAAAATATTAAATTTGAAATATAAAAAATTAATAATTATTTTCAGTTCCACAGTATTAAATTCTGACAAAAAATGAAGCAATAAAAATTTTTATTGATGAAAGTATCATCACCCTCTATTTAACCAAGTTTTAACAGATCATTCAGCAGAAATTGGTGCTTCAACTTTTTCTTATAACACTTGTAAATATTTTTATGGGTTTCAACTTTAAAATGAAACTACTGTTGCAAAGTAAAAAAAAACCTTAGACCAAGTCATTTTCTCAAATTAATGATTAGTTTTAATAATATTTATAACATTTAACAATATACTAATAATAATAATATTTAATAAAATGAAGTGTCGTGATCGCCAAGTGGTCCGAATTTGACCGTAAGTCATTAAATTTTTAAGTGTGAATGTCATTGAGTTTCTTTTGTCAAAGAGTATACCTCTATAATCATTGCATATAGAAATAAAAAATATGTAATGAAATTACTGAAACTCCGAACTGGAATTAAGAGATAGAATTTAATTAACTACCTACTTACTTTTTTAAAAACCCTAATTAGAGTAAGACAATTCAGATTGCTGCTACAAAATTTTCCTTTCGCAATAGGTGTATATTTAGCAAGCTATGTTTCCTGAACATATTAAATACAAAATATAACATAGACGCTTTTTGGCCTTGACATAGACTCCACATACCATTAAAAATTAACGTTCGAAATCACACTAAATTCATAGCTAGAAACTCATTCAGTCAATCTGACAATTCAAATTTTTTTGGCGACAATCTCTTCTCTGTGCGACTATTTAACTATATAATGTTGTGTTTGTCATTGACAGTATGCACGTAAAATGACTTTTTAATGTATTTGTAGTATGTAATTTAACGTATATGTAACGCACATTATTTATAAATTTTATCTTTCGGCCCCCTTCTCCATACAAACTTTTACTGTGCCAAATATCATGCTCCTCTGTACTCGCAATATGCTTAATTTAACTTAATTTTACGGGCAACATCACTCAGATGATGATGTGGGATCATGGTGACGGTATAATTGTATTTAATAGAGGAGACACTCGGTTGTAAAAAGTGTCATGTCGTCAACGAAAAAAAAAAAACAATGCATAATCTTCACAGCGCAACCAATATTGTTTACCAGGATAGCAAAAAGTGGAAAACCGAAATTCATACCCTGGCTCACTCTTGGTCGTGTAAAGTAAGTCTGGAATATAAAGTTACCCACTCGTACGTATTAATAATTATATTTATACAATCTAAAATTGAATATTTAGGAAAAGTTATTTCTATCGACCTGGAGAATCTAAAACGTCATACCTCAAAATATTAAACAAATGAAATAACTGTTGAATTTGTAACAAAAACTGCATCTATAGTCAATTTCCAGCGAAAGAACATAAATTAAACTGTGTCAGGGAATGTAAAAAAGTTCCAAAATGTGTAATTAACAATCTTTCTTTAAATTCTCTATAAGTCGTTTTCATCCCAGATCCTTAAACCTTGAGCCTTGAATTTGGTGCAAATTTATTCTAAAGGCACAATCAAAAGCTTTGTGTTATGTCCTACTACAGCAAACGAGCATCACTGGAAAAGTCAAAACACTATAACTAGAATTATGAAAGCAGCTAAAGTGAACGTACGAAAATATTTCCCGGTATGCTTATTGGGAATAAAGTGCAAATCGATTACGAGCCTACGAGTTGCTAGATGGTAATTGTACATACAAGAAATTAACTTAAAAATCGAATTTCGGAGAGACAGTAACAAAAAACGTGTCGATTTTCTTAGCAGATATTTATTGTAAACTATTGAATGATCAAATTTTATGATGATAAGCGATTCAAAAACAAGATAAAGAAGTAACTGATATCCTGGTAGTTTAAAAGAATATGTCATACTAAATGGTAGAGTATTTGAAGAAATCAAGAGAGAAAATTAAAATATTTTGTATCTTCAGCAGCTCTATTTAGTTGAACTGTCATTACATGACAAGCAATGTCATATCGGAGTAGAAGAAACGAGAACAAAATCTTATTTCCTGGAATTATTTCTTTTATACGAAAATATGTCGGTCATTGCCTCGTATGTCTATCGTCGAAAAGACCAAGTGGACCAAAACAAGGTTTATTACACACTATCTTTAAACTAATAATACCACTAGCTACTATAAATTCCTTTTGTACCAGAATATTTGGAACGAACCATTAGACTAATTTCACAATACTACCTACTGAAAATCTAACTGATCCTAAAATAGTATGCGCACTTGAAACTAAACTCAGTTTCTTCCGAACTATGAATGAATAATATCAAATATGAAATGAATGAATAAGCTTTACCAGTAGACAAAAGAGCTCTTAACATTAACGAATGTTGAAATAGATTCTATCAAAACCGGATCGAGTAGAGTTAATGGACAGGCTGAACGATATACTACCACTATGTTCATTTCTTAGATTGTGAAGTGAGTCGCGAGTCAGAATACAACAGTTGTAAATTACTACCGAAGAGTGATTAGGATACAATTCCCTAAAAAATAATACATAAACACGAAAAACAATATTCCAATAATAGAAGACCATGTTAATTACGTTCAAAAGCAGCTAACGCGTTTTGGGTAAACTAGATTCACGATGCAATGGACCATTCACAATTGATAAGTATGTGCGAAGAAACAGATACATTAAATTGTGAAGTCGAGACTGCTCAGTTGGTTGCCGTCACAGCCTTGAGAGCCTGTGCTTTATAAACAAAATTTAAGAAATCCCCAATTAATTTTAATATGGAAAATTAAATAAAAATAAATATACAAATACAGAGAAAGTACGGTAATGTAATGAAAAGCGTAAGCGGTTTTTAAAGTACGCTAGGATCGCTATCACTACAAATACTGAGTGGGCGCGAGTATCTTATCTAAAAATAATAGTCCTATGATCACAGAAACAAACAAATGGTGCCAGTTGCCTACATGATAAGTATGCGAGCACCTCGAATATTAGATTAATTGGGGAATCTAAAATGAGATAAGGCAGTGTTAAAACAAACACAGGCCTTGTCGATAGTTGAAAGTAATAAAAATATATAATTGAAAGTTGCTAATAATAACAAAAATAAGAGCTTCAAGTTGAAATACCAAAATAAAAAATGTCAATAGTGTGATATAAAACAGCTAGATAATTGTTGATATTATTGATATATTCTATATTACATGTAATTCAATGATGGATGGCTAGTGGATGAATTGGGCTTCGGAAACAAAGCCCCGGCAGGAAGACCATCATACTTATAAATAAACATGGTCGTAACTACTGGCAGCCGTTGTAATGTAAACAAACCGACGTAAACAAACCTTAGATTAAGTCATTATGTTTGTAAGAGCAGTATTAGTATAGAGTTAGTCGTTTATCTTTTTCTTACCTGTTATAAAGTTCTAATCGACAAATAGGCATTCGACATCCTCATTGCGCTTTATTAAATGATTGGAAAATAGGTGTATAGATAAAGTCGAGAAAATAAATTTTGTAAATTGAAGACAATCCTTTGATAACTTCTTTTAATTCTTTATTTATGAAAAGAAAGTATTCAAGTAATTATATTAAGGAATATCCACCTAAGGAACGAAATAGATCATGGTTGAACTTGCGACTTATAATAAATTATCATTTTAATAAAGATTTGAATACAAATTAATAACGTTACTTCATTCATTTTCTGTAATATATTACAGAAAATGTATATATATATATATATATATATATATATATATATATACACACACACATGTATCCACCATTATTACTATCAAAGATGATTTATTTTGGAAGCCGGAATATAGTATATATATAATATTGAATTAATATCAATTTTAATTCCTTTTTTGCATGAAATGCATGAATTAAACGAAATGGCGTTTAGCAAATAAATACGGAATATCACGTTTAATTCGCCGCTAAATACAAAGGCAATCAGACCGAAAAAAATGCCTGACGAGTGTTCCTCCTAATTTTGTGTTGTCTAATTGTACATTTGTTTTTTTTATAAATAATACTAAGTTTTTTTAGAAATATAGCTCATTAAATTATTCAAATTGATTGAATCGCTTACGTAAATAAATTTTAAGCAAGGAATTACGTTTCACTGAAATAATCTTGAGAATTTTGGAACTCGAAATTTTTTGATGTGAGTCCGAACAAATCATTTACTTCAGTAAATAATACATTTACAAATATTACATTATACAAATAATGTAATATTTGTATACGCTGATTCACTTCTTCCGTGTAATGATATAATGAAGTTCTATCAACCTGTCAAATTATTATTTTAAAAATGAAACATAACGAAGCCATTTTTGGAAACGCAAATTTTACTTGAAAAAAAAATTGATTGTTCCAGGAACATTTTTTGATGGAAGATTGTAATATAACATATATCAAGAATATGTTACAAGAACATTTAATGATACTATAACTACCACTTTCGTTAATACCATTAAATTTTCATTAGAAACTGTTAACTTTTTCCAAATTAATAAAAATATTGCATAATTTCTATGTTCTCACTAAAAGTGTTTAGCATATCGTATGTTATTAATTAATAGTTTTCCTTATTGACTATTTTGAACCTTTTTCAATTTGCCTTTCAAGCAAGACATAGTGTCATAATTTTTTTAATTAGGATAGAATCATAACGAGTCATCATATAAAGAGTACTGACGCTTATTTACGACTAACTAGCTTCAACCATTGCTTTTTCTTTTTTGTATTTTGACTTAAGATGCAAAGTTTTGATAATAACATTATGCTGTCGCAACACATATTTAAAAATAATTATTAAATATTGTAGCGTGTTTTTTCAAGACACGTGAGCGATAAATTTAATATATACTTTGCAAATTTTAGTGGTACGTAATAGTTAGTTAACAGTAAAAGATTAATGTCAGGTCACAGATTATTTACATACATTTTCAAACAAAAAATAACGAGAAAATGAAAGGAATGTTATCTTCTCGGATGCGGGATGATTTCACTAATTTTAACTGAAAATTTTTCTATAAATGAAATGTAAAAAAAAATCCACCAATGCAAATGCAAAATAAAAGTGACAACTAATTGAGATTTCCTTATCAATTTCGGATTAATTTTACGTGATACTAATTCAAATACGGAAAGGCGAACAATTCACTCAATTTCAAATGACTTCTTCCATCCGTAATCGAAACCTTACGACAGAGACATTTTGGTTAAGGTAAAATAAAATATAAATTAACCAAGTAAATCAAAATTTATTAAAGCTTTCGCTAACAACGCTCACTACGACTACGAGGAAAAACTTATAAAATATTCGGTCATTGTGAATTTAATTTTTAAAATTTTCTCTTGACTCAAAAAGTATTAATTCTTGGTTTTAACTTTTATTTCCATTATATTCTTATTTAGTAGGAAGATTAAAAGGTTAAGAATAAGAGAAGGCGTGAGATAATTACTTCCCCATTTACTTGTTACCTCGAATCGAGTATTTATGATAGTTGTAATTCTATTTATTGAAATGAAGGCAGAGCAAACGTTTTTTAATTACACTTAATAAGAGTGCAGGGGCCGCAATATATAGACAAAAAAATCAGGCGGGTCTTTGTATGTTCCAGTTCCAACATATCAGAATAAAATTATATTAAACAAAATATAATTATAGGCACCAAATATAACCGTATACTTGCGGTATCTATTAACGTAGTTTCTAACTCCATATTTGATGTACCAATAGGTAAGAGAATATATTTGTTATAACGTAGTTTTCTCCACAATTTTGATTTCAGCAAATTCGAGGGTAGTGGTATTACATGTTTTTTCTAGAACTTTTCAACAATATTTCTAGAAATATTTTTCATAAAATTCTAAGTGATTTGACATCCTAACGACATACTTTTTTATTTAATATTCATTACAATATCGCAGCACACGAAATGAAAGAGAAAAATTCTTCAGTAGGTACTTTATTTGCTCCCTTAAAAATTAATTGATTGGATAAATTATTTGGGTAAAACAATATACCACCATAACCTTTTTTGTGGATATTTTATTCACAATTGGTAGATTTAATAGTATATTTTGAAATAACACTTTTGGCTTACCTACTTCTTTTTTGATATTATTAATTTTTGATATTTATATGAGGTGTAAAGGGCTTAAAAAAGACGAAACTCAAAGGTTTAAAATTTCATTTTCATTAATGCATTAATTTTTTGAGGTTAATATAATTAATTATTGAATTATGGAGAATGTATTAATATCAAATTTTAAATGCTTTTTCAGCAAAATGTGCAAATAATGCACACATTTGATTAAAACAGTTGTGAAACACTATACAACCCAAAGAGAAAATAAAAATTCCAGATAGAGATAGAAAAATGGTAAAAAAATTAAATCAGCCAACATTTTTGCATTGAAATTCTCCGAGGCCTATCATTTTTTTAAAAATAATTTAGTTATTATTCTATATTATATATTATTATAAAAATATAGAATTATTATTGTTACATCATGACAAATTTCCAAAATCATTTATAATATATAACTATTCTGCTAACAAGCTAACAACATCAACAATTAATTAAAAATAAGAAAAATTTATGTGCATATTTCGTTTAATCAATATTAAAATTTATCCTACAAATTTCACTTACTATATTTTCTAACTGTCTCGCGATTTCATTCGCGTGTGGATCTTTAGAAAGTGTTAACAGTCAAAGTAACACACGTAATACCATTTATTATAGTAATTATAAAGGTAAATGGTTATTATGAGCTTCTTAATACAAAGATAAACTTTTTAAAGTAAGTACACTTTGTTTTAAAATGGCAAATTGCTATATAATTTTTACACATTTCCCAGGAATTATTAAATGTCCTTAATTATGCACATTTCTGGCAATTTTGTCTGAAAAAAATTAAAATTATTCGCCGGCAACCATTTTGTTGGGTTAGGTTGAGTTGCTTTCCCTTCGCATTGGGTTGAATTTCTGAGTTTATTTACTTTTGCTTGTGTTGGGTTGAATTGGGTATGCTTTAAGTTGAGTTGGTAGGGATAGCTTTCCTTTAGGTTTTATTTGCATTGGTTTGGGTTGCGTTGGGTTTTTTTGGATTCCCAACCTGGTTGGGTTTGGTTGCGTTGTATTGTATTTTTTTAGGTCGGATTGGAGTTTCTTTATGTTCTGTTAGGTTTGTTTTGATTTGGGTTGGATGGTGTTTACTTGGTTTGGGTTGGGTTTGGTTTGGTTGAATTGGTTTAGAATGCCTTGGGTTGGATTAAATTAGGTTGGGTTGTGTTTGATCGGGTTGAGTTTATTAGGGTTGCGTTGTATTAGGTTGGTTTAGTTTGGTTATGTTGGTTTGAGCTAGGTTGGGTTAAGTTGGGTTAGATTGGATTGGTTTAGATTTTGTTTGGTTGGTCTAGGTTTGGTTGGGTTTGGTTATGTTGGTATTGTGGGGTTGGACTTGGATGAGTTTGCGTTTGCTTTGTTAGAAGATGTTTGGCTGGGTTTACTTTGAGTTAGGTTGGGTTTTCTTTGGGTTTGATTGGGTTGGATTAGTTTTGGGTAGGGTCGGGTTGAATTGGGTTGGGTTTGTTTATATATACTATGCATCATATCGCTGGGCGTCTTTTTTTGTACTAATGCAATGGAAATTATTTATTGAAAATGTTAAATGCACACATCATTTGATTGAGTAAACCGATTCCGACGAAATAAAAATTAGAGCGACTTGAAGTCAACCTCTGTGTTCTTCCAAAAGAAGACAACCAAATAACATCTTAATTTTGTCAGTAATTTTTATGTGGTGTGAATATATTTTTTGAATTTTTTTGATTTGGACATAGAAAAAAGTTTCAAAAAGTAAATTTTTTGTTTTCTTACTGTTATCATGAGTCTCTTAATATGTTTTTCGTAAATAAATCTAATATAGGTAATAATTATGTATATATTATTTATTTTCTATAATTATAACGTCTTTCTTTTACAAACCACACAAAATACTGTTTCATTCATTTTATGTAATAATATCTGATACCGCTGGCCCTTTTCGGTTGTCTACTTTTTATATTTCTAATTGGTAGATTAATACGAGTATACCATTTATTTTACGCGGTTAATGTTTTTATATTTTAGATAGAAGGAGCTTATGAGAGTGCGAACATATCAATGTATTTTTTAACATATTATGATTGGTTTATGATTATCACTTTCTTTAATATTTATTGCTATTGTCTCATTTTTTGGAGCTAGTATTTTATTTATTCAGATTTAAATTAAACGTTTTAATTTCGTAAATTTATCTATCCCTAACAATAAATCATAATTATCAGTATAAATAAAAACTCATGTAATTACCCACATATTTCGTTTGTTATCGAATATTTTCTTTATTGGGGGGCAGGAAAATATTTTTGTTACATACATTATTTCCTTGACATGCCTTAATCACATATTTTTTGTGTCTAGAGCAGTCTTAACAGCAATAATATCTTAATGCCGAAGAGATGTATGTTAACACGCTTTTCTTAGCTTCACTTGTAAATGTGACGGAATCTTTTAATGAAGTTTTTACCCATTTCCAGACTTCAGAATTATTTAAAATTACGTTTAAATAATATGATAGATAAATTTTCTTAACATCATAACTATTTTTAAAAGTAGAGACATTATGAAAAAATAAGTCGAAAGTGACTTGCGCTTTTTATACATTAAAGTTAATTTTTCGTCAACCACTTTATTCTTATTACAAAGTTATTTAAAAAAAAATTATGCCGAATTTTGAGTCAAAAGATGACTCTTTTGATAAGAATTCTTTTTGTTTATATTGCTTTAAAACCGTGTTTTTTACTTCTTTTAAAATATAAATATTTTTTAGTTGTTTCTAAAATTATTACATGATAGGTTATTTTAAGATATTCATTCACATCCATTTTTCTTATCATGTCCTAGATAATAAAGGATAATTTTTAAAATTAAGTCTTTAACATATTTAAATCTCTATATTCTCTACACATTTTTAAATCTCTATATTCTCTACGCTTTTAACACGATTACTGTCAAATTTCAAATGTAGGTTTGTTTTATCGTGGACACATTAATACTAAATTTAATGGTTAATCTCCAAGTATATTTATTGTTACTATTAGGTCCATCTAATCGAGACATGTTTTACTTAGGGGTTAAACACATAAATTGTCTTAATATGAGTGTTGTACAATGTATGTCTTTTCCTAACAAAACTAGGAATTGATTAGAAATATTAGGAAAAAGGTATGGGTTTTCTACAGTAATATCAAATTTCAGTATGTTACCTACCATATGTAGGTTAACCTACCTTCTTTTTCTTCGTAGTTGAGGGGGATTAATGAAATAATTTTGTTGGTTCGGCTTGATTATTTAATAATAATAATAATAATAAAGTTTTATTAAATTCCATACAAAAAGTTACATACATGCAACATGCAATGAAAAATAAATAATAAATAACAACATTAATTAAAAAGGATGACATTTGTATACATTGTATAAAAAATTAAAATACAATAGTAAAATTAATTAATGCTCATGATAATTTACATTGACAAATATTATATAAATTTTTTATATTATTTATTAATTTAATCTATATGGACCCCCTTAGGGTAAAAAGCCTCCTCCAAAGCTTGCCATTCGTCTCTATCTTTGGCTGTATGGAGCCACTCACAACCTGCTGTAGCCACGATCTCGTCAGTCCATCTGGCATTGGGTCTGCCTCTCGCTCTGGTACCTTGTGGTCCCGTCCATTGGATGATATATTTTTTTTTTTTTTTTACCTCGCCACGTGACCCGCCCATCTCCGTTTTCTTTGAAGAGAGTAGGTATCTGTTATACCCGTTTTTTTCCAGATAGTTTTACTTCTTATTTTATCTTTTAATTTGATACCTAAGTAGCTTCTCTCCATTCTTCTCTGAGTGATCTGGATTTTGCTACTAGTCTTAAGGTCAAACGTCCAGGTTTGGCAGCCGTAGGTGAGACACGGTAGAATCTCCGAGTCCATAACTGTCTTCTTGGTAGGCAGTGGTAGGTACGACTTGAATAGGTACAAATATTGAAAATGTTTTTCTTTTTCCTTTCTTTGTTTTTCTTTGGAGGGTTTTGGTCGATCTCTCCCTCGGTGACCAGCCGTATTGGGAGATGTTTATTGTTTTGAGTTTCGTGTGTTTTATGTTTTCTTTTTTTTTTTATTTTGGTTTTTGAAAGAGGCCTTGTAATTGATTGCTATTTATTTTCATCCCTTACATCTTGTGCTTTGGTAGGGTTTTTACTTATCAAAAAATTCAGCATTCCGGGTTTCACTTTTTTTGATTATTTAAACTCCCATATAATTATCATTCTATTTTACTTCTAGAATATAGAAGAACATGATTAAGTAGAAAGGTTAAAGAAATGTAAATGACACGAAAATAAATAATGGTTTCTCACTCTCACCTCAATAAATTTTCAACGCTGTTGACTGAACGGCACATAGGGGGGTTGAGATACTCTTCTTTTGATAAAGCAAGCAGCGTCATAGTTTCGGAGTAGTCTTTCAATGGAGCGCCGTTCCTATTTAGGCGTTAATAAAGAGGTTTGGTGGCACGAAAAGTTTTTTAAAAATAATCTTTTAATTATTGCAATAAACATTGCATTTTTTATAGTTAATAACTAGCTTAATTGTATGATCGTGTACCATTTAATGTCGATAGAGACTTGAGTCCTTATTGATTTCTAGTCCTATGATTTCTTATCCAAGTTTCGTACCTTGGGTTTACAGGTTTTATTTTCCGGCGTAAGCTTAAAGAGCCAGCAAAGTTGCTTGGAAACTTACAGTCTTATCATTATAGTCGTAAATTTTGGATGTAATAGTTATAACTGGGTATTTTGGCAGTTATCCTCTTAACTAGCTCTTATCCTCCTAACTCTCAACATTCTTTGTCTCTGTCCATTACGCTGGGCGTGAATTTAGTGCAGATCCAAACTATTTCTTCAAAATTTCAAGTAAAATTTACGGAATTATTGAATATCCGTTAATTTTGTAATACAATCTAATAAAATATTGTAAGGCAAGAAACTTATCGTAAATACGAGTATATTTATTATCCAATCATTCTATAACAAACAAAATGATTTAAATAGCATAAATATTTAGAGAAAATGTCATTATTATAAATTTTCCTTAAACATAAATCATTTACGTAAAGCATGAAGTGAAGCATTATGGAACAAAATAAGAAAAATCAACCGGAAAAGCAAATAACTTTTATTATATCTGTGGTGTAATATTCCTAACTTCAATCTCACAAAGTGTTTCATACAATGCGATAGATATCGTTCGCAAAATTTTCATTCGGTTCCTGTCAAAGGAGACAAATACATTTCGTATTCACTCGAGTGAAGATTTTATCTATAAATCTTTTCTTCCATAAGTGTATGTAATCAAAAGAGGATCTTTTAACTTAAAGAGAAGCCACGATACATTTTTTTTTTTATTTTATCTTTTGCTACGAGTTGTGTTCTTTTAACATAGCGGAAAATAGATCGTAATTTAAATTTTTATAAGTTTAAATATTATTTATTGAAATAGAAATAATTTTAAAGCAAAAAAAAATAGTTTTCAGTAATGTATGATATGCATTAGTATAAGAAAATGTTACAGGCCTAATTTATTTCTACTATTGAATTAAGTTACGAATTACACAATTGTTAAATCAATTATCTTAAATAGTTTAATATTGTTTCGCTTTTTCGTCCTAAAAATATTAAAGAATTATATTTCCTTCACCATTAAACCGCGGATTTAAATTTTTCTCTAAGAATGGTACATAGATTATTGATATTTTGTATATTATTGACACGAAATATATCATTTTCATTATTTTTTAAGTAGTTCAGTGGTTTTTTAAAATAAGAATTTCATTGCGTTTATTTCTACGAGAACTTGCTATAATATTACTTTGTGAAGATATGAAATGCAAAAAAAGTTTCTTTTGAAATGTAGCCAAACGGACATATAGGACATAAAATATATTACATAATTTTTTGGTGAAAACGAAAGCGTCAAGAAATTGAAGCAAATGGAAGAAGTTCACAATACGTGGAAATGTATGTACGTAATACCGCGCGGATCGAAGAATAATGTATTACGAAGTTCGTGTAAAATATGACAACTTATTACATATTTATTATTGAATATATTTGGCATTAATTTTGTAGAAATTCATTATTCACAATTAAATGAAACTACGTGATGTAGTATTATTTCTACTTTCTTTAATTTCTTCACCACGACCTAGGTTTCGTTGTATTACAACATCTTCATGTGGGATATTAGCAAAGATTTAGAATCTTTGCTAATATCCCACCTGAAGATGTTGAAATACAACGAAACCTAGGTCGTGGTAAAGAAATTAAAGAAAGTAGAAATAATACTACATCACGTAGTTTCATTTGATTGTACATATTTATTATTACAATTTATTACATATTATACACGTTAAAATTAATACACGATTGAAAATTGTAATATCGATACCCTTAATTTAATTTTGCGATTTTCGAAAATATTAGAATTATTTGTAGGCAGAGGTTATTAGACGCACTGTCTATCTTCGGTAGCTCTCTTTCATTTCGGCTGTTTCCTTTGACTCAAAAATATTTGTATGTGTACCTATATTAATATCTACCATTTCCTATGTTTTCACAATTTTTAATAATTTGGGAACTTAATTTCATGCATTAAGTAGAGTCTTCAGTCATAAGTGTTAAATACAAGTATAACTTAAATGTATAGATATTACTCCAAAATAAATTTTATAAGTGTTACTTTGAAATAAATGTGTTAAATGTTTTAACAAAGCGAAACGGATGCTCGATTACGATAGTAAAATTCAACTCACTTGACAAAAGACGTGACCAGAATATCGAATGGCATAGCAATGCGCGTGACGCAAAAATCATATTCACTCAGCGACAAATATTGTACTAAGCGCCAGCATTGTTCTTTCTATTACATACCCTCGTATGTCGAGTATACGAGTACATATATAATTTTGTTTTTTTTCTTTCTCTCGTTTGATTCAAAATTTCCGTTGCATGATGCGTCACAAATGAAATAACTCGTCACTTTTCATAGCGTGGAATGAGGATAAAGGAGTTTCGCTTCAAAAATAAATGTGTATTATAAAAATAAGTGTATAATGTGCGTACAGCTAAAACTCAGAAACAAGTCCCGGTACAATTAAGGGAGTTATATGGTATGGTAACCCTCTATACCCCATCTATGAAGAAGGTTCCCATTTTTACCTGAGGGGCATGCTTAAGGGCTAGATGTCTTCTACAAATTTCTAGAACGGTTTAGAACTTTCAAGAGTATTCGAGAGCATTATACAACATTCGAAAACAAATCGGAACATTCTGGAATGTTTGGGAATAGTCTGGGACGTTCGGAAATATCCCGAAACATCCCATATCATTGTGGAATGTTCTAGAATACTCTCGAATGTTGTGAAATGTGCTGGAATATTGTGGACCATTCGAAGCCTTTTTGTATGGGTGGAGCTACCCAATGGTAGGGATATATAAAGCAAGATCCGTCGTGAATTCGAACATCACTTTCTTATCATTGAAGTGCAGTAAGTAAATAAAAACAAACAGTGAAGTGTGAGTAATCAAAGTGATGAAGTGACTGAATATAAATCGAAAATAAAATGCGAAAAGTGTTTAAAGCGTACTTAGCGTATTTCTTAATAAAAAGTTGATTAGATTTATATTTTATACAATGCTCAAATATAAAAGGGGAGGAAATCTTCCCGGTTCTGAAGCAAAACGGTGAAAACAAACAGAACAGCGAAAAAACGAAACAGTCGAAGAGCGCGAAGCACGTTTAAGCTCCCAACGAACAAGAATGAGCACCGTGAGAGACAGAGATACCGAAAACAACGAAAAGAACGAATTGAAGAATAAATAATTGCGACAAAATCTTATAATAAAAGACTGTGAACACAAGCCACCCATGAAAATATCACCTACGCGAAAAGCAGATGAGGACAAATAAACAGTACAACCTAATAAATACAGCATTCCACTACGACCCGACGAAAGAATATAACAAACACAAACACGTCGTAATTGGAAAAATGGATAACATCTGCCAATTTTGCATCGCAAAAATTTAGTAGAGAAATGTTAGGAATTTGTTATATTAATGGAAAAATTCGAATTCGACCACTATTGGAAACATCTCCGTAGGAATTTCTACATTATATGTTCAGGAAAAATTCAGAATTAAAACATGTTTTTCAAAATATAAAAGGGTGCAACGCCTGCTTCCTAATGACTTGAAATCGATTTTGTTTGAATGAGCTGAAATCGATTTTGTTTTTACCATCTAAAGAGATATGGGTTATAAATTTCTGCAAGTATATTTCATTGGAAATGAAGAAATAGAAATTGATGCACAAACATCAGCGGATTGAGGCGAGAAATAATACAAGATGTACAGAGAATGTTATACAAATATAATTAAGTCATTCACATATTCAAAACATCGGTAGACCGAAAATTTCTGATGACTACAAAGTTATAACTGTAGCCGTGAAGAGTGTGGACAATGAAAACACAAGCCGTGACATAATTGTACAACGAAGAAGAGAAGGACTAGGATTCATTGCAGAGACACACCGTTCATATGATTCCCTCAAACATCCATTAATATTTCCACACAGAGAGGACGAATATAATTTTAATGTGAAACAAATCCAACCCGAAACCGGCGTAGAAATAAAGAAAAAAGTCACTTCCAAGGAGTTCTATTCTTACCGCTTTATGATCAGAGATAATGAAATATACAATCATATTCTTTACACTCGCCGTTTACTCCAACAATTCCTAGTAGATATGTATGCAAAAATAAAAGCGGAACGGATGCTTTACATAAGACTGAATCAGAAGAAAATACGCATGGAAGTAAACATCCACTTTCGAGACGCGATCATAAATGACAAAAACATTGACAATATTGGAACAATGGTAATCTTACCCCCATCTTACATAGGAAGTCCAAAACACTTGCAAAAATATACTTAAGATGCCATGACCTAAGTAAGAAAATATGGACGACCTGACCTCTTCATAACATTCACATGCAACTCATCGTAGTCAGAAATCAAAGAACCACTAAGGTATAGACCAGTCCCCATGGATCGACGCGACATTTATTGAATTCATCACAAAATACCACATCTTTGGGACCATTAGATACTGTATCGAATGACAAAAACGTGCACTGCCTCACTCACCCAATCCCATACCTAATCGACAGAATTCATTCTCAACAAAATGGTATCGACAAAATCATCCAAGCTGAATTTCCCAATCCACAAGAAGATCCGGAGGGTCATTAAACCCCTACTCGCCATGTATGAAAATGTACAAAAATATACCCAAAACACTACTTGGACGACACAAAAAATCGATAATGGCTACGCCAAATACGGAAGACAATCATCCAAAAAGTAGCTTCACAGCAAAATACGAATACGAGGGAGAGATGAACTGGAAACAGATATTCAAATAGATAATTATAATCCACAATTTTCCAAAATGTTCCAAGCACACATAAACGTAGAATACTGAAATTCAGCAAAATTCATTAAATATGTCTTTAAGTATGTAAACAAAAGTATGGCAGTATTTCAAATAGCCAACGACAGCAAACATTAATACAGAAACGACCAAATGGGAAGATACATCGACAGTAATTAAGCAACGTGGTGGATTTTCTATTTTCCCATACACGAACACGAAGCAATTGTGTCATATCTAGCATTACATTTGAAGCATGGACAGAGAGTTTACTTTACAAAAGATACTGCCAGAAAGATTGCAAGCGAACCACCTAAGAACACAACATTAACAGTTTTTTCCGAACTGTGCCAAACGAATCCATTCGCGAAATAATTATTATATGTCGACGTCCCTACCTACGTGGAATACAACAAAAAAATCATTCAACGACGAAAACAAGGAATTCCAGTAGAGAATCATTCGATCACGAAAACAAATGAACTAGGCCGTGTGTACACCGTACATCCGAACAACGCTGTACATTTCCGGATGTTGCTACACGAAATACGGAGACTAACAAGTTTCACAGATTTACAGAGTAGCGTGCTTAGGGCTACTGGAAACCACTGGGAATTAACACTACAAGAAGCCTAAGGGGAACAAATGGGAGACAAATTGCCATAATAAGAACAACATATAACCCGTTGAATTCAAAACAGCTAGGGGACTCCTCCAAAGAGAGTATGGGCGATGACATATTGTACTAAATCTGTCACACTCATCCAGAACTGGCCATAGAATTCAACGACATCTTCAATGAAACACTCATTCGCCTAGAAGATAAACGTTTAGCAATAAAAATTCAGATCTTAGTACATTTTGAAATTGGATATTCAGCAAATTTCAACATGGTCAGAATAAATGCAAAATGGACAAAATTATAAGTTATATATTCTTTACTTCCTTTTTATGTATTTAATGTAAATGTTTTAATTTAAATTTTAAGTCGTCAAATTAGTTAAGATGAGATTTCTCGGGTAGAAAAGTAACCTATGCCAAACTATCTTAGTGCAGAAAATCACGCCGATATGTTGATTTCTGCACGCCGATATGTGCTCGAATGTAACGTGAATGAACGACAAGTAATAAAACTTTGGAATTCGTAATATTTATTGGGATTATTATATTAGTTAAGATGAGATTTACCGAATTGAAAAGTAGCCTTTCTTATTTCTTTGTCCGCCAACTATTTGCGCATGGAAAGTCATGTCAATGTGTTGCTCCATTGTAACGTGAAAGGAGGACAAACCAATAAACTTTCGAATTTTTTTAAGGTTTTTTGGGAATGTCATATTAGGTATGATGAGATTTCCTGGATTGGCCATAAGCCAATTTAATTTTTTGTTTCGTCATATAATTTTGTGCAGAAAGTAACATCGATATGTTGCTTCATTGCGATATGAAAGAAGGACAAACAAACACATTTTCCAATTTTTAATGTTGATAGGATTTGTTGTTTTAGTTAGGATGAGATTTCAGACAATTATCTCTGTGCTGAAAATCACGACGATCTGCAGCTCAATTACGATGTGAAAAAAGGACAAGCAGATATACATTTTAATTTTTAACATTAGTTGGTATAGCCATATTAGGTAGGATGAAATTTTCCGTGTTTCTAAGTAGTCTACTTTAATTCTGGTTGGCCAACCAACTCTGTGTAGAAAGTCACGTTGATATTTTGCTCCAATGTGACTTGAAAGAAGTACAAATAAAGACACTTTTGTATTCCTGATATTATTGAGGATTATAATATTACTTAGGACTATAATTCTTAGAGCGAAATGTAGTCTAGGTCTTTTCCAATTTTAAAATTAAAATATTTTTATTTTAATTATTTAAAAATTTAATTAAATTTATAAAATCAATCAAATCAAATTTAAAGTAAATTTTAAGTTTATACTTAATTATTTTAATTTTAATTATTTCATAAATAAATTAAATTTAAGATAAATTCTAGCATTAAATTTTATTATTCTAAAAATTTAATGTGTTTTCATTTTATTATTTTATAGTTTATTTATTAAATCGATCAAATTTAAAGTGAATTTTAATTTTATATTTAATTATCTTATAAATTAAAACTTATTTATTTTTATTTTATTATTTTATTTTATTCTAAACTTAAATTTTGAAAAAAATTAAATGAATATAACGAATTGTTAAATTTACTGAAACATACTAAATAAAGTTTAATTAAGTAATGAACATAAATTAATTTGCCGAAAACTGTTTGTAATTTAGAAATTTTTAATATTGCCTTTACTCAACATTAAAAATTTAGCAATAATTTATATTTTATAATGCAAATAAATAATAATATAAAATTTACACTTCTTTAAAATCGTGGTTATACAGCTGGCCGCGCACAATGCTTGCTACTCGAGTGTCGACACTCACGCGAACACACACACACATACAAATATAACCATGAGACAGAGAGAAAGCGAGGGAAAGATCGCCTGGAGGGGGCATAACGCTTTTTCCTTTTGTGACGATTTCTCTAGTTCTGCTATAAACTGCGTAAAAAAACTTTGTTCCAAAAACACAAATGGTTTTTTTTTTAAATTAAAAATACCATAAATTTATAAACACAAACACGAATTGATATAAAAAAAGACAAATTCACAATTTTCAAAAGCGAGTTAGCAAAAAGTATTGAAAAAAAGGTGAATTACGTGTAAGAAAAAAGGTTAAAACTTATTCCCCAGCAAAGAAATGGAAGAAAATTTTCAAATCGATTTTTTCATAATAAATAATAGCGAGCGATTAATAATACAATATATGTATATATATATATATATATATATATATATAAATATATGTATATATATATATATATATATATATATATATATATATATATATATATATATATATATATATATATATATATATATATATATCATGGCCATCAATTTAGCAGATTTTGCTAAAAATTGTTTTTAAATAAACTCAATCTACTGTTGTCGGTGCCTAAACACATGTTTATGTCAAAAGATTTTTATAGCGAAAAGGATATTATATTGATGTCAAACATGCATGGAGTTCACTATAGTGAAAAAATATAGTGTACAATGTACATTCTGGACCTGATTAAGAGGGATTATTTGATTTACTTGTGGATATTGAGACCATAAGGATGTGTAATTATAATGATTGGAAGTTTATCAAAAGATACTTTAATAAATCAAGTAGGACACTCACAAAAAATAATCCTGGCTGTAACAGTTTTTGGATTATTTCCCATCATGGATTGCAAATAAATGCGACCATAAACATAAATATAAGTCACGTTATCCTATACATATTTTTGCATGTGACGTGGTTATATGTGTACGAAATTATAGTAAGAACATATTGCTTATATTATTAATATTGAAATTACCATCAACGTTATTATCTATGGTGTCACGTAAAGGCATTTATCATTAACAACGTAATTTTGCTTGATTAAATCGGATGTATCGCGAATTTTCGCTCCCGATTTTTGTATATATATCCATAATGCACTGAAAAAAACCACTGATGATATTTCAAAATACCCCTTTTTTGTATTTTCTATAACTATTAATTGCTATGCGTAATAGTTAATACAGTTGACTTTTTAGTCATTTCCGTCCCTGGCAATAATAAAAAATTTAATATCAATTCTGTTGTGGTTGTTTGATCGTCATTTTACTAGCATTTTTCTGTCAAATAAGTACAGTATTTAAAATTAAATTTCTTTTATTTGGTTACATTTTTTATCTATACAATTTGAATTATGAAATCTTACAAATATCAAACTTGAGATATGGAGAATATATGCATTTTCATAACCGTATGTATTAAATCATCACATGGAATGTAACTCAATTCAAATTGAGTTCATAATATTGTTTATATCATGAATTATGTAAAGTTTCATTACATATTATTAATGATATTGGTTTCAAATCACTTGCATTTCACTCTATCCCAAAAGTGAATCTTTGGAAACAAAGCAAAGAGACAGTTCAGGTATTTTAAACCTTTTTCTTGTTTTTACTTTAATAATATATAATTGATTTATTTGGTGTTTGTGATTAAAACCTATAATTCCTTTTGATATTAATATACATTTATGTTGTCTATACTATCAATAAAATTGTAGCAGAGTGAATTCTGTACATGGAAAATATTTGAGAAAGAGTGATACATCTAGCATAAATAATGATGATAGAAGCTAGAAAACCAGTAATAAGAATTTTTGTTTGTCTGCATGTTAATTTGTTCGTTAATCACGTGAAATCTGCTAGATAAATTTTGACGAAATTTGATGTAGTAATAGCTTATATCCAAGAGCAATACATTAAAGAAATAAAAAAAATTAATAATTTTGTTATTTCGAGTTTCATATGAATGAAACCGTGGGGCACAACTAGTATAATATAGTGCCAAAATGTGTTAAAATAATGTAAATATCGACATTTATCTTTTTGGTAGTATTATTTACATAACAAATAAATGTATTTTAACACGTTTACTTCTGCCTCGCTTAAGTTTCTCTCTAGAAAGGCAGTCTAATATAATTTATGTCAAATCGAAACATTTACCTTTTAAACTTTTAAATAAATTATGTTTTAATTTCTATTAACCAACTTTGCGATGCCTCGATTCATTACTACTGTTATGGCCCTTCATATCTCTGAAACAATTCTTATACTTATCTCAAAACATTTTTGCAAATTATGTTTCATCATCGCATTTATGTATCATGAAATTGTAGTATGAAACTATCATTCATACTACAATTTAATTTAACATTTTTTGTCACCCAAACGGGCCAAAAAACTATAATTTTTGCATTCTTCTTTATGTTTATACTATTCAGAAGTAACGTTCCAAATAACTCTCATCTATTTGATATTAAAAAGTACTAGTAAAAATTGATTAATTCAAATATTTTATTTTCAATTTGTTTCGAATTTGTTCTTATTGGTAAATTTAATTTGCTTAAGCAATTGGCATCTTTATTTTTATTTCCCAGTTAAGATACTGTTATTAAAAATTTATTTATGTATTAATCATGTACTATCGAGCAACAGTATTGTCCGTTAACGGTGTCGTTCCTTGTTTCGCTTGTATGTTCTATTGGCCAGGTGAACAGTCGAGTCTCGCGCCGTTAAGGTAGTATATATGATATGTTCAAAGAGGAAGATTATGTACTATTAAGCAGAGAACAAAAGCTGTTACAAAAGTTTGGCTAAAACGTTGGCTGCGGAAGAGAAAAAAATATTTTACGACGTGACTTTAATAATTCAAAATTTTATTTAGAACCAGATTTTACTTAGACTTTCCTAATTATTCTCGTATACTCAGAAGAATGTTCTTGCGACTACTCGAAATAATTGCACCCATTATATAAAAATAAAATACCAGCACTCCATGAGACTATTTCTCCATACGAATATTTTAACGCAATACTTCGATTTTTCATATCAAACGGGATTCAAACGAATTTACGGTATTCTACTATAACTTTGAAACAAGTTTTAAAATTTCATGGCATGTCCCTTACAGAATTTGTTTCGTTTTTAATGTAGAAGGAAAAGAGGCTTGACTCACAGCGTCAAGCTCCGTTGACGTATTCATCGCAAAGTGCGCCACTAACAAACATGATGAGCTCCCAACTATACTACGGTTTTTAAAATCGTGCTTTTGTTGTCGATCATTTAGCGCGATTTACCGCTTCAGCGAAGATCGCCGCTTTATACGCTAGTGAGCATTGGATCACATCCATTGAATTTTATTTAGTTATATATAATAAGATTGATTTTTATAATAATAGCTCGTGCATGTGAGAGGAATGAGATATGACCCAGAGCTTCATTATCGATCATCACCTTTTGTCTTTTATGCATTAAATTGGTAAATAAAAAAGTAATGAAATTTTCATAACAATTTGTATTTCATATAAAGCAATGTTATAACAAAATACTTCCCATAAGTGTTTGAATTCATAATTAGCAAACCCGTGCAAGCGTCAGGCAGTGAAATTGATGTTCATGAGACTCATTACAACTTGTTAAGAACAACTCTCGGTTGCGCAACGTTGTTTGTCAAGTTAGACAAGCATGAGTTGGGGGCAAGTTAGTAACTTCAGTATTTTACTTACGCGTTAAGTTAGAAGTTGTGTGCAAATAATGAGTCAGTAAAATTAATAGAGCTTCGGTAAATGGTAGTTGCTTGTTTATATCATCGTTCGTTTGCACGAAAACAAATGCGGCAAAATAATACAAGTAAAATTAAGTAACTAAGAAAAATAAAAAGAGGATTAAATATGGTATGTTTTGCAACTTAATCCAAAGAATTCGTGAATATGTTTACGTTTCTGTATAATTTATTTTCGATTATATATGTATGTATATATATATATATATATATTATATATATATATATATATATATGTGTATGTGTGTATATATATATATATATATATATATACATATAGATATATATATAAGTTAATAAGTTACACAGTGTTTTTATTACATTTAGTTTCACAAGTATATTGCCTAGTAGATCTTTCACGGATATAACAAAATAAACGCTCTAAAATATAAAATTATTTTTGCAGTTGATTTATTGAACCTATGACATGTCATAAGTTGATCGACTATTACAGTAGTAGAACCTACGTAACTGGGATAATTAATTATCCTTTTAATATCGTTATATATACTACTATTGTGAATACTTTTCAGATATCCGGAAATCGCTGTTAAGCTGGTAGGAGTAAGAATCTATAACTCTAAAGGAAATTACTATTATGGAGATTAATATTTCGTAAACATTTTTGTATTGAAAAGTGTACATTGCACTCCTTAATTTTTTCTGAAAGAGCTATTCAACGATGCTACGCACAAAAAAATTAAGCCCAAAATTTATATGTAAGGGTGGTCCCCGAAAGCAAATTGTGTTGAAAGATTTTATTTTCCTAATTTTGTGGGCGTGGTAAATATTTACAACCATGGCAAAATTTTAACTTTATAGCAGCAATAAACTGCAAGTGCTCTAACTTAAATGCGAATAGACAGATAGACGGTCTGGGTAAAGCTATGAGGGTTCCTTGATTGGTTGCGTAACCCTAAAAGCGCCAAGAAGCGTTACTGAATCAAAATGAAGAAATGTTAAACAATCTATCAAGTGCGGGTCTGGCTCGTGCATTAAAGATTCCATGCTATATTTGAAGTTAAATTATTTATCGTAAGTCTTCCTAGCGCGCTAAATATTTAATAATAACTAATTTATTTAACTGAGACGACATATATGTTATTGTAAATATGACAGATACTGGAATCTAGGATCATCGTTACAGCTTCCTTACAACCTTTCGCTTTCAAAAACATTGTTTTTATTTTCATAATTTTAGATCGTATAATATCTGAAAAAAACAAAGACGAGCACATTTTTGGTATGTTTCTAAAGACTAATTATTAATAATTATTATTAAAATAAAGGAAATAATATTAGAAATCCTTATAACTTGCTTTTAGATTCAAACGGTACTTCGTAAATGTGTATAGAATTTAACAAATTTTTTTCTCGAATCACTTAATTTATTTCCCAAAAATTTTCATGTAAATACTTTTTAGTGTTAGTTATTAAGATATGTGTTGGTTGATATGCCTTATTGCAATGCCAATTTTTTCCATGCTATCGGTTTTTAAGAAAAAACAGCTATGATAGACGGATATGTCAGTGATCTTGTAAGGGCGGATTCCTTTTTCTTTTTTCCTTTAAAGATATCGAATTTTGAAAAAAAATGTTAAAGGACGTACGAATATGTAACCGTAAGTGAGTAACTTAAAGGGACGAGAGATGCTTATAAAAATGTCTTATAAACAATTAATATGTTTTTTCCCTGTTATTTAGTTATTGCGGGTAAAAATTATATAATTTGTGCGGTTTGTTAGCTTATATTTTATAATCATTCATCATGTAGATATATATTTTTTCACTGTCATTCTAAATAAAATTATATTTTTATTTATTCATAGTCGCGTATTTAATAAATTTTCACTTAAATTTTTAGTAATAATTTAATTGAAGTACTTAATATATTTTAACTTGTATAGGGGAGAGGATGGTAAGACGGGGTACCCCGCAAAACTTACGGTTTAAACTGAACGATCGTTCATGCATCGTTCTATGCGCCGTCATGACTTTTGTCAGTTGCTCGGTTGTTATTGTTCACAAGTGCACACGTGTCGAAATAATAAAAAAAACTGTTGTAGTGCAAAATGCTTATTATATTTTTTCTGGTTTTGGCATATGACTGTGTCTTATTAAGTAATTCTAGCTAGGTGAGGTGTAGCTGTGATTGACGCTTAAACTAATCTAAATAAGGTAAATATTATATTTATTTGAAAATAACGACCGTTTTTTTGTTTAGAAAATGGCACGGGGATAATGACTACCCCGTCTTGCCCCGAAATTAGAATGATAAGGGTTTTTCGTTTGTTTTGCTTGAAATGGGTTTGTGTTTTTCATTTGTGTGCTTTTCATAACTTTTATTTTTAGAATGGTTAGTAACTATAAACGTGCGATTGACAGAGGGTTCTAGTACAACCCTTGCAGGAAGCTATTAAACTATTTATTTTTAAACTATCGATACATTTTTGTGCCACAGACGACATTAGAAATTAACGCTGCTTGCTTATGAATGAATCATCTGGCGAAAATTTACCCATACCATTAACAGAAAAAATAGTTACCTGTTTTTTCTGTGTCTGAAGAAGATAATTTTTGCCTATTTATTAGAAATGGAAGAGAGTTTATACAGAAAAACGACTTAAGATCTCGAAGCGTTGGTGTATCAGTTGGCATTAAAAATAATAAGTCTATTCCATTCAACCTCGAGAAAAAAAAGCTAGTAGAGAGTGGATCAATGGATTCCTGCAACGACACCGATAGCTTTAAATTAGAACACTGGAAAACACTTCCGCGCCAGAGCATCTGGATTCAACAAAGTTGCTATACAAGATTTTTTCACCTTCCTCGGCAACGTGTACGATGAGCACAAACTGACGCCTGACCCTATTTAAAACTGTGACAAAACAGGTGTTTGTGTTTTGCCAAAGACAAAATCAAAAATAATCGCTGAAGAAGTTGCAAAAAGATTGGAGCCATAATTTCGACAAAGCGGGGACAGACGGTCACGGTCGAGATATGCTTCAGTGTAGCTGGAAACTACTTGCCACCCATGCTTGTTTTTTCCTGGAAAAATAATGATTCTAGAGCTTATAGTGAATTCACAAGCTGGTTGTTGGGGGACATGTATTGATTCAGACTGGATGACTTCGGAACTGTTCCTCCGATGGTTTAAGAAATTGTGATTTTTAGTGGAGTATCTAGAAAACTACCGGTGCTACTTTCACTGGATGGGCAGAGCACCCACACTCCAAACATTAATTTGATCAATAAAGCCAGCGTTCGTAGTATTACAATCTTGTGTTTTCCCCCGCACATCTCCGCTTCCTTGACAACCGAGATTTAGTTGAATGACTGCCAGTTTCATTCTTTCACAAACCGAGAAATATTTTAAGATATAAGCAATGCCACTACTGCCGAAACAACTGATTTCATTGAAGGAAAAGAAATCTCGTGGAGCTCGGTCACAACGGTTGCACAAACAGCTGACAATGCTATTTTAATTAGCGACGTTGTTGATGACCTTTTGGGAGAGTATTTCCACTGATATTAAAGGATAGTTAATCAGGGACCAGTGTTACCATCATCAGCACCAGATAAGGAGGAACTAGAGATATCACCATCAGAATAAAATCGATCCGACCAGCAAATACACTCACTACAACTGGCCCAAAACTTATCAGCGAGGAACTAGAAACATCTAAATCCAAATTCTAAATCCAATTAGACAGCAAACAGAGACATTATAACCCGCTCAAGGACCCACATGCGACAAAATCGAAAGTAGGTTTTCTTTGACTTCTTCGAAATAACTACCAAAAAATCCCACGTGTTACTAAAAAACGTGGGAAACCAGCAATGTCATGTTTTCTCCATACAAACAAGCATTAGAAGTTGCTGCTCAGAAGAAAAGGGATGCTGAAAAGAAGAACTAGAGAAAATAGAAAAGAAAAAGAGAAAACATGAATTGGAAAAACAATAGAAATCTAATACAAAAATGCAAAATTAAAAATTACGGAATAGTAGTGAACACAGCAAAACGACTAAGAATTTCATCATTCGAAAATGAAAGTGAAGAAGAGAAGGACATGCCATGTATGTATTGTATGGAGCTGTACTCCATTTTGATTGAAGGATGGATATTGTGCTTAATTTTGTGATATATGGGCACATAATAGCTGTGTACAAATCGACGATTATGATGACGGTAAGATCATATCTGTGAATTCTACCAGTCTAAATAATTTTATTTTGTAATCTTCATCACCCTATCTTGGACCCCATCAATGAGACTTATAAAGACAATTTACGTCACCGTATAACAGAAGTATATTACTTATCTATAAGTATATTATTAACCTATACGAAAACTGTGTGCTTGGTTTTTAGGGAAGTAAGAAATGAAAAACAGTCTTATTTTATTATAATTTACTTTTTTTAAAGATTATAGTATATAATCGATGTTTTTGTTCCAATAGTGTGTAATAGCTTAGAAGTTTAATGCTCTATAGAAATGTAATATTTCCATGTTGTACGGTATACGTTTATTATTCGTTATTGTAGCGATAAATTATTTCATAAACAGAGGCTTGCCAATTATTAAGATTTAATGTTGAAAATATTTATCACCGGCGCTAACAAATGGCATTCACTTAATAATTTAGTAAATAAATTATTGAAAAACTTTTTTTAATACTTAACACTCAGGTGAGTTGGTCACTAAGTATACGATATAATGCTCTTTTAATAAATATGTTTTATAACATTAAATTGATTGAAGGAATATTTCCTGCGAAATATAATTTAAACCATTTTCAAATTGATTATGAAACATATTTTCTTATATTTGATCACCCATTGTTCTGCTTCTATATGCAAAGTAAAATATAAAATTTTTTTTTTATTTTAAATCAAACAAAACATATTTTGCAAGATTGTATATAAAATTGCATATGAACTTATATATTTCTAAATAGTGCTATGTTAGGAATATTTGTTGAAAAGTATTGTTCTGTTTGCGTATCGATAATAAGTATTGTTCTGTTTGCGTATATGCTCGATGGTATTAAAATGAAACTAAATCTTCGTTTGAGTTTAGATATTAGTTAATTGATTTATTTTTAAAGAATGCTTTTAATTAAAATTTTGATTCTTAAATGTGTAAAATAGATGCATCACATTTAAAGAAGTTTGGTTTTAGGACCATAAATTTAATTTTCAATAACTCAATTTGAATATCATCTATATACAACAATTTCATATCAATATAAATTTATACTAATACGACTGTAGTCGAAAGAAACTACAATTTAAATGACTAGGAAATAAGACCACTAGACTGAACTAATTACTTAATTAACTCTAAAAGCATAAACACCAATTGAACATTGAACTTGAAAAATTTAAGAAAATATCAAACATGGAAAACGTCGGGGTAAAGAAAACAAATCGATGATTGACTTGCTTTAAAATAAATATCTGAAAAGTCATGATAGCATAGTTTGGAATGAAAATTATTTATAAGTACTGCAAAAGAGTTCAAAATTTATTTAACGCTGTTACTTTAAAATTGTTGGGTGACATATGTAGAAATATGGATTGTGAAGAGAAATAAAATACACTTTTGAATATTAAATCATAAATTAAATTAAATTCATTTAGTTTTGATACGTTAAACATCTAGTTCAACTGACAATTAACGAACCTATATACGTCTAATTAGAAAATGTTTCGAATTATCTTCAACGAACCGCGTAAAATATGTTTGTCAGTTAATTAGCTTATGGAATGACTCGGATAAAAATGACAAATAGATACATCCTAATTAGTTACTTCCTAAAGACTATAAATACAATTAAATAAAGTTTTATTATAATTATAATTAATATTAAACATACAAGTAAAAAGAGAACTTGCTGAAGGAAATAGACAAAAGATTCTGACGAAGCTAAATACCACACGTTCTAAATGAATAAATTTGAATATCAAAAGATATATTGCTTTACAACAAAATAACCCAATAATATCACGACCGCTCTGAAAAATAAACTGTATACATTTTTTCTTTTCTTTTTCATTTAATAACTTTAGGCGTAATAAACAATCAAAATTTTGAGAAGATGCCTTTACGGGCAATAAACACTAAGTATCGTCGTTCCACATGAGACGTACATAACAAGTGAAAAGCGCGTAGTAAAATTTCATTTCACACTCACAATAAAATATCAGCATGAATTAAGTACGTCTACTTGTCCATATCAAAGCAGCTTTGACCACGTTCCATACTGTTCGATACTGCCCCTCGAAGACACACTTGTAAGTCCATTCATTGGTAGCGAAGATTGAATTCAATAGAATCTTTCAACTTACTTCTTTTGTAGAAATCCATATACCTTTGAGATTCTTTTTACGTTATTTTTTTCGATATTTAATTTTTCAATTTAGAAGTACATTTCATACTTCAGGAGAATAGTACCGTAAGTACGTGTATGTAACAATTATCTATGACTTTAGCACTAGAAAATAATTGTTTACCCCTGTTTGAATTATTATTTAAATTACAACATTTAATTTATTATACCATAAAAATTCTACTTATTTTTCACACGAAAGAAATATTGTATAAATACAAAAATATTACTTTAAATTTGCATAATTACTGTATGAGTATTCTTGGTTTTTAGAGAAAGAAGACAAAAAACAAATCAGGAGACAACATTTCATTTTTATTATGTTATTACTTTTTTTCTATTTTACTACACGAAGATTTATTAAGTTTTGTTTGTGATAGTGTGTAATGTCGACTTATTTTGATGTTTAAGTGATTATTGTGTTAATAATTTACGTAGATTTGAGAGATTTATTAGAGTACCTAAATATAAAAAGGATGTATTGTTTTTCAATAACGCAGTAAAACCAGGATTACTCCAAATAGTCAAGAAAATGTACGCGTATTTATTTTATTTCTCATTTTAGACATAATAAATCTATTAGAATTTTTAAAATATTCTCTTAAAAGCGATATATGTGACCCTTAAACAAGGTTATCACGAGACGCGGCACGGTCGTTAGCTGGAGTAACCCTATAATTATCCAATTACCAAAGCAACGTCAAACAGTTTCAATAAAAAAACAATATTCACTGCCAGTCCGAGTGATAGAGATACGAACGGTATTTTTGTTGGTTTTTATTTTTCTTTAACTCACTAAGAACCTATTTTTCCTACATGTTTGGCTTTTGCTATTAACGTTTTTGAATCGTATGCGTAACGATAATCTTGTGTAAATAACGAATTGAAGAACTATTATTATTCCACGATATTCATTTTTATAATGAAAGTCAAACAGTCAGCTTAAAACGGCTTAACAATTTTTTTTTGGCTAGAGTGTTGCTAAAGATTTCACCGCATGTCTGCACAAATTCTCCCCGTATAGAATCAAATCACTGTTTTGGGTTAATAATTAATTATGTCTCCCATTAAAAGCACATTTTTACGTAGGTTACTTAAAAAATAAAATCAATGGAAACGCGATGCTTATGTGATACATTTATTAACTTGCTTTCGTTGAATTATTCCACCCTACTCAAGTATTAAATCTTATAACAGTTTTTGGTAAGAAAATAAACGAGCCAATCCATCATCGGACATAAGAAATGTTTTGCGGAGCTCCGCACCGCACTCTTTTATTCTCAAGTTACTAGAAAGTCTAAAATTTCTTAGACCTAAATAACATTATGTCTATCTATATATTAAACCATCTCCCATCAAAATAGTTTATGTGGCGGCATATTGTGTTTTCTTCTTAACATTCGCGTTAACTTTAGAAAACCTAGATTCATAGAACAAAGTATGGAGGCGGCCAATTTCCCTACTAAACATGCAACTACGTAAGTAGCAAAAAATTCAGTAAACACATTTTTATAAATTAGATTTATATATATATATATATATATATATATATATATATATATATATATATATATATATATATATGCATAAATAAAAAGTTTAATATTGTATTAAAATTTCTTTAACGACATCCGAGTTATTCTGTCACATTAAAGTTATATAACGTTTCAGAAAAGAAAAAATTTCATATTATATTATACCAAGGCGTTCAAGTTAAAATTGATTAAGTAGACAACTATATCCGAAATTGCGGTAGTTATCCGTTTATGATAAAAAAGTTAAAAATTCATCTCATAAGTAAAGTACACAAACAATATATTATTGAATATATTTGGCGTTAATTTTGTAAAAATTCATTATTCACAATTAAATGAAACTACTTGATGTAGTATTATTTCTACTTTCTTTAAGTTCTTTACCACGACCTAGGTTTCGTTGTATTACAAAATCTTCAGGTGGGCTATTAGCAAACATTTTCGCTAATCGATGTGTGCGTGTGTGTGTGATATACACATATACGCACACATCTGCGCGCACGCGCACGTTCACACTCACTCACACACACACAGATATACATGCAAAAAAAATTATACATAATTATATTTAACACACCCAATACTTGCTTGGAGCGTGGTGCTTACCCGGTCAGATGAATGTATTCCTTGCTTTTTAAGGGTTATTCCCCAGGGCGACGCTGAATATGTACGCAAGTATCGTAGTATAAAAAAAAAAAAAATATATATATATATATATGTATATATATATATATATATATATTCACTCCATAATCGGTTACCTATATTAATAATCATGTTGTTAGCCAAAGTAGTATGTTCAGACTTTTATTACTTTTGTCACTTATACAGTCGCAATCAAAATTGAGAATCAAAATTAAATTTCTTTCATTTTGTATTTTCTAATTATTTGTTTGATATGACATTTCTCTGAAGGTATGTGGATATCCAGGGACGCCCATAGTGAAGCTTGCCCCAAAATTGTGAATG
Organism: Druceiella hillmani; assembly: GCA_039881145.1. Classification (NCBI taxonomy): domain Eukaryota; kingdom Metazoa; phylum Arthropoda; class Insecta; order Lepidoptera; family Hepialidae; genus Druceiella; species Druceiella hillmani. The sequence goes on along the minus strand of JAYKKI010000066.1, from coordinate 12,506,045 downwards.
ATGAAATGTGGATTCAGAAGGCGATCTTCCTCTTTGTTAACAAAGGTCGAAAATGAACTGAAAAAAGGCCAACTCGACGCCAACATGGCGGAAATACTCAACACGTGCTCAGTGAAAGAGACGCAAAAGGAAGGTTAATCCTAAATAAATAGGATAAAAGGTCTACTACCCAGTAGATATGACATTATTTATTCGATTCTTTTTAAATGGTGTTGCTTATTCTATCATTGAGTTTATTCTGATTATATCAAAATTTTAAGAAATATATTACTTCATGTTTATAAAATTTACAGTAATTTATTAATGGTTTGTTCCTATAACGGTTTCTTTTTAATTTTATAGTGACTCGTAATTTTTTTAAGAATGAGACTGGTGATAAAAATGTTTATACCATATATCTATGATGACAGGTTCATTGCCGTGAATATTTTTTTAATAAGAAAATGACGTACTTTTAATAACGCATAAATCATTTATATATAATTTTACGATACAAAACCGCAGATTCTGCCGTCAGAAAGAATGGGTTTTCTTCTCTATTACATACTTCTGAACATTTTATAATATTATACGTTCGAACTCTTGGAAGACGGTATCAGCTCAGATTTAAAGGAGCTGTCTTTTAGTGGTAGAAAGTACTAAATAGTAGTACTTGAAATAAAAACTATTTGTATCCCACTAAATTTACTTAAAATATCACAAAAATGATTGTTTAGATCTGAGGTTCAGGCCGAATTGTTTATGTGTGCTTTATATAATATTAGTTTTTAACATGTTATTGGAAAAAAAAATATACCATTAAAATTACTGAATATATTTAGCGTTAATTTTGTAGATATTCATTATTCACAATTCAATAAAACTACTTGATGTAGTATTATTTCTACTTTCTTTAATTTATTTACAACGACCTAGGTTTCGTTGTATTACAACATCTTAAGGTAGGATATTAACAAAGAATGCTAATTCCATTCTTTGCTAATAGCTCACCTGAAGATGTTGTAATACAATGAAACCTAGGTCGTGGTAAAGAAATTAAAGAAAGTAGAAATAATACTACATCACGTAGTTTCATTTAATTATTAAAATTACTATTTGGAAACTACTTTAAATTATTATTATAACTTACGATGTTCAATTTCCGTAAATCTAGTAGTTTTACTAAATTTAACTTTTTACTGGTCTACTAGTTTTACTAAACCTAACTTTTTACTAATCTAACTTTTTACAAGGCGGTTGGTTTACTTAACTAACCGCCTTGTATTTAGATATTCTGCTTTTTGAATTGAAAGTGAGCAATATAATTAACAAAACATCAAATTACACTTCACAACGTTGCAAAATATATAGGTAAAAAATTCAATTTTATAAAAAGTACATATAAAACCAACTTTCTACTCGTTCATCACTCTTCTCTAGCTCGCTAATTATTTCGAACGATCCAGCTCTCTTGTTGTCTGTGTTAATAATTTTTTTACAAATAACAATACGCAATTTTTTGAATCGCCAATATTGCGATTAAACTGAAAGGAATGATATTTCTTTCAATTCCCTGTACAATTTATTTCGATTAATTCATTGTTAAGAACTTCGACGTTTTCCATTAAATAATTGAGTTTAGAAATACAATTTAACCGTGTCTAAATTCGCCGCGATGAAATTTCAAACAAATTAATTTATGTAAGTAAAGTGACTTTTACAATTCAATTTATTTGAATGATAGTGTGTACAACAATAAACAAGAAACTATTTAGATATTGACCTTCGTATGTGTATATTTACGTAAAACTCATGGGCTCAGACTTGGATATTGGAGAAACGTGTATTGAAATTGTCTCCAAAGAATTTATATATAACATACACGAGTAGAATATATTAAATCCTTAATATATGTGTATGTTATGTGTAAAAGGTTCTAATTTTAAGTTGTTGAGTAGTAGAATTTTGAAACTTGAATGTAAAATAAAAATAAATGTGCTGATTTTTTTTGAGCAGGAAAAATATTTCTTTGTAGAACAAAGTATGTAACTAAATTTAATTGAAAATAAGCACGTAATTAGTAAAAGTAGATAGTCAAGAAGTCATTGATACTTGCAAGAAAACATTTTGCAAAGCATGTTCTTATTGACACCTTTTTGTATATAATATTCTGTAGATTGTTATTATTGTGAATCTTTTCCACAAAAGGCTATTTAAAAAAATATGAGAGGAGTGATTACATGAGCCAAATGCGAAACAACCTAAATATAAAAGGTTAAATGTGTATTATAAAAAAATTACTGCTTTTTCACAATACGCCATTTTTATGAATGTACCCTATAAATTAGTTCATTTAAATGGTAATAACTGTAATTCAACCACAAGAACAGCAAGGAATTTTGGTTTTGATATATAGAGACATTATTTGTCAAATATTTTACAATAGAAATGTATTTACTTTTCTATATCTTGATAAACATAAGTCTATTAAACATTTAGCGAGGAATCTCTTTGTAGAAAATCAAAATATATACATCTTCCCTTTATTATATGATCATATAATAATAATCCTTTTCTTTTCAACTATAGAGAAAAATACGTCGACTTTTTATGGAATATTTCAAGGCAGAAATAAAAATTTAATTTTTTTTAAATCATCCAGATTTATGGACTGCCCAGAGTTTTAAAAAGGAAAAAAATACATTTAGGTTAATAATATGCATTTGAATATATTTGGCGTTAATTTCGTGGAAATTTATTTTCTTTTAATTTTTATTCACAACTAAATGAAATTACGTGATGTGGTATTATCTCTTCTTTATTGAAATTCATTCAAACATTTTGAGGTGGCAATTTGCAAAGATTGACTCTTAGAATTTTTTTTATTATTTAAAGAGGTTGAAATGCGTATATAGATAAATCAGTGTTTTTCATAGCTTTACTTACGCAAATAATGTAAGAGCTACCGTATGCTTTAGATAGGTATGGGTAGATTTTGAATAATATTTAAATTAGAAATTCGGAAACTACAAAATGTTCTATAATTGCATAATCGACAAAACTTGCTAGATTTATACTGATTAAAATAAACAATATGGCCATTAAAAATAAACTACGCACAAAAGCCCGCTGTATATTTTAGATATAATATTTACATAAGGGAAAAATAGTTTATTTTTCAACTTATGACATTTTCTTATATCAAATCGAATCGATATTGTAAGTTATTTTCACTGAGATATTTTGATAGTTATAAAATTTCTTAATACCAAATATGAATATTATTTAATTTTCATGTACTCTCAAAATTATAATCACTACCAAAATACGTTGTGTTTCCATTGCATTAAATTTACTATAATTTACCAAAAGGTAGCTTGTTTTAAATCTCGGGTATACATTTTTTATCAATAAAATTGTTAAAGATTGTAAGTAAAGGGTAAGACATTAAATAGAAGATAAGACAGTAAGTAGAAAACAATTCTTAATAGTGTGATCAAAGTTTACAGGTATAAAGTTTGTTGCTAAAATATTGTCACGAAATTGAGAAAATGTTGTTGTGAAATTCTTCGGATTTCCATTTTACATAGTTACATAAAATAAAACTGCCTGCAAATCAAAGTGAAGGTATAAATATATTATAACCAGTGTTTATGATTGGATAATATAATAAAAAAATCCTGTAATTTACACAGATATTTCTGAGTTTTACGATTATAACTTGACACGGGATCAAATATTAAAGTTAATCTTAATGTTTATTTTAACGGATGAAAAATTATACTTGCTAAAAATTAGTCTTGAAGTATTGAATGTAATCTATTTTTAAAATACATAAGCAAAAAGCTTAGACCAGAGAGAACAAAGAAACAACAGAAATTAATAATGAATATTGAATTGTTAATCTTAATCATAAAATTGTTTCCAAGGTTTATTAATTCACCACAATTTTTCTGGTGTAATTGATTCACGGCATCTAACTTATCTTCCTCAAATACATTAGTGTGACATTAATTAAGTTTGGAACTTGACCGCAAATAGCACTCGTCGAACTAACAAGCAATTACGAGCAAAGTGCCGGCAACATATTTATTTCTGACATCTTAACTCTCAGCATTAATCTAATATATCATATGAGTACTCTTCAAACTTTGACTTTACGTGTATAAGGATAAGGAAGTCCTTGCAAATTTCTTAACAGAAGCAATGAAAAAAAACAAGAATTATTTTGCCAGTACATTTGTTACTCGTATCGCTTTAGATTTATTGGACAATTTATAACAAAATCTAAATGAAAGCCAAGTATTTGATTAAATAATGGAATAATTTCTTACTAATTCATTTACTACTTAAGGAAATTTATTGCGAGTAAGGAAACTTTGTTGATGCCTTTACTTGTTGGGAACGAACATTAAAAAAAATCTAACTGGAACTTCAATCCTTACCGTAATTAGTTTTATAAATCCAGGAAACCATATAAATCCAAATCCTTTATGTGTACACTCTGACGTGCGCGGTTTCCATGTTTTTTCTGTATGTACGTCTTGAGTCTTGATCCAGCGGCCTAATTAATAATCAAGCTATTTTGGTGATGCCATTCCTCCAGTGAAGTAAAAAATTACCTGCATCTTGATTCAGGGTTCCTGCGAATCAATACAAAAGACGCTTGGTCAACTTTTCATCTGGGCAACTTGTGGTATACCCCGTTCAATGCTTCTTCTGTGATGCAGTTTTTTTTAGCACTTTTGTTGGGTCACTTACTTTTTTGTTTCGTAATATATCTCTTAAACTCGTACAGAATGTGATTCGTTACATGCCATCTAGGCTACTTTACTTATTAAGTGTTATTTAAGTTAGTGCTATGGTCTCAATTTCGTACTGTGCTGTTGTTGATTGGATTTTTCTGCATTTTAATTTGTTACTTAGTTTACCGAAGAGAACTGAACTCAAACCGATTCTTCTATTTATTCCCACTTGTTGATTAACAAACATTAATTTCAGTCATAATTCAAAAAGTATTAGTTGCTTTTACAAATTATAGTGATTATATCCAAACACGGCACAAAAATACTTTAAAAAACATTTTCTAATTATGAAATACAGTTATTATTTCTAGATTATTTTATTGACTTAGAAGAACAAGCTTTTTCGATACCTATATTTTACATAAAATATGGACAATTAAGTGAAACTACGTGATGTAGTATTATTTCTACTTTCTTTAAGCTCTTTACCACGATCTAAGTTTCGTTGTATTACAACATCTTCAGGTGGGCAATTAGCAAAGATTAGCAAAGATCTTTGCTAATAGCCCACCTGAAGACGTTGTAATACAACGAAACCTAGGTCGTGGTAAAGAACTTAAAGAAAGTAGAAATAATACTACATGACGTAGTTTCATTTAATTGTGAATAATGAATTTCTACAAATTAACGCCAAATACATTCAATATGAAATATGGACATAATTTCGAAACATGTTTATATAATACCCGATGATTATTTTTAAAATCCAACAGTTTGGAGAATTTTTGGGAGATAATGAGCAAGTAGCAAATAGAAATACAATGTAACCTTAGATTACTTTCAATATCTTTTGGCCTGGGTACTTTTGGCTTTGCAGTGCTCGCCGTATTGGATTTCAGTAACATTACATATTTGTAATAATGATAAAGCCACTGTAACTTCAATGGTATCTTATACGTGCAAATCTGTCGAGATCTTCATACCGTAGGGGAACATATAGACCTTACGTACATTTACATATATGTATATACGTCACACACACTCACACACACACATATATGTACATACGTGAAAATAAACGTTTCAGACTAAAATGCGGGACTTATCGCTTAGCTGAACAACATTTTATTTGGCTTCCTAAGAACAATAGCAGTAAGTGATTTTTCAAAAAGTAATATTGACTGGGCAAACAGTGTCTATTGTATTCAATAAAATTGCTCCTTGATTATAAGATAAAGTAGCGGCGTAAGGTATTATGATCACACCCACGACCTTAAGCCCGTTAAGGCCTCTCATTTATCTCCAGAACTCGAAACAAGTTCAAATACACACATTGTAAACGTAACCAACTTTGTTGTAAAAATAAGTTATATATGCAGATAGCAATGTTTATTTCTAAATATTTGCTGTCAATAATTCTACTGACGGGAAATATATAAGTTATTTCACGTTCATACAACTTACTGAACATTTTTTGAGTCATAAACCCAAAATAAACGCTTTGTAATACCCGGGTTTAAGACGGTTACTGAGTTGATAACAAAGTGAAATAAGCGAAATATAACGCTTCTAGCTTCATTGTACCAGGATGATAACTGCATTGAACAAACGTCTTGTATTTTTAGATTTCGGGATATGTCAACCTGAGCAGAAAAAGAAGCATTTTATTGCATTTTTTGCCGTTAGAGAAGCTGTAGACCACATTTAGGATATAAATCTGGGACACTGCGTTAATGTTCATTTTGTTAATATCCTTAATTATTTTGAGTCTATGTAAAGAAAAAGAAAATACATTTATAAATAAATATATATATATATATATATATATATATATCAATGATTTGGGCACAATTCTGCGAAACAGCAGCAAATATTGTTTATTTATTTATTCGCGCTTATATCTGGGACTAGATGTTCGATTCAAATATCATTTTTTTGCTAAAAACTCTCATTTTTATGGAAATTAAAGGCTATATATTCCGAAATAACGCGGCACTTTATAGGAGCAGAGTAATTATTGATATATATATCTGTCCATGAATTACAAAATACCCACAGATTTTTAAATTTTTAAATAAGTAAGAACTATAATGGAAGTAAACACTACACAAATACATGATACGCCCATATGTATTCTCTGAAAACACTTGCCTGCCTGCATGTATGTTTTTTGACATGTCACAATAAAAGCACAATGTTAAAAATATGTGTAGATACTATTTGTTTCAGTGTTCACTTAACGGGTAATATTTACAGGACATTATCTGAATTGATATGTAATACATTAGAACCACCGCCAATATATTAAATCTAAGGTATTTGTATTATTGACTTTATAAAGCATTAATCATAGCAGCAGCATGACTCCAACGATACTCCATCTCATTGTAAGAAACCAACTATAACTCTGTATGGAGGAGAGGTATCCTAATCCTCCTTTTAAAAAACATTTTTAAGAAAACGTATAATAGCATATCATTTCAATTATTAACAATTGATAACTTAAATAAAATCGTTGGATCACTATTTTATTGAAAATTGTGAGGTTGTTATAAACAACCTAATAAGTATAAGCAGAACTCGTACCACGGGGTCTTTATATTATAAGGTAAATAATAAACATTTAAGGATACGAAGTGTTTGCATTATTTTTAATAGTGTAAATATATTGCCTGACATATCTTTCACGGGCCTAAAAATATAATCGACTTCTTTTGGAAATCTTTGAGATTTAGAATCATTACTACAGTGCAATTGTAAATTTTATGTAAAGTTCTGTCAACGTTATACTTTTTGGAAATTTTAATTGGAGCAGTTTCGGAAATGGGTATGGACTTATTATTATGAAAATTGTATACCGATATCTTTGAATCTGTATTCAACAAAAAAACATGTTTCACAATTGATATAAAATTGGGCCCTCAAAGTTATCATATAGATTTTTTAAACGTTATTTACTGGAATGTAATACGTGAATTAATGTGCTTTATCGCTACTTCATAGGAGAATGCTCAAAATGGGTTCTGCACCAAAAAAAAAGAAAAAATAATGTGACATAGAAAATGTATTTACATTAAAAAATGTTTTCGTCTATTTTTACATACAGTCAACTGTATTAATTTTTACGGTATTGTTATCAATTTTAACATGCCTGTTTCTAACTACTTATACATTACTATTATACTGAAAAGGACGTAGGCCTGTTAATTCATCAAAATAACAATCGACAACTCCACATATACAATGTCATTCATGGATTCTTCAGGGGGAATTTACTCTCTAAAATATCTTCAACGATTCATTTCTAACAAAATTAAGGTTATTTTCTGTCAAATAGTTTTTCTATTGCTTTTTCTGAAGTATATAGATGTACATTGAATAGATGTTTTCAATAGTACTTAAAGTTCGTAGCCATTACGTATATGGTTTCAGAAAGGACGATTATATTTCTGATTGTAGGTCACTGTTCAATTGAGTAGCCATTAGTGATTAGTACCATCTCCATATTCTTTTATCGCTTTACATATTTTCAACAGCCCATTCAGATTCATATAATTAGTGTGAAATTTACGGGCTCATGTCCTAACTGCATGGATCTATTCAGAAAAATCACGCAAGGTCCTTATTCCTTTTAAGTCGTCAAGTTATAAATCGGATCCGATTTCGATAACAGAAATGCATTGCCCGTAAATAATTGAAATCAAAAATACATCTCTCCCAATTTTGCTTAGTTCATTATACTACGGTATATACACAAGATGCATCCGTCACGTCTCGTTCATTCTTTTTTTCTGTAACTGTTATTTTAGGACGTTTTTGTAATTATTATTAATTATTATTAGTAACATCTTACCATTAATCACTTTAATTTCCCAATAAGTGTAGTAATTATAAACTGCCGGTATCAACCCTTACATCATAAATAAGAAGGAATACAGTATTTTCACATTTTTCAGTCTAATTTGTAAAAAAATAGTATTGATAATATTAAACGAACCGGTTTATTCGCAATAATTTGAAGCAGGTAAATGCCACAACTTGTTTTTCTTAATTTTTCAACTGGTTGAAATTGTAACTAGATTATATTTTAAGCTGTATAATCATTGTATTAAAATTTGTTGATTAGTTTTCGTATAAAACTATCATCATTATAATCTTGTCATTTCACAACATACTAGAGAGAAGACATCAATCAACCATCGGCTCAAGTCATTTTTATTCTAAAAATATAAGTTATCAGAAAACTTAACAGCTGTGCTCAGATAGTTGTTATTTATATGTTCTTCACCATTAACTATTCTATTTTTGGTGATGTGTTTTATACATAATACAATTATGAACTTTAATCAATATGACCTCCAGGTCTCCTCTTTAGTCTCCTTTGACATTCTACATCCTGTTTTTCCCACTTATTTTTTCAATATGTATTTAATCATTAATTTTCATTCAAAGTTTTCACGTTTATTCTCTTTTGTTTTTATCATGGATATTGAGTAATTTCATTGCCTGTCTTCTTGTTTGTATTATTTCAAGTTACATATTTTTGAGACTATGTTCATTAGTGTAATAGCTGAAAGAATTTCAATAGTTAGCGTAAAATAACCGTTATGAATTTTATTATTTACGTTCATTAATACTCATTATGAATCAAAGATAACCCACGTGTTTTACTGTCGGCATATACACGATTTTCTTTGTAATTTCTATGCGAGTTGGGTTCCGGCATTCATTAATTCGTCACGAGAAAAGTTTAAATGTATGATATCAATATTTTGTAAAAAATATCAGATCTGTGATGCTTAGATCGCCAGAGGTTTGTGAAAATAATGTATATCAACATCCTTCATTTCAAAAAATCATACATTAAAGTATGCAATAGTGTACCTGTATATCTAAAATAATTATTTAAACAAAATTATTTTACAATTCTATTGTGTAGAAAACTCTTTGAAATTAAATTTTTTGTTATTCTTTCTCAAATTACTTAGATCAAATTTCCCTATTACGTCGTGGTTTTTTAAGAAATAGTTATAAATAATTTTTTTTTAAGTAAGTACTAACGGCCTTTTACGCATTGACAACTTCAGTGTCTATAAATTTTTGCGTACCCATGCAAAGGTATGGTCGTTAGTTATACATTAATAATTATCTGCCTATGTATCCCTTATAGTGTTCCTCCTATAGGTCAAAATTTATTTTAATATTAATATTAATAGTAACTTCGCCAGGGATAATTGAGCTTTGAGCTGAATTGTAATCGCAGTCTCAAAGTTTTTATGACCTTCGTACTAATCTCTTGGCAGGTTAATAGAGCGTGAAATTCAAGTCCCTCAGGGGACATTCGATCAGACAAGAGGGTTTTTCAGATTTCAATTTGGACCTGAAGCATTATTTTAGTCATATTATTGCTGGCTGAAAAAAAATCTTGAAAAATTTATTTTTAAATTCATCGTAGACTAGTAATTTTCTTCACACACTTTTTTATAAAAATGTCAAGGTCTCGTATAGTAATAATTGAATAATGTATACACATACATAAGCGCAAACATACACACACACACACACACACACACACACACACACACATATATATATATATACGTATATATATATATATACATATATTTTATATAAATCAAGTACCGTGATTAACCATGTGGCGATAGTTATTTAACGGACATTTTTTAAAATTTCTTGTATACAAATATCTTAGTATGAATCCAAGAAATTTATAATCGTAACGATGGACATTACATTAAACTTATGACGAATTTTTAAAATTGTTTAATGAAGAACAAACAAGTAGACAAACTGTATTTAATACTATTTTTTACAATTGTTCCGAGTTCTCTTGGTAAGCATGGCAACGTGTGATATGTTGCACTGAGTTTTCGCTCCTTTAGGAAAACAAAAGGAAGAAGTTGTAACTCCATTGCTACTGAAGGTGAAACAATAGTTTTTTTTACCATAATCCTCTGTTAAAAGACAGTAATAGAGTAGCATCTTCCTAGCTCAACCCAGTCCAATAAAGCAAAAGGATTACAAAAAAAATACAGCAACGTTTCTTTGTGATTTTAAAGAAAATTGTTTGTAGATTTTACAGACACTAACATTATAGTAACTCGAAACTATTATTTTTCATTATTTAAACAGTTGAGGGATGTCATTCAAAAATTGTCCAGCTGTGTTGTGGTTGCGTGATATTGCACCCACATAGACATTTTGTTATCAAAACTGTTATTCAAGACTGGCTAAATCCGACCAACCACCCTGTAACCCCAATATGACACTGGGTTATACTGAATTGTTCTCCAAGATAAAGTCAATTGGGAGAAAAGAAATTGAATACGGATGGTGAGTTGAAGTTAGAGATTTTACAGTATTTTGAACACAAAATTTAAGACCAATGCTTCCCATACTCTCATACTGACAAATCTTTCTATCAGTGCGTCACATTACTAGTACTCATCGATATATGATGGATTACCATCGGCTATGTCTTCAAGTCGGGCGGTATCAGCACCGATATAAGTTCTTGGCAGATCGCTGCGCCGTACTTTCAGTTCTGCTGCTGGGCCATGTGAGATCTTCAAGATTATATTTATTCCTCTCCGTCATCGGCAAGTGACACTGAAATTTCTGGAAACTGCATTTTCCTTCCCTCGCCGTTTCTTGAAACGTTACTTTGTTAAATTTATCATATGCTTCGATGTTCACGAATATATGCATTAATTTTTGAAATTTCGTCACGAAAGTATTACTTAGTAACATTATTATTGCCACAAATTTATTATAACTTTGTAGTTCGCTATTTTCTTTACTAAATATATTTTTTCCTTTAACGCGCGTATTGCCTACGCACTTTTATAATAAACTGGCCACCTTTGATCCATGAGAAATACATCTATTGCTCACAGTGACCTTTGCGTATACATACACTTTTTGTTGTACTGCGTGTGGTTTATATTTTATTTTTAACTGGGATACCAATTTGTAAGACTTGTCTATGGTGAAAGGTCTTATTTAATTGTGTCACTATAAAATGTATGCTATAAATATAATATGATATGTATGCAATATGTATATAGTACGTAAGAAAAATATTATTAATTTTATCCAATGCAAACTCATTGGATGCTATGAATAATATTTGACAGCAAAGAAGTAAGGCTGCAATAAAATATATTAACCAAAAACAAAATTTCAAACACAGAGCGATGGTACACATAAAATAATTTGTTACAATATAGACTTTATACCAGGTTTTATCCTTTTTTCTGAAATTTAATATCTTTCCAACTATATTTCTCTTGAAAATGTCTAGTGGTACCATTTTAATGATAAATTGAGGGTAATAATTAAATGTGTAAAGTGGAAAAGCTGTTGATTTATTAGTTATAATGCACAGAATCCTTATAATAGCGCAACTCCTATGAACAATTTTTGTATGTGGTGACTCGACTACCAACAAGTACCAAATTTTATGTGACAAGGTCGGACTCCCACTATACGCAACTATTCACTGTTACGGAATGAATCATCTCGATTCGCCCTCATTTCGGTGTTACGTCACGAACAGTGTCAACATTCGCACGTTGTGTTTAGCTCACTCTCGGTCAATATTACGATAGCAATCAATATCCTCCCTTTATTGTTTTATTTGTGTTTGTCGACAGACTTTATAATATTACTGATAGGTGACGCGGCAAGTGTAGAGCATTAATGAGGAATATATTTTACTTATCTAAAAAATGCCTTTCATTGCAAAAGATACATTTCAGTAATCAATTCACACCCATTTAGTTCTATGTTTATTTCTGAATTATATGGATATCATTTTGCACGTTGAACTTTTTATAACTGTTTTATAGTTTAGCAAAATTATTTATTAAGGTTATTGATAAGATACATAACAATACTCTTAAACTACATTTTTTTACTACGACATTCATTATATTCAGGATATTTATTTGTTATGTATACATAATGCTATAAATTTTATAACTAACCATTATTATCAATTAAAAATTAAAACCTTATTTTACGTATTTTAATACTACATGCTTTTCAAAACTCGAGCCACAGTTAATCAAGAAGGTCGGTACATGTGATTATCTGCATATCGCGGGCGTACTATTACGGCCCAAACCTTAGAAAAATGATATAGAGAGCTGCTAGTACATGAGTTAGTAACCGAGCTATCCATTACAGACTTAATGAAAATATACAATGATCCAAGTGGTGGATTATACGAATTAAACTAACAAGGTCTCATAGCGCAGTGCGTTTAAGCTTAGCACGCGAATAATTGATACGGACAAAGGAAAACTAGAGGGGATTGCTGTTATGACTAGTGTAAAGTGAGGCGATGAAAGACGAATATACGAGTACTCGTAGAAAATAGAAATCAATCAAATACATTCGCGCAACAGACCGTTTTGGAGGCCCAGTGCCATGGCATGGGGTGAACATAAGTCGCGCGCGGTGCATGAGACCGCAAAATTATGTGCCTATTTTAAGACAACGAATGAGTAATTTATTTCATTGCGTAACTTATGATAAAAGGAGTCTTTTTATCTTTATAAGTAATAGCAAAAAATTTAATGTTCTCATTTATTTATTAATTTGTATTAACTATTTAATAGAGGGTCTCCGTAAACTTAAAAATTCATTTTTGGGATAAAAAACGGTAATATAATCAATACAATAACATAAAACTATTATATTTCTTTCTTATTTTAAACACTATTAGGTTTTTATTAATATTACATTAGAAATTATTCAAAATTACCATTACTTGCATCACGTTAGAGGAATTCTAAAACCACATTAGTTTTTTAACGTTTTTGTTCAAGACATTTAATTCAAATAAAATAAAACACAAAAATAAAATAAACAATTTTGGCAATAATATGTAAATATCAGTTTATTCATCATCTGAGTCCGGAACTGCTGCGAATGGGGTTGCGCATCTTTTGCATATAACAGTAACATGTTCAAGAGACATGTTTTTTCTACATTTGGAACTGTGGTATTATGTCTCGCGGTTCTTCTTCCTATGACAATAATTACAGTGGTTAAATACAAGTAAAACCTGATTTGAAGATTATGATTCTTGCTAAGTTTATAAAGTAGTCAGCATTTCTTTGATCCTCCGTTTAATTAATTGAGGAATAGTGTAAGACGAATTTGTGTTTTTCAATTGTTTTTTCATCAATAATGAGAAATTAATGAAATCAATTTTCTTTTTATAGCAGTTTTTTTTTTTAAATTCAAAAATGACCTTATGGTCCCTGTGGAAACATTTAAAAAATATGAGTTTAGTGCTGCTATATATAGTTTTTAGTGTCTTCTTTATTCTGTAATTAAAATTGAAAGAATGAAAGCATGATACATTGTGTGAAACTAGAAAAAGGAAATGACAGATGACGAAACAAAAAAACAAAGTAATATCGGCGAAAGAATTGTGGAAGTAGTTGAAACAATTATTTGACGACAATGGTATTACCGCAAAAGATGCAAACTTATCCTTTAATAGAATTTAATTTCAATTTGTCGAGAAAATTGCAGTTCGATGACGTATTACTTGACGCCATTGATCATGGCTATTGAATATTCCGGGATTTTTGTAATAGCATATTTTATCAAATCCAAATTGTTGGACATGGAGTAGGCAGAAAGAGATAAGACTCGTCATATTACAAGAATAAAGATTGAATGCAGTCTAATGAGTTTAGCGCAGTGTTCCTAAATGTAACTTTCGATAAAGTTGAATGGTATATCAAGTTGACTCGATATGGCATCTTAATTTAGGATGTATACATAAAGAACACTTGAATGAAATGAAAAATGCTGTGTTGGGTATTGACCAAAAAGTGGATATAAACAAATCCTCATGCACTATGTATTATGAAGGCAAGCAGTGTCGCTTATCATATAAGAGCACTGACAAGAGAAGTAGTAATTTGCTAGATATAGTACACACAAACATCTGTGGATCTATAGAAAATGTGCCTATAGGCAGTTCGAGATAGTTATTGTTATTTGCGACGATCATAGCCTTATGACATTTTTTTTTTGTGAAACATAGTAACGTGACTTCGAAATGTTTCAAGGTATTCAAAGCTTAGGTAGAAAATCGAGCAAAAAGGATAACGAAAGTATTAAGAAGAACGACAAAGAATTTGACAATTTCCTGAATAGTACTGGTTTGATCCATCAGAAGACCAATCCTTACACTCCTCAATAGAATGGATTGTATGTATGATTCAATCGTTGAAAAGGCAAGATGCAAATTTAGGCAAAGGGTTCTGGGGTAAGGTCACTAATATAACAGTGTACCTGCTTTATTTGTGACCTTACCCAGAACCAGAACCTAATCAATTTATAGAATCAGCATTGGGTAATAAAACTCCATATGAGTTATGGACTGATTTCAAACCGATTATTGACCATATCAGAAATTTCGGTAGCACTGCACTGGTATTATGAGGCCATACTTTTTCTCTTTACTCGGTATGTGTGGCCGGAAATTAGTCTTATCACGAGAAACCATAGTATTTCATCAATGGCTACGAGTGCTGGTGGGGAATAAAACTCTTTACAATTTTAAACGAATTTGTTAGAAAACTCCCTAACAGGTGAAAGGTTATTGTATTTCATTTTATCAGCCCGAATCCCTTTATCGTCATATTTCATACAACGTAAATTAAATAAGAATCTACGTTGACTCATAAGTAGTCTGTTAATTTCCATAGACGAATCGTTTTTGTTATATAAGATACCGGAATTTACGCAGCTACATTTTCTAATACCAAATAGTTTCGTCTTTTCTAATATATGTACCACTTTTCTTTTTTTGTATTTGAAGAGATCACGAACACATTATCATAATCACTGCCACTTAGTTCATTATCTAATTGCATACACTCTTCCTATGCTACCGTGGAACTTGGATTTTCATTTTTTTCTAAAACATCACCAAACAATTCAAAATCTGATTCAACCCCTCTAATGAGTGATCAATACGCTTGGAAAAATCTTCCTAAATCATTATCTATAAAGCAATATAATTAATAATTAAACATTTATGACTTCCTTCATCAAAGTTAATTTATTTCCTAATCAATAACATACAAATAAAATTAAATATTCAGCCAAGTTTCAATTTCATTACATACGATTTTTGTATTGAACGAATGTTTGCGCACGGAATATGAGACCGCAAAAACAAATAACTTCACACGTGCGCTAGCGACAAACGTCAAAAGAATATTGAGGGGTACTAACCCAACCTATCAATGGAATCACACAAGCACAACACGCGGAGTGTATTATAGTTTGTTAAATAGGACCGAAATTATTTTGCTGCGGTCTCACAGATTGCGCGCGACCTACGGAAAGTTAATAAAGTCTTACAGGACCGCAATACAAAAAACCGCGGGGTTGTTAATTTGGTCCGGTTTATGCCGAGATTGTAAATTTGCGGTAGGATTGTAAATTCTGTCCCGTTTATTTTATGAGTAGTGAAATAACAAAGTTTTTTTAAAATAATGCATAATTTTATTTCAAATTGCGTGAAGATATTTTCTTCTTATCAGAAAAAATTCTGTGTGCGTTCTACATTTTATTCGTAGTAAATTCATTTTATACTCTGTTACAAAAAAAGTCAAAAAGTTTGTGAAAGTCAGTGTGGTCCATAATATTAGTTTCAGTTTTACCTATTGTAATAAATTTGTTGCGTGGAAAGGATCTTAAAAACTTTCAAATCATTCGAAACTTACAATTCAATTTCAAATCATTCAATCAAACAATTTTAAAATCATTTATAATTTCAAATCTTGAAATTTGAATTTGACTTTGGTTATTCGTCTATTTATAATTATTAGTTGCCGAAGATAGTAGAAGAAAAGAGTGTACTGCTGCAGTCTTTAAATGTTTGTATTGAAAAGGCTGTTTTTGTGATATAGGTTTATCATGCTATTTATATTATAATCATTTATTAGCATGATTATAATTGCATTATTGTTAATAGGATATATTTAAATTTATGTCTCTAGAAAAAGTAGTGACATTTTTTTACTTTCAGTTCAGATACCTGTAATTCATAGAAATGCTCGTAATTTATACTTTTTAAATACAAAAAGTAGAAATGATTTAAAAAAAATTACACGCGTGAACTATAAATTAGAAACCTAAAAATAAGTTATAATGGTTTATTTCATATATGATTTTAATGAAAACAAAAAATTCAGGTTCATGGTACGTAATAATGTTATTGTAATAAATGGAATTGAAGCTAATATTAATATTTACACTTATATTGAAATATTTTGACACGGCTCTGAAGAGTATAACATAAAGAATCAATTTGATTCTCGAAAATCGATTGACAGGCTTGCAAATTTGACCTTTTATTTTCCTTTCTAAGATTTTATGACTGATTTTGGAGTATTTTGGGGTGCTAATTAGGAATATGTAATCAGTTTTTCAGGAAAGGCACTATGATAAATAGACAAAAAATATACCTTCATGTAGTAAAAATGGTATATTTAAAAAATACTTATATCTATCAGTTATACCATTAAAATACTAAAAGATAGATTATATATCTCTTAATATATTTACGTAACAAAAATGTCAGTGGTATCTTGCCCTTTTCTGCTCGAAGCTTCTATTCAGACATTTTTTCTTAAAAGCGTTGTTCGGATTGTCTTGCTTCAGCAACCAATAGTAGCCCGCCAACATGCTTCTATTCCACTTTCCTTGATACCTACGTTCTATTTCTTTCAAGTCTTTATGAATTCTTTTACATTGATCTTCACTAACAGCTACTGGATTTTCCGGAACGTAACCAATGTGCGAATTTAGGAAGTGAAGCTTAATGCTTATTGAACATCCCATTTTACCAAAATTTTTTATCATTTTGGCCACAATTTCCTTATAATCAAGATTCTTGTTATTCCCTAGAAAGTTCTTAACCATTTTCTTAATAGAAGTCCTTGCTTGTAACTCAGTTTCACTGAGTTTTCTACCAAATTCTATGGCCTTCAATTGGGTTTCACTAAGTCTTCTGTCAAAATCTGTGTCCTTCACGTGAGGTGTCCACAACTTGACCTGGATACTGATGGGTAGGTTAATACATGTAAATATTTTTTACACTTTGTTGTTTTGTCCACATGAATTTACCACAAATGTAACAAAAATTGTCCGGTGAAGTTAAACAACTTCGCGACGACATTTTTAAGTTAACGTATTGAATTGTGCAGTGTAACTGATATACCATTATAACCGATTTGGTTCAAATATTTATATGTGTTTTGTTATTTCTTACCCTCATTAACTCTCTTCCAATGAATTAAAGTGACAAAAGATTGTAATAGAGATTTAATCACCAATAATTTTATTATTTCGAATAAACTTTTCTGATTTTTTTCATTATTTTTCCCTTAATCAGCACCTCTAAAACTACCGGAAACCATATTCAAACTTCAGAGAGGAAAACCATTGCAGGCCTGTGTTATGGATTGATATATGGCCAAATAAGTTGAACGAATTTGGGAGCCTACAAATTAGAAGTAATAAAAGCTATTTTTGCGAAAATTAAAATATATTGTAATGTATATTACTTTCATCCTTAGGTTAAATTTTAACCTTTCAAATCAAATACGTTTTGAAATAGTTAGACTGGTTTCGAATGTGACTCTAAATATTGCTATATTGTATATACATATGTGGTACGCGAACAGCTGTCGAGAACTTGCTTGCGGGATACAACGCACATTGATTCATTAATATTCAAAACTGTTTGAAGTTTCATAAGCTTTTATGTAATTTTCTGAGTCAGTGATGGATAATATTGATAATTGATTTTTTTCGGATAATGGCAATTCCATAACTGCGCTTTCTAATTTAAAGTTCAAATTTAAGTTAAACACCTGAGAGTCAACGATTTTTATTTCTCTGAGCCGAGAATCAGTACTTTTGTTTCTTACTGTGCGGGTATTCATAACTGAATTTCAAACAACTTACGGCATATATGTAGAAGGTAACCTAGATTTTAATATGAACCTCAAGCAATATTCTTATCAGAATTAATGCTTATATCGAATTAATATTTTAATGATGATGCTATAGCACAGATAGACAGACAAATATAGAAACAGATGAATAAACATACAGATACACATACACAATTGTTTTGGTATCTATTCCATTTAAAATATATCCATAACAAAAATATTACCAAAAATATATAATGTGCAAATATTTGATGTATTCCTCTTGAACGTTTGTAAAATTTAGGACAGTGCTATGAAAATTATCAATGTAAAATACAACAGTACAGGTGTCTCAGTACGCGGTGGGTGGGGGAGCGAGCATAAATCGCGAGCTCGGACCTTACATTTTTATTTGGCATCATACCTTACACGGGGGAGCAACGCGCGTTTTGCGTGCACGCCTACTTCGGGAACGATTGTTCGCTCATTCGCGTTCACCGGTTATTCCGATTTCATTATCGACTACGCAACATTAGAGAAACCACAAGCGATGCAACTATTTTTTCGTGGATCCAGACATTCAACGCTACTGGAAACACTACAGGTAACATTCATCATGGCCAAGAACAGCAAGAACTCTTGAAAATATCGAGTTGGTTGCGAATTCTGTAAGGTGACGGCCTCGGGTCAGCTTCAGCAAGCGTGAGTCTCATTGGGATTATCAAGAGCGACGATTCTCCGCATAATGGAATTTGACTTGTATCTTAAGGCCTATAAAATTCTAAATAAAGTAACCGTGTGGTTCGCTATGTCAGTCATTTACTTAATTGGACCTTATTTTTTATGGAACTACAGGAATGTGAGCATTACAATCACCTAACATGGTTTCAACAAGACGGTGCTACGTTGCATACCGCTAACGACTCTTTAGCGATATTTCACCTCACCTAATTTTTTTGTAGGGTTATCTTATAATATCATTTGACAGATTTAAAAAGGAATGTCGAAGAGAAAATAAAATTGATTTCTCAACAATTACTCAGAAAAATCTTCGACACCGTTCACGAAGAAGAAATGTGCTCAAATAGTGCCGTCAATGAAGTGGGTGTCATTCAAACAACGTTATTTTCAAAAAGTAAAAATATGTTTATTACCTTTGCCTTGCTGCCAATGAATAGTAACTATAATTAGTTTTCTTTTTTTAATTTTTAACTAAAATAGTTTTATCGTTTCGAGACACTTGTACTACTAAATATCAATATGTTAATTTTAAATAAATATTTAGATATGGTATATTATTTTTATTACTTATTTTTTTCCAGTTCTCCTTTATATATAAACTCAATACTGATACTAGGTGGTGTTATTAACAAAACACTTTTTTTCCACTTATTTTAACAAAAAAACGATTTAAAATTCTAAACACTGTACTTGCTGAAGTTTTGAAATCACTTTAACGAATGACATAGTAGTACATTATTTGACCCTTTTGAAACGTTTGCAATTCATCAGTGAAATGTTTTTGTAACATTTTTTTATAAAATGATAAATTCCAGTATTGTGATCCCTGTACAAATAGTTTTGCATACCAATAATATTGGAGTCGTTTCATTATCAAATTTAATCTTTTTAAAAGCCCGGGTATTTTATCTGCCTCATTTATAAAATGCTTTAATATCCTTTTTTACGGAGCGATTTTATGTGATTTATTAAATTAACGAAACTGTTTTTTATCTCTTATCGATTCTTATTTCAGAACTTAAAAACACATTAAGGAATGAAATTCAGTTGTAAAGAAATGGCCATTGCTAATACTAAAGCATTTATTGGGATCAAAGAATCATACATATTTTATAAAGGAGTGAAAAATACCTATTTTCAATAGGTGTTGCCGACAAGGGAGCAATTATGCAGGAAACTTCAAAGGTTATCAATAGTTTGAACACAGAGATACTGATGTGCAGTGGGTATTTATAAATTAAGAAAAGCCAATATACCTTGTTCGCTACGAGATAAATACGTGATGATAACCGAAAAGGGCGCTTAAATTAAACTTGAAGCTGTTTTAGATAAAATTATTCAGCTCATGAAAGTGGCGACGCATCATTCTTTTTAGTTATCATGTGCGGCCTTGAAAACATAGCACCTACAAGCAAAAATTACTAATAGTTATGATATTGATGAATTGCCGTTCGTTTTCTACTGCTATCGCTTCAATTACGCGATGAAAGTGGTAACCTTGCTTGACAGAACCATCATCAGCCTCATTGACTTCAGAGTTGTTCCCAAAAAAGACAGAAAATCTCCCTTTCCAAATCGTAGATTTAATAGTACTTGTAAATATATGTGCAAATGAAGCAACTAATCATCTTAATTTTAACTTGTAGGAATATGTTATCGAGGATTTTGTCGGAAGAAGAATTTAGTATTTAAAACTAGTTAGCAATTACGTTGAGTTGTTTTTTGAATATTATTTTTGTTATTTTTAAACAGGTTTATTAAATGATATTAGTATAATGCATTGTAGAGAGAATAAGATTGGTTGCGAAAGCGTATTACAAGTTTAATGCAATTAAAATTTAATTAATTATTTTTTTACTCAAGTTAAATATATATTTAAATATTTCAAGAAAACAATTTTATTTGAAAATTACTTACACCTCGACAGCCTTAGGTTTAGGGTGTCCCCGATGTACTATGAAATCAAAGCGCAAAGACCAATATATTTCGTAAATTGTTATATATTGCACATTAGCTTGAGGGTCGAATTGTTGAGTCGAGCTATGAAATGCAACCCTCGCTCTCTACACGTTGTACTGTGCCTGCAGCAAACAGTTCCACCACTTAGAGTCGAAACATTCCCGAGTATGATCCTGCAAACAAAACCAGAAAACACCGAGGACATGTTTATTTGGTCATACGTCTACTCGAAACATCGAAACATTCGAGAGTCGAAACATTCCCGAGTATGATCTTACAAACAAAACTAGAATACACCGAGGACATGTTTATTTGGGCATACGTTACTAGGGACAGAGTTGCAGATATTGTATCTGATGTGGATACTTCGAGTCGTACACTAAATTATTTAATTATTTGCGTATTTATCTACTTCAAGGTATACAATCTCTTATAGCCATCTAGAATACCTGTAACCGCGCTGATAGACGCACTGACATCAGCCGCATGAGCATCTTCTCGAAGATCATGGGAGCTGCTCCTATTATATATAGGAGCGTAATGGATATATAGCATTTTTTATTGGTGGACAATCTCTCATTTCTTTCCGGTATAACTTTAATTTCTCCCTTTTATAGACGTCCGCAAGTGGCTCTTGTGCAAGCCACCTCGTAAAGACCTGTAAGAGCGCAGGCCCCGTGTTGTTCCATATTAACTTAATAATACTATTATTTATATTGTCAAAGATCACGAACTTATTCAAGTCATGTTTTCTAACGATGTTGTTTAGCTCAAAGTGGTACAGTTCAGAATCAAAATTAAATGGGAAACATATTCTGGAAGGAATACTGAAAGATTTGTCTTTGATAGTGTTGAGGTTTAGGTCTTCAGTAAGGAAGAGTACTGACACGAGAAATATATTCCCGGTGTAATTATATCGAGTTACTGGGAATATATTTTAATGGTATCAAGATTGCGTCGACTTTTTTTGCGTCGCAAAGATGAAGGTGTTCGGCATACTTCTGTATACGGTACTCTTAGGATCGAAGTTTTCTACTCGGGTCACACATGAACGAACTTAGAATCACTTAGCTTGCTTAACGACTCTATTATAGTTACATCGAGAATTTAATAAGGCCATCTTGTGAACGGCAAATATTACCTAGATTTTTCGTGGTTCTTAGTGCATTGGTAGTTCCGTGTTGAATTCTGTCACCATTTTTCGTCCCATCATCCTTTGAAAAGTTCCTTTAGATATCTCCGGTGTGCATCATCAGATTCTGATAATATGAATACTGACTTGTTGATTGGCACATGAGCTACACTGCAGTCATGGCACCATAGAAATAAATTTGAACGAATTCAGAAAAGTTTCAAAATACGGTGTGTGGATACCTTACGAGTAGTCATCATATTACCTTCAGTACAGAGTTGATACTAGTCAACATTTGTTAATGAAAAGTGTGTTAAATACGTTAACCATACATGCAAACGTCAATAGCTAGGTGTCGGAAAACAGGAGTTCCAATAACCAAATCTGAAATAAGTGCCAAAATGGTGAAGCATTATTCATTGGAAGTTATAGATCTACGATTAATACAGATATTTACTCTGAACCATTGGACCGCTTAGCTGACAAATTAAGTAGTCGACAGGATCGAGTTTATTTTCTACATGATAATGCTAGACCACATCTTGCGAAACGTACTCGTGACAAATTAGAGGAGCTCGTCTGGGTTCTACTCACTCATCCACCATATGGCTGGACATTGTGCCCTCTAATTACTATTTATTCAGAGCTCTAATACGTGAAAAAATTTGACGTTAAAGGAGATCTACAAAACGACCTCGCACAGTTTTTTTAATCAAAGTCACGGGAATTTTATAAGATAGTCACATTATGACTTCCAACTAGACGGCGACAAGTAGTAAACAGTAATGGTGCATACTTAAATAAAATTTAATGAAACACGTAATTTTTTTGATAAAAATTGTTGGCAGCAACTCGGGGTTAAAAACTTGTTCGCCAACCCAATATATATATATATATATATATATATGTATATATATATATATATATACACACAAATATATAACGTGTATATATATCTACAGTATATAATTATCCGCTTATTCGTGAGCATGCTCCTTCGACCATTATGCAATCAGTAATTTATCACAGCACAATGTTTTTCTTTACGTAAGTTGCTCAGTGTGTGAAGTAATTTATGTTTAAATTATGTATAAAATCACAATTATTTACCTTGTGTAAATAGCATCAAATATCAGTTTGGCCCTAAACCCTGAACTGAACCGTAATCATAGTTTTTCTTATCCCCCCATCCTGGCAAAAATACAACAGATAAATTACTTACCCTATGAAGACCAAAATGTAGATTTTGAAGAAATTGTTTTAATATTATCAAAGTGGGACGAGCCACCCATAGTCTTATATATAATGGCCATGAATACAACTACAACAGCATCAGTTTAATAACGTGTAACATCTTGTCAAATTTCATGATGGATAAATTGTCATTTAACTGTTGCGAAAAACTTTATGTCAAAAAGTAGCTTTTGTACCTAGTTAACTTTGCAAAATGTAATAGTTCATTAAAATATTACAATGGCAATAAGTGTTAAATTGAAAAAAAAATAACCAAGAAAGATAGACGTACGTTTAAAGGAGAGACTGTTCTATAGAGTACTAAACTAAGAGAGACGTTCGTTTTACATATAGTGTCAATTAATTTACGGAAATAGTTGAAAGTTTACGTTTGATTACGATATTAGTTTATTAATTATTTTGATCATTTTTGAAACAAGGTATTTTATTATTAACAGAAATAAATACCAGTATTTATTTCATCCAAAAATATGTGTGGATCCCAATTTGTTTTGGTCACTTTCAATACTATGATAAAAATATTTAAAGATTCTCTGTTAGTCTTATAATTTTCAAAAAATTCTTTAAAAAAGGGCTAAGTGGCAAAAGTTCTATCAAAACATATTATTTCATTTTTAATTATTTCTTTCTATTTACCAATATCACTTGATCCTCAAATATCAATGATGAACCTATGAACGTTTTTAATGTAGTTTTTCAGTCAAAGGCCGACGTCATTGTGTCTAACTAACGACGAGTACATTTTTCGTATTCATTATAATTGATAATAATTATTGTATTTGATAAGATAACCTATATTTATTTTCCTTGAATTCATCAGTGAACTTATACCCTTAAACATCATTTTGATGTCAAGAATACGATTAACATAGCAACATTAAATTTTAAAGTCACATTAAGCCAAATACATAAATATTAAAAATGTTGTAAAAACAACGTGCGCGCAGGCGACACTGCACTGGCTACACGATTGTGCGCACAATATAGAATAGCGACGGGCACAGGCTTACTCATGCATCAATTTATCACTACTTCTGACACAAATATTCACAATAAAAAAATGTTTTTCTTTATTATGTGGGCCACAATTAAATTTAAATTACTAAAAATATTGTTCAAAAGCACAGATATAACTTAGATTTGTATGAATATAAAACAAACGTTGTGTATTTACAAATACCTCAATAATTATCATGAATTTAGTATCAGTCACTACATGCACGTAAATATATGTTTAGTGAGCAACTTCATCCTGCCGATTTTTATTGCATCATGCGCGCACATCGTTAGCAACTTCATACTATCGATTTTTGTTCCATGGTAATCAACTTTGTCCTGTTTACTTTTATTGCATCGTGCGTGCTCATGCGCGCATCGTAAAATTTCACTTTCATAATTTTTACATAATGCGCCTATAGAATTATAATTAAAAAAAAATTATTTATTGCAATACATTCCTGACGAACTATTTCAAGCGGCGCGCTCACGCATAATCACATACTGTAAACGAAAGTACATATTAGGGTGTCGTCAAGAAATAAAAGTTTTTCTTAAAGGCATACCTTATAATTTTGTTGTATTAGTGTCAAAAAAATTGCAAATAAAGTTTCATGTACTTGGTACCACTACAAACCGTGCCGACTTTCATCGAAACATGCCAGTACTTTCACACTGCGGTCCGCGGGACCAAATGTATCGCTGCGCTTGTTGTTGATTGTTTATTTTATTAGTAAACGGTTTATTTTCATTCAGTTAACATGTCAGTGGAGTTACGCAGTTCTAAAAAGGGGATATTTGTAATAGGGGATGTTAAACATCAAATTATCGGTTGAAAACTTTCCTCTAATAGATAATTACTGGCTGTTCTGTTCTATAATTTTCGTGAAGTAAATTCAAGTGTCAATGAATGTACAAATCTTACTATTCGGGAATGTATTATTTATTGGAAAAAAGTACGTATACCGACTAAATATCTACCTAACTGTGAAAGGAACTAGTTACTTTATACCAAATTTGGAGAGATTTGCAGAAAAATGCAAACAAAACATAAGACATGTTTGAGCAGCATCAACAAGAGTTTGTTACAAACTTAGACAATTTGTTTGGCATTGAAGATGCGAATGCCGCAGCGCCAGAGAGAATCAGGTCGACCTGGATAATTAGACGAAGTGGATAAAAACTGACCGAAAAAGAGGAAAATGCGCGTTTCAGAAACATTGAGGACCAGAAACGGCATATTAAATATTATTCGTCCTTAACTCCTTTGACATCATGTTATAAACCAATACAAGAAAATTTGTCATTTGATTCTGAAATAATGGATTTACAGGAAAATTTAGTCCATCTCTAATCAGAGCACTCAGTCTAAAGCACACAATCTAGGTTAGACAGAGCACACAGTATAAAAGTTGACTTCCATAACGAGGTATTGGATAATGTAACTGTCCACTAAGATGGCAAACTTTTGCCGACTTTAAATATACACAAATTTAAAGAACGGCTACCGATGTTTATATCATATGATAATAAAAACAACTAATCGAGTGTGTCAAAATTGGACAACTCTTCAAGAAATGAACAGCCTCAGGCAGTTTGGAACGCTATTAATGACCGAAACCATAATGATAAGGCACAGATTCTCATTATGACATTACTGTTTCGAATACAGGTCATATTAATACTGTCTGTGTGCTTCTACAACAGCAACTAGATTGAGACATGCTCTTTTATGCTTGCCGCCATTACGAATTGGTATTAAAAGGCGTGTTTGAGGCAATAATTAGCCAAGTGACTACAAACCCCGACATTCTATTATTTAAAGAGTTAAAAGAAAAATGGAAAAATGTCGATCCTGAGAGAATAAAGAGATTCACACAAAAGCTATCATACCTGATTGATTCTGAAATTGACAAACTGCTAGAATTTTACCGAACTGAATTGACTAAAGAAATTGCTTGAGATGACTATTGAGAATTAATAGAGTTTTCAATAATATTTCTTGGCGGAGATACAGAGAAATAATTAAGATTCGGTCTCCCTCCAGGTGCCATGCACCGAGCTCGATTGATGGCGAGAGCAATTTATTCATTAAAAATATCATTACTCAGCCATCAATTCAGAGTTTCAAACAAAAATAAGGCAGCTAGACGTCTTCCAATTTATTGTGACATCCTACGTAAAGCCTTGGCTGCAATGTATTCTAGCGGTAAAAGCACCACAACAAGATTTGTGCTTTTTGAAGGCCATGAAGGTTTACAAAGCAATTGACAAATGCATCTCAAAAGCAGTTTTACAATATTATTGCGAGTATTTATGGTATTTTATAGACAAAGTGTCTATTTTGTCTCTATTTGACGATGATCTCGACCAAGAAACAAAAGAAAAATAGTTGCTAACTTTGCCAAGGAAAATCCATTAGCCCACGGTAAACGCTACATTTCATCGAAAGAAGAACTTTATGGGCCACTTTACGGCTAGTCTGAAAATAAAAATATTAATTTTCCTTTGTTTTCCTTTTTATTTTGATATATGATAATTATTTTCTCAATTTTAATTTCAGAAAAAAACAACGATATCTTTGTTTCGATTAAGAGCAAAACATTGTAATAATCTACCCAAAATTGATGACAGTTTTCTCAACGAGTGTCCTACTTCATGATCAAATAATGCTTTATTTTAACACGCTAATAAGGTGCTAACGAGCAGTTAACGAAAGAGCTGAAAGAGCAGTTAAGTTAATGCAAGACTTCCATGGCTCAATCACAGTTGAAGAGGAACGAAAGCAATTTTTATTACGTTGCGTACAAAAACAAAGACAGGTATGTCCTAATTGTAAAGAGAAAATTTAATAAATAATATCTTTCTAATACTTAACAAATATGAAATATAAGTAAAATAGTGTTTTATTTACTGAATAAACATTAAGGTCCAAAATCGCTCGGAAGCTTCTATACTAACTTTTATGTTAAAAGTTTGACATCAAGTCGGCACGGGTTATGGATATCCGATCGTAATAATATTTGTTATTTCAGTTATTAGGGTCAAATGAAAAAAAAATTAGAAGGTATGCGTATCTTAAGTTGAGAAAAAAATTCGTCTTTACAGCCTGGGACATCTAGTAGGCATGCATGCAATTTTTACGCATGTATAGCAGAATATTTACGTATTGCTCGGTGTTCATGTCTATGCGAATATACCTCTTTCGATTTCAACAAATGAAGTGTCTTTGAATCTTTCTTGGGTTTGTAATATTTCGGGTAAAATAAGATACCATGTATACTGAAAATGAAAATATGTATTTTGAACACAAAAAGGTGAACCGATTTCAAATAACCGTTGAAATAAGAAGAAACGTACTTTTAATTAGAGACGCTCTGAAAATAATAAAACTTACTTATATTAGAAAAGCAAATTTCACGCTAAATAATATTCCCATCGCTACTGTAAATATTGTAATATAAACTGATAAATTATAATATCCTGTTTGAACTATCGGCAGCTGTTTCAACATGAAATTATTTATATAACGCTCGCTGACAGACGAATAAACAAAGTATTAGATCCATGCAAAAACCTTGTTACCGATTTTTATTTATGTACTCGGTCTTCTATTTTGGATGTATATAAGCAAGCAAAATACTGTCTCATCACACAGAATATTCAGTGTTCAGAAATGTATTAGCGATGGTAGCCAGCAAAATATATTCAATCATATTTTGGATATAATATTTTTGGTCTTTTTTTTTAAATATAATGCTTTGCATTATATTCATTAACTTTTTAGAATTGAAGTTCGTGTGTCTGACAATAGTTATTGGTGTTGTTGTATCGGAAGTATCGGAAGAATATCACGAAATTCCGCACTTGAACAATGCGATCTACGCAGAAACCAAGAATGAAATAGGTATTTCTTAATTTATTAATACTTTATTTGTTTACCTTAACCGTAAATACGTTATGAAAATTAACAAAAAAAAACAAAATTAAACTTCTCAAGGAACTCGGTAACTTCTTATTCCAGGGAACCAGAAAAATATATTTGCCAGAATTATATTAAATATCATGAGATTTCTTTTTGCACCCCCATATTATATTAATGCAATTTCATTTTCCGTTTGTTTTTAAATAATATAATAAAATTTAGGCACCCTTTCATTATATTCTTTTGTTATAGATTCTAAGAAAAAAATTTTCTACTTCCTTTAAATTGGGAGGGTGAATTTATATTTATCATAATTTCAGAATGGTAAAATATTGCTCCTGTTTGTTCATAACCTGCTGTGAGAAAAAAATCAACATTCCGTGCTATCAGCACAGATGTCATCTTTATGTTTCCAACAAATATTTTAGAGCTCGCAATAGAATCGTTCATTGTATATTTGTTTCAAAATGACCTAAATTGGGTACATCCACCGGGCCGCGATCTTCTTTTGGGTGGTTACATCTCTTTCACCTCCAGAAAAATCAGTTAACTTATACTTACCTATGGCAGGCAAACACATTCGATTTAGATTAGTACTTGTTAAGATACATGTAACATTCATCGGTATGTGGAAGTGGTATCTTCATCAAGGAAAAATTAAAACCCGAGACGAAGTAAATTATAGTTACATAAAGTTCAGTTTTTCAAATGCTCCGAAATCACTGAACCCAAATGACGAATATCCCACCAAGATACGTTATCATATTCATAACCATTGTATGCCAGTTAGTCCTTGTTTAGTCTATGCAAAATTCATTTACACGTATATATGAAATAATTATTAAAAATCGTATATTACATATAGCTGAGAAGCATTACGTTATAAAATACAATTTGCTACAAACTAATAACAAATAAACTCAGTCTCCAGAAATCACACGTAGTAAATATGATACGAAATTTAAATATTTAATGAGAGTAATACTTATTATGTAATGTTGACAATGTCAAAAGAACGTGACTATTATTTATATATGTGTTCAATGTCTTTGCGCATCAAACTGATTATGATGAAAGTTTGTTTCTGTAAAAGAAAATATGAGTAACTTTTAAGTGCGATGGAAGTAAAATTTCTTTGACGGTCGTGGTAGATATTACCAAAAATTTAAAACTTGAAATAAATATGTCATAATAAAATTTAGATTAATTTTATCGGTAACATACTTTACAGTGAGTAATAAAATTCACTTTTACATCGAGCATCATAAATAAGTTAATCCAATTATTAACGTAATTTCAATATTAAACTAGAGGTTTATGATAACTTAAATGAGAAATATGAACTCTACTCCGCAAATTTGCTAAATTTCTTGAAATAAATACCATTAGCAAATATCTTCAATAACGGTTAATTTACTACCATTTGTTAAGGAGTTAAGATTATATATTTCCTCACCAGAATTCTCATCAGATCCTAACCGATATTGGATGGTGTAGTTATTTTGCAAAGTAACAAAAACCAATAGCAAACATCTTGAATAATAATTGATTTGTTAACAATCGTTAAGATGTTCCATTGTTCATCTCCAAAACACATCATCAGACACTTATCTGGTCGATGTTGTAATTATTTTACAAAATAACATCCACCAGTAGGACATATCTTGAATCACGGTTGACTTACTAATATCAGTTAAGGAGTTCCATTGTTCATCTCCAGAACTCACCCTCCGACTCTGGTCTGATCGATGGTGAAGTTATTTTGCAAAGTAACAACTACCAGTAGCAAATATCTTTAATCACGATTGATTTACTTCCATACGCTAAGGAGTTCTTTTGTTCATTTTCAAAAGTCATCATCAGACCCTGATCTGGTTGACAGTAAGTTACTTGGCAAAGAAATAACTGCCAGCATTAAATATTTTGAATCACACTTGTTCATTTTCGGACTTCATCACCAGATTATCACTATATTTATACAGAAACAACTCGCTAGTAGACTCTTTCAAACAAAATAATTAGTTTGAACTTCATAAAAATTGCATAGAAATGAATTGGAATATAAAAGTGTATTTAACATATATATTTACAAAATTCTATAGTCAATCGATGCTTTAAAATACCGGAAACTGTGTAATCAAATTATAAACTACTATTATTTTCGTCCGAAAAAAAATATTTGAGTTACTCTCAAGCGGCGTCCAAAGAAATTTTACTTTCAAAAATGTGATTGTTTTCATCGGAATCGCAATTTTATTATGTATTTTTACAAAACGGTTCAAAATTATCATAATATTTTTGACTCGTTTAAACAATAAATAAATGTAACATTTTTTATTCAGTTGGGCTCACAGAATCATTTGTCTTAATAATAGAGACGTTTTTGTTTAACCTGTACATAGTTACTTACTAGTAACTATACACCTATCTGTCTGTAGAGAAAATTCGTTCAATATTTTTTTTCTTTCTTGAATATACTGAAAAATTTTGAACGAGATTTTGTCTGTGTCACTATGGAATTTTAATTTACAAAAACTTTAGAATATTAAATTAATATGGGGTCCCACCGCAAGCTTTAACATATCGACACATTCATTAGTGGCACTATTATATGTTTCTCTTTCTAGACGGTAAACTGGTAGAATATCCGCAGAATCCTAGTTTTTTATACTCGAAGACACGACGGTGAATGAGCTAGATGAAATTTTTTGCTTCTTCCACGAGCAGTCATTGCGAATGTAACGATATGTATTAAGAATTTTATTATATATATTAGGAATTTATTGTAATCTAAGTAAGTATTTGGGTAGGTTTATATAAGCCAACGTACATAAATGCATGCATACGCCGTTTTACCGTAGTCGGTATTTCATAGTTTTATGTAAACTTGCACATTTTTACCTACTTACATTCTAATATTCCATTGGCTTTTTATCTTTTTGCATACCTATAGAAACTTGCTTACTTACCTGTCCATTTAATGTCCTAATTGTTTTATACCTTAATGACATGTACATAGTTTAAGTAACTTGCACACTTACCCGTCTATTAATATGTTGGTTGTTTCAATTTTTTATAAATACCTACTATCCTTCCTTTATAAATGCGTACTTACCTATCTACTCAGTGATATCCTAGTTGCTTCATGTATATACTTGTTCAGATGTATACTTGTAAATATTTTCCACCTGCCGACTAAGGTCCTAGTTGCTATATGCCTTTGCGTATTCTTGTACACATCTCCTTACTAATATTCTAGTTTTGCCTTTGCATGTACTTGTACATACAATTTGTACTTACCAATTTATTTACTTTATTACTTTCGTGTATACTTTAAGAGAAGTTAGATGAGCTTGAAATGAACCTACTTCTCATCAATGAGAAGATTCTGCCATTAATTTTGCTTTCATCGTATGCCTTTGACCGCTACTTGTCAACAAAGCTTTTATTATTACAAGTGAAACGAGTCCAAATTTGATAAATCTGCTCTTCGCTATTGAGAAGTTCGGGTCACTACCTTCAGACTCCATGATTAAACCCTGGCTACTATTTGAAACCAAAAAATTATCAAGTACCTTATAAAAGTAGTCGAGTCCTTACAAGACTTCGCTAAAATGTGTAGAGGAGTGATGATTGAGATTATTATCACTTTCCAAAAGTGTAGGAAGTGATGTTTTAAAATGGCTGGAAAATAGCCGAAAAGTACTTCGGGTAAAGGTATAGCATACAGTAATGCTACGTGGAATGCACTAGCGATGCATTTCGGTGCTTCAACCTTAAACAACCTTCGTAATATTCGAGCTACTGTAATCATGAAATGTTGCTAAAATAAATATTATTTAAGAGGAATAGAGAGGACTATTAATGCCCATGAAAAATATGGAGCTATGAAGTCATTAAATACAAATGGATTGACGAATGGATGTGCTTGCATTTCAATTTTTGAGTACAATGTGCAAACGCACTCGACCCTTATAGTTCACCTTCAATTAAATCATCTGTCTATGAAGTTCCCTCGGGTATTTTTTAGTTAAATATAAATTTCACATTTGTCCATAAATATGTATTTCACTAATAGTTAATTTTCTTTTAATTCTCGAAATGTTCCTTCACTCCAAATATTTTTAATTTGAATAATTATTGTAAAACTGAATCTGTTGAAATTTATTTTGTTGACATGACAATTTTGTGCTTTTAAAAGGTCGTTTCGAGATTGAATTACTGTCAATGACTGGATACTTACAATTTATTCAAAAAGTTTCGGAATGAAAAACAAACTGTTTAAAATTACTAACTTCTTGTAATCAGAAAATATCACTCAAAAGACAATCGATAAACTACATTGACAGACAACAGAGTTACTTCACGGATAGAGTTAAGGAGCAATTAACTGCAGAAAAGCATTTCAGTTAAAATGTAAATTTTAACAAGGAGTTAGTTACGTATATTTACTGTCTTTAACTTTCAAAGGCACTAATTATATTAAATATACATTTATGCCAAACGTAATCAAACAAACCCGTAAACAAAAAGATATTATTTATTTTGTTATTTATAGTTTTGCAATATCGCTAATAAAATTAAATACATTTAAACGAAAGAAAAAAAAAGTTTTTTGTGACACAGAGAAAAAATTTCCAAATTTGTAATATTCTCATAAACCCTGTATCGAATTCTATATATAGGTCCCCTTCAGAATGTTTCATTCATGTAATCTTTATTTTAGATTTTTTTAACTATTTTCTTCTTTGGGAACTTCGTTCCGTTTCGTTCCACATTCCACTTGATTTATTCAAGCTTACTCTTTGTTTCTAATATCTTTCAGATCATAATTTTATTTCCTCGTAATTTTGAGACATATGCATAAAAGGTGAAAAATATAAGGCAAAATTAAACAAATCCATCCCATGATCTGACTGGTCTTACAATAGATGTACCAGCGTAATTCACCAATAACAACTGAGTGTTTTGTGTCGATAATGAATTTTTGAAAAGTCTTTTATCAAACAAAATTAATCACGCATGCGTAGATGCATGAAATTTTTATTAAATTATTAAACTGTGCAGTTTGACGTAGCCAGTAAATCTCTTACTTATATTCGTTACGGTATTAATTAATTGTAATGTGAACGCTATTAGCACATAAATTAAAATTTTACTTTTCTGCCCTAAGAGAAGGAATTAACACGAGAGAAGATAAAAGCACGGGAAATTGCAATGCTCGTTTTAAGACATCACTACCTGTTTGTAAATGTTTGTTTCGGATTTATTTTTATATTGACCAAACTAGTTTAGTATATATCTCACACTAGTTTAGTATAATACTGAAATTGAAACAATATTGTAAATAATATTATTCAAATGGAAAGATAAGAGATATTCATAAAGTACATTTACTCAATGTAATGTATGGTTTCAATAATTGATGACTCAAAACCACCTGCAAAAGAACCTGCAATAAGATATTATTAAAATTTCATAAATATATTTTATTTCATTGCCCTTTACTTTCCCGTATTTATTGCGCTCG
The DNA here is from genome assembly GCA_039881145.1 of Druceiella hillmani. Lineage (NCBI taxonomy): Eukaryota > Metazoa > Arthropoda > Insecta > Lepidoptera > Hepialidae > Druceiella > Druceiella hillmani. The sequence continues at coordinate 12,471,784 of JAYKKI010000066.1, read as the reverse complement.
CTATCGGAGAGTGAAAAAATGCAAAAATTACCTGGCATTATGTACAAAAGAATTGAACAATTTTTTGGATATTATTTAAATTTATACTATGTAGTTATTAATAAGAATAACTTTTAACCAAGTGCCATTAACTATAAGAACTTTTAGTATTCCTCCTTAGGTTCTAAAGAGGATAATAATGAAAGCTGTATCAAAAGCCGTTTAGTAATTTTATACATCAAATATAATACAACGAGCAAACAGTCACATAAATGTTCCAAAAGTTATATTGTTCTCTTCTGTCCTCTAAACTCATTTTATTCAAGAAATATGTGATATGTAGATTTTTTATCTCTTTCTTTTCATAAAAGCACCAGAACTCAAGTTAGGAATATTTGTTGAATTTAAGGTTTTTGGGGGATTTATTAAACCTTTGTTTGCAGAAATTGCATCGTGCAATCAGATTGCACATCACTGCACGATGCAAATTTTTGCTCGTTCTTTTTTTTAAGTAATTAAATAATGTTTGAATATTTACATATGTATATTAACATTAAAGTATTTTTCGTCATGAAAGTAATAAACTAAGCTCTTTATTGTACCAATACGAATGAAATAAACTGGACTACTCTGTTGACAACTGTCACTTCCACAATGACGAAGAGAAATGAATGTATAGAATACACTTAATGTTATTACCAATGAATGTATAGAATTTACTATTAAATATATTACAATGGAAACGAGAATGAAGCATCTGATTTCAACATACAACGTTGGACTGGACAACTTTCAAAAGAAGCTTGATTATCTTTTATCAAAATACGTGTCAATTCACCCACAGTCGAGACTCTTTTCGCCGGGTTCAAGTATTTCCTCGGTCAGATTCAAGATATGATGAAATTGCTATTAACTACATGCAATGATTTGGAGTCCCGTGTGAAGAATATGGAGGTAAAGGGAAGTCGAAATACAATCGAATAATTCGTGTATAATGGAATATTCTCAATCTAAATATTCTCCGGAATAAAATACTCTTAGAAGTTGTCTATTTACAACCTGGTGTTTTGTATTTTTGAAATTTTTAGAGTATTTTTGACAGTCATATACCATTACGAGTATATCCTCATACCGTTATTTTGGGTGAGTTCAACACTTGTCTCTATAAATGTGGTATAGGAAGTGTATAGCTTTGGGACATTATAAATGCTAGAAATTTCACCATTCTTTCATCCTTTGCTATCTTCCACCAGGTATTTTATCATTCCCTCCATAAGTGTACAGTTTTATTGTAAATTTCGTGCTCTTGGATTTTCACACCGTGGCCTAATTTATTTATCCTACAAATTTGAAATCCTAACACATCCCTTACAATTTTTAAATATAGCATGATTACTTGTGGATGCCCAGTTCATTGTTTGGGATAGTATTATAGCCATAGTATTATAACAGTTGATGAAAAAGTGTTGAATCAAAATGTGGTGGTGAAAGTACAGTAAAACACAATTAAATGAAACTACGTGATGTAGTATTATTTCTACTTTTAGAGAAAAGTAGAAATAATACTAAAAAGAATGATAAAAAGATAATATTAATGAATTTCTACAAAATTAACGCCAAATATATTCAGTCTGAAGATGTGAGTCCAAAAATCTGTCAGAGAGATGACTAATATATTCTGTAAATAAAAAAAGATAGATAGCTGGGCCTTTTTATTGAGCCATTAAACTCTCCAGATCTTATAATTTTAAAACAATTATTACAGCAGCGTTTAAAACTATTGGAAAGACAGTGTAAAAATAAGGTTACACTTATTTCGTTTCGGTTCCTGATGAGAAATCATTTCGCTGATCGCTGCTAGTCAAATAATCCTTGAAGTATTTCCAAAGTCCCAAGACTAATATTTATATCCATTTTTTCAATCAACATATTTTGTTTGTCTTACATTATTATATTGATTTTTAATTTTTTAACTTTATTTCTGCACAAAAACTTTTTTTATTTATTATTTTCATCAAATATTAATTCGCATTTGATATACATATTTACTTCTAGGCAAAATTGTAATTGTTTCGCCGCAAAATTTGACATTTTCCAAAAAAACGTCATGGTAAGTTAGAAACTAAATAAAATAAAGTTGAGGCGATTGAAATAGATGTCATTAGTCGTCCCGCAACCGTTGCGTTCTTGTAAATGCAAAATCTTGAATTATAGCAGCACGAGTGTCGCTACAATATTTAAATCTTCGTTATCCCCGAAAGACCGGAGGAAAACTGCGGCAAGCTGGCGCTGGGAACCGCGCGCGTGGCGTCTGATGCGCTGCGCCGCCCGAGATCGATGGGAGGGCCCCCATCCAAACATATGTGTCCTGTATTGCGTGACTATGGTCATGGACTACGCGCGATGGATTGCTTGAAGCCGTCCGCAAACACTGGGGAGTAAACACCATGCTCGCATTGTCGCGCCGATTGTCTTTCGTAGAACATCTCTCTTCTTTCTACAAGGACCTTCTACGTCAAGCTAAGGAGAAAGATCGACAAAATTCGTACGCCTTTATAGACACACAACGCACAAGTGCGTGTGGGAAAGGAATACGGCCAGCCGCGTATAAAAATAAAGGCGGTCGCCGACCTAGGTCTTTTTATTTAATACTAAAAGTTCTCAATTACTTTCGTTCTTGTCTAAAAGATAAATTGATTACATTTATTTTTTATTTTTACATTTGTAGTATCTGTTATTATATATATATATATATATATATATATATATATACACACACACACATATATATATATATATATATATATATATATATATATAAATATATATATTTATTTATTTATTTTAACTATTCAGTTTAATTGGATTTTACATTTACTTGTCCAGGAGATATTAATTGGATTTTTTTTCTAAAATGTTCTTTAAATTGGAATACTTCACATATAATATATTTCTCACTTACTTTATAATAGATGGCCTTTGTAATAGCTATCGATTATAATATATTTGTCACTTACTTTATAATAGATGGAATATATCCTTTAACTAGGCCTGTACATTTGTTAGATCCATAGCCGTAGTAGTTTCTTTTAGAAAAAGGTGATTCACACTGGATCACTTAAATACTTAGTCTATGAGGACGGGTCATGATGAGTTATATACAGCCAAATCAAAGTATAATCTAGATATACACGAAACTTGCACGCGGTTCGAATACATTGTTCGCCCTCATTGTTTTCGCACCGCGATCGCGCCGTCGACCGCGGGGGAGGTGTAACCTTCTACGTATGCCTAGGCATACGATACCGCGAGATTCTCATCTGAAACACAGAGCTTTAGCAACTTTGAATTCGATTGGAGCTCGCTCGTCTCAGCGTAACTGTGGGTAATGCATATCGACCGCCAACTATGCCCTTTAGATTTAGCTCTCGATTGTCTTAGCGAGACGGTGACAAGTCTTAGCTGCACTACTGAATACTTCTTCCACACCGGTTATCTCAATGTACTGAAATAGGCCGATTCAAGCACCTCCAAAAACATTAGTTGCCTGGAGAAGTTTGGTTTTAAAGAACTCGTGACTAAGCATTAGGAAATAACTGAACACTAGGAAATTTTAAATGACTTATTGTGTTGCAGTCCGTGTGATATTAAATGTAATACATTGATTCAATATCTGGGCGTAAATTCCGATCCCGTTGTACTAATAAAATATATGTGGACTTGTTTGATTCGGTGGTTTCAAATGTTCAATGGGACATTCCACGGTATGGGCGACTATATCGAAAGAATTGTTAAAGAATTTAATACTCGCGTTTTCAAAAATTGAATATATTTGGCGTTAATTCTGTAGACATTAATTTTAATTTAATTTTTCATAATTAGATGAAACTACGTGATGTAGGATTATTTTATATTCTTTACTACGACCTAGGTTTCGTTGTATCACAACATTTTCCCGTGGGCAGTTTGTAAAGATCTTTACAAATTGCACACCTGAAGATGTTCTCATAAAACTAAACCTAGGTCATGGTAAAGAATTTAAAAAAGTAGAAATATTATTACGTCACGTTGTTTCATTTAGTTGTGAAAAATTAAATTACTAGTGTTTAGTTGATTTTTGACGCCTGTGCACCGGTGTGGAAACGAACAATGCGCACTTCATACAAAGCGTGGATAACGGATACGATCCGTTTCATGATGCGTCTGTATTATCTATCCCTCATTACGTAATTATTTTCTACACTTTTTCGTTTTTATTTTGGATAAGGCATTATATAAGCTAAATTGCATGATAAAATTGTTTATTAATTGGTTTGAAGTTGTTTACAGTATGATCGGAAACAATGTTTCCATGCATTATTTTAATGTAAAAATGATATATTACATATGCATACAATTAAAATTAAACTTACATACCTATGCGATTAATATTAATTGTGAAAAAGTGATTAAAATAAACTAAAAAAATGTTCTGGCCTTTTATTTTGTACGTAAACAGTTATCTTTTACACAAAAATATCATTTTCCGTTAGGGAAATTGTGAAGTATATTACTTATCATACCAAAAATTCATCTAGTATTGAACAAATTAACAGAGAGACAGACAGACAGATAAAATACCAAAAATTTATCTGGCTCCTATAATTATCATTACAGGCATTAAGCCAATCACTCTTTTTAAAATATTTTCCCTGTACAATTCATTTAGAATTCACAATACTACTGTAATACAGTTTTATTACATATATAGATTACGCTCAAGGTATGTGTGTATGTGTAAGTGTTTTGTAGAATATAGGATGTTAATTTTTCCATTGAAATTTTTTAAATAAAAGAAAAATAATACAAATATATTTATAACGCATTGCACGATGTACAAGGATACATTTTCTCCGTTCATAATGTCTTTACTGCTGACAGAATAAATGAAACAAATATGAGAGAAGGCTAGCGAACATTAAACAGGATGAGATACCAGCTAAATAAAGTAAAAATAAATAATAATAAAAACGTGTTAATTATTGATAGTATTCATTATTTTGTGTATAAAGAAGGTAAATCGCAAAATAAACACATACAATCGAAAATAAACAGAAGAAAGGGCTCGGTGAGAAAAAAAACACTCATTTACATTGGAAATATGAAGAATATTAATTAATTTATTTTAGAAAATTATCGAATGCCACAGAAATTAAACGAGGGCTTCGGGTTTCATTTAAACTAAGCGGCTGCACTCAAAGTAATGTTTAAATAATTTGTTTCAAATTATTGTCGATTTCTAAGGTTTTGCGACTTGAATGCTTTATGGAGAGCAACGCAGTGATATGAAACATATAGGAAACAAATAGTAAAATTACATGTAATTAAAAGGTACATCAAACATTCATATAACAGAACGAGGTAATTTTACATTTATGCGTATTAGTAGTTGGATGAGGAAAAGTATTACATAAAAAGTAGGAGATAAAAAGACAATAAAATAATGTTGGGAAATATCGAGTTGAACCCTATTACCCCTAAGTACAACAACTACCTAGATACCCTACAAATCTTAAAACAGAATCGGAAAACAATGTAAATGTATGTTGTTTTTTATTTGTTTAACATATGAGGCTAAATTTTAACTGTAAAGAGAAATATATGTCTGGCCAGCGACTTACGGTAACTAAACAAATGTAAGCTTCAGTCGTACTTCTGTCGAATAGGAATATACAGTCTATAACTGCTTGATACTGTTTCTAATCTGAATGGTAACTGAATTTTCATGATCGTTTTACGTATATGGAAAAACAATCATTTAATAACTTTGCTTTTGTGTCATATAAAATTACGATTAGATATCTTCTAAATGCATGTTATTAACTGTGAAACTTACCTTAAATTAAAAAGGAAATATTCTATATTGATTAACTGACCTAACTTTCTTGACTGAAGTACATATTCGTAAAGTCAAATATAGAAAAAAATATTTTAAATATAGAAAGTAATTAATTAAAATAAAAATGACATTATCAAAGAAAACGATTTCCCCTATTTCTTATTAAAGTTTGTTCGTAAATTAAATAACAATATTTTTAGAAAAATACAAGGGTTGCCTAAACATGGTCATATGTAAACATTGAAAATTACATTGTAATTTTATTTTTATTAAACTATTTACAAAATTTTACCTAATATTCACCGAGTTGGTGAATATTTTTCTAAGTATATAATTGCTTATTTTCCATAAATTTATACAGTTTTATAACTTAATGTAAATTTCTAGCAACGCTGTTCTACTCACAATTTTAACTGCAGTAGTCTCACAAATTGGGAGGAAAACCTAATTTTGTGGACACTATCGGCTTAGTCTGTCAAACTATCTTCTATAAAATTTGAAAAGATTTTTTATGCAATTCTCCTAATTTTCTCTTTTATTTGACATTTTGCACGACATATGAAATTAAAAGGAAAAGTTCCCAATTTTTGTCCCCTCTAAAATCATTACTTACATATTTTTCAAAGTTACCTTCTGAAATAAATGCTGAGGGATATGCTTAAATACGCGCAAATTTTAAATCTTTTACCTCCTACCGCTTTTGAGTAACAACCGGTCGAGTATATTCAAAAATGTTTATGGTATTATTTTACATACCATTTTTTAAAAGTTATTGTAATATTATATTGATCGTAATTGATGAGCTGCACGATATTTTAAATTTATAAAAATCGATTATCTTACTTACTATCGCTTACATTTTTACATAAATATTTTTGAAATTTATTTACTCTCAAACTTACGAGAATTACGATGCTTTATTATGATTCTAAATCTCATGTTTTCACGTTAAGCAGTTTCTGGGGTAAACGGTTATAACAGACGGACATACGGATAGAAAATCACTCACATGCTCGTGGCATGTGAGTGATTTTATAAGGGTTCCTTTTTTTCCCTTTTGAAGTACGGAGTCGTAATTAAGAAAAAAAATTAATGAGAGGTGTCGTGGGGCACCCAGTTCGAACGAAGTTCCTTTCACTATATATAATCAATTTATATAATATACAGGAACATAAACATCTCAGCATAATAAAACATTCGCTATATCATTTACTATATATTAAACATTTATAAATTACAAAAAATTTCCGGCAAATTAATTTATTTTCATTATTACTTTATTATTTATTTAATAATTAAAATTAATAAATTACAACAAATTGTCAGAATATTAATTTATTTTCATTAATTAATTAAACTTTATTTATATTGTTTGATTAAATAAGAAAAATAATTTTTTAGAATAATACAATTTCAGTTAAAATTAAATTTAAATTCAATTCAATTACAAATTTAAATTTAAGTATTTTAAAATTAAATTATTTTTATTTTAGTTATTTAAAAATTGAATTAAATTAAAAACGTATATAAATTATCACTTTATTAAGAATTGTTTTCACAAGTAACGAATAGTGTCATGTTTAATTTAATTTTTAAGATGTTTTTTAAACTTACCTTATTACTGCAAAGACGAAATTATAAAAACTGCAGGCAATATCAAGTTATTAGACTTAAAATTAATATTTTTGACCAAAATATATATAGTTTACTTATTAATTGGCGTATCAATTTTTTTTTAACTTTTCACAATAATAAAAGACCGACGCAATGTATAACATTATTTGATTAGTCTTTAAAATGAAGGAATAATTATTTATCAATAAAAATATTTTGAATGTAATATTTTTGCAATAGTATTTTATTTTAAAATTTAATCGTCGTAAAGTGAACCTAAAAACCCGTAAAGGGAAAAATATGCAGAAAAAAAAACTAAAAGGCGCAGTTCAGGTCCGCGCTGTAGATTTTTTTGAGAACGTCAAGACAAAATCATAACAGGTATTGCGTATTAATATGTAATTTAATCATCAATATATTTAATACAGTATAACGGGATAGTATAACAGGGAATGTTGCTGGACACTATATGCCACAGTAATCATATTTTAATTTTTTTTTCTATGCTATCGTCTTGCATTTTCTCAATGTTGAACTTTTTAGGTTCCCTGAATTCCTTTAGACGCGAGCTTTTCTCTGATTTTCATTTCCTATAATTTCGAACGTATTTACGATTCATATGAGACGCTATTTGTAATTTTTGTTTTAATTTTTCAATAATACCGATTTATAATTAAATTCTGGCGAATACTTTTATTGTCTCTCTTTGGATCTCGGTAGTGCTCTGTGAGTTCTTCAGAATGACCAATCCAAGATAAAATACTAGCGAAACGCGTTTTACGCTACACTAATTTATAACTATTTACGACGCTAATTCGCCGCAATCACGCGAACGCGCATACTTACACTAGTCGGATGACGTCACATGCAAAACAAATACTACACAACATACACGTATAGATATGCTCTATCCGTTATCCAATTATTGTTAATGCATTATTAGTCTCATAGTTACTAGCGATAGAAATCTGACGGAATTTTGTAACACAAGGAAGTTTGATCAGCCATCACTCTTCTTAGCGAATAGATGTTTTCACGTCAAAATATTGAATTACCAGAGGACAAGAAATTTTCTTCTTTGAAATAATACTCATATCACTGAATACTTAAACTCAACAAGGGGCTTACTTGATAATAACTAGGTCGTCCTTGATTTAAATCGCTTTGATGGCACCACTGCGTCGCGTCTAGTATGAAGTACATTGCAAGACATTTAATATCTTGAAATAATGGATGTCGAGTAAAGAGCGAGATAGAAGAAAATTATACTGACTGTAATAGTCTTATTTTATACTAAGGACCTTGTAGATATCGGTTTCTTATGACGAATTTAAAAACAACCCATATATATATATATATATATATATATATATATATATATATATATATATATATATATATACATATATATATATATATATTTAAAATGCATATATTTTACGAATAATTGTGTGCATATGTAAGCTTTTTTAAGGTTACGGACCGTTATGTGTTGACTTGTGGAAGAAAAACTGCAAATATTTCTTGTACTTTAATGAAAAAATTATTGAAAGAAGTGATTGTTTTAATTGCTTTAGAATAAATATAATTCTTGCAAAATGGAGACATTGGAGATATTACCTTTGTAGCCTTGTGTTTATGCAGAGTATAAGACAGAACTTTAAATGGTTTTACCGTAAACATTTTCGTTGAGTCCTATTAATTATGATAATCATAAAAACTGATCTAATAATTTAATAAAATAAGAATAGAGAGGAATTGTGTATTGCTTGAAAATAAAACTTGAACCATCAATATCTCAGTATTTCACCCAGAAAATTGAGAAAAGGAAAAACAAAATTGCTTCTTTTATTCACTAATGATTATTTGCAAAATCCAAGGTAAAGTACATTCATTATAATATAATTTTTAAATGAAAACTGAATTTTTGAAATTACCATGGATACATAAAATAATAAAAATGCGTTGATAATGGAAGAAGTAAAACTTTTTTCTCTTTTCTATTTCATAATATTGTTGATAGTATTATCTAAAAAATTACCAAGTGCCAGAACATCCACACAAATTTATAAATAAAAAATTGTTAAAAAATAAAAACTAAACTACTTGTAAATCTCTACAAAAATCAATTCGCTTCTACTCTGATATTTAACCAATTCTGATTATTTACCAAAATTAACCAAAAATTGCGACTTGAAGCCTGTCTTCATAAGTACCAATGAACGCAACAAACGAAAAAAGAAAATGTTTTAAAGACACATTTAGATCATATTAAATATTTAAAAACATTTTAAAATATTAATTTTTAAAAGAAGACCTCTTTTGTACATAGACTAAAGGTTGATTACTTGTAAAATTACCCGAGTCATAATTACTTCTATAATCAAAATTCCAGAATGACACATCGATAATAAAATACACAGCCGTGGGATGTACGCTATATCTCGAGTCTAGTATTAACGGAAACACGTGCGACTTTATGATATCATACAAAATAGTCACGTTTACAGTTAATTTGTATCATTATGGTCACATTTGTAAGTAACGATTAATAAATTCAAGATAAAGTATAGTTAGATATATGGTTAATTAGAAGATTTACGTTACTTCCAGGATGCTATATTTCGGAGATGTTAAATTAATAAGATATCGTTTAATTTTACGATGCAAACATTTGACTATGTGTGTATGATGAGACGTTATGTACTGTAATTTAGTTCGGGTTAATTGACATTCTTTTTCGTTAGATATCTTGATTTCTTATTCGAATATGGAGCTATATTGTTTACAATTACCCATTAAAATATTACTATATAATTTTTCACATATTTTTTAACTTTTATTTTAAATTGACTACGAATTATTTTGCCTTTGACCTGTTTTTAATCGTATTTTTATATTATGTATTATATTCGGCAGTTTAGTTAATTTTTCTCTGTTAACATTTAAATCACGTGATGATATTTCAATACCAATTATTTAATTTCATGTAAAACTATACATTCTTTTAACTTGCACTGTTGATTTATACAATTTAAATGCGTATAATATAATTACAAACAATATTTAAAACAGATTCAGTGAAATATTATGTTTTAAGCCAAATTAATCTTGCATGTTAATATATTCACATTAATTTTCTTTACGTTATAAAAAAATAATTCCTTATACTACTAGTGCTTCTTGTATTAATGACTCTTTTTCAATTTACAGATTGTCTTAATTCATTTCTGACGACATAGTTCGTATAGATTAATTGCGACCTTTGCTTTGCATTATACAAGCATTTTATTGTATAAAATACGTTAACAGTTTTTGCGCTATATATTAAATATTATCATAATTTCTTTATTTACCTATTTCTAATAAGCATATTTTTTTATTAGTTCAGAAATTTGACACACATTAAAAAAGTACTTTAAGAATATGTATATTTTTTCAGAAACTTTTGTTTTAAATATTAGTATGATGTTTGTATTATATAATGAAACAGTTTTAAATATATATTACGGATATGCGTAATTTAATACTACATGACCCGGAAACATTCATGACGTCATTAAAATCAACCCGAAATGCTGAAATAAGCAATGAAAAACAACGGACCCCAAACGTAGACTCGAATGATTTACTATAAATCTTGTCTTCGTCCAGTACAGTCACTCAAAAAATTGATTTCGTCGAATAATAAAATATTTAAATTACATTCGGCAGGTTACTATAACAGTGTAGCTCAGCATGGTATGATAGGATCTACTGGGAATTTTATAGAACTAGTTTTGTCCGCGGTTTAGTATGCAGGGTGTTAGGAAAATGTAAAAACTTTTTTAAAAAAATAGACAGTTTTTAATGTGACCAGTTATATATTTACGAGTCAAATATTATTTTGAACACGATTTACCAAATTTGATATTTAAAATTTGCTTTTCGAATTGATGATGCGCGACGCAAATCAGATTGCATAATAATTAACTCACAGAGTTGACATTTAATATGTCAACAGAACATTTTCCACTAGTTTCATAAATTAAGTTAATAATAGCGCATTCAGTCCTTCATGCGCAATTTTTTTAACATCAGTGTACTAAAACTATTTTTAATTAATGATATGAAATACCAACTTGAAACATTTTATTGAAATCTGTTAATATCTTTAAACGTGAAAGAAAAACAAGGAAATAAGCACACAACATTTCACTTTCATTATGTAAGGGATAACTTTAGGTAGTTTATCTTTTAATATGGGATGTATGTTATCTATGTGAAAAATTTCATTAAAATTAGTTGAGACGTTCAAGCGCGAAAGAAAGACAAACAGATAAATAAACAAACTACGTTTCACTTTTATTATATTAAGGGGGATAATTTGGTACCAAAGTCGGTAAAGCGTTTGCCTTTAACAAAAGGGCTCTGGTTAGATTTCCGGCGAGGTGTGAATGTTCATAAATTATTGTATAAAATTGTGAACGATTTCCCACCAACGGTTTGACTAATTCGTTAGTTTAAACAGGTTACAGATGTTTGTTTTAACATGGTACAAGTGGTGTGGTTTACAATTAACCACGTTTAGTCTAACAAAAATACATTGTTGATGAGGATGATGCCTATTATAAGGGCGTAATTGTTATGATAGAATTTATACACAGGTAATCCCGGATATTGAGAGGTACCCGGAAAACAGAAGGCTGCGGGATGGTATATTTATTAATTAAAATATTTTAACAAGGGAAAGAAATTTGCAAGTTATAACTAGTAGAGAATCAATTATGATGATCATTCGGAATATTTGTCTTGAGAATTGTATAACATAAAATAGTGAAAGCTGTGTTTTTATTATTCTCTTAAGAATGGCTGGTAGCCATGTTTAATATTTTAATTTTCCTGTTAAAAATGGATTTAATAAATATTCACAATTAAATGAAACTACGTGATGTAGTATTATATCTACTTTCTTTAATTTCTTTACCACGACCTAGGTTTCGTTGTATTACATCTTCAGCTGGGATATTAACGGGGGAATATCCCACCTGAAGATGTAGTAATACAACGAAACCTAGGTCGTGGTAAAGAAATTAAAGAAAGTAGAAATAATACTACATCACGTAGTTTCATTTAATTGTGAATAATGAATTTCTACAAAATTAACGCCAAATATATTCAATATTTAATAAATATTGCTAACCAGTTTAGTTACAGTTAATTTTTCACATAATAATGGTCACGAAAAACAATTAAGTATATACTTCCGCACGATGTGCACAGCGCATGGCCGGCATACGCTTTAATTGTGCTAATGTTAACTTTGGCTGATTAGATCTTTACTTTATTTTCATTCCTGCCAAAGAACGGAAACAAAATATTTAAAACAAAAATATAATTTTTGTATTTATAATTCACGTTTGTACACGACTGAACTCCTGAAGCAAATTTGATAAAGAAAAATAATCCACACTACTGTTGTTAGATACTCTGTATGTTATGCAGTAACTGTGTGTCGAAAGCAAACTGTCAAAATGTAACAATAATTTTACGCATAGTTCAACACTAACAAGGCTAACAATACATGTATTAACGTTTTTTATAATCCATAATGCACTTACATATACGTATATACCACAAACACATTCTAACCTCCTTAAGTCACAAATAGCGGTGTTCTGGCACGAAGTATCTAAAAAAAGAGAGGATACGAAACAAGCAATAAAATCAGTGTTCATTTAGAACCATACAATGGACCCATCCTATTTCATTTACTAGTGTTGTTACTACCACAAATTTTAGGATATCGATAAATTTTGATACGTCTTCTGGGGTTAGATAATAAAATAATACTATTCTTTGAGGCCAGATAATAAAAAAAATATCTAAAACTATTTAAGTATTATATGAATACTTGCGGATTCGGAGTATTGTATGTTGAAAATTATATTAAAAACTAAATGTAATAATAACATTATTTTTAAGTTAATTATATTGATACTATGAATTATTTTTTTTCATTAAGAAAGAAAGAAAGCAGTATCGAAATTTATTGATATTTAAAAAGTATCAAGTTAGTAACGGACGTCCGATTTGACACGGTTTCAGTGTTTTTTTTTATCATAATGAAATTATTTATATTGAAATAAATTTGAAATATATTTTTCTTTAGTGAAAGAGTACGACTGTAGTGATGATCAAGGTCCGCCGGGTTGAAAACGTCGAAACATTGAAAAAGTTCAAGGAGAAACAATGATAAAAGAAGATAGCGTACTCCACCTTTGAAATCATCATTTAAGTTTCACTTTATAAAAAATTCAGATTTGTTTATTACGTGCGCAACTAACTTTGAAGAAAAATTGATATGTATACAAATTGAACATTACATTTTTTTTAAAAATTCTGGCTACACACTGGCTAAATATATATTACGACATATTGCGAATACTTGCGTAAGTTGTTGTTGTTGAGCAAATATAACAAATTACCTTCTAAGGCTGAACCAGGAGTAATTTTATTAATAGTTACATAATAATTTTTATAAAGAAGTAAATAATATAAAATAACTTTGTTATATACATAGCAATAAGAAATCCATTAAATTCAGTTTTCTGGTGTGATTATATTACAATTTATCCTATAGGAAATTTTAAATATGTTAAAGAATTTGAAACATGGCTAAAAACGGATTTATTTTTTGCATGATATTTTCGATCTATTCCGTGGTATCTCCTTTCAAGCGAACTCTCAGTCGAATTTAAAAATGATGAATAACTTAAAGAGATTGAAGCACCTGGAGACGTCGAAGCATGCGATAGTGTTATGAATTTTCTGGAAAAAATTAATTATACTTCAACATATTTCATATTGGGTGACATGCAATTATGGCTAAATTATATATTTTCATTCGTGTAAACTTTTTTTCAGAAGGTTATGTTAAATTAATTGCAAGTCACCAACAAAACGAGTAAAGGTTAAAAAATTAACGTGATCGTCATTCACAAAAAAATACAAAAAATGATCAATTAATTCACCGTTTGTATTAATACAGGTTACGCTATGACCACGACTTTCTGTCTTTACTATTGTCTACGTAAAATGTAATTAACCTTAAACTAGAAAACAGTATGTATTTTTTGCATACAATAGCACACAAATAAAATTACATTGTTTCTTTTTCCTTAAGTCTTGTTACATAGAGGTTGCCACTAATTTTTTTTTTAAATTTGAGAATCTTTTATTTTTGCCAACCTGCAGATAACATATAAATGCTATGGTCTTACCAATTGTGATTTTTCATTGTTTCAAATTGTTTCAACTGTACTGTTTCAACTCTACTGTCTGACTCTTGCTATTCTTTTATACGGTTGTTGATAGTAATAACAGGAATAAAAGAATAGCAAGGGCCAGACAGTACAGAAATTTAACATTTTAGAAGCGTTTGAAACACGCTTAGATAAATATATCTTTCCGTAACCTTTGCCTTATAACGTTCTGATTATTTTAATCTAAACACTGATTCGCAAACTAAATCATTCTAATAAGTATTCACATTCCGCAAATATTGCGGAATTATCAAAAGCAAGGAATTGGGCAGTATTTTTGGAATATACTATTTTTGATGTGAATATATACATACTATTTTGTGTGTATGGAATTACTTTGAAGTATATTGTGGAAAAAGTTCTATTGTTGTGTTTATATTCGAAACTAATTGAACAAAGCTAATATTTGGTATCTAGTAAACAGCTCTTAAGTCTTTATCCAGATTGCATGTTCCTTTTCACTCTTCAGAAATCTAAAGAGAATACTAACCTATTTAACATTACACATTATCAAAAATTAAAATGTTCTGGGAAGTTAGTAGTCATACATAAAATTTTTTAATAATAAGTATATAAATTATTATGGAAAAAAATATATAATTTGACGAAGTTTCTAGATGAGAAACTCGCAAAATAGTCTTTTTCGTAAGTATATTCATTTAAAAAAAATTAATTCAAGGAATGCAAAATATTACATCAATTTTATAGCATTTAATTAAGTATCAATAGTATGTAGGGCTGTCAAAATACGCGTGTATCTAATTATAGGTTTAACTTATGTAATTTGACTGTGAGTTAAAAAAAATATTTAATAAAATAGAATTTGAAATAAACATTATACGAAAGCAAAGTGTTACTTACACATGGAAAAATATCCCAGGTGTTTTTTTTAGCATCCGAATTCATACAAAGATAAGCACAAAACGTCCTTATTGCATATTTATATGTATTTAATATAAAGCAAGCGAAAACGTTTCTTAAGTGATATGTAATCACTTTCTTTCAAAGCAACCAGAAACGAAGAAAAGGGTAATAAAATGGCGACTGATAATAATAGAACGCAATGTGTTGAGTGATGATTATGGTAAAAAACAGTTTCTTTACAATTTTATGTTGTCTCATTATAACAGGTTGTGTCCTATAGAGTTTAGAAGAAAAGTAATTTTATATCAATGAAGCAATTTTGGTTTATCCTTTTCCTTTCTTTTTCTCTACCGTGCTTCATATCCTCTGTTTTTTAGATAAATTGGGTACTGACATTGTGGCTATTTTTTTAACTGGCTATTGTATATTTAAATTTATACTTCTACTTGTTATGATATTTTAATAACTTTTCTCAATGTGTAGTATTAAAATCTTCTTGCGCGATTTTAGTAAAATTTATTAAAATCATGCTTATGATGAGTTTTTGATTAACTCAATGCGTTTATTTCATCCTTAAGTACGTTTTTAACCTTATTTTGGTCGAATTTAAGAAAAGAAACTTCAGATTTTCCTATTTTATGTAGAAATAATATATGATACGCCATAAACAGTCAGTACTAATTTTATTATCAAGAAATGTTCTGCATAAATGTGTAAGTAACTTGAGACATTAAATTCAATTAATGCAGATATTGAACTTGTAAAATACTTAAAATTACCGATGTTTGGAGAAAGCACCCTTAAATACTGCTAATAAATATAAATCAACTTGAAATATTTGATTTGTCTTCCCTTACACGAAAATGTTTTAATGCGACCAAAAA
Organism: Druceiella hillmani; assembly: GCA_039881145.1. Classification (NCBI taxonomy): domain Eukaryota; kingdom Metazoa; phylum Arthropoda; class Insecta; order Lepidoptera; family Hepialidae; genus Druceiella; species Druceiella hillmani. The sequence continues at coordinate 12,455,261 of JAYKKI010000066.1, read as the reverse complement.
ATCAAATAATATCTCCCTAAGTGATAAAATATAAAGGAACACGTAACATGGCTCATTTCAAATCTTCTTTTCCATTGTCACAGTGAAACGAAATACTTAATGTGAAACGACACAATCCGTAAAATTACATACTCGTTACGCACTGCTACTCGTAACTCTACATTACAATTTGTAATTTTAATATTCCAATGGGTGTTTAATTTTTATTTACCAACTTCGCATTTATATGTTATTTAGGGTCATGATATAGCGTCAAAGACGTGTTTAAATTTTAGGAAACTTGTAAAATTTTATAAGAAATCGCAAACTCATTCTACTAAAGTTTCTATACCAGTTATAAAAAGTCTATCTATATGACCTTCAACTATTTAATTAAATTATTACTGAAGATATTTTGTTAGAGCGTAGAATCTGAGTTGTTTATTGAATTCAAGTAAAATATTTTTTGTCATTTAGTACAAAATTAGTTTCATGTTTCATTTAGTACAAATTTTCACAATAAATAATTTCAATGTAACATTGATTATTTGTTCTAAGAAAATATATGAATTTTTGAAGAGACGACTATGCATTCATCAACATATCATGGCAATTTGTTAGCCAGTGCCGTAGCTAGGAAATTCTTTGTTGTTTTTTTATTGATACGATGTATATGAATTTTTCCAAAAAAATATTAAATTCACATATCTTCAATGGTTTCATATCTTCAATTCACATATGGTATAAACAACTTGCACTTAAATAAAAACAAAATGTTGTTTCTAATTGATTCTTATATTTTTTCTCAAACACAACCAATTTCGTTTCGTAGTTTTGATACGACGCGTACATTAATAAACAGGCAAACAAAAAATTCCAAACAAAATAGTTTTGTATTCTGCTACTGTTGTTTACCCTTAAATATTTTTTCGTAAACACCATTACTATATAATGTGGAAAATTTTACAGTTTTGTTATACGAGTATGTATAGATAACAAAGAATATTACACTCAAATTTGTGCAGTCTAATACAAAGCTTAGAAAAGTGATCAAATCATAAATATTGATAACAGATTTAAATTTAAATCTCATTGAGGAAGCAAACTATGGTTATATCGAATATACAAAACTCAAAAATATTACATGCAAAATACGGTCAATAACTATGTCTTACTCTCATGCGTATTCAGGAAATTAGGGGACCATTTCATAACCATACCAAGCGAAATGTCGTCTTATGAGCATCGCAACAAGGCTGCCTACAAGTTTGTGGTTACATTTTCTGTTATTAACTCTTTAAAGTTGTACATTTTTTTTCTTTTTTCATCAAAATTTCCAGGATTTTCATCAAAACTTTCTTATCACTTTGATAAAGTTCAAGGATATGGTAGAGAGAAGTTAAAAGTTTCTATTATATACCTGTAGGCTTCAAGTGAATAAATATTCAAAGTCAAGGCAAAAGTTTCTAATTCTGTAGGATACTGAACCGTTGAAATGGTAACTTTCAACTTTGTAGCCATTAATTGATTTTTTAGTTGGGGTAGGTAGGTTGAATAATTTACCCGCATTCAGGTAACTTACTTAAGCACTCGCGCTGCTGCATACTTCACCTCTGGTCATGACCATTCTTTTAATATGAGTCCGTGAAGAAAACTTATATGATTTAAAATACATTTAGTCATCTATTGATGTACATTATATATTTGAATAATTATTACGTCTATTAGCTAGCCATTTGTTTGTTTTTGTTATACTAATACAAAATGAATAAACTTCAGAGAATATAAAATTCTCATATCTTCTGATTGGGTTAACTGATTTCGAAGAAAAAGACTATGCGTTACTTTAAGTCAATCCTCATATTTTTTAAAAATTGAGTACATACACTCACGCGCTACGCACAAGTAGTAGAAAAAGTATAATGAGGATACTTGATGTCATAGTTTTTTAAGTACATATCCACCTATGCACATATGTGTAGTTTTTGAGTATATGGAATATATATGTTAATTATATTAGGTATTATTAGGTTGGAAACTTATAAACCCACCATCTCTGTACACAAACTTTCAACTTTTTACATGAAGTCAATAAAATGAATCGGTGCATTTTAGGTAATATATATAGGTATCGTAATATATAGGTACCGTCGGTTTCTTATTAGTTATATCTTTATTTTAAATTTTATGTTACCAAAAAAAAGCAGTATGTAAAGCAATTGCGCCTAATAAAAGGGCCTTGGGTTTAAAACCCGGAAAGTTGTTTGAATGTTCATAAATTATTGTACCAATTTTGAATGATTTGGGACTTCAGTTAATCAGATGGCATCTGTGACGAGTTTCACAATTTATTACGTTCGTTTAACAAACTGCAAAGCACCTCGAATGATATATTTATTTATTATTAATATTTTAACGAGAGAAAGAAATATGTGAAAAATTAAATTATAATAGTAACGAATAAAAGTTACATACTTACATACGATATACACCGTGCATGGCCTGCATACGTTTCAATTATGCTAACATTAACTTCGACGGATTAGTTGTTTCTTTCATTTTCATCTTTGCCAGAAATAGAAATAAACTATTAAAAACGCAAAAGATAAATCATTTCTATTTTTAATTCACATTTATAAATGACTGACTGTACCTGAGGCAAATTTAATAAACATGAAATGGCGCTGACTTGTATTATTGGCTGTTCTATAGGTTACGTAGTAACTGCGGGTCAAAAGTAATCTGTCAAAATTGTTATTTCGGTTTATTTATCGACTTATGATTGATTTATTACTAATTAAATAGCATCGCGTAATTTAAACGATTGACAATTTTCTTATATGGAGAATTCGTTAAATATTTACGACGATTTGTAATAATGTTTCATAAATTTTTCTGAATTTATTCTATTAATATTTTCATATACGAGTAGGATGTTTTTTATTATTTAACTCAACGTATTTATACTGCCATTAAGGACGTTAAAAACCTTGTTTGAAGCGAATTTAGGGAAAAAGGTTCAGATTTTTCCAATTTAAGAAAAATAATGTCATAATATATGTTTTTAAATACAATTAATATAGATATTAAATATATAAAATATGTGTAATTACCTATGTTTGAAGAAAACAATTTTAAGGTAATTTTTCCGTTGAAGGCTAAAAAAATTGATTTTTTAAATAAAGTAAAAATATTTTTTGTTTATTCTCGTAAAACCATGACAGATATATTTCCGTTCTTTTCTATAAAATGGATAAAATAATAAATGAGGGCGAATAGAGCATTTCGTTGTCCAATGATTTTATGCGCAGAGAAATTTAATCTGATCAGTACACATTTGCCATAGTACGCTTAATATTATTTTACAAATAATATTGGCCATGAGTCAATTGATTATCGATATAAAACATCCAGGATAGCAGTTGTGATACGACAATTTTAACTTAGAAGTAAAGTACTTCTTTAATCATTTCTTAGGTTATATTTGCTGTTAACACGATCAGCAAACTTGAAATTTCAAGTGCAATTTCGTTATAAGCTGTAAACAAATTTGTGATATAAATAAACTTACGTAGACAATTAAAATTTCAAAGATGGTCGTGATCCCACAAATATTTGCGCTTACTAAAATGCACGTCAGTTATATATTTACGGCTTGATTGCTGTTAAAAAGATATTCTTAAAAATATGAAAATACACAGCGTTTCCCCACCTAATTTCCGAAACAACTTAGCCAAAAAGCATACAAAAATTCATGTTGGTAAAAATTGAGGTAAATATTACTAGAAAACTATAGCTGTTATCTTAGGTCTTATAATTTTTAAAACATGCACCATGTTTTACTCTTGTAAAAGATATAGTAGACAATATATACAGGTAGTTATAAATTGATATTTGTTAATAGTCTATTAATTATAGTTAATAGTCTATTATTATTATCTAATAAAATTACTACTGACTAAAAAATATTTGTATCAAGGTTTTGTACCTTAAAATGAAAAAAAAAAGAATATTTATAAGACCACTCACGTGTCCGTCCTTCTGGTAATATGTCAGAGTCGATTTTATCAAAAATGGTTTTACCCTGAAAATTTAAATTGGTCACAGTGTTAAAGATACATGTAGGGTGTTGAGGTTTGGAGAAAATTAGGTGCTCAAAATAATTTGTTTTAAATTTTCTTATATCATTTGGGTTGTGACATGAAAAAAAACAATTTGCTATGTTAGAAGAGCAAATAAAGTATTAATTTTTAACGGACTTCAAAAAAGGAGGAGGTTATAAGTTCGAATTGATTTCTTTAAGATTTATGAGCTGATTTGCGTGATTTTTTTTTTGAAAAAGTACACTAGCTAAATGGTCCCATATAAATATTGTGTTGGTCTCATGATGAGGTATGATGATGAACAATCTAATTCCTTAACGATACAACCATTCGTTAAGGAATTAGATTGTTCAATCAAGTGTGATTCAAGTTGTTTATTACTGGTAGTTGTTATTTTGAATAATATTGCAAAATAACTATTCCATCCACCAGGTATAATTTAGAAGTAATAAACAAAACATCAGACGTTTTGTTTATTACTTCGAAATTATTTTTTAAAAAAGGAAATAGTTGAAAGTTAAGTAAAAAGTGATGATTAGTATTATTTATCACAAAAAAATCCAAAACAATTTTAAAAAAAAAAACCGACTTCAAAAAAGTAGTTACTAAAATGTAAAAATAATTAAATGAAAATAAGTGCATACTTATTTAAAATAAATAATTTAGTTTCTTATTTTTGAAGTCAGTGCCAGTACCGCCAATCAACTTACACAAATGCAACATTTTATGTTATGAATATGCCCTTTATTAAACTATTTCGTACTGTGAGAACATGGGAAGTTAAAGTTTTAAATTTAAATAATAAATTAAATAAAATTATAAATTTGTTTAAGTTGATCGACAGTGTTTGTACCGACTTCATAAATAAGAAACTCACTTATCAGATGTTAGGAGCAGTACAAAAGAACGTAAACATGCTCGCACGCATGCACGCATGTACGCATGCACGCACGCAAGCACACCCGCACACACGCCCGCACGCATGCACTAAGCACACAATATAAACAATATGTTTATTCCTTTATTTCCTAAACCACTAAATCTTATGAGTCCATATTAGTAAGGACTTATGATAAATAAAATAATTTCACTTTAAACGAGAAACAGATCTCTCAATGCGTGAGCCACACCCGTACTTGATCGAATATTGCCTTTATTATTTCTTTAAAATTACTATTAATAAGTGGAAGCCAGCGGAATAACCGGATACGGTACATGGTTGTCTCGGTACTTCCAGAAATTTTTTTTACATGTACCTTAGTTGATTGACTTTTTTCATTACCTCTTGCTTGATTATCAATTTGGCATTTGCAATTTAATCTCAAAACATGATACTATAGTAAATAAAGTGAAATAAAGGTCACTTGGAATGAAGGTGAGAAAGTTATAAAAACTATATAGGTTTTGTTTTGACGTTCTAAATTTGGGTTAAAAAGTCTCAAAAATATCGTATCCGTTAGGGAAGATATGAAACAAGATATCAAGACATCACTGATATACATCACAGATAAATTAAATATATAAGATGCACGGGGACTTTATTGTGTACTAAAACCGCCGAAATTACTAGTCATGCATTTAAATTATTTAATATCAATAACATCAATTTAGTTTTTAAATCAATATATTTTCATACTTTATTTGTAAATGTTAGTCTAATAATTGAAATCATTACTACCAATAAGTTAATTACTATACACACTCTTACAAGTTTCACAATAATCAAGGGAAATGTATAACCGATAAGTAAAGCATGAATGAAATGACACACAATAAAGTGTGCAAATTAAGAGGTCGTAGTGTTTTCAACACGAGACATTTAATATTGAATTCAGTACGATGATTAGACTAATTAAGAAGAATATTCGAAACGAGTGGGTACATTTTGTGTTATTTCATGTTATTGTTAGCACATAAATATTATAATTTTTTTCAAATGGCCCAAACAAGGCGTTATCAACTGTGCAGATGTTTCTCACTATTATATGCAACTTTTACATTTTATCAGTGACTATCTAATTCTCAATGTTAAAGATAAATATTTATCAAACGTTAGCATACCCAAATAAGAAATTTTCATTTTATTTAAACTCGATACGGAAAATCGTATTATTCACATTAACGCGTAAGGAAAATGAGCGACTTTTGCAGGCAGCGAGTTGGAGGTCGACAACTGCTAATTTTTATGTGAATTTGCTGTGTGCAATATTATTTTCTATCCTTTTCTCCGTAACGTTGAGATCAGTGAGAGTAGGGTAGAGTTGCTCAGATTTTTACCAGAGCGATTGTTGTTGATCGTTTCCTAACATTTAGTTACATAGCAGTTATTTACGATTAGAAGTACGTCTATATCAATTTATGTAATACACGGTGTTTGGGACTAGATGTCGGACAAAGGAAGATACTATTAGTTGGCTACAAAAGGAATAAATTGTCGTTGAAATAAAACGTAAAACATGTCCTTTTTCTAATCGAATGCAAAAAAGATATTATACATAACTCTTTTTAACACACCCAACACTTTTCCGGAGTGCGGTGTTTACCCGCAGTGGCGATGTCTTTGTAGCTGTTCGCAGGTTATTCCCCCCGAGCGGCGCTGAATAATGTACGCAGGTATCGTGTGCACGAAAAACATGACAATTAATTACGAATATTATTTTTAATTTTCTGAAAAGAGCCATTTTTTAAATTTTATTTTAACGACAATCAATCAATTTAATTTAACGACAATCTTACCGTGTATATCTTAACTTATTTTTCATACGTACTAAATGTGGCACCACCCACAACCTGTTAAGTTTCTTAAAAAACCAAGACCACTTATTTCTTTCTTAAATTACTTTCATAAATAAAACGTGGTCGAATTTGCAGAGTTATATATCATTGTTTGCTATTTTCCACATATATTGGTTTGAATATATTGCTGGTAATGCCATGTGTACTTTTCAGAAACGTATTTTCTACAGTTTTAGTCAATAAATGTGACTATTAAATATACCAAGCTTTTCTTTACGTGGAAAATACGATGTACATCGAGTTTTTCCTAACCTGGATAAAAGTCATTAAATTATTTATTATTGTTTAAGTTTGCGGAAAATTCTAGGTACTAAATTATATTATGTGAATGTATGTAACAGAACATACTTTAGTTCAACTTGATTCCGCGGTACAAAAGTTCAATAAGTGGAAAAAAGAATAAATTAGTTTTCATATTAATATTAAATCTATGGCGTAATTAAAAATGTCCAATATTTTTATAAGTACTGATTACAATAACCTCTTTTTTACAAAGTTTACCAAATAATATTTTTATCAAAAATATTATAAGAACTCATTCAAATAAACACACGTTACCAAAATGAATCAAAGGACTACTGCTGATAATTAGGCGAGTAATAATTTATAAACATTTACGCGTAAAATTATTACAATTAAATATTTTGAATAAACATTAATATCGACATCAAAATGAGAGATAAGTATCAGCTCATTGCCTTATGATATTTTTATTAGAATAAACAAAAGGGGGCAAATACCTTCGTATTTAAATTAAAATTTTAAATATAAATTATGATGAAATGGAAACATTATTTTTAAGTACTTTTAATCCATTATAAAATTCAAAACATTTTACTGTTGAAAACGAAACGATAACGTTTGGTTCTGTAATGGCTTAAATTGTTTTAATAACATTTTTCTCTAATTCTCAGAGGTTGTTAAAAAGTAAAAAAAATACAAATGTATATTTTCTGAAATTCCTGAAAATTCTCTGATATTTTCACAATATATTTGCTTACGGATTCTTGAACACATAAAAGTTTTATTTTTCTCCTCTTCTGTTATTCCCAACATACCTTATTTACCTCTCGAAACTTTAATCACTTCATACGTAAATTCTAAAAGATTTTTGCTTCTCAGAATTTTCTCGTCCGGATAAAAGTTTTGCGCTTTTTGTAAATTTAGGCAATAAGTCAAATATTGCATAACTTTTTATTAATTGCATATTGTGTTTTTTTTATTTACAATGAAGTTTAAATTAAAAGTGACTACGATAAGGCTGTTTTTAATTACAATTGATCTTTATTTTTTATTAATAAATGATAAATGTTTACGATATAAATGTGTAAAAACTAGTATCTTAATAATTCGACGAATGAGATCGAACAAACTTTGTTCAATATTATTTCTATATAACAAACATACAATTCTAAATGAAATATGAATAATAGCTGACGGATTGCATACACGGGCGGATTTGATACATTTGAAATAAATATAGTGAAATAAATAACATCAAAGCGAGGATTACGAATTTTTTTAAAGGAAATGGTGTTGAAAAGTAATGCTTCCAAATAATTACCCTATTTATTTAATATTTAATTACAGAATATTTAACATGTGTGCGCTGAAACGAAATGCAATATGGTAATAATAACTAAATAAAAACAATAATAATTTTGCGATTTCCTTTTATTTTTATAATAATCGGCAAATCTTTTAATTTACCTGAGTAATTGCTACCTATTGAGTATTATATTTTTGAGATAATAACTATGCTGTCAAATCAATAAATGTATACAATGAAAATTTAATCACCTTCATTAAAAAGGTATCTGAGTTACATAGCACTGTAATAAAAAAGATAGGAACTGATATCGTCAGAGATATTTAACGGCAGTGACGCCAGATATTGAGTTTTAAAATATTAAATAATACGAGTATAACCGTCGAAATCGTGTTTCCATCACACCTACTTTTAGATGGTATGTACTAAGTTTAAATTTCTGTGCAAAATGTAATACTTTTATGTATGTATGACTTTTTATTATCCTTCTCTCAATTGTAAAATAGTACAATAACCCAAAATTTGTGTTTTTTAACAAGGGAATTTTTTTAAAAAATTATTTTGACAATGTGTTCAAAGTTATCTCACTGATCTGCAACTGCGTTGCTGCGTAAAATGTTAGCTTACGGATTAAGACTCGATATGGAAATAAATAAAATCTTATAACATGTTGAATAAAAATCACCTTTCAATCATTATGGAAGACTACTTTGTTATTCTTCATTACTATTTTCATAACATTTTTCTTCTAAGTTAATTAAGTTCACAATATAAGAAATTTAGAACGTAAATTTACTTGGTAAACTTCAAATTGCATTTGATCAAATAAAAATTCTTTACTCGGCATCGTTTTAAGAACTTTAATTTTCCTGTATTTGCGTAGTCACTATTTTCGGCAAACCTCAATTTTATCAAAAATCTCCATGTCATCTGTATCGTATTCGTAATATGAATCAGAGGGTCTTTATTACTTCCTAAGGTTTAAATTAAATGAATCATTTTCCATTCGCACCTTTTATGAAGCAAATATTAAAATACCAAATTGTGAAAGAAATGGACTAAAGAATTTTCTTACCCTTTAGAAATAACATGTAGGGCATATAATGTGTAAGGCGCGACAAGCCAAAAAGCAACAAAATATCTACACACACGGTTTATGAAAAAAAAACCATTTGAAAAAGTGACAAAATATTAATTTTCCAATTTTGGTTACTCACCCGATACGTGGGTGATTGTATATTTGAAAATTATAAATTTCTTATGGGCAACATAATATGACAGAGGATACCGATCTTATTGTATTATTGGCAGAGTAATCGTGCTCATCGTATGAATCGTGATTAATGCGCCACACGATATGTTGCCATTCATATCTAACAGCTGCTGTCCACGTGTACTCTTATACCTGGCTGCTTTAACCGGATTTATTTATCTAATCGTTGCCCTCTCACGTGTTCTTGTACCTTCCATTTTGCCCAGTACCACCAGGCGTCCGATACTATCCTCGTTATGCCGCGACACGCGTTCAAAGAATTTCATGATGCAAGTTTTTACAATAATGGACAAACGTTGCCTCAACATCTATCTCTCTTTTCTCGATTTCTCGTAATGCATAGGTCTCTGCAGAGTAGAAAAAAAAATTGTGAATACTAATGTAAATAGTAATTACATTTATTTATGAGACTGAACTGATATCAATGGTTTTTAATTAAATAATTCAGAATGAAATAATGGCGGCTTAATACGTAAGTACATGTACATTAAGGAATAGGCTAGGACGATTATAATAGGGTACGGTTATATAGGGTAAAACAACGTAAACACCTCGCGAACTATTAGCGGTAGGGACATGGAAAGGGCGGGGAGTAGCTTACGCGTTCGGATGTTTCCCAGTGTTGCGGTGCTGTCAGCGTGCTGCGGTTGTGAATAGGGAGCACCATTGTGTTTAAAAAGTAAGTATTATTCATAGAATTGTTTCCCTAGGTACTCGACTAATATTAAAAATAAAGTATTGATTGTCTTCTTGCTTTTAAATTGGACCTTAGAGTTTAGGTAACAGTGATTAATTTCAGTGCAAGGTTGTTGGTTATGACGTAATCAATTCGCTGTGTGGTTTCAATCAAAAAGAAACGGCGAGAGAGAGGTCGATCATATAATTATGTTACGATTGTTAAACTAGTTTTGACGGGTCTCTTGGTTATAATTAGTGGTCAAATATTGATTATGAATACAGAAGATAATGACAGAAACTCTTGAATATTGAGAAGTATGTTCATCGGCTTTGGGCTCGTTTGACTTTCGTTGACGTAAGGAAAAAATCAACAAATTAATTACGTTGGCAAGTATTTAATTTATATTCAAAGACATCAAAGGTATGCACATACAAAAACTGGTATTTGTAATGTTTTGAATAACATATGTTTAGAATATTAGTAGATAAATGGTAAGTGAGTACAGGAGTACATGAAAGCGTGAATCCACTAAAGTATTAGTAGGTAGGTAGGTGTGTGGGTAAGTAATTATGTAAAGCTTTATGTAAAGGTACACTGTGGAGGCAAGAAAAGTTAAGGGTACTATGGTGGAGGCAAAAAAAGTTAAAGCAGGGAGGGAGGGAGAGAGAGAGAGATGCGTTAAAATTACAAAATGAAGAAGACAAAAATAATAAACTGGGAAACTACACTTACATTTTAAAAAATCTCTTCCTAAGTGGCTTGTTTTTAATAAAAAAAATGATACTCGACAGGAAAATTTCATATTCAATAATATTCCAATCACTACGGTAACTAGAAATTAACAAATTGTCATATTCCATTTTAAATATCGGCAGCTCTTTCATCATTGCAATTACCCATCCAACGCTTGCTCATAAGACAATAAACAAAATAATAGAACCACGCGAAAGACTCGTCACCGGTTTTGGTCTATGAACTTTGCATTCTATTTTAGCGGTACTCGCGAAAATATGAAATATTAATTTCATGCGAAAATATTAATTTCCCTAAATTTATGTTATTGACCCTTGGTAAGACGATGTTTGGTATCATATTTTAATTGGTATTTTTTTTAAATAAATTAAACTTCGAAACATACGTATTCAATCAAAAGGTGAATTTTGTGTAATAAATGATAATTGTATGTGTCGTAACAGCTTATACTTTTGAATGTAATGAAATTAATGACGACAATGATAAATTGACGGGAGAATATATCAATATTCTGCGGTTGGGTGTTGCGGTCTATTTGGAACCTAAGAATATTCTTAATTGATTGAACAGATATTTTTTAATTGATCTATATTTCTGTATAATTACATGTAATATTTTTCAAGATTATGATATTGCCCTTGATTTAAGAAAAAATTAATTACGAATACAATAACTTTTTATTTTATTTACGAATACAATAACTTTTTAATTTTAATTTTATGAACGATCTCGTATAAATTGTATTCAGGAAACATTTGGAATTGTTTTTATTTAATTTTAATAGACAATTTAAATGTGTTAAATTAAAAAAAGGAGACAGGATGGGTTTGTAGATCCCTGGCTTGGAAGAAAAGTGTGAAAATTATTAAGTAATAAGGGAATTTTGATTAATTATTAAATGGAGTGAGTATCAAATTTTTTAGGTTCTTACATAAAGATTTCAATTATTTTTTTAAATATTTCGTAAGATATTTTTAATTGAAATATAAATTTACTACTATCCTGGGATACCTTCGTACTATTTTTAATTTAATCATTTTCTTTCAATGCTCTTCTTGTTCCACGCGATATTATTATGTTACTATTTGTGCTTTTGTTAAATAATTCATTATTAATTCATATTGTGATGCAGTTATATGTTCAGCTATGTAAGCTCAGTATTATCTTATTTTCAGAAAAAAACTTCGAATGGTAAGTAGAAAGTTTCTTGCGCTTTCTCTTGAAGCTTTATGTGAACAGAATGCAATACTACTTTGTTTATGTTTAATTAAAAAATTCCATCACTAAAAATTAAATTCATGCACTTTAAATTATGTAATATATTTCATTATACAAAATTATTGTTCTTTCTTTACGCTTAACACATTAAAAATACGTACATTTTAGTGTCAAAACGACACAGTTTCATTCTCTATTCCTAGCGAAGAAAAATATTATGTCCCTTACAATAATAAAGTTCTTTTAGTATCTTAACTTTTTCGTCAAATATTTCAAAGTTAAAAATATAACCGTTTTTTGCATATTCGTTGCAAAGTAACCAATATCGGGGCCATTGATTATTTCATTAGGATTATTATTCTTCTGTTCATCACCAAAAAATTCTAAGCCAAATTCTCTACACTTACATTTATGCACGGTATGCTAATACAATACAGTCAGTACTTGTTGAGAGCCATGTTATGTTGATCATTATTAATTCACTAAAAGTAAAACCAGAAACAATAACTTAATTTCTGGTTTCTTTAAATTTCTTTCCAATTGCTCGAATTCAAGCCCGATTGAAATCAGCACTCAAACTTGAGGACGAATGTGCCCATCAAGATCAAACATGCACATTGTATTTTCACATTTGTTTAATTAAATTTTTATATCAAATATTGCTGATAATATTTATATATAGCTGACTTAAAATAATTTATGCTATGCATATTTATATACATAGTTGCATAATCAGTTATCATAGTCAGCCAAATAGTGCTTGTTGAGTCTAAACGTAATTGGTATGCTTGTATAAATAAATTAGTAATCAAAACAGTTTTCATGTTTTAAAAATATTAAAAGTAATTTCTTAAAAGATTTTGAATAACATTTTTCAGAATTTAATACTTGCACCTACAGTCATTAGATAAGATATCTTCGTAATATTAACGAAGAAACTCACCTTCAAGTATAATATTAGTAAAGGTAATACAAAATTTCAATTGCGAATAAGATATATATACTGAAAAGAATATTTCAAAGTTGGATGTACTATTTATGTTTGAAATATTGTCTGTGTATGGTTGAAACCCATCTTTAAGCAACGACATTATACGACAGCATGAAAAATGACTTCATTTGTATAGCTATATTGGAAATTAAATAACTTTTAAACATGTTCATGATTAAATTCAATGTTACGTACCCACACAAGCCTTTATCTTGATGAATATTATCCAAATAACGTGTTACGTCCTTTAAATCTAAACTAGGTTAATCATCGCCCAAAATTCCTTTTAATTAATTGACTGAAAAAATTTATCATGCACGGCGCTTTTGTTGGGGAAAAGTTGGCAGTAGTCGCTGAACCGATAATGAGTACGACGGTGTTTAGTAATAGGTAATTAGCGCTTAGGTAAGCGTGAGATAATTTGACAAACGATGAAGTTGCTATTAGAAGGAACGACAAAGGCGCGCGTGTCGAATGAATGAAACAGGAAAGATTGTGTTATAAATTTGTAAATGTAAAATACTTATTATGAAACTGTTTTTTTTGCTTAGAATGAGGTAGGAAATAAGATAAAGCAAATTATTAATATTATTTTAGGTTTTATCAACAAAAAAAAAAGTTTCTAAACATAATAGTAAAATATTTGATTTTATTTAATATAGCAGTTGCTCAAATGTTAAAACAAATTCAATTTTTAATATCAAATAATGCTGATATTTATAAAAAAAAACAACAAAGATAACGAAATAATTTCAATATGAAATTTTTCATTATATTCAATATGATTTCTGTAAAAATGTCAATGAAATATTAAAGTATACTCCTATGTGGTGTGTTGGTTTGATCATAATCCTTCGACGACGTGGCCCACAGTGGTGACTCTTTTACATATCCCGGCCTCTCGTCGAGCGGGACTAAACTAATGTTCCAATTGGATCCAACAATTTACTCTCATAACAATAAATCCCGCGTAGGTATTATTTATATACATTAAAATATGTAAATAAATATTTAATTTTTTTTTAAATTTTTATTTATCACCTATGGAGAAGAAACAGATACAAGTCATAGTGAAATACAAAATAAGAGTTTTTTGACAATAAGGTTAACTTATATCCTAACATTCCCACATGAAAGTAATATTCTACATACATATATCCTCAATCTTTTCTAGATATTTCCATGATACATTAAATATTCATAAATTTTATAAAATATCAAATTAAATTTTAATAAAGTAATATTGTTAACAATCAAGCAATAACTATTAAAATTATTGAAATCAGCCTTTCATTTAAAGTTCACTATAACAGTTATCAATAACAGAATTAATAGTAATCACTATCCCACTCATAATAATATCGATTAAATAAAAAGAAAAAAAAACAGAATATCACGTCGATTTGAATAAATGAAAATGTAGTGTCAATGCTTTCAAAGGACTAATGGTTGTATAGTATCCGTTTAACTGACTGTTTGCATTGAAGTACTGAACTGGCAAATATATCTAGAGAATGAAATTTTCCGTCGCAATCATCATAAAGCCTGCATAGTGGTACACGAGCACCAGCATTAGTGCGAGCGGTAGGTAGATGGAACAGTGCGATGCTACGGGTCGCTCTCCCTGGCACACGAAACTGCAACTGATTCACTATATGGGCGCAATCATAACGACTATGGCAAATATTATAAAGTACAATTGCTCCGAGTTCGATACGCCTTTCGTGGAGAGTACGATATTTTAATGTATACAATGCATTATAATAGTCTATTTTGGGTGTATTGAAGCGATATTGCAATGTACGTATAAATCGTTTTTGCACTCTTTTGATCATATCAGAATATGTAAGATAGTAAGGATTCCAGACGGCAACAGCATATTCAAGTTGAGATCGCACAAGACTTGTGTAGAGGATGCGATACGTTCTCATTTGCTTAAAGGGTTTGGTAGTTCGTAAGACAAAGCCTAGCAAAGCATAAGCTCGCGATGTGATCTGCTTTACGTGAACATCAAAATGTAGCTTTAGATCAAACATTACACCAAGGTCACGTATGCATTTAACAGATTCCAAAGAATGACCACCTATGTCATAAGTATGAAAATAGATTGTCTTATTTTTAAAAAAGGTGATCGATTTACACTTACTGTGACTTGATTGTATCTTGTTTATTCTGCAATACGCATCTAGTATTTTAAGATCCTCTTGTAACTTCGTATGATCAGAAGAATCTCTTATTTTGGAGAAAATCTTTAGGTCTTCAGCATATAACAGGGACTTGCTGTATTTAAAACAATTGCTGATGTCATTTATAAAGATGATAAATAAAAAGGGATCCAATATGGAACTTTGAGGTACCCCTGAAGTCACGGGAACATGAGGTGATGTAAAACCGTTAATTTTTAATGCTTGTTGCCTGTTGCTGAGATAGAAGACGAACCAACGAAGTAAATTGCCCTTTATACCGTTAAAAGAGAGTTTTTTCAGCAAGATGAGATGATCAACCTTGTCGAAAGCTTTTTTAAAATCTGTGTAGTTGGAATCAACCTGTGTCCTGCAATCCATAGATTTAAAGAGATATTGCGTGTACAATAACAGGTTGGTTAGGTTGATTGGTTCCGTACGAATCCATGCTGCTCCTCAATAATATGCCGATGCAATGTCGGATAAATCCTATTGTGAACCACTTTTTACACTGCTGACAAAATGGATATAGGCCGATAATTTTCGACAGAATGTTTACTCCCAGATTTATATACTGGTATTATATGTGCATCTTTCCAGCACCCGGGAAACGTACTCTGCGCGATACACATGTTAAATATTATAGTGAGTGGAGCAGAAATCGTATCGTGTGTATTTTTAAGAAATATAGGTTCAATGTTGTGTCTGTTTCAAGATTAATATTGATACATTTAATTTAAAGTTAATTTTTATGATAACATTAAGCAGATTAGATTTATTCAATATATAAAGGGTTGCGTGCATAATTTGCATTTAAAATTTTTAATTTTTATTTTTAATATTGGATTGCACACAAGAACAAACTCTCACCCTAAACGTATATGGTATATACATTTAGTTTCGTCGTGGGTAATTAGACGAGTGTATATGACATATTTTCATAGTAGTATACACAAATGTTTTGACGTTAACGGCTTTGAATTTCAAACCGACGTATTTTTTTGGGTTTGTAATTATATTAATAGGTTCTTACTTTCATTTAGTGGAGGGGTTTCAAAAAAATTATTTAATTGTTTTTCAATTACAATGACTACAACAGTCGTGAGTTTTTTCAAAATGTTTAATTTTCTTTCTTACGCAATAAAGAGGTCCATCCCAAGATTCTTTGAATTGAAATCATTGTTTAAAACTATGACCAAGTTTTTAGTAATCCTTGTTTAATTATCTAAGCCATCAGAAATACAGTCATTTTGTATATTGAAAGTGCATCAATACATTCTTAGCTTAATTTGTGCAAAACAAAAATATTGGCATCGTATGAATTACTATCGTAGGCATCAATTTCCTTTCAATTCAAAAAAGGGTTCCTTAAAATGAAATTTTTAAGGAAGAATTTTACACCCATAAAAATATTTTCTACATATAAATCAACTTTTTGTTATTGTGCTAATCTATATAATGATCTGATAACCTTTTTCATTAAAATGTGTTTACTCCTAAAAATTTTAAATCATGGCTAATAGACACATTTAAAATTTATTGTACTTCAAAATATTTAATATATATTTAAAAAAAATTAATCAATAAAAGAAAAAGAAAAAAAGCAGCATGCTCAGCAGCAATAAAAGAAAATGAAAAAAAATTAAAATGTTTCGTTTGATATTGCTCATTCAAATGCCCTTAATATGATAACTATTGAAGAAGATAAGCAATTTCGTTTAAAACAAAGAGAAATGAGTTGTCCAGGAAAAATTGGCAATATCGATAGAAGCCATGCAAAAAAACTTAAAAAACTTTTAAAGAAGAAAAGAGAAGCTAAGTTGCAAAAGATGATAGAAAAGGAAAGAAAGCAATGAGATAATTAACTGAGAAATATGATTTACTATTTTCTTCAGCTTCTTCTGCAGGGAATGAAAGTGATAGCGACATAAGTCAAAGTCATATCTCCTCAGCCAGGGCCCTCTTCAAGCTTGGTTTTACTGCACCACAGAAATGAGGCCGAAATGAATTTTAGAGTCAAGTTTAGCTACTACTCTTGATGTTGCTAAGTTG
Organism: Druceiella hillmani; assembly: GCA_039881145.1. NCBI lineage: Eukaryota > Metazoa > Arthropoda > Insecta > Lepidoptera > Hepialidae > Druceiella > Druceiella hillmani. Next base: position 12,437,685 of record JAYKKI010000066.1, on the reverse strand, counting down.
ACTGACCAAAAAGCAACTGTTCTTTTGGCTTCTACAATCAAACGTCTGGGCTGTCACGTATCACAATATAACGTTAGCTATTCTTCTATACGTTGCCAAAGAATGGATATTAGAAAACAGATTGCTGAGTCTATTAAAGCTCATTTCCAACCACTAAATACACTTACTGTGCACTGGGATGGAAAGATGTTGGAGGACGTAAACAGACATGCAATAGTAGATCATCTACAAATCTTGGCATCTGGAAAAGGAGTCGACCAGTTCTTGCCTGTTCCTAAGCTTTCAAATGGAAGGGAGAAACAATGACTTCCGCTATTTTCGAGACTATTTTGTCATGGAATTTATATGATAAAATAAAATGTGTTTTGATACAACAGCATCTAATACATGGCGAATAAACGAAGCGTGTGTTCTTCTAGAACAGAAAATGCAAAAGGAACTGATTTGGTTTGCATACCGGCATCACATACTAGATATTTTACTCGAAAATATTCTAACAGCTGTAGGGCCTTCCAGTGGTCCTGAAATTATGATTTTTAAGTGATTTAAAAGCTACTGGCCAAAAATAAATCAAAAAGACTTCAAAATCTAAAAAAAAAGAATTTCGTTCAAACTGTCGCGAAAGATATAATCACTTTTGCTGAGAATCAACTGGAACAAATTCAGCCTCTTGACGATTAAAAAGAGCTTTTTTATTTGATAATTATATTTTTGGGAGGGATTCCTGAAAGCGGTATCTCATTCAAAGCCCCTGTTGGAATGTACCGTGCGCGATGGATAGCAAAAGCTATATACGTAATGAAAATTTATTTTAACGCAATAAAAGTATATTTGTTGTAGTTGTTTACTCAAAATACTGGTCAATAGCGCTAGTGGCTCTTATGGCCTCAGTGAATGACTTATAGATATTGAAATATTTGGTTGATTTCGAAAAATATAACAAAGTTGTAGCCAACAAAAAAATGTTGGGTCATCTTTGGTATCTTCCCCAAGAGCTAATTGCTTTAGCTTTTTTGACAAATGGGTATCTATCGAAACAATACGTAATATGATTTTGGCTCTGAAAACTGAAGGAACGGAAAACAATCCGAAAAAGGCATCCTTGGAATATGATGCAATCGTAAACGGAAACATCGAAGATTTAATGTCAACAAACACTACGAATTTTTTCAAAATCACTGGAATTTCTTGCGAGTTCATTCAGAAAGATCCTGAGCTATGGGAAGAGGAAGAAAGCTTCAAATCGACTAAAAAATTGTACAACGTATGAGAGTCGTTAACGATATAACTGATTTCTTGATGTAAGAGTACAATAAATTATATACTAATGAGAAAGAGCAGAAGCAATACTTAATGTTGTTAGTTTATAATTATAGGCAGAAAAACACAAATTGTAATAATCTACTATATATTTTTTTCTTTTTACTTAATAATATTTTCCCTAAAACCTACACGTAATACTCATTTCTGGTATTAATATACTCCTTAAAAATAAATGCTTTTCTTTCGAATTTCAAAAGTGGTATGTTTTCTAGTGGAATCGATAAAAAGGGGTTGAGAGTGAAGAAAATGTGAAAAAAACTTTTTTCGGTATTTTATGAATCACCCTAATATATATATATATATATATATATATATATATATATATATATATATATATATATTTAACTGTACATTTAAGTACTACTAGAATTTTATATCTAGAATGTAAAGAAAAAATATTTGAAAGTGTAAAAGGAATTGAGCAGCATTTTTAGGCATTTGATACAATCTGAAAAAATATTGAAATTAATAACTGATGACTTACCAAAAAAAAAAAAATTTAAAAAATTTCATAATTGTTTCAAAAACATTCCACAAAAAAATTTGTTTTTTTCATTTGTGTTACTTTCAACAGAGCTTTGTGTTAGATTTTTCATAAACCTTAATTATGTTAAAGTGGCAAAAAAATTTAATCGATCTTTTATACGTGTTTTTATTTAATATTCAGGAATTTTTTTAAAATTTTTATTAAGTTTCTACTAAAAAAGGTAAACATATAAATTTAAATACTTAATATTTCCCTATAACCGAGTTCTTTGTCATTTTGTCCGGTAGAAAAATTTTGCTACCATATCATGTCGATCGTAAGAATTTGGTCTTTAACGCAAAAACTCTGCTATTTTGGGCCATTTATAGTTGCAAGTGAATATGATGAACAAGTCTGGCTGTCTAAAATGCCGGACATACGTCATAGCGTCTTGAGTTAACTCATGCTTATAGCGAGTTCCACCAGAGAAAGAAGACGCTAATACTACCATATTTTCCTGCTGTGAAAACTGCGGCAGTTCTTGACATGTCATCTTCAAGACGGACGTATTCTTCCCATTTCAACTTTTTTTCGTTGTTGCGTATACAATTAAGTTTTTCATTTCAACTTTGTTGACTAAATATTGGTATAAAAGACTGTGAACGATAATAGATAGCATTCCTCAGTATCCTATAGTAAAATTCTATACATAAAATTCTATAATACAGTAAAATTCTGAAGCAGATACGGTATTATCGAGAGGAGCTTTAGTTATCACATTACGCTTAGATATATTGATGTGATGGCAGTTTTTGAATGGAAAAATATCAGAGGATATTGTAGATCATCATAAAAATGGTACATATCACTAATTCGTATCAATTTGTTATCTTTTCTGTAGAAAACGACACTTCTTTTTTTAAACCCTGTCCAACAATGAGAACAGTTACTTTTTTAGTATTAGGAGTATTATAATCATCAAAGGGCTTCATATTAGTGTCAATCACTACCTGAAACTCTTTCGGACCCTTAGAAATTGAATCGAAAGCAACCACTTAATGAAAGATATAATCGTTGTATTCGTGCAACATATTCTGCTTTTATCTGACTGATACTGGCTTAACGCAAGAATAAATTGTACAACGAATTTCACTCTGATGTTCATAATCGCCGATAAAGTATATATGAAGGAATGAAAGCTGTTGATGTAGTCACTATTCTGTGGTAGCCATAAGGTTCACTATTCTATGGTAGACCAGCCACTTTGAAGGTTGACATAAAATTACCCATACTTATCTCTCTGACTCCAAAATTTGTCGTCTGAAAATATTCGTTATAATTACGAAGAGTGGAAAAGAGTGGAAAGTGTTATGCTACTGGATGCTGATGAATAAGGTGTACGCTCTCCATGGCTCAAGGTATGGTAGAAAAATTAGTTATTAGTAGATATCAAAGTCACGCAAGGAACATACACGACAAATTTCAAACTTGTAGTTCTAAAAAAAGAGATAGTGCCACAGACTCATTCCACCAATTACCCCCATTCACCCCCTTTAGGGTTGATTTCTCTAAATCAGTTATCAAGGGGGTGTCTATGTTGCATAAGTAAAATATATGCCAAATTTCAAGTTTGTAGTCTTTTGGGTGTAGAAATAATACCACAGACTTAATCCAGTAATCCCCTTAAGGGTTGATTTTGTTAAAATTTATTTTTAGTAGATGTTATCCCCATTCAACCTTTTAAGAATTAATTTTGGTTAAAAGTATTCTTAGTGGGTGTCCTGTTTGCATAAGACATACATGTCAAATTTATAGATAAAGATGTCACCGACTCATTCAAGCAACCGTCAGGGATGAAGGGTTTGAAATTTGGCACGCATGTTCCTTCCACAATATTAACACCCAGTAAGAATGGATTTCACCAAAATTAGTCATAAATCGCCCGTTAGGGGTTAATTTTGATGAAATATGTTCTTACTGGTCAATATTATGTAAGGAAGATGCATGCCAACTTTCAAATTTGTTAGTCTTATAGGTCCAGAGATAGTGCTGCTGACTTATTCCACTAACCCTGACTTATACCACACACACACACACACACTTCACTTTTATTGTAATAATAGAGATAGTAAAATAATTTATGATTCTAGAGGCTGTACAGTTTTACACATAGTCCTGGATCCTGACCAACTGAAATTGTAATGAATGATTACAAGGAATAATGAAAAAGCAGATCAGTAAACCGTATCCTTTTATGTTGCTCATTTCTAATACGAACTTAAATTACTAACCTTAATTACATACTTTTTACATCTCATAACGTATGCTAAAAAGTTTTTATATGTTAAAATTGAATACGAAGTTCTTATTCTTTTGTGGACCTTAGGTATGATGGTTTTTTGTTGTTTTAAGCAGTGTGTTAGAAATAACTAACTTGCCTTAGTCTAAAAGCTTGTGATTTGACATGGCATAATTCAATAAAGGAAATTTTTTTTTGTCGCAACATGAATTGATATATAATTAAATAATGTTTTTTTAATATTTGTTAAACTTATAACAAACTTTTGGCTACATCCATGATCATTTATGATATTAACAGGCAAAAATAAACTATTTATTCGAAATTAGTATTTCAAAATAATAGAAGACGGTATTTTATGTTTCAAGTAATCATAAATTGTAAAAAATTGTTTATGGATTAAAATGAATTGAGAATAAATGTTATTTAACATAGAGCAATCCAGAAGTGTGAAAGAAATGTTTTCAATGCAATTTATTTCATGAAATGTTCCATTTTCGACAAATAATTTTTGCAAATATTTTAAATATCCCATGAATTCAGATATACCATAAACATTGGAAATTTGATTAAACATTTTTATTTTTTGTTACGACACTATTGGCTCTGGTATAAAAATATGTATAATATGGTAGGTCTGTTTTCGCCGGTGTATTTTAAGCCAAAAACAAACAAACGGACATTCTATAATAAAATAAGGGTTTTTTTTTATAAATGGATTATTTTGAAGAATTATCGTAACTCAAAACAATTTTTCTTGTGACTTAGATTGCTGACCCTAAATTTTAAGTTTAATTTAATAATAGTTTGTGACGACGAACTCATTATTTGAATTTGTTTCTTCAAATTGATCTTAAATGAAATGAGTTTTTTAGCTTTTCTTTCTTTTTGGCAGTAATATTTTCGGTAGTAATTATCGGTTTATATATTTCAACCGATATAAATTTTAGCTATAGAACAGAAAAAACCTACAATTATTTTTAATTTTTCAAGAGCGAGAAAAGAAAATAATACAGAGAGTCTTACGTTTTTAATTTTCATGTCAACCAGTTTGCAATATAAAATTATTTCAAATTAAAATTCAAGGTGCATTCGGTACTAAAAAACAAGGTTGCCGCATTAAAATGTTAAAATATTAGGAATAAAATGATACTAGTTGATACTTTAGATCGGAAAACAATTTTCACGTTATCTACTGGTCAAAACACTTTTCACATTTTCATAGACTTCAATGGGATTGCAAATATTTTTCAGGGAAATAGAATTCAACATTATGTAAAGCGATTAAATTTGTTCCGATATACGAGTAAAAGTACGCAATGTCGAGGGTGGATTTTACGGGCTGGCAAAAAATTGCTTTATTTTATACTTTAATATTTATCGAAAACAATGTAAAAGGTAGCAAAAGAGAAAGTTGTCGACCGCATATATGTATTAAAGAATTGATCCATGTATCTTATATTTTTCAAATATAATATTGTAAATAAAAAAAAATTAAAATAAAAGAAAATACTTAACATAGTTTTAAGTAGAATCGATTTTAAAGTCGTATGGTAGTGATTAAAAAAGGAATGCAAAATCTTAAATGTATAAAAAAATATGAATTCAACACACAGTTACTTTCGAGCTTGATAACAATACGTCCAGTTAGGAAATTTCAAATCCCGGCCTTATATTATACAATTGGGAGTCAGTCAAGGTAGGAATTTAGGCCCTCTTTTGTTTCTCATTATGATAAATGACCTTCTCTCTGCTGGCAGCCTGCTCGTTGCTTTTCATCATGTAATTTCCTTCAACTCCGAGGGAAATGCTTTTGGTTATGCGTTATTTAAAAATTATTAATTAATTATTTTTATTTGGATCAACCCTCGCTTTTGGGTTTAATAATGCTATGTGCTCCAGACTGTTACATGAGAACACGAATTGATAGTTCATTTTGATCGACTAGGATGCACACGAACATCTTGCAGATCTAGCTTATATTTTGCGTACATATATTGATTAACACGATATACGAGACGCATCCAGTCTTGATATTGTTTTAGCTCCATTGTTTGCTTCAGGAATGAGATTGTGCAGTTAGTTAGTACAATGTTTAATATAAATTGTTGCGTATTTTTTTGTTTTAATTGTTAATGTTTATTTTAATATTAACTTTATGTTTGGTGCCAGTTTATTTTTAATGTTTTGACTAAACCTGTTGTGTCATGTTTTTAAAAAAACAAGTAAATAAATGGATAAATAAAGACTAATATTTTTACAATCAATTTCATTAACTCAATATTGACTAGTCATTGTTGATTTCTGCTCTTCACATGATATAACATTTTTATTCAATATTATTTATAAATTGCATCGCATATATCATTGATTAATTAGTCCAGTCAAATAAGAATTAAACTTCGGAGTGAAAGGAGTAGAGGTGAAAATTTGCCAATTTTTATGTTCCAGAGGTGGGGTGAAAAGTCTCTAATATTATCGCATCCGCTAATAGAGATATCAGAGGTCACGAAGATGGCTTTTACAGATATTCTTCTTCCTATGCCTTGCATGTCGCTAGAGAAATTACAGAGCATGCAATTCTCGGCGAGTTTGGATACATGATTTATCTGTATAATTGACCATGCGTTATCTGTATAATTGAGCGGAAAGTGGAAAGCGCGCATCCGTTTATAGGCTAAGGCTACGTATACTGCAGAGTTAGGTGCATAGTTCACTTTGCAAAGTTAATTATATGACAAAATGTCGTTAATATTAATAAAAAAATATTTATTTGTAAGAAATGTTATGACAAGAATAAAGTGTAATTATATACGTTATAAGTTATTGATATTAAATGATTTATATTAGTAATTTTAACGGTTTTACTACATAATAAAGTCTTCATGCATCTTATATATTGAATTTATTTATAATTGAAAATATTGATGTCTTGACAGATTGTTTCTCATCTTAACTAGCGGACGCGATATTTTATGAGACTATACAACCCAAAATTAGAACGTCAAAACATATTCTATGCAATTTTTTTATTTTTACAAAATTGAAGTACAAGTGCGAAGTTGGCAACCAAGAATCATAAAGGTATATTAATAAAAAAATGTAAAGCGTATCCGGCTTTGTAAAGAGTATCCCTTTGTTTCCAGCCATAATGGCAAAGCAGTAATGAAACAATACATATAATAATCGTTCAAGTGCGAGTCTGGCTCATGCGCTGAGAGTTTTGTGACTCGTTTAAAGTTAAATTATTTTATTTGTCGTAAGCCATTGTCAATATGGACTTTCTAGCACAATAAATATTTAATATTACCTAACTTGATTGGGGAAACACATATATTATCGTAAATGTCCCAAAAACCATGACATTTAGAATAATCGTAATAGCTTTTCTACAACATAATTCTTTCCATGAAGTTAAGTTGTTTCTGAGATAAGTCTTTCCTTTTAAGATGCAAAACGGAATGAAGAATTTTCGTCTTTTTGTATGTGTCCATGAATTATATTACTAATGTAGTGAAGTAGGAATTCAGTACTATATTAATGTAAATACAATACAGAGATAATATTGAAATACAATTTATGAATAGACGAGCAAATGCAATAGAAAACTAAACCATTTCAATAAAATTAGGAACAAATATAAAACAAAAAGAGTGTGTAAGTCATTAAATATTTTTTTGTGGCAAATACTACATTTTGCGACTATATATACAATTTAATAACAGGCTCTATTAAATTTGCATGTTAATTCACGGTTATATGAGTACATAAACATGTCTTCGGCAAGAATACATATTAGACGTGTCTTGACCGAATAATCGTAGAAAAATATGACAGACGTATTGCCGGAGACGTGAGTGATCTTAGAACGGTTTCGGTTTCTTTTCTTTTGAGGTATGTATCCTAAAAACGAGCTAGAAAATATTTGATGGGTTAGTGCTCTCAAGAGTAATATTGAAATGGGTTTTTACCCTGAGTCTTATAGGTATGGAATAGAACGAGAATACAAATATCTCATTTATTTGGCAACTAAAATGTAGTTTACTAAGTGTGAAAGTTTTAATTTTATTTACAAATGTAATATTTCTGTGTAAAATTTTCAATATTTCTTGTAATATTTGTATTTAAGTGGTGTTTGTAACCTACAAATCTATGAAATGTAGACTGACTTAACTCAATAGATTTGATATGAATCAAAGAGTAAATATTCAAACAAAATTTATTTTATTAGAATTAAAAATATTATCATATATTTTATAACTATGCACGAATAATATTTATTTTAATCTTTATAAGTAGGTAATTAATTAAATGATAAGCAAATAGAAATAAACATTCAGAATTGACAGAATTAATTTGTCAGAAATAAACCTTCGCAACTTAATATAATATCATCACCCATACTTAATATCTTCTAGACATAATATATTTAGACAACATTGATACTACAGTACTCTTCAAATTGGTTCAGCCCAACTACACATCTAAATATAAAAAAAAAAAATTAAAAAATAAATATATAAAAAAATAAATAAATGAATAAATAAAACGGGAGATATGTGGAATTAGTGGTATAACTTTCAGATATCATTGCTATTGTGTAAATATATTACTGAGAATAACTTCCATTTAATTTTATTACATACACCGGTCATTTGTATTGTACAACGTCATAGAATAACATCAGTTTAATTTATTACCCTCACTAAAATACCTGTATATCGTATAACTTCCGGAAGTATAATAAAATCTACACCGCTCCCCTACAATAAACTCACTAACATAAGCAGTGGGAAAACCCACACAAACCTGGCTTCCGCTATTGTTTTCAAAACATATAAATGCTGTTGGATATTCCTAAGAGTCAATCTTTGCTAATAGCCCACCTGAAGATGTTGTAATACAACGAAACCTAGGTCGTGGTAAAGAACTTAAAGAAAGTAGAAAAATACTACATCACGTAGTTTCATTTAACTCACTACCAAAATTATATCGCGCTGTATGTTAGGCAAATTCTTTAAACAAGTTGGGCTTCTTGGAACTATGATATTTCAATTAGTAAAAATTCTAATTAAGTGTCAGCGCCCTTTTCCTGCTCCTCATCCCTTCCAATACAGCGTTAGAATTCGTCAAAAATTATATACGCCCAACCATGGTAAATAATCCATGGTTTCATAATTTTCTTAAATTCAATATCATATTTCATTTTATTGATTTCAATATTTTATCAACTTGCTTTTAGTTAGTGGATACAGTAAGTTATCGAACAATTTATATGATTTTTAATAGGATATAATCAAAACATCAAAAGTTTCTGTTACTCCCATCCATTATAAAACCAATAATTTGATAAAATCTGACAAGGTCGGTAAAAGCGGGCTACCCTTAAACTTAGGTTAATAATTTATTAAAAATGTATATTTTAAATATTATTTGAATGCAGATTTTTATCCTCTAAAATATTTATATCGCTATAAACTCTGTAGCTTCCGATTTCAGTGTGATAAATTGAAGGTAACAAAAGATTAAAGGATTCCAAAAATAATTCTACCAAAGTCCCAGGTTATTATCATCGAAATAATTAATTAAACGCATCTGTATCTGAATAAACCCTTTAACTGTGTAATATAAATATCTGGTTGGTTTTATTTATTTATTTACAAAGTTATACACAACATTTTAGTCTTTACCATTTTTAATCGTTATTCGTGCGAATTACAATCGTCTATTAATGGTGGCTTTGTAAAAATTATATAAAGAAAGAACTTTTTTGGTAAAAGTCAAAATAGTAACAATAATTTGAAGGCAAAAATAAAAATTTCACTGAAAAACCAATTTCAAATTGGATTTAACCTATGCGTGGGATTTGATGGAAAAATATAATTAAAATGGCGAAATAGGTTTTCACAAACCCCACTTCAAAAACACCGGCATATTTATGAAAATACATGCATATTATGAACGTATTTTAGTAAATATTATGTAAAATGTCTTCAAAAAAAATAAAATTTTACCCACATGTAGTAATTCAAGTTTTCATCATAAAACATATTTTATTATCGAAAGATTTCTTATTTGTTAACAAAAAGTTAATCTTTTTTAATTACGCGGTGAATTAACCATATTAATTATTCTTTTTCAGACACTTCACTTTAAAATTACCAAAAAGACCTTGATTTCTTTTAACTATAAGTTAACTCTAATTTAAAAGAAATCAATCTTTTGCAATAACACAGGCTACCAAATGACAATGATATTTATTAAAAAAAACATATATTTTTTTATGACAGGATAGTCGGCACTCATTGGAATTATATGTCCAAGATACGATATTTGGAGCTGTTTTTAGAATTATCTACATTTAGTGTTTCTATTGCATTTTTACGAACAGAACGGCATCTGTTGAAACAAAATGACTTCGCTTTTTTTATGGAATTAAGAACCCACCGTTTGAATTTCTTATTTTTATGTCAGGTGTAATAAGTTCTTTACTTTCTTCAAGTAATTTTTTGATTAATGAAGGAATTATTATTATTTTTATTAATTATATATTGATTAAGTAAAGAAAGAATGATGACCATGTCCAACGAAAACTTTGTCGACTAAAATTTGAAACGCGGATATACCATCGAGAAAGTCAAATCCACTTCATTTTTAATTGTAAAAATGAATGATTTCTGGGTTAGTTGTCATTTCATATATAGGATTATTATATTGTAATGTAGAAATCACCAAGATATTTTCGTTTGTTCTTTGAAATAGAAGAAGCTCTAATAATTTGTGGATGAAAACTAACAATAGTGATCAATGAAATTTCTGACTTTGTGTTTAGTAATTTTTGGGAATCTCCTATTAAATTTTTTTATCAACACTGCCATAAAAAGTTTAAGACTACTACAAATATTCAGTTAACCGTTACCTTGGGAAGCAGTTGTCTTTGATCGCGTGTCCACATACGGATATAGGTGCAAACATTCTAGTTACAACTTCATGCATAGAATTTGATACAATATTTGGTGCATTTAGTTGCAAGCGAACATATGTATATTACGAATTTTGAAATAGAGTAGATCTTAGAATCAATTGATGCAGACACTTTTATCCCATATTTAGCAGTATATGTTGCCGGAAATTATAGCTGCCACTAAAAGCTTCTAGCTTCTCACCGATCGTTACGTTCACTTTTAAAGAATATTTTTAGTGAACTGAATAAATAACGGATCAAATGTTTTTCATTGTGGTGCTAAGGTTGTTAAACTATAACAAATATGAAAATGAAAACTAACTAAAAGCGTTTTGCTCCTAAATAATTTAACATTAGTATATCCACAGATCAAACTTTCTACGTTCCGATAGATTTATACAATTTTTTCAAATATTAGAGACCACGCACAGTTTTCAGTCCACTGAAATCATTGTATTGAATAAAACTGCTAATAAAATAAATACTTCGGTTTCATTCTATCTCATTATTATTATTTCACATAACTATGCCAATCACTTCATAAATAATAACTGCCCGGAATTCAATTTGATTTTTGCTTTATCTGTTTGCCAAATATTTGACTTATTGTAATGTGTGCAAAAGTTCTTATTCGAGGATCTAACTCTTACCAAATAATAAGCTTCATCTTTCGATATTTCATATATATATATATATATATATATATATATATATATATATATATATATGCATATATATATATATATATATAACTACATACATGTCATTATCTATAGAGGAAACATACACAAAGCAAAGAAGTAAAATCTACATTCAAAAAGCAAGAAAAACAAGAAGATACTAGTAATAAATACAATTTAAACTAAATCATTTCAAAGTGCCGATATTATTCGTTTATACCATTTACAAAAGCCACTTACGAATTGACCTTTTTAAAAGTAGTCATGGATCCAGCTGTCTTCAGGGTCGGAGGGAGGTCATTCTTAAGGTATTAGGCACGATACAAATTGTAAATAATCTAGCTAGTGTGCTATATGTTACACCCCATCTTATTACACCTGGTTAAAGATCACTAATGGATTATGGTAGTAAAATCCTTCCGGTGTCTACACCAAATAAATGAAATATTGCAAAGCCATGAAGTATAATGAGAGATTACTTAAAATACATTTTAAGGTATCAAATAAAGGTTGTATTTTTAGGATTCCTTGAAAGAAAAAAAGAAACTTTATAAAATGACTTACGTACTCGTACATGACCGTTTGTTCGTCCGCCACAAAAATTTTTCTTAAAAACCTATGACCAAAACAATTTACTGGAAAATTATTTGTGAAGTTAACAACTTAAGAATCTATTTTCATATATAGCGCTCGGTATAAAGTTTTATGAGGAGTCAAATCAGAAGTTCAGGGTGTACGAATTTCAGAGCGTTAAAAAAGTATAACAGTTAGGTGGCCTTTCCGCGCGACATTTCTGCGCATCTTTAGAGTGAGATATCAATATGTTTATTTGGCATTTTCTTATGGCGTAATCGCAATGCCGGAATGTGCCACACGTATTGGCATTTTCTTACGGCGTAATCGCAATGATCGAGTGTGGCACATATAGTTTACTATAGTTCGCTTATATCGAGATATAATCATTAAATATCATTATGTTTGAATATTTTGATGTCTTCTTTCCTAAAAAATTAGAAAGTCTCATTTAATTTTAATTTCTTAGTCTCACGTTACTTAATGTTTTTAATTTCGTTGTATAAATTTGGTCTCGTTCATTTGTGTTTTGTTTGAATTTAATTATATTGTCAGAATTCCGTACTTACGGAGTAAACTCCAGTCGCGCATCGAAGCTGACACGCAAAATTTTTGTTTCAATTTTATGAATCGTGCAAGAATTCAATTAAAACAATTTATAAGAATTCCGAACAATTTTTTTAAAAATTTCATAAGAGCTATTTTCACATATATTTTTGAAAATATCCAAAAACGTACCTGTTTATTCTGTATGTTGACAAAACTGTTGAAGTTAACGTAATGTTGCGTTATGAATTACTATAAATTTATCTAAAGTTTAATTTAAGTAACATTATAGTTTTAATTAACTTAATTAAATGAATAAACCAATTAATTAACTTTTATTTTTTCATGGCTGCAAACGATATAACAGACCATATATTTACACGGCAAAAAATAATAGCTATATTAAGAATACAGACTATTTTATTAATTGGAAATCACAAACTTTCCGCATTATATAAACTTTTGGGTGCTACGTTACTAAACTGGTTCAAATTTATTAAGTGATGTGGTTAAAATATTCACCCAAAATCATATCTAACGTACATAAATGTTACGTTATAGGTAAAGAAATTAAATGCTACAACTTTTCTGGAAATGTTTTCATTACTTTGGAAGAAATAAAAATTCGTTAACTGTAAATAAACTTTATGTTCTGTCAAATTCACCTAACCGACTAGCGCTTGAAGTTTTTTAAATTCCATGTCAATTGAAATGCCATCCGAATCGGAAGTATAACAATTTATTTACGTTAATGGTTCATAACTACTTTTCAACATAAAAATATATTTTCTTTCTCAAAAATATTAAAATTTTCATTAATAGTAAAATATTTTAATATTTCAAAGTACGAAAATAGATACGACCATTTGTCAATAACTAACATCAAGGAGAGTATACGATTTACAGAAGATTAACAATATTTTGAGTAAGTTATGAAAACGAAAATGAATACCAATTCCATTTATTTTAGTTTTCACATTTTTGTAATTAATAAAATGTTTCATATATCAGACAGTGAGATAAGAAAAATGAGTAATCGTTCAACCCTTTTTTCTACGGATTTACTGGGATTAAGACTTTTTCAGACGAATCTAGAAAATATATTACATCGAAGATGAATTCCTCATATGATGATAAATTACAATGAATGGATGAAGCAGTTAAATCTCTCAATCTACTGCTAGATATGTTGGGTATGAATTATTAAAAAAATACAGGTGACCAACTTGAAGGCATAAAACTTTTGTTGCCACAGATTTGTTTAGGCGGCAAATTTGACAGTAATTTGATAATAATGATTTCATGTAAACTCGGAAAATTTGTTATGGAGCGCTTTTTATTTGTGTAATATATTTTAATAGTTAAAGCGTTTTACGCAAACCAAACTTTTATTACGTAAACTTTGAGAAAATTACGACTAATTTTGGATAGAAATCACTTACTTTCTCGACTAACAATAACTTGTTTGGTGAATAAATTTGAGCTGCACGGTATTGTAACAGATAAACCAGTCATTGTATCAGAAGAGCTTGTTCGAACCAGAATTTCGAAAAAGTTTCTGAAAGTGTAGCAGGAGATCCCACATTGTCAATAAGTTGGAATTAAAAGGACTTCCCTACAGATAATTTTGAAGATAGACACGCCTCTATTCCCATACAAAGTTCAGATAACTCAAGAACACAAGCACCGGAATCATGAATGCAGTAACTTCAATAATTTTATGCTGGTCACATTGGATTAAAACTCAGATTTTCATTGAAAAATCATAATGAGGGAAGAAGCCTATTTCGACTTTAATGGATTTGTGACCAAAGAAAATGCTCACTATTGAGACGAGGAATAGCCTTCGTTGATTACGAACGACCATTGTACTCACGTTGAGTCACACTTTGGTGTGGAATTTGGTCAGAAGGAGTAATTGAGTCCTACTTCTTTGGGGATGCAATAGGTGCTGTAACAGTGAATTGCGATCATTACGGTGAGTTGATTAACTATTTTTTGTTACGTCAAATGGACTTGGAAAACATGTAGCTTCTACAAGATTGAGGTGAATATTTCCAGGTCAATTAATTTCAAGAAGTGGTGACATTGATTGGCACCCAAGATTTAAAACCGGATTTAAAAGCTCTTGACTTTTTTCAGTGGTACTATCTATCTAACAAGCCGACGAATCTTCAACAGTTAAAATAGGATATCCGAGATGACGTCACTGAGATAACGCAAGAAATACGCAAAAATGTGATGAAAGGCGCCCATATTTGTTATGCTGTGAGAGGTGGATTGAAAATAATTTGTATATCTCTTATTTGATCATCCTGTACGAGTAAGTAAGGTTATATGGCGCCATTATTAATTTCAACTGGCTATATTTGGAATAATATTTATATTCAATGTAATGTACACTAAAGAGAAAACGATTTTCTTTGGCGTATATTTTTATTTTTTAAAATATTTTTTTATTTTTTTTTATCTTGGTGTCATAATAAAACAATTGGAATTGGTGGATCGTAACTAAAAACAGCTAGCTACTAATTTATTAAATGGAATTGAATGTTATTTCAACTACATGCAAACATTTTTCTACTATGATCCAGTAAATAATCACAGTATAACAAGTTGGGTATCGATATTGAAATATTAAAGACCATTTTTATATTTGCTCTTTTCTCATATGCAGTGTGCTTATTTCGAACATTTTATAAAGCTGGAATGCAATTAAACATCAATTAGCCTTTTTGGTTTGTGATTGAGTATTATATTAACATTTTATCCAAATATTTTAGCGAGTTGCCACATTTAAATAAATTCTATTATTAAGAGAATAATTCCTAATTTTTTTATATTATAAACATTAACGCATTTAATTTATGTTGATCATTGAGAGTCAGAAGAAACATAATATTATTTTATATAATTTTTTAACAAACGGACATGGATTCAAATGGTTTACAATAATTTGAAATCTATAAAAATACGAATTGCTTTAGTTCCATTCCTTCCATTTAATGCAAATATAAATAATTCGTATTTATAAACAGAATATTTTTGAAACGTGTTAACTGGGAATTGCAATTTTTAATTTTATGGAATTTAGCATAGTAGAGGAATGTCAAATGTTTCCACATAAATATAAAAATGTTTCCACATAAATATGTAATATTATTTGGAAACATTCTTTGAATGTTATAATTTAAAATTCGATTTGAAATTATTTCTGCCAGCAAATAATTTTTATTAAAAGTTGTAAAGATGTAGTCACAATTAAATATTGTGTCTATATTTATAAAGGTATTATACTTTAGCAACAACCAATTTCTTATCATTTCATAAACATGATTGGATGATCATATCAGCAGTAACATACCTATCTGAGTAATAAAAGAAAAGTATTAAAATCTAGAATTTGAGCTGTCTAACAACATAATCATAGCGACGGTGTGAATTCAGCAGTCGTCTTTCCTTACTACCGGTAATTTCGTAGACCATGAAAAAAAATTAGTTGGTTGCATTGACCTCCGGAAATAAAATCTTACTATTCGATTTATTTAAAATGGTACTTCGTCTAGTGCTAAAAAAACAAAATGAATAAAATTTTCTGAAATAAAGGTCAATAACCCTAACTTACCAAAAAGTGACAGCTGTGCAATTCCAGTAGATTCAATTCTGAGGATCTTAAAAAAATAAAAGATAGATAAATAATACATAAATAATAAAATTTTTACATTTAAAAATAAATTGAACTAATTTAATTAATGAAGTTGTTTTGAAATAAGACCAAAATCAGCATTATTTCTTAATTCTTAAATTTTTTTTTTCTTTTTGTGAACATTTGGATTTAAATACTAAGTGGACATTTCATAATTGGCCCATTCCACTTCACAAAGATAATTTTGTTATATTTAATAAAATAAACATTTAATGATATAAGCACTATAGTTATCTATCACTGGAAGCCAGCGTGTATGAAAGGTAAAATTTTTTTGTAGGATTATTTTGAGTTTTGGGCAGAAAAACAACTTTGGCGTCGATATGGTCTATGCTTTATATTTTAACCGCATAAATAAGCAAAACAAATAAAAGTCGGAGGGCAAAGGATCATGAGAGCGTGGTGGAGATCACTGAGAGAGCACATTCTATACGAGTGAAAATATTGATTCTAGTTATGTAGAGTCACTTTTGTTATGTAGAGTCGAAATTCCGCTTTCAAAGTTCAAGGAGTGCTAACGAAAGGAAATATTCCCATTTCTTCCTCAAAAGACTAAATTTGTTTCTCTATTTCAGGAAGGGACTATGAAAGAAGCTCTGCTTATAATAAGTTCTGAAGGAGGAATCTATTGTAATAAGTATTTTTCATTGCTATACCTTTAAAGTAGGAAATAATCCTAGATTAAGTTAAATGAAAAGATGAAAATTTTCTTCTTTGATTCTTTAGAAACAATGTTGAAAGACTACCGTTATCCATCATTGTACTTATATCACATGTTATTTCGCTCGATTTTCGCTGTAACTGAAATACAAATAAGAAGCACTCGAATTTTTCTTTGTGAAATTGAGTGTTTTGTTTATCTTTGGAAGATAGGTCAAAGTGGCGAGTTTATTAATTGCTAATCAATATTCGTTATATTTTTGTGTTGTTTTCTTTTTTTAAATTATGGTATAATTTCTTTTCCGCTTTTTAATTGAACTACAATAGGCGATTGTTATCAATAGATCAATTCAAACAGATATTGAATGTCTATTTCTATGGAACTTTTCATCCTTACACCCAGTGATCAGTTTTATATGTTTTTGTCCTATTATTGATATGTTAAAATGGTTAATTAATATTTCAGGTAGGCATTAAAACAATATAACACGCTGTACAAACATCGTTCTTTTACCCATAGAATCTTCACACTTTATTGAAGGTTTAAACGTTTAAAATTAAGGTATCACTATTACTTTAATTAAACACATTAAATTAACACAAAAAAAACAAAATCTCAACTTTGGATATCACCATTTTATGAAGAACGATATTTAGTTTTTTGACATATGTTCTACGGATAACATTTTATTTCGGTATTTATTCCCAACATACTTTGAAGAATTTATAATTTCCTGCAGACACATTTAACACCATTGTAGTTTTCCCTTACACTTCTTTTTGACTGAACCCATAAGTGGTGAACAGGATTGAGATCAAGAATCGTCACTCCTTATATAAAAGCGACGATATTGGCATGAGAGAGTACTCTGTAGTACAAGTTGTTTACACGCAAGTATTGTCCTGTTCGAAAATTAAACCATTGCTCGCTATGAAAATGGGATAACATGAGATCGGATTCCTTGCTTGATGTAAGTCGTACGTAAGACGTAGTTATGGTACTCTTCCAGAAGCACCAGCTCGTTGTGTCCATTAATTTATACCACTCCATACTAATACACAAGACCCTCCAAAAAGGTCTGTTCCACGAACGCACGGTTCAGTAAAACGTTCACCTTCTCTAATAACTCGTTAGTTTAAGTAGATAACACATTCCAGTAAATGTGTATTCTTCCCTTGCGGTACATAATAGGGCAATTTAAGACTAAACTTGAACAATAATTATTCAGTAACGTAACCCAGACATCGTTAATATAAGGCACATACTGAAACGGATTTAATACATTTCGTAATGGAGAAGACGGAAAGTTGGAAACTATATAAGCTAATCTAAAATAACTGAACGTACTTAAAGTTCAAACATATTATAAGTTATGCGTGCCGCAACATTAGTGCTTGTGGAAGAAATATATATGAATTGAGATAGGTATACTTTTAACCGTGTTAATGGGAATAATATGATTTACAAAACAGGACTATACTAAAATTATTTTTTTGTTATAGGTGTGCTAACCTCTGATTAATTTTTATCTATAATATTCAGAAATACGCTTTGATAATATGTGAAGATTATATCATTAAAGTGTAGCCCCAAACTTGCGCTTTGTTTGCGTCATTCAATGCTATAACTTCGTAACACGTATCTAAGAGCTAAAGCATGAAAAAATACAAACTGTTAATTCTTACTTACCTTTCACTTATGTTAATCATCGTTTTGAAATACAATGTTTATTGTAAGTATTGTCAAACTCACGTGTGTTCCATTTCGTTTAAGGTTCCAGTTCTTTTACGTCATTTGGGCATAACAGTATGAGTTGTCAAAAATTTTGACATTTGGGATAAATATTTTCTAACATTAAACGAAAATACATTCATTTTAAATATTTGCATAAAATCGTTTCATTCTTTAAAACTTTGGTAAAATATTTCAACATTGAATGTCTTTCAGATCCAATATTAATTCCATTGATCCATTGTGTTAATTTCAGTGTACATTCGGTTTTAACCAAAACGTTAATTAATTAGTTACCTTGGGTTAAAAAATGATAAGACCCAAGTTGAATTTGTTTATTTTCCGAAAGCTTAGAGAGACGGTGTTATAAATTGCAAGTCATTTGGAAACTTGATATTTCTCAAATGGAGCTTAAAAAGAAAAAATAACTTGTCAAGTTACGAGTAGAACTTTCATTGAGGGTACATTTAACCTCTTAAAACATTTAAAGGTACATGGTATTTATATTAAGCTTTATTTATAATAAAAAGTATTAATTTTTCTTAAACTAAATATATTGTTGATAATACACTTCACCAATGCATAAAAACATGGTACATATTAAACAAATGTTGATACCTAGAGTCATCGTTACCTACAACCTTTGCATAGGTTTCTAAAAACCCAATTTTTCATGAATTAGATTGGGAAACTTAGATAATAATGGCGGAGAGAAAGTATTTTTTTTAGGAATAAACAAAGTAATAAAAAATATATTAGCCTTTATAAGTAACACTTTTTAATGATACTCCGAACTATGAATGGAATTTGACCTATGATTGGAAGAAAGACGTTTACAATACTTAATTTGTCACTTTAAATCCTAAAATTTACACGTAAAAGTTTTCGCCTCATATCTATTGATATATATGTGGTCTGTCATCTTTTAATAATAAGAAAAATTTCTACGTTATGAAGTTTCAGAGAAAAACGCCGGTGACATAAAGACGGATAGACTGAGTGATTTTATAAGTGTTCCACTTTTTTCTTTTGATGTTAACCTGTTATAGCACTAATATATTTCAAATGTTTGACACGACTACTAACCGATCTAAATATTTCAAAGCCGCCCATGTTTGCAATAAATTATCCGATTTAAAATGCAGTCATGTTATAATCGTAGCTACTAAACATTATTATGAAGCGAGGGAAAAACTATCTGGTGTTCACTAAGCTACAAAAAAAATTTATTCTAATTTGGTTTTTAAATGCAATGTACTGTTTCCCATTATCACAATAGATACATATATATCCACTACATTTTTTTAATAAGCAACAACATATTTTTTCGTGACTCGGCAAAATTATCATTTTGTAATTTTAAAATTATGTTTTTTCTTCTTATATATCTTTTCAATATATTAGCAATTCGATGCAAGCAAACTGAAAACTTGAAAATTACAATTATTTAATTAAAAACAATAGGCGCCAAACCCTCGTTTACTTTTTCCAACACGAAAGGAAAGATTATTTTTTTTAATAAAACTTCATTAAATTTGTATTTTCCAATACTAATTATATTTGTATTTTCTGCATGACCAAACCTTAATTCTACGAAATTTTGTTGTTTTCTGTATTATATAAAAAGAGACAACTAAATTAATCCATAGATACTTTAAAATAATTATAAAACAATTTTTTTGTTTTGTAAAACTGGCAAATAACAAACTACCAAATTGCTGATAATAAGGATTGGAAAAAGTCGTGTGCCCTTTTATAAATTCCAGAATAAATTAAAATTCATTTATTGAAATCACTTTTCTTAATAATATCTCATAAATTTCACTTGAGAAATCTGTAACTGGTAATGTAATTTGAGTCCTACATGTCCTTTATCCAATTTGAGAATATATATAAACTCTGAAGGTTATTAATCAAAAGGTAACTTATATATTCCCTGAACCTTGTTTTGAGTATTAATATGTTTATTCTTCAAAGATATAAAATTACGTCTCCGCTTGTCGTAACATTTATTTAAAGCCTTTATACTATATGGGATGTTGTGTAATGAAATTATCGTTGTACTGTAATATTTACGTAATAGTTGGGTATTTATTTAACCTCATAGGATCAAAGAGGCACTTCATGTATTAATTGGTATTTTCATCAATATAATGAAAGTTTTGCGTTACCAGGAGGGGGCCGATGAAATTAAAAAACCTGTGTGTTGTCAAGAAAATGTTATTGGTTAAGCTCTTACCGTCTTGGAGTTTGAAGGTACGTATGTATATATAGGAGTATGTACGTATGTCTGTTACATTTAGAGTTTTATAAAATCTGAGGGGAGTATCCAATTAATTACGTATTTTTTTATTTGATAATACTTAGTGGAACGAATAAAACGATGAGCATCTGAGCTCATGAATCTGTTCCACCTTTGAGTTTTCCCATATGAAATTTACATCTATGTTCTATAAAAACTAAAGAGGAGAAATTTGATTCGAACCGTATTACTCCTTAGATGGTAACTCTTGTTTTGGTGAAACCCGAAAGGTATGTCCAGAGGTAAAGAAAAAATACTAATTTCTGCCATGCACTAGAAAGTTACCGGCAAGCTGGGCGCGTACGGCGGAGAAAGATAACTTCCGCCCTAATTTCATTGCTTCAGTTACGTTCTTTAATAGCTCAGACGCTAGAGGTAATTTTTTCGTTTGTAATTTAAACAACGTTGGCGACATAATATGACGTTAATGGATTTAGTATTGATTTGTGATTGTGACATGTCTTCATCAATATGGTTTACACTGCCTTATTTTGACGAAAGTATTTTGACAGATCCCTTCCTTTCTGACATAAAACATATTCAAGCAAAATTCGTCAATCTATACGAACACAAGCAGATCTGAGAATAGTTACGTAAATTTATATTAAAATTTTGAAAACTAAAAATGTTGAGCAGACTCATTGTTGTGACATTGTTGGAAACACAATTATTTAATGTTAGTATTTAGGTTTTCTGGTGGAAAAGATCTTTTGGAAAAGCCACCAAATAAAACATTCGTCAATATGAATGTCAATTATGACTTCAACACATTCACCCAATATGCTATCATATATATAATATCAATATCATATCAATATCATAATGTGATGAAGTCATAATTTAAAACTGCGTCTATATTTATATACAGTATCATATCTTGGTAATAACCAACTTCCTATTATTTCATAAACATTTTTGAATGATCATATCAGCATAACAGACCTATCTGAGTCGTAAAAAAAAAGTAAAAAAATTAAGAATTTGAGCTGTCTAACAATATAATCATAGCGACGGTCTGAGTTCAGCAGTTCTATTTTCTTACTACCAGTAAATTTGTAAACCATGGAAAAATTTAGTTAGTTGCATTTACCTCTGGAAATAAAATGATTTATTTAAAATGGTAACGCCATTCAAAATGGTTACACCTTCTAGTGGATTTATTTTAAAATTTTGCTTTATACTGGGACTGTTCTTGTTCTTTGTCTATATTAAAGTCTCACTCTTTATTATAAAAGATAAGTAAGACGTTGCTTTATTTTCCGATTCCATCTCTTTTATTCTCAACATGGATGGGAAAGAAGCCGATCACATCTCTTTTACTCTCAACATGGATAGAATAGAAATAATACAACATCACGCAGTTTTATTTAACTGTGATTTTTTTCCTTTATTTGTGATTGAGACCTTGCTTCTTGCCAAATTTCACGATCCTAGGGAAGTATTCTACAGTTTTTTATTTATGAATATGTAATTTATGCAAAAAATGCAGAATGCCTATATTAGTATTAGGTACTAGGATTAAGATTTGTCATACTAGGTACAAGGATTGGTCATAGGGCATTCACATTATTTGCACGATGTCGAATTTGCCGTAGCTTATTTAATTATTTAGTACGTAGTATTCTTAAAACCAATGCGGTCAACCGTATACCGTCTTCGTATAGTGCTACACATTTCCTCATGCTGGAGAAAATATTGAAAATGTTCAATAGGTTCTTATACTTATTCTCTTCCAAATTGATTATAGGCATGGTCGATTGTAATTCCCTTCAACTCACAGGGGAATTAATTTGCATCGTGCTTTTATTTTTATTATCAAATCATAATGCTAACAACACCTCGATCTTGAATTTAGTAGCGCTTAGCCCTCCTGGCTACGACATGATAGGACGATCTCTTCATTTATTTCACATGCCAAAACCGCGCACGAATTTTCTACAGCCTTTACCTGCTTTTCATGCACTCACATGTTAAATACAGTCTTGCGAGATGCACCGAATCTAGATATTTTTTCTGCTCTATTTACTGCTTCAGGAATGGATTTATAGAGTTATATGGTAGTTCACGACTGATAACTAATAAAAATTTTATTTTTTATATTGTTGTGTGTTCCTGTCTTATTGGTTATTGTTACTGTTTTATATCCGATTAGTTATTTTTCTGATGTGCTTGTATTTAACCATTTTTTTATATTCTTCCATATGGCCAATACTGTGCGTAAATCCGTAAGTTAAGCATGGAGCTTTAAAGGAATAATTGAATTTCAAATTACTTAATAGCCATTAATAACTTTTACTCGATACTATATATGTACATACGGCACCATCCATGTGATGGAAATTTTATCTAAAAATTCCGTAATCACAAATAGATACTTAAATGTTATTTATCTGTATTCATTTTTGAGCAATACCGTTAATATAAAGTACCGTAATTTATTTTGAAGTAAATTTTTTTAAAAAGACTTTTGAAATAATTAACTTTTACAAAATATCATCGTGTATATATATAACAAAATATTTAACACTGAGATAAAAAAATCGTTTGAATTAATAAATAATTTCACATTTATGCTCATTTAATTATTACTAAATGTAATCAAGTGTAATTTAATATTAATAAATATAATAGTTACATGTTCTAGAATTTTCGCAGCACGGCATGCTGCGAAAATATGCTATATTGTGTAAACTATGCTATATTTATGTAAACAACAAAGTTCAATATCAGCGAGGGCGAGTCTCGCTGTTCAATTAGGCATAATAATTTTTGAAATTTACTTCCAGACGATCCAAAAGAATGTGGGTTCACAATTAAACGAAACTAAGTAATGTAGTATTATTTCTACTTTCTTTAAGTTTTTTACTACGACTTAGGTTTCGTTGTAATACAATATCTTCAATATAATTAGACAGCATTGATAGTATAGTACTCTTCAAATTGTTTCAGCCCAAATACACATATAAATATAAGTACATAAAAAAATATAAAAATAAATAAATAAATAAATATAAAAAATTAAATAAAACAAAGGAGAAAAATAAAGAAATAAATAAATATATGAATGAATAAAACGGAAGATATGTAGAATTAGTGGTATAACCTTGTTCTAACTTTCAGATACCCTTGCTATTGTAGAAATATATTACTGAGAATAACTTCCATTTAATTTTATTACATACACCGGAACATTTGGCATAGCACGACTCATAGAATAACATCAATTTAATTTATTACCCCCACTAAAATACTTGTATATCGTATAACTCTGGGAAATATAATAAAACCTATCCTGCAATAAACTCACTAACATAATCAGTGGGAAAACCGACACAAACCCGGCTTCCGCTATTGCGTTTGAAACATATAAATGCTGTTGGATGATCCTAAAAGTTAATCTTTGCTTATAGCCCACCTGAAGATGTTGTAATACAACGAAACCTAGGTCGTGGTAAAGAACTTAAAGAAAGTAGAAATAATACTACATCACGTAGTTTCATTTAATTGTGAATAATGAATTTCTACAAAATTAACGCCAAATATATTCAATAATTCAAGAATGTGAGTTAGTTTTTTTCCAATAATATACAAAGATTCATCTTCATTTCCTTCAGATTAAAAATTAATATTCGCATACGTAGGTCGCCTAAACTTCTAGTGGCAATATTCTAACTAATTTTCTAGTCGTTATACGACGTAGAGTGGAATCAACCTCTAATTACAAATTTTTGCAATGAAACATAAGTATAGAAATATTTTTGGGAATATGTACTTAAACTAAGATAAAATTGGATGATTATAGCGAATTAAGTTAATAGCTAGCATCTATTGTCGGCCATTATTAAGTGTCAGATAAGGGCAATACGTTAAAAAAGTAAATATATGTATGTACCTTACATACACTTTGCTTTTCCAAAATCAACTCAGGGAGTTTAGTTGATATATAGCTGGGGCATAAAACATTTCTAAAAAGTTTTTTGAATTACTTCACGTCATACGTGATACGTTGTAATATTTTAAAACATATGTATGAATAATTTCGTTTGAAATTTATCATTTCAGTGAATCTGTAATTTATATTTAAATTGTGTAAATTAATAGACTTCTTAAATACCACATTAATCTAGGTGACTGAAGAGTTTAAGGTGAGAAATATTATTACTGGTTATAAATAATTTTACTCTCTTTGAGTTGGGAAATGTGATTTCTATAAAAATTAAAAATATGAAGTTTTTAAATTTTATTTCAGAAAGTCTGTCAACCACGTGTTAAATTAGATTTCCTAATTTACCGCCGATTATGATAATTTGTGTAAATTGGAATATATGGCCTACACGAAGTACTATTTACAAAGTTTTAGGTGTCCGCTCTATTTAATTTTTTCTAAAATTTACAGATTTTAATTAAGAAATGTATGCGAGAAATTAAATTTATAAATTGTGACTAATCACTTTATTTTTGTACATGAAAGTTGCAAATATGTTTAGAATATATGAATTAGTTTTACAGTCAAATTGAAATAATGATTCGTTTATATAATAATAAACCAGTTAAATACATACTCTTACTACGTGGGAAACATGTATATTTATTTAAGCGTGTTCTGCTTCCGTACACAATTAGGTAAATATAATTTTTTTAAACATTTAATAGCAAGTAGAGTTTTTTTTCCAAATTATAACTAGCCGTATCGCATTCGCGTGTACCTTCAAACAAAATTGTTAAGTTAACTTAAAGATTATAATATTTTTTATTGTATTAACCAAAAATGTACTTTTTATAATTAAATATGTATTGTTTTGGAAAGAAAAATTGCCATATTTTCCTGTTAATTGATCGATTGCCATAAAAGTATCATACATTATTCCAGATCCAACAGATTTCACACAAAAAAGTTTATTGAAGCCCTTTTGGCTCTTCTCGCTTAATGCGCAAACAAATAAACAGGCCCAATGACGAACAAACTTTCCAAGAACAATATTTTTGTGTTCGATTACTTTCTTGTGTACTTTGTCCTTCTGTTTAAACATTTTCTTTCTAAATGACTTTAACATGTCTGTAATTACTAGTACTCGAGTAGCTAGGCATTTCTTTGTTTTTTTGATAGTAAGAAGTAAAAGCATTTTTGGAAATATTAAATTCACATATATAAATAGAAAATAAATATTAAACCGAGTCAAACCCCATGTTTTTCAAAAAACTACAACTGTAATCAAACAGAAAGATGGAGACAAATTTTAAAAACAATATTATTGCTTTCTATTACCTTTATTACGCGTCCCTAAGTAATTTTTTTTAAACTATCTTCAGTTTACAGGAAGAAGTATTATGCAATTTCATTTTATGTATAAATATCAATTGTTATTTTTTACTTCGTGTGTTGCGAGTATAAATTTCGAGACCGTAAAAAAGGCCAAAACACTTTTTTTTCAAAATAGTTTGTAACACGTAAATAAAATTCATTTGTACTTATTATTAAATCCTAAAAGTTATTTTTGAAAACAGTACTACACACCTATACCCCGAAAGAAGAATATTGTTACTAGGGTTATCAGCCTGTCTGGAATTTCAGGATTATCTTGGAATTGGTTTTTAATTTTGACCACCTCCTGTATTCTGTAATCTGTCAGAAATCTAAGTTATTTTAATCACTGCATTCCTTAAAATGATTAATACAGCCAACAATCACTAACAGTCAATTTTAAAAAATTGTCAATTTGACCATTAACAAATGAAGATTTTACAATAAACATTGATAGAGTAGAAGGAAATAAATTTAGCAGAAGGAAAGGCCTAAAATTGTTTGTTTTTTTTTATTATTTAGGTTAACTTTATAAAAATTACGTACATAAATTGTTAGAAGTTATTTTTCTTCCCAAATTTTTCGGCCTATGAAATGGCATTTTGATTTTGAATAATACATTTGCAATTTTTTTGCTTATTTTTTGCTTTAAAAGTCATATTTTTAAGCACTTTTCAATACTCTCTTAGAGTGTATTGAAAAGTGCTTAAAAATATGACAAAATATATTAGTGTATTGAAAAGTGCTTAAAAATATGACAAAATATATCATAAACTATATATATATAAAATATATTATATAGTTTATGAGTCTTAAAGTAATTTTGAAACTGAATGGTTTTGCATTATGTTATGAAATCTCTTGTAAAACCACAAAAAGTAATATCACAAAGTGTTATGAAAGTTTCTGCGAAGTGGCCATTTAGGGGTGTCATAATCATAAAAACCGAACAGAATATAGAAGAACTTTAACACGAAAACTTCATTAACGGAGGCGCCTTCTATTGATACATATTTAATGGGTTGAATGTGTTTAATGGGTAACAAACCTTGCCTTAATTTCCTGTTAATATGAAGACTTTTGCGTGACCTAGTTTCCAGCATTCAGTTAAAATGTACGTCGTACGAAGGTTAGTGAATAAAGTTAATGGTTATCAGTGTGAAGCTGATAACCATTATTATTAGTAAGTTTAAATGAAATTATTTTTTTTATTTACAATCATTTCGTCTTTAAAATTTATTTGGAGTATTTTATGTTTTTTTTTAATATTTATTTAATAACTTTAATCGAGTTATGATACATTTGTTTACCTGATGTAAACAAATGTATCATATTCAAAGTGTTTTACTTCTATTGATAAAATCCAGTATCTAGTTAAGAAAATTATGAACACAATCGTTAAAATTAACCACATAAAATAGGAAACTGTGCTTCATAAATATTGTTTTCGAGAAATATTATCAATTAATAGTGCTTGCCTTAAATTATGTATTTATGAAATTGTGAAAAACCTGTAATTTCCAAACAATTGTATATTGTGTTAATAAAATTAGATCAGTTGGAAAATGCCTTTTCATCGCCTATGTTACATAGATACGAATTTTTCAACGATTCCTTACCGTTTATATCACCTTTGAATATCGAAATAATTGTACTATGTGAAACTATTTTTTAATAATTAACTTATTCATCTGTATTTGAAAAATAAATTAAATTAAGTTTCCGTCTCAAGAAAAGAAATGTTCATTTTGTAATAAAACGTTTTCCAGAAAGGAAACCGAGTATTTAAACCATTTATTAATTTTTTTAAAAACTTACTCTATTATGAGAACAAATTCGTATCAATAAAAAGTATCGGAATTATAGAGTAGAATTTTTTACGATTTCAGTTTCGGTTTTTGTTCTTACATGGGCGTAATACGCACAGGCCCTTTATTATTCGTAGCATTTCATTCGCTCTTGTCACCCTATGTTTTAAGAAAATTTCATATTTTTTTCTAATATTTTCAACGTGTCTCACTGTAAGTGTATTGAATTTACTTTCAAATATTTTTTTCATTGTTTAAAATGTTGTGGAAAATGAAGAAAAAATATTTTCTCTAATTTAATAAATTCGTGTATGCAAGATATGAAGAAAACTTAGAAGTCAAAGAGAAAATGGCACAAAGTTATCTTATTTGGAATTTTGGTAATTTTCTTATGGAAAACTTTTCGATAAGCGCAAAACGCAACGCCAACTTACAGTTTAATTTCAACTTGGTACTAAGCATAATTGATAACGATGTGGAAATTGTAAACGGATCTTACCATCTACATCTTTTCCCATAATTTTGGTATTATCCAACACATAATTGAAAGTGCGGCTAAAATAAATATATTAAAAAGTTACGGACGCTCAAGACAATAAAACTATACACTTTTTGTGTCTGAAAATTGACAATATTTACAAAAAAATATTTTAGAGATGAAGGACCAGAAACAATCTTAAGGCATTCCGTTAGATGCATTAAGATCTTTTCTGGGATTGTGTCTGCTTGTCTGTTTGTATAACTATTCGTATACATATCACATAAAAACTAGTAAGTCAATTTGGATGTTTTTGTAAAAATATAGTTAACTTGAAGCAGCTTTAAGTTTTTATTGTACAGCACTAAGTATACTCAATCACAAGATATATAAATTAATTAATTAATTATAATAATAGTTTTAAGAATTCATTTATATTTCATTAGTATAACGAAGAAAAAATAAGTGTCTAGCTACTCGATACGTAGTAATTACGCTAATGTACATAGTACCTATGTACGTCAATATACAGCCCTATGTGTATTTCAAATCAATCAATGAAATTTTACACTCGGATATACGTACATTCCGGCGCAGCCAGAATCAGACATTCAGGCGTAACCAAAGTCAAATGTGGAAACATACATGTAAAAAAAGGCACCGGTACGTTTTTCAGTGGTGTGCGTATTCGAAGCCACGGGCATAACTAGTTAAAAGAATATGAAATGGTTCTTATTATTCATAACTACGCGTAATTCGGCAGAAATTCACAAGTTAAATAACATTTCCCTTCATTTTGGACCTAAAACGTTACTAGTGATCTAAAGTTATTTCATTTTCATAACATTAATAGTATTTTATATACTACTTAGTTGCAGTGCTTAAAAAACCTTAAATCATCAAGAAAATTTCGAAGAAAATTGAAAGAAACATTTTATCGTTTCTGGTAAAGTTAAGTTTTCTTGTAACTATCGACGTCTACATTTAGCAGCAAATATGAATTACTTTTTGATTTTAAGGGTAACCTTTAATAACGTAAGTAATAATAGTAATACTTTATATGACGTGCAGATTGATCATTATATATTTAGTAGTAAATAATACATGACAGATTTTCTTTTTGACAGCCAGCAGTTCGTAAATCATAATTGGACGAAACTGAAATGACCGTGCGCAAACGAGCCTCTAGGGCAGATCAAATACTCTTTCATGACTTGGCTCGTAACACGTACATAAAAGTAAAGGTGCC
Source organism: Druceiella hillmani (assembly GCA_039881145.1). NCBI lineage: Eukaryota > Metazoa > Arthropoda > Insecta > Lepidoptera > Hepialidae > Druceiella > Druceiella hillmani. The sequence continues at coordinate 12,407,597 of JAYKKI010000066.1, read as the reverse complement.
TCGTTCGGTTAAGTAAATGTTAGATACTTTTTTTTGGCATACTTTAGTCTGCTATTTTTATTTATCTGTTTACAGTTCTAGTTCATTTTCCGTACGTAACGACAGTAATGAAACAAATTACCTTCGGCCATAAATTCACGTCAGAACTTTGTTTTAATGACTCTCCAATATTTCTATTTTCTAGACTTTTTAGGACCCCGATCAATTCATATTTGCCTTCTCGCTCGCATTTTTCCCGAGTTAATATTTTTACACATTCATACTCGTCGTTATATTTTTACATGATTACGTTGTAGCTAAAACAGGGGTTATGATTTTACACTGATCCTACGTTTGTATATACGACACTACGACAGCGCGGTCATATTCTCATAATGTATGTATGTGAATATGGACATTAAACTACCCGAAAACTTTTTCGGACTTTATGGATACCATTTGCAAGAGCGTCACTGGATATAAAATACAAATTTAAAATCAATGTGGCAATTGGTAACTGGACTCCCGATTTCAGGGTTTAAATGCATTTTAAATAAATCTAAACAACTTACCATGGCACTTTCTTTTTTTTTTTAAGTCTTCATACCTAGCTGATTAAAATTATTCACTACACTGTACTAAATTTATTAAAATAAAAAAAAAATGAAAACCCGACTACGAGAAAGTACGAAAGAAGCTTTAAGTGCTTTTGCGCTTAAATTGAAAACATAGAATTAACAATTATTTGCAACAGCATTTTTCTCGTAGTCAAAGTCCAACTATCTTGTACTACCTTTAAAATAACTTCATTCTGGGGAAGCTAAAAATAAAATGTGAAAAAATAAAAATATAGGTAAATATTGTGAATGCATTTTAGTTAATCTGTAAGTAAAAGAAATATTGTAAAATTTAAATAATTTCTGTACTTTTGTTACCAAATAGCTTATTGTGTTTCTTAATAAGATAAACTTATTTGATTGAAAACATGTTTATAATATTTAAAGATTGAAAGGGTTTTTGTGATTTAGACTACCTTTTAATTTAAAAACTTAGTCACTTCTTACCTTCAACTGCCTTTAAGAATCTTGTTTTTGATAGTAAAAATACAAATTACAAAACTAGTCGTAGAATCATAGGTAATACCTGTGATAGTAGGAACCGTGTCCGCTTTAGAATTTTACTGTATCTGCATGGATTATTGACTTTCGACATAATTAACATAGATGATTCACTCTCTTTACAATATGTTTAATTTCATGTCCTAGTTTAGTTACTACGCTCAATTGTTTGAGAAGCTCCTTAGCAAAGATCTCTGGTCAGAGTTGTGACATATACATCGAGTTAAATGGTGATGTAAGATTTATTACATCATCTCGACTAAAATAGACGAAATAATTTTTAAAATACTTGAAAATAATTCCACGCACCCTTAAAATAAGTCAGTTATGGCTTTTTGCGAATTAATTGCTCTTTTCTATTAAAAAAAATTGTCAATTTTTGTCACAAATTGTTAATACTAAAATTAGTCCAGTGTTACGTTGATTGATAATCGCCTAATGTAATAATCACCTGCAAGAATTTTTAGCATTCGGTCATAATATGATTATTCTGCTTAATATAGTGCTGTGGTTATCTATTTTATTTGATTGCAAATTGGAATTCATAATTACCTATGTTTTGCATTATTATGAATAAAAATTTGCCATGAAATAAAGTAGAGGGTATATGCTACACTGATTAATTTCCAGACACAAATTTATTTATTTATGCAGTCTCTGATGTAACATTCTAAGATGGAGTGGACTTATTGCTACAAGAGCAATCTCGTCTAGTTAACAACGGTGAAGAATGTAATTAAATTGTTAATATACTTGGTTCAGATATACATTGACAATGGTACCGGATAAGTTAAAGCAGATATAATTTTCTAAGATGAATTTTCAATGCATCTACATAGGGTAAATTTCTGATGTTAGGATCTTCCTTAACTTAGAAGCATAAACAGTAAAGGAATATTCATGAAAGTATAAATAATATTTTGTAACGAAAAGCTGTTTAAGTTTTTAGAACGTAAATCTACGTCTTAGGCAGATAATTTCATGAATTTGTCACCGAGGTGAAAAGATCTGTGTGTATTGTTCCAAATATAACAAAGTAATAAAAAAATACACAAAAATACAATAAACCGCCGATCATTTGAACCAAGATCTATAATAAAAAAGAAATTATATATATATGTATGTGTGTATATATATATATATATATATATATATATATATATATATATATATATATATATATATATATATGTATATGTATATATATATATACACACACACACACATATATAAATATATATATATATATATATATATATATATATATTATTTTTATAATTAATTTTAAAAACAACCTACGCACTGATAACGCTACGAGCGCCGTCTGGTACTTCCTTCGCATAGGCTCCATACAAAATACTATACAAATAATTTCTTGTATGGAGATATATGAAACCTTTCCCATTTTTTTGCTTAAATACATATTTTAGCCCGTTGCTTTAAGCAAAACACGTCGAAAAGAACCGTAAAGTTTGGCCGAATATTCGGTTGGGTACATCTGAAATCGGATCTTCGGCCGAACGAGACGCTATATTCGATTCATTTCGAGTAAATAATTACAGGTATACACGCGTCGGCAGAAATGAACAACCCCTATCACACTATCAGGGATAACCAGCGATGAATCGCGGTATTATAACTCGACGTCAATAGTTTATGTTAGGTTGGATTTATGATGTAAAATTAATTTTTTTGTTTATTCTTAAGCATACTGAGATTTACTAAAATATTTACAAAAATATATCCCTAAATTGCATAATTAAAGTATGTAAGCTATAGAAATAACATGAGAATGCGATATAAAACATATGGTACAACAAATTTAATTTCACGAGCAGGTTTGTAAATATGAAATTAAGAAGTCTATTTTGAAATAATGGTAATCAACGAGGAAGATTATTCTCATTTCGATATTTTCGAAACGACAGTGGCCAACTTCCATATATTTCTGGGCGCGGTCAATTATAGATCAATTTATGGATTGCGTTCAAATAGTTCGGCGTTAATTTAATTAAAAGAATGTAACGAAATGATGACGCAAATAAAAGTTTTCACAAAATTTAGGTAAAAATTAAAACAATTAATACATATAAAACGCAGGAATAAATATTCTAAAATTTCTTTTGTATAGTTAAAAAAAAAAGTGTCTGCAAAGAATTGTCTTAATGAAAGATTTAACGACAACTATATAAATGGAGACAATAGTCCGTCTGATCATAAAATGGGAAACAAAAGCAAAACAATTTAAAAATCTAACGACTCAGGATTGATGCGACGATCTTAATAATTTTCTACGGTATATCCTTTGAACTACATTGAGAGGTTAATTTTTCGGTTGTAAAATACGGCTTTGACTGCATCTTATTTAACATGTCAGGTCACGTCTGGTATATGGCTGTATGTCACATGTGTTCACGGTAAATCAAGAGATAATAATTGAAAAGTTAAATTATTATTTAAGGAAAAAAATTTATAATTCAGTATCTGTGTTGTATTAAAGTTTAACATTGTCTTGTTAACAAATATAGAGAGTACACTTAAATTCCTTTTTTAAGTGTATCAAATATCTTTATTAACAATTTGGAATATTCCAAAATTATAAGGGCAGATTTTTATAATAAATATTTTAATATTTATAAAATTCTTATTAATAAAATGATTGCAAATTGTAATTTCTAAGAACTTTTCATGCTAACTTCGTATTACTATGGAACACTTAAAAATTATTCATATATAAGTAAGAATTACAACGTAGAACGTGCGGTCCCATAATTATGACTTTTGTAATATCGTTTCGGATGTGTTAATATTGTTGATTCACAATAATCAGCATTGTGCTACTGAGAGCATGATTATCTTCTTATCATTCATGCTGAAATAGGACGATGTTTCTTATGATAACAGGAAATGACAACGTGAGGTTCCTGATATCCTAAAACTGCCAAAAGTGACAGATAGCCAGATAATATTGAGCAGCACTCTATGGAGTGTTGATACGTTACGACTATGTTACATTTCAGTTGTAAATTCATGTGTAGCTTTCATTAAGCAAGTCTGTTTATACATAGCTATAATTCTGTGAAAACTAATGCGTTATATGAACAATAATTGTATAACGTTAAAAATAGCGACTAAGTTGCTATTTTATTTGCATGATGAACCCATTTTATCAGCATTCATAAAAAAAAGATCGTTAGATATTTCTCGCATTTGTGGAAAAGGATGTAAGCTCTGATTACATTGCTTTTGTTTTCTCTAATTTGTGTTGTCTCCAAATCCGTGAAGTGTCTTATTAACACAAATTAAGTACGGACGGAGCAAAATGAGTGTAATCCGATTATCCAATTTATACATCTCCTTTCCATTAAAGTGAAATTAAAGATCATCTTTATAAGGAAAGAAGACAAAAGTCGAATACTTGTGTATTTACTTATAAAAACTATTTCGATGAAGAGAAAATATTCCATTCCAAAATCTGTGATGTATTACTGAGAGGAGGTACGTGTTTTCTATTTTTACTACTTCAAAGTGATTTTCCTATTTGTAACCTTTATTCGAGAATCGTTCATATTTTGGCAGTTTCTGGTTTATTTGAATTGCAGCGTTCGAGATTGTATTAAAAATACATTGATGTACCACGTTTTACATTATATTTCTCATCGGAATTATGACAATAGATAGTCTAAACCTAATAATCAATAGTGTTAGTCAGTAAACTTAATAAATTTAGTGCCTAATAATATTGCGTTAGTGCGAAAATAGCACTTATGAAAATATCACATCATCACAACAGGTTTTATACGCACACGGCCTAATTATTAACGAATATGAAATTACCGTAGAGAATATATCCGGTGTTACGAAGTTAATGGCCGTAAATCGCATATTGGCTGGAAACGGCGCTACTAATAAAGATGTAAATTATGGTATTAATAGCGTCAAGTAATGATATTCTCCTCATGAAATAGGGCAACTTATATACATAATTCTTTGATTATATGACGATTGTAATACATTTTCATTAAAAATACATTTATTGAATATATTTGGCGTTAGTTTTGTAGAAATTCATTATTCACAATTACTTTGACCGTTTTTCACGTATTTTCTTTTTTCCTGTAAATATTTTTTTCGTTTCTAGCATCGGTATGAATTTTTTTTAAGTTGACAATATTTTAAACTTTTAAATAATTTTTACTCTAGCAGGACTATACTTTTTAAAATGAATATTATCTTTAATCGGAAATCCTTAATACGTATTGAGTTTCTATATGAATAATTTCATGACGAAAATATATGAATTGATTGAAGGGTGAAAATAATGTCACTATCGCTGTGAAAGAAAAGTTTGTTTCTTTATTTCTCAAGATATATATATATATATATATATATATATATATATATATATATATATATATATATACACATACAAATATATTTTTTTCTTTTTCACCTCTTCTTATCAGGAAAATAAAAAAGGATTTCGAAAATGAAAAAAAAGTTAGGGAACATTATGATTACCAAAAAATTAAATGTAAGAAAGTCAAAATAGCCATTCACAGGGTCATTCACAGAGAAATCTCTTTATTTGATATATGATGATGCAAGTAATTTCTTTATACTGCAACATTTTCATGATAACAAATGGAATCTTCTTTCAATGGCAAGAAGTATTGAGCTATCTTAAAAAAATTCAAGACGAAGAGATTCATTGTTCGATTGGATTCATTTATATCATTATATCAAATTTATATAGAATTTTTAAAACACATCGTTGGATCTAAAATTGGTTACAAATCAGTTTTTATGATATTACTTTGGCTGCATCTAATTACTACATTGTAAAGAAATTAATTATCTATATGTGTACGTATTCTTAATGTTTTAGATAATAATATAGTAAAGTAAAAAATCGTTCGTTTATTGTAAACATGTAAATCGACTACTGCAAGCTTTCAATATTCTCTTACGTCATTTTAATATATTTTGATGATTTAGCGACCACAAAATAAGTATCTGAATAGCTTTCCGTCGCTGTCTCTCGACCTTTTTAACAGGACGATATAATATTTCATCCCTATTACTTGGGAAAGTTTGTACATCCGTGAACATTTTATTTGAACTGAAGTACTTATTTTGGATTATTGTATAGATGTAGATTATTCTGGACAAATAAAGAGACCAACTCTTCTTTCACAGCGATAATGATATTATTTTTAACCTTCAGTAAATTCATATATTTTCATCACGAAATTATTCATTCAGAAACTCAATACGTAGTAAGGATTTCGATTTAAAGATAATATTCATTTTAAAAAGTGATAGTCCTGTTAGAATAAAAATTATTAAAAAATTTATAATATTGATAACTTAAAAACAATATTCATGTCGATGCTAGAAACGAAATAAATATTTGCAGGAAAAATTAAATTACATGAAAAGCAGTCAAAGTATATAATAACCAGTATTATATTGTAATACATAACCATCACAATATTATAAAATATATTACATATTATTATAACCGTCATTAATAACTAGTATTGAAATAAACAATTTCGGAGAAACGCGGGTATTAATGTTGTCGGTGAAAATAAAATAATTAATTTTTTTTTATATATGGAAAGCCATTTCATAGCAATAATATTATCTAACCTGTTCATAAATGATTGTTAGATATAATTAGATGTTATACTACAAACATTCGTGTATTTATTCAAGAGTAAAAGCAGACATAAAATCGCCACAAGAGAATTTCATTAGGAAAATCAATGAGAATTTTCTCCACCTCCCTAGCAAATGTAATTTGTCCGCCTAATGAAGGTATAAAAAAACTACGAATTGTTGCTCTACTTCTGTCCTAATACTTGTGAGTGTGGATTATATTGTATTCGCTGAACCTGTAATTAAACAAACCATATTACATATACCATATTTATTGTTGTTTAGTAATTCTCATTAATAGTTTATCTCATGTATTGGTTTATTTGATTTAAATAATTCTCCTTATAAGTATGTTGTATTGAAGTGGTAGTCTAAGTAATAAATTTAATTTATGGCAGATGTACGTAAAAGTGTAAAAGTTTTATACGAAAACTTTTCTTTCAGTTTTTATTGACGAGCGTCAACAAAAAAACAATTAATTGTGAGTTCGTAATACATTGACTTTTTTGTGTAATATTAATTTCTAAATAAGTGAAGGATTCGCAGGCATATTTGCGTCGTTGAAAAATTATATGTGCATACAAACAAATACACAGAAGAACTGTATAAATTTACTATTCATTTCAATATGGATAAAAAACCCCTCTCGTCTTTACCATTCACGCAAAGATCACAATCATTATCATCCATGGGCTCTGTTATACGGATATTCATTGCGGTGATATTTCATGGCTAAACAGATTTCATAATGAAATTTACTGATTTTACATCCATTTTATTTGAAATATCTCTACATACATATCGCATCACCTCTTCTGCCAATGGAACAGTTATGCATAGCTGATGTTTTCATTCATGAATATCTTATATTAATATTTCTTTGATCTTTAATACCTAATTGGATAACTGTTAAGTGAAGGTAGAAACATGCCATTAAATTATATTTTAAGATTACTATATAACATTTGATAATATTTTTTATCAACAAAAATAATTTCTAGCTTGTGGAAATCTAAACTCCACTGATTGCAAGATAATCTTTGAAATATTTTTATGTATGTTTTCCTGTGAGCTGATGTGTGAGATGATTCGTAAGGAGCTCTTTTTTCTTTCTGTATTTTTTCTTTGTATGAATGTCTCTTCAATACAGAAATCCCAGATTTCGTTTCTTTGTTTTTCTTTCATTTTTGTGTATAAAAGTAATTGTTTTCGACGTAATTTTTATGAAATAAAACTTTTAAAATCATGCGATTAGGCGATTTTTACATTAACGAGACCAAGCATATGCAAACGGCGCTGTATGTTGTTTATTGAAATAAGAGCATGGAAATTGCGTTCATATATATTCACGTATCAACATGTATAAATGCGCAGTTATTGAATATTGGAGATTTTGTAGTATATGGAATAGCATTCTGTAAAATTTAATAATTTAGAAAACAGTGTTAGGTACATAATGACGTACTACACCCATGCTTCAATTTGTTTAGAAGGGATTGTTAGAATTACAAACTAACTGATTGATGTCTCGTAAAACCAAGAAGGCATTAATAATACAAAGACGCACATATCTCTACTTTCCAACTTTATTTTGCATATAAGATTTTTATTTTATTGCATGAAATGGGCGCTATTTTACATAACTCTTGTAGTTTCAATAGAAATCACTTGTCTGATTAAATAAAGAGCATTATTAATTTTTGATAATATTGAATTTCACAATATAAATACATTGAAATTTCATTCGCATAATGTTAAATATCTAATGCCAGACAAAATAATAGGCACTTGTAATATCATTTTGGGTAATAATTTTAATAAAATCTTTCTTTTCTGAGGTTACATAAAACAACAAATAAACAACGGTGGAGATAATTTATATGATATTAGTAGAAAAATTGACATAGTCATACTTTTACCTCCCAAAGTTAAGTTACGTTAAAATTGACAATTTAAAAGTTATTATAAACATTTTAATGAATATTTCACATCATAAGAACGGTTTAAAGGAATAAAACAAAAAAATTAAAATAAAATATTTTATTTTTCTCCTAAGTTTGCATATAACGCGATATATTTATATAACGTTTATCTAAATTTCTTATTCGCTCAGAGAAAAAAAAACTAATTTTATTGAGTCACAAAAAAAAATCAAATCCAATTTGTAAATAAAACCTAAACAAAAATTACTAGGGACTTAGTTCGGACAGTGTGGTAGGTGATTGCCGTATATTTGAACGCGAAGTGTTGTCGGGGTGATACAATACGCTTACCGACGATTTTTCAACGTGTTTTTCTTTAATTGCTTCACCCAGTTTCGGGATCAAATCTACATAATAGGCACTTGTCATTTTCCTTTAGTCATTAAAAATAATAGCTTCATAATCATAGGGCATAAAGAATGATATTTATAACATTTCAGTTCATGTTTACTCTCTAAAAAAAAGAGATATTACAATTAAATAGTTCTTTGTAACGTTTTTTAATAGAACTTTTATGAAGGTACACGAGGGACTCTATTTTGAAGTGTCACTATTGCGTACTGGTAACGCAAAATATTATTTGATTGTAGTACCACTATTTAGTAATTAGTTTGTGAAAAAAAGGAATTATTTGCGGTAGTTGAACACCTTTTTCTGCTCACCAAAGGAATTTTTTGGATATTCGGTAAACTGTAGGAATTGATATTTTAAGCCATGGTTGTTTAATTCCATGGTTGTTTACGGGATTGATAAATTGAGAAGACCTGATCAGAGGGACAGATCGAACTGTAAACATGTCCTCGTTATGATCGGCCTTCCAATTCAGTCACTGATGAACACATAAAAATGTAGGCAAATTGGTTTTAGAAGGCAGGATAATCAGTTTACAATATTTAACAGAGAAATTTGGAATTCTATTTGCCTGTATTTGAGTAATTTCAACATACATATTGGGTTTGAAAAAGCATTTACAAAATAGATTCAGCGAATATTTAAACTTTTCTTTAGAAATTTCAAAATGGACTTTTTAAATATTTCGGGTATAATTTGTCGTCATTTTGTAAATGAGTACGACAGGTGGGTTTAATATTTTATCATCGAACGAAGAAATATGGATTTCTTTGAAAGCATTACCTGCCTTCAAAAAAGTTTATTGACACGCCTTTCGAAGAAATATTTCATTCCCCTCGTAAATTATTATGTCATTTATTTTTATAAATAGTAAATCTAAAGTGAAACATCATGAGGAGATCTTCCTTAATATAAGTTATTTTTATATTAGGAAATTTTCAAACTTGCTTTCGATTTTGTTCATGTTCGTAAATATTCTGCTTTGTTAATTAAATTTGTAGCAGTATATTTATTTATCTTTTAGTCAATTTATTTAAAAATAAATACCCAATATCTTCCAGTTCTGCTCTCGAGTTCTTTTAACATATTTTGCACCTACTGTTTCTATTTTTTGACAACTTCTATTTGTTTGCCTGGAATTATGTCATGCCAGTGACAATCAAGCTCATCTTATCCCAATGGTGATATATTTTACCTAAAAGTTTGTATTGGTAAACTACAGTGCGAGCAAGAGTCTAATTTTGTTTCGAACGAAATGTCAATAGCGAAGGACTGTGGGTGGCGTCAGCCTGGTGGGAATTCATATGTCTCGTACTTTTTACCGCTTCATATTAAATTTGATATTACGATGTGCGACTATTTCAAGAAAATATGCTCTCGGATTTCTTTCAAAACACATAATTAACTACATAAGTTCGCACATTATTACGACATAATTGTGGATATGAGGTGAATAATATATTATATATCAAACTAAAAAGAAAATGGCTTTATGTGAGGTACTAATGTACTTCGCATAAAGCCATACAAATCTTAGTGAATATATGTTCGGAAATTTAATAAAAAATAAGAGTTCATATTGTACAATGATACTTCTCATCAGCGTATAATCTAAATTCGCTCCTTTTATTTAACATCATTAAATTCTTAGTAGAATTTCATGACTAAAACATTATGTTTAAGATAAAGTATCCAGTTTCGAAATCATACTTCAACTTCTTCGAAGGTTTTATTCTTTAACTAAACTTATTTGTTTCTGTAGACATGTACCAAAATAAAATATTCATTCAAAATCTTGCTGTCATTACTGTTAAGATTCAATCCGCTAGTTTTACTCCAATAGCATCATATATTACGCTGTAGACTTCGACAGTCAGTAATGCAACACGATCCGGAGATGCAACTTAAGGTAATCGGCAAACATAAGAGAGTACGCCCCTTCATCAGCGGCGGGGCTTAGCACGTTTGTCAAAGCAGCAAAATAGAAACAGCCCTAGATTCAAAACTTGACTTTCCCTGGTCGTGTACAGTATGAGTTTGATTCGTGGTTGTTAAATCTTAAGTATTTAAGCATATAGAGAAAAAAGTTAGCGACATCAGCGACAGGCCTACATTAAACAAGTCCATTTAGAAGAACATCATGACTCAAACGTTCGAAAGCTTTTTGGCATTAATAGGCCGTATCCTATTTCAACTACCCAAATTTATATTGATAATAAATCATTCGATGAAGCCTAAAATCGAACTGTTTAACGAAAGATGAAAGAATCGCAACAGACATGTAGTTTTTAACTTATAGTCTACTTTTGCATTGAGATAGCCAATTGATTCTTGGGTTGCTAAGAAGTCAACAAAGTAGCCTACTTAGTATGAAAATTGCATTTATTTATATTGTCATATGGGAAGATCCAAGATAAGCCCAATTAAATTATTCAACGTGTTAAATAAACTCCATTGGAATGAATTTTCTTGTTATGTAAACCTTACGCCAAAAAAAACGAGTTATTCTATTCTGATACGAAGAAGGAGAAAAAAAATTAAACTCAAATAGGCTTGAATATAACAAAAGATTACAGTTTGAATACACAAGTCAAGAAAAAAAAAATTTTTTTTGTGTCTTATATCTAGTAAATATTTTCTCTTTGTTTACATCGAAAATTAAATGAAACTCCATAAATAATAAATAAAGTTTGCTTTTGTACCTTTATATAATGAAAAATAAATATAAAGTATTTCGGCAGATTTTTTGAGGAGCCGTTGCATTTAAGATGCAAGAGAGGGGTGAGGGGGGACTGTGGGTGTGAAGCGGGAAGTGGCAGACTGACACGGTAGTGTGCGCATGAGCACTGCAAAGGAATAACGTATTTTATGTGTTGCGAGGCCTAAAAATGTCTTCGAAACAGTGTAAAAATGACTTGGACTCTTTTTGCTATGTTTGCGGCGAATTTATTAAAGTTAGAGTCAAAAAAATTTGTTTGACATCAAATATAAAACTTTGGGAAGCCTATGAAGCTTATTTTAACTTACCCGTACGAAATCAAGATAAAATATGGGCACCTACTTTGTCATGTAATAACTGTAAAAACACTTTAGAAGGTAAGAAAATACATCATATTTTTCTGTCGTTCGTTAATGAATGATGCTCATTTTTTTCCAGCCTGGTACCGAGGAAAAAAAAAGTATGAAGTTTGCAGTACCAAGAATATGGAGGGATTCAGCTGATCACATAAATTATTGCTATTTTTGGTATAGTTAATCCACGTAAGCGTTGCGCTGGCAAAAATGCCAAAAAGATTCAGTACCAAAATCCACCATCAACGTCTGCTCCAGTACCCCACAGTGAAAATTTTCCAATGCCTTCTAGTCCAAAGCTGAAGGCACAAGAGCAGGCAATACCGCTATCACAAATATTGAGTAATAGCGAAGGCAGCGATTTTGTGATCGCGTCACCGTCTGTTGAACCACATCTTATTAATTCAGAAGAGTTCAATGACTTAGTAAGGGACTTAAACCTACCTAAACTTAAAGCAGAAATATTAGATTCACGGCTAAAACAGTGAAATTTGCTCAAGAACGATGTTAAAATAAGTGACAAAAGAAAGGGACATGAAATATTTTCTGGATTTTTTACGAAGGAAGACGGACTTTGTTATTGCAATGGTGTGACAGGAAGGCTGATAATTACAAAGAGTTACACATGCTACATGCTCACTTGGAAGATGTACACATGCTACATGCTCACTCGGATAAATTTAAAGATAACTTGGGTGCATATTCAGAAGAGCAAGGGTAACGCTTTCACAAAGATGTAGTGAACTTCGAACAATGGAATCAAGGACAATATAATGAGAACATGATGGGTGACTACGTTTGGGGGCTCATACGAGAAAGTTCTTGCTTACACAAAATAAATATCAGAACTATTCATTTTTAAAGTTTTTTCTGTATTTTTGGGTTTTACATATATTTCTGGTTTTACATATTTTTTTCTTTTATAATTAAAGCTAATAAAAATGTGTAATTAAAAATTTTGTTTGCTTTTTAAATATAATTTAAATTAAAAAATAGAGCTTTTTCATAAAATTTTAAATTTCATTATGGTAAAAAGAAAACTCTATTAGATAAAAATATTTTTTCTTTCTTTAGTTATGCATAAGTAATCAAAATCAGAGGTACAGAACTCAGACTCAAAATTCACGTTGACCTGCGTTATTATAAATAAAGTAGTCATACTCTCATTGCAATTTGAACTATATATCTATGTTTCTGTGAAGGTTGTGTTTATGTTGGTGAAGGTAAAAGGAATTTTTAGCACTCAATTTTACCTTACAATATGATGAAATTTAGCTAGCTTTATTAATCAATCGATATCATTTCGTTACTAATGTATAATTTGGCTATCTAAATAATTAATTTTTGCAAACTAATTTGTGGTAGGCAGCACCCGCGACGCATATTTTATTCACTTGCTGTAATTCGTCCCTACAGCTTTCTTCTGTATTTTTATTTTTTTTAAAACCAATATAACTAATTATGACGTAGACAATTTTTACTAGTTCGTGCAGTATTTTTTCCACTTGCTTTAAATATTGTAACTACCCTCACAAACAAATTCGGCTAAGCTGGTACATTTGAGGCAAGTCTTTCTAACATATTTTACAGTAATAATTTATTGTGATTCTACGAAAATGCGAGTTGCAGATAATACTTGAGATAATTAGGAACGAAGAAAAAATTCCAATTTTTCTTTGTTTGGAATAAATCTTATCTAAAATCATGCTAAATTTCAAGGTGCAAACTCAACGGTAAATAATCCGCAGCTTTTGACTGAATGCGTGAGTAATCTTTAAAATATTTCCGGAGGTCAAACCTCATAAATTCCTGATAAACGGTAAAAGCGTTATTAAAGAACATTTTTGTATAAATTTTAAGTGAGTGGAAAATATGGCTTGTTTTGAATCGTGTAAATATACATACAATATATGTCTGCATGAACTTGCCTGGTACACTACCTCGGATCGACTATCCGATGATTATTTAGACATCTTCCAATTTATGTTCTAAGCTAGTATCCCAGAGATATTAGTGAAATTAAAATTACTCGTTTTGTCTACAATCTTTTTGTTTAACTAATTATAATAAGTAGGTTGGAGTATTGCCATGAAATCTACTACAATTATATTGCTCATTAAAATTAATGTAAAAAAAATTCAAACAATTTAGTAGCGTAAAAATAATTTTCTTATAAATAAGTAATTTTGCAGTACAAAATTATATTTTCTTATTTTATTTTGAATTAGTAATTTTAAAGGATATCATAATGGGAATGTTTCATTTTAAATAACATTTGTAGCACTGATTAAGCTGCTGGTCGTCAGTTCAAACCTTTACAATGCTACCAAAAATAATCTTATACATATTGTTGACTAACTTCTTTTTTAACTTATTCTTTACAACTTCATGTGTGAATTGCAATATTTTATGCAAGAATCCTTTTTTAAGTCGCAATTTTTTTTAAAGAAACTATTACGTAATTCGAGTAATGTTACAATTTTTACCTCGTTGAAATTTTTTTTTATGTTGCAATTTTTATTAAAACTAGTTACATAAATAAAGATTAATTTGTTTCTGAATTAATATACTATGTGCTGTCTAAACTAAGATTTTCCTTGGAATTACTTAGTGTTTTATTGTCTAGCAAGCTCAAGAGCTTTTATTCTTTTAAGTCTTCTAATAATATTTGGCACATTTGAGAGTCTGGACACTTCTAGACCAATGTGGTTTTGAAGTCTGTTTTGGTGAGAACTAGCAAATCTATTAATAGTATCGTCTACCATCTCAATCTTAAGATCGCGATGGAGATCACAGTTACGGACATACCAAGACGCGTTAACTATACACTTAAGCACTTTGTTTTGAAATCTTTGAATCGCTTGGATATTAAATTTACTGGCGCAGCCTCACAGCCGTATTCCATATAAGCTTGGCGTCAAGAGTCATACCGAGATATTTACCGATATTGGCATATGGAATTGAGTTCCATTAATAAATACTGGTTTTTGTGTTATTTTTTATCTGTAAAATGAATATGTGTTGATTTGGATTCGATCATTTTAATGCGCCATTTGTTTGTACAGATGGCTACTTTGTTGAGACCAGATTACAATTTTCTTGTTTTTGTTCCAGGGTTTCTACTACTGCCTGATATAACGTTGTTAGAACATCATCAATGTATAGCAAATACAACACTGTGGCTAGAACACTACCCTGAGGGACCCCAGCCTTAATAAGCTTCAAGTTTGAATACGAGTCTTCATATTTAACCCGAATTGAATGTTGATTCGTGTTAGAGCCTTTACTAAATTTTAGCATGTATCTAAAATAATGTTTTGATTTAGGGATGAAAAAAAATAATGACGTCTAGTTTGAAAATAAAAACAACAAAATATGAGTCTGGCTCCCACATCGAGATTTCGGTATTTTGTTTGAAGTGAAGCTACTTTATTAATCATAGGTCATCATCACTATCAACTTCTTGCGTAATAAATATTTAATAATACCTAATATATATATATAAGTACAGGGGACAAACATATTATCGTGAATATCTGAAAAACTATCATATCTAGAATTATTATTTACTCCAATCTTTGCGTACACTCCTAATAACCCTGTTTATTCATAACTTGAGGTTCAATAACTTTAAAAATAGCGGAGGAAGAGAATATTTTTTCGGAAATTTTTCAATACGCCTCTGAAGATAAGCCATCCAAAATTATGAAAAAATATTCTTCAGACACGTATAACCAGCCCTTTCAAACGACATACCGAACTTAACACTATTTTTATTAAAAAATAACGTTTCATTTTTTCTTTTGAAGTATAGAACCCACAAATTGCATTGTTAGTAAAAGACAGGCATAATAATTTTAGTAAAATAGTACTACGTTAAAATCAATAACCGACTGGTAATTGTAACTAAATATCAAGTGTTTAATTATGATTAAATTTTTGGATGCAAAACAATCTAATATTTATATAATTAACTGAAAAATATTACACTTTCGTATTCAGATACACACTTATAATCTGCTTTATAATAAATATTATGCATATTGATTAATATTATCTAGCTTCATTGGAAGTTATTACGTTTTGTTGACTTCTGTTTGAGAAAGGAGTTTCATCACTTCGGGGCGCTTTCCTTATTTGTTACTCCCACACTCGACCGCACGTTCATTTGGTCTACGCCGAATTAATCCCCATTTTTTTTAATTGCTCATTTATTTTTCTCCCAGCTTCTTACTCATCATATCGAATGAACGGTTATATACTTTCTAATATCCTGTTGAACTTCGACAAACACAAGGTTAAATTGGTTATTTAAGCTTATTTACTCAATTAGTTTGAGCTTTAAGAACACTATTTTTAACAGGAAAATATTTACAGAATAAAGACTTCTTGTTTCTAAAATGAAGGCAAGAATATTTGATTTTTTTATTTCGTTTTATTATTTTAAGAAAGTAAATATATATTAGACCAACTTATTAATGATAAAATTAATTTTTGCTATCAATGTAAGATAATATAATCCGAATGATATTAACAGTAAGGCACAAGAATGTTTGAAATAAAAATTTAATTAAACCGAAATGTAGAAACGAAAAAATAATGATTTGGCCAAATGACTCTTTTTATCTCCCAAAGTCAAATAGGTACATAAAGACATAAATTTTTGTTTTTTACGTGCATAGCTAATTATAAAAACTTTCGATGATGTTTCTCGCCTCTATTCGTAGTTAGTTCAAAAATTATATTTATTTTAAATAAATCCAATAATAATGAATTCACAACATACTTGATCTATAAAAAAGCGCAGCCAATATATATGCAAAATAAATTCCAATTAAGGGGTAACACAACTCTAGCAGTTAAAAATAAATACATTTAATTCTATATTTTATAATAAAAACCTTTGTTTGTCACCATTTAATTATAATTAAGATATGCAGATTTTATTTACACGACTAAAAGTATATTTACATTTGATTTGTGGCGATACAGTTTTATGAAGAAGCGCTTTTTGGCGGACATTGCTCATAACAGGAAGAATATACCAAACTCTTATAAAAGTAGCCTGATACTAATAGCAACAGAAATAGTTAATGGATGGTACGCATATTTATTTTCAAATAAACAATATATACTTAAGGGAAGAGTTTGCTTTTCACCGAAAAATTTACATATACCAAAGAATTCTTTCGTGGCAAATTTATTTTGAACACTTAGTAAAAACGTGAACTTAATCGCCGAAATTTTTCCTCGTTCGTGTTGTCACATAGAAAAATGTTATTTCGAAGAAAACTCCTTTAAGGAATTCGTCTCTTTTTTCAATTAAACATGTAAAATATTTATTTCCAAAACATATTACCTTTATTCTGAAATACCAATACTTTTCTGTGTTGGAATTTTTCTATTCTTTTTGATTTGTTTTGAGCTCAGTGCGAACTTTTTTCTCAACATTTGCAAATTAATGTTCCAATTGTTTGATTCGTTTTCCGTCGGCTTCCACGCAAAAGTATAACAAGTCAAGCTCGTGGATAATTCTAATCCTCCATTATAATTTCCATTATATATATATATATATATATATATATATAGATATATGTATATATATATATATATATATATATATATATATATATATATATATATATACATACTTGTGCTAAGCTACACTCACTATAAGATAGCCAAGGATCATTTTTCATGTGTGAAGTTCATAGTATTTTATTTTCTAGACGATTAACTCTCGTTTGGAGCCCAAATCTGAAATTAAAATTTTCGAACATTTTGGAGCATGGAATGATAAAAGCTAATATAGCCTAATATAGAATTGCAGAAATTTGAAATAAAAACTGAAAATATTTTCACTCAATATACATATCGCCATCCTAAATTGGCTTGAGAAAGCACAGCAAATACAAGACAAGAAGGTGAAAAAGCACGGATTGAGGTCAGAATTTAATCGAAGAGAGCATTACTAATTATGAAACAATTGTCCCCATACAATTTGGTTAATAGTCCTTTATATGTAATCATATCTGAAATACAGAGTAAGTAGACAAAGAAATTCATGGAAAGGAAATACAGCGTAAGTAGACAAAGAAAATACAGTAAAGAAAAGGATAAGAAGAGTTCACTAACAAATTATATTTTGACACATCTGTGAATATTTTGAGAAAGTGATATAATCCAGTCATATTCCATATTGAATGACAATTTGAATAATGGAGTAGCTCCCTTACAATTAACTATTCAGTAAGGAGGACGGCTTGATAATTTAATTTTTATGTTAAATTTAGGTTATTAGAAAAATTAGGTTCATTATCAAAATAGTTGTATTCAAATTGATTAATTTTTTTGTTTTTTTTATAACCATTTTCCACAATATACCAACGTATGCAAAAATACAAATGGAAATACCATGCATATCGCAATTTTGAAATGAAAACTGTAATGTAATTATTTCTAGGTATGGAGTGTTATCCCTATAATCAATTATAATTCAAACCTGGCGTGCCGTTGAAAATTATCAACATTTGAAAATTTAGTTGCGGTAAATATTTTTGAAGTTTTTCTCTACATAATTCATTTGTGTTGTAGCATTCAAACACTACATAGAATTTGGTTACCAAAATAAATTTTCTTAGTATAGGATTTTTATCCATTACAAAAAAAAATTTTGTTTTAGAAATTTCGACAATTGGATGAAATAATCTTAGACTTTTATTCTAGTGTTTTGGCTTGGTTTTATTATAAATTACACACCCAAATGCTATTCACATTTTTTATTATTATTTACTATTGACTCCATACTTGAGTACCTCTGCTCGACTGTATTAAAATTAAAACTATTTTCTTTGAACTTTAACATTGTTGTTGTTAGATTAAAACACTTTGTCGTGTCCATTCGTTTAAATTAAGGTCTTCCCTCACTATAAAAATCATATAAAGAAGGGGGGGGGGGGGGTTATAATGAAATTCGGGGACAAGGTCGGCGCGTGGTGCCCTCCGCATTTCGCAACATGTCAGGCTCATAGTGCGCGGGTAGCATTTAAAATCACCGGGTACTGTTTTTCCATAATAATTTTGTTTATTTCATTTACTGAGTCGTTTCTCGGTGACACTATTGCCCTCGAACAGAGCCAATTGAAATTTCTTTCTATAAGATTTTCGATGTCTGTATAGATTGTTTCTACCAGTATTTCTAGACTGAAAAATTTGAACCAATTCATTATCTAATAATACTTGGAGGCTATTTGCAATTGGAGATGGTAATTTTCGTCGCCAACTTGCCATCGTGGTACACGCTCTCCACTCTCTTGCAGTTCGGTGTTGTCCCCTCCGTGCTATACCGGAGGCGGCGACATTTTAAATTCGTAATATCTCTTGAATGGAATATGCAATGTGCATAAACTAAAAGGTAATTTACAGGTATTGAAACATTCTTACTTATGAAATGATTTACTTGTATAAGGATCAATGCAAAGGTATAGATAACTTGGTCTGATTTTGGTCCGAATTTCTATTAACTTTTAAAATGTTAAAAAGTAGATATAGTAACAAACAACAATAGTTAGACATATGCTATTTTAACATTTTTGTAGAAATTTATATGTTCTTAAATATTGTAGAAATTTTTTTTGTTCTATCATCAATAGTTTTCGAAGCGCATGCGATGAAAGACATTTTATGGCAATTTTTTTACACCTTGGGTTACATTATTGTAGTTTTAATAATAACCCTTATTTTTTTCCTATAGATAATATAGCCCATATTGATCACTGATAATGTAGCATTCAAATGGTGGAAGAAATTTTGAAATTGGTCCAGTAGTTTTTGAGCCAATTTATTACATACATCCATACACACATACAAAAATACAAATCTTTCCTCTTTATAATATTAGTATAGATATATTTAATAAAATAACCGAATGAAAAATTCGAATATATTTTAAAATATAATACAAAGAATTCTGTTAGTTATGAGAAGTCGTATTAAAATGTGATACAATTTAAATGAATCGATCTTTTGGTCAATGACCTATAATTTTTTGATCTTTTGGGAAAAACTGGATCCTTAAAAGTATTTGGGAATTTTTAAAAAACTTTCATAGCTGACTGATTTATTCAAATTCTATTAACATCCCTCTCTGTTATGTATATTATGTATATAGACAGCGTACGTGATATGTTTGTTACGTCTCTCTCTCGTACACTACATAGTACACGAACATATTCAAATCATATATTAAGAAGAAAGGGTGAGCAGTGACAGTAGAATAAGAATATTCTATTTTAATGAATTGTTTTGTACATTTTTAAGGCTACTGCATACACTTATATTAAGCTTTTCTTAATCTGATCTCTTTTTCTTTGTAGATATGAGTTTTTTCCTCTGTCATTATTGACGTTAGAAAGGTTCATGAGGCGTTTAGCGCAATCATGTAGTCATGTTAATTCTGGTTGACTCAAGAGCTTGAAACTTGACGTTTGTATAGTAGATAAGTCGTAGAAACTGGCAAAGAATATTGATCGGATATTCAGAAATAGCTAGTTTTTTACCTAATTAATACAAAATTAGAACAAATGAAATAGCCTGTCCAAATTGCAGCGATGTAGCACTGGACTTAGAAGTTACTGGCTTTGACTCTTTGATATAATAAATTTTAGATTTTAATATATTACAATTAAATGAAACTACGTCATGTAGTGTTATTTCTACTTTATTTAAATTCTTTACTACTGGGTCGTGGTAAAGAATTTAAATGAAATAGGAATAATACTACATCACGTCGTTTTATTTAATTGTGAATAATGTATTTCTACAAAATTAATTATATTAAATAGGTGAATATGTCTTCAAATTTGCAACCATATTGAGAGTAATCATAAAAACTCGAAGATACTATAATTAATAGCATGCAGTTTAATATTGCAGCAAAAAATTCCAAATGTATCGTTGAAGCGGTTCAAAGAATTTCTTACGGAAAGGGACGAAGACAAGTCAACTGGTGCCACTTGCCCCTTTGGAAACTTCAGCGCTGTATAAATTTTGACTCAATGAAGGTACAACACTCGTTCGAATCTCATTCCCAAACTCTTGTTAAGGTCGACAGATTATATATTTCTTTAATGCGTTGTTTTTATGATAATGTTGTATGGGGTTAAAGTTGAAAATAAAGAAAAGTTAAAAAAAATAATGCTCGTTTAAAACCCAAATCGAAATGTGTTTATAAAGAGCTTTTCAGTTGCAATCGGGCTATATAAATGAAATTCCATACGATTGAGTAAAACATTGCCGAGTAAGCAAGAAAGTCGCGGCGTCTACACACGTCAACTAGCGCTACTGTCATAACGCACAGTAACTCGAAAAGGTTATATAGGAGAAAGACATTTTTTTCTTGAAATTGTATTTCCAACTACCCTACTTGACAGATTATAGGCCTAAATAAACTTGTAAAGTGACATATTTTGCTAAACTTTGTGGAATTTTATATCGGAACAAAACCTGAAAATTTATATTTTTATTACTTCTTGACCAGTAAACAAAATTGTGTCATTTAATTTTGCATCCCTGAGATTCTATTATATTGATTTTATTTCTATTGTATTCTATTATATTTTTTAACTAGACATTGATCGAACAACTACCTATCTATTAAATATATTTTTCCATTAAATAACAAACATTTTCTTTCATAAAAACTGCGATGTTCAGAATATTGGAGTGTACATATTACTTTTCCTTTGAACTTTATATTGTCAAAAATAAAAGTATTTAATTTTTTATAATGTATCTTCTTTCAAAAAGCAGGAATTTTATATTTTTTGTTACATTTCAAATTTTTTTTACAAGTTTTTTAAGACAAAGCCTTCGCTCGCCACAAATTTCACACCTTTGATCGAATCGGATCGATGAATTCGTAACCTCAGTTTTATGTGTTTTGACAAGAATTTTCAAAACAAAATTGTTTAGGTGTTATACTAAAAGATCCTGCTAAGAATATTTTGGACACCAACGATAATGTACGAAGCTTTATTCCAAGCAAATTCCTGGTAATGCTGGAATTTATTATGATGAAACATTAAAATAAATAAAGCACTTGTTACATAAATTAAGCACTCATTCTCATTGCTCGGTCAATTCAATAGAAATAAGGAAAGTAATTATTTTATATTCTGCTTATTAGATTGATGTGTAATAGAATTATATTAACGTTTATTCAGTTAATATTTACATAATAAAATACAATTATAAAATTTTGCAAACTTAAATAAATCATCCATTAAAATAAAAAAACATATTTAATAATGGAACTAGTTGGAGTTGAATGCATATTATATATTTCACGCCAACGAATTCTTAGGGTCGTTTTAGTAATATTAACTGAGTGAAACTATGAAAATTTCATTTTCAAACAGGTCTAAATGACATTGCGAGTAGTATATTAAAAAAAAAGATGTCGAAAATAAAACACGGCATTTATTAACTGTGGTATATTCGTCTACGCTTTGTTTTTAACATGGTTATCTAAAAATGTTCGTATTAAAATTGCCTGCATAGTATTGTTTACTTTCGAAGTGTATGCATTGTAACGATTCATACCAAGTGCACTATGCTTATAAATTAGTAAATGACCTACTCTAGTGACTTCTAACAGATAGATTTTTGATGATATAACATTTGAATTACAGCATTGAATTTAAAATGATGAACTATTTTCTAATTTTTTTGCCAATTGAATAAATCGTTTTACCTGGTTCTTTACTATGAATTTATCATACTTTTCTAAACTTAGTGATATTTATTTTATGGTCTTTTAAACGAACTAATTTACATATTCAGTTTAATAAATACAATTTTCTAATAAATACCTTTACCTCTCCAGTCATATAAATAAGGTCAATTTAGGACTAGACATGAACAATATCTATTGACCCGTGAAATTCTGATATCATTAATATAACGCACGTACTTTGACAGTTTTAATATGTTCCGTAATGGAGAATACAGAAAATTGGAAACTAAATAAGCTAATCTAGAATAACTGAACGTGCGTAAAGTTGGAGTTCAAAAGTATATAACATATGTATTTATGCTTTCTATTGCAAAAATATTAACCTAAACGTGGCGTGATATTAGGTAAGTACGTGTGGCGGATAAATAATATAATATAATACATGAATGGAGACAAACGTGCTCATAATAGAGTTAACATGAATAAACGATTTGCCGAATGAATTAGGTTGAAATGAACATTTTTTGTATGAAATATGCTAACATTTGATTATTTGTAAATGTCACATTCAGACATCACAGGTCGTAGATAATTTGTAAAAGCTATACTATGATATTTAAATATATCAGGCTTTGCTTGCGCCGTTTGAAAAAATGTTTCCGTCATGTATTGGGTTGGCTAATAAGTTTTTAGCCACAAATCCGGGACTTTTCTAGAAAAATTCTTCAAACTTTTAGAAGGTTTTACTGTAGGGTATACATAGGCCAAAGTGGAGTCAGTTGAAAACAGTCAGCGCTGAAGCTTTAAATGCATAAAAGATAATGGATGGAAATCGATATAAACCATGGAATTTATTACTTTACGAATTTTGTCTGGGTCATGATGCAAAAACTGCCACAAATTATATACATGTCATGCGATGGGTGAGTTCACGATGTCTTATGCGACGACAAATATTTGGTTCAGAAAGTTCAGGAATGATCGTTCAACGATTACGACCCCTAATTGAGGAGGATCTTCGACTGACGACTCGACAATTAGCAGACGAGCTACATTGTAGTCGTGACATCATAGGAACACATTGCACAAATTAAGAAAAGATTCAAAATAGGGTGTGTGGAAACTCCACGGGTAGTCATCATATGACCTTCAGTGCAGAGTTGATATTTGTCAAGAGTTATTGACATTGAAACATAACTTCGACTGGCTGAATCAGTTAGTAACTGGTGATGAGAAGTTGGTTACATACGTTAACCATACCCGCAAACGTCAATGGCTGGGTGTCGGAGAAACAGGAGTTTGAGTATCCAAACCTGAAATAAGTGTTAAAAAGGTGATACTCAGCTGCTGGTGGAATGTGAAGGGCATTATTCATTGATAGTTGATTCCAGAGGTATCTACAATTAACGTAGATATTTACCGTGAACAATTGGACCGTTATTTGTTAGCTAATCTAACAAATTCAGTAGTCAACAAGATTGAGTTTATTTTCCACGTGATAATGCTAGACCAGATGTTGCAAAACATACTCGTGAGTTCTATTCACTCATCCACCATATTCGCCGAACATTGCGCGCTCTGATTGCCATTTATTCAGAGCTCTAAGTAACCATTTACGTGATAAAAAAAATCGACGTTAAAGAAGAACTCGAAAACGACCTCGCACAGTTTTTTTAATCAATGTCACCGGAATTTTACAAGAAGGGTACATTATTACCGCTAACTAGATGGTCACAAGTAATAAATAATAATGGTGCATACTTAAATTTAATTTCGCGGAACTTATACATTTTTTAATAAAAATTTTTGACAGCAACTCGGGGTTAAAAGCTTGTTAGCCAACCCAATATATGTTACCAATATCATGATAGAATATCATTTAAAGTGTTCACAATCGCTTTCATTTCGATAAACGTACCGCAAAAATAATTGTATCAAACACTACGGCCTCTCAATATCATATTTGATTGCGTCTCATTTAATTCATGTCTGACATGCCTGTTACACAATTTTCTCCTTTATTGTGAGACTTTTAATAATACGAGTTGTAATTATATTAACATTATAGAAATTTGCAAACAAAACCTATTCATGAAATGGTATTGAAAAATTGTATTGACTTCCTCCAGTAGAATGAAAAATGTTTCAGTCACCAAGTTAAATCAGGAAATATATATCTAAACTGTAAATTATTTCGACCCATTGACCGTAATAAACGTTATGATAATGGAAAGGTTCATGAGGATTCAAATAATATATTTGCTGAATGTTGATAACGAATGGCGTCCTTGTTTAACATCATAAGCTTCCGATTCATCTTGGCCTGAAGGATTTATCTATATTTTATTTTGACATTTGTTATATCTAGGAATGAGAAAAATCAAATGATCATGTTTGAATTAAGGTCAGGTTAATCTATTGAAAGTTTTTATTTAATCGAAACGATATCAAAAGTTTTTTGTTTCATGATGGTCGCAATCTGTAAATTCGCAATTTCTGAATAAATTATAATAGTTTTATTTCTAAACACGAAATGTTATATATTTAAATTTTCCTAAATACTTTGCGTAACAAGTTAATTTCACTACGTATCACAATGTACTAATAAATAAATATTATGATATCAATTAATTGAATAAATAATATTATTAGAGCAAAGTAGCTTTAATAATTGGTGGTGATAATGACGGGGAAATACAATATTTGGGACAGCAATTTTGTTTTGTTTTTAGGTTATTTTCAACGACTTATCACAAAATTAAAAACTGTACATAATTAATCTTTAATATTTAATAAGATAATAATTTTTATAACAGAAAATTTAAAAAAAATATACGTGAAATGCACAAATTTGCCATTAGGTATGTCCGAGATGAAGATGATACATTACAACGTGTAAAACAGTACATAAATAAACACACACACACACACACACACACATATAAATATATATTTATATATATATATATATATATATATGTATATATATATATAAATATAAATATATATATATATATATATATATATATATATATATATATATACATATATATATATATATATATATATATATATATATATATATATATATATGATTTACTAAATTCTGCATCTATTTATGTTTCCACGTAATATTATTCTCATGCAATTCTTTGAATTGTCACCGCAATCCCAGTGCAAAGTATTATAATTAATACACATACAAAATCCTATATAGAATGCCTCACAGAATCAACACTACACAGAGCTAACCCCGCTCAAAGCTTATGTCACACAACACTAACCACACATAGGCATAATGGCATGTAGTAAGACTAACGCCAAACAAAGTAATTTTCATTTTACTGTATATATAGCGTAGTAATAAAATAATCTATCACATACACAGTTAAAAGATTTGTACACAAAAGTCATAATTTTGTTGTAATAAAAAATATAACATGTTTCGATAATAATGTAATTAAAGCCTTCTTCTGATCTCTTCCTGACTGATAAACATATTTTAATAATATAACCGATATTATCATTTTTATAACTACCTAGCAGTTATTTAAAAATTTCAACTAAAAATCCATGCTATTTTCATAAAGTAATTAGCCTTGCTTCGTGCAGATGGCATGGATTCTCTGTAATTCTATAGCGAATGTCACAAAAAAACATAAAGATAAGATTTCATTTGCCCGAGCTCTGTGTAATTTTGGAAGTATGCAATAGTAATTAAGAAAAATACTTTCCTGATTGTGTAAATTCTCTAATTCGTTTAATTCAATATCTTTAACCTTGGAACTGTATACATACTAGTAAGGGTATAAAAATAGTATCATGTGGTACCGATATACTTCCGTAAATTATTTGCATTTTAAAAGAAACTAAACGTTTATTAATCAAATAAATTCGACGACATTTTGAAACACTTAGGCTATTTTCATTTATATTTATAACAATAGTATTCGAAGGGGAAATTAGGGAAACATGTAACTTTTAAAGAGTTTTTTATAATTGCCGCCTCTAAAATATCCAAATAAATATTTTGAATGTTAATTATTGTGATGTCTGAGTACTACGCTAAATTTCAATTTTTGATATACAAAATTAAAACAATAATTTCGTGTACCTTATTAATAATTAATAATCTGGCAATTTCAATCGAAGTAAATCTTGTTTGTTAAAACAATAACTACTCTTCACGCATTCCTCATTAATATCTATCTGGTTAATTATAACATATATATATATATATATATATATGTATATATATATATATATATATATATATATATATATATATTCTTAAATAAGTAAAATTTTTGAATATAATGGAATGATTTCATTATTTAGCACATTTCCGTAAAATGCAGCGAAAAACCTAAACGAATACAGGTAATGTCCGCCCTATTACTGAATAGTTATTTAAAGTTTACTCTAATGGATCATTTTTATTGACAAGCTCTAATATATTTATTTTGCACAAATTGTGCTTTCAATAGTATTACTGTTATCAAAAGTCTAATAAATGCTAACAAATAAATTCAGGGGTACCATAAGATTTTAAGTATTATGTTAATATTTAATAATATTTCGTTTAATAAACCGTTAGAAGTTTGGGATTTGATTTCATCTTCACCTTAGTACTTGAGACGGATATTAGCAATTCAATTATAGCCGATTGAGATCACCTTGAACTGTAGTACTTGTGATATTATTTTCGCTGATTTAACTTGCTAACCTTTCGAACAGAAGTTTTTCCCAGCTGTAAATCATGAATTTTTTGATGACAAATCATGAACCTTTGAAGGAGTCCAAATTTGATACAATTTCTTGAATTGTTTCGTTTGAGTTTATTTAAATTTATATTTTGTTGACTGAAATAAAAACACGTTTTCAATTAAAACAAATAAGTTTCCATGCTACTTTAGAAAATAGGAAGACAAACAAAATTTAAATAAGTGAGATCGTTTTTCCTGTGCCGCCACTTCATGACTTCACCATAACTGCATAATTTTCTGTATTTAACAGGAAATCTATCTATCTCTTAAAAATCTATCTATCTTATAAATCTATCTATATATACCTGCGTATTCCATTATTAACTAAATAAATTTAAATTGCACATATATCAGTTACGTAAGCAACTTTCCAGGAGACATTATATGAACTGTGAAATTAATACACCAATACTCAGTTAGATTTTTTGAAATAGAGCTGTTACTTTTGCTTGATTATGGGGAAGTATTTTATAATGGTCACATATAAGATGATTTAATAACCTTTTTGCAAACGTCTCAGAAAAAATGGTTATATTTTTAAAAACAATCTTCGATTTCAAGTCATTTTTTATCAACATCATAATTTCATTATTTCCATAATCGTAAATATGTAATGCCCGTTTATTTTTGGCTGATGCAAATATGTTTAAACATACGTCCTTTAGACTCATTTTGTTTCCAAACAATTGTACGAAATGTTATTTGTTTTGAAATAGAAATATTCAAGCTGAAATTTTTTTTATATTTTATAAATTTTTAATATTTACGGTCATACGTAAATTTTGTCTCCATAAAATTATGACACTTATATCCAATAAATATTTTGTTTCCTATTTTTTTTTAAAGTAATACATCTTGTTATAAGTCATTATTTTTTTCTTTCCTTAATACATCATGCTTTTGCAATTTATCCAATAATGCATAGACCGAATGAGATTGCACTTAAAATAACAAATGTTCTCGTTTTGTTATACCATGTTTAGTCAACATACATTCAATAAATTGAGTCTGAAATAAATAAATTTCTTGCAAGTTAAAATTGTAGTATGGCATATTATAATCTAGATTATTTATTATCGATAATCACTTGAAATATAACCAATACTAAACACTCTATTACCATCGAAAATTAATTAAAGTTTGGGTAAACTTATGCTCACTCAATAGGTTATTTTTTAATAAATGAAAACGTTTGTAAAATTTTGTTTGAAGTGCGCTTTGTTTAAATTAATTCGTATATAACCCTCCATTCATACTCTCATTTATTAATATAAACGAGTGTAAAGAAGCCCGTTGGAAACCTATTGTTAATCAGTTGAAAACAATTTAATAGAGAGTAATGAAAATAAAACATCAAGATTATTCATTGAATATATTTGCAAAAAATAAAGAGTTAGAGGTACAAAATAAAAGTAAAAGAAAACAAAAATGTAGTTTTTAAAATTTCCGTCTGTTTAATTATTTAATTTCACATCACGCACAAATTACGGTTTAATTCAGATAAGATTTGTTTTAATATTATCGTTGATTTGTAGTAATATTTAATGTTTATTTCTTTAGGATCAGTTTATTCAGTTAGAAGATATGTTAATTGAAAAATTCATTTATATTGCATTAGTAAAACGACAAACACAAAGAAGTGCCTAGATACTTGACGCGTTGTAATTACACAAATATATATTGTATATAAATATGTAATTTCTTGGTATCACGAGTCTAAACCGATCAATGAAATTTTTCACTCGGAAATATATTTGCGAAATACTTAGACGTGATAGTGTGGAGTATGGAGTAGTGTGGGAAGAATATGTAAGCATCTACACTGGTGGACGGTGGTGCTACAAGGGTAGTAAGCAATCCGAATAAAGGGCAGACGTCAAATTTACTTTGTTTCCTCAATTTGTTTTTTAAATTTAGTACTGGTGTCTATACTTTATAAATTTGTAAATATAGCTAAGTACATCAAAGAAAAGAGTAAATCAGGGAATTTACGAAAATATAAATTGTTCAAAAATTTTTTTCAAGAAAATTTGGTTTATTTAAAAATAGTATTTGTATTACATCAAACCTACTACCTATTTAGAAATATCTTGTGGAATGCTCCACTGTAGAATGAATCCTTCTTCTAAAGAAATGCTAGCTACGAAATCAATCAAGATATGTTAAAAACTGCCTACAAGTCATACTTTATACTGGTATATGTATGCGCTAGTGTTACGCTGTTATTATTATAATAAGCTCAACCTCTTTCAGAACGTAGCTCTGAATGTAATTAAAGGCGTAGGTAAATTCAATCCGTAGAGAAACATCAATAGAATGGCTGCCGGTAACTCTCAAATTGTCCTTAGATTAAATTACATAATAGGCAACATACAAAAATTTTTAAGACAAATGTGAAATCCCACCCGCAAGATCAGCCCCAATAAATATCTATCATCACTTCTGATATAATTGGTTGCAAAGCACCTATAGCCTAAAAATATTATCTAACAAAATATACCTCATTCGACGCTGAACTCTTCAAATCATGCAAAAAGACTAACTCGATCAAAAATGAATGTTTAAACTATTGGCGCTTGTCAAAATGTTGGAAAGCCTGGTTATACATGAGCCCATCGGCCACCGCTTCCCTCGAGCTATAAGTGTGGCTACTTTCAAGGGTACAACAAATTTGTCTATCTCTGAGACAGCATAGTACTTGACATGTCTATTATTATGATTAGACACCATTTTACTCCAAGACCCTTCTCTTTTGCTCATTTCATCATCAAATAAATCAACAACCAAGGATGAGTATGTGCTAATAGTAGTAGCAGTAGTGTGCCTTCTTTGAAAAATTCGATCATCAATCTATTTGTCTAGAAACAGTTACTACAATTACATAGCTACTACTTGCCTTTAGTTTCAAAACAAATCTGGAAAAATGTGTGTGCAGTAGAAATATTTTCAATGCAAAAATGTTTCAATTCATTTCACCAGAAACAAATTTTGTTTAATGTCTCTACCACAAAATTAATGAATTGTTCGTTAATACTTACCTCGTTCCCTGCAATTTTAATTTATTCCCGAAAATTTTATCCTTCAAAATATTCCTTATTTTAATTTCATTAATATGGAGAGGTCTCTCAATTTGTAAATCTTTTAGAATTTATTATTCTTCCGAAAAGAAAGAAACACATTCTTTGAGATTATTCGGAGAAAGAAATATTTACGTTATCGGGGTTTATGTAAGAAAATATTATTCAGTTTTAGGATATGTTCGTAACATTATTATTATCTTTATATATTATAAAAAAATTTGAGGTATATTGAATATTTTTAAAATAAAACTTAGCGCTATATACTAAAGAGACGCCACTAAGCTTAAAATAACAATTTTTCTTTTATAATTTTCGTTTATTTGTGCACGATAATCTCAGCAACAGCTGAACCGATTTGGATGTGGTTTTTAGTGATATATTTAGATATTGAATATATTTGTCGTTAATTTTGTAGAATTTCATTATTCACAAATAAATGAAACTACGTGATGTAGTATT
Source organism: Druceiella hillmani (assembly GCA_039881145.1). Taxonomy (NCBI): domain Eukaryota; kingdom Metazoa; phylum Arthropoda; class Insecta; order Lepidoptera; family Hepialidae; genus Druceiella; species Druceiella hillmani. The sequence continues at coordinate 12,376,391 of JAYKKI010000066.1, read as the reverse complement.
ATTTCTACTTTCTTTAATTTCTTTACCACGACCTAGGTTTTGTTGTATTACAACATCTTCGGGTGGGCTATTAACAAAGATTCTTTGCTAATATCCCACCTGAAGATGTTGTAATACAACGAAAGCTAGGTCATGGTAAAGAAATTAAAGATAGTAGAAATAATACTACATCACGTAGTTTCATTTAATTGTGAATAATGAATTTCTACAAAATTAACGCTAAATATATTCAATATTTTAAAACAGGATAGTTAAAATGATTAAATTTTCTTTCTAAATTATTTTTAATTTGTTTTTGGATAATTTTTGTGTAATTTTATTTGCCCAAAATGCATGCTTTTTTTCACATAAGTTGCAGCGATTTTTATTTTTCCAGAAAAGTGATTTTAATTTATGATAGTTAAGTAATGAATCTAAGCTCTCGATAGCTTATATTTTTAGAATAATTTTGGGGGTGTTATATTGCAAAGACAATATAATCAATTGACAACCGTTACAGGGGAAATCTCACTCGCCAAACATATGCAAGTAGTGTTTGTGCGACGATTTAGGTAAGCATCTCGCTCCCGTGGTATCATTTAATTGTGTAGTCTATCATTTTTAGAAACAAGACAGTAGAAAATGTCTAATTATGTAATAAAATTGTGTGGGAAGTCTAGTATCTCCTTAGATTACAAAAACCATGGAATTACTCGTACATTTCACCGTTAAGTAGTATTTCATTAATTCTGAGCAAAATAAGAGATTAGTAAAATAGATTACATCATGTGAGTATTCAAAATGCACCCGTTGTTGTCTTTCTGACCATTCTTTATTTCTCACGAATGTTTAGTTCACAGTTGTCTCTTTTCTATCCATATCGCAGATATGTAACCTCAACAATTATATCGATAAATCATTCTACAAAATTGTGTGTACATACACAATTTTGTAGACTATTTTGTACCGTATTTAATTTACTTACATTTTTAATTACTGTGTATTTTATATGACAAAATTGAGTGATTTTTAATTTGTGAAAATATTCAAAGACTCGCTTCTCTAATATTAGTTAATTTTTAAATATATGAAACTTCTGAGATCTAAAGATTGTAAAAAGAGTGTTATCTCTTTACGTTTCCAATTTATATTGCAGGGAAATAAATTTGGATAAATGCTACCGGCAGAGAATGTTTTTTCCTGCGAAAAATATATTCAAGGTATTCAACAGTTAATTTCTTCGAACGATTAAAAAAAGGACGACGTCCATTTAGTTCAGCAATTCCTATATTATACTTACCAGCTTTGGTAAGAAATTCACACAAAGTTAATTATCTTCATCTTCCTATAATGCTTTATTACTTCGAGACAGGAAAAGTTACTTTTTTTGGCCTCAGTTAATATTTTTAATATTTTATAATATTTTTAATATTTTTTTTGGCCTCAACAATAAATAATAACGACACTCAAGACCAACCTCATCTAAAAGTAAGTATTGAACTTCTGGAATTATCATAAATTAGGGTAACTACGTTTTTATTTTAATTATTGATAAATTATTTTGTTTAGAAAAAATTTTAAAATTTACATTTTTGTACTAAAGTTATATCTATTCCAACTTTTCCGTCTAGCGCCCGGTCGTTAATTAACGAATCTACGCAGAAGGCCTCTAACAAGTGAAATTCGCGACAGCTGCTCCGTCAAAATTTAATTATCAACTATTTGCGGAAATTACTTCAATAAAACTATTTACAACCATATGTTTTCAAAAAAAGAGATAAGTTATTTAAGAAAAAGCATGGAAAGTTATGTATTTTTATATATTTTTATAGGTAATATTGACTAATCATCTAGTTGACTTAGGATCGTGGAATGTTAAAAGAATGTGTTGATGCCTGGCTGATATTTACTATAAAAAAATAATAACAGTTCAAAGTTATGTATACGGAAAATTTACTCCAAATTAATTTATTTCAGAATCAGTAGTTATATTGGTACGGGACACTGGTGTCCTTACACACATTTTAATTGATTAAAGCTGACTTAATCAAGAACGTCATTTTATTATGTAGTTAATTCCCTAAAATAAAAAAAATTTGAAGAGCAAAATTAATATTTTTTTTTCATATCGATAATATACACATTTTTTGCTCTCTCTAATAAATACGTGACATGGAGTTGAGCAATTAGGGTAACCATTCAGTAAGTTGCGATTTTAAGAAAAATACGCATATGTGTCCCCACTGGGTCAGTACTCGGTGATAAAAAGCTAGTATAAAAATTAGTTATCCTTTTCCATAATTTGCAATTGAATAAACATTTTGTAAAAAATATGTATTGCAACATACTCATGTATTAGTATCTATAAAAAGCTTAAACCGCGTTACAAAATTTTACATTTTACCAGAAGAAATGTATTGTATTGTACTTTTGTAATTCATTTATTATTGAGGGAAGAAGTATTTAATTTTAGTTTCAATTTAATTTCAAACTCTATTTTGATTCTCATTTCGATACTATATATTTTTATTGCATATTTACAACATGTATATAAGCAAATAAAATACTTTATTTTGAAATTTAACATCATCATGACATTTCGTTCACAATACAGAATACTATATGATAAAATTTGTACGATAACAAATCTAATCCGTTTCAAATTTCGTACCCATATATTGATTCAGTAAGAAGATTGAATTATACTGAAGTATTTCAATAAACTTCTAAAATATAAGCAAGAGAACTGAAATATTCAAGGAAAACTGAACATTAAATTTTTAAATTACATGGTTCTAAATTACCTTAAGAAAGTTACAATCATACGCGTAACATTTTTTGATGGGATGACTAAATTTCACAAAGTAAAAAATATTTCGAGATTTATTTTTGCAAAGTAAAATATCACAAATTTCTTAACGAAGTTCATCGCTAACTTATATTGAAAGACATGATAAGTAAAATTTAATATGCATGAAATAACCCAACTCAATTTCTAAAAACGAATATAAACTTGCCAGTAGCTTCTTCAATTATTTTTCTTTCTAAATATTGATGTCTCGCAATAAAAATATTTTTTGACAATTAGAAAATATTTCCTGAAGTTCAAATCGTATGGGATTTTAAAAAGTGACAAAAAAGATAGAAAACAAACAGTATCGCACTAGCTGGTGACCAGTCGTGAATTGCCAAGTACCACAATACTCCGTTTTCTCAAGTGGTTAAAGGTGTAGAAAAAAATATCAGATCTGAGTGCATCTCACAATACTACGTTAAACTCTGTAAGTGTACGAAAACAGATGAACGCTGCAATAATTTGTAGCACGCTCTAGGCTGGTGAAATAAACTATAGCATTGGCTTTTCATTTAACAGCCGATAAGCGATATTCATATTAGCGATAATAAGGAGTTCTCATATATAAGAAATATGCGCTGTAGCCTGCGGTAGTGATTTCACATGTGTATACCTATCAGGGAATAATACAGTAATCGTCGAATTCATATGGATTACAAATATGAGTTTCCTAAAAAAGCTGCAACCACAATATACTATATTTTTCATGGTTTACTTTAATTTCAGTGTTACGTATGTGCGTTTATTCGTATTTTTAATGTGATTCGATTAGCTTCACTTATATGTAACTAAGCACTAATCTAACAAGTCGATTTGCACCAATTTTTAATTGTCGTATAGATGTTAAAGTTTTCAAGCTGCGATTCTGGTGACAATTAAATGATACTGTGCTACTTTAATACACGAATAGATGGAGGATGGACATAGGCCCAGAAATTATTACGATTTTGACTAATCAGGTGTAAACCTTAAATACTAAATTAATTGTGTTCATATTGCTTTAAACATTTTCATATTTTTAAGATTTTTATGAATAATACAATAAACGGTTAAGACGTAAATATATTCAGTCGATGAAGACAAACATTAAATTTTAATAGGGCAAATGTGAAAGTTTGAAATAAAATAAAAAGCTCTAAAATGTAATTTCTAATTGTACATCAACAGTTCTCTGCAAGTAATAATGAAATATCCTCAAATTTTAAATAATTTTATTGAAAGATGTAGTTCTTAAGTTCCTAAAACAATGTGGTCATAATAAACGCAACAAAGTGCTAGCACATATTCGCTTTCAGTGTCGGCTCGCTAAGTTGTGCTCTAGCAATACGATATTTTAATTCTATCGTGTGAGCGCTCGCTCACTCGTGTGTTTATTATAAAATTATATAAAATCAACAATTGAGATGATAGATTATAGTAGCCTTATGAAAGCAAGTCGTTAACTTACGAAAAATTTATTTAATATTCATGAGTTTTTCCAATTAATTTTAAACATACAGATAATTGGATGATTGTAATATTATTGGTTAATGTGTTCATTTGCATAATGTAATTATTGCACAAGGAATTTTTTTTGAAACGAAAATAATCTAACATTTATTGATTTGGGTCTCATTGTTGAGAAATAATCTATTTTTAAGTAACTAAATATTTTTTTTTATTTCGTATTTGTTTCATTGTCATAAAAAGACAATTTACGAAAAAAAAATTTGGAAAGTTAGTGTAACAAATTTTTTTCCAAGAAGTAATTATCATATCGCTCCATATTAATTGCCAAATAAGATATTGAATATATTTGGCGTTAATTTTGTAGAAATTCATTATTTACAATTAAATGAAACTACGTGATGTAGTATTATTTCTACTATCTTTAATTTCTTTACCACGACCTAGGTTTCGTTGTATTACAACATCTTCAGGTGGGATATAAGCAAAGAATCTTTGCTTATATCCCACCTGAAGATGTAATACAACGAAATCTAGGTCGTGGTAAAGAAATTAAAGATAGTAGAAATAATACTACATCACGTAGTTTCATTTAATTGTGCCAAATAAGATCACCACGTTCACCATATCGCCTTCTGTTTCATCTAAAAGTATGTAGTAAATAACATTAACGTTTCCTATAAAACTTCAATACGGGTATAGAATTAATTGCTGATTACAACGACAGATATTATTTTCACATGGAGCATTTCAAATGTTGATAATCGGTGTAAGTATATACTACAATTTTGCTCAAAGTTATAAAATAATTTGAATTCTTCTACCAATACAATACCTTCCAATAAAATTTTTTAAAAGTATATGGTTAATTTAAGAGCTGATTTCGGTTACCAATGGTAAATACTATTTTTTACATTGTTATATTCAAATACCATTCATGTTTTAGTTTCGAAACAAGCGATTTAATTCGAGAAAATTGTTCTATTCGAATTAATATCAAAATGAAGAAACGAATTAGTAAAAATTCCCTCTTCTTCACGAGCTGCATTTTTTTTCAGTCAATGGTCACAACCTTGCAAGTTATTATGAATCCAATAATTCTTTCTGCGTTTTGTATAACTATTCCTTTTTAATTTTTTTTTAGGAGGCAGTTTCTAAATCTCAAAAAAGACTACTCAATGAATGTATGAAACATTTAAATAATGACTAATACAACACTTTTTTAGTTTACCTTCACATACCAAGATTTCAGTGGTATGATAAAGTCATTTTTGAAGAATGTCAAAGCTTTCATATTCCCAATTTCTTCAAAATTTTTGAGAAAATAGACGATCAAAGAAAGCGAGAGATAATTTTTAGTGATTAGGTATTAGTCTTATATTTGTCTCGCTTAAGCACCTACTCGATTGCACTTACCACCTGGTTCATGGAAGGTAGAGAATACACTAGGAAAAGGCAAGTGTGAAAACCAAAGATGCTACTGCCACGATATCTTATGGACTCTCAGGCAAGCAAAGCGTAGCCAAACATATACAAGAGGTCAATGAGAATCCTGAGTAATTTAGTGATGCGAATTATGGGAAATAGTAGTAGTAAAGTTGCTAAATAAGTGATGAGGTTCTGGTCTACCAAATAGACTTCAAACTCACGAGTCACACCTATAAATAGATACGAAAGTAGTATATGCTTGATATGCTTCAGATATTTTTATCATTTTATAGTGTAAGAAAAATCAAGGAAACCTGTTCGCTTCCATGTGAACACATAATAGTAATTGGTAGATCAGATGAAATTAAACATCAAGCTGTTTTAAATAAGACTTTTAGATTTAATATCTGCACCACGTGAAGTAATCAAAACGTGTTCTCCTACTGATGACTCATTATTCAATTTAGTTATCAAGCGGGATTATGACAGAAGTTTTGGTCATTGCACCTACAAAAATAAATCTCCAGTAATAAAGATACTTATGAATTTTTGTTCATTTTTCTAATTACATCATCACAGTTAACCAGTGAAAATGGTAGTAATACTTGGTAGAATTCTCGCCAGGCTTAACAGCCTCAGAGTGGTTAGCAAAAAAGAAGACAGTTAATACCCTTTTTTCGCAAGTCTTATATTTACCAGTACGACTTCCTTTATATATATATATATATATATATATATATATACATATATATATATATATATATACGGAACTTATTTAAAAATGATTGTAAAAAACGTATTTATATCCAGATTTTTGACCATTTAATGGTTCCTTAAGTAACTAATACAGTAGATAAAAGAGTTCCGTCGAAAAAATAAATCGTATAGCCAATTAATAAAATAAAACATATAAACAAGTAGATTTTTGCGAATCAAGGTTTATCGAAATCATTTATGTTGGTATATGCGTAGAGAAATAAAGTTTAATAAGTAACGTAACACAATACAGAAGTAATTTTATTCATTTAGATAATAGTAATAATTCAATTAACTATATCTGTATTACTGTTTAATAAATATGTTGACAATCAAAACTTACAAAGTTTTATTGCCCCCAAAGATTCGACAAATGTCAATAATTGCTTAAAACCAATATATTCAACATGAAACCATCCACAGTTACCCGCATCACAGTATCCAATTATTCGACTCGATGTATCAACACAGGAACTACGACAAAGCAACTAATAAAGGGTTATGTAACCCTGTAAGGAGCGACGGCGATACACAAACGCAAGTAATCACGCCTACGCAAATTGATCAGCTGCACGGAAACGCGTCGCACTGTGATCGATCCATCTCCTCTTTTCTAGTATCTATAACCGTGGATGGTGAATGAAGCATAATCTATTGCTGATAACAGCCTATTTAAGCTAAATATAATTTAAATAATGGGTATATCAAATATAGCCCTGCCAGTTTGGTGCGTTTTATCAGTTACCATTTCATCAATAATTGTGGAATCACTTAAGATACTGGTATTAATGAGAATGAAAATTATGAGGAGGAAGAGGCTTCATAGCGAATAGGTATTCTTAAGTTTATCACAGACGAACAGACAGACACGTGAAGAAAGATTTTAAAAAAGATGTAAGTAAAGTATAAATAATATGTTATTAACAAAGAAATAACATATTTTAAAATAAAAAAGTCAGGATTTTAAACTCGATGTATTGACAAAGCAAAGGTTTACGCTTTTCAATATAAGTAACTTATCACTCTGTATTTTATTTTTATTCTTGGATTTAGTCGAATTTGTCATTATGAATAATTAGCAATTCTATAATGGTTCAAACATGTGTTCTATCTTAAAAATGACGTTTGAAATATAGTAAAAAAAAGCGTGGTACGTCATTGGTGTACAGCTTTGTTTCTAGATATTTCAACCTCAAAGTTGAGTTCCGCGAACGCCTAGAGACAAGGATGAAAAAAGAGGCAAAGACATTATAAAATAAAGGCAGTGATGGAAATTAATCTCCTTAAAACTGCACCTCACACAGTAGAAAACTTTTTAATGTTAGTAACAAAACAATATTCACTAATTCTATGAACTAAAGAACGAATGCGGGGTGTCTACCTCACATTTAAAGAAACGCAAAAAGTAACGGATTTGATTGAAATGTTTATCTATTGTGAAAATTGCATCCTATATTATAGTGTTAAATATTCATTGTAATAGCTAAATTCCTATATCGAAGCATAAAATGTAAACCAAGACAGAAAGTAGTCCCGAGGAATATGCACTGTATTCTGTGCGGGTACACTGTATTCTCCTGATACAGACAAAATTACCCGTCATTTGAAATATTATGAGAATTGGATGTATTTCTACTACCAGGTGCATACTTAATATATTGTTGGCTTTAATTAAGTTAACGTCTTAAATAATAGCCGAATTAAAAAGATTTCTCCCTTACCAGTTTTTCGGAACTTATAAAATTTATCATTATGCAAATTATCAGTAGTTTAGGGCGATCTCTGCTACGTGTTGTAAAATTCCCATTGTTCGGTTGCTTAAAATAATTAGGCGCAAAGGCAGGAGAAGAAACTTAACATTAACGACGCCAATTACTTCAAGACAAGAACTTCTGCAAGTAATAGCAGTAGTTAGTTCATTTTAATTTTCACGTACCGTCGTTTTCGTTAGGTTTTCTTAATACCATATTTCTTGAAAAGATTTTCTGTTCGAACAAAAGTAATAAAAGGAGTCAAATTGAAATAAGTGGAGTAGTCTTTTATCTATAACAAGGAGTAATCTTTTTGATAAAAAATACAAACACACAAATGTTAGACGTAATAATATTAATAAGAATAGAAAAAATTGAAACATAAAACACAAGGAAGACGAAAAAAAGATGTTGAAGTTACAAAATAAGTTCAACATCTTTTTTAACAACATAATTTAATACATCCCAGGACGCACGGACACGCCATTTTCACAATTTTACTCTTGCTTATTTTTAATATAGAGGGGTTTAAAAAACTTTACTTCAAAAAAAGATATTCTAAGGCCCGGCCTTAGCACCTAGCTGTCGGAATATCTCCTTGTTTTTTATCGTTCGTTCATTAGAATATCTCCTTATTTTTTGAACTGAAAACGTCTATAAATTCGATTTGGTAGCCAGGTCAAAATTTTCTGAGCAATGCAACTATGCCGAAATTGGTGATGCGATAACTATGTGAATAACGGATCGATAAGAAATTAAGATTAAAATCAGAAGGTTAACACTTTTAAGATTCTAGCCACTTATCTTATTTCAACAATTGAAGTAATTTAAGAACATTGCGGCCGTGTATCTACCGAACCTGCCTTTTTGGCTTGAATTATTATAATTTGTTCGACAAATTGAGGTTTTCAAGTCAAACGATATTTCCCGTTTCATTGTCTGAGGTGAACAATGAAAAGACTTTAATACACTATTAAAAGTTTTATAGGATATCAAGTCATGAAATGTAAGTCCATGTGCCCAGCAGTAACTAAATTAGACATTTTTAGATTTAGTTAGTAATATTAACGTTCCATTAGTAGATAATTATTATTAGATTATAAATTCAAAATAATGGCTGATACATTTTTTTATACAACAATTTTTATACAAATGTATTAAAGTTATAACATTGTACTTCTGTAGAATGAATAAAGCCCTAAAGTTGAGATGTAATAAACATGAAAATAATCTATAAAGGTATAGTTATGATATTTTTAAACTCGTACTTTATTGTCTTTAACAATGAATGTCTTGTTAATACTTTGTTGAAACGTTCATTATCAACGCAATGACACATAGAGGTAGGTGTGTAGAAATGTCATGAAAAATAAATATTGGCTGTTGATATACCATGGGTTTATTTAGGGTTATTTTAGATATTTTCAAATGAAAAATATCTCGCTTAATGAGAAGATCAATTACTGGAATTATTACAATAATTGTTTTCCTGAATATCATTCACGGAAACTTTACGATAGGTACATGAAATATTATTGGGAAAACTAAGAATGTAATGAATATTTAAAAAAATATTTAAGTACACAGCGTGTTTTTCATTGAATCCAAATTTTACTAAACAAAATTTTCTGTGTATTTATTTTATATTAACTCTTAGTGAATGTTTTACATAAAATACTAATAGTAAGATAAATAATAAAGGAATATTTAAATATTAATATTTCGGGGAAGTTCCGCGTTGTAACGACATATTAAAACGATAAAGCTTGTTTTTTAATGAAAGCAGTTGTTTCCATGACAAACATTGAAATAAATTTAATTCGATATAATTAAGAAACGTGATTAGTTAATGATAAATAATTTGTACTCAACATTGAAGGGAAGACATACATTAATTTATTTTAAAGTGACTACATTATAAAAATATATATTTTAAAATTTATTACTGTGCAAACTAACAGACCTAAATTCTACAAGTAAATAAGTACATTAACAAGAATATACAAATATCTGAGAGTAATAATAGAATTTCCAATTCCGATACAGAGAGTATATATTTAGATTACGAATTTTTATTAATTGAATTTTCATGTAATAGAAGAAATAATACGAGTTATTATATATGTCGATATAATTTGTTTTACTATTACATCATTTGTTTTATACTTAAACTATAGATATGAAATTATCCGAGACAAGTAGGTTTTTTAATATGAACCTTGCTTTGTTATATTGATTTAATTAATTTCCTAATTTTTTTCCGTGAAAGGTAGTGGATATTAGTCTTTTAAGTTACATAATATCTTAACTTTAGGAATTGAATTGCGCCCAAAAGAAAAAAATCCTTCTTTCATTATATTGGACTGTTCGATCCTTCAAAATAAGAAAAAAAATAAGTATGGGTTGAATTTGTTTGTTTAATAGTGGAAACCTTACATTTATTCCTTTCCTTAATATTGTCCTTAGTATTTTGTAATGCATTGAAGGATTGGGCGTTAAAGCGTGCAAACTCAGATTAACTTGGGTGTAGTGAAAAAGCGATGGAGCTTCGCTACTTACTGGTACTTGACCAATTCACTTTACTTTCGTTGCTCCTGGGTGTAAAGTGTCAGTTCTATGAGTATGTGACACTATCGTGTAGTATTGTTTTAGTCCTGCTACATTTCATAGATTTAAGGGCCGATTATCATAATTTGATATTACATATGTAGATATACAACAAGGGATTAACAACTTAATATTTTAACACGGTAACTTTTAATTGTTGTAAATTTTAATTATAAGTTTTCAAGTCATGGCGAAATCACATTTTAAATATTAATATTTGGAAAGTATGTAGCAATGTTAAGCATTTCTACCGTATCATTTGTAAGAAATATGCAAAACAGTATCTTTTAGATAGAGAACTGATTGAAGGTGAATCGCTGCGAGACAACGCGATCAACGAGGAAAAAATCTAGTTAATGGAAATGGAAGTATAGGATGACAAACGTTTGAAAATTTAGTAATTAGGGATAACATTGTGAATTCTTCACTATAATTTAAAGATAAATGAGACCGGGGTAGATAACTTGAAATTTATGTCACTTTGTGAAGTAAGTTTTGTCATTGTGAAAGTCAACAGAAGGAAGTTGTTGACTCCATTTTTGCTGAGTATGAAAGGAAGGTTTTTTACCACGACCTTCTGGAGAAAAAAAACCAAAGAAATATACTCAGCTTAGCACGTTCCATCATAAAAAAGCAAAAGTGGTACAAATGGAATAACAAATCATGACAGATTTTTTGGGATTATGAGGGTATTTAAATCGTGGTTTTCAAAGACCACACCATACAGTAACTGACTATTACGTTGAGTGTTGTTTTCAAAATAGAAAAACGTTGAAGAAAGATGCATCGCATAGTATTTTGTTGTCGCACAATAATACACCTGCACATACCTCTGTTGTTGCCGAAGTTGCTTTCCAGGAACGTTGTTTTACAGAAATTACGATTTTTACTTTCCCTTGCCTTCACTTGATACCGTGTAACTAATATTTGTTTTCAAAACTGAAATCCGATTTTTGAGGAAAGGAATTTAATGCTCACTATAAGTTGAAGTTGGCGGTTTTAGCACGTATTGAGGGCAAAATGTCATAATTTTTTTCAAAGGAATACAAAAGTTTCAAGGTTAATTAAAATGAAATATGTATAGAATGCATGGGACATAAATTAAAACAATAATAATAAATATTTTTATTTTCACTCATTATATATAGTTGTGGACGCACACGGATCAGTTGGTATATTATACTGATGCAGCTTCTAATTGTAAAAGATTCTGCTTAAACTTGTTAGTAAAGTTTGAATCAAAATTGAAGCTTAGTTAATATTAAGGGAATCACCATATTTTATATATACAATCCAAAGAAACGTTGTTCTCATATGTGATTTTTAAAATTATATTTCGGCATTTCCTACTTACTGTGAACTAGCAACTTTTGCATTTTTGCTATACTCTTTTATTTTTTAGTTCATTTTTTACATTACCCATCACCTGAAACTCATTTCCTTATTACAAGTAGATCAGTTCGTTAAATATAACTAGTACATACTAAAGAAAAGTGTAATAATAATTAATCAATAAACACATCCGATATCACATATATAGAAAATGTAAGAATTCATTACAATAAAACTTAAGTACATTTATATTTAACTTATAAATTATTTCCGTTACAGGATAGAATTCGAATACGTTAACGTAATAGTTAACGTAGACTGCAAACTCGAAACAAATTTCGTCACTCGTCATAATTCTATCCTTTTTTTTCTGCACCTTTTATATAGGTACTTTTAAATGTATTTTTAAAAAAATATTGCTTTCAAATCCTGCATAGTGGATTCAAATGAATTATTTTAATATAATGTTTTTATTTTATTTAATATTTTCATGCAAAACAAATACTTTTTTCAAGTCTTCAAAGTATTTTCGAAAGACTTTCAAAGCATTTTCATTTCTAAAGTTATTCCATTGGTGAAATAAATAATATTTTTTCTATGGTCTAGGGATATATTACGGTATGTTATGAATTTAAAGTTAAAACTAGATTTTTAATTCATACCTCTTTTATGAATACCTCTTTTAGTTCATACCCAATAGTCATACCTCTTGTAGTTCATACCCAATAGTCCAAAGCAATGTTATTGGTCGAGTTTTTAAATATGCTTTTATGAAATATCTTATTTACTAATACAAACTATTATATATTTTCGGAATCTGCCCCTTGAGAATTTTAACTTAGAACTCATCTTTGTGGCCTTTTCTAGTTTTTCTTTTTTCACGTTTTGATAAAAGGATGACTCTTAACTACATGGGTCTTGATATCACCTACCTAAGAACACTCGGGAAGTTAAAATCATTCGAATAACGATATTTGGCTTAATCAGATTATCCATTCAGCTCTATAATATAATACATAGGCAGATAGATACAATACTCTTCTTGGTGTGCCGCAGTTGGTTAAAAATATATTATATTCAAGTATTTTCGTGAGTAAACTTTACGGAATCCACGATACGGCATGGCAGGAGCCATAATATTTCCCTGTACTGATTTTTTTTTCGTTTTGCGCTTCACTCATTTTCACGCATGTTGTCAGTCAAAATAAATGAAAAATTACATTCTGTCCATTCCTCCATTCAAGACGATAAACTTTCCTAATATGGTTTCTAATAATTGATTGATTTTTGCAAGTAGTTGTGCATTCCTTATTTTAATTTCCTCAATTGTTATTAACATTTATATATAGACCATTATCTGAGCGTTCGAGGATATCGTCAAGGTCGCAAATGCTTACCATACGATATTAATGAGATAATATAAACTATATAAATTAGACGCAATGATAGAATACTTCCCTTAGGTTATTATGCAGAAACTCTCGACCTTACACTCAATAATGTTATTTTTTTTTGAACTTCGCACCAATAACTGAACATTCGTAGACTTTCGTTATAAATCTACTGATGTATTTTTCAGTGCGTATGAAGGAAAGGAAAAATAATAATACTATTTCTCATATTTTATATTAAACAATACGCTTTTATTTTGGCAAATTTTGATGACGAAACTTTATTTATAAACACACAAAAATACCTAATAATACTTGTTAAAACATTTAAAGAACTCTTTTTTTACACGAATAATAACTGAAAATATTTTGTAAACTCTAAATCACAAAATAAATCATTTCTCACATTCATTCAATTGTAAACCAACACATATGTTGAGTAAAATTAACAAAGTAATATTGTTGTTGCAATTTTAATATTTGATATCGAACTAAATTAAACATCTATGCTAAAGACAAACAATGAATTACTATGGCGTGTCATAGATCATGTACACGAGTAATTGATTTCCTTCTCGTTCCTTAACTTTATTCAACTTATTTTTTTTGTACCTTTGTGACAAAGGTCTGTTCTTGCAGGTATTATTCCATTATTTGCAAAATTCACCGTTCCTTTCGGCGTAATATTGATTTACTTCGACAACCCATTGTCTCCCCTTGTTCATTGATATTGGGCTCACGATTATATTGTCATAGCTTCTCAAATGGGGTATGGTATTGTCAAATTTTATTATTTCGTACTCAAGGAGTTGTATCGATGCTGGTTTTACAAAGACCGCTTTCAATTATATTCCAAAAACTAAACTTGAATATATTTTGGACCATTATGGGAATAACTATGTGAAAATATAGCGAAACAATGAACAAAATGTTCATATCTCAAGACGCATATCAATCTTCGTGTATTATAAAGTTTTTGAATTATTATAAATGTTTATATAATGTTTAGTTATTTAGTTATATTACTATTTACGTAGTTAACCATTAAATTGTATACTTTTAATTTTTTCTTAAATTACTAGGTATAATTGTTTTCTTTTGACCTAAAGTCCAATGTTATTTATACGAGTATGTATTAGTAAAGCAGAAGTGAAAACATTTTGTGTATTTATTTACGTTTTTTAAAATCAGTTCAAAATTTTTTTTATGACTTTTGATTATTAAAACAAAATAGGACAAATGCCAGTACAACGTTAAATTATTCTACATTGCCTATAAATATAAATGTTTTAAAGTAGTAGTAGTTCCTAGTGAGGAATCTGTGTTTGAATATATATATATATATATATATATATATATATATATATATATATATATATGTGTGTGTGTGTGTGTGTGTGTGTGTGTGTGTATCTGTGTGTTATTAATTTTTTTAAATAAAACTTTATTTTTTAAATAATTTCTGCCGTATTTCTTATTATTAATTTTCCTACACTCGTAATCATATATTACATTAAAAAATGACTGATTTTGTTAAAAAAACTAAAACTAAAACAGGGTTTGTCCCGTGTTCACAATTTATGCTATTAAATATTCTATAAAAGCAATTTTTTTTAAACGTGTGTCAAAACTTATTTTTATGAAAAATATAATTGGAATATGTAAACTAAAACGGAACTAAAGAATATACAAACAAAGTGTAATCAATGAAAGTTTCAACACATGATTGTGCAATATATAATCATTAATACATTTGATTCAGTATATCCGATTTTGCAATTGTCAATGGATTTGAATTTGAAATAATATAGCTGCTGTCATCAGGTTTGTTTCCTCAGAAATTTAGAGTTAGGATCCTTATAACATATTATAAATGTTACTTGTTACCTTAATTCAATATTACTTTATCAAAATATTTTGATCAAATAGACTATATTACTTTCGATTCCAATGTCCTAAACATTGGAATCGAATGCATCTGTTTTAACTAATTTTGTTTAGGGTTTCTTTCTTTGGAAATCTATAAATATAGAATAGATAGCCGATTTATTCAGGAAATAAGTGTCATACAAAAAAAAAGCTTCCTTATAATCTACATTTCCTTACATTTACAGAATTTGCTTATCTGAATGAGTCTACCGTCAAATAAACTTTAAATTTGATAACATAAAAGGTAACTTGAAAGCGGTCTTAAAATTGAAATGATTTATCTGATATTATACCGTCATATAACTCTAAGGATGAGAAACATGAAAGGTGATAATCGAAACAAATTTTAACTATCTTAAAATTTAAATCAATATTACATTTTTCTGTTAAACAAACATAAAATTAAAATAAATTATCATGATGCTTTTAAAGTAAGATTAATTTATGAAATTTGCAAATTTATTTTAGATTACCAATGTATTGTTTGTAGTCAATAGTCGCTTGTTTGTTTTTAAATATACTTTCCTGAGTTATAGAAATTTTGTTTCAACAAACCTAAAGGTCAAGTTTCCTTACAAATAGTCAAATTGCAACCGAATGTATAAAATTACTAACTTTATTTTTACGGTAAAATAGTTATTCCATGCCCCTGTATATCACAAAGAGGCTAAAGACTTGCGAAGATTTATAATATTATTAGGATAAAAAAGTAAATCTAAAATATAAATGTGGCTAACATACATATTAAAAATTCGATAATGTTGTAAAACTGCAATGTTTACAGAATTATAACATATATTTCACAATAAATAACGAGAAAATTTCGAATTGAAGCAAACCATGTCACACTTTACCAATCCGTGAAATGCAATACCTGTAGCTATTACACATATAGTCAAGACATTTACCTAATTTTTGGAATACTTTTTGAATAATTAATTTACGTAAGTTAAGAAGTTACACGTAAAACTTAAAATTCTATGAGGTTGACAATTCATTTTATCAATATGGCGTCCAGGTTACATGGAAAACTAGTGCGTGGTGACAGTTTCGAGTTAAGAAAACGTATAAAAAAATGCGATCTCGCTCGAACTATTACAAGCAACGACGAAAATAAGAAAATGAAAATATGTCAATATTTATGATTTTTCCTAGATATTGTTCGATTATCTATATATCATATGATTGTTAACTTAACGAAGAATTAAGAGTACTTAAATATTTTACATTGTTTTAATTTATCGGTTTACCTTATTTTATACTTTAAATAAATTTGAAACTTCTATATTTTTGAGAATAAGAAAGTTTCTCAGCCAAGATAGCCAAGTATAATTTTTAATTGTTTGGCAAAATGATTTACGTCGTCGTAAATAAAGCGACACTATATCGAATCTTTGACTCTTATTACAGTTTTAAACTCTCGAGGGAGTGTTGCTATAAAAAAAATATTTATCTACGTGTCTGTACATTACTATACAAAAATTTCCTAACAGGAATTCGGCAACGGTCTTAATTATATAGCTTGAATTTGTGTTTAGATATCTGTCTTGATTATCTTATTTTGGCCCTTACCACATTCTGTGTCTGATTTTAGTCAGGATAAAATAATGAACGCTCGGAACACCCAAAAATTACTACAACCAACGTAATCGCCTCAAAAATATATAATTTCGAATCTTCTCAAACTTCTTGACACTGAAAATATCTTGAGTGACAGTGTACGCTCTATTTCATCAAATATTTAACTCTTGGTTTTTAATCTGTGAATATAACAGTTTACTTTTAAAATAATTAAATGATAATTGTCCACATCTGGCTAAATATTAGGTTCTATTTCGTCATGATAATATGCTTGTAAACTCGACTGGAGTTGTTGTTCTATACCTTCTCCAATTACTTCCTCTACTAAATCAGGGGAAATATTCAGCTGAATGAAAATGAAATATTTTAAGTGTTAAACATTTTGTTGGAAATTCCTGGTCTAAATTTATGGATTAATGTGAAAAATGAACAAAAATTCTCATATATCTTATCAAATCGAGAATTTTAAAAACAAATTTTATACAATATATTATAGAGCGCTAATATTTTTAACACATTTGAAGACAAATCTGCAAATATGTTATTATGGATATCATAATCTCTAAATTTCTCATTCTCAGCACGAAAGGCATAAAGCATACGCAGTTAAGTAGTGCAGGGAAAAGTAAAATGATGGCGGAATGAACACTTCTCAATATGCAATGTAACTTAAAAATGAATGACCTTATTTATTGTATTATGATATTATTTGATAAAGAAAATATGAAAATAAAATAATTGCAGACAAATGTTCTTTAACTCAACAAAACTTGCTGAATCGCGCGGTGTTCTAAAAACTAATGAAGGAAATAATATATATCCCAATGAACCGAGAATAGACCACACAAGAAATAGGACAACGACTGCTAGACTACTTCAAATTAATTGAATATCGAGGAAGGGAATTTTTCTCTTCTCTTTTCATTTTTGTTAAAATAAGCTTTATATAATATTTTTCCTTTTAATTTAAAAACAGAAGTGCGCATCATAATAGATTCAGTTTAACTTTAGCGCGCAATTTAAAATGATTTTTTAGGCAAATTAATAAAGTCATTCGAAGCTTCTTCTGTTATGAAACCAAGCATAAAAATAATTTGAAGGAGTAACTTTATTAATTATCCTTTGTGTGATGACATCGTAATTTGAAATTATTTTTCCACATTTTGGGGGTTACTGCAATTAATTATCCCACAATTGTCTCATAATAAGCTGTAACTTCTTTTATCATAAATATTGTCTCCCTACTATCAGTTCAATAGTGAATAATGTCGACGAATCCATAATTGCACCTACACATATAAATATAGATTGACCGTACAACATAAAATGAAAACCCACTCAGTACCAGTTTTCATAAGTACATTAAAATAATGAATTAAACCATTTCGCTAAGAATAAAAAAAAAACATTTTCAAGCAAATTAAATAGCATATTAATATAATAATACTTGAACAGCTTTTGCATTGTTTATGTTACGCGCGTATGTTTGGTGTATGGTTGAGGAAAACCATATTGTATATGAGTTTTCATTTAATGCTGAACAAAAATAGATAAATATTCACTATTTTAATAACTATGTTATTCCGATAAATATTTCGATATATTCCCAATAAATATAACGATAAATATTCCGATAAATTTTAATAATATTATATATATATATATAATTATTTCCGATAAATATTTAATAACTATTTTCATAATCGTTGATAAGTTGTAGCTTACCATAAGAGGGTAGCGAAGTCTCTTGTAATAGCACTAACGTCGAAAATAAAAATGTTTCAGAAATGTTATTAGATCTTGAAATAACTTAAAAAAGTTGTCGTATTGTGGCTACTGTCAATATAAATCGTAAATATCAATGTGCAATACATTAAGTGGGAGGCTAAAACTGCTGCAACATGTTATAACAATGCCAAGAGATGTGACTTGAACCATAACCTACTAGTTGCTTACGTAGTAGAAACTAATTACATTCGAGCGAAACCGCGGATAACATCTAGTTTTTAATAACACAAAAATGACAATAAAGTGAAAATTACGCACTAATCAGTGCGACATCCCTGATGCCATGTCCACGTATCTAATTAAAGCTTATAAACTTATTTCCTGGCACGTGTACGTCTTCTAGCACTCAAACAAATCTGTATGGTCGTTACTAATTAAACTCTGTTTTATTTTGCTTCATAGTGTTAAAATTATTTCGCAAAATAAATATCTAGGAATCAAGATACGAGCGAATTTATTGTATTACAAAAAGTAACTCTCGTGGCTACGAAACTCCGAAAATAATATATCATAGTTCATCTAACCAACCATGGAAACAAGGTGCAAGAAAAGGTGTAATGTAGCACTGTAAGTTAGTTTTATGCGAGTTTTGTTTTATTTATTGCAATCCGTAGATCCTTCCATAATAAGTCAATCATTTTAAGAAAATTACTTCTCCCGCCGCTCTTCAATTATTTTACTTACATGAAAGCTTTGTGAAATTCTTAACTTTATTTTATTATTTTTTTTCGGAAGCTTTCTAAACTGACCGCTGGGAATAATTTTTTATTATAGGTTTCCGTTCCTTTATTACATTTTATTACCAAAATCTGGATAAAATTATGAGAGATAACGTAAATAATAATTTTAAACGTAACATTTAAAGTGAACCGATATTTAGCCCAATTTAGATGACAAAATCCGGAAATTCCAGATTTTTTGTCAGAGCTACTGAAGTAATAAAAACTTTTTGATATGTACAAGCATAGCATTTGTATGTTGTTAAAATAGATTGTTTATATATATATATATATATATATATATATATATATATATATATACATACATATATATATATATATATATATATATATATATATATATATATATATATATATATATGTATATATATATATATATATATATATATATATATATATATATATATATATATGCTTATTATATTTACAGCAAATGTAATATCAGACCTTGAAACAGAACTCAAAAACAGTAAACAACCTTTGGCTTCTCTATAAGGACATTAACAAACAGAAAATTAACAACATTTTCATCTATATTCTTTGCTAACATTAACATCTGCTGGAGTTACAGGATTTCCATTACTCATACAGAATTCTTCAAAAAATAGGTTTTTGTTACATCAAACTGTTGTATTTCTAAGTTATATTTTGCAGCAATAGAAAGAACAATTCTTATGGAATAATTTCATGTTGTTGAGGAAAATATTTCTTGATAATCAATATCTTTGATCTGACTAAACTCACATGCATGCATAAGAGCTTCATAGCGCACTATTTGATTATTCTCAAATTCATTCTTTTTCTTTTAATTGTAAAAATTCACTTTGCAGTAAGTACTCGCTAACCAGATCTCTTAACTGTGGTCCAAGTATTGTTTTCTTTGTAGGCATACAATTCTTCTTTAATAGATTCAGATCTTCACTTTTCTGTGGACTATTCAGTGCATCAGCATATGTTTCAGGTAATGACAGCTCAACAAGATTTGCTTTAAAGTTTCTATTAAGTCATGGCCTTAAATTTGCAGTCCGGGATGGTAAGTCTGATGGTTCGTATTATTGTATCACTGCACATCTCGAGCATATGACATTGAACATGGTTCTATTCTCCCTTTCCGCACGTCTATTCTGTTCTGGTGTATATGGTGCAGTACACTATGAACTATTCCCTCTCTTTTCATATATTCTTAGAAGGCTTTATTTACACACTCTGTTCCATTAGTATGTAACATTCTGACAATTTGCATGAATTTACTTCTAATTATAGCATTGTATTTCTTGAATGTCATGGAAGTACCATGACATTACTTTTGTTTTTAATAAAATATACATGCTTGTAACACGTATCAGCATTTTTGTATAATATAAAGTGTTTCATACCTTGAATTTATTATAAACGCAAAGGTTAGCAGACATCACTACATCATAGGTCACCTGGCTGTAGTTCTCCACTCTTAGATTGATGTAACGGGGACTTGCAATGCTTCGTATATGCACGTGCTTCACAAACAAAATCACATTGTCATTAACTTCCAAGCCTTCCACAGCACTGTTTGCACTCATGCTCTTGATTTGTTTTAGATTAATGTATCTCAGTCTTTCATGCCACATTTTAGTGTCACTTTGATTATTTTGAACCTATATACAAGTATTTGGGTTGACTGTTTTAATGTTCTACTAATACAAATTGTTTACTGTAATTTTGGCACTTACCTCATTTCTGTCTTTAAAAATTAATGCACTTGTATCTTTCCTGATAATAGAGTAGGACTATCGTATTATCACATCTTCTGAAAATAAGTTTCTTCACAAAATTGGAACATATTTTAACACACCATGCAGTACGCTAGTCTCCCACTATCCATTGACATGTCTTTTTATTAATTCTTTGCCGGTGCCAGAGACTTTCGTGTATTGTTTATTTCCCAATATCAGTGACAACGTTGCACGCATTTATTTCAACGTGAAACGCTAACATATTTCTACCTTCTTCTTGGATTTTCTTGGCACACCACGTTCTCGAAGAAAAATGTCCTCACTTTCCACAATTATGGCATTTAAACCAATGTTTGGTTGTTTCATTTTGATTTGTATCGCTCCCACTTGCCAATGGTTAATTTTGTTTCGACTTTATCTTCCATCCGTTATTGGCAACAAGAAGTATCGTTTCTTGTTCTTCTTCACCTGCTAAACTCGCTTCTTCATCCAACAAACGAGCAATTAAATTGACAATGACCTGCCGTTTTGAGTTCAACGACATCTACGCTTGTCGTAGTGATTTATACTTGGGCAGCAATGTTTCCAATATTTTTGATATGAAGGCCATGTCACTAACACTCTCACCACTTTATTTTAGCTGTTTAGCCAATGTTTGAACTTTTCAGATGTGTTGAACTATACTATCACTCGGTGACAACTTATGCTCATAAAAATTTTCGTGAATCAACATTTTGCATAGTTCACTCTTTTGTTTATATATAGATTTCGGTGTTGTCATTATTTCCATAGCACTATCGCAATTATCTATCCAATACCAAAAAGGTTGTAATGAACATCATTTTTTGACTATTCAGCATTGCTTTGTTCTAGTTTTATCTCTTTAACATCAATACTTTTGCCTTCAAAGCCCATTTTATTTGAAACTCCGATTGAGGAAAATTATTTCCGTCAAATTTTTCTAAATTTATTGATCATGTGAGATCCATTTTGAGATCCATTTTGCCGTTTTTCCTATTCTTTTATTTTTAGAATAGACTGGGCCCATAACGTCTTGGATTATGGATTTATTTAATGAAACAAGGTATTCTTAATATAATAAATTATTATTTAAAGTAAATGAAATACGATTGAAAATACTATATGTGCAAGAAGAACCTGTTAACTAACAAACGCCTACATAGTGCCGCTGCCTAGTATTAAAAATATATAAGTTTAATTTTGCTTTTAATCTAATAGTTTCTGAATTACCTTAGTAAAGTCAAAAGTGTCTATATATTCGGCAAGACATGGTAGTATTTTAAGAAGAAAAATAAACCAAGGTAAGAAATTGTAAGTTCCAACAACGAAACCAAAGTTTTAAATGTTTTTTTTTCACGAAACATGAATATGGCTAACAAAGGTCACCCCAGAATCAAAACTATTGTCTAGTTGACAGATAGGCTTTACTTGTTAAATAATCTACAACATCGGTGGATGCCTTATAATAGCTTATATATTGTATTAAAACAAAAAAAATTGCTTGATAAGTGAAATCTCAAAAAAACTTATTTTGTATTTTCGGAGTATCCATTCTTATTGAATTTTTTTAGTCTTATCTTTTTTTAATATTAAATATTTAAATTAAAATTTAATTCATAAATATACAGAGCAATAAATTTTTTTATATGCATGTAAATATTATAAAACAAATAGTCTACTGTGATTAGTTTTTAAATTTGAAATAAGAAAATTCTTGAATATCCTTTGAATTATTTAAATGATAAACTGCGGCAACAAAATTAAATACCTCATTTTGTTTTATTAGATTTTTTCTACTTCAAAAATATCACTCATTTTCAATTTCATTTATATTAAAAAGATTGATGTTCATTGGTATGAACTGTTCCAATAAGACATATTACTTACCTGTAAATCTATTTGTAATAAAAAAGATACTATTAACGGTATGTACCAAGTGAACTTGGAGTCAGCACCAAGTTAAATGTAGTATTTATTTGTGTGTGCGTGCATGTACATGAGAGGGAAAAAGAAGTGTCGACTTGGCGCCGATTCCAATAATCTCTAGCAGTAACAGTATTTCACAAATTTATGTTGGTTTTGAAACTTTATTATTATTTTATTTTATTATTTTATTTAATTTAGCTATTGGAAAGTTTTGCGGTAAAATATGTACCGCAAAACTTTCCAATAAATATTCGTATTTTTATTATTTTATGCTTTCAGTGCATTTTGTATTCTTTGGTTCTCTGAAGTTGGTTCAATCGATTTGTTAAAAAGTTTTTCTGTTTCACAACACTAATCAATTCACATATTGTTACTTAGATATAGTGCAGAAAAGTTGCTAAATTAAACCTGAGATTATTAGTGGTAAATTACATATAAATTTTCAACAAAATTTCTGAGAAAGTCCAAGAAAGAAAATATGTCCATAGATTGAATGAAACTAGTTCGATGAATTGACAAAAAAAACAAGAAAGACCTTGGAAATTTTGTAAACATTTTCAAATACATAATCTCAAAATTGTCTATCCACCAAACCTTAAATTATTCCACTAGATTGTGTAGGTGGCAACACAGTATTCATATTATATTGAAAATTTTTATAAAGTTCTCATAAATTTTTCCAAAGCCAATTTCACAATAATTTTCACAGTAATGGATGAGAATTTCCATATAGTTCCTTTTCTTTTATTAAAAAAGTTTCGATAAAAATTTAAGGTAATGCAAATTAATCGATAAAAATAATGAAACTTGTCAATCTTTCGTCGAAAGCTTTGAAAGTATTTGTGTATTGTTTTAAGTTCGAAAATGAATAAGTCATCATTGAAAAAAACCTGTAAAATATAAGTAGAACTCACTAATCGAAGGTTCTATACACGTTTATTTTAAACTAGGTACAAGTATAAATTTTTCACAACGTAAATGTGTTGTCTACTCTATCTTTTACGGGCGTAAAAGTATAGTGCACATTAAACAACTTATCAAGCACGAATGGAGCTCGTATTTCGAGGGCGGAACCCTCGTAATGCGAGCTCTACTCGTGCTACACACTTAGGCATTTATAAACATTTAATGGTACATAATATTCCTATTAAAATATTTACAAAATGTTATTTTTAGAACGAAAATATATTGCTCACTTTATCTTTCACAGGTGCTTACTTCAAAAAAATATTTTTTTTTGTGATATAATTACAAATTAACAATTTTTAGATTTTTTTCCTTTACTTTTTTTCCTTTACATTTTTTTCCATGAGACCTTACTTCTTGTCAAATTACACGATTCTAGGTCAACGAAAGTACTCTACAACTTTTGATTTATTTGCGAGTGTCAAAATATGCGGCATAAATGGCTCTATTTTTATGGTTATTCTAAACTGTCTTTACTTAGAAACTTGATTTTTTTACAACTTCAAGAAACTAGATTTGATATTCATTTCAACTTGTTATCTCTACGCGTTCCTGAGAAAAAGGGCTTTGACCGATTGGCAGACGGACAACGAAATGATCCTATAAGGGTTCCTTTTTTCGTTTTGAGGTACAAAACCCTCAAAAGGACGACATCTGGAATTATCGCCAAAGTTTTCCTAAAACGTTTAAACAAACTTCAAAAACTTTATTTTTTTCATAAGTTTTCGATTGACTATTTTCGGAAAGACGCACCTTTTGCAAACTTTTTAGTACATCTCTAAAGATAGGGTATTAAAAAATTCGTATAGGATTTGACAATTTTCTTTTATTTGATTTGCCTTATAAATTAATATAGATAAAAATAATATAAATGGATATATGAATATTTTTTGATTCTAGCTATTAACGTGAAGTTTTTTATGTTTAGATTAACATGTTTTGTGACTGTGCCAAATTTGAAACCACTACGTTATACGATTTCTCAGAAAAAATGGCTGTTACCAAAGGTTTTGTTTTTTCGATTTGAGGTAGGGAACCATAAAAAATTAAAATATATTTTTTAAATGTTGTCGTGAATATTTTGGTAACAATAACTAGTATAAATTCATTTAAATTGAATCCTTATTCAGAGGGGAGGATTATACGCTTAATATAGTTACGATACAGTACGATACGAAATATATTTACGTCTCTAACCGCTTCGACGGCTTTTATTCGAGGAATGTTTCATGGGTACATGAAAACGTACACCATGTTATGTTGACAATAGACTGTATTATTTTATGAATGCAGTTACCATAAATGATGTTTAAGAATAACTTTAATATTTTCTACGGACAACTAACCTAATATTCTCTTATATTTAGGTATTCTCTTATATTTTTATTTAAGGGACATTGCCTATTTTCTTATTAATGAAATAACCAACCAACTTCAAAATTTGTAGGTTTACTTCTGGTTTCTTGGTTTCATTCATTGGTCAGGTGTTTCACATGATGATTTTTTCAGTAATGATGTCCAAATTTAAAATTGGTCAAGTAATAGAATCCCAGAATATCATCAGTTCATTGAACATACATGAATTAAATTTACCTTATTCTTTCTTGGCAATTGTTTTATCGTAACAATAAAAGGATGAGTAAATATGGACATTTCATACATATTAAAAATATTAACATTAACTGTCTTCGTAATAAACATCTCTTTTGCGGAATATTTATGGCAGCAGATTTTAGTGTAGGCGATGATCGTTATTTTATCCGGGTTTATTTTTTATTTCACAGAAAATATTAGTTTTGGTTCGTGTAATTTATTTTGAACACAAAATTTCTTAATCCCTTTGTCAATATTTCATCGTTGCTAAAAATTTATCAAAGTGCCATTTTTGTCATAACGTTGGTATCCAAATCCAACATTGAAATTGTTTGTAAAGTTTTTAAATTGACTCAAAAGAGAGTAAATTTCGATGTTAAAATTTTTGTACATTTTTAACAGTTTATTTTACTGGTAAACCAATTTTTTAATTATGTCCACTGTAGTGAATTTTTGTACCAATGAGAGACTTTGTGCTCCATGACTTGTGATTTTAGCTACGGCAATAGTTTTACAGGAATATTTTTATATTTTCGACGCACACATTTCGTGCATTACCTATTTTAAGTAAACAGTTTTTAACGTACATACTATTTGACTTATTATACCGTAAATTCATATAAATGCTGAAGCACATTCTTCCTTTCATTTTACCCTCTAATTCTGAATCTGTAGACGTAACTAGCAATATACAACTTGACATCATAAATTTATTTCCTAGGACTTTTTTTCAGCTTTTCCAAAGCATGTCACATAAATAAAATTTAGATCATATAAATAAATATTTATTACCTGACAAATTAGTATTATATTAAAATCTCTCAAAATTCAAGCTCTCTGTTTTTTTGAAGAACCTCAAAATAATTAAATCTCTTATAATTGCAATTTTTGCCAGATTCTTGTCACGGTCCAATCTTTCTGTTAACTTTATATCTCAAACAAAAACAATTGAGATGTTTTCGTTTCGTTCGTTCGTTTCGTTCGTTATGTTTTACGTTTTTTACTTTATGGTGTGTTCTTGACTAAATTTCTCCCTTACATGGGCATATTATTGAAAAAAAAATATTTATATATAGTACATATATTTCTATGAATTTCCTCTTTGAATCATATATTTAAGAAACTAAGTATGCATCGGCTCTTTGGTTCTAATGTATGAAGTTCCAAAAATAAATACCTGAGAGAAGCAAAAAAATATATAAAATCTGCTTTTCCTTTCCAAACTCGATTCCATTGCTTTTAAAAATCACATTGATCCATAGAGTCAATTTTCTTTTCAGGGTTCATCTTTTGTTGTGTAGGTACATAGTCGTTTTAAAATAGTTAAGAAAGCAATGAAGTCTTACAAGGTAGACGAACAATTTTGTGGTAGACTTTATAAAATAAATTTCTTCAGTATTTAGATTTGACATTCTACAAAGTAATTAAGGATGTTGCCAAAGTCAGGTTAAGATATCTGGGGTGCAATTACAATCTGGGATATTGCATCACCTTCTCATTTATATTATCGTTTGTAATGAATATGTCTCCATTTAAAAAATACTATGCTTACCAAAGTATTTAAACTGCAAATATTGAAGATAAATTCAAATTTTATGTAAACCGAGAAAACAAAGTAAGCATAAGAGTTTAAGTAAGTTAAAAAATATATTTGACGACTTCCCTCATACTTTCCGCTTCTGTTGTTCCCATTTAGCTTATGTACACCCAGTACTAAATTTTCTCTGTCCGATTCAATGTACTCGTGGCGGCATTTATTGATGTACAAAGAGACAAAATATATTTGTATAATTACCATGCGGCCTTTAAGCTAAGAGCTTCGTTGTTTTTGAACTAATAGTCTGTAAATTAATTTTTGAAAATATTAAATTTGCAGGTCTTCCGACTGAGCGACACTATTCCGATACAAATATTAAATATTGCTTCCATCAACGTCTATGTATTTAAGGAATCACAATACCAACAGAGTTATCAGTTTTTAAGTGATACGTGCACAAACAAATACACAAATAGACAAAAGTTCCAAAAACAAAAAATTCAAATGTGGTGCAAAACAAAAATTTCAACTCTAAAATTAAAATACCATCAAATTTGAACTTTGCAGGATTTGTTCTGCACTATATGACGTTATAAACATAATAATCATCTTGCAGAAGTACTTTTAGATTTTATATCGCTTTCGATATCAATTATTTTGTTAGTTTAATAATTTATTACTCCACAAAGAGAACTTGTCCCGGTCTTTTTAAAATTTATATGATTGAAGATTAAAATAAAACACATAGAATAAAAATGGTTATCTGTTTTATTCTGTATTTGTTTACTAGATGATATATAAACTGCAATTCCGTCACTTTAACTCCATCCTTTTCTCTGCTCATTAACATCAAGAGTTACGGTGGCTATTTGTCCGTATTCCTTATTAAAAAATAACTCAACATTTATCTACGCGATTTCACCAGCGCAATAATAATTCCACTATGCTAAATAAAATTATTGTTTTTATAACGTAATAAGTACAATATATACACATATTTTTAAACCACTTACAATGTCTGAAGTAGAAACGATGTATTGAGTTGACTAATAATATTTTAGTTACGAGTCCGCCATTTTTTTAAAAAAATTCCCGAATACCTTAGTACGAGGTATAAATGTGATTTTAAATCAATGACGAGTGCGCATTACAAGGTCCGCCTGTGCCGCAATATAAATAGTATATCTCGTGAAGAAGACGAAGAAGACAATAATTTTGAAGGCTAACCTCCTTTTGGGTAACCATGTTAATATTTGTGCAATATTTAAGATGTCGATTTGAAAACAGGTAAGGGCTGAGAAGTTCAATTGCAGTGATGACAAAGTAGCGACGCATTTGCATAAATTAGGATATGATTATTTCATTACCGGGTAAAGTTGTTGTATTCCTGGATTTATAATTAGTCATTGCCGCGCTGCGTACTCCATCATCCATTCTCTACCCCCCCTGAACCAGGCTTTCTTCACTCTATATTAGTCAAAAGTTTTAAAAGTTTTATTAGTTTAATACCGTTGTCGGCTGTCGTTTCGAGTCTAAAAGCAAATAATTCCAAAATGTTTCGAGTTTTGAAATTTATTTACGTCTTTCTAGAATCAGAAATGTCACTATTTAAAAAAATATTTGAAATAGACTTAGTACGTCCTCGTTATTACCAAGGGTTGCTTATTTCAAAAAGTCTAAAACGGTATCATTGTACTATACGGATACCATATTGGTAATGTCATAAATCCGACCGCCTATTTGCCACAGCCATTTTCCTCATAAACCCTCAGACATAGAAATTGGCACCGTACATATTAATCGGCGTATATTTCAATATTCAATATTTAAAAATATTTTCCTGTAATTTTACAAGTGAAAATAAAGTGAAAGAAAAAACTTTCAGTTTCATACGTATGTGAGATATCAAATAATAAGAGCAAGTAATAATAAAACAAAAAACTCACAATTTTATGTAATCTTTGGGTTTTAGAGATATTTTTGAGAATGCCACAAAAATATATCACCATGAAGGGGGATGGCCCCTTCATTCTATTTCCGAAATTTCTAGAGTAAAAATTGTGACAAAAATATGTATTAGCCTCTACCTTCTTTCAACTAAACAAATTCATCTGTTCAATAAAATATGAATATTTGCTTGGTTAAAATTACTTTTTAAAACGTTTTTTTATTGATATGATTTTCACCTTATCTTGTCTCAATAAAGATGAACATAAAATATTACGCTAATCATACTTTGATACTGAATATCTTCGGTGTTAATTTTGTAGAAATTCATTATGGCTTAATTTTTATTCATAACTAACTGAAACTATGTAATGTAGTATTATTCTTACTTTATTTTGATTCTTACGAAACCTAGGCCGTGATGGCCTAGGTTTCGTTGTATGATAACATTTTCAGGTGGGGAATTTGTAAATAAAAAAGAGAATCTTTACAAATTGCCCACCTGATCAGATGTTATACAACGAAACCTAGGTCGTGGTTAAGAATGTAAATGAATTAGAAATAATTCCATATCGCGTAGTTTCATTTAGTTGTGAATTAAAATTAAATTAAACGTACTTTTTCAATACCAAAGTAATATATTACATTACAAGCGAATTGACTGACTTAGAAATTAATTACAGTCGCTTAAAAGTCAACGTATTTAGATGAAACCTAGACAAAACAAGGCAGTACCCAGTTAAATAAATCAATTTAATACTTTTAAAGCCATGTCTGGGCATATTTTTGGACGTATGTGGTGTATTTCAATGTACTTATTTATGTATTTTATCGTGACTTCTATTTATGGGCAATGCATATATCATTAAGGAAAACTGTTCACCGAATCAATCTGTAAAAACTGATTTGGAGTTAAAAAAAATTCAGCTAATGGTATGAGAATGCACTATGAAGTGTTGTAATCTTTTATGTGTTATAACTATTTAAATAATTTATTACTTAAAATTTGCGCGTTAACCTATTTTAATTTATTTGGTTTTATGTACTGTTAGTAATAAATATTTTCGTGACAACTAGTTTGAATGTGAAAAAAGTTACATAATAATTTATCTTTCTATGTTATGTAAATATTAGGAAATATATCTAAAATTACAGATCTATTCAAAAATCATTTTTTTAACTATGATAATCAAAGGAAAAAGATATATTATATTGACAGTACGTGGAAATAAATTGTTTAGAAAGGGAAAACAATTTAACATTTTTATTCTAAGAAATTGTATTTATTTATTTTTACATTTATTTATTTTACGTTATTGCATAAAAATAAATTTGTAATATTTTTGAAAACAAGACAATCATATGAGGTAAATTTATTGCCTGATAAGCACAGTGAACTAAAACTTCATTCGCCCTATATTGGTAAATTTAGTTGAACGTCATACAATCTACCTGCAATTTGTTATTTAGTCATTATTAAAAACTGCAAGGAAACTTACAATGGTGTTTAAAATAAACGCTAATGTAGAGCTGGATGTGGTGTGAATGTAGGCATCTATATGTATATTACGAAGTATTGATTTAGTTAAAATATAGTTTCCATTTATATGCGATATTTTGTAAATTTGTGACATATTTACTGATTTTAAATTAGCCTTTATATAGCAAAGGTAAATTTATGTGAAAAAGTAAGGTAAAAATGTTGTACGTTATATTTTTTATAACCTTCAATTGGTCTTTAACACAATATCCTCAGAATAACAGTCATTAAATCAAGTCATGTTTTTCCAGTTACGTGAAAAAGCATGATATTTTATAAAATTCTATATGCGGTAATAATAGAACTTCTAATAAATAGCGGTAAAGTACTCGAAAAGCTTCCATTTATATAAATATCAACGCGCGAAAGTTTATCAATCAAACTTTATTAAGGAGGAAAAATCATATATTTATATATATATATATATATATATATATATACATATATTATATATACATATATATATATATATATAAATATGTTCATAATTATGGGAATGGTTGGTTTGGGTTTACGATTATATTTCTTTATTTAAAAGAATCCAATATAGGTAAATATATAACAAAAAATATTTTTGGAAAAAATATTAATGAAATGTTTTTAAACATATTGTAAATTAAGTTTATATTTAGGTCACACTTACTATCGATATTGGTTTATTCAATATATACAAACGTTTTGAGGCATAAATATAATATTTTGGGAAAACGATCTTTATATAAATAAAATTTAAAATCAATAAATCTTAACCAACGGTAAATTTGAAATTATAAACTTTTGTTATTTTTCTATTTAAACAGGTAGTTTTTTACAAGTTTGACAATGTATATACCCTTTTAGTTACTGATAAATTTCGTTAAATGTGGTTATGTCCAAATATCGATATAAATACATGTAATAATGAAGATAAATGTGTATTTATTTATATAAAGAGGAATGCGACGAATAAAATGGATAAGCCACATCGTGCGTATGTACGAAAGAACACTAAAAGTATACCAGCAAAACCAGTTGGAGTTCACAAAAAAGGTAAACTAAAACTCAGGTTCATTACCTTTTTTTACTGTTTTAAGAAAAACTTCAGCACACTGAAGGTACTGGAGGTATTGGAGAAGAATAATATTGGAACAATGGTATAACAAAGCATCGGAGAACTTTGAATAAAGGCCTTGCGAAGGCCAGAAATGAGTTGAAATGTGTGGAAAATACAATCACTTCGCATATTAATGATCAGTATTCCGAATTCTAACGGTTCAAATCCCTAATTGCACAAAGTTTTCCTAAAAATAGGTGAATCAAATAGAGGAGTCCATCACTCATCCGTTCATCAGTCTGTCTGTTACTATGTTCTCAAATTTAAACAAAACATGTTAAGAACTCAAAATTCTCACGTAATACGTAGTACCTTATGTAGTTATAGTTCCAGGGAGTGTCCGTGCACCAAAATGCTGGTTTCGATTGTTTTTATTTTTCATTTATACGTGGGATATATTTTTGAAGAGCTTTTCAAGTCGAGTAAACATCTTTTTTAATTTCTTTTTTACTGAAAAACCACGATCTCGTGGATCACCATATATTCCTATTTTTGGAACCATTTGGTAATCAGATCTATTTAAAAAAATAATGAGTGATAAAAATAAGTTTTTAAGAAAATAATACTATTTAAATCTCACTGTATTGCGTACAAAATATGTAATAAACAATATATCTGCAAATCATAGACAAATTATAATGTATATATTTAAATAATTGAATAAAACTAATATGTGCACGTAAACGTTTACAGGTGGCTAGGTGTATACGGAATCGCCGTAGAGAGAGTTCTTCACGTATACAACAAGTTTAATTTTCTTTTGTCTTTCCGAATTTTGAATGAAGTGTGGAAGTGAAATTAGATCAAGAAAATGTCAATATTATTTTAGCCACAGTGTATTTTTAAAGATTAAGAATCAGTAATTTACTATGAAATGTGTATTTATGCTAAAGATTTAATTATTTATATTCTTCTTAAACATCGAAGTTAGTTAGTTATTTAAACTAAAGATTTAATCACTAATATTCTTCTTAAAGACCTATATTCTTCTGAAGACCTAAGTTACGACCACTATGAATTAAATATTACCTAAAAATCGAATAGTAAAAAGGTAACCGAAGATTAAACTGCTGGCCTCCACAACATTTTTCGGAATTTAATTTTAAAGATTTCCATTTGGTATTTGGTTAAAATTAACACTTTAATGGCCACTTCAATGAAAATATAAATATGAATTAATTTAATATAGATATAATAATCTTATAAGATTCTATAAAAGATAAACATATTTCTCAAAAACTATTGATTTTAGATAAACATATTTTAACTGTCTACGTACATTTAATCTCTATCTCCAGCAAAATATTAACAACAATATATTCTACGTACATTTAAACTCTATCTCCAGCAAAATATTAACAACAATATATTATTTTCTAAGGCATACATTGAAATGTTGAACGGCAGCGAGAGGTTATTGGTTTTTTTCAATATCGGCTCAGCAAGTCACAAAAGATGGTCAGCGCCTAATATTATGTCGATAAGCTAGCATACCGCTAGCTATCCAAATAACCGCAGAATCGATTCAAGGTTATATATCAGTTAGGGATTAAAGTACGAAGTAATGTAATACGCGAAGTAAGGTAACTAGTTAGATAATAGTATAGAGAAAAAAATTATTTTAAAACAATGATAAAATTACATCAATTTACTTAGAATGCAGAGTACCCGAATATCACTAAATTTTTCGGTGATGTTATACATATAAATAAATGAGTTCTATTTTTGTTCTATGATTTTTTTGAGTGAAAGTTATATATAGAGTATGTATGAGTATTCACTCATTACAATATTTGTCAAAAAAGGAACAAATTTTATTAATTTACCTTATTGTGCACAAACAATTAAGAATTTGGTTTGGTGTTAATTGCTTATAATTTTAAAAATCAAGCTCTATTCTGTTTACAATGAACGCTATGTAATTATATGCGAGGAAAAACTACGCTGCTAAAAATTCACCTGACTATTTTGTGATTTCGCAAAGTTTTATTTCGAATTAATTTAACTACATGAAGTGATATACAATTTTAAGGTTTTTAATTGACATTGCTTTTAAAGAATCGTACATAAATTTATGAATAGCACTATGTTACTCATGTAATATACATATAGAACCTATTAAATGGACAGTGATATATGTAATAGGTGTATAGTGACTTAAAGAAAGGAATGGGAGTAATAACTGTAACAGCGGTCGACTATGAGATTGACGAAGGATTCAGTTTAACTTAGCCTAACATATTTGATCAAAGTCACTCACTTGGATAAAATATATTAGGACAAGTGATTTTCTACAATAAAAGTCAATTGATTGACTTCAGCACCCAGCTGAAAAAAAATTTGTCTAACTCCTAAATTCATCCTTGTCCTTTTGTTCACGTCGTAAATTAATCAGATTGTGAATGCAAGAAATACAACATCGCCTATTGTTTTAGGTTCATCGAGAGTCAAACGAGTTTTACGCGAACTTTACTTTTGCACCGTCGTGTGCTTATTCCGACTATACTCAATAACTCTGACTTAATTTGATATTAAATTATAACCATCAGTTTTTTGATTGGTGTTATTTCATTCTAAACTCTTAAAACCATTACATAAGCTCGGAAAAAGCTCTATTTTGAGGATAAAAAGTTTTCGTTGTTGTATAGAAAGCAGTACCATATTTAATATTTTTTCTATTGAATGCTTTAGAATTAAAAAAAATAGGAAGCGGAATGTTTTGGGCCAATTATTATGATTATCGGTTATGTAATGCATTCGTTATATTTATTCTAATCGTTATTTCTACTTGGCTGGATATTTTTTTAGATATTTTGTAGTAAACGTTTACTTATTTTCTACTAACATAGTCAGTGTATTGACACAAAGCTGTAAAATGCGTTTCATATTTTACGGAAAACTTTAATTAACGAAGTAAATAACAATGCAAATTTGCGAAACTCATGGCTCTGCATGGACTACTTTAAGTATTAGTTAATTAGGTAACAGTTAACAAAGTTGTAGTTTAAAAATTATGTTTTTCAAATATTTCACTTTATATAAAATAAGAATTGAAATGATAACGAAAATAAAATATAATTGTAAAAAATAATGACACTAAATATCCTAATGAATTTGCTGCAATAGCTATCTAATAATATTTCCAAAGTATCCATTTTTCAAGAACCGCAGACTCGTTTCCGGAATTTTATTTTCCGGCCTATGTTTAATTTATTCAATATCCTTTCAGGAATATTTTCTTAATACAATAGATATTCTCAATTAATTGTATATTTGTATATTTTGTTCTCAATTAATTGTTTATTTTCCTGCCTATATTTAATTTATTCAATATCCTTTCAGGAATATTTTCTTAATACAGTAGATATTCTCAATTAATTGTGTATATTATTGTTATTGCGTTTATGTGTTAAGGGATAGAATACAAATATTCATGGTTATTCGGTCCTTACCTTGTTAACATTAATGTATGTTCGTATCTATTTGATCTAGTTCTTACATTTTTTAGCAGAAGGCGGAGACTCAATTTTTCCACTGTAAATAATTCTATGGGTTCCAAATTTGAATCCATAGAATTATTTACTTTATTTACTTTAATCTGAGTGTTGATGCTATTAAAAGCCGTGAATGGAGAGCAAAACAGACATCAGAGCCTTAAAGAAAGGATCCGTTGATGTGAGAACTATGATAAGATATGTATCACTTGCGATTGAGTTGTACAATGAGTAGATACTCGTACAGGTAATCTGTCCTGCTGTAAAAGAGCATCTTCAGATCACGTTTCTATAGTGTCACAAATTATCCCATTATTTTATAATAACAACAAATATGACGAGTGAACAATACCCTGCTGTATATATTTATGTAGCCAAGAGACATAGAATGCTGAAGCACTAGAGATTACAATTTTGTGAAAGCGAAATTTAGAATTAATAAATGGACGCATCACTGACCCCGATGCAAAGTCCATTGCAAGCAACACGAAAATAGTACGTTATTCGAAAAATTATCTTCCAATATTCGACATTTATCGAACCTGACGAACACTACTTTTTTTATTGGGGACGCAGGAGCTTATGCGGAACCTTTGGTAAACATTAAAGAGACCAAGAATTATGGTATAATTAAAGTGATTTTATCGCTGTAATCGAATGGGATACACACAAGGCGATTTTCGTACACATGTTACCTACTCAGTTATTCAGAATATTGAATAAGACAGTGAGTCGACCGATAAAAATAGCATAAACAAAGACATAAAGAGCAATGGTAAGGTATGTACAACTGTTACTTTTACCAAAAATATTGTACGTATATTAATCGACATTGAAGCATGATATTATTAGACGAGAGGCAATGTGGCATGATCTACAGAAGCTCATCAACCTTCCAAAATTCACCTTTGCCAAATTTCTAACATGATAAAAACTTCATATAAAAAATAATTATCATCGTTTAATTGAAAAACATAGCTTTCTTTTTTTTTTTAAAGCTCGATCGATCGATCGATATTTTATAAAGCTCGAGCAGAACGTTTAAAAAAAGCCGTACATTTTTTGACAGAGACGCAACAAGTACGTTTTTAACTTCTTTGGGCGGCATGACATTTAGAAGGCAAGCGAAAATACGTATCTATGAGTTATTTATAAGATAGACGATCTAATAAGAAATACTTTTAGTCATGTTCTAAACCTAATTTAAGCTGAGCTACGAAAAACGCTAAACAAATATTCATGTCTCATCACTTCAAAGATAGCAATCGTGAATTTGAAACTGGCGTAATGATAATTCAGACCACGACAAATGAACTTGTTTCTGTCATTCATTTTAGATGTTGGTCTCTGAGTGAAAAAAAGTGAGGGCTATTTTAACGGTTTACAAATTATAACACTATATTGTACTCAACTGCACTTTGTGCGCTATCAGTTATTTTAGTCTGAAAATTGACTCAAACGACATTTTGCATGTAGATCATCTAGATTTATATGGAATAACTAATAAAGAGAGATATCTACTTCCATTGACTGATGATAAGTTTAACAGATTATAAAAAGCTCAATACTTCAGCACACTTGATATAGCGTTGGATATTCACAGAATTCCTATTGATCAAGAGACATCTTTAACACTTGGTAATCTTTAACACTTGGCTTTTAGTAATTAAAAGTATCCCTGTAATGCATCCAGTATTTCTGAAAGGGTAGTAAATAATACACTGTGATATTTGCGAAATAGTCTAACTCTTGTTTATATTGACGACGTCATCGTATCTTAGATCAGCATAGAAGAAAGATAATAGAGATTAAACTTTATGCTGAAAGCATTTAATTGTACGGGATTTACACTAAACTGAAAGATGTACATTTATACAAAAATTATAATTTAATATCCAGGAATAATTATTTCGAATTAAATGAAACTACGTGATGTAGTATTATTTTTACTTTCTTTAATTTCTTTACCACGACCTAGGTTTCGTTGTATTATAATATCCCACCTGAAGATGTTGTAATACAACGAAACCTAGGTCGTGGTAAAGAAATTAAAGAAAGTAGAAAGAATACTACATCACGTAGTTTCATTTAATTGTGAATAATGAATTTCTACAAAATTAATGCCAAATATGTTCAATCATTATTTCCATAAAAGAAAACCTGCAGAAACAAAAATAGACGCATTAAGTGATTCTCATAAACGAAAATATTAAAAAAGGTAAATAATTTGTGTGACACTTTAATATTTCGGAAAAATATGTGCAGGTATTTACATAAAAAATGAATGTATGATCGATTTCCTGCGAAAGACCACACTTTTACTGAGTTAGGGGAACGTGAAAAAGCCAGAAAATATGTGATCAATAATTTTTTATATTCTCCACATATCATTTTCGGTCAAGATCGGTAACGGAATTAGACACTGGTGACTTGTTACTAAGAGTTGCTTGATGGTGGTCGTAAATACAAAACTTTAACTGGAAAATTGAATATCGGAAAGGCAGTAACAACCTTAAACATGTCGATTTTCTTAATATAAATCCGCCGTAAACCATTGAATGATTAAAATATATGGTTAGAAATAATTCAAAAAGTAGACAACACAGTGAATGATGTAATGAGAACAATTCAAGAAAATACTGGTAGTTCAAAAAAGTATATAATACTAAATTATAAACTAATGAGAGTATTTGCAGAAAAACCGAGAAAAAAAATTAAAATGTTATATATTTTTAGTAACCCGATTCAGTTGAACTAAATTATTTAATAATATTCATATCGGAGTAGAGGAAATTCTAAAATCAATATAAACCAAATTTTGGTTTCCTGATATACGGTCGTTTGCACAAAAATACATCGGTTATTGCGTCTTACGTCGAATATCCAACGATATACCTATTGTTACTGGCACATGCTTATACTAAATTCAGAATATTCGCATGTATTTAAAATCTTGCTGATCCCGAACTAGTATGCGCCCTTGAAACTTAACTCTGTTTCTTTAATGCTATAAAGATAATTATAACAGACGAAGACCAAAATGTTTCACTAGATAAACAAACAGATTATAAAACCAAAAAATATTGAAGTACATTCGCAACCCGGGCCAGTAGAGCTAATGGTCAGGCTGAACTATATGTTGCCACCATGTTAATCTATTAGCTTGGGAAGTGAGTCTTGCATCAAAATACAACAGTTGCAAATTAATGCCGAAAGTTAACTGAGAAAAAATACCCTAAAACAAAACAAAGATTTATTAGAACATGACAGAACGGTATTCTAATAAAAGAGGACAGGACAGTTAAATAAAGAGGAAGTGAGCGTTACATTCAAGTGAAGTGAGCTAACACCGCAAATATTAGTTCATTGGGAAATTTAAAATGAGACAAGGTAGTGTTAAAATAAACACAGGTCCAGTCGATAGCTAAAAGTTATAAAATTATATATATATATAGATAATGTTGCTAATCATAATAAAATTAAGAGCTTCCTAGTTGAAACACTAAAATAAATATTGAAGGAACTGAAACAGCTAGATATTTAATTTCTTAAATTATTAATATAAATTAATAAACGTTATAGTATTAATATACATTAATGTACAGCAATATACATTTTATGTAACTGAATGATGGGTGACTACTGGATGAATTGGAAATCGAGAACAAAGCCTGGACAAGAAGGCCGTCGCCCTTATATCACATCTCGCTTTGATCGTTCGCCATTAAATGAAAATCCATCAAGTAATAATTATTATAAATACTTTAAAATAGTAAAATAAACAATTACGCTAAGAGTAGAAAGCCAATATTTTATAAACAAAGAGAGATAGATATTATTATTAATAGATATTATTTTAATATTAACAAAAGCTAAACACCGTGCACAATGTTTGTGTTATTAACTCTTGCTCGGCCCGCGGTCGCGAGCGAATCAAACAAAAATAGTAAATTACACATTCACAATTCAAACTATTTTCAAATAAATAAATTGGGACACACTTTTTACTTTTATGGGAACTCGTATCGTATTGTGACTCCTATGAAACTGGTATAATAATTTTATCATTTGCTTGTAATTAAGAAATAAAATAACTTTATGCCGATATAGCATTAAGGTGTCGATTTGGCAAAATATATTGGTCCAGCAAAATTCTTAGTGAAAATAAATCCTGTTTGAAATTACAAACCATTTAAAATTATTTCTGTGACCAAATTATTGAATGTTATTAAATGATTTTTGGTATACGGTTGAGAAACTACATCTATGAGGATTCATTTAATATAACCCGGTCGAATCCAGACTGTACATTCATGATTGGAACTGCTGGGTGGTATTGCAACGTTAACGAGCCAATTTAAGTAAACTTTAGATTAATTCATTATGATTTATAAAAGCAGTGTTAGTTTATTGTTGGTCCCGGAAATACGTTGTTGTCGTCGCTATTATTAAATTTTATTGTCACTCAAAATGTAATTAAAAGCCTTCTTTTTTATTATAATTTATACGCAGATGGTTAACTTCCCAAGTTTTAGGTTATCGTCATTCTAATTCGTTTACTGCAGTTTAAACAGCCGTGTGATTTCCTTTTAAAACTTTTTGTAACATTGAAAATTAAAATTTCATTTGTTTCAAATATTATTCAGTTTTCTTTGTACCATGCATATTTGGCATATTTAAATAGGTATTAAACCCTTTTACTTTTCTTATTACATTTGTTCAGCTCCACTAACATAGTCTTCAAAAAATTCGAATAGAAGTATATAAATAAATTCAAGATAATATTTTTTTTTAAATTAAAAATAAATCTTTTATCGCTACTTTTGATTCCTGGTTGACAAAAGTAAAGTTATGAAGGAATTATATACTAAATATATATATATATATATATACATACATATATATATATATATATATATACACGAGTGTGTGTGCACGTGCGCGTTTGTTTGTGTGTGTGTGTCTATGTGTATGTGCGTGTGTATCTCATTCGATAGAGACGGTAAAACAATTACAACCATCCGTTTGATTTTTAAAAAACATGGACTGACTGGTCACCATAACTATAGCCTCTTGCGAGATTCGGTTACGATTCGAGTGCCGGCGTTCAAGGTCAAATTTAAGAGCCTGCTGGTGCGTGACAGTTGATCACGAATGTATCTCGTTCATAATGAAGAATTTGTGACAAGATTAAAATGTTGTTATTACTTATTAATCGTTATTCAGAGGGGATGCGTTAGCGTAGCTCCGAAGACAATATATAAACGCAGCCCTTAAGGAAATGTACAACGAAGCACTGAAGACACTACGTAAGTGCAGCCAAGTAAGTAAGCAAGTAAGTAAGTCAGCGAAAGTACAAAACTCGAAGGCAAAGCGTGAGCGCAACTCCGGAGGCAGTGTATAAGCGCAGCACAGAAGTCAATGTATACGCGCAGCCTAGAAGGCAATACGTAAGTGCAACTCCGAAGGCATTGCGTGAGTGCAATCCTGAAGGCGATGCGTGATCGCAGTACCGGTGACAATAGAATCCTTTCATATTCATTTCACCAGATAAAATTACATAGACAAAAAGCACTTTGTATCGTATGCTGCGTATATTATTTTACAATAATTATAAGTGGAAACTCAATTATTAATATCAGTTGTAAAAATACATATAAATTATACATGAATAATTTTTATTAATAACCGTGGGTAGTCTGTGATTCAAATATGTTAAAACTGCTCAAGCGATACATATATATATATATATATATATATATATATATATATATATATATATATATATATATAAATATATGTATATATATATATATATATATAAATATATATATATATATATATATATATATATATATATATAAATATATACATATATCTATACATGGTGTTATAATAAACAAATAAGAAATATTCCAAAAAAGAAAACATTAATTGCAAAAAATTATGTCAAAATCATTAAAAAATACACTGTCATAAAAAAATTTAATTATATCTTCACTGATCACATCAAACAAAATTATACTGAGAAAGACGCTTAATAAACTTTGTCTCTCATACTCTAATTGCATGTTCATTTTTTTAATAGGCGATACTGATTTTTTTTTAGAAACACAGGCCATTAAATTATTTTGCTGCTTATGGATATTATTTCTATCGAATAAATTATTGCATTGCATTGAGATAATTTAAAAAAATTTCGGCTTGCAACTTTTTTGATATTACTTCGAACAAATAATATACTTCAGTAAATAATACATAGATATTATTTTATACAAATAATATAATTTCTTTATCCACTGATATAATAATATAATGAAATTTTCTATCTACCTCTCAAATTATTATTTTACAAATTGTAACGTAACAAAGCTATTTTCTTAAACCCAAGTTTTACTTACAAAAAAAATTTGAGCGTCCCATGAACATTTTTTGATGGAGGATTATAATATAACATATTATAAGCATAGATTAATTAAATCCATTAATGGTACTGTAACTCCAACCTTTGTTGCTGCCTTTTTATTAAATTGACTATAAACCTAATGCCATTTTCCTGTTATCATTAAAAGTACTTAAGCATATCGTATATTACTAACTAGATGGATTTCTAAATTGTCTATTTTTGAACCTCTTCCAATCTTCTTTTCAAGCAAGATATAATATCACAAATTTCATTA
Organism: Druceiella hillmani; assembly: GCA_039881145.1. NCBI lineage: Eukaryota > Metazoa > Arthropoda > Insecta > Lepidoptera > Hepialidae > Druceiella > Druceiella hillmani. Next base: position 12,334,300 of record JAYKKI010000066.1, on the reverse strand, counting down.
CGATATTTGATTCATAGCTAGGTTTTCTTATAAGGGACCTGACGTTTATTTGTAAGAAACTAGATTCAATCTACAGCTTTCTCTGCTTATGTTTTATATATGATGCAGAGATTTGATCCTGATACTATTCTAGCGTAACCCATCTTTAAAAACTATGGTATTAAACATTTTATGATGTTTTCTCAGGATACGTGAGCAATAAATGTAATGTACAGCTTGCGATTCTAGTATAGTTAAAAAGTTTAATACCGGGTAACAGAATAATTGTATAAATCATTAAATAATAAGTAACGAGAAACCGAAACGAATACTATATTTTAGAACACAGAATGATTTCATTAATATTGACTAAACATTTTACGATAAACGATATGCCTAACTTTTCCCTACCCATGCTTAAATAAAGGTGACGACTATTTGAAATCTCTCTTATATCTTTGAGATTTCTTTCACATAATAGTATTTCAAATATGGAAAAGCGCCTGCAAACAATTCACTCAATATCAAACGACTTCTTCCATTAATGAGGTTTGGGGGAAAATCTTTGGTCAGAGTAAAATAAAATGTAAATTAATCGCGGAAATGAAATCGATTCAAGCTTTCTGTGAAAATATAGTTACAGCGTCTATGAGGAAAAAGGTTTTAAAATTTGGAGCATTGTCAAATTAATTAAATTTTTTTTATTTCCTCATAATGAGAGAAATATCAGTTCTTGGTTTTAACTTTAATTTCCATTAAATCTGTATGTTTATGGAGATTTAAACGTTAAAGAATAAGCAATAAGGCGAGAATTAATTCTACCCGTCTTTACTTGATATCTCAACTCGGGTAGTTATCATAGTTGCAATTCTATATATTGAAATGAAGGCAATAGAAAAAATTTTAAATTATATTTCGTAAGAGTGAAGAGGTCGCAAAATAATTTTTTTTTTATTAAATTAGACGAATTTTTACGTGTTCCAATACAGGTTTTATCATACTGATGCTGGCGACCTTAATAGTAGACACATTTGTATATTTTACTTTAATACAGCAAAATAAAGTTAAATAACCTTTGATTTTCTCCTTTTTTGAAATTCTTTACGTCCCACATAAAGAGCTTCAGTTTAAAAAAATTAAGTAAGCAAAAATTATTCTTTCAGTATATTCTATATATAGTACCGATATATAGAATATACTGAAATAATAATTGTTTAGTACTTTATATAGAATATACTGAAATAATAATTTTTGCTTAGTTAATTTTTTTCAAACTGAAGCTCTTTATGTGGGACGTAAAGAATTTCAAAAAAGGAGAAAATCAAAGGTTTGCAATCTTATTTCCTTAAATTTATTATTTATATGTCAACATAATTAATTATTAAATTATGTAATAAGTGAATTAAAATAAGATTTTAAATACCTGCGATAAATGTTCATCACTTGCCTTTGTATTACATCTTTTTAAAATACTGAACAACTCAAAAAGAAAGTAAAAATTCCTGAATGAAAATAGAGACATTTTGAAAAGCAAGTGGGCCAAAATTATCTTCTGGGAATGATGTATTTTCTGGGAATGACGTATTTGTTATGCGGCTGAAAATGAAGATGTCATGGTAGTGTGAAGGTTTTTGTGTTCGAATGGTTTTTCTTTTCAGTTCGTAATATTTTTTATTTTTAATCTCACACGAGAAATTCATAAAAAATATATAAAAAATTTTGTTACACTTAAAAAAATTTTAATGGTTCAGTGACCAAAAACTAGGAAAGTCGTGTAGTGATACCCCGAAAACTATACTTTGCACCCAGCACAACCAACCTACGATTGTCCTATATCGAAAAATAAAAATTGTGCCCTTATTAAAACCCCCAACTAATAAATAATAATGTAAAATGGACTTTTTTTCAATCAAGTAACATGACGACGAACCTAATAGAATCTTTAGTACACTATCTCAAGATTTCTCTCACTCGTTTAGTTTGTTTTACTACGATAAACATTTTTAGCAACTATGAGCAGATTTTTAGTTCATATCAAGAATAATAATTTTTTTTATGTTTTACTCTATTTTAATCATTTAAACGTATTTTTCATTTACCGTGTTTGTTTTTATATTCTATTATATTTCTTTCTATCACTATAAATATTTTACGTACATCAATCCATGAGTTAAAGTCCTTTTATAGTCTTTGTACACGTTTATTTCATTTCTAATTTTAAATTTTGTTGTTATTGGGTTTAAACCAAAATTTTGTTCCTAGTTTCATATTATTTTGATTAATGTTATTATTATCATCGTATTAAGAAAATCATTTAAAGACTTAAAGTAAAATCACATTTAACTCTAGTTATACTTAGTGATTTTTTATATAGTACAATTATGCTAATAAAGTTAAATTAAAATATTCAATACGGGATTCTAATTAAAGTAATAGTTTAATGCATCTTTTGTCCTCTGTTAGTACATAATTTAATCTCTCTACGTTCTGTCACGTGCTAGTGGTTTTAATCACAACTGTGGTTTCTTCTACTAATTCTGTGACAAAATCCTACTAACATCAAACATCTAATTTGAGACAAAAAAATTTTTTCTTCATCCATGGGCTATTTTAACATCAGTTTGCAAGCATTCTTGTTTTCTCTAACAATTCCGTCATAGGCTGTCGCTCTTACTTAGTAACGTTACAGACGTGATAATTTTTAACAAAGTTCAGGATCCTTATAAACATTATTTAAAATATAATTTAGTTTTTAATTCTAGCAATATTAATTATGTACTTAATACCTCTATAAATTAAGAAACTTTCGGAAATATCTTGTATAAGGCGATAATTTTCACAAGTGTCTCAGTACATCAAGTAATTTTTGAATAAATTTTTCAATTAAATTTAAAAAATTTATTTTCTATGTTTTCTAACTAGCTATTCCGCGTCCGCGATTTCATTCGCATTCAGAGCTTTGGAAAATATTAACTGTCACATTAATACACGTAAGGCTGTCCATTATAATAAATATACTAAAACTTTTGTAAAGTAAGTTCACTTTGTATTGAAATATGAAATTGGCACATAATTTTATATATCGGATTTATATATCTACATATTTATATATCAGAAAGAATTCTTTACATTTCTTAGGAATAGTAAAAAAAAACCTAATCATGTACATTTACGGTAATTATATTTCTGATAATATATAGGCTACATGACGTGGAATTGGGTTTCCTTTGCGTTGGGTGCAGTTTTTGAGATTATTTGCTTTTCCTTGGGTTGAGTGGAGTTGGGTTTGCTTTGTGTTGGATTGGTAAGATTGAGTTTGCTTTAGATTTGGTTTGCATTGGTTTGGGTTGGGCTGGTTTTGCTTTGGGTTTTTGAGTTTATTTGCTTTTTCTTGGGTTGAGTGGAGTTGGGTTTGCTTTGTGTTGGATTGGTAAGGTTGAGTTTGCTTTCGATTTGGTTTGCATTGGTTTGAATTGAGCTGGATTTAGTTGAGTTGGTTAGGTTGTGTTGGGTTGGGTTTATTTCGGGTTGGGTTGGGTTGAATTGGATTGCGTTGGATTGGATTGGATCGTTTGGGTTGGGTTTGGTTGGGTGATGTTGAAATGGGTTGGCTTTGATTGTTTTTTTTATGTCGTTTTAGGTTTTTTCTAAGTTGAGTTGGGTTGGATAGGGTTGGATTCAGTTTGGGTTGGATTGGATTGGGTTGGGTTGCGTTTGACTGGGTTGGGTTGGGTTATATTGGTTGGATTTAGTAGGGAGGGGTTGGATTTGGTTAAGTTAGGTTGGATGGTGTTGTGTTGGTATGGTGGTGTTGGGTTGGTCGTGCTTGGTTAGGTTAGATTGGATTGGATTGTGTTGGGTTGGGTTTGGTGTGGTTATGTTCAGATGTTTTTGATTGGGTTAGGTTTGGTTGTGTTGGATTGGGTTTAGTTGAATTTAATTGGATTATTAAAAATTGGGTTGGATTGGATTTGGTTTGGTTTGGGTGTGTGGAGTTGAGTTGGGTTGGGTTAGGTTTGGTTGGGTTCGGTTGGTTTGGTTGGGGTTCGGTTGGGTTGGTTTGGTTTGAATTGTGTTGGTGGGTCTATACATTTGTGTGATTACAATGCGTCGTGTTGCTAGCTAGGATCTTCTCTATTGTCGATGCACTAATGTAATGATTTTTTTAATATATTAAATTTGCATATATTTTTGTTGAATAAACCGACTCCGATGAAATAAGAAATTCAAACAAACATATATATATATATATATATATATATATATATATACAAAAATTAGTAAAACAATATTTTTGTGTTCTGTTAATCTTATTATGAGTCCTGTATAACTTTTTTCCTAAGTAACTCTGATGTAAAGATACGCCAATGCTATAATTTTATTATGTCTAGAGATTGTTTTCTATATTTATAATACACCATAGCACATTATTGTTTGATTAAATTCATTAAATATTTTCAGACACCTCTATTTTTCCTGCTACTAGTGTTGCTTTTAAATTCTTGACCTGGAAGGGCACGACTCAATAGAATGTTCGAAGAAATGTAAATTAGACGAGAATTAATAATAATTTCTCGTTATCATTCCAATCAATTTTCAATGTTGATTGAATGACCCGTCGAGGATTGAGATACTTTTCTTCAAATAAACGTGCAAGTGTGCAGCTTCATAGCTTCTGCATATTTCCAAGGAGCGCCGTCCCGATTCTGGCGCCGGTTAAAAAAATCGGTGTGACTAAAGATTTTTTAAAAATAGTATATATATATATATATATATATATGTGTGTGTGTGTGTGTGTGTGTGTGTGTGTGTGTGTGTGTATGTGTGTGTGTGTGTGTGTAGATATTATTAGAGTTTTTTTCTTAACACAAATTATTTACGTAAAGTATGAAATGAAGCATCATTGAATAAGAATAGGAAAATCCACCTAAAAACAAATAACTATTATAATATCTGTACATTCGAATAAGTAAAGCAGTAATGTAATATTCCTCACTTCAATATCACAAAGTGCTTCATACAATGCGATATCGTTCACAATATCTTTATTCAGGTCGTGTCAAAGGGGACAAATACACTTAATATTCTCTCGGGTGAAGATTATTTCTGTAAATCTTTTCTTCCGTAAGTGTATGTAATCAAAAGAGGATTTTCCAACTTGCAGACCAGTCATGGTAAATTTTTTTTCTTTTATCTTATGCTACGAGTTGTATTCTTTAATATAGTGTAAAATAAATAGTTCATAATTGAAGTTTATTTAAATTTCAATATTATTTATTCATATATAATTATATTATTTATAATCATAATATATTCATATATAATCATAATATTATTTATTCATTTATTCATATATAACTTTGAAACAAATTTTGTTTTCAATAATATATAATAAGGTGATGCTTGTCAAATAAGAAAAATTACAGGCCATATCAATTTAACCTAAATATGCGACCTCTACAAAGTGCAAAACTAAATATGCGACCTCCGATATTCTAACAATTTACTCAGCCCATACCAGTTAATCATCCAGATGCTATGATTTTTTTCAACTTACTCGACAATTATTAACATAGTTCGGCCAAATCACAAAAAAATTCATAAATTATGCACCTAAACCTTTTTTGAGAATTACTCTATATGCTGGTGGACCGCATGACAATTTGTATAATAGTTTCTGAGATTATCGCGTTCAGACAGACAGACAGAGACTTTATTTTTTGCTATATATTGCTTAAATGAACAATCTTCAATTGTTTAACATTATTTAACGTTGAAAATATAACAATTATATTTTCAACGTTAAACAATGTTCTTATAACCACTACGTCACGTGTTTCAATTTTTGTCTAAGAATGTTGCATGGACGATTAAACTTTTACATTACGTGTTTCGTGCAACATTACATTATTGCACGAAACACGTTATTATCATCATTTCTTTATTTTGTTTTTTAAAGCTTCTTATTGAGTTTTTGGAATAAACAATTTATTAAGTTTATTTGTATGGAAACGTGTAATGTTATAATCATAATAATACTTTGTTATAATAATATTTTCTGAAGATATAAACCTGTTATAATAATACCTTCTGAAGATATAAACCTGTTATAATAATACCTTCTGAAGATATAAACCTGTTATAATAATACCTTCTGAAGATATAAACCTGTTATAATAATACCTTCTGAAGATATAAACTTGTTATAATAATACCTTCTGAAGATATAAACCTGTTATAATAATACTTTCTGAATATACAAACCTATTACACTAATACTTTCTGAAGATATAAACCTGTTGTAATAATACCTTCTAAAGATATAAACCCGTTATAATAATAATTTCTGAAGTTATAAACCTGTTATAATAATACCTTCTGAAGATATAAACTTGTTATAATAATACCTTCTGAAGATATAAACCTGTTATAATAATACCTTCTGAATATACAAACCTGTTATAATAATACCTTCTGAAGATATAAACCTGTTATAATAATACCTTCTGAAGAAATATACCTGTTATAATAATAATTTTTGAAGATATAAACCTGTTATAATAATACCTTCTGAAGATATAAACCTTTTATAATAATACCTTCTGAAGATATAAACCTGTTATAATAATACCTTCTGAAGATATAAACCTGTTATAATAATACCTTCTGAAGATATAAACCTGTTATAATAATACCTTCTGAAGATATAAACCTATTATAATAATACCTTCTGAAGATATAAACTTGTTATAATAATAGTTTCCGAAGATATAAACCTGTTGTAATAATACCTTCTGAAGATATAAACCTGTTATAATAATTCCTTCGGAAGATATATACCTGTTATAATAATACCTTCTGAAGATATAAACCTGTTATAATAATATTTTCTGAAGATATAAACCTGTTATATCTTCTGAAGTTATAAAGCTGTTATAATAATACCTTCTGAAGATGTAAACCTGTTATAATGATACCTTCTGAAGATATAAACCTGTTATATTAATACTTTCTGTTATATCTTCTGAAGATATAAACCTGTTATAATTATACCTTCTGAAGATGTAAACCTGTTATAATGATACCTTCTGAAGATATAAACCTGTTATATTAATACTTTCTGAAGATATAAACCTGTTATAATAATACCTTCTGAAAATATAAACCTGTTATAATAATACCTTCTGAAGATATAAACCTGTTATAATAATACCTTCTGAAGATATAAACCTGTTATAATAATACCTTCTGAAGATATAAACCTATTATAATAATACCTTCTGAAGATATAAACCTGTTATAATAATAGTTTCTGAAGATATAAACCTGTTATAATAATACCTTCTGAAGATATAAACCTGTTATAATAATACCTTCTGAAGATATATACCTGTCATAATAATAATTTCTGAAGTTATAAACATGTTATAATAATACCTTCTGAAGATATAAACCTGTTATAATAATAATTTCTGAAGTTATAAACCTGTTATAATAATACCTTCGGAAGATATAAACCTGTTATAATAATACTTTCTGAAGATATAAACCTGTTATAATAATACCTACTGAAGATATAAACCTGTTATAATAATATTTTCTGAAGATATAAACCTGTTATAATAATACCTTCTGAATATATAAACCTGTCATAATAATACCTTCTGAAGATATAAACCTGTTATAATAATACTTTCTGAAGATATAAAACACAAAAATGGCTCCTTTTTAAGTCTCAGCCAATTGAATCTATAAGACATCTAACAAATTATATATAATTTGATGAAGACGAAAGCGTCAAGAAACTCATACAAATGAAATAAGTTCACAATAGTAGCTAAATTGTAGTTTTTGTAAAAAGTACCTACACTTGTATACGAAGTGTTATAAAGTTCGAGTAAAATTTAACAATTTAAAAACATATTCATATCAAATACGACTTATTTCTATTTCTTCTTAGGATTTCTTTGATTTATTCGACTCGTTATAAAAACACTTAAAAATTGTTATATAGAAATACAAAAATAGCAACTAATATAATATGAACATAATACAAAATAGAACGTCAATAATTCTGTTAAATTAAATGCGTAATGCTATTCCCGTTTAATTGCAAACTTAATTGTCGGTTAACTGACATTACGAGCGCGGCACGCGAGAGTTAATTACTTAGTTACCTAGAGTTAATTACTTAGCTACCTTAAGATTACGACACATTTAATTAAATTTTGCAACGTCTGACAGTTTTTGATTTATTTGTGGGCAGAGGTTATTAGATGCACTGTTTCATCTCCGCTGTTTCCTTTCACTCAAAATGTTTTTAAGTATACCTTTCTATACAGAAATATAAATGCCTGCCATTTCTAATGTTTTCAAAATCATCAATCATTTGCATCAATTCATGCCTAAAATTGTGTCTTCATTTACAAGTATTACAAACAATTATAATATGAATACATAGCTGTTAAACAGAAATAAATTACATAACTGTTACTTTCAAATAAATGTATTAACAAAACGAAATCGACGTTTGATTACGATAATAAAACTCAATTCACTTAGCAAAAGACGTGATTAGAATATCGAATAGCATAGCGATACGCGTGACGCAAAAATCACATTCCCTCAGCGACAAATATTGTATTAAGCGCCAGCATAGTTCTTTCTTCCCCCCATCCCCATCTCTTTACCCTTATGTCGGGTATAGTCGTACACGCTATGTGTCATTTGCTTCCCAATTTCCGTTGAATGGTTTGTCACAAACAAAATGTTTCACGTGTGAATAAAATAAAATTAAGATATAATTATAAACATTCTGATACAATTAATATTAATTGTTTACAATTAATATTTAATATTTTTCATGCAAAAATATTTATTAATATTGTGTTTCATATATATTTTAAATATTAAAAATAGCATCAAAATATAAAAAAAAAAACAAAATAGAAAATAGAAAATGAAGAAAGAGAAGTATGAAATAAATATGATTTTGCATCTGATTTGTACATTAGGTGGTATACATTTGTGTTTATAAATACAATGAAATGTGTTTTAACGAAATTTTATTTAATTGCAGAAATATTCCTGTCCACCACAATAATGAAGTGAAACTGGTCACCGTATTAACAGATTTTGATGAAGCATGACAATGGCATACGTGCTTTATATAGTTTTAAATTTACTGACGCAATGTTATTTTTTTCGTGTTTAGATTAATTGCAGTTATACCATTTACTATATCCAGCAATTGTTTTGGAAATATTATGGCTAATGGATCAGTTTGAAGTGTTAAACGCACGTTTGTTGTTAATTTAAATTTATTAACGGTTTTCCACATTATATATTATTTCAAACATGCATTGATTAAATCTCCATATGTGGAACGTGGGGTCATCGTTAATGTTTGTCTGATGTCTCCTGACAACAAAATAAATAAAAATAATTGTTGAGATTTCTACCAAATGCTTCCAATGAATGTTTATGAGTTACTGTCATTCATTTCAGATAACAATGTGACTTTTTTAAAATATCGGAACGTTATTGACGTTTCGTATCACATTTCATTTCTTTGTGTGTTAGTGTGGAATGAGCTGTTTTATCACTATTCAATATAGTAATTACTGATGACAAAATTAGTAACGCGTTATCACTTTGTGAATGTATTTTTGGGAAAATAAATGCAATCAAAACTGTTTTTTCAGTTCCACCTGGTGTGTTCAAGAAAAAGATATAACCTTCTTGAGCAGAAATTACATGCATAATTGTATCGTAAATGGTTTTTACTTTTTTTATTAATTTTGTTTCATTAATGAGTACATGTGAAATTAATTCTTCAATACTAATTAATTTTTCTCTTCGCATATCATGATTAAATACATCACTTACCGATTTATTAGAAGATTTTATTTTTAAATTTATAATTGGTTCATTGGAAACAAGCAGGAAAATATTTTCAATCACGACTAATGCTTCATTTTATATATTTCCAGTTCAAAAATTCAAAAATTGAGTTCGAATATTTATGTAATGTGCGTAATCTAATTAATAACTTTTGTAAAAAAAACATCACATTATTTTAATAGAACAGTATATAATTTGCCTAATAAATTTTTTTAAAAATATCTGGATAAGCAGCAACTGCAGTGTTTCTTGTGAGCGGTTTACATTCTGAAACTTGATGATAAAGTAATGTACTTGCAAATGCACCAATCTGATTGTGCATTAAAGTACATACGTTGTCCTTTTCCAACATATACTGTTAAATGAATAATTAATAACCATGTCCACATATTAGAATGAAACGCCGTACTGCTCGCCCGCTCTTGTGTAACCATTTGGTACCGCATAATTTCATCATTTTCATTTATATTTTGAACTGAAAACACAGAAATGTCATTTCCTTTATATACATATTTGCACATTTATTTTATAGATTTGACAGAGTTGCAAAACTTAACATTTATAAGTGCTTATATATATTTAATTATAATGGCGAATATGATACTAACTAATATTCAATGGATGCTTTTTTTGCGGATATTGAAGTTATTTTATCTATAAATAAATATTTCGGGGACCTCTTTGTGTATTTACCGTTATCCATGTACGGGAAATTAATATTCATTAAACCGCATGAAAGATGACTTATATATGTTGTAATAAATTAACTCTGGATCCAGAGTTAGTTAGGGAGCATTTTAGCTGCTAATTATCGCAAATTCAAATTTTTCTGGTCCATTTTTTTTAAATAACCAAATGAAGAGCTAAAATTTATGCATGTCGTAATCCATGTTTCTGCCACTCAACAGAGTACTTTCAATAGCGTGTTTCGTCAAATACATGATACTTAGTATTAAAATATAAAAAGAAAATAGAAGACATATGCCGTAACTTCACGGAGAACATTTGGTTTTGTCCTGATAATAACAGTTTTTGAATTTCCTCCCATTATATTCTGTACATATTTTCGTATAGAACTTGGGCCTGTATATAAAGATGATAGTATGTACATATTTTTTATTGTATTTCTATTAAAATTATCGTCAATGTTATTATTTATAACATCACACAAATGCATATACTTTTCCGAACGTAATTTTGCTTGATTAAATTGAATGTATCGCAAACGTAAGCTATTAATTCTTGCATACATTAACACAATGTGTTTATAAACTAACTGACATGTCAAGATTTTGTTTTTCGTATTTTCTCTTATCATTAATTACTTTTCCCAACGTAAATTTACTTGATTAAATTGAATATATGGCAAACGTCCGCTATTAATTCTCGTGTACATTAACACAATGTGTTTATAAACTAACAACATTTCAAGATTTTGTTTTCCGTATCTTCTCTTATCATTAATTGAAATGCTTAATAGTTCGTACAGTTGACTTAGTACACCAGTTGTTTCTGCACCTGTTAATAATTAGAAATAAGTAATTTTTTGCTTGTAAATATTTTAATTTAGTATGTGCCTTTAGAAGTATTGTGTTGTTTAATATTGATATGATATTAATCCTCCCAGTCCCAGAAAATAAGTAGACAACGTGTGAAGCATGCTATGAATGATGAATATCTTGTATGTTTTGTGTAGTAATTGTTAATCGAATTGGTCACCAAACATAGCAATTCCACTTCATTAATAGATGCACTTAAATACCAAATACGTTATCCAACTGCAACCATGTCGACTTTAATGACAACTATGTATCATTTTGCATTCTGTTAGAAAATCGTTTGAATAAATCGACAATTTTTTGAAAAATTTGTAATGAAGCAACACTGGTTCTTTTTTCATTGCAACTAAGTGAGTACAATGACAAGATGTCTTAATTTATTTTCTCTCTTTCCTGAAATAAAATTGGAAAAAATTTAGGTTGTTATTCAGATATTGGAAGTAAAGAGTTTATTTGATGATACATTTACCTTTGAATTTTAAACGTTCTTTTGAAATTATGGGCAACATTATTTTGCACTATTTCCTTAGCACTAAAAGATGTTATTTGGAACTATGAATTGAATCGGCTTATTTTTTCAAAAACTGTTTCGATTCAGAACTCTCACTGATGAATCCAATAATTCAGGTAAAGTATCTTAATTCAAGGAAAGCGAGTTTTTCAGATGTGCAATACATATCAGCTGATTCACTTTTAAATTTCACTGCTTGACAAAATTAACATACCTTATCCATATCACAAATAATAATTTTGATTTTGAAGAATATTACATTTTTGGACTGTATTCAAATGCAAAAAGGTTAAAGGATAAAAGGGTTAATGTCCTTTTATTCTTTGTCGATTTGTTAACTGATTGAGTTTTCTGCTTATATCAATGATACCTTGACGCTACTCTCTGTGGCTTATTCTGTTCGATTCTGATCATTGAAGACGTTGCTCTTTAATTTGTTGTGCGCGTGATAATGTTTTAGATTTCCATAAATTTCATTTCCTTATGACCTCTGTTCTTCCGCTCACTTCTCTCATCTCAAGTTTTTATTTTCATTGTTGTCGTCAACGGATATTTGGTAGTTCGCTTCCTGGTATATTTCTGTCAAATAAATACGATATTTTAAATCTATTTTATTATTTGAGTATATTTTTTAAATACTTAAACCTTATTTATGTGTATATATAATATATACATACATACGTATATACACACTCACACACTCTCACATAAACACACATCTATATATATATATATATATATATAGTCTGTATCTATATAAATTCTTATAAATATGTCACAGTTGATTGTGATCACTTTGTTTTCTATTACTTTTGCTATGGGAACAATATAAACATTGTATAAATGTACGCGATAGCAGGAATAAATTGTTCATCTGACAAAATATAATTCTATACATATATTTAAAAAAAAATCTGTCGGATTTTAGCGTACATTTAAACTTTATACTCAAATTCTCGAAGATATTGTGTGTTATAAAGCTCAATCAGTTGGGTTGTTCGAAAGCTTTAACAACACTCACAGATGCAAAAAAGATTTTATAAATAAGGATCTAACAAAATGTGGCTAGTGCGAAATATATGGGTAACTAAAATCTATCACCAAGCCAAGTTACAAGTGTTTATGTCATATAGTTCTTGAGAAAATTGGTTTTAACAGACGAACAGAACTATGTACATAAGAAAAAAATGTAGAAATGTTTATGAAATAAAAACAAAAATATTATATGAAAATAAAAAAATTATTTTGTACAGTAACCCCGTAACCAGGTATAAAGAGCGCTTACATTATTTTATCGTACATAATAACGATTATGGTAATAATGATGTAAGTTTTGACGGCCACATTAGATGACATCAGTTTAGATATCGTAAATTGAGGAGAACTTAAAAAATAAAGGAATACGCAAAAGTTTCACGTATATTCTCCTGCTAATATATTTTTTATTGAATATTTTTATATTAACAAACTTTGCGATGCATGGTTCATTACTATTAATGTTGCCCTTTGTACCTCTAAAATGATTTTTATGTTCGTCTTAAAAATTCGCCATTATAATGCATCATTCAGACCGTAACTTTATCTAACAATTTTGGTTACCCAAACGGGCAAAAAACTATAATTTTCAGTTCCTATTTATTTTTTAAACCACCTATGAACTACGCTATAGGCTAATTTAGTGGCACAAATAAGCAAATAAAATACTTCAATTATTCAAAAATTATAAAATTTTTTTTATTTTATTTGCGAATTGATTAGAATTTATTATTATTTGTAATATAACCTTTACTGCTTACGCAATTGTTCCTTTAGATTTATTTTCCGGTTTAGATTTTGTTGGTAAAGATTTTTTTCATATATAATCCCTCATTTATTAGCTAGCAACTTTGCAACAGTATTGCTTGTTAACGGTATTGCTCCTCATTTCGCTGTGCTCTATTGGTGAAGCAAACAGGCAAGTCTCACGCTGTAAGGCTGTATATATAACTTGTTCAGAAATAGAGCTTTCCTCCTGTTCAGCAGAGTAATAAAAAATTCAAGAAGAAAAGACGCTACGAAAGTGTGGGTGAAAAGTTGGCTGAATAAGAAACAATATATTTCTCACGTAAATTTAATAACGGAGCATTTTATTTAGATCCATATGACTTGCATATTATTTACGTATACCCAGAGGAATGTTCCTACGACTACTCGAAATAATTGCATCCATCATATAAAAATAAAATACCAGAATTCCGTAAGGCTGTACCTGCATACGAATATTTAATGGCAATACTTCGCTTTTTTGTACAAGACGGGATTCAGACGAATTCATAGTATTCTACCATAATTTTAAAACAATATTTGGAGCGAATGATTACCGAAACATGAGAAGTAATACACGTAAAACTAAAAGTTGATGACGTATACTTTATAGAATTTGTATCATTTTTAATACAAAAAAAAGAAAAAAAACTCTCGATTCGCCCCTATTGTATTCATTGCAACGTACGCCATTAACAAACATGAAAAGCCCCTAACTGAACTGCGCCAATAATGACGAGAAAAGACGCTTATTTCATTCTCATCATTTTAGATCATTATATGGTTTTTATAATTTTATTATACGTATAATCATCTTCGGTTATTGTAACCTTTTCCATAGTAAAAAGCAATGGTCTAAATGTCAGGATCTATAAAAACTATTTGATTTTGAGATAAACAAAAGATCAAAGGGATAATTTGTAGAAAGTGTTTAAAATGTGTGATGGCGTAAGAGTCTACTATATAGAACATACACCAATTTAAAATTTATTATTTTAATTATTTCTTCAAAAAAAATAAAAAGAACTCATTTTTAGTCAATTCCTCATAATTTTTTTCGCGATAATCAACATATTAGTCAGTGTCAGAGTGTCAGCTCCGCTGTTAAAAGATGGGCTCACTCAAGGAGATATGTTCAGTTTATTTAAGTCCCTATTATTGTAATAGTCCAAACGGTCACTTTAATCGAAGACATGTTCGGAGAAGTGCATACCTTTGTAGACCTTTCTATTATGGTGTAAGCAAACCGCAGGATTCGAATAGAAATGTATGTCACGAAATAGATATAAAAAATTATGTTAATTCTAGTTGGTGTGGCACGAATTTTTTGCATTACCAATTTAGAAAGTTTTCTCTGTGCTTGATTGACATGTAGTGCATCCGTTAATCATTAATTTATATTAAAGCAGTAATATTTTTTTTAATGTTTTAGTTGGCAATATGTATGTAATTTAGCTCAGATATATTATTGATAAAATAAGAATTGGTGTTTTACAGCCGTTCAAGTCACCACCAATCTACAGACTACATTATACGGATGGTGATTTGTATATAAACAAGTTTCGTAAAATTGTAAAAAAAATTTGTAAGTATACTTGGCAATATCCTATTATTTTTCTTTTTTATTGTTCAAATCTATATTAAATTTTTCATACGAATGTCATTTATCTATCAAAAAAATATTATCAAAAGATTCATGAAATAAAATATTGAAGCTTTCTTATAATTCCGTTCTACTTTTAATTTAAGTCATTTTCATATAACCAATAAATTTTTTTAATATACCAATATGAATTTATTATTTTTAAGAGCAGTTTTATAAATAAAATATTGAAAAAGAGGAAATATTTTTTATAAAATATCAACAAGAATTAAATATGTCAGGTTTATTAAATAATCATATTAGACTTTAAATCACAATAATTCATTTTCGTAACTGAAATATTTATTTTAATTTTCTTCATTCAAAATTACTTCGATCATTTTGACTTAAAGTAACTTATCTTAAACTAATAAGATGCTTAAAATCCAATGATTCTTGTTTACCAATTATTCCATAGCAGGACGCAACCATACAACTCTTGCTTTCTGCTAATTATATGAACCGTAATAAATTAATATGATACATTCGTAAAAAGTTATTGTACGTCTATCTTCACAAAATACCACCGCTCCTAATAAATAAACAGTTTTCTGTGATATTTGAACTATTTGTATTATACATCTCGGCAATGTTTCATTCTCTTAAAAAATAATATGAAACATAAGTCACTCACTGGACGCCATTCTGTCGATTAACGACATTTTGATATCGGATGTAAATGTTCTAAAGAATTTCAACGACTTAAGTTACAATAATTATTAATTTTGTTTATCACTGGGGAATTATGGAGGTTTTTATTTACTGAAATGTACCACATTTTGTTATTAATTAGGATAAATTTCATGACCTATCAATTTTAAGTAAAAGTCGTGAATTCCACTAACAATCTAAATGTGACGATGGGCCAAATTTTATTTAGTTAATTAGCTTTAATAAGACTTAAAATTAAAATAAAAATCAAGTCGCAAGTAGTTTCTACACTACAATTAAAATTTTGTAACTTTAATAAGTATTTAAACTCGGCGAGTTTTGTTCCTGCGATAGGTTTTATTTGTTTCTAAAATGATCTGAAATGAACTGGCCCACTTTATTATTTATGCCCACAACATTATTTATTTATGGAATTTTTAATATTATGTAGAAGCCAATGTTAAGGAGGTAAATTGTTACTCATGATCCAGCACTAATAAAGGCTTAAGGACAAATGACTTGATACTCTCAGGTTTTTAGTACCGCATTTTTTATCCAAGCATATTTTTAATGTTATATTTCTTTAAGATACATTTTTCACACTATCAGTACATGCTAAACTATACTAGATGGTAGAGAAACTTTTGATTACTTTCTATTTACCATACGTTCGTAAAAAGGTTCACTTCATAAAGAAATCATAATAGGTAGTTAAGTTCTATAAAAGAGTCACAAGCTACAGATTTGAATTTATCGATAAGCTAGAAAAAAAATACTTTCCTGAGGTGATTTTCTCCCCGCACAGTAATCCCGTAAGCCTTCATCTCATAAATATATCTGCGCATTTATCTTGTAAAAGGACGGGCTTTTTTGACAGCTTTAAGTAATAACTTTAACATTTTTTAGAAATAAACATTTTCTTTTCCTGTAACTAAATGAATCTTTCGGTTAAAAAAAATATCTTTTAAATACCTTAAATTAAGGCAATATTTGTTTTAGGAACACATTAGTTATATGAAAAAAAATAGAGGAGAAATCAAAACAAGTAACTATAACCGAATTTTACAGAATTATTTTGCATTAAAATTTCGACGTATTTGCTTAATGTTTCCGGTTTTGTTGATTATGGCCATCAGGAAAACTAATGAGTTCGTGTATATCAGTATCGTGCAATAAAATGTGCCGAATAAAATGTTATAGTTAATAAAATGAAGTGTTTTAAAATTGCTCATACATTGTCAATATGCACATCAAATACGTTGGTATTCGATGAGAATGCCAATTGAAGTTTCGTTTAATAAAACCGAGAAAACAGCTACGTAGCTTACGATTTACTCACTTGAGATAATGTTGTCCAATTTTATATTTATTTTTATTAAATTAGGACAAAAATAGTAACCAGCAACATTTCTTACTGCACATAGTCATTGAAAATCAATAAACTATTACAAGTGGATTAGTTGAACTGAAACTTATTTTTTTTCATAATTTTTATTAAGTTACACAACTAACGATCAATGTATTTCTAAATAAATATATTAAAACTCTCTAAAATAAGGTGTTTCCATTGAACCACTTAATGTTTTAATACCTGGAAAGTTCAAACGGAGACCATTTGAGTCGTCTAATGATATTTTGCACATTCGTGAGTTTGGATGTTTCAACGTTGATATGGTTTTTAATCTCATTAATAAAAGATCTTTCATGAGAACTAGTAAATCCACTAATAATACGTTTAGCATCTCCATTTCAAAATCTCGATGTAGGTTACAGTTATGAACGTACCAAAATGCGTTAACTACACACTTGATATCCTAATTTTGGAATCTTTGTATCACTTGGATATTAATATTACGGGCGCAGCCCCATAGCTGTTTTATATAAATCCAAACTAGACGTAGAGCTTGCCTATGTAATATAAGCTTGATGTATGTTGATAGCTCGGAATTACGACCAAGCAACCAATATATTTTCTAAACTTTATATCGAGTACCTCGCGTTTTTCCTTAACATCTTCTTTTCATCGAAGTTCACGATCAAGAGATATGGCAATTATTTAAACTGTATAGTTTAGTTGGCTACTTTATTGAGAGGAAATTGCAATTTTCTTATTGAACAAAAGTAGCTACTATACTATATAATGTTGTGCAATTTTCTTATTGAACAAAAGTAGCTACTATACTATATATTGATTTACAACAACTGGATTGAAACTGAAAATAATATAATAGGCATTAGGCCTTATTCAAGTCATTAGAAATTTAATTATAAAGTTAAAATGAAATATGTAGAATTTTTCAGGTATTTCATTAAAATTATATGGTAGTGGGATACGTAGCTCATTACTTCGGAAATCAATATAAGGCAAAATGGAGATTAGAAAGAAAAATCTTAAATAAAAACCCAATTTCATTTTGAAAAGCCTTTTTAATAATATTTAATTTGACGAGATATGAGAAAGAATTTCCCGGTTCACTTTATTTCATATTGGGGCAAAATATTGAGATTTTCGGTAAATAAACCCAAAATCAAATTTCTATCCTCCTTTTTAATTGTCGATTGCGGCGCTAACTCTTCAACAAAAACTTCAGTGTTATGAATCGCCGCATTCTTTTTAAAATTCTTCACACATACATTTGTAGAAAATGGATCCGTTCAGGTTGCTATTGAAAAAATTAAAAGTTACTTGAATAAACTCCTTATCGAATTCCATCTCGCCTAGTTCCCAAAATAACCTTCGAAATTTCTTCACTTCGTAATTCAACGAGCTTTTCGAGCAAGTAGGTAGAAGTAAATGTTGATAGATAAATAAAATAAGGGTACCGTAACGAGGATCTCCGAGAATAAGATTTTTTACGAGGGAGTTGCCATTGGATTAGTAGAACACGAGTATAATTAGAAAAACCATGTGAAGATATAATATACATGTGCACGCAGTGTACGATTAGAATTGGTAGTGACATACAGCGTGGGGCTTCATGGCATTCTGCAACGTAAACCCTATTGGGTTACTGAAGAAGCCATCTTAATAATAGCGTTGTTAACCATCAGGGAGTAGAGTATTCGCCCTCCTAATTCAATCCTGAGTACAAATCAGATCCGTTTTAGTAGCATCATGTTCATTTAAAATGACGTTTAATAAATGATGGTTAAGGAGTCCTTGATGATTAAGGAGTACTCGTAATGACTTCTAAATTTCATTAGCCTTCAAAACCAGTAATTTTAGGTCGGTTGAAGTCTCTGCTTTATGAGATAAAAATCGATTCGAAAAATCGAATCTGAGAAAATAATCGATCATACAATATGCTTACTAAATACGGTTCAAGACTACCTTCGAATTCCATAATAATATTCCACATATGATACCACATTAAAGTTACACATACTACATAAGAAAAAACCGGTTAAAAACCGGAGAGAGAGACAGATAGAGAGACGAGGACAAACCTCGATTCACAAATATAGCAGTATTTTGCAAATTTATTTAATGCCACCAAGTTGGACTTCAAAGTTTTTCGAAGTTGATTAAATTTTTTTGTTGAAAATGTCTTGATAACGTGTTTTGCTAACTCAGTGACTATCGAAAAAATTATGAGTCTGGATATCAAAATAAACAAAAATTGTAAAAATATCAAAAATAATTTCAAACTTGTTTATTCCATACAACTGTTAAAAATCGTTTCTTAATTAATAGTGACAGGATATAAAATGAAGTAATAAACAATAAGAAGATAGTAATGGTCGACGTTATTGTATTTTATATAAACATAATCGTAATTTTTGCGGTGATTGATCGTAAACGAAGCTGAGAGTATGGTAAATCTCATGCATAACCGCGCCCCTGTGTATCAAATAACCAGAATTCTGCAGGTACATCACCTTCTTACTGCCGAGAGAAGAAAACAGTTAATAATATAACTAATAAAATGTATCGATATATTTAATTTTTTAGTAATTTCAAGTGCTAATTTAATATTTAGAATATTAAATTAGCACTTGAAATCACGTTCGTGTATTTGAAAATTTAACAGTGGAAAAATTTCCTCACCTTTTTTTTTCCTCCCTTTAATAGTTGAAAAATTTCCCATTTTATAATTAAAAAGAGTATGTTCAGGAAGAAATAAAATTTCATTGAACTTTGTATTCATATAGATGTTTGTGTATGTCAAAGTCAGTGTCATTTCTGAAAAAAATCACTATTAAGTCGTGTTTTCTATAAAATTAAATTTACATATCTTTGAAGAAACTCGAAGATACTCGTCAAGTATACTCAGTTTAATGCACAAAATGTTAACCTGTATGTATAAATGCCTAGTTTCTGTTGGCAACGTGAAACTGACAACGGAATATTAAGTACCTTTTATTAATCAATCAAATTTCGTACTGAATTTACCACATGTAATTTCTGAAAAGTTTCCTTTGTTCTTCGTTGAAACACTTTTGTCTAGTAACGGTAAGTGCGCATATTATTTTTTTTAGAAGTTTTCTTGTACAGCATATCAAATAATTATCTTTTAACTTTTTATCTCATATGCTTTTATTTTTAATATTGTCTAGTATATACGTATAAACTAATTTCGTGTAGACTCAAAAAACAACGGCTGATCTATATTGATTATGACTATGACAACGGATTATGATAGTACATAAACACTCACACAATGACATATTGTAAGTCAGTTTAAAGTAAATAATATTATTATTGATGTTATTATTTATTTAAAACAATATGATATAAATATTTTCTAATCTAGGCGGATATATTCGTTCGATCTTAGTGGTGATATGAATCAGGTTGGAATTCAAGCCTTTGTAAAGCTAACCTTTAAGTAAGAAACATTTAAGTTCATCTCTGGTGTCAATTTATACTTAGTGAAGATATCCATCAGAAATGAGCATGATCAATGTCATATCAAAACTTAGTAAGAACTGGCTGTAATTAAATGTATTAACTTGTCGTAGGTAAATGCAACTTAAGAGAATTTGGCTTAAGTTTTTCCGGTGGTAAAAGAAATAATGCCATCCTGATGAAACTTGGAGCGTAGAGGATGGACCCGATATAAGTCATTTTGAAATGAATATGGAATAAAGAGATTACATTATGAGTTCTTAGATTGAAGACGTAAAAGGGATAACGGAAATATAATATGAAATAAGGAATATTTTTTTAAATAGAGTTTGAGAATGAAAATGAATAACATGATATCTTTCTGACAACAGAACATATATAAATTTACCGTGCCAAAAAGTATTTAGTAAGTAGAAAGACTTTTGTTTGAAAAAGTTGTGCGTGAAAATTAAATCATTTAAAACATCTAAATTTTTTTAGATTATAATATTGTATTATTTTTTTTGAGCGAATTAGAAATGAGGAAACAAATTAATTACAGAAATATTTCTTAACAATCAGTTGTGAATATATTTCTAATTTTATAACACCGTTAGTCAACATGACGCGAAGCTGGCCGAATGGTATGTCACGATATGCCCTCAGAACGTTTTAACTCCCATCCTTCGCGCCAATAGATCTGTCAAACAAAAAAAAGTTTTTTAATTATTCCTTTAATACTTCTTTAATTCTTGCAGGAAAAAAATTAAAAAGTTAGCTGTTACTAAATGCCTGGGTCTATAAGATATCTGCATGTCCTAAATGACGAGTATAGACTAATATATGAAAATTATATAATAACGGCTGAGAGATTTCCAATTTCTATTCCAATTGTTTAATGATTCAGGTCCTATCTAAATCTGAAAATTGAATACTGACTTTTTTTTTTTATTCTTATTTTTATAGATATATAATGGGAAAAATATGATTCCTATCTTTTTTTGGAATTTATATTTCCAAAAAAAAGATAGAAATAATATTTTTTATATTTGATCACTTTTGTGTAAAGTATTCCCTTCACAATTTTCTAAAATATTGAATATATTTGGCGTTAATTTTGTAGAAATTTATTATTCACAATTATATGAAACTACGTGATGTAGTATTATTTCTACTTTCTTTAAGTTCTTTACCGGTGGGCGAGTAGCAAAGATCTTTTGATAATAGCCCACCTGAAGATGTTGTAATACAACGAAACCTAAGTCGTGGCAAAGAACTTAAAGAAAGTAGAAAAAATACTATATCACGTAGTTATATTTAATTGTGAATTTTATAAAAGATAAATCTTTTCATAATTTATACGCCCGCAAAATTTTAGGTTTCTTAGGAAAACGAATTAAAAGATAAAGGCGGTAACTAAAAGACAACCGGTTACCGTGTTAAGAAATAAAAGAAATATAATGACTATCAATGTAGGACTACATAGTTACTTCGAGGTTGTTACTTACTGCAATAATATATATTATACTTCAATCAAAACCAACTTCAAAAACCAGATTGGAACGTGTACCGTAATCATATTAATATCAATTAAATTATAATTATACAAACCACATTTTCCTAGCTTATATTAATATGGTGTAAATTTTATCACCAGCGTTCGCCTTTACCCCGATATGATATTTAAAAGGAACATTCCTTTTAAATATCATATCGGGATAAAGGCGAACGCGGGCGGTGAAAAAAAATTATACATGACCTAAATGTGCTTCGTTAATATACAGTATGGCGTAAAAGTGATACGCTCTAGTAACTTTTACGCTTACGCATTCCTAATTAACGACACGACAGCAAAAATATATAACTTTCCAGTTAACTAAAATAATTCATAATTCGCTGGAGACTGTAGCTGCTTAAAATGCTGAGTTATGGCTTTTAATACCACAACCACTATTAACTAGACCAACAAAATTTTCGGTACTGTATTAATTTCGTTTCAACTTAAAAAAGTTTAAAATGATAATGTTGGTCGTGACAGTTAAGTTCCTATTATAAAGCGGTATGGGCACATATAGTCTAAGTTGTGTCTCAGAAATATTTTCACCATATCGATTTCAATCACGTTCCTATAGAGCAACTATTTGTAATTTAATTAAAACAAAAGTTTAATCAATTATGGCAATTCAACAAATCTATTGAATATATCATTGAATATCTTGGGAATAGTTAATCGGATTAGTTCAATTTTTTAACACTTTTTATCCTAGTATTTCCTTGTTACAGATCAAGTTGTAAGTGTGTTATTGAATTTGCTTTAAGTAAGATGCAATTAATTTTAAACATTCAATGCGGTTAGGGCGTTATTATTTTATTTTTTAACAAAAAGTAAATTTAATAAGTTTTTTAAATATTTTTTTTGTTTTATTGCATTATTTGTATTATATTTTGAAAATTAATGGTAAACTATCAAATTAAGTAACCATATAAATATTTCTGTTATTATTTTATTTATTATAAGGATTTTAAATAATGTGAACACGGTGATATTATCATCAAAAAGGCTAATAACAGGCATTTAATATAAACTTTGTTTATCTATATGCTATGTATGATAAATACAGGGGTAATGCTAATTATGTCTACTAATACCTAAGCAATTATTTATATTCAAAAAGAAGACTGGAATTTAGATAATTTTATGTTCCTAAATTGATTAATGAACATTGTAACTTTTTTAATTAACATTAAACGAATCTTTCGCAGAATATACGAATAGGGTGAGCTAAATGAACAAGATTATATCAAAAAGAATCTTAAATTACATCATAAGCCATTATGTAAATTAATATTATTATTATTTTAAATTAATATGATCGATAATGTTAGAAACCAGTTCCGAAAGAAGCGCGTCTCCTAAAGTTATTAAAGAAACCTGAAATAAGTGCATATTTGAGAAAAATATGATAATACAATTCTAAGCTGATATTATTTTACTGATTCTGATCTGTAAATAAAATGTTCGTATAAACATGCTCTTTTCGTTAGACTGTGCAACTTTATAAACATTTATCTTTATTTCATTATTAACAAAGAAGTGGAACTCTAATCTCTCAATGTAATAATTTCCTTCCAATGTCAAATATTTTTGTTGTTATTAAAAATATGCACTTTCGTCAATGAAAATTTTTATCTCCTTGATATAATATTGCAAAAGTAATAAAATGTTTGTTCGAGAAATTTCAGACGTTTTGTTAGGCCTAAATTAAAACTTACCATTCGAACATTGTGGCCGACAGCCTCTATAGCTAAGGGGTGAGAGCACTGGTCTTGTAAATCAGGGGTCAAGAGTTCAAATCTCTCTGGAGGCAATGAACTACGTTTAAAGTTTTGTGATTGATGTTCGAATCGATTTTTAGTTCTGATTAAAAACCGAAAGACTGACATGAAATAAATTTACACTTTCTATAGTTTTGGACGTTGGTGTAATATTTAGGTAAATCCATTTTTAACCAAAATTTATTCACATTAATATGATCGGACCTTTTTATTCTGAGCCAAGTATTTTCGAGGTTCAATTTAAACCTGAAACTTTTCACGTTTACTGAACGATTACTCATCGGCGGCAGGATTTTTTTACGAAATTGACTGCAGCTTCAGAAAAAATATTTAACATCTGTACATTTTATTTGCTTTATTTTTTCAACTTTAACCTTGATAATATGCTGTAAAATTCACAATAATTTACTTAATTGTTATACACATTTTCCAAAATCGTCGGAAATCAAATAATAACAAGATTCAAAGCCTCATGACTTCTTATAACTTTTTCTAATCCATTTAAAAAAATGTACATAAAAACGTTAGTTATGTAAAACAGTAATAGATAGCCATAATGAACGATCATATTTTATACCTACTAAGCATATAACAATAGTAGTCGTCGAGCAACCCGCTGAAGACAATATTTTCGATGAAGGACATCTAAATTACACGAAACACAAAATATTACAGCTGAGTAGCAAAGTGGAAAGTAAGAAGACTGTTTTGTGTGATTAATAGTTTTTCTTTTAACAATTATGTTTAAATGAAGTATTTATTAAGAAATTAAAGCATTTAGCTAGTAACGTGAAATCAGTAAAATTTCTTATGACTGTTGCTCGTCAGCACTGCATTTGATTAAATCTTTTTTTCGGTGGTTCTATATATTTTTCTACACAAATTGGACAATGGTATTCTCTTTCTTTTTCTTTTAAAGTGGATGGTTTTACGTTTCTTTTTTATCAAAATTGCCTTTTCTTTCTCTTTTTAGACAAGTGTCTTATTTTCAACAGGGATAGCTGATGACAACGTTGGTACTTTATTTTTGTGTTTATTTTTTATTTTTCCTGTAGCTTCTTTTCTTCTAGTTGCTGTTTTTATGGGATCGGGTTTATAATTTGTGATTTCGTGAAAACTTGCCTCAATTTTTCTTTCATTTGACGTAGGAGTGAGAACTGTGTAATCGATACAAGATGAGTATCTATCTCTTGATTATACTTTTGGCTGATGTATAAGGTATTATTTTCAGTATCGGGCTCTTTACATAAATTGGATGTCGATAGAGCTTCCATAGAAAGCTCTTCTAAGTCAAAAGTTTGAGTATACTGTTGCATTGTCCATTGATTTTCTGATTTGTTCTAGATTTGTTATTAGTGCAAATGTCTTTACATAAATAGGATATCGACGAAGTTTCCACCAACAATTTCACTAAATTGGAAGTTTTAAGCTCAATGCTGCATTAATTTTCATTTATTTTGCTGGTACTACGTTTGTTTACTGTGTAAATATCTGTAGGTACGTTGTTGTTTGATGGCAATTTTTTGTTAAAAATTTCAAAGTCGACTTCGTACATTGAAAAGTTTGGAGTAGCATCTTCATCAAGTGGATTATTGTTAGAGATATAGCTAAGCATTTCAGTTTCCACTGAAGATAGATTGTCTCTGTTTAGTTCGATTTGATGGTTAGAAATCGTTTTTGATTTACTGATAATAACTGGTCCCGACTCTCATTGGAAGGCATACTTTTACAAGATGAACATTTTGAGTGTCATGACTCGCAGGCTGGTTAACTGCAGCGATTTTTATTTTTTGTTACTTTAAAACCCCATTTCCTGATGTGGCAACTTTTTTGTAAGCTTCTTCTATAAGCTAACCCCCTGATATTGAGTAATGTCTCTTCCGGGGTGCCGCCACATAAATTTGTTACACTCAATTGAATATTTAACTTTCAAAGGGTTGTAAAGACACCTATTCCAGGGGTTAACCTTTACGTGAGTTCCATGCGATGGAAGAGTCAGCATTTCAATATTATCCTCATGAGCATATTTCACCGCCTCTATGCTGATATAATATGAATGATTGTCAAGGAAGAGTAGTAATGGATTATCTCATGTGGGATATGCAAAATATTTAAAATGGTGTAACCAGTTTACGAAGAGTTTTTGTATTTATAAGTCCACTATCAGACACCATGAAAATGCCTTGAGATAGAGTTTCGTCCAATAAATCATCGCGGGGCCTCTTCCGAAGATTGATTAATGCTGGTGGATTATAATGGCCATCAGCACTCATGCAGAAAATAACTGTCACCGTGATGCTTCCTTCGACTGACACGAATTTTAATACATTTTTCATTTTGTTTTATTCACCCTTGGATTTTTTTAGGGTAGAGCGACTTGGTTGGAATTAATATTTTTCATTTTCTTTGAAATTTTCATAAAACCAGTCAAATTAAACTTTATTATATCCCATAGCAAGAGCCAACTTCTTGTTGTTGATTGATGGAATACTAGTTGCGGATGGCGTTTTAAAAAATATTCCATCCAGTTTCTGCCAGTCATTTTTGATGACTTAACAAAACGGTTGTCAATATTATAGACTGCGGCATATTTGTACGCTAAGCACCTCAAATCTTTCACAGTTAGAAAAAAAAATTCAGTAAAATTACCTTAAAGAACCTATTGATTATATAGGACAATTTAGTTTTAGTCTTTTGCGCAGATAAGACTTGCTTATTTTAATGGCACTTGCAGCTGCGTTCTTAATTTTGCCCTTTTTTGTAGTGATTTAGTCTTAGCTATTTATTGCTCTGTTATTGGTGCAAGTTTAGGTTTCTTGTGACATACGTGCGCGGCTTTTTGATTAAAGCTGAAAATTAAAAAAAAATTTAGTGTATATAGAACAAGTTGCACAAACAAAAATATCACATTAGCGTATTTTTACTGCAATATTTTATACGGGGCAAGTGTACGCATGTGCTCACTTTTCCGCACACACTTTGCCCATGCAGCCAAAATCAAACAAATGATCACAGAAACTCAATAATATGCTATGAATAAAATATAAATTAACTTACCGTTGTTGGATCCAAAACAGATGTGACAATGTTTTCCAAATCACATAAAACTACCAAATATTATTTTTAATAGAAATAAACGTGTTTTCGCAGTGATATATCGGAACTAATTCACCCCTACGGCATCCCAGACTGATCCAAACAAACATCCTACTCCCCGCGACCCGTTCGGGAGGTGTTGGCAATGCACTTACTTACCCACTGCGCTCGGTTATTCCAAATTACCATGGTGCATTATGTGTATATTTTAAAGAAAAAAAATTATGGAAAACATTTAGTGGCATATATTTAACGTCACGTATATTCTAAGTAAACTCGGTAGTCTTCAATTTTGTGTCACGATATTGAAATGTATGGGCACGGGAAGTGAATAGAACCCATTGAAAGCAGTTTATTAAAAGAATTCAAAACATTTCATAAATTTTTAGAGTGACACCACCAAAAACCTTTGTAATTTCTTAGGAACAATCTCTTTATGATCGCCTTATAGTGCGTACTGTTTTAAAGTTTTATTCACAAAATTTTGCTGGTAATTATAGAGGATGACTTCGCCATTAGCGTATAGAAAAATGTCAAAAAGAAATAAATCTTTTTCTTCTTCTTTCTCCCAGCTATGATCCCGTATCTCATTTGGGATCAGCTCTTCTCGTACATTTTCGCCACAATAGTCTATCGTGTATTGTCACTCAGTTAAAATTCATAATTTTAAGATCTTTATATATAATCCTTCCATGTGGCAGCAAGTCGGCATCGACTTTTCTTTCCTTCTTTTATTTTTAACATTGCCTTGGTGATATGGTCTTCGTTGTACCTCATAACTTGCCCGTATAATGCAAGCGATTTTCTTAATTTGTCTTTCTTTCCTTTTCCTCAATTCTTGCGACTTTAAACATTCCTTTAATATATTCATTTTTTATTATGTCCAGTCTTGTAACTCCCCCGGTCCAACCTAGCACTTTCATTTCAGTAACGTGCATCTTTTGTTCGTCCACCTTTCTCGTCGGTCAGCATTTCGACCCATACATTAACGCTGGTTGTACTGCTTGCTTGCAAACTTGATCTTTGAATCTGATGGGGATTATAGCGTCACCTAATACTCCGGTTATGGATCTCAATTTTAGCCTGGCAGTTGTTATTCTGTGCTGGATGTCTTATTCAGTGGTGTCTTCAGGAGCTTTGACTGAACCGAATTTTGCTGTACACCAGTCGAGTAGAATGTTACCAGACAATTTTTCCAAAACTAAATGTTCTAGGTGTAACATATACAATTTATCAATTTTGGACCCATTTCCAAAATATTGGAAAAGTAATGTACAATGTTCTCCCCGCCCCAGAATTTTTAAAAGTTGAATTTGAAAATTTTTTTTAATCTTTTATAAGGGGGGGGGGGTGTCAATTGTGTTGGTGGGTAATTATTGAATGAAAAGGAAACTAGAAGAAATCAGTAATTTAAGTTGTGTTAACGAAATCTAGGAAGAATGAAATAATTTATGGGGTAAAGTTAATGTTATTTAAGTGACTACCATGATTTCTTGGCAATTATAAAATTAAGATCGCATATTTTACACTTTACTGTGGGTATGGCGTTAATTAGACAGATGATATTGTCATGAAGCTGAATTATAATAGTCAAATTATTTTCATAGACCCATTTTTGAGGTTAACCCGTAGAAAATAATTATTTCGGAGCGAAGGACTTTGCGGGGCCCGTTAAATACCTTAATTTAAAAAAACGAACCTTCCTAGGATCAATTCTATTAATGGGAATTGTTATGAAATCAGTTGTAGCATGACAAATTTTACCATCCTCTTGAAGCTAGGTTTTAAAGTTTTGTCCTACAAACTCTTGCAAGGATAGGGCTAAGAACTCCTTTAGTATTTTGTAATGTTTGTCGGATCTCACCGTTATCGTGCAGCATAAAAGCCTTAAAGAAATAAAATCTGTTAACGTCTCGGCTGATAAAAAACTCTCAAGGACTAGAATCGAATGAATTGGAATTCTGCAGCCAATAAAACAAAGATGAGCATCATTAGATATCAATTAATTTTTAAATGAAATCATGTAAGTCTTTAAATGCAAATTGCGTTTGATAATTTTTTTTTTAAATTATGACTCGACATTCAATATCTGCCTTCTGCTGTGATTTGATCACGGTGGATTTCCTTAAATTCAATTATGGTGGATAACGAATATTTCATAGACAGCAAGGTAATTAATATGAAATAAAATTGAGTAGGGGACAAAATACAAGCTGTAAATTATATACTGAAAAGAGACAAATATTTTTAGACGTTCTTCCGAATGGTTATTTACCTATAAACTATACCTGTATTATTTTAAGGCGTTTTTTGGCATAATTTTAAACATTTTACTACACGTATATGACTTATTCTATTCTTTATATCTTCTCTTCCTGATATATGAACAAAATATACACCAAAATACGAATAGAAAATTCGTGCACGATTAAAAAATAGAATAAATGAATGGCAATGCCTAGAAATTTTACATGCCCTTCAATCGACTCTTAGTTCCGATTAAGATGTTGCAATTGGCTGTGTGATGTAACCAATGCATTAAAATTATTAAGTCTGATTCTGAGTAACGTCGTCGACCGATCAAATAAAGTGTTGTCGTTGAATGGTTAAATGGTTTTCTTTCTAAAGCACGATTTCGCATTGATTTAATATTAGAAGTTAATACTAATTAAATGGTATTAACTTCTTTACGTTACCCAATTTCATAAATGAGCAATGATGTAAATAGAACGCGTCATGAGGTGAAGTAGTTTTTGCTGTTGATCGCTTGTTGTTTATAAATGAAATACATCGTTTAAAGAATTTTTCGTCACTTGTTTTAATATTCTCTCCATAAAGTACATACTAGTTTTACATTACAATAATAGGGAAAAAAATTGATATATTAGTAGGAATTTTTTCAAAAATAATTTATTTCATTTTAAGCAGGAATTTGATCGAATATTTTTAGTTTCCTCGAGGAGGATCGAGAATCTTTAATAATGATTTCGCTATTGGTCTACTAGTTTGAAATATTCTTATGAATTGGGAATCATACTTGAAATTAAAACCTCCTAATTGTCACGTAATCCGTTGCATACTTCGATACAACCGCTGCTAATAGCCGTTGTCTTGTTTCCATAATAAGTTAGAGCACGCTGTGTGCACGGTCCATTTCCGACAATGGCTCACTTGTGACTAAAAATTCTATGATCTTTTGCATTTAACGCCAACTCCGTATCAACACTTCACTAGAAATTTTGAATTTAAACTATTTTGGTCAATAGACCTGAATAATTTCCAGGGACATATAACTTTGTAACTGTAATTTATATCGTTACATGCTTGGCCAGTTTTTTTTATACCAGTATATTAATAAAGAAAAGATGTACACGATGAATATAAGTTCAGAATCGGTGACTATTTCCTTTATGTTTAATTACTAAACGATGGACCAACAGATTCAAGATAAACATAAGATATCAAAAGACCATTAAAGAAATAATCATTACAAGTACTTAAACACAAAAAGCATACCTCGATAATTAAATGCGCTTCTATTATTTGTATCTTAAAATTAGTTGGCATGTTCCATTTAATCATTGCACACCATTTTAGTGTAAACTACCGTTAAATCTGGTAAATTAAATTAATAATTAAATTTACTTCATGACACACAAGTGACACATTTGAAATTTGTGTTTATTCCTCTGAAAAAAGAAATTCAAAAATTTTCCTGACTTCGCTCGCAAAAACCTGTTTTGTATAAATTTGTTGAAGTAGTAAGCTATTAGATGGCTCATATTTAAATATAACAGTTGATAGTGAACACACGACTTATTCAAAGAAACCTTTTGAAGTGTGTTTTCTAACATGCTTCATTAGTATTTGATCTATAAATATTTTATATGGATGTGATTAAAATTAGTGACGAAGTCAATAATGCTTCCATTCTTATCAAGTTTACGTGATGTTTAAACCGTAATAGTCAGTTTTACGCATATTCTCAATAAATTTGTAATTTCTTATTTTTACGTTTACAATCACAGAAAATCAAGAAGTGTAACATTTCCTTGACATATTTTAAATTACCTTCATATGTGGAGTATTGTAATGAGGATATTCCTTTCCTGGAGGATTAAACTCATTTCGGTGCTTGGTGAACCGGAAATAAATATTACAAAGCTCGATTTTTTCATTCATCGTCTTCCATTCCATTCCAATGATCTCAAATTGGGCGGGTAGATTCGTTTTCACAATGATTCAAATTATTTCAGGGATAATATTGTATTGCTACAAATATTTGCAAACAAATTTGCTTTTAACGAGTAAGCGTCGAAGTCGATTTGTATATATTTAACTTATGTACTCGTATCACTGCAATTCAAAATAAAATGTATGTGTAAAAGCAGGAAATTTTCTAACGCGGATCGAATAAATAATATATGATTTGACAATTTGACTAATTTTCACTACCTGTTCAAATTTAAAACAAGAACGATAAGAAATATTCCACTTTTTTTAAATAATTTAGTTCATAAGGTAATTTTACTAACATATATCTGTTGAAATCTAAATTTATGAAGGTTTAAATTTTACATACTTGGATTGTTAAATATTTTAGTTGTCCTTATACAGAAAATAATACACTTACACATATAACAATATTTAACAAGAAAATCTGTAAATTTACTTGGATCTTATAAAATGCTAAATAAAACCATGTCAAGCACAAGTAGCGTTCGCGCCACCAGAGTTCAATGCAAATTCACAAGCATAAACAATAACAACATAAATTCACAAGCGTAAGAACAGGAAACATGGTCCTTATTTATATAATATTATTATTCATCATGTATATATACACGTGTCCGGGAATAGATGTCAGACAAAGAAAGACGCTATTTGTTGTCATTTATTTTTATTTTAATTTAATTAATTTTAAATTTAAATATTTTAAAAATTTAAATGAATATAGTGAATTGTTAAATTTACTGAAACAATCTAAATAAAGTTTATTTAATTAATGAAAATAAATTAACAAGTCGATAATTTACAGTAATTTATTAATTTTAAGTATTTAATAAATAATAAAATAATAATGCAAATAAATGAATTAAAAGACGTAATATTAAAGTTTTTGCTTTACAGAAGTACAATCGCTTTTTTGTTTTAAATTGAGTATTCTCCAAATCACTAGCATATAATTTCAATAGCAAAAAAAACAATTTTTTCAGCCTGAAGTGATTTTAAGTCAGCCATGACCTCAGAGAAGCGTGACACTAAAAATCGCCCAAGATTCTTTGTACTATGTTAGCGAAAATTACATGCGGTGATAAAATATAAGGAGAAATTAATTAAAGGACAGAGGTTTCAAATAAAATAACTTTAGTTACAAAATAAGCGATTTAAAAGAAAAATTGAAAGAGTCGAAGATATCCTTAGAGAGTTTCAGGCAAAAGCCAGTACGAGAAGAAACTACAATTTTAAATAAAATTTCAAATACAGAAGTTACGTGCCAATTTGTTGAAAATTAAAAGTGAATGAGGGCATATAATCAAATCCAAATATTTAAGAATTTTAGCATTATCATATGCACTTTTATTCATTAAAAGCTTACGATTATATTAGAGAAAGATATGATTCCTGCCTTCTTTATACTCACACCATACAAAAATGGTACGAGCCCATTAGCGGTAACGCAAGTTTGATTGAAAACTTTAAGTTAGTTAATGTAATGGCGATACATCAACGAGTTGAGTGGAATCGAAAATAATTTTACGGATATGTAGATACAGGGAAAAAAGCAAAAGGAAATAATTTTTTCATTGAATCGAAAAAGCTATAGTTTTTATGGTACCAACTGTTAACATTGATTGGAAAATTCCTGTAGGATATTTTCTTATAGATGTCATAACAGGAGTGCTAAAGCAAATTTAGTTAATGTTTAGAGCGCATGTGTAAAAAAAATTAAAATAATTTCTTTGACTTTTAATAGGTGCGCAGCAAATATAACCATCTTATATTTACTATATAAATATCTTAAAAGAACTTGAAACATCTGTAGAAAAATTCAAAATTATTCTCTTCCATCCAGCCACAAAAGATCCTGCCGCACCAATATTGGATCCTGCACATATGCTCAAACTCATAAGAAGTTTATTTCATTTATTTCAAAACTTTGTAAATTATTATGGAAATCAGGTTAGCTGGAAATATTTAGGGAAATTTAATGGTATTCAGGAAACAGAAAAGTTTGTTTTAACCAATAAACTTCGTCGAATACACATTGACTTTTGAAATAAAAAAATTAAAGTTAAGGTGGGTATTCAGTTATTTAGCAATAGTGGAGCTGACACACTTTTATTTTTGACAAATGAATTAAAACTCCCTCATTTTCAGGTTAGTCAAGCCACTGCTAATTTTTTGCATGAAATTAAAACACTTTTTAACGTAGTTAAAAATATCTGTAGATTTGGTTTTAAGAAACCGTTATGGTGCGAAAATTATAAAATCGTCTTGCCTTCCTTGGAAGAATGTACTGCATATTTAAAACCCTATAAAACTGTTTTTTTGGGTTTCATAAGTTGTATTGATGTATTCAAATATTTTTGTTCACAATTTTTTGCGAGGAAAAAAAAAGCAAAGGCAGTCAAGAGCACCTAGAATTGTTAATTTGTACCATATGTTCACAGGGTGGCTTAAATAATAACCCCACCTCGACAAAATTGAGGTCAACATATGAAAAACTTACGTTTACGGGGGACCTAGAATGATAACTCTGCGTAACTACAAACAATTTCTACTTTGTATTTTTCTTCCACCGTTGATTGTATTGAGAATACCACTATCCGATTAGACAATTTTGAAGAAAATGAAGAGTTTGTTTTGTTTTTTGTAAGTGAGGAAAATTCATTGCAAGTATTCACTTTTATAGTGATGTACTTAATTTAAACATCGTCGGTAATTTATTAATATTACCTAATGATACGAAACCGATAAATATCTCTTCAATTATTCACATATAAAACTCTTTAACCGAAGTATTACTTAAAACCATGCGATCTTGAGTTTATAATCAATCGGCTTTTAAAAGTAAGTAACGACTTTTTAAAGTTCTATTTATTCAGAATAAGAGTTCTTAGAAGAAATATCAAAAAGAATATCAATAAAAAAGAATTAAATGAAACTACGTGATGTGGTATTATTTCTACTTTCTTTAATTTCTTTACCAGGACCTAGGTTTCGTTGTATTACAACATCTTCAGGTGGGCTATTAGCAAAGATATACCTTTGCGAAGATGTTGTAATACAAAAAATCTAGGTCATACAAAATTAACGCCAAATATATTCAATAATTGAATGAGCTTAACAATTTTATTCATGCATCAATCTTTGAAATTTAAAAAAAATTAAATGCAAATTAAGCATGCAACCTGGATAGGTTGAATTAATCTAATCTATGCACTTTGATTAAAAAATAAATAAAAACTCAAGTTATATAAATAAATATTGATCCTCGTAATATTTATTATATGCTTTTATGTACACTATTGATAGCTATTGAGGATTTATTACTATTAGAGTAATTTTTTTACAGCCAACAAGGACATCAGACCAGCCCCGCTCGACGCGTGGCCGGGAAACGAACCTGGTTCACCGCGGTGCGCCACGCCGTCAACGGCCGTATGATCAAAGAATACACCACGGCGACGATATAGGAGTATACTTTAATATTTTATTGGTATTTTACAAGAAAATTTCAAAAAATTAATTTTCTTATGTCTAAATTTATACCTTTTCCGGTAATCATGGCTCAGATATATTTATTTCAACAATAGAGTGGCTTTAAAGTTTGAACAACACTTATGCTAAATAAAATAAAAAATATTATTATTATGCTTGAGAACTTTATTATTCATAACACAACCTAAAATAATATCAATAATTTATTTTATCTCATTTTTAACTCTTATCCTCGGTTAACAAAACTTTCATAACATATATTTATACTGCTTCATTCATTCGGCACGCGCGTCCATCTCGTTCCTATTAATAATACCTTCATCATTTGTCAAATTATGTTACGCTTATCCTAAGCACTAATACCTGTTATTAAACATAGTAGTAATTCCAGTTTGTTTTCACTTTAAGTGTAATGGCCACTGTCGACTTTTTCTAAAAAAGGCGTCGATATCTTTCAGTCCGATAATAAACAGGAAATTAGATAGTGATTAACCTAGGTTTTAATATTTGAGATTAAGTTCTATGGGTATATATAACATCAAAATTAACCATGAAGATGATTAAAAACTTATTTAATTTCCGTTATAAGTATTATTACATAAATTAAACAACTTTATAATGCTGCAGAAGAATTTAGTTGCTTGAAGATAGATTTCAACAGTACACGAACAATGTTTATGTCTTAAATAGTATGTTCGACTCTAACATAATCTTCCCTGTATGTAACTTTTATTAATATTAAAAATATCATATTATATGTACTAGAAGTTTTTTTCTTGAAAGTGAGTTTTTTGTTATTAGTTTAAAGACATTTTTAACTAATGACTGTAGGTACGAGTATTACATTTTTGAAAAAATGTATTTTAAACATTTGAAATAATTACATTTCACCTTTTTACAATATGAGGATTGTTTAGGGTTTTGTGATGGTACACATACAAGTATATACCAATTTCGGGTAGACTCAATATGCACTGGCTGGTCTAACTTGATTATGACTTTGACATAAAAATATAACGTAAATATTTAACGAATAAATTTTTTATGTCAGCAAAATATATATTATACAAATAATGTTTGATATTAGAATTTAGTTGGAAAATGTAGATATATACATATATATATATATATATATATATATATATATATATATATATATATATATACAATATATGCATATACTCAAGTATGAGTGCCAATTTTAATCGAACTAGAATTCTAAGACTTCGAAACCATAATTTGAATACCAATAATTTAATATATTTTCTGTTTTTTTGTCTTTAGTGAAGATATAACTTACAAATTTTATTTTTTATTATTAAAACTTATATCGATAGACAAAAAAAGCTGAAAATATATTAAATTATCAAAAAAAAACAGATATTACAATTTTAAATTATCTCAACTAGTACTGAAAATAATCGGTTGCGTTAACCTGCATCACGTAAATGGAAGTAAAGAGAATTTGACTTGTGATTTTCTGGTGGTAAAAGAAAAATAACCACCAAATTAAAACTCGCAGCCCACTGATTATACCCTGTACAGGTCACTTTGAAACATATATACGACGGACGGTTTATATTATGAGGTTTTAAATATATATTGAAGATAGAGATAACTAAGATAATAGGACGGAATATAGAATTTTCTCTCACTAAAGGATAAGGCAAATTAGAGACTTTGTATCGTTTCAATACTAGAACGAATATATTTTTACCATGTCAAGTACCAAGAGTAAAGCAAGTGTAAAGATTTTGCAAAAAATAAAATGAAATAAATTAAGTAATTTAAACCGTATCAATTTAAATGTTTATCTTTAGCACTGATATATTTCATTTAAAAATAAATAAATAAAAAGTGGGATTGCATTCTACTAATACAAAGATGCAAAAAAGAATGTGTGATACGTTTTTTTTATATGACTCATCAAACATTTTTTTTTTCCAGAAAGTAGGATAACACTAAGCTTCTTAAGGAGTCCAAATGTAATATGGAAAACTCCATCGTAGTATGAAGTAATGAGTTATATAACAAAACTACAAATAGTAACATAATAATATCACGTGGATCAAGAAGAGCATTGAAAGAAATGAACTAATAGTGACGGACGTATACCTTTTTTGATTTGACGGTATTCCAGGACAGTATTGAAACTGATATGTTGATAAAAACATATCTCTCGGAGCCTCTAGCATTAAAAGCAATAAGTTTAAAATTGTTATCTAAGAACCTAAAGAAATTTAATACTCACTGCATTTAATATTCGAATGAAATTCCGAGAACGCATTTTTTTAACTTTTTCTTCAAAGTCAGGGATTGGCTTACATACGTTTCCCTATGTTTAAAGTGAACACATTTAAATTAACTCTTTATATAAAATGGAATGAAAAGTCTTCGAAATTTTTGCTGAAAACTATTTATGTTAATTCGAAATCGTCCGTGAAATAAATTTTAAAGAACATTTGTTCCGAATTTTTTTTTATTAAATGTGGTACCATATTTATGAGAAATATATATATATATATATATATATATATATATATATTTATACATATATATATATATATATATATGTATATATATATATATATATATATATATATATATATATATACACGAGTACCTTATATGTATAGTACCGTACCGAGTTTTGTTAAACAACTACTTGAATTTAGACAAAAGAAATGCCAGTGGCTAAGTTATAAATGAACATAGGCTTGTATATAGCAAGTACATGCCATAAAACTCATCAGAAAGGTTCCAAGGCCATAGTGCTATTTCATTTGGAGTAATGTTTGTTTTCTCTTATTGTTTGTTTGAAAATAAGAAGAAAGGCTTCGGAAACCAGAACATGTGTTTATTTATGAGATTATTCATCATTAGATAAGACGAGCAGCTCTCCTCCTCAAATTGAGACTACGAGTATTTAGTCTGCTTGTACCACTTTTACCTTGCGGATGCATCCTTAATGCGCATTGGGTTCTTTCAGAATTATTAGACTTGGCTTTCCTTATTGGACTGTTTTTGTAATCTTTTGTAACTCAGCTTGTGTACTAGACTGTGAATGATTGCTCTCTCGACGACTTGGCGCTATTAAAGGACTGTTATGGCTGCAGAAGGAAATCCTTTTCGACTTTCGTAATTGAATGAGGAATACGCTGATTTCATGTATTGTTACGAGTATTGTAACGGCAACGCTGCAGCTGATTGTCGTGAATATCATCGTCGATATCCTGACCGCCAGATATCCGACAATACTGTATTCATTGGCATGTATCGATGAATTAGAGAGACTGAACGTGCAAACGCGACAGTATGATATTGGCAGACCACGTATGTAAACTCAGGAAGAATCCAGAACATTTACAAATGTTATGGCGAATCAACTAGGTATGTCGGAATGACACAAGCGGTTCACTGTTCATACTGCAGGATCTTATCTATATCATTATACACTCGTACAGGAAATCGAAGAAGGAGATCCTTTCAGACGGTTAAACTTCTACATATTCATGCTAAATGCTGATGCAAAGGATATCATGTTTTTCAGAAAAATATTGTGGACAGACGAGTCGAAGTTTGACTAAGACGGCATTACGAATTACCACCAACGTTCATTTTTAGGCGACAAAAGTATAAGGAAACGCTAACAAAAAGAGACCAACAGCGTCGCAGAGACGTTTTACGTTGAACGTGTTATATGGAATAATTAACGATAATTTAATTGGCCCATATTTTCTTCCTATTAAATTTAAATGCAGATGCAAACAGACAGTTTTTAAAGGAATACATCTTTGGGATACTGTACGAGTGTATAATGATATAGATAAGATCCTGCAGTATGAATAGTGAACCGTTTGTTTCATTGCGACATACCTAGTTGATTCGCCGTAACATTTGTAAATGTTGTGGATTCTTCCAGAGTCTACATACGTGGTCTGCCAATATCATACTGTCGCGTTTGCACACGTTCAGTCTCTCTATATATATAAATTTCCTCATATGGAATTTATTCCGGTTTAATACAATCTTCACACGACTTTCGCGTCTTCTTCCTTCTTTGTAGATACCCTGGTAATAGAGATAGTATGATCCTACAACAACATTTCGGTGGAATCACTGGTGAAATCTGTCCCTTGAGTAGTACCAGTTGATATTGTCTTTCTGCTTGGTGATTCATTGATTTTTCATAGATCCTTTTGATCAAGATCTACTTGAAATTTCCCATGATTTGAATATTGGGACCGATTTTCAATCATTGTCTTTCAGGATTCATCACTTAATTGTCTTTAAAATAATCGGCACTCGTTTATCCTTTTTTAAGTATTATTATTTTTTAATAATTATATAACTTGCACTATCGACGACATCCAAAATATTACAAAAAAGCGAGAGACTTATTAGTTAGTTAAATTAGACAATTTAGTTAGTTAGCCTGTGGGTTGTGTAACATCCTAATATGCGATCCATTGTATAGACAGTAATTTTCGTTTTATTACGTAACCGACAAATTTCTGTTCTTTTTTTCTGTCTTCGCCAACGATTGTACCTGTGTACATCGTAAATAATAGTATAACAGTTTTCTTTACTTTAATAGTATAACAGTTAATTTCAGACGCTTGCATCTCCACTGGAGTATAATTTCTTTTTAAATTCCTACAATTGTCCAGTTCCATAACAATAATTGCTTCAGTAAAGGTGGATTAATAAAAAAATATCCATCGAAATATTTCTTCCGGACCCTTTATATTGTGCAACTAAATCTTTTACCTTGATTTATTTCACGATCGGTCGTTAATTTTCCATTGCAGTGTGAGTTTTCTCATCAACGATCCGAATAAGACTTATTCTTATTAACGATTTTTTTTATATAATTCTTTTCTTTAAGGAGATTATATTTTAATAACAGACTCTAAAGTCTACTAAATTTTTATAAATTGTTATACTTAATTATTGTTTTTGATTTAAAAAATGCTGAAGTAAAAAGTACTTTTACTTCAGCATTCAGAATATTTGAGACACTACAACATCTAAAATTATGGTTATAGTTAGTACATTGGCGTAGGATTTTAAAAACATTTTATTCACAATTTTAAATTCTATAGTTTTGGACATATAGGTTTACTTCGATATTTTATAACACTGTAAATATTTGTACAGATAATGAAACTGTAGAATTTACTTGTTTGTACCTCGAATATATCAAGAAAAAATTATTTAGAGTAATGAAACTCAAAAATATAGTTTTTTATAATGGTTGTCCGTACGTTTGTGTCTGTCTGTTTGTATAATTGGTTCAACATGCATCACATAAAAATTACGGAATCAATTTAGATAGAGTTATGAAAAATATAAGGCTCGATTTAAAGCAACCTACAGTTTTTCTTTTCTTTCGCAATCGGTGAATCCAATTAAAATTGATGAGAATTTCATATATCTAAAATTTATTCATGTTGCATTTGTACAACAGTGATAAAAAAGTGTCTAGTTAACAGACGCGTAGTATTCACACGAATGTATAGTGTACATCGATAGATGGCGCTATTCGCATGATGAAATTTTTTGCAAAACCGGCATGGTCAGAGTTGAAATATGCAATATTGCGGGAGGGGAGGTGCTTAAGTGAGATACCTGAACGCAGGTAACTTATTTAAGGATCTATTCCAATTAAAATATCGTATTACTGGTTAAAAAGCAAACATTGTCAAAAATTTTGATATACTCCATAATTATGAGCGTTTGCTTTGACTTAACACATTTATTTACATCAGTTACTTCAAACAAACATTTATTTCCTCTTTATTACAACATATAAATTATCAAAGTGGTATGAAAATCCTAATGGGCATTTTGGCTCTACAAAATAATCATTTACAATTTAAAAAGTAATAACTGTATAAATAAATGAAAAAAAAGTTTTATTAAGCGTTTTTGATAACTGTAAATTTAGGATCATCAGTACTCAAATCGATCTGAAAATAAATATTCCAAGATCAAACATCGATTTTTCGATTAATCGATATCATCTTTGCTAAATATACACGCCGACGCCATCACAGGCATTCATGACTATATATAAATCTATGGTCATAACCTAAAAAAGTCAAACGATGTAATTCGCAATTTCCCGTGAATAATATTCTTATGATGTTATTCGTCTTTTGCCAAAGACGGTAGAGATTAAGCAATTGACCTTTAGAAAAAAATTTAAAAAAAAGGAGGCCTTTTTTGATAGGAATTTAGAAATATAACATTAGGAATCCTTTTAAATGTTCACGTAATAACATTAATTATCCATTGAAATGTTCGCGTAATAACATTTATCAAATAATTATAACTTCAAAATCATAAACACATAACTTTCATGAAGATCTGAGCTATTTCACTTAGAAAAACTCATATATATTGTTTCTCTCCATACAAAATAGGCATTCTCTTTTGTTTTGAATATGTTTTCTAAACTTTTATATTCTTGTTGTTAACTTTTTCATATTTTGGTAGCATAACTTATTGAAGTATTTATAAATAGTCGAAAATGTTTATATTGCTCGATAAATAACTTACGCGGTAATAAACAGGAGACCTGTTTGGGAATCGAGTTGCGAACGTTTTTATTTTGGTTACACGCAACTGCGTGATGCTTTATCATTTAAAACAAAAATCGATCAACAAACATTTTTTGAAATGATAATTCTAGGTTTTTCCTGTAAACATACTCGACTTCACTTTCATGGCGTAGACACGAATAAAACCAATTTTTGCTAGGGACCAAGGTTATGAATACTCTGGCCTATTTTCTTTTCAATATTGTTATAAAAAATTGCAGCCTACCTTACCTAAATTTTAGATAATAAGCCTTATGTTCTCGAGGACATAAGATTACATTTTGGATCTCCCTTTTCTTTGTACATATGTGTAAAATAATATACGAGTATTTCGTCACTGTATATATTGCCAAACTCCGCAACGAACTCAATTCTTGTATTGAAAATACACCACCATTTTACGTTTTCAAAAGTCGTCTAGAGAAGTTATATATACCTCGTGTCCTAATCACTGATGCTTCCTTTTTCTTATTCCGCTCTATCCATTTTCTCTTTCATATCCATGTTAATATCTGAAATATTTTTCAGTACAATAATTAGTTAATTCTACCATTTTTACTCATTATCTAATATCTCTATTACACTATTGTTACAATATAAACTTAATGTTTGGTTGCCAATATGAGATCAATCATGTAACAATAAGTTTGGTTAATACTTTCGTGCATATATTGAATAAGTAAATCAATAAATTATATAATTAATTTAATATAAATTCATTGTCTGAAACTTTTAAAAAATTTTCTTTTTGCAGAATAATAAAATTTTACGATATTTAATGACTTATTCCGCCTTATATTTTTAATGTCTACAGTGTAATGTTACGTCACATCGTCGAATAGTGAAAGTTTCATTTGTAGGAAACGGCAGACAAATATCAGCCATAAATTTGTATTATATGTGTTACAAACCACCCCGATATGGTAAAAATTATTGGTAAATTCAATGAATAATAAAAAATTATATATTATATTATTTTAAAACTGAAAAGAACATAGGCGTTAGAATCCTTTTTTTACCGTAGTCGTCAATCATCACACCGAGTATTAATTTAATCATCCGCCGCCATTTTATTATCCTTTCTTCCGCTTCTAGCTGCTTTGAACGAAAATGATAACATATTAGGAAAAAAATGCTTTTTGTTTTTTATTTTGATTATATAAATAAAAGTAAACAATGGGGAAGTGTTGTGCTTATTGTTGTACGAATTCGGATGTCAAGGAAACGTCTGAGGTAATTTTCATTACTACGTAATACTCTGGTTTCATATAATGTACAT
The DNA here is from genome assembly GCA_039881145.1 of Druceiella hillmani. Taxonomy (NCBI): domain Eukaryota; kingdom Metazoa; phylum Arthropoda; class Insecta; order Lepidoptera; family Hepialidae; genus Druceiella; species Druceiella hillmani. Next base: position 12,291,383 of record JAYKKI010000066.1, on the reverse strand, counting down.
TTGAAATTCTAATTTATTAAACACTTCTCCTTTAAGTCACCAAGAACATGCAAATATCATGTTATATATTTATTCAGATATAATAAAGTAATAAAATTTTATAAATTAAACCAATATTCACGTCTACGTTTTGAAATAAAACTGTAATATAATCAGATTTTGAGATGACACTATCGATAATGTTGGTTTTATGTATCGTTTAAGGCAATACACATTCCAAAAATAGACAATTTTATTGATTTCTTAACTAGGAACTTGTTCAAATTACAGATTTTTATTCAAAATACATTGGTAAATATATTATTAAAGTTATTTATCTATAAGAACTAGTCATCTAGAATATCTTAATTTGTGATGACTTGCAATGATTTACTTTATTTAATATTCTCTTTTTGTAACGTGTCTAAAGAATGAAAAGCAGCGTGCAATTTGGATGAAAGACTATATTCCAGATACCAAATAGAAATTTTGTTCTATTAGTTTCGAAGAGAAAAACTACAATAGAAACTTTGCTGCCGAAATCTTCATCGAAAAATAATACACTCCGCAGATAACATGAAAAGAAAAGCAAAAGTCAGATAAGAAAATTAAAATAGTTTGAAGCAATGGCAATTGGGAAAACTGTAGTTTTTGTTATATATTATCACTACGTTGACTAACATAACAGTTCCTGAAATTAAAAAAAAATAGTGGCCATGTTTGTTGAAAAAGAGCTAAGAGAAAAAAACAATGAAATTTAATTCGTTTGTCTTTGTACGAAAAATACATGTACTTTTTTCTAGTTTAAGCAGTAATATATTTTGCTTAGACAATAGAGACACAACGTTGCAGTAACCAATAAAATATATATTAATACAAACGATAAATTGACTGATAAATTTTTGTCATTGCTGTATGAATGACTTTCAATATAATCTTACTATATTGATTAACGATCATGTTCATTATGCAAACTTTACTCGTTTATTCGTGGCACACAATTAATTTATTATAATAATACCAATAAAAACCTACGATAATAAAAAATTTTTTCTCTAAATATAACATAAAAACAATTTACTCTAATATTCGTTTATAATTGTAATGTACTCCTGAATACATGTCAACCAATGTAACAAATACCGAAATGTAACATATTTTTTCCACTTGGTAATTGTTAAATGCTCTGTGTGTCGTGGTCCATATCTAGGTCTTCAAAAGTCTTTAAGGCATTGATCACCTTCAAAGTTGACTGAGAGTTCGCTTAAACACAATACCACACGACTAGATCGTAAATGTCATAGAAAAGGTAAATTATTTTTTGACGACTCTTCAAATTATTTAAAATTTCCTGTGGGAGAGCTCGTAATAGAATCATACCAGAAAACTGAATTTAATGAATTTCTTGTTGCTTTGAAAACTACACTAAAGACCTTTGATTGACATCTAAATAACCAAAGTATTTTACAATATTCACTCGTTTAGAAAATTAGTAAGATTACTTCGAAGTTTTTTTTGTTGGTCCGGGCTAAAGGTGGATATAATAACAATCCAACTGCTCTATAGCTTAAGGGCGCATACAACATGTTATTAATAATACGAGAACGAAGAAACGATCATGGTGTGAGAACTGTCCTGCATTTTAGGAGTTAAATATTTTAATATGTTTAAAAATAAAAGTAGCATTGAGGAGTCCATTAATAAAACTGCCTCCGGTTTAACCTTATTAGATAGCAGAGACAATGTAGAGTACTAGTTATATGCAGATAATTCATTTATTTATTTATCAATTTTAACCGGAGACTATTAAAAACATTAACTTAAGCTAGTAAATACTTAAAATATAAAATTTTGCATTTAATTTGATCGGCGGTATTAATACCGACTTAAAAATAAGTAACGTATTTATTTATTGTAAATAAGAGGACACCTATTTTGAGTAAGTTTTTTTTAATTTACGAGTACCTACATTTTTTGTAGTAGTTTTTTTAAAAAAATATTTTATTTTGGAAAATTTAGTGAATAATAAAATTAATCATTACATTATACCTAGCATTCAATTATTTTCTTTACTAGAAAATTGTATAATTATTAAAAGTCGGGGCCAAAATTAGTATATAGATAATTTACCCTTTGAGGTTGGTTTTAACACAGAAGCGAAGCGAAAACAGTAGCCGTGAATGGTCAACTGTTAGCCGTTGAGGAGTTCCGTTCTCTATATAAATATATATGTAACAGATACCATTAGGAAATATCTTAAAAAATGGTTGATTTATTACTATCCGTTCAGAAGTTACATCGTTTGTCTCCAGAACTTATCATTAGACCCTGATCTGTTTGATGTTATAGTTATTTTGCTAGGTAAAATTACCACTAGCAGATATCTTAAATAACGGTCAATTTCTCCTTCGTTAGGGAATTATATTGTTCATCTTCAGAACTCATCACCCATTTCGAACCTTTATTCCCGGATCGGTAGATCTGCTAAGGAGTTTCATTTTTCATCTCCAGGACTTAACATGATCAATGGTGTAGTTATTTTGTGAAGCAACAATTACTAGAAACAATTATCTTAAATCACGATTGATTTACTACCATTCGTTGAGGACTTTTATTATATATCTTCAGAATTCAATATCATACATGGACCTGGTGGATGAAGTACCGCTAGTATACTCTTTCAAATAAAAACAATCAGGCAAATTGGCTTATTTAATTGAGGGCCGTTTGTTACAAAACTCGTTAATTGAAAGCAAGTCCAGAATTAGATCAATTTTCCTTCAAACGCAGCTGTGAACATAAGAAAAAAATCGATAATTATGTTAAAGAACCAAACTTAAAAGATAATTTTGAAACGTGGAGCACACTATCTTCACATATCAACGTTTCTATTTTAACATTTTCAATGTTTTGACCTTTTTGACTGGGGTCCATGATCTTTATAGTTAACGAAAAATATAACTTATTTAAATATATAAAAGGCATTGTCCCCATTGACTGATATATCAACGCCCAGCCCAACCCGCTAATGTTAGAAATTTGAAATTTGGAGATGGTGTTGACTTTATACTGGAAGCATATTTCAATTTCATTCCTTAAGGGCTAAAAAAGGGTGGTAAAATTTGTGTAGGAAATATATTTTATTGCAAAATTTTCGCGCGGTATTTGGTATTAAAGCTCTTCGACACAAAATAAAAAACGTATTTCAGCATTTCAGGGTCATGTTGTAAATTTTTACGTGAAACTTGATATCAATGCTCTTCAACACAAATGATGAAAAACGTATTTAAGCATTTTCCGAGATTCAACCCCTAAGGAGGTGAAAAGGGGTGGCTGACTTTGAACTGGAAAAATATTTCTATTATAATTTTTTATTTGAAACATATTATTAATACTATTCTACACAAATAATGAAAGACGTATATAAGCATTTTCCGAGATTCAACCTCCAGGGTATTGAAAAGGCTTAACTTGTACGAGAAAAAATATTTTTAAGGTAATTTTTACTTCAACTCTGGCATTAATACTCTTCAACACGTATTTAAGCATTTTTCAAGATTCAACCCTTTAGGGGGTGAAAAGTGGTGTCTAACTTTGTAGAGGAAAAATATTTCCACTGTTGTAAATTTTTACTTGAATCTTGATATTAATGCTCCCCAACACAAATAGTGAAAAACGTATTTGAGCATTTTCCGACATTCAACCCCTAAGGGGTGGATAGTGTTGGTAACACTTGTAGGGAAAAAAATATTTTTATGGCAATTTGTGCTTTTCTCGTAGTCAAAGTCCAACTACCTTGTACATCTCTAAAATAACTTCATTCTGGAGAAGATATAAATAAAATGTGAAAAAAGGAAAACATAGGTAAATGTAGTAAATTCATTTTCGTTCATCTCTAAGTAAAAGAAATATTGTAAAATTTGAATAATTGCTGTAGTTTTGTTACCAAATAACTTAATCTGTTTCTTGATAAGAAATACTCGTTTGGTTGAAGACGTATTTATACTATTTCAAGTTGGGAAGGATATTTGCTATTTATACTACCTCTCGATTTATAAACTTAGCCAATTCTTAACATCGACTGCCTTTAAAAGGCCTGTTTTTTAATAGTAAAAATACAAATTACAAACCTAGTCGTACAATCATAGGTAGTACCTGTGATAGCAGCCACAGTGTTCGTTTTAGAATTCCATTCTTTCTGCATAGATAATTGGTTTTCTTCATAATTTATATGGATGGTTAACTCTTTTTACAATGTGTTTAATTTCATGTCCTACTTTAGTTACTACGCTCACTTATTTGAGAAGCTCCTTAGCAAAGATATTTGGTCAGAGCTGTGACATATACATAGAGAAAACTATTTGTCTTGACTTAATTGAAGAGGTGAGATTTTAAATATAACCATGAAATTATTTATAAATGGACTTTTGTAATTACTACATTCTGGTTAATATTGATCTTTGCTCGGTGTATTTCTTGTAAAAAAAGCGCTTCTCCATAAAAGTCTATCGCTCCCATTTTTCTGTTCTGTCACTACAAATCAAATGAGCATATAGCAGATTTCATTTACATTCCTTTTAGATATGTAAATAAAATCTGCTTATCTTAATTATAATTGAATAGTGATAAACAAAGATTTTTAACGATAAAATATAAACTAATTGTATTTATTTTTAACTGCTTGAATGTGTTGCTCCTTAATTGCATATATATCGACTGCACCTTTTTGTAGACCATTTATGTTCTAAAATAATTATTCTTAGATTTATTTAAAATATATATAAATTTTGGACTAACCAGGAATGCGAGAAACACATTGATAGTTTTTATAACTATCTATGTACGAAATAAATAAATTGTTTTTATCTTTCCGTGGGTATTTTCAAATGATTCAATATTTTTTTATAATTAACTGTTTTTTACAGCACCTACGATGACGTAAAGAAAATTTGAGCACCATCTAGACTTTTCGTGTTTACTGATAAACTATTTCGTTCAATATGTCGGGTGATTTTAAAATATATGTAAGGTCTTATAATAATACTTTATACAAATTTAGAAACCGGTAATTTATCTGTATTGTAAAGAATTCTGCGTGAGATTTAAGGTTACTAATTTTTTAAATTTATTTGGCTTTAATTTTATGGAAATTCATTGTTCTTAACAACAAAGTAGGTTTCGTTGTATGACAACATCTTCAGGTGCACAATGTATAAATAGCAATTTTTTTACAAATTGCCCACTTGAAGATGTTGTCATACAAGGAAACCTAGGTCGTGGTTAAGAATTTAAATAAAGCCCAAATAATATTACATCAGTAATTTCATTTAGTTGTGAATAAAAATAAAGTAATTTTTTTAGTGTATTTGTCGAAATATTATTTTTTTATTTCTACATTCCGCTTCAATTAAATTATTATGTCAAACATATTCGTGCTTTAAAGTTAATAGTTGCTTAAAAATTTTTACTTTGCTACCGATTTACCTCATCTTAAATTTATAGCAAAAATTAATTTTATCCTTAATGAGCTGGGCTAAGTGAGATAAAAATATTTACTTTCTTATAGTAATAAAACGAAATAGTAAGGCAAAATACTCTTGTCGTTATTTGAGAAAGAAGGAAACTTTATTCTATAAATTTTCTTCTGGCATATAAAATAATGATCTTAAAGCTCAGACTAATTGAATAAATAAGCTTCAACGACTAATTTAAGCTTATGTTTGCCGAAGTTCAACAGGATATTAGAACTTATATAACCTTTCATTCGATGTGATGAGTAAGAAGCTCCGAGAAAAATAAATGAGCAATTAAATGAGGATTAATTCGGCGTAGACCAAATGAGCGTGCGCTCGAGTGTGGGGGTAACAAATAAGGAAAGCGCCCCGAAGACCATCAAACTCCTTTCTCGGATAGATGTCAATAAAAAGTGAATATTTTTAATTTTAATTTTTGGTATGATGTAAGATTTCTGCATCCAACACTTTTCTGAAGGATATATCACTAAAATAATAAGAATTACATATATCAATCTTAAACGTATGGTATAACTGGACCGCTAATTTTATAATGTATGTAACAAAATATATAATTTTCAATGAAGCTAGATGATATTTCTCAATATTCATCGTGTCTAGTTCATATTTATGGTATAATTTATTTTTATAATATTATAAAGCAAGAACTAAGAGAGCATCTAAATATGTGAGTGTAATATTTTTAGTTAATTGTATAAATATTATTCTTTTTTTAAGTCTAAAAATTTAAACATAATTAAGCATTTAATATATAATTACAATAACCAATTGTTTATTGATCTTCAGGTAGTACAATTTTATTAAAAAATATTACGGCGATCAATCGGCAATTTTTAGGTTCTATACTTCAAAAGAAAAAAACCAAACGTTATTTTTCATAAAAAAATAGGTTGTAGTTCGATATATCGTTTGTAAAGGCTGTTTATGCAGGTCTTGAGATAATTTTTTTTATGATTGTAGATCGTATATCTTCATAGATATATTGAAAAATATATACCGAAAAAATATTCTTTTCCCCCGCTATTTTGAAATTGATTGAACCAAGGTTTGATGATGATGATTGACCCAGGACGAAATAGTAAGAAACGATAATTCTAGACATGATAGTTTTTGAGATATTCACGATATGTTTGTCCCCTGTACCTATATATATTAGGTATTATTAAATAGTTATTACGCAAGGAGTCCATATTGGTGATGACCTATGATTGATAAAGTAGCTTCACTTCAAACGAGGTACCGATGTGGGAGCAAGACTCATATTTGGCTCTTTTTATTTTCAGAAGTAGAAGTCGATATTTTTTTCATCCTTAAATCAAAATATTCTTGTATATACGTGCTTGAATTTAATAAATGCTATAATACGGATCGACGTTTGTTCTTTGTCCTTTAGTCAACTTATTTAATTAAAGTGTAGTAACATTGCAATTAATATAACTGATTAATATTTTGAAAAGAATAAAACATTTTGGCTAATTAGCTAAAATTAAAGCATCATTAATTTTTGCTTTCGTGCTTTCATTTAAGTTATTAGCCACGCTTATCTAATATCTTATTTGTAATTATTCAATATTAAAAATAAATTGTAGTGCTTGATTCGATTCATATACTTTTCAATGTTGAGAAGTACAAGTATATTAATATAAAACTTTAGCAAAAAACTCCGTTATATAATTAACTGAAAATTATCCAACTGAAATTAGACCGTCATCAAAATATCTCTTCTACTCCGGCGTTCGGATGTAGTCTTTTAACAAGTTTCCAAATATGATATTTAACAGAAGGAATTCTCAGTAAAACGTTTAAATTTCTTCTTTAAGTTTCATAAGTTTATTAATTAAAAAAATCCATACTTCATTAAAAAAACACATTTTGATTAACATCATATTTGAAATAATTTTCAACGAGATAAAAATTTGTAACGTTACTCTTATCACGTAATAATTTCTGTAGAATAAATTGTGAATACAGGTGGGTTATTGTGACTTGAAAGGATTCCTACATAAAATATTGTAATTTGCAGATGAAGTTGGATAGAATAAGTTGAAAAAGAAGTTAGTCAACAATATGTATAAGATTATTTTTGGTAATGTAAAAAGGTTTTGAAACTGACGATTAAGCTATAAAGCTAAGTCTGTTTATAAATATAGTTTGAAATCTAACGATTCCATTATTTTTTCCTTGTTTTTTATTTTCTTAATTTTATCCTTTAATAAATTAAGAAAATACAATTTATTACTGCAAAATTACTTATTTATAAGAAAATTATTTTTACGCGACTGAACTGTCTGATTTTTTTTGTATTCGTTTTAGTGAATAATATAATTTTCACAGATTTTATGATAATACTCGGACCTACTTGTTACCATTAGTGAAACAAAAAGACCGAAGACAAAACAAATAATTTTTATATTTGTTTTGTCCCTAGTTAGTTGATCCCATGTAATGTTCTGGGATAGTTGATCCCAGGTAATGTGCATGCACATATATATCATGTGTATATTTTCACAATACAAATCAAACCATATTTTCCACTCACTCAAAGTTGATGCAAAAAAATATCCTTTAATAATGTCACGTTTTTATTATTTATCACTAGGTATAACCTCCAGAAATATTTTATGGATTACCTACTTTTTCTCCTGTCGAAACCTGTAGAGTATTTACCTTTAAGTTAGCACCATGAAGTTTGGTACGATTGTAGAAAAGTTTTATTACAAATAAAGAAAAATTGCAATTTTTTCTTCTTTCTTACCTGCTACTCTTATTTTCATTGGATTCCAACAAATGAATAGTATAAAATATATTAAAAAGACTTGCGTCAAATGTAAAGGCTGGGCCGAATTTTTTTGTAAGAGTAGTTACAATACATAATTTGTTTTTTTAATTTATTTTCATGTTTGGTTTACATAACAAGAAAATACATTCCGATGGATCTTATTTAGCACGTTGTATGATTTAATTGTGCTTATCTAGGGTCTTTCGTTGTGACAATATAAGATAATGCCATTTTCATACTAAGCAGACTACTTTGTTGACTTCTTAGCAGCCCAAGAATCAATTAGCTATCTCAATGCAGAAGTAGACTATACCTTTAAACCTACATGTCTATTGCGATTCTTTCATTTTTCGTTAAACACTTCGAGTTTAGGTTAAATGTAGATATCTAAAATTGGACACGGCCTCGGCATTCGATACTAATCTTTTATGTTTAGTGGTACACCAGGCACAAAAATCGGATCAGGACGATCAAGTAGATTCGAATGCCAGAAAGTTTTCGAACGCTTTAATAATGACGTTCTTCTAAATCGATTTGTTTGTTGTAGGTTTTTCACCCATTTTGTTAACTTTTTTCCCTAGATACTTAATGGAGAGATGACAATATATAAGATTTAACAACCACGATTCAAACTCATACTGTACACGGTCAGGGACAAACGAAGTTTCGAATCTAGGGCTGTTTCAATTTTGCTGCCTTGACAAATGTGGTAAGCCCCGCGATGAAGGGGCGCACTCTCTCATGTTCGCCTATTATCTTAAGTTGCATCCTCTGATCTTTTTGCAGTGCGGTAGACGTCTACAGTATAATATAGATATAGTTTAATGAAGTAAAACAAATTCTTAGCGGTATTTTGTAATCGCATTTGTGTTCATATTAGCTAAAATTGTAATATTTGCACTTGTTTGTTACATACGTCGTGGTGGTATTTGGGTGCAAGATTCAATAGTTGTACTTTAATAATATCGTCGCTGAAATATTTTACACATCACTTTTCAATATAAAGTTTCGAAAAGGTAAGTGAAAGAGATTAAAAAACTAATGCCTTATGACTGAAATAGTTCAAAAAATCTTTACTTTATTTATGTATCAGATAATATTGTTACTTATTTTATTTTTGATATAATAAATACAAATTCCCCCAAATTTCAGAGAAGTTTAATGTTATATATTTTCATTTTCTAACTGTTGCGGGAAACATTTTCTAATCATATGGTAAATGTTCACTTTATCATAAACGTTTTTTTTTGCATCAAAAGACTTAATAGTTCGCCGTATTTTCATCCCGAACCAATATATGTTACATATTATAGTGCTTCACTATGGAAAAAAGTGTGGTGAAAGATTTATATTTGTATTTAATGAGAATTTATACCAGTCGTATGGTAACCAATTGTTTACGGCCTTAAATTTCTTTTCGCATTTAATTATTATAATTGTTATCATATTTCGTCGTAGTCACAAATTAGGAATCTCAAATGAATCGATAAATATACAGTTAACAAATAAAATAGAAAAACACAATTTTAACCTCCGACAACATCGCAGCAACCCATTGATTTGATTGTGCGCTGATATTCACTTTACACAGATAGTTTACACATTTAATCTTTAAGTAAATCACGGAGGTTTAATTTAGGTGAATGAATGAAATATTTCTCAGAAAGACATGTCAATAAAACTTTTTTGAAGTTATTACCTGCCTTAAAATCCACGTTTCCTCGTTACAGGTACAAAATGTTAAAGCCACTTTTCGTACTCATTTACAAAATGACGATAAATTATATCCGAAATATTTCAAAAGTCCATCTTGAAATTTCTAAAGGAAGATTTTTTCGGTTAACATTCGCAGAATTTATATTATAAATGCTTTTTTCAAATCCAATACATATAATGAAATAGATCAAATACTGGCAAATAAAATTTTTATTTCTCTGTTATATATTGTAAACGATTTTCCTGCCTTCTAAAACCAATTTCTCTATTTTTTAGGTTTTCTTCAGTGACTAAAGTGGAAGAGCGACCATGACAAGAACATTTTTACAGCTCGATCTACCCTCTTAAATTAGAAAATTGTCAGTGGGCGTATTGTTTAACCACGATAATATTTCGCTTTAAAATTTATACTTACGGCAATCTGTAAAGCTGGTTCCAGATCTTTGATCACCTGCCACACTGTCCGAACTTAGCCCCTCGCGATTTATATTTATGTTTTATTTGCTAATTTGATATGACATTTTTTTAAGACTCAACACAATTAGTTTATTTTTCTCTGAGTAAACAGGAAATTTATATGAACGTTATATAAATTTATCAAGTTAAAATAAATGAAGTGAAAAAATAAAATGTTTTTATTTGAATTTTTTGTATTTTATTCTTTTAATTCGCTCTGAAAATGTGAAATATTCGTTAAAATTTTTTTCTTCCCTTCATAATTGTCATTTTCAGCGTAACTAAACTGTGGGAGGCAAAAGTATGGCTACGTCAATTTTCGTACTAATTTCATCTAAATTATCTCTACCATAACTTATTTGGATAATTTAGGTATCCTCAGAAATATCAGGTTTTATTGAAATTGTTACCTAAAATTAATTTTATATGCAGAATGAAATTGGAAAGCAGAGATATGATCGCGTTTGTATCATTAATTTCTTCTTTGTTTTACGAGACATCAGTCAATTAATTTGTAATTACATTGTAATTGACAATCCCGTGTAAACACATTGAAGTATGGTTGTAATACGTCATTATGTACCTAATATTCGTTTTTAAATTATTAAATTTTGCCAAATGCCATGCTACGTACTACTACTTCTCCAATACCTTCTAACTCGGAATTTCTAGATGGTGCTAGGTGAATATTTGTGAACGTAATTTCCATACTCTTGTTTCAGTAAACAGTACGTTAGCGTTGGTTCTAAGGAGTTTTATTTCTTAAAAAGTACATCAACAATAATTAATTTTATTCCGAAAAACAAAAGAAAAATGATGCGACTAAATCAAGAATTTCGTTATGGAAAAGAAACTGATGCATGAAAAAAAATGTAGAAAGAAAAGAAAACTCTTTCCGATTTATCATGCAAAAAAATACACAAAAAATATTGTTAAAATAACGAATGCATTTTTATCGCCATTGAAAATTAATAATAAAATACTATACATATTTCCACATAGTTATCCACAAAGAATTGTCAAATTCAAGATAGCTCAGAAATGTCACAATAATCAATAGAAATATTATATTGCACTCTGTTGTTCTAAAACTTCCATAAGTAAGAAACATTATTTTCATTTGTAAAAACGTTTTTATGTTAATTTGAATGTTATAATATGAATTTAATAGTATATTTCAATGTTCATTTAATAGTTATCCAACAAATTATTAAAATTTAAATATAAGAGATTTATGATTAAAAATATCCGCTGTTATTCATAAATCTCTTATATTTCTAATATATCCTCCGTGCAAAACCGTTTCCTTGGCAGAAAAGGTGATACAATATATATGTGGAGATATTTCAAATGAAATAAATATGAAATCATTCCATTTTTATTATGCAGTCTGTTTAACAGCAAAATATCACCGCAATAATTATTATATGATAATCATTGTGATTATTGCGTGAATGGTAAAGACGAGAACGGGTTTTTCCATTGATCTAGAAATTAACTGTCCATTTATGCAGTTCTTTATATATTTGTTTGTATTTCCTTGTAAGTACGTCTAATTTTCTAGTCAAGTCTATATGCGTGTGAATCGATCAATGGTGTATCAATTAATATTACACTTTAAGATAACTTTCTTTTTACTTTAAGTAATCTAAAAATTTAGTCTGGTCATATTTAAGTGAAGTGAGAAGATATCAATGTTTCCACTTAATTGGAAATTAAGGTGAGGCTGGTTCCGAACAATAAATTATTATCAGAGATTTTATATCTAGCTAGTCAGAAGAGACCAGGGCAAAGAAAAAACATTTTCATCACTTGTTACCACAAACTGATACATGTGAGAAAACTTTCACTATATTAAGAGAAAATTAAGAAATTTCAAGAATAAATTATTGAAGAATTATTCTTATATATAAAATAGAACATCGTGCTAAGTTAATAAAAAAAACTGAGATAGAAACGAATAATTTTAATAAAGATAAATCTACTCCAAGCAAATAAAACCGAGAACAAAAGTCAATATAATACCAACTCGTAATTAATTGTTTTTCGCTCACGCTCGTCAATAAAAGCTAAAACAAAATGTGTGTGTACAAAACGTTTATGTTGTTACGTAAATCTGACCTAAACTAAACTATTTCATTTCTTCATTATGTAATTTACTTTAGAATTCACTCCACTTGAATAAAAATATACTTTTAAAAAGATTTGTTTATATCAAATAAACCAATATAACAGATAAACCAATAATGGAAATTACTGAACAATAATATGAAATATGGTTTGTCTAATTATTGGCTCTGGCTTAGATTCAACGATGTGTTTCAAAAATGTTATATTATTTTGCGAACTCAAACTAAATAAATCCATTTGAACAATGAATCTCCTTGCCTATATATTTTTCAAAATAGCTCAATACTTCTTGCCATTGAAAAAAGATTCCATTTGCTATCAAGAAGAAGTTGCAGTTTAAAGAAATTCATTCCATAGGGTACATACATAAAAGCTTTCAAGCTTCCGCAAAAACTTTGAATATATGACATAAAGAGGTTTCTCTAGAAGTGACCTTTTTTTACATTCTTACATTTTGTTTTTTGGTAAACATAATGTTAAATTATATTTTTTTATTTTTGAAATAATTTTTTATTTTCCTGACAAGAAGAGGCAAATAAATAAATATAAATATATATATATATATATATATATATATATACATATATGTATATATATATACACACACACACACATATATATATATACATATATACTTCGATTTTGTTAGCGCCGTTTTTAGCTAATATGGTATCTACGGCCAAATTACCTTCGTAACACCGGATATATTCTCTACAGTAATTTCATATTCATTAATAATTAGACCACGCAGATATAAAACCTATTGTGATGATGTGATATTTTCATCAATCCTATCCTCGTTACAAACGGAATATTATTATGCACTACATTTATAAAGTTTACTCACTAACACTACTGATTATTAGGTTTAGACGATCTAATTCTCTCCTTCGGCTAGTTGGCTTATAATTCCGATAAGAAATATAATATTAAACGTGGTACATTAAAATATCTTTGACACAATCACCGACGCTGCAATTCAAATGAATCCAGATTCATTTATCAAAATAAAGGATAAATGGATCTGGATCACAAATTCTCGAATAAATGTTGCAAATAGGAAAATCACTGCACTAGAGTAGTAAAAATATAAAACACGTACTTCTTTTCAGTGACCATACATCACGGATTCTGAAATGGAGTATTTTCTCTTAATCGAAGTAGTGTTTATAAGTATGTACACAAGTATTCGAGATTATGAGTATATACGAAGTACGTACACAAGTATTCTTTCCTTATAAAGATGATCTTTGATTGCACTTTAATAGAAAGCAAATATATAAATCGGATAATCGAATTACACTCATTTTGCTCCATTCGTACTTAATCTGAGTCAATAAATCACTTCACGGACTTGGAGACAAGATAGATTAGAGAGTAATCCATGAAATATTTCCAAAACAAAAGCAATGTAATCAGAATTTCCATCCTCTTTTCACAAATGCTAGAAATATCTGACGTTCTTTTTTTAACAATAATGATAAAATGAGTTTATAATACAAATAAAATAGCAACGTAAGCACTATTTTTAGCGTTTTCTACGCATGGTCGGCGCGCAAAGTGGCGAATCGCTGTTGCTCATTTAGCGTTACCCAGGGGACACGTGTGAAGATCACGGACGCGGGCAACTTTGTCCCCAACCGTTTGTTTGTGACGTACAGACGAGGTGCTTTCAGATGTGCCAATAACAGACCCAGAGAAAACCACAAGAGACATCACGAATTGCATCCTCGAGTGCGCAAGAAAATGTATACCACGTGGACAAGTCAAGCGATATAAACCCTTTTGGAATGCAGCCCTTGAACATCTTAAAAATGCCCGAAATAGGGCCAGGCGTAAAGCAGAAGGATCTAAATCACATCGAGACTGTGAGGAGCTTCGTGGAAGACAGGCTGCTCTTACGCGGGCTATAAAAACAGGGAAAAGAGAAGTTTGTAGAACCTTTGTGGGTGGGCTAGATTTCAGAAAAGATGGTCCCAGAGCCCACAAATTCCTGTCCACTTTAAATAACTACGAAAATAAACAGCAACAACATCCTATTCTACACAACAACAAAGAGCTCACTTCTCATGCTGAAATCGCAGAAGCACTCTGCAGACATTTTACAAGTGTCAGCAATGTAAAGATCAACAAAAAAGTAAAGCCATGCCTCCTTCGGACTCCTCCCCAGACATGCCTGGATCAGACGTTAAAGACGGTTTTCACCGGAAGATGTCCACGGTAGCAGTCCTCGTGGACCTCAAAGCAGCTTACGACACCGTGTGGCGCGGCATGCTTTTGCACAAGATGGCCAAGGCCGGATTGTCGGGAAAGCTTTTCCACTGGACAAAGTCCTTTCTTGGAGAGCGCTACCAAAGAGTAAAATTCCAAGGCCAGTGCTCCAAATTCCGTATCCAAAGACAGGGGCTCCCTCAAGGAGCCGTTATCAGCTGCCAACTCTTCAACCTCATGATTAATGACGTGCTTGATGCTATCAAAACCAACCCGGGTGTGGAGGCACTACTGTATGCTGACGATCTGCTCATTTGGGCCAGCAGTAGCTCTCTTCTTTCCATCGAGTTAGCGCTGAATAAGACCCTCGAAGATCTCGAAAGATGGGCGGATGAAAATTGCCTCACAGTCAGCAAGGAAAAAACCGTATTCCAAGTCCTCAGCCTATCGACAAAACAGCCAGATATAAATCTGACTTAAGGGTGTGAATCTTGAAAAACAAGATGTTAGTAAATACCTAGGCGTGTACATCGACAACAAAATGACATGGAAAGCTCATATTAGCAGCTCTGCCGAAAAGGCCATCAAAAGATGTCGTCTGCTCAAACGCCTAACAGCAACGAAATGGGGTGCTACCCAAGACGTACTCCTAACGACGTACAAAACCTACATTCGTCCTGTCCTTGAGTATGGAGGCGAAGCTACCATAACAGCAAGTGAAAGTACTGTCTCCCCCCTGGAACTCGCACAAAATACAGCACTGAGAATCATAACCGGAGCCCCGAAATCAACACCTATCGCCGCTATGGAAACTCAAACTAACATTGAACCTATACAGTGCCGACGAGACAGATCTGCACTTCTTTTCTGGGAAAGACAAAGACGAATACTTCCATGTGAATGGAGACAATACAAACAAGCTTTCTCCCGACTGAAAACACAGAAAACGCCTCTCACGATAACTGACTCTATCAGAGAAAAATATAACATACCACTACCAGAGCCAGCACCTTTTCCTCAGAGGTCAGATACTGTGTTCTGCTTGCCCCTTGTGGAGCTTCGACTCATGAACCACAACTTGCCGAAACACCAATCAATTGATATTGCCCTGAGAATGGCTGCCCTGGAGACTATCCACACCAGGTATCCCTCCCAGGACTGGTTGCATATTTACTGTGACGGCTCGTCGATGCCAAACACAGGGAATACCGGAGCAGGCTTCACATCTACAGTATTTGAGGGCTCCGTTGCCGTCGGTTCCCCGCTTACCAACTACGATGGAGAGATTGCAGCGATATACGAGGCCGCCGGGGAACTGGAGCGTCTTACAACATCACAAAGCGTGGTTTTTCTCATCGACTGCCAGGCAGCTATTCTGGCACTCTCCACCAACCGCTACACAGATTGTTCCAAAACCCAACTCTGTCGTGCCAGACTGTCCAACCTGGTGAATGCTGGCTTTCGGCTTACTCTGCAGTGGATTCCGAGCCACGTCGGGATAGAGGGGAACGAAAAAGCCGACGTACTGGCAAAACACGGAACGACTCTACATCCGCCCATCTGCTCTCCGTCATTTTCATCCTCTAAGTCGGCCGTCTGCAGAGCGATACATGCCTGGATCAAGTCTCGGCGCACACAGTCCGCCGTCGGAAAGAACTGGGCTTGTCTAATTGATTCGCCTATTCGACGCGACCTACCCAGAGCTGTCAGTGTCGCAGCTTTCCGGTGTGCCACGGGCCACGACTACCTGGCGTGCCACCTGAAACGTATTGGTGTCCTGGGGAGCGATGCCTGCCTGCTCTGTGGACGTCCAGGAATGTCTTTTGACCATCTCCACGTTTGCCCGAAGATGAAGCCCTACCTTGATGATTGGGAGAGGAGGGCACCCCTGATGATCACCCTGCCTACAAAACAGCTTTTCTCTACTGGTCGGCGCGCCACCTAATGGCAGACATGCCAAGGGTGGGCGTTGGCTAGTAGTAGTAGTAGTACTATTTTTAGCGTTACACACTTATTGCTCATATAACGCATTAGTTTTCATAGAATTATCGCTATGTACAAAGAGACTTGCTTAAAGAAAGCTACTCATGAATTTACAACTGAACTGTAACATAGACGTAACGTATTTGAGATATATGTTTTTAGGTCTGCTGTCAAGTTCAAAAAAATGTATTGGTTGCTTGGTCGTAATTCTGAGCTTTCAACATACAACAAGCTTATTTTGTATAAGCAAGTCCTACGCCCGATTTGGAGTTATGGAATACAGCTGTGGGGCTGCGCCAGTAAGTCTCCAAGTGATACAAAGATTCCAAAACAAAGTGCTTAAGTGTGTAGTTAACGCGCCTTGGTATGTCCGTAACTGTGATCTCTATCGCAATTTTGAGATTGAGATGGTAGACGATACTATTAGTAAATTTTCTAGTTCTCACCAAAAGAGGCTTCAAAACCACATTAATCCAGAAGTGTCCAGACTCTCAAATGTGCAAAATACTATTAGAAGACTCAAAAGAATAAAACCTTTTGAGCTTGTTAGACATAAGGACACTAAGTGATTCAAAGGAAAATCTTAGTTTTGTCAGCACATAGTACATTAATTCAGAAAGAAATTAATCATTAATTATATAACTAAATTTAATAAAAATTAAAAAAAAGGTCTGCTGTCAATACTCGAAAGAGTGCTGCTCAATATTATCTTCGCTTTTGGTAATTTTAGGATATCAGCTACCTTAAATTGTCATCTCCTGTCATTATACGAAAAATCATCCACTATTTCATCATTAATGATAAGAACAGAAACATGATCCCAGTAGCGCCATGCTGATTATTGTAAATTAACAAGATTAACACATTCCGAAACGACATTACAGAAGCTCATAATTCTGGGATGGCATGTTCTAGGTTGTGACTCTTACTTGTATATGAATGGATTTTAAGTGTTTCGTACTAATAGGAAATTAGCATTCAAAGTTATTAGAAATGACGCTTTGCAAGAATGGTAATAGAAATTAATTGAAATTTCGAAAACCGAATTCTAACTTAAATCGTTTAAGCACTTTATTCGATTTTTTTTGCATAGGTGAAGGCGAAGGCGAAGGTGAAGGCGAAGATGAAGGCGAAGGCGAATGCGGACGCGGTCGCGGACGCAGACGCGGACGCGGACGCGAAGGCAGATGCGAAGGCAGACGCGAAGGCGGACGTGAAGGCGGACGCGAAGGCGGAAGCGAAAGTGAATGCACAAGCAACGACGAAGCGGAAACGGAAACCGAGGCAAGGCAAAGACGAAGAGGAAGAAAATCTAATATCATAAAATAAGTAATTTTATATTCATATGGAAAATTCTAAATACATCGAACAACGCTCGGTCACCAGGTACTATATATATAAATGAAGTAACTAATCATCATAAATTTACTTAGGACCATATTATACATGATTTAACAGAAAAAGAATTTAATGATTAAGACTAATTAAAAATTATTTTAAATTATTTTAATAATATTACTTTCGCAACATTTAATTAGTTTAATTAAATGATGTAAGTTATTGTAAATGTTAGGTCATTAAGTAGGAAATGTCTTATTTTGAATCCTGTGTTTGGTTTATAATATCTGAAGGAAAGACCAGTAAAATTAATCAAGTATGCGTCTAGACTAACGAAATAGTTGTCAGGCTTTCTTTGCTAGCAGCTTGTTGCTGCTGGTAGCAAAGAAGCCTGGTGAGTATATGATCTTGAAATGCGTTTTCTATTGATTTTTAAGAATCAAATATTTCTTCTTGCAAGAAGTGATCCAAATCGAGGAAACATCGTCCTTTCAAGAAGAACACGATGTGTTCTTCCAAGTCCAGCTACCGTGGATTGAGCTACGTTATTTGTTCATCAATGTTGCCGAAAAATCTCGGCGCTTACTCGCAGGTTCCATCACTTTTTCATTTAACTGATTATAGCATAAAAAAAAGAAATAATTAGCTGTTTTCGGTAACTATTACGTTTAATAGACCATTTTGTTACTTCATCCAAACCATACTTAGTCACACGTAGCTATGCAATACTTACCCTTACGAGCTGCTACTAATTCAAGCGTAATTTGAGATATGTTTCACAATGTTTTTTTACAGCTTTCAATTCATTATTAACAACCTTGCTCTCAAATTGACCTTTGGTACATTTTAGAGATCAACATTACCATATAGAAAATTTTCAAATCCACAACGTACTATTCGTACATTAGCCAGATTCTTGTTAAAAATTCATTAATATTTCGAACTGTCTGAGGAGCATAAGTTCAACAACGAATCTCATATTCGAAAGTAACGCATTTTTTTACTTAAATATAGCTTACGAAATATAACTATAATATATTGATGTATAATCTGAAACAAAATAAACTGAAGGTTTATGTTGGATTATGTTGCTTTCCGTTGATGAATATTAAGTGTGAATAAATTAATGTGATAAATATTACAAATATTTAAAATTTTATACTCACCCACCCGTTCAGTTCTCAAGAACATTGCTAATTTCAAGCTCTATAATGATGTTAAATAGTAATGGTTGAAGGTTGTACATCCTTAATGAACTTCTGTAATCAATTTACTATTTGCTCTTAAATACACGACTGAACTTCGGAGTTGTCAAATATTCCAATATATCATGTTAGCTATTCATTTTGGCCTTGCCTCAGTTAAAAATACTATGACTGAATTTTGCTTTATTCGATATGTGACTTGAAAATTATTTATTGTAAATAATTTTTCAAAAACCTTGACTATACTGGGGAGTTTTTTTTTATTTCTATCTAAGAACTTCAAAACAAATCAAAACTAAAATTTATAGGTTAAGACTTAATTTTTGCATTAAAAAAAGGACAAAAACTATCAATGTGAAATTTCAGGTATATTCAGAATCAAATTTGGTAGTTGAAGTTATTTCATTCTTTAACGACCTAATGCAATGAGTCTATGTAGATAAGCGTATTAAAAATTCATTGTAATTAAAATTACAATAATTTTTTTGTTTCATTTCACTTATTTTTTTCCTTTTTCTAACCCAATTACATTTTGGCAGCCTTATGCTTAAAAGAGGAAAAATATTCATGATAATATTCTGTAATAGATCAAGAAATTTTGGTCAGTAATTAGAAGCAAAAAAATAAAACAAATTTTGCCCAGTTAGCTTGTTCTGATCAAAACATTGTGCTACTTTTATGATGCCGTACAACGCTCAGTGCGTGGACTGTAGAACGTTTCATACTTTGTATTAACTTTGAAATGCTGTACCCGGGAAGAGAAGATAGGATAACATTAATTATAATTGTCTTACTTGATACTCAGCAACTCACAGAAGACGCTATGCCAATTTAACAAAACAACTATGTAACAGCTTGCAATTTAGTCACTTTCATTTAATAATATGAACGGTTTTAATGTTTATTTTCAAATTGTAATATATATTAAAAACTTGCAATTTCGCACAATAGAATTAAATCGAATGATAATCTGGTTTTATTGAATCGAAAACTACCATATTTGGAAAAAAATATGAAAAACATCAATATGAAAAAAATATAAATGAAACACAAAAATTGTGTAAGATATCTTTGATATATAAAAGAAAACATCATAATTTTACTTACATATAATAAAATATTATCTTATTTTATTATCAAATATCGAACGTATAACTTAATGCAACCTATTGAAACAAACCTTTTGAAAAAAACAAAGATTTTAAAAATCCAGGTAATTACTACTGACTAAAGAACAAAAAAATCATCCAAATAACGTAGAATAAAAAGTTTTCAAATGAGCAACGAAAATTTGAGAACTTAGTTATGCTTCAGATCAAGAATTCGCAAGGGAATAAATCGTAGATTCTTTGACATTATACGTACAGAAAACTTATTTAAAAACGTGTGATTTGTAAAAAAATAGATATACAGATTTTTGATCATTTAATGGCCTCTAAAATAATTAAAACAATACATAAAACAGTTTAGTCGAAAAAAGAAACCATACAAACAATTAAAACGGGTAGATTTTTCATATCATTTTAAATCAAGGCTTATCGAAATCATTTATGTTGGTATATACGTAGAGAAATAACTTTCAATAAGTAACGTAACGCAATACAGAATTAATTTTATTAATTTAGATAACAGTAATAATTCAATTAACTATATCTGTATTACTATTTAATAAATATGTTCTAACCAAAACTTATAAAAGTTGTTTTGTCCGAAAGATTCCACAAATGCCAATAATTGCTTAAAACCAATATATGAAACTATCCACAGTTACCCGCATCACACAACAGACGAAGTAATCACGCCTACGCAAATTGATCCACTCCACGGAAACGCGTCGCACCGTGATCCTCTCCTCTTCAACCCACCTTCTCTCTTCTAGTTTCTATAACCGTCGATTGTTGCGGCGAAAAATATAGGCGAATTTGCGTCTATTTTCGATATTATGTTAAAGAATAAAGGATAATCTACTGCTCATAAAGGCCAATATAAGCTAAAGGCCATTTAAATATTGGGTATACCAAATATAGCCCTGCCAGTTTAGCACGTTTTATTAGCTACCATTTCGTGAATAATTTTGGAATCACTTAAGATACTGGTATTAAAGAGTACGAAAATTATGAAGAGAAAAATATTTTATTAAAATTTGTGTAGTTGTTTCGAAATGTATCACAGACGAACAGACAGAGACGCGGAGAAACAATTTAAAAATGGTTTAAGTATAGTATAAATAATATAACTCACAAAAAAATAACATATTTTAAAATAAAAAAGTTAGGATTTTAAACTCATTTGTATCGACAAAGCAATGGTTTACTCTTTTCAATATAAGTAACTTATCTCTCTGCATTTTATTTTGATTCCTGGATTTAGTCGAATTTGTCATTATGGA
Source organism: Druceiella hillmani (assembly GCA_039881145.1). NCBI lineage: Eukaryota > Metazoa > Arthropoda > Insecta > Lepidoptera > Hepialidae > Druceiella > Druceiella hillmani. The sequence goes on along the minus strand of JAYKKI010000066.1, from coordinate 12,269,663 downwards.
CAGTTGGGATTTTTATAATTGTTTAAACAAGTGTTCCATCTTAGAAATAATCGTTTGAAATACAGCAAAACAAACGCGGTACATCATTGGTGCTATAGCTTCGGTTCTAGACATTTTGACCTCAAAGGTGAGTTCCGTGAACGCCTAGAGACAAGGATAAAAAAGAGGAGAATACACTATAAATTAAAGGCAGCGATGGAAATGAATCTCCTCCAAACTGCACCTCAAGCAGTAGAAAACTTTTTAATGTTAGTTTAATTTTTTAACAAAACAACATTTTCTAATTCGATGAACTAACGAACGAAAGTGGGGCGTCTACTTCACAATTAAACAAACACAAAAAGTAAGAGATTTTTATTGAAACTTTTATCTGATATGAAAATTGCATCTTATATTAGAATGGCAAACACTAATAGTAACAGCTGAATCCATATAACGAAATATAAAATATAAACCGAGACAAAAGATAGTCCCGGAGAATATTAATGATACGGGTGCACTGTATTCTCCTGATACCTACAAAATTACAGTCTCTTTGAATTTCTTTTGGAAAAATATATACAATATACCAGCCATTTGAAATATTATTACTATCGAATGTATTCCAAATACCAGTGGAATAACTAACATATTGTTGGTTTTAATTAAGTTAACGTCTTAAATATTAGCCGAATTGAAAAGAAATAAATTAAAAAACAGTTATTTGAAAATATTCGCATTATTCTTTCCTTCTAAATATTTTAATATTTCTTCCTTATCAGTTTTGCGGAACTTTTAAAAATTATCATTATGCAAATTATCAGTTCAGGGCGATCGCTGCTACGTGCTGAATAATTGCCATTTTTCCGCTGCTTAAAATAATTAGACGCAAAGTGAGGAGAAGGAACTTAATATTAACGACGTCAATTATTTCAAGACAAGAACTTCTGCAATTAATAGTGGTAGTTAGTTCATTTTAATTTTCACGTTCTATGGATTTTGTTAGGTTTTCTCAGTACTGTGTTTCTTAAGAAGATTTTCTGCTGGAACAAAAGTAATAAAAAAAAATCAAATTGAAACAAGTGGGTTTAATAATAATTTATAAATCTTACCTATATCTAAAACAAGGACTAATATTTTTGTCAAATAAATAAGTAAATAAGCAATTATTATAATTTTATATTATATAGACACACAAATGTCACGAAGTAATCATATTAATAATAATAGAAACATTTTTGTAACATAAAACACAAGGAAGACGAACAAAAAAAAAGAGTTTGGACGTATTTTGTGACTATTTGAAGTTGAATTTAAAATTATAAATTAAGAAATTGAAGGTTTAAAACACACAATTTAAATCACCCCAGGACGTACGGAGATGCCATTTTCACCATTTTACTCCCGTTTATTTTTTTGTTGAGGGGCTCAAGAAACTTTGCTTTAAAAATACATTCTAACAGCTCAGTCCTAGACCTAGCTGTCCAATAGTCTCTTTGTATTTTCCCGTTCGTCCATTAGTATCTCTCCTTATTTTTTGACCTGCAAACGTCTATAAATTCGATTTGGTTGCTAGATCAAAATGCAATTATGCCGAAATTAGTGATGCGATAACAGTGTGAATAATGGACCGACAAGAAATTAAGGTTGAAATCGGAAAGCTAACTCTTTTAATATTCTATCCAGTTATGCATGCCCTTTACAGGTCTTTCTATAAGCGTTTGAGGATATCGTCAAGGTCGCAAATGCATACTATACGATATTAATGAGAAAATATAAGCTATATAAATTAGACGCAATGATAGAATACTTCCCTTAGCTTATTATGTAGGAACCTCAACTCAACCGTGCTATTTTTTTTATTGGAAAACGAAATTTGTGAACTTCGCGCTGATAAACAAGTATTCATAGACTTTCGGTACAAATCTACTTATGTATTTTTCAGTATGTATGGAGGAAAGAAAAAATAATAATTCTATTTCTGATATTTTATAAAAACAACATGCTTTTTTCTTGGCAGATTTTGATGACGAAACTTTATTTACAAACATTTACACACAAAAATAATACTTGTTTACTACATTCAAAGAACTCTTTTTTTACACGAAGAGTGATTGAAACTAGTTTGTAAACTCTAAATATAAATGACAAAATACATTATATTTAATTTATAGAATTGTCTGAATACAACGTTTATGTACAGGAATATTTTTCACATTAATTCAAGAATAAACGAACACAAATATTGAGTAAAATTAACAAAGTGATATTGTTGTCGCAGTTTTAATGTTTGATGTCGAACTACATATAACATCTATGCCAGAGAAAATAAAAAATTGCTATGGCGGGCCACAGATCATGTACATACATAACTGGTTTCCGTCTTGTTCTATAACTTTATTCCACTTATTTTTTTTTTAACTTTGTGACAAAGGTCTGTTCTCGCAGGTATTATTCCTTTATTTGCAAAATTCCCCGTTCCATTAGCATAATATTGATTTACTTCGACAACATATTGTCCACGCGAGTTCATGGATATTGGGCTCGCGATTATATTGTTATCCATTCCCAAATGGCGTATGGTATTGTCGAGTTTTATTATTTCGTGCTCAAGGAGTACGAAATAATAAAACTCGACAACTTTCGTACCGATTTTAATTTTATAAAGACCGCTTTCAGTTATTTTCTAAAAATTAAACTTGAATATATTGTGGTCCCTTGTGGGGATAACTATATGAAAATATAGCGAAACAAATGAACTAAATATTCATATCTCAAGACGCATATCAATCGTTGTTATCAATGTGGAGTAACTTTTATCTTAGTAATGGTCATAGCGGAAATTTTTTTAGGACTGGTTGAATTTATTATTTTTGTTCGTGTAAATGTTTATATAATATTTGGTTATATTACTATTTACGTAGTTAACCTTTGGATTGTTTATTTTTCTTCTTTCTTAAATCGAATAATACTCATGAAAAAAATAATAATAATTCCCCAACTTCGTATTTCTTGGCACATTTAGTGAACAAGATTTCGAATGTATTCTCCCCCCTAAAAACGTCTAACAAATTTCCTATTTTACGAGTTTTATGATTATTTTATGATTATTTTTTGATATATTTGATATTTTTATATAATTTTTTTACCATTTTCACTTTCTAATGACTTATTTCTCTTTTATGTTAAATATTTGCCCATTATTATTCTTATCTTGTATTCATTTTTAATGAAAGAAAAATGAAAATTACGTCGAAGAACGCACGCACTGAAAGTGTTTAGTGTAAACTTGTCTTTATATATTATAAAATATACAATTCAAATTGAGGTCTTCTTCACGACAGGAATATGCCTGATTATATTATTTAAAAATTCTCATTTTTCCCGAAAGTAAATTGTTTTATTATAAAATTAAATTATTTAAGTTAATAAGATTACTTTGATAAAATGTAACAATACATTTTTTGTGCGCTTAATGTTATATTTTTTTATTTATATAATTTTCATGGGAGTCGCCAAACAATTTGTCATGAATATTTTCTTTTATTTACAATCACATGACATAGATGCACGATTCTAAAAATTCCACACATTTTGTTTCATGGGTCAAGTACGATCAAAAAATTATCACATTTTGTTTCATGGTTCAAGTACGTTTGGTAAAATGTTTACATCTTCATTTATTTAAGTGATTATAAAAAGGTGAAACTTGATATTTGTATTTAGTACTAAGATATTCTTAAACAAATGATACTTCGTAAACCCTTCGTAAACCCCAATAATCTCAACCTTGTTTGGCAAAATGTTTTATGTCGTATGTCATTAGATAGTTTTTGAATTTATTAAATAAAATGAGACTATATCGAATCATTGAATTTTATTCACTTTTTTAACCCTTGAAGGAATGTTGCTATGAAAAAAAAAGATTTATCTGTATGTCTGAATATTATTATCTCAGAAACAGATTATGCGATTTAGACAAACTTTTCTTTATTTAAAATGTTATACTACAGGAAGTGTCTTCATTTTCATCAAATTTCCTAACAGGGAATCAGCAATGGTAATAATTGTACAGTTTAATTTGGGTTCTAATATCTATTTTGATTCTCGTTTTGACACTTAACATATTCTGGGTTACCTCTTCCCACCTTTGATTATAGTCAGGATGGTAGTAATACTTATAACCATTAAGTATTCGTAAACTGTGGCAAGTCTGCTTATATAATTTTTTATACAGATTACTGAAGGACTTTTCACATCTAAACATTAACAATTTTAAAATTCAAAACTTATTATAATTAAAAATATGAAATAGATTATTAGAGTCAAAAGTGTATATACATATAATAAATTACATCGTTTAAAGATAAACCACATGCACAAAACATTTAAATACAACATTAAAAATATAAGCAGAATGAAAGAAATATACTATAAATATTACAAATTACATTAAACTTTAACACGAAATATTAGTAAAGGTGCAAAATATAATATCATTACTACAAAAAAGGAAATAATGAAATAAAAAATATATGTACGCAACTCAAAATTACGGTAGTGGGATTGTAGGACTAAAATAAAAAAAAAGCTTATCACATGTTCTGACAGAAAAAATATTAAGTAATCGTCTTTATTTAGTAATTGGTATGTTAGTTACCATAATATAGGAAATGAAGCAAGTGACATATAAATTATGACCACTACCATCCTATTGAAAATCTACGAATCTATTAAAATGTAAGAAACAATTGGGACCCGACCAATTCATTCATGAAAGAAATTAAATTTAGAGAACGTAACAAGGTGCATGTTAGGTGACATATGGAATTCTGAGTAAGGATAGATTAAATTGAACCAAATTCGTTTTGAAATCAATAAAATTTCCTATTATTGCAGCCTTTGTATAGCTTTGATTTCTTTTTCCTTTTAACACAATATATTGTTTAATTATAATTCCTATCAGGGTTCACAATTAATTGAAACTACACGATGTAGTATTATTGCTACTTTCTTTAATTTCTTTAACCACGACCTAGATTTCGTTGTATTACAACATCTTCAGGTGGGATATTAGCAAAGATTCTTGCTAATTCTTGCTAAGAATTGGCTAATTCTTGCTAAGATTCTTGCTAAGAATCTTTACTAATATCCCACCTGAAGATGTTGTAATACAACGAAACCTAGGTCGTGGTAAAAATTAAAGAAAGTAGAAATAATACTACATCACGTAGTTTCAATTAATTGTGAATAATGAATTTCTACAAAATTAACGCCAAATATATTCAATATCCTATCAGGGTTATTAAATTTATAAACTAGTTTTTAAAAATAATATTTAAAAACGAGTCCTGTTTCAACTATATAAAGGTAAATGTTTCGCAAAAAACATTTCATTAACTGCCATATCAATCATTTGAAATAACATATTTATTAATTTATATAGGTTGATAGATGTATATTGGCTGATAACTGTAAGTTAACAACTGTATACCAATATATATAAAAGTAAATAAAAATAAATTTAAAGACAGAAAAAACGGTACGACGGATGTTATAACGCATTAAGTATGGGTCACGTGCCCAAAGTTATTTAAGGGACGAATATCGCAAGACAGCTGAGATTTTTTCCCCAACTTTCGCTTTTACGCTCCAATATTGCCTCCTTCAAATTGTTGACTAAGATGGCGGCGCGTTTAACGAAATTCGGCACATTTTTCACACAATTGTATATATGTCTACTAAGTTCGCCGCGTAAGACGCTTTTATACGCGTTGGAAAAGTGCTTGCCACAGAAATACCCAAATATGACTGAATGTTATATTTTTGTTAAGTATGATGAAACACTGCTCAGTTTCATACGTTAAGCGGTTAATTGCTTGTTGATTAATTTTAACAAATTATTAACGGCGATAATTATCCGACTGATTAATTTTAACAAATTATTAACATTTAAAGCAGACCTTAAATAAAAACAAGATTTAACATTTTCTGAAAAGTGGATAAAGTTTCAATGGTTGTTAAATACTTTGCTTTATCCTCCATGTTACATAAAAAGAATAAAATTCCGCTTTAAAGGATTCTTACACCTCGTTTATAGCGATAAAAATAATGAAGGCTCGGGATACTCAAAAATCACTTCAACCAACATGATCATCTCAAAAATACACAATTCCGAATTAGATACCGTCGAATGAATTATCCTGAATTTTTTTAAATTTGTGAAAATATCTTGAGTGACGGTGTTTGCAACATTTCACACAATGTCACATTATTGTACACAACCAAGAGTTAACTCTTGGTTTTTAATCTGTGAATATTACAGTTAAATTTTAAAATAATTAAATGATATCCAAATCTGGCTAAACATTAAGTTTTTTTTCGCCGTGATAACATGCTTGTAAACACAATTGAAGTTGTTGCTCCATACCTCCATTATCGAGGCTTAACATTTTTTTTTATTAACTCTATTGAACTAAATTATACAATAGCAATTAATTCCTCTACTATTCCCCTGTACGAAATTTTGTTTTAAATGATGAGTTCAAAATCAATATAACATATTAATATTTATTTTGCAGTGTCTATTTTTTTTAGTGTGCAAAATTATATTTTAAGTATAAGAACACATTTAGTTGGAAATTCCTTGTCTAAATGTTGGTTCTAAATTTATTGATTAATTTGAAAAATGAACAAAAATTTTCATAAATGTTATTATGGATATAATAATCTCTAAATTTCTCAATCTCAGCACCAAAGGTATAAAAAATCCGCAGTTAAAGGACAAAGTTAGATGGTGGCGAAATGAACACTTCTAACATGCGATGTAACTAAATATAAAAATTTATAACCTTATTTATTGCATTATTATATTATTCGATAAATGAAAATATAAAAAAAAAATTACCGCAGACAAATGTTCATTAACTCAACAATCGTATACTTGCTGAATCGCGCGGTGTTCTAAAAAGTAATGAAGGAAATAATAGAAATCACAAAGAACCGAGAAAGGACCACTCGAGAAGTAGGGCAGCGACTACTAGACTACTTCAAATAATTGAATATCGAAGAAGTGAATTATTTTTCTCTTCCCTCTTCGTTTGTTTTTATTATTTTTGAAATAAGCTCTGAATATTATTTTTCCTTTTATTTTAAAAACAGAAGCGTGCATCATAATCCAGTTTATCTTTAGCGCGCAATCTAAGGGCAAAATTATTTTTAAGCAAATTAATAAAGTCATTCGCAACTTTTTCTGTTATGATAAAACAACCATAATAATAATTTGTAGTAGCAACTTTATTAAATATCTTTTATGTTGAAGTTATTAGAAATTATTTTTCAAGATTTTGCGGTTAATGTAATTAATTAAACCACAATTGTCTCATATATCATGTCAATAGCATTTCCGTGTTGTTAACATGGATTGTTTACATACCTGCTTAATATATTTACAGCGAAGGAAATGTCAGGCCCTGAAACAGAAGATTTTGTAAATTGTGAAAATTGACACACTAATCCGTGGTGTCAATTTTCTTTTCAGTTCATCTTATGCAGTGTATAAACACAGTCGTTTTAAAAGAGTTATGAAAGCAAAAAATGTTTCACAAGGTATACGCTACTTGCATTAATTTACAAACACTTTTGTGGTATACTTTATAAAAAGAATTCTTCAGTGTTGAGATTTAAAATTCTACAAAGTAATTAAGGAAGATGTCAAAGTCAGGTTAAAATATCTGGGGTATAATTACAATCTGATGTATCATCTCTTTTATATTATCCATTTTTTAACTCGATACCTATTCATTATCCACAATGAATAGGTCTCCAGTTAAAAAATGCTGATAGGTAAATCTTTTATTACACGTAGTGAGTTTTATTTTTAAAATTACTTTTAATATGTTAGGTTTAAGCACACTGTAGTTCGCAGGACCAACCCAATAGAATTCACCTGAAAAAAATTCACTGAAGTCGCTTTTGCTATTCTTGCATTATGTAATGAGAGCCAAAACAATTTCTATATAAGCTAAACAGAAAAATAGCCAAAAATTTCAACAAAAATATTTCAGTTTCTATTGCTTTTTTGTTCCTCTAAACAGTTTTCTTTCCTTAATAATTTTTATATACACACCGGTTGGTTATACGGATTTATTATACATATAGACAATAAATAACATAATAACCAAATTCAAATATATTAATGCTAAACCTACTTACTTAAGTATTTAAGTGGCCAATTTTAATTATTTAGATTTCAGACAAGCTGAGAACAGAAAGTAAGTTTATATTGGACATAAAAAATATATGTACCGAATACAACCGAAAATGACGTCTTCTCTCATGCTTCTGTCTCTTTAGATTACTTAAGAACCTCACCCGCCCGCATCACTCCTTACTTCACTTCTATAATTTCCGTTTTGCCTAAGTAGATCCCTAAGTATGAAAAAAAATTCATTTCGCCAATTAAAATACTCGTAGTACAATTTATTGATATACAAAAATACAAAATACATTTGTGTAATTACTGCGGATCGAGTAGCTAGACCCTTCTTTGTTTTTGAGCTAATACGATTTAAATGAATTTTTAAAAAAATTAAATTTGTATGTCTTCCGATTGAGCCAAATTACAATGATAAAGAAATGAAATATCAAATCAATCCCTATCTGTTTAAAATATCACCATGTTAACTGAGTCACTAGTGTTTAAGTTTTACGCGGGCAAACAAAAAACACACAAACAGATAAACAGAGAAAAGTTTCAAAAACTAAAACTTAAAATGTGGTAAACTCTAAAATTAAAATACCATGAAATTTTTACTTTGCAAATTTTGTGCTGCACTAAATGATTTCATAAATATACTTATAATATTGCAGAATTGCTTTTAGATTTGACACCGCTTTGAATTATAATAATTTTGTTAGTCTAACAATTTTGTTATTCCTCAGAGAGAACTTGCCCTGGTTTCATTAACATTTTTATTTTCGAAGGTTAAAGTAGAAGTTGGGATACGTTGTACCGAACCATTGAATATTAGGATATAACATTTTTAACACGATTTTGAAATTGTTAAACTCTCGGTTTAATTTATTTATCAGTTCAGATCAAAATTATTATGAAATACACGAGGATTATTATATTAATGCATTTAAGGTGTAAATTTGGACTTAAGTAAGGCCTTCTATGCAAAAGCAAATACGAAGGTATTTAAAAATGTCAAGAAATTATTTTGAAATAATATTTTAAAGCGATCAGATCAGCGATTGAGAGAAAAATTGACATAATTTTTTGCAAAACTAATAGTTTTAGTTTGAAAATTACATAATTTATTCAATTAGAATATTTTTTCTGTATTAATAGATTTATGTATAGAACTCAAAGTGTGTGTTTGTCTCTTAAAGTGCCTTCAGTTTCGAACCGATTTTCCTAAAATTTTCCACATCTACTCCTTACCCTCAAACAAAAAATATCAAGAAGTGACGATTTATAAACCTCCCCTTATCACTGCTTGGGTGTGCGATCTCGCAACCTCTGGACATTGGCATGTAAATTACCGTATAAAAAAGAAAAACTAATATTTTTTTGCATTTGCCTCGTATGGAAACTGTGGGATACAGCTAGTTTAATGTATAAATCATGAGCTTATTTTAGCGTAATAATGTATATACATATGTATATAATATATATATTTATGAAGATGTTGTCATAAGAATCTAAATGAAGTAGAAATAATACTACATCGCGTAGTTTCATTTAGTTGTGAATGAATAAGTTAAACATACTTTTTTATATTGCAGTGATATATTACAAGTGAATTGACTTGAACTGACTTCCAAATTGATTACAGTCGTTTAAAAGTCACCGCATTCTGATCAAATCTAGACAAAACAAGACAGTATCCAATTAAATAAACAGGTCAGTACTTTTAAATCCCATATCTGGGCATATTTTCAGACATATGTCTTATATTTTAATGTAGCTTGTACTCATTTATGTTTTTTATCATTAAGGAAAACTTTTCTCTAAATCAATCTGCTAAAATTGATTCAGAGTGAAAACAATTGAGCTAATGTTAACTGTATAAATAATATTGTTACTTAAAATTTACACGGCAGCCTATTTTAATTGATTTCATTTTACGTATTTTAGTAATAAATATTTTCGTGACAGCCAGTTTGAATGAAAAGAACGTTACTTAATAAATTGTCTCTTTTCCATGTTCTGTAAATATTAAGAAATACATATGTAAAATTACAGATCAATTTAAAAATTATTTTCTTTTCATATTTCCAAATTCTATGAGCATAAATGATTTAGAACTATGATAATTAAAGAAAAAAAAAATTAACACTATTGAAAGTACGTGCAAATCAACTGTTTCAAAAGTGAAAAAAATTTCTAATTATTTTTCAAAAAATTTGCAATTACTTATTTTTAAATTTATTTATTTTACGTTATTGTATAAACAATTTTTTTTGAACAAGACAATAATACGAGGTATATTTATTGCCTGATGAGGACAGTGAACTAATATTTCATTCGCCCTGTATCGGTAAATTTAGTAGAACATCATAAAATTCACATGCAATTCGTTCTTTAGCCAATATTAAAAACTGCAAAAAAGCTTTAAAATAAACACTAATGCAGCTGGATAAAATAATATTGTGAATGTGGTGTGAATGTAGATATCTCCATAATATTACGGAGTATTGATTTAGGTACAAAACATGGTTTCTATTTAATTATCTGCGACATTTTGCAAATTTGTGACATGTTTACTGATTTTAAGTTAGCCTTTATAAATTTCTGTGAAAAAGTAATAGAAAAGTTTTGGTCCTCATATTTTTTATAACCTTCTAAATTGGCCTTTAACGCAATATCTTCATAATAATAGCCATTAAAGCAAATCATGTTTTTCCAATTACGTAAAAAAGGATGATATTTCATAAAACTCTATATGCGGTAATAAACAACTTCTAATAAATAGCGGTCAAGTACTCGAAAAGCTTCCTTCTATATAAATATCATTGCTCGAAAGTTTATCAATCAAACTTTATTAAGGAGGAAAAAATACACCGCAAGCACGAAGCGGCGCTTTAATGAGAGCAAACGTTCGCTCTACGGCTCATAAATGGATTCTGTTTGATCTGTTCTGTTTCGAAGTAATTTATAAGTTCATAATTATGGGAATGGTTGGTTTGAGTTTACGATTATGTTACTTTATTTAATAGAATCCATGGAAATATAGCTAAATATACAATAAAAATATTGTCGTTAAAAAAAATTAATGTAAAGTTTCTAAACGTATTTTAAATTTAGTTTATATCTAGGTTACACTTTCCATCGATATTGGATTATTTTATATATACAAGCGTCGTGAGGCATAAATATCATATTTTGGGAAAGTAATCTCTATATGAATAAAATTTAAAATCAATAAATCTTTAGAAAAAATTTATTTGTAATTATAACCTTGTGTCATTGTTATATTTAAACAGGTAGGTTTTTACAAGTTTGACCATGTATGTTACTTTTTAGTTACTGGTAAATTTCGTTAAATGTGGTTACGTCCAAATATCGATTTAAATAAATATTATAATCAAAATAAATGTATATTTATTAATATAAAGAGAAATCCGAAGAATAAAATGGATTAGCCATATCGTGCGGATGTAGGAAAGATTAAACAAATTATCCCTGCAAAACCAATCGGAGTTCGCAAAAATACTAAACTAAAACTTAGGTTCATTACCTTTTTTATCTGTTTTAAGAAAAACTTCAGCACACTGAAGGTACCGGATGTATCGGAGAAGAATAATATCGGAACAACGGTATAACAAAGTATCGGAGAACAGTGGTCAGGAATAGATCAACTTTGAATAAAGGCCTTGCGAAGGCCAGAAATGACGTGACTTAAATATTATATAAAAACCGAGTAGTTCCCAAGGTAACCGGAAATTAAAGTACTGGCCTCCAAAATATTTTTCAGAATTTAATTTTAAAAATTTCCATTTGTTATTTGGTTGAAGTTAATACTTTAACGGTAACTTGAATCAAAATATAAACATGATTTAATTTAATGTAGATATAATAATCTTATGAGATTCTATAAAAGATAAACATAATGCTCAAGAGAAAGTCGATTTACTTTAACCTTCTACGTACATTTAAACTCTATCTACAGCAAAATATTAATAACGAAATATTATTTTCTAAGGCATACATTGACATGGTGAGTAGCAGCGCGAGGTTATTGGTTTTTTTTTTAATATCGGCTTGGCAAGTCATAAAAAATGGTCAGCGCCTGATATTATGTCGATAAGCTAGCGTACCCCTAGCTATCCAAATAACCGCAGAATCGATTCAAGGTTATACGCGCATTACATTACTTCGTACTTTAATCCCTAACTGATATATAACCTTGAATCGATTCTGCGGTTATTTGGATAGCTAGGGGTACGCTAGCTTATCGACATAATATCAGGCGCTGACCATTTTTTATGACTTGCCAAGCCGATATTAAAAAAAAAACCAATAACCTCGCGCTGCTACTCACCATGTCAATGTATGCCTTAGAAAATAATATTTCGTTATTAATATTTTGCTGTAGATAGAGTTTAAATGTACGTAGAAGGTTAAAGTAAATCGACTTTCTCTTGAGCATTATGTTTATCTTTTATAGAATCTCATAAGATTATTATATCTACATTAAATTAAATCATGTTTATATTTTGATTCAAGTTACCGTTAAAGTATTAACTTCAACCAAATAACAAATGGAAATTTTTAAAATTAAATTCTGAAAAATATTTTGGAGGCCAGTACTTTAATTTCCGGTTACCTTGGGAACTACTCGGTTTTTATATAATATTTAAGTCACGTCATTTCTGGCCTTCGCAAGGCCTTTATTCAAAGTTGATCTATTCCTGACCACTGTTCTCCGATACTTTGTTATACCGTTGTTCCGATATTATTCTTCTCCGATACATCCGGTACCTTCAGTGTGCTGAAGTTTTTCTTAAAACAGATAAAAAAGGTAATGAACCTAAGTTTTAGTTTAGTATTTTTGCGAACTCCGATTGGTTTTGCAGGGATAATTTGTTTAATCTTTCCTACATCCGCACGATATGGCTAATCCATTTTATTCTTCGGATTTCTCTTTATATTAATAAATATACATTTATTTTGATTATAATATTTATTTAAATCGATATTTGGACGTAACCACATTTAACGAAATTTACCAGTAACTAAAAAGTAACATACATGGTCAAACTTGTAAAAACCTACCTGTTTAAATATAACAATGACACAAGGTTATAATTACAAATAAATTTTTTCTAAAGATTTATTGATTTTAAATTTTATTCATATAGAGATTACTTTCCCAAAATATGATATTTATGCCTCACGACGCTTGTATATATAAAATAATCCAATATCGATGGAAAGTGTAACCTAGATATAAACTAAATTTAAAATACGTTTAGAAACTTTACATTAATTTTTTTTAACGACAATATTTTTATTGTATATTTAGCTATATTTCCATGGATTCTATTAAATAAAGTAACATAATCGTAAACTCAAACCAACCATTCCCATAATTATGAACTTATAAATTACTTCGAAACAGAACAGATCAAACAGAATCCATTTATGAGCCGTAGAGCGAACGTTTGCTCTCATTAAAGCGCCGCTTCGTGCTTGCGGTGTATTTTTTCCTCCTTAATAAAGTTTGACTGATAAACTTTCGAGCAATGATATTTATATAGAAGGAAGCTTTTCGAGTACTTGACCGCTATTTATTAGAAGTTGTTTATTACCGCATATAGAGTTTTATGAAATATCATCCTTTTTTACGTAATTGGAAAAACATGATTTGCTTTAATGGCTATTATTATGAAGATATTGCGTTAAAGGCCAATTTAGAAGGTTATAAAAAATATGAGGACCAAAACTTTTCTATTACTTTTTCACAGAAATTTATAAAGGCTAACTTAAAATCAGTAAACATGTCACAAATTTGCAAAATGTCGCAGATAATTAAATAGAAACCATGTTTTGTACCTAAATCAATACTCCGTAATATTATGGAGATATCTACATTCACACCACATTCACAATATTATTTTATCCAGCTGCATTAGTGTTTATTTTAAAGCTTTTTTGCAGTTTTTAATATTGGCTAAAGAACGAATTGCATGTGAATTTTATGATGTTCTACTAAATTTACCGATACAGGGCGAATGAAATATTAGTTCACTGTCCTCATCAGGCAATAAATATACCTCGTATTATTGTCTTGTTCAAAAAAAATTGTTTATACAATAACGTAAAATAAATAAATTTAAAAATAAGTAATTGCAAATTTTTTGAAAAATAATTAGAAATTTTTTTCACTTTTGAAACAGTTGATTTGCACGTACTTTCAATAGTGTTAATTTTTTTTTTCTTTAATTATCATAGTTCTAAATCATTTATGCTCATAGAATTTGGAAATATGAAAAGAAAATAATTTTTAAATTGATCTGTAATTTTACATATGTATTTCTTAATATTTACAGAACATGGAAAAGAGACAATTTATTAAGTAACGTTCTTTTCATTCAAACTGGCTGTCACGAAAATATTTATTACTAAAATACGTAAAATGAAATCAATTAAAATAGGCTGCCGTGTAAATTTTAAGTAATAATATTATTTATACAGTTAACATTAGCTCAATTGTTTTCACTCTGAATCAATTTTAGCAGATTGATTTAGAGAAAAGTTTTCCTTAATGATAAAAAACATAAATGAGTACAAGCTACATTAAAATATAAGACATATGTCTGAAAATATGCCCAGATATGGGATTTAAAAGTACTGACCTGTTTATTTAATTGGATACTGTCTTGTTTTGTCTAGATTTGATCAGAATGCGGTGACTTTTAAACGACTGTAATCAATTTGGAAGTCAGTTCAAGTCAATTCACTTGTAATATATCACTGCAATATAAAAAAGTATGTTTAACTTATTCATTCACAACTAAATGAAACTACGCGATGTAGTATTATTTCTACTTCATTTAGATTCTTATGACAACATCTTCATAAATATATATATTATATACATATGTATATACATTATTACGCTAAAATAAGCTCATGATTTATACATTAAACTAGCTGTATCCCACAGTTTCCATACGAGGCAAATGCAAAAAAATATTAGTTTTTCTTTTTTATACGGTAATTTACATGCCAATGTCCAGAGGTTGCGAGATCGCACACCCAAGCAGTGATAAGGGGAGGTTTATAAATCGTCACTTCTTGATATTTTTTGTTTGAGGGTAAGGAGTAGATGTGGAAAATTTTAGGAAAATCGGTTGAGCTGAAATAAAGTAAACGAAACGTGATGAGTCGCAGTGATATACCTGAACTAATTCGCCACTCCAGCATCCCAGACTGACCCAAACAAACTCCCCACTCCCCGCGACCCGTTCCGGAGATATCGAAGCTGCGCTCACTTACCTACTGCGCTCGGTTATCATAAAAGACACTGTAAGGTATTATATGCATGTTACAGGAAAAAAAGTGTGGAAAACGCTCAGTAGAATATATTTAACGTCACGAATGTTCTAGATAAACTCAGTTATCTTCAATTTTGTGTCATGATACTGAAATGAATGGACACGGGAAGTAAATAGAACCCGTCGAAATCCCCTAGCAGTTTGTTAAAAGAATTCAAAACATTGCATAAATTTTCAGAGTAACACAATCAAATAAAGAAACTTTGTAATTTCTTAGGGACAATCTATCATTGCCTCATAGTTCCTACTGTTTAAAACTTATATTCACAAAATTTTGCTGGTAAATATTGCAGATTGCTTTGCAATTAGCTTGAAATTTAAAAAAACAATTACGCAGTCACAATTGCATATTCAGTTTCAAATCCACGCAACTTTCTTTTTAAGACGAAATGCATATCAAACTACATTAAACTTTTTTAAAAATATTGTCTATGTAATAAGAAATTGACTGTGGAATTATCCTACTGATCAACCGACGAAATGAGCATAAACCAGGAAGCGGCTTCAGAAAAATATTTTTTTTATTTTATGATTTTAGGCAATTAAAAACTTTTTATTTTTCTTAAACATTTTTTTCCCAAATCTGAAGAAGTGTATTTTTTCATAACATTGGTTTCAATAGGTAGAAGCTGGCAGCAGACTAATAAGGATGCCTTAATAACTTTTAATGATCTGGAGGTATCGGAGCATGTAACAGTTACCAAGTGTTACGAAGGTTTTGAGTTTTTAGGAAAAAAAAATTATATTCCAATATATTTTACATTAGTCGACATGCAATTAAGATGCAATATAGACAAATTAATGGTGGGCCACCAATAAACGAGTAAAAGTTGCATATTGAATGTGGTCGGTACATCGATATTGTAAAATTATATTGATAGCCATTCATACAGCAATAAGAAAAATTTATCAGTCAATTCATCGTTTGCATTAATACATGTTTTGCTACCGTTGATTTGATACCGTTTGCTACATTGACCGCGAAAGAGTGTCTTTTCTATCTACGTAAAATATAATACGGCTTAAACTAGAAAAAGTAAATATTTTTATCTACAAGAAGCTGAAAACGCTAAGGTTACCGATAGTACAAACTCTAAGGATAACATTTCTAATGGACTTAGCAAAAGTCATAGAATACAAAATTGTTCAAGGGCCAAATCAATAATTTTTTGCTACAGTGATTATTATTGCTATAGATGTTATTGTTGTCAGTTCGTATCACGATATGCTACGATTGCTTATGTATAATTAATTACATGTTAATATAAAATAATATACAATGGTGTATTTTGTAATATTTTCTGTTTTACTAAACTTATCTTGAAGTATTACTTAAAATAAATTCCAAAATAACAAGTTTAATTTCGGTTTTAACATATATCACGCTTTCATACATAAAAACGGGTATATTTAATGATTATTAGTAGCCTTCATATTCTGCCAATAATTCGCCCTTTTAGAGATAAACTAGATTATGAAAAAACAGACTCCTTGATGGAATTAGTAATTTTTTTACCGTAATATCGTAGTTATAAGAAGCAATATTTTTTGAAATATTTTTAACACTGTAATTTGATATGCTAATTACTAAAAATAATTTAATATAATTTTAAATTCATTAATATACTTTTAAGTTATTTTGTAAATATTTTGCGTAGCCCATCATCAATTTGAAAGAAAATTTTTAAAACTCAGATATGATAACTGTAATATGACTGGCCTGATTGAAATCTATGCCTATTTCTTTAAAAGAAAGGGCAAAGCTAGTTCAACAAAATTCCCAATAAATCCTATTATACCATGTTGAGCTGTGTTATTACACTGATTGAAATTTGAATATTGTATTAATTTTTTTATTAACTGTACTGAGCGAATTTTTGATTTAAAATAAATCATTCGATCGAGTCGCTTTTCATTATCTTTCAGTACTTCAGATTGATTTTAATGACCTAATGAATGTTTCCTCGCCATCTATTGTTAGCCTTTCTGCTGAATTAAATCACGCCAAACTCTAATTTCTTACATTATATAATACAAACTTTATATTACTATTTAAAGTGATTGTTTCTAAAAAGTATAGTAATATCCTTAAAATACTAGATAGGTCGCGTAAATATAGGAGAAAGGAAAATCGTAAATGTATTTATTTTAAAATATTGAATATATTTGGTGGTAATTTTGTAGAAATTCATTATTCACAATTAAATGAAACCACGTGGTGTAGTATTATTTTCATCACGTAGTTTAATTTAATTGTGTATTTATTTTAATAATATATGTCAAATGTCTGATGGCATTAACACGAACCTTTGGAAAAAGTATACTATTAGAAATACATAGGTGGAAATTGTAACAAGATGGAATATGAACATATTTAATTTGTAATAAAGACTCGACTTTAAATTTATCCGTTGCCGCAAATTTTACCTGAATAAGATGGTTTTGTTAAAGAAAAAAGAACCCAAGGTCAAATCCTCAAAATGTGACAAATCATTGAAAAGACTTGGAGTATCAAGTTTTTCAACTATTTGGTGGACTTTCAAAAGGCTATGGATATTTTTAAATAGAAAAAACTCTGGCAAAAATATTGTCTGAGAAGGACGCACTGAATTATCTCATAGACCATATCAAGTCACTTTACATAGGTAGAACAAATGTTGATCGAATATACGAAATTGACTCTGAGAGATTAAAGACAGAGGTCAATGTTCGACAGGGTTGGGAGTTCGACATACTCTCCCCATTACCATTATAATTTAATATCTACGCTGAATACATCATGCGAATTTTCACAGAAGACTGGAGCAGAGTCCTATCAGTGAAAGGATAGATCAGTGGGAAAGGATCAGTGGGGAAGGACAGATCACCTTTTTGCTGAAAGTGAAGGGGATATAAAAGTGAAGAGGATATAAAAGTGAAGAGGAAATATCATACATAAGGGTAGGATCTAAAAAGGATCAGTCTCTATTTTTAACTCACTATTAATGAAGAATACAGTAAATTACGATAATTAGCAGGGCTGGGTACATTTTTGTACATGTTTGAACTAATGTTCAGTTTCTAATTTTATCTTCAACTATCTCTAACTCAATATTAGGTTAATGTTATAATCCAAAATTTACAAGAGGACTAGATTAAATAGGATAATTATATCTGACTCAGTTCATAGTTGGCCTTTTTGGGTCTTATTCAATTTTAAATAATGATGTTTCATTGTTAAATTAAAAATATGTTTGTGTGCTTATTTTTCAAACCGATTTCCAGACATATTTTATTGAATATAACTGACAAATAACCAAAACATGAAACATATCTATTAAAAGCTCCTATAAATTCCTTCAGGCTATGCTCGATAAATCATAATATTTTAAAATATAGGAATAATTTGGTTTAAAACTTCAAATTTAACTCATCGTTATTCTAATATTTGCCTTCAAATTGTATAAATTAATAGTGGAAGATGAAGTAAAGTATAGTTTTGCATGAAACGAAATACTTAGTATGAAAAATCATCACATGATTAAAATGTCGATAGATAAAATTTAAATAAAGTGTCGAACAGTGAGAAGTTTAATTTAAAAATCGGTCCAAGACAAAACAGTTTGCAGTTGATATAAAATCAAAGTGATAAAATACATGAAAAAATATTATTGTCCTATTTTAAATAACATAAATTGGGTAACACAACGTATATTAATAGCAATATTGAATAAAAATCCAACTACCAATAGAAGAATGATTTCAATCTAAAAACACTACATTATGTTGCACAACGTCTGATCATACGCACAAAGTCAGACGACTGCGTCATGAAACTAAATGATATCATAATAATTTAACATCTCTGAAATACATCTTCGAAATCTTCTAATTAACTATAATCCTGACTACATATTATCTTGAATTTATTACTCATTGTTTACAAATGTGACTATAAAGGTACAAATTAGCTGTAAACGCGACTATTTCGTGAGAGGTCACAAAGCCGCGTGTGTTTCATGTTAGTATTAAAGTCGAAATATATTGTATATACCACGACTGTCTTTTATTATCGAATAGCCCATCGGCCTCAAGTGTCTATGATAGAAGTAATTATAACTCGGTATTTTATAAGTAACACACCTTTAATTTTTCATTTAAAAAATAATTCCAATTTAATTTTTTTTTAATATTAATTATGATATAAATCTGCCTTTGAAAAATGACATTCGTATCTATTTATTGGTCTGTATATATGTAAGTACGTATGGGGACAGGCTGCAAGTCGCAATTCTTGGCTAATTTTAGTGATTAATTTCTCCATCGATAGGTTAATTATTGGAATAGAAGCCAATTGATTCTTGTAATAATTTCAAGTAGTTTAGTTTTTATTAACAGTTCTTTATTTATATGTTTTGTACCAATCTCCTTGATCTTTCGCCGATGTACCCGTTTCTTGATGTTTTAAACTTGCTATTAAATTTTTACAGATATATGACCAAGAATGTATTTTACAGCGTATCAATTAAAATTGATTAATTATAATTTACTAATATTAACTTATCGGACTACAGAGGTTTATAAATAAAAATCAACGTTAACATGAATAAAATTCAACATTAAAATAATACATATGGAAAAAAATATGCGGGGTGTGGATTTTATTTCAACAACAATTTATTTGCGAATGTATTGTACTTTATTTTTTTCAACGTTATGGTGCAAATACACGAATCAATTTAAGTCATCGGATCGTATCATTTTCAAAAATGAAATGCAAGTTAGTAGTCAGATTCTATAATACTTTCTGAACATTGAAGTAATTATTTTTAAAGATTAAAAATTTAACGATAGTAGCTAAGACTTAAAATACACAAAATAAATTAGTACATTTTTCTAATATCTCGCCTTCATATTTTAATAACTGGTAGATTAACTTTTGTTACTTATAATTCAAAAGATTTTGACACGTTTTCTTCTACAAATCGAAAAACAAAAGTTACCTTAAAAGGCTTACGAATGCATAAAGTTAATCGTAATTTTTTTTTAAATTCGTAATAATAAATAGGTTTCTGTGTCTGCCTTACCTTGTAAAATAAAGATCAACTCGACTTTTACAACTTTGTTTTATTGTCTTTTTATTGAATAAAATATATAATCATTGATTATGATAAAAACAATATTAAGTAATTTTTTAACTGTCCCATGAAAAATTTAAAGTTAAATAATTTTGAGGGAAAATGTATTAAGCATTACCTGTAAATTTAACTTTTATGTTATGAATCAAAGTGTTTGGTTTCCGAGAATGACTTTATTATGTTTTGCAACGTAGAGCTCTATTTGTATTTTTAACGACGAATGAAACAAAAAAACACATAACAGCTTTCTCTTTTATAGATAGCGGTTCGTAAATCATAACCGAATGAAGCTGAATAACCGGTGTGTGGATACGGCGTCACATGAGATCAAACAATCTTTCATGACCCGACCCGTAACACGCATAAATGTAAAAGTACTTCCTTCTGTTAAGTAAATGTTTGATGTTTCTTTTTATTACACATCGCTGTACTATTTCTTTCCATCTGTTTATAACATTAAGCTGTTTACCATAAAGCATGTCACGCAAAACCTTAGCAAGCGGCAATAATGAAACAAATTACACATTACTTTGCGCGAGTTTTGTGCTTAGTACAAATTAAACTCGAATAGCTTGTTTAATTTTAGGGATATCTGGCACTTTTCTCAAATAAGTCACGATTTATTCATATTTGTAATATAATTGAGCGTTGTTTTTTCACTGAAATTTTCCTGTCTTTATTTTTGTCTGTTATGTATTTATTCTTTGCACAAGTACACAAGCACAAGCCTTCTTCACGCACAAGTACCTGGTACCTCCTGGACTATTGGAAGTTAGTAGTTTAGTCGGGTTGTTATCCTCTGATGTAAATAAGTGTCCAAGATACCTTATTCGGTTTGATTTGATGACTTTAACATTTCCTTATTACGTTTTTGGTAGATCTAATATGATTTATTTTTAGTGTATATCGCTAATTATTAATTTACTATAGCGTCCTGCTTAATCTGTGTTTACTAACCTTCTCTCATATATATTGTATTTATTCTGTCAACGGTAAACACATTGCGAATAGAGAAAAACATATCCGTATACATCATGTAATTCGCTTCTCACAAATATATCTGTATCATTTTTCGACATTTATGTAATTATAGTGTTAATATATTGGGTGATAGTAGCTAGATGAAAACTCATATAAAAAGCATACGCAAACATCTATAATTTGAGAGTAATATATAAATATTAGTTTGCATCAAGGAAGTGTCTATATAGAGTCTTAAAAAAATTAAATACCCGATTATACTTTACTTTTCGACACGTGTCTAAATCAATATTTCACTTTTTTGCCGTTACCTATTTTATTATCCAGCTAATACAGCAAGTTTGAATGCTGCTCAGTCCCACCTAAAATGAATGTGAAAAATATTATATACCATCAAAATAACATCCAATTTTTAAACAAGCTTTCATATTTATCTTATATATCTCTATAGTGTTTTTTATTTGGAAAAGGGACCAACAACAAGGAAAGATAATTATTGGTATAATACAATTATAAACAAAGATAAGAATAAAGTAACCTACATCTTATATCGTTCTGAAAACCGACACTACTCGTTTAAAATCTTAAAAACAATTTTAAATCATAAATTTTAAACACAGTAAAACCAAACGTCTCAAATATACTTAAAAAGTGAATTTGGACTTAAAAAACCGGTAAAATTAAAAATAATGAGAAACTCGTAGTACCATCTCCATCGTACAAAATGAAGGAGTAAAACTTATTAAATAAATTTGATTTATTTCTGTCATATAAATGTTTTCAAATATTGAATATATTTGGCGTTCATTTTGTAGAAATTCAATATCACTTCATTTTTATTCACAACTAAATGAAACCACATGATGTAGTATTATTTCTACTTTATTTAAATTCTTAACTACGATCTAGGTTTCTTAACTATGATTAGGTGGGTAACTTGTCAATATTGACTCGCAGAACACGACTATGAGTACGACTTGAATACTATGACTTGAACTACGAGTCATTATTTACAAATTGCCAATCTGAAGATCTTATTAAACCAAACAACAAAACCTTGGTCGTGGTTAAGAATTTAAATAAAATCGAAATAATTCCATATCGCGTAGTTTAATTTAGTTGTGAATAAAAATTGTAATATGTAATTTAAGTCTTTACGTTCTGCACGTAAAATAAGGTTCAAAAGACTGAATTAGTTACTAATTATACTTTTGTAAGTTGGTAACAAAACTTTTCAGAAGTACTTTTCTACTGAGTGGTTAATGATTGTATCTGTTAATGACGTCAATCTTTATGGATGCCAAAGTAATATTTTTATTCTTTTGGAAATAGAATGTCAAAGTTGTAAACTCTTTGCTACTAGAACTCTTGAGTGACTTGAGTTTTATTACGAATCGCATTAATTGGCTATGAGTAAGAGGTATTTGATTACTTGTTGAAGTCGAATAATTGGTGAACGACGTTTACGTCACGCCTGCAAATTTGACTTTTTTTTCCTCTCTAAGATTTAATGACTGATTTCGAGATATTTTGTGGCGCTAATTATGAACATGTAATAAGTTTTTCTCCAGCACATTCAGATTTTTCAGAAAAGGGACTATGAAAAAGAACCAAAAAAGACACCTTCGTGTAGTAAAAATTGTATGTTTAAAAGACACTTCTATCTATCAGTGAAATATAATTAAAATAGATGGGCGATATATCCCTTAATATATTTATATAACAAAAATTTCAGTTGTATCTAGCCCTTTTCTGCTCGAAGCTTCTGTTCAGAGATTTTTTCTTAAAATGGTAGTTCGGATTGTCTCGCTTCAGCAACCTACAGTAGTCCGCCAGTATGCTTTTATTTCTCTTTTATTGATATCTATATTCTATTTTTTCAAGCCTTAATGAAATATTTGACCTTCCTCTTCACTAACAGTTCCTAGGTTTTCTGCAAATTCGTCAATGTGTGAATTCAGGAAGTGAAACTTAACGCTCATTGAAATATCTCATTTTACCAATATTTTCCATCATTTTAGCCGTATTTTTTTACAATCAGGATTCTTGTTGTTCTAAGATTTCAAGATTCCAGGTTCCAGGATTCTTGTTGTTCTTTGTTGTTCCCTAGAAAGTTCTTAACCACTTCCTTAATAGAAGTACATGCTTGTAACTCGGTTTCACTGAATGTTCTATCAAATTCTGTGTCCCTCATCAATTTTCTTATATTGAGATCGAGAAAAATACCTTTTAATTTGGCATTTGATATCTTGTTATAGACATTTTTTACCAAGTCTGTTATAGTCTTTTGTTATTTTGTCAACATGAATTTTCATCGATAACAAATATAACAAAAACTGTCGGGTGAGGTTAAATAACTTCACGACATTTTAAGTCAACGTATTAAATTGTACTTTAAAATCGGTTAAAATATTTATTTGTTTTTTTTTATTTCTTACCCTAATTAACTCTCTTCTAATAAATCAAAGTGACACTGCAATAAAGATTTAATCACTAATTAGTGATACTATTTCGAATTGAGCTTTCCTGGCGTATCAATCACGCATTATTCATGTACCAATCAGTTAATATGATTGTAATTAGAAAATTAAGATATAGAATGTATTAATTTGTACGAATAGAAACCATTTACATAACATTTAAGTCATTAGATCATTTTTCATTATATATTATCGAGCTTGAAAGCGAAAGCAGAGTTTTATAATAATATTTTCTTCACCATCTCTCTTGTATATTACATGTTTATATTTTGTGAATATATAAAACTGCTTTTGAATATTAAATTTATTTTTGAACATTCGAAAAAGTATATTGGTGGTATTGAAAATAATTTCAAACTAACTTTAAAATACCGATATTTATTTTGCAAATCGTATGATATTTTTTGAGTAACCTGACATTAATGCTAGTAATTAAGAAGAAAAATAATAGGGACAGTACAGTTACCATGTTTCAACGTTGTTTTCCTAAATCTTGGGAGGAGGGTATACTTGAGTAAAAATGCATACTTATATATTTTTGTTAAAATAATTAATATGAAATTTCCCCCTTATGGTAAGTCTTATTATACTTTCAGGCAGTCACACAAATACTTAAATATGGACTTTCTTAAAAGTGTTTTTATTAAAGTCCGTGAAGCAAGATATGAAGCCAAATATCATTATCATGTTTTTGACATCTAAAATAAAAGAATTAAAGGCTTTATTTTATACATAAACAATGATAATTTCAATATATGATGGTCGTTTTTTGCGATTGGGATAACTAAGTAAAAAATCACTACATTCTTTATTTCATAAGCCATCAAATAAAGTAAGACATACGAAACACAATGGCTAGAAAGAGTATATATATTTAGTATGTAGTATATATCTTTTTCTTGGCGCTAGAGCCTAGAGCAGGTCAGGGTGTCTCAACGAGCTTTTTCCATCGGAGTCTATCATATGCTTTATGATTTCAGTTGGTAATAACCTTTAATATTTTAAGTCGTTCTCGGCATTATCAATCCATCTGAGTGCAGGTTTCTCCGTTTCCTCGTACCTCATGGCTTGTTGAAAGTTAGTAACTTAGTCGGTTTTATCCTCTGATTTAAATAAGTGTCCAAGATACCTTATTCTGTTTGATATGATGACTTTAACAATGTCTGGTTATTTATATCGATTATAAGTTTCATGATTATAAAGAATTCGCTAAACTTGATTTTCCAGGAGAGTACTGAAGATTTTGGGTAGCATTTTTGTTTCTAAACTTATTGGTCTGTTTTGGGTGTGCTTCCTCAATGTCCAGTTTTAACTATCATAGAGGCTATTGATAGAATTAATATTTTATACATATTAATTTTTGTTTTATTGCTTATAAATCGTGACCTTAGTCAATTTCTTAAGCCAAATGGCATCTATTTTTGAGCATCAGGCGGCAGTTAATTTCAATATTAATTTTATTTCTTTTGATGACTTTACTTAGCGACTTTACTTAGCAACCTAGCTTTGGTTTAAATTTAAAAAT
The DNA here is from genome assembly GCA_039881145.1 of Druceiella hillmani. Taxonomy (NCBI): domain Eukaryota; kingdom Metazoa; phylum Arthropoda; class Insecta; order Lepidoptera; family Hepialidae; genus Druceiella; species Druceiella hillmani. Next base: position 12,244,011 of record JAYKKI010000066.1, on the reverse strand, counting down.
CAATAGACTGGTTGGCTACATTTAATCTACATCAACATATTATTAGGTTCTTTCAGAAACTATCAAGTAGTTCTTACGAGTGTCAAATAACTTGTCTCATCATATTGCACCCTGCATAATGCAAAATGAGCTACACCTCTTCACCTCCCGGTATACAATTGCGAAGGCACAGTAGAGTTAATAAAATAATAAGATTAACGGCTCTTTTAGTGATGGTAACGAAGGCACTCACTATCACAAAGTCTGGTCTTTCAGCATATTTTTTGGAACCAGATGAACTAATTTTATTTAAATTCAGCAAGCTGAAGTATTTGATTTGTGGACGCGACATACACATATTTGTTACCGCTGAAGCTGCATAGTAGAAAAATCATTATAAAAATCATGGCCACGCATACCCTTGCTCACCTTTCCTGATAAACTACTTCCTACATTTAACGCGTTTGTAATATGCAACTTCAACACCCCCTTTACCTTATAGTTGCACTCTCCAATTTCGTTTATGATGTGCTCTTATTGACTACCAAACTTTAATCACGATCACCACAGAACCCGCAGTTCTGCCTTTAATTGATCATCACAGTGGACCCGATGTAATACCACCCTACGGCAATCACTTTGATAGACATCAGCACCAACTGGTTAACGGTCCCTCCAGTTGTTGACCCCGCATAGTTCTAACAACTATATCATTTAAAACGAAGGTCTCGAAGCGAAGAACCCTCGTAAAATGAAACTTTAAAAAGTTTAAACGGTGCAAGTATGGTACTAATAGGGACAGGCATGCTTGTGAACAACCCCGATGCCAACTTCATAAAAGTCATCCTCGCGGCGGTAACTAAATATATTCATTCAAACTCCCCAATAACCTATCAAGGGATGTTGTGATCAACATTTCTAATTTGTTCACTAGCCGTGACTACCAACAGCGCTATCCTTCCTACACGGACCTTTTTGATTTTAGTCTGTTCCCCCTGTGCATGGAAAATGAAGTATTGTTCGACAACGTTACCTGTTGTAGCGTACCGGAGTGTGAAGTAAATATAACTGAATACTTGGCTATTAGGTGCTGTTCCTTGCAGGTTCTACTGCAGGTTACGGTATCTAATATCCAAGCAGCCACGGATGGACGTTGGATAAGAAAAGTACCAAAATATTATTCAATTTATAGAGCATTCCATTATGTATAGAGATATCCATAATCAAAATGGCAAAATTAATTGTTTTGAAAACTGATTTTGAACGCGACGCAAAGAACTATTTACAGTTCTCTTTTCCCATCAATTAAAATATTTTGACCAAAAAAAGAATAAACGTAATAATGCAGTTTTTGAAAAGCAAAATATACTAACGATGGCAGATTACATTAAAAACTTGTTTATCATTTAAAGAGTTTTTTGTGATCACTCAAAGCGTTTCGACCATATCGACCATGATTTGAAGTTTTATAAAATAAAATATATTTATATTACTTGAAAATTATCTACGATTCAATATTTGAATGGTAGAATCTTCAATAGTTTTCTACGACCCTTTATTATGTTTCGTTAAAGTGATAAGATCTGAACAATTTATTTGATCAATTCAATTGCTCAGCGCTCTATCCTCTTTGATTTAACCAATTTAATATTTATCTCTGGTAGATTCAAACACAATGAAAAAAATTAATATTTTGAATTGTAGGTTTCTTTTATTTGAATTACAAATTTAGTGTATAAAAGATGAAACTGTTTAACATCTGACCTCGGTAAACAGACCTATAAATAAAAATAGAAATTAATTTACTGAAACTGTAAATTATTTTAAATAACCATTTCTTTAAGATATTCTTCAATTTCGTATTTAGTTTTGAAACACAAGGATGAAATCAGACTTAGTCAAGCTCAAAAAGGCTAATTTTCATTGAGTAGGTTTAATTAACGCTCGAGAAAATATAAAATTAAGCAAAAATTCCCAATTTGAGCTCTGATGCCTTGAACTTGTATATAAAGCAACATGAAAAGTATAATATCTGTTATAAATTTCTTGAAAAAAATTAATTCAGTGACAAAAAGAGAATACTGTTTATTTGAACTTTTATTCCCTCTATCTGGTCGTATTTGAAGTATGAAATTTGTGAACGGATTTAAACGCATATTACATTTTTAAACCTGAGGAAAAATATCAAAACTATTGACGGTCAATGACACTTCGATAAAAACCGTTCTTATTAATATCTATACGATCTAATCATTATATCAATAAAATCGACAAAAAGAGTGGTAATGAAGAAAATGACCATACGTATATATCTGACATCACAATTAAAATGCAGAAAGATTTTTCTAATGTCAAAATTTCTTCTATTTTGATTTATAATGACAATTTATATGGTACGTGACAGTGGTTCATACAAAAGATGTGTATATTTATAGGCTTCACGCATAGTACTGCTTAAACCTGTGATCCTGGAAAATTTACGATGGTTATTTATTTAAAAAATAAAAAGCAGGTCGATAAAGATTGGTTTAATAAATATAGCTTATGCCTTTCTCAGTTACATCTTAATTGGAACCTTTATAAGGTTATTTTTCTTTTTCCAAAAAATTATGTAATATTTTTATATTTTTGCTTGTGGCGCTAGTTTTCTAGCTTTTAAAATGTTAACCAACAAATGTGCAGTTTAATAATTCTTATGTACTTTCATAAATATTATGTAGTCCTACATATTATCATTATTTATTTTTTAATTTTACTCCAAGCCCAAAATTAAAAATACACATAATTTCTCACTTGTATATGTTTTTTATGCGACATTTATTGTGCGAAGCTTAAAGAAATATACTAGTAAACACATAATTTTAAAGAAATAAAAAGTAAATACATGCAAATATTCATATTCTATTTTTATTTAAGCATTATCTCAATTGTTACTTCCACTGTTATGAGGTGACATTGTTCAATTTTACTTTCCGATTAAATTAGGAAACAAACTGTAACCATCACCATCAACTATTAATAAGTGCGCAGAATCAAAGGAATTTCATGGCATTAAATTTTTTTGAACGAAGTTTGTCATAGCGCGTTACAAGCTTGATGAATGAGAGACAGCCCAAAAAAAGTGTAGGATTTCGAATGAATATTGAATACTATACATATTACATACAAGTGTATTTCAAGGTTTTTTTTCTGCTATCTTTCTATTGTAAGACAATTATCTACCAGGCCGTTTTCAATTCGGTATGTTTTTATAAATTACAAATTATTAGTTAATCATTTATTAAATACGCAAAATTAATAGACTACAATAAAATTTTAGCATATTCATTTATTTTAATTTTTAATTAAATACTATTTGGATTGTTTTACAATATTTAACAATTTTCAAAGTGATTAAATTTACTTTTAAAATTAATGTTAAATTTAATTTTTTCGAAAAATTAAATCACTTAAAAAATTCATTTTTAAAATAATTAAATTTAATTTTTTTTTAAATTTAATTCTACTGATTTCTAAAAACAATTTTAATAATAACATTGAATGTATGAATTACAATATTTAAATTTGTTTTAATTCTAGAAAAAACAAAATATTTTTTACTACTCCGTATGCAAAAATTATAAAGTTGAAACGCAATAACTTGGAAATGGTCTGGCTGATAAATTGCTTACAATGAGAGGTTTAACTTCTAGTGCGCATAAATAAATACACATGATTTTTTTTATCAATAAAGAATAAATTGTGAATGTGATTCAGTAGAAGTTGAGGATGGCGATGGTGCAGTCAGGTATTAGTATTAGTGTGAAAGTGACAATAAGTGGATGATTTATTTTAAACTTACCTTTTGTTATCACCTGTTTATTTGCATCGACAAAAGTTTACACACACTATATGATATCAAAATTAATTCATCTCATAATATCCACGTATTATGCAAGTTTTATTTAATTAAAAGATGTGGCTCGGATCACCTCATTGCCGTTATAATTTTTTCATATCCTAAAAAAATAGCAATGTTTAATATTTTTTTATTTAACACATAATACAAAGCCAAAGTAACTTCGTTCCAATGGGGTATCCCACGATACCTTTCGTTCACTTTTTAAATATTTTTGACAAAAACATTTGCAGACTCAAGATACCATAAATTATAAATTAAAGGACACTTAAATAAATTAACGTGCACTTAAAGAATATCCATTTTAAAAACGACAAAGTACATATCGGTGTACGTGTAAGGTGAGTTGACGTAGTGGTTTGCTTCAATTTAAATTGATAAATCGAGATAACAAACAATTTTTTCGCAAGTCCTGATGAAATTACTTGGTTAAGAAAATAGTGACATACATCATGTGCTATACCGCACGTTACTTTGAAATGTAATATTAGGCAAACGAAGTTTAACCAAGTTGGAGAAATTGATTTGAAATTAAGTAAAACAATTACTTTTTTTTTCAAGCGCACTAAATCGACAATAGAACATAATGATTGTTTTACTGCAGAAAACTTTGAATTAAATAGTATATCAATGATGAAAATTGTGTGTAATTGCAGGTTACACACAATTTACAGGTTACACACAATTAATTAACTTAAATTTCCCCAGCATATCATCTCTCTGAACAAAGTGTGTCATAGGGGTTAAAGTATTTTAACATACTAAATAACGCAGGGTTTCATAAAGTTTATGTCTTCTTTGAATACTCATAGTTTAAGTTTTGTTATAAAATTCACAATTTATAAATAAATATTAATTTAATAATATAGCAATTGGTTCATTGTAGGTCTATGAACAATAATTTTATCTACTTTTTGATAATTATTAATCGTCCTGTCGACAATTTAGTGTTGTAATAGACCGCTATATATTATTTAAAGTATATAACGGTCTCATACATGAATTTAAATAAAAAAGGAAATCCGTTTATTGTTTTTGAAGACATGAACCTTTATTTACTTAAATTCGTTTATCGAATTGCCCGATTGTCCACCTTAGTGTTTTGAATTTTCGCCAGTTTATAATTCATCGAGCGTTACGAATACGTAGGTGGATATAATAGAGAAAAATATGCATTGCTTTAAGTCGGACAAAAACTTTAGACTGAAGTTCAACAATTTTTACTGTATTATAATAAAACGCAATAAGTATTGGGATATATAGGGCAATAAAATATGATTTTCGTTAAGTTTTAATATCTTACTTCGGATTTTATCATAGGTACTCAACTAATTTTTGGACTACCGATTTTGAAAATCATACTAAATATTGAATAAATGTTTTTTATGTGTAGACACACATAAAATTTTTATTTTAATTGAATAAGTTTAATTGAAAATTTGTTTCAAATTAAGCAGGATATGAAATTTAATAACGTTCCTCTTATTAAACGACTTTATTTGGATTGCATAAAGTACTGGAAAAGAAATATATTACAAACAAATTGTAACGCCAGAATACAACCTTTTCGCTTTCCCGTGAGCCAGAAACGTATGTAGGTAAGAACTACTTTAGACTGTATATTTTAATAATTCTATGCATCTATTTTAAGTATCGGTGATAATTTTTGTCCGACAAGACAAGACGCCCGTAACAAAGTAGATAGTTGCTATCAATGAACCACCAGGACATCTATCGCAAATCTGATCAAACAATGGGAACGTTCTTTTTAATTTTCCTTTTATATGTACGGTTATGTACATCACATTCCCTCCTCTTACTTTGCAGTAGTCAATGCTTCGAGCCTGTACATTCCTTCATATACTACGTATATCCGCTGCTTACTTGCCCACCGATCTATGTATTAATATTTGGTCAGATTATACTTGTACTTACTTATTTATCTACCTTTCAACTAGTAATACATTTATTTCATTCCTTTTTGTATACCTGTATATACTTGCCTACCTATTTACTTTGTTACATTTTACTTACACCAACACAAAGAGTCTGTACTCGATAAGTTTACTCCTAATAAGTGAAAAGTTTCTATTATCACTCCCCGTTTCCATCATTGTACCTTTATTTGCAAAAGAGCTAATAAATGGCGCCTTTAGTAATATTAAAACTTTAGTGGCTTTATTACCACATTATCATTAGGCCTTTATCATCAAAACTCGGTCACGGCACCTGTACTGCACATTGTTCAGGAATTCTATGGCATATCTTTAATTTCCACGATCCCATCCAATTAATATATCCAATTGTATATATTATCTTATATCTCTGAAATTATAACAATAATCAATTGTTGTCATAATTTCAGAGATATAAGTTAATATATACAAAATAGATTGTACTGCTGTAGCATCAGGCTGAAAAATCGGAATTTCGAGTTCAATGACAGATTTTCTGCTTGAGACCTAGTTTAAGTAGATAGTAGTTCCTGCAGTAAAAGTCCTATTGCTGATGGAACTACTATCTGAACTTGGAGGAGTTAGAACTTGCAGTTCAATATTATAATATACGCTTGATACTTATAATACTTATTTAAAACAGTTGACCCTCAAGTCTCACGATTAAAGCAGGCGACACACCTAAAGCATCTAATCTGAGGAGTTAGAACAGGGTTTTCGTTGGTAGAGCATATCTTTGACTCTTAAAATACTAATTTAAAAATAGCAGATCCCCATACTCCGGTACCATTCAACTCCACAGAACTGTGGAGTTGAAGTTCGGAGCTAAATGTAAGAATTTCTATTTGAGACCCTAAATACTAATTTAAAATGGCTCATCCTCAAGTCCCACGATTTAAGCAGGCCTACAGCTTCAAGTTTGAGAAGTTGGAAACCGGAGTTCAATAAAAGAGTCTCTGTTTGAGGCTAAAAATACTAGTTTAAAATAATAGATTCTCAAGTCTCACAATTTAGGCAGTCAGTATCTCCGTAGCAGTAGGACTAAGGAGTTGCATCACGGAGTTCAGTTGCAAGCTGTCTGCTTGAGAACCTCAATGCTACTTTAGAAACATCAAAATCTTGTGCATTATATCTGTAGTAGCAGAATTGAGTAGTTGCCAGTGGGGATTTAATGAAAAAGTCTTTGGTTAAGTCGTAAAGTACTAATTTGGAAAGAGTAGATTATCTAGTTTCACGATTTAAGCAGAGAGCGCCTTCACAGCATGAAGGCTGAAGAATTAAGATCCGAAGCTTAGTATCAAAGTCTCTTTTTGAGACCTACAAACAGAGAGAAAGCAACTTAGAAACAGCAGATCTTCAAGCTTCAAAGTTTGGGCAGACAATACACCTGCAGATCAAGATCTATGACAGAAAGGTTGAAATTATTATTTCTCCATTATTTTGTCCATAACTCAAGACAAGTCAAACCATTCTAAACTCCATAAGTTTACTTTGCATCCATAAGTTTCTTTTACCACCTTCCAGCTTTCACATTGTACTTTGATTTTATTAAAGAACAAAATTATATAGCCACTAGTCGTTTTTTATATGATTATCATTGGCCATAAATTATTGAAACTTCAACTTCAACAAACAGGAGTTCATTTCATTTTAATTGGATATTTAGCCTTAAATCATTAAACCGATAATAAAATATAATTATGTATCTTTAGATATCTCTTATTTCTTGTTCATAAGTCCAGTTGACACAGTCACGAATTTTTGAACTTGATAATTTGCAAATAAAGCAAAGTAGTTAAATATTTATTTTCTAACTGACTTTGCCCTGTTTAGAAAATATTATTAAGTAAATTGTAAGATTAATGCACGTAATGTCACCTCTTATTAAAATTATAAAAGCATAATGTTTTAAGTAAATATAATTTATATTGAAATGTGAAACTGCCATATCTTCTTTTGATTGGCCGTTTGTTATAAAACATGGCCCATATGTTACCTCAGAATCCATTTGTTACACCAGTAAAACTTCATCAAAGTTATTTTAACTACTCTTACATGGTGCATGAACAAATAAACAGATTTATACGCACAACAATATTTTTTTCTGTTACATTTGTTATGTCACCCTAAATATTTTTTTAAAAATATATTTGATGTACAAACAGGCCAATTATACAGTTTTATTGTCTTAACTAATATAATGCTAAAATAGGTTTGTTTATCCTTCCTTCGGACGCAACAGCATAAGTGAAAGACGTTATTTTTTATATAAAGAAAGCGGGAGGGGGCATTATATATGATACTTTTTATCACGACGAAAGTCCTGTTTGAAACTGAAAGGGTACACAAAGTGAATAAGGAAGCAGCTTCGTAATGGATCAATGGGTTAACGTGATTTTTTGAATCGTTGCATACTCAATACAAAGGGCATCACAATCATTACTTATTATAAACACAAAAGTATATTTTGTTGTTATTTTATCACGTTACAACTGAACAAATGTTCAACGTGACTTTTTACCTAAATGTAACACAGAGAAAAAAGATAGGTTACGTTTTGTGCCGGAAACCCCATTCCAACCGATGTTTTGATTTTAACTTGTATCATAAAGGCGAAAGTGTGTTTATTTGTATTTCTTTCACGTTGCAATGGAGCTACGGATAGATATGATTTCTTATACAGAAATAGTTTCCGAGCCGGGGAATGACATAGGCCACTTTCAACCTGGAAAACTTATCCTTACTAACATAATAAATCTGATTAATATTATTAATGCAAAAGTGTGTTTGTTTATCCTTCTTTCTGGTTACAAGAGAGCTATGGATTTAGAAGGTTTTTTGCACAGAGGTGGTTGAAAAAGCGGGAAATGATATAGACTTCACTTTTTTACGGGAAATTTCCTAACTTTTTAAATTCTTCTCTGAAACAAAAAAGTTTACAATGGGAATAACGAAGCAACGTGGTAACGGAATCACGAATACACTTGATTTTTGGAACGTTACGTACCTAGGCAATATAAGATATCAATAGAATCACTCTCTTTGATCCCTAATTTAGAGAGAAACATCTAGGAAAAAGTACTATAAAATCACGAAAAAAGGCTTAGCATTTAATTTTCTATAATCATTCAAGGTGGTGCTGCATGTTTTAATTTCACCCTAAAAGTATTTAAGTGTAACCAAGCGAGTAAAGCAGCGTGTAAAAGTTAGTATTTATAGATAAAACGGGTTCTTCTTTTAGATGTTTTTAAACAAACTTTAAATAAATATGTGTCGTTCTAGAATATTAGTTTGACAATTTATAAAAAACAGGACTAAAAAAACAGAAATAAAAACTAACAAACAAATGACGAGGTCGTTCAATTACTTCTTAAAATTTTTTTATTACAAAATTTACTAGAACGAATAGGTGAAATGCATAAACAGTCGAATAAATGAAACTAAAGACAATAAGGCTGAGACAGAATTAATAGATTACGAACACAACGACCGAATGACTACGTTAGAGAAACTTGTATACTTATTTAAATAAAATTCATAACAATCTGTTAAGCACGAGTAGAACTTGCACTATGAGGATTCCATACACATTTAGGCAATTAGAAATATTTAAAGGTGAATAATCTTTCTATTAAACTATTTGTCAATATTAATTTTTCGTAACATTCAGTAGTACCATAAATGTATTGGTAAATAAGGGGAATGCTAAATTTTCCTATATTTTTCGAACATTTTTTCAACTTTCAATTTAAAATATTTGTCTGTGCTTCATAAGCAAATGATACCCATACGATACATATAACATTAAAAAAAATTAAGGTCTTTATTTACCTCGCGTTTAGACCATTTATTTGAATGTTAATAAAATTTAGTAAAAAATATATTAGCTAATAAGATGCATTGCTATGCCAATTTAAAGCTTATATGTCACATGATTTCGGAGAAAATCAGTTGAGAATGCAGGAAAATATAAATATATTGCCTACTACAGGTTCACAGGCCTAAAAACATAGTGTTTTTAAAAAACATATGACATCTAGATTCATCGCTTTAGTTTTCTTATAGCCTTTGTGAGGATTTCTAAAAAATTGAAAAATATTCATAATTATTTGTCATCTTTTTCATGCACACTTTACTTGAGCACTTTATTCAGCGCCGCTCAGGGAAATAACCACCGAAAAACAACTAAGATATCTAGCTGCCCGGGTGGACACTGCTATCCAACCAAGTATTGGGTGTGTTAAAAAGAGTTGTGTGTAATATTTTTTTGCCTTGAATTAGAAAAAGGACGTGTTGTACGTTTTAATTCAATGATAATTTATTTCTTCATGGCCAACATATGGAGTCTTTCTTTGTCCAACATTTATTCCCGGACAGTGTATGTGTATATATATATATATATATATATATATATATATATATATATATACATATTACATCGTTTAAAATCTTAACATAATTCAACTCTCAAATATATTAAATAATTATTATTTGCTTAAAGTAATACCATTAAAAAAAATTTCAATTAGATACAATTTTCGTCAGGGTTAAGAATGGTCAATTCGACTACTATTGCACCAATAGTATAGAAATACGTCGCGTGTATTTTTATTCAGAGCTGCCGAAGACAACCGCTCCGGGGCGTATCTCGACGCGGAATGACAAACTGGTGTTACAAAATATATGGCATAGATTTTATTGGCTAAATGTTTTTGAATATTGTTAATACTGTTTGTGACTATTGCGTCAATTTAAATTATTTTTGCATGAAATTAAAGAAGAGGAGATGAGCATTTAACTTCTTTTTCCCGCATTTCAGATTAAAGTATAATAGTTAGGAGTGAATTGTTTAAACTAACCCTTTTTTGAAAGTCAATAAATGAGGTGTGAAAAGCCGAGCAAATCGCAAAAACCGATTTTCGTGTAATATATGTACTAAGCTAATAAAAAGTAATCTACTGGAATTTCAGATCAAGGTTTGGTCTATTTTCCCATATCTATGTCATCATACTACATGTTCCCAGATTTTAATTAGATGAAAAATGAGAGAAAATATATTTTAATTTTTTTAGGTTTCAAAGTATTTTTAAAATTAAATCGGAGTATTGATTTGTAACTTCAGCTTGCAAAAAATCCAGAAATAATAATACTAACCTTCAAAATGACTATATAATCCTTCCTCGAATTTTTCAACTCGGTGAAAAACTTCACACTTCCAGGCGTCTATAACTTTAATTAAATTTATTCCATTTACTTCGCAGAGACGTAGAAAAATAAGGAACTGTGTTTTGTGGGTGTTATGAAAGGCACGTGTTCGGAATATTTCGTATAATATATATTGCTAATATGAATGTGATGTGCGGTACTAGTTTTACATAATATAAAGGATTTAGGATCGTATTGTAAGTACATATGTATTATGTATATTTTTCTGGAGTTTAGTTCAGAAACTTGTAACCAAATACTGGCCCGAATTACCAAATAATAAGAAAAAGAATTTTCAATTTTCCGTCTCCTTAGCTGAACTACTGACGACCCCGTCCACTGACTATTTTTTAATAAAATCATTCGATAAATAATTATTTGAAAGTTGAGAGTTTAAAATTATTCTCGGTTATCAAAGTTTATACAACAATTTTCTTTCTATCCAAATAGGTTCTTTCGAAATAAATTTAAAGTTAACAAAAAAAATATTCTTGCTATTTAACTCGTGCTGCGACTTAATTTTTTTACATTAGGGATTTGGTTTTTACATTAACTATTATTTTTATTACTGATTTGCAAATTTATTATAGTTATTTTTGACGTACAAAAAATGTGTGACTAGTGCAATTTTTAAACTGTCCTAAACTCTTATACGGGTGTCTTATACGGGTGTCAATAATGTTTTTTGTTTAAAAAAATATCTCAAAATTCCTATAAAGCAGAGACGAAAAAGAGATATAGGTATTAAATTGGTTAATTTTTAATTATCAGTTATTATACTTCACTTATTTACTGCCCTGTTAAATATACCGTTTATTTATTTCTTAAATTCAGTTTAAAACTAATAGAATTTCATAAGGCACATCCTACCTTCTTGTAACACAATTTTAAATAATAAGATTGTTTTACACTCTTTACCTGAATGTACATATTTCCAGTGTATTATTTTTAAATTTATAACTTACATTTAAATAGATATAAAATAAACAACATTTGAGTTCATCACTAATGACTATGAAAATATCACGTAATTGATAAAAATGGTTTTGTTAAAAATGGCTAAAATTCCATGATATCCGAAGAGGAATTAATTTAATAAAATTAAATGAATTTTTAATCTTGTATAGTTTTATGGGTTATTATTTATAATTATTCTATAAACCAAATTAAAAATGAACACGTTAAAAATGCGTCACCTATTATTTTAAGATATTTCATTCTTAGCAACGCATCGAATTTTCGAAAATGAAAAGTTGCAAGTAAGAAATTTCTCTACGATGACCCCTCAAAATATTATTAAATCCTGAAATTTCTCCCTCCAAACAAAGTCTGCGTTTACTTCAATGCCCGAATAGACTGACAAACAAATTTTTAAAGATTTATAAATTTTACTATATTATCCAGAAAAAAAGTTTTGATGCGCATTTTTATTGTATTTGTATTTGATTACTGTGATGTACTGAAAGTGGTCAAAGTTGCAATACATCGAGTTATTCAGTATTTAATTTCATTTGCAGAACATTTTATTAAATTATCATTTTAGTAAAATCTTTGTCCCATTTACAGCTTATTGCCAATGCGATGATAAAATATAATGAAAAACAAAAACAAACGAAAAATTTATGTCTAACAAATGCTCTCAAAATAAATTAAAGTACAATAAACACAACATGGTAAAAATAATGAGCCCGTCGCAAACTACCCAATTGTGACACGATTTTGGCTATAAAGTCATGAATCGAACAGGAGGCCAAATTGAGATGGTGCACTGCCTTTAATACCTCGTTAAGTAAATTAAGCGCGCTGTAATAGGCGATCACAAACGGATGTTGGTATGGGCACGCTAAATATGGAATAGTGGGTGTCTTCGTACTCGCACAGCTGTGTGGTACAGAAAACGATACTGATATCAATACTTACGCGTTGTCAATATAACATGTTAAGAATTTGTATAAACGCAGAAATAGGTCCAACTCTCTTCTTATTTGCAACTCTCTTTATATTCAACCATGACCAAAATGAGAAAATCTGTTAAGCAAAATTGGAACTCATTCTACGAGAATTTGGTACACATTTAGATATTTATAAACTTTTAATGATACATAGTATTGTTATTAAACTGTTTACAAAATTCTAATTCTTAAAAGATAATGTATCTCCTCTATGTCTCACAGGAGCGTTTTTAAAAATAAATTTATATCATACTACTGTAAATTAATGATGTCAGGGTCTTTTTCTTCACTTGTACTGTGAGAGTTTGCTTCTTGCCTAATTTCATGATTCTATGTTAACGGGAAATAATAGGTTTTGATTTATTTGCGAGTGTCAAATGTGAGGTATAAATGGCCCTATTTTTAGGGTTCATCTTGATTGCGTAGACTGTGAAGCTTGATACAGCTTCAATGGATTGCAGACCAAGTATTAAATTTTACACAATTAAATGAAACTACGTGATGTAGTATTATTTCTACTTTCTTTAATTTATTTACCACGACCTAGGTTTCGTTGTATTACAACATCTAAAGTCAAAGAATAAAGAAATTAATTTTTAATTGAAAAAACTTGGTTACACGGATTGTTACTTCAACGCAATACATTAAAAATAACCCAACAATAAAATTTGTAATTAACATATAAATATGTCATATGTAGTGTACACAGCCAACATAAAATATAATTTAAAATGACTAAAATAAACAATCTCTCTTTTCACAGTTATAGACAATATTATAATCGCAGCGCTATATTCTGACTACGGCTCCCAAATTTCACTTTGTTCGTAAAGTGTGATCAGAATAATACACATACAGACATAAATAAAAGAAAGGACGTTGAAACAAATGCTTATATGTTGTCTCTGAATAACTTTTTGGAGGCAAAAATAACCTTTTAATGTACATCATTGTCGTATTTCAAATGTAACGAACATTACGCGAAATAAAATTATGACCGCATTAAAATAAATTTGTTATTCTTGTTTTGTTACTCTATATGTTCAAAAATACGTAAAGATAATTGAAGAATAAATAATTTGTACAAGATAAGAAAAAATAATTTAAGTCGAAAAGCTTGTGGTTTTTAATGCATTTATTAAATATTTTTTATTTGATATTCTAATAGAGTTACATCAAAAAGATTAACAAAAAAGCGTTATAGTTTAGATGCATTTTTAAACGTAGTCTTTTTTACATAAATTGCATTGATTTTGGTTTTTCAACTGCAAGTAAATCTCTGCGGTTTTAGTTTCTAAACCCCTTCATTCTCGTTTCTATAAGAGTTTTCTGTCATTTAAAAACATTAATTTTTAAATTTGATTATCTCTTGCAACAAATGCAAGCACGGTATTGTTTTGAAATCTGTTTTTAAATCTGAAATTTTAGGATTATTAAATTTGATTACATTTTTGAAATTGATTTCATCAGTAGCAACATTAATTTTTAATAATACCGAAATCCGGATTTTTTACACTTTTTGGCAATGTTGACACAAATTTTTCACTATTGATAAGTTTTAAAATACATACCCATAATTATTCTGCTAATTGACCAATAGTTCAATTATATTCATGTGACCTACATAGTCAAACCTACAGTAATGAATGAAAAAGAATTAAAAGATAACCGCTGTTAAAACCTTAAAAACATTTCAAATCTTCTAATTTAAAATCTCTGCAAGTCCGATATTATTCACAATTCTTTTTTAGTTACAAAATTATTGAAACTTAAATTTAAAGGACGCCAAAGAATTTTTTCTTTTCGCAAAATGTGAATTTCAATATATGTGATTTGGAAAAATATAAATTTTTATATAATTCATATTGCGATTGACAAATTAAATTAAAATAAAATATTAAGTTACCAGTAAAAATATCTCAAAAATAATAATTTTAGTTTTTCATAATCATGTTTCTTTTAAAATGATTCATTCACGAGTTTTAAGCGGCCAAATTTAAAAATAACTTTTTCTAGTTGATTGTAAACAATTGTGTTAAACAAATGCAAACTAACGTTTTTTAAGAAACGAATAAAGAGTGAATTGCTTGCACTTCAGGACGGAATTAATGGATTTTATAAAAAATTAATTATTAAACTCCGTGCAATGTTTCAAAGTTAGGAACTTTTTGTTTGTCATTATTTTGCACATAATTTGGTCGAAGAAAGAGACAGATTATATTGAATAGATGTATTAGAAACCACAAGATATCCGTCTATAATTTTTTTCAATTTGAATTGAATTATTTTTCGCGAATTTACAGCTAATTAAAAAAATGTAAAATTGTTGAAAATTTTCGATGATAGTCATTTTTGTAAACATCTTCTTGTATATCACTACACAAGAGTTCATTTCAAACAAAATTTCTCAGATCGTGTCGCCTCTTGGTAAGATTAAATCTGAAGCGAACGTGTCAGTGAGAGAAAAATCATTAGGAAGATTTAATCAGAATCAGAAAGATATTATTTTAAGAGGTGGATCTTTTTACACTTTTATTTCTATAATTTACAGTACAGATTAGGGGATATTTTCATGAGAAAACGTTATAATATTCTAAGTACCGTGTCCGTAGAAACTACTGTCCTTATAGTGTTAACATTTCTGCCTACTGTACTAAGCTTTGTCTTTTTGTGTATTTTATCAATAAAGATGCTTTGAAGCGTTCCAAGTAAGAGAAGCAGTCTATTCTTTTACTTTTTAATGATTTTAATCTCTAATATTAAATAAGAATTTCTGTTGCTATCAACATCATATGGAATAAACTTATTTTTTTATAATTGATAAAATGTAGTTTATGTGTTGAAACAATAATGTTGCAGAATTTTCTATTAAAAAAAATTTAAAATAGAATCAGAAATTTGAATCTGTAATTTATTCTATTTTAAAATTCACTCAAAAATATAAATGTGAGTAATGGAATATCTCTTCAGATAAAATAATTAAAAAAATTAATTATAATAATCTCTTCAGATCATTATATTAACTGAAAAAAATAGAATCAAAACAACCGTCAAGTTTCAAGCATTTTTTTTTATATCTAATTAGAGACTAGTCGAAATTAGTCCACATAGTCCACAGAGTGACGTGCGGAATCAATATCAAAATATTGTGTGTCCACAGAGTGACGTACGGAGAGGTGTTTACGCTGTATAGTTTTTAAGAAAATAAAACACTACCGTATAGAAAATACAAGTAATGAAGAAAATATAGAAATAAATTCAATGAAAGCATCTGGGAAAGAAAACACCACAGATAGGAGGTAGGTGGATGAAAAGGGAAGTCCTCACCTAACCGAACTACACCTAATTAATATAATCGAACCTAACCCTAACTAGTTTATCTAACTCGGCATAATCCAAATAAGCAATGCAACCAGAGCTAACATTATCCAAGCTAACTCAACCTAATTTACCCTAACCCAGTCTAAAGAAATCTAATCCATCCTAGCTAGGTGTAAAACTTAACCCATTCTGTACCACTATTGTCAAATTTTTGACTCTTTGTTTAATGTAGGTATAAAATCTTAGCTGTGTATCTAATTCCAAAGTTTTAAATCAATTGGGAATAACCAAGAGATTTTATTGATGATTGTATCAGCCAGTGGCAAAATTTGCAATTTTTGAGAGATTGCGTCTCAAGTATTATAAAAGCTCGGTTTACCAAATTTCAAATACGTTGTGTATGTATCACTTTCTTGCGTAATTGTATCTTTTGTACCAAATATATTTTGAGTTCTACAGGTTGCGAATATGGCTCAAGAAGCTTCGTGTAAATTTACAGACGTTGCTCAGACGGCCGACTAGAATATACTTTACAACTCATTAAAATTTAAAAATTAAAAGTTTCCATACGTTTTCTTATCATTTTCTAACTCAGTAATATGCAAGATACTGTGGAGTAAAATCCAAAATTTATTTGGGGTAAAATATTACACGTACACACGTACCACATGTTATAAACCGTAACACTAAGTTATTAATAAGTAATTTAAAAGCCTCTATTAATCTCCTGATTTTTCCGACGCACCTTTTCTGCTACCTTAATACCATTTTCTGGAGAAAATCATATCCATACAAATCAAATATATATGTTTTATTTTTCAGATCTTTTTCAACTAGTCATAAACATGTAATGGCCGAATACTTTCTATAGTGCTTGAATATTTTTGCTGACGGCGACAATCAATCCAGTACGTTAAGCTATATTTTCTCGTCTCCACGAAGATAAAAAGGACTCATTTTTCGGGCCATTATCTTTTCGCAGCAGCCAATTATCATTTTTTCTTTTATGGTTAGAATAATTGATAATACTCTTCACTGGGATATATTTAGGCTATTTTGCTAGCATTCACATTATATGTGAAAATATGCAAGATGCCAAATTCATGCTTTGACTAACGGCTCCAAACCATCCAGTATTTAGCAGTCTGGATATCAATTTATGTGTCTACCACATTATTATCTCGATGTCTGGACGTGGGTATTTTATTGCGTAAATCATTCGGGATATGAGTTAATTATGGTGATATGAGTTAATTAATGAACTAGTTCTAAAATTTAATACTGCTTGTAAGATATTTTTTCAATAAAACTTCTAATATATAATATATTTCACAAAATTATCTTCTGAATTTCTAAAATTTTAATAGGTATCTCAAAAATGTAGCTACTTTGATTAAAAGTAACTTAAATTTTACCTTAAAGTTTAAATCTAAAAGAAATTTGCTTTGCTATTCAATATGCTCCTCCCGAACAATTTTAGACAAGTATAATATTATCAAAATAAAAATTAATTCAACGTCAAAAAATACTATATATTGTCCCTACGATTATGGTCGCCTTAATTTAGTTTACTTTATTATAAATGTGTATATTTCAAAATTGTGCTCAGCTTTAAATAAATATATTTGTAAAGCAGACTCTTTTCGTTTATTTCCTGACTAATTATTCCTCATATTTAAATTCGATATACCAATAATACGAGGTGTAATTTCCCCGATTATTTTAACAAAGGTCAATAGAAATATAGAAAATAACTTTTTATATAAGGGTAAATTTTAAATTTGTATCCATTGCACAGCTAGTTAGATATGTAAAACATTTTAGGGCCATTCCATTATCAAATTTATTATTTTAAAGAATGATACTAGTTATCTCGAATCCACAGGCAATTAAATATACTTGAACAATTATGGACACATCATGTTCCAGCAATATTTAAACGAAATTGTGGTGAATTATTTACTGCATCTGTATCCTTTATGAAACGTGTTGATATTCTTTTTTACGCGATTTTTTTATGTGATTTATTATAATTATTTGCATTTTGCTCTAACAATTCTCATTTGTTTAAAAATTTTAAAATTCATACTCGAACAAAAATGATTGAAGTGAATTTTTTAAGCCAAAAATATTATAAAAAAGTGATTGATTTAGCGTAAAGAATCATTATGAGAAGACGGGAAATCTATTTTATATATGTTTTTATTTGAGAACCGATTGAAATCAAACCAAGCCTAAATATTAGCTCAAGCTAATTTAAATATATCTCTGAAAACTGTCGGTTTAGCCTTTACTGAGATTAGCGTGCATAGAGAAGGTGCGCACAGATAAACAGACGAACAAACATAAATTCTAAAAACTGTTGTTTTCTAAAAACTTTAGTAAGTGGCACTTATTTATACTTAAAAATATTCATTAAAATGATTTGGTTTTTTTAGGATTTTAATGCCTTTATATATAGATATGTTTTATTTAGAGAACATAAATGATCGTCGGTATGAAATAAGCTTTACACCGTTTTACCGTAACTAAAGCACGATGTGTGGAACTGTAGCTTAATGTAAGGTTTCAGTTCACCTAAAATTATTTTTGAAGGCAGAAATTAAAAAAGACGGGGAAATATAATCTTAAAATTAATAAAGCCATTCATGAACATGAAATTTGTCGCCTTTCTTTCTCACGTATCCTCGTACTGAAAAGCGCATGTACAAACACTCACAAAAACATAAGAAATGGTTTCCGCTTGGCATAGACTCCAAAATTAGCCAATAGAAGCAGAATATTTCAAATTTATTTATCTTCCGAAATGATACGATAACGCCGAAATTTTAAACAGTGCTGCGCTTGTACGAAAAATAAAATAACTACAATACTCATATTTTCATTATTTTGTATTTTTCATTATTAATATTTTATTGTGTCTAAGCTATTCAAATCGGAACAACAATTGCGGCGTTTGGTGGAAATGAATATACTCAAGTATACGTACGCGTAAACGAACCTGTCCATGGTTTTTGGCTTCACCATAATTAATGATTCTTGCCTTTAGGCATATTTACCTACCTACCCACTAATATTGTAGTTGGTTTTTGCCTTTGTATATATCTGTATATGATTACCTATATGCTTATTTAATATCCAAATTGCTTCATATCTTCATGCATTACATATTCACCAATCTACTCATTTTTTAACTATCTTCCTTAGTTAAAATCGAATCGAGTTGATGAACCTATTTCTTATCGTTGAGGAGTTTCTGCCATTACATTTCCACTCCGTCATCAGAATCTGACCTTTAGTCATAACCAAAGGACTCGTCAAAATAAGTTAAATGACACCAAATCCGGCAAATCATTAATCACATAAAATTTTCCGTCACTGTATTTTGACTATTTATTTAGACCCTAGTCATTACTTTTTACTAAAGAACTCAAAAAAGGAAGTCAAACGAGCCCAAATACGATAAATTTACTCCTCATTATTGAGGAATTCCTGCTCCCAACTTTTGACTCCATTGTCAAACACAGGATTTGTGAAGACAAGCAAAATAAGCCCAAAATGATTATTCAAAGGGACTACGTACTCTTATCTCTTGAGAAGATTCTTTAGATATATTAGGAGGACACGCGCACTTGCGGACGCGCGCTCGCTCTCTAGCATGCACACACATACACGTATATGTATATACACACACACACATATATATATATAAATATAAATATATTGTACCGGATGACTGAGCGTTACCCGGTGCATTTCGAGTGTCCCATAGAAAAGTGAAATTGCTTGTTTCATGGTATTAGACCATTTTATTCCATTATTTTTTGAACTTCGCTTTCTCGTTCACTTTCGCGTCCTCCTTCCGTTTCTCCTTCCCTCTCACCTTCCTCCCTCCTCCTCCCTCGCCCTCTCCTTCTTCCCACTCCCCAGTCCCTATGACTCCCCCACCCTTACTTCCCCTCTTCGACTCCCTTATATCACCACACCCCACCCCTTCCTCCCCCTCCCAATCGCCCTCGCGGCTGCTTCCACACCCCGCTACCCTGACTCATCCCACCCCTTCCCGTCCCCGCAACCCCCACCCTTCCCTACCCTCCCAATCTCCCTCGCGGCCACTTCCCCTCCTCTTTCTCTACCTTCCTATTCCTCTCACCACATCCTTCCCCTTCCCATAATCTATTTCAACCCCACCACCACCCTCACACTCTTCTTCCCTCCCCCTCCCCATCCCCTTCCTCTTCACCTTGAAATTTACTGCCTGCATATACTATTTTATATGTTTGAATAAACACACGCACACAAACGCGCACGCGCACATACAGCACGCATATACCCACACACGCGTACACAGATACGCACATACACGCACATCATCCCCCCTCCCCACACACACACTCGCGCGTACACACGCACACACTCGTATTTTTATTATTTCATATTTTTTTGCGTTTGTTTTTAAGCGACTTTTTGATATCGATGAAATTTGTTTGCTGAAAATTTTATATTTACATTAAGTAAATTAGGAGCTGAAATTTCCCGACGGGTAGGAAGAGGAAAATTTCTATCCCAGGAAATTATTAAATTATTTGAAGTACTATTTACATGCGATTTTGATGATTAAATTAAATAAAACTTTGTTCTAAATGACCTATCTTAAATAAAAAATAAAAAAAATTACACAACGATCAATCACATCCCAAATAATATCCTGATCTAGTTGTCGGTGACTAGAAATGAGCAAATTATTATATCCGGATTGTGCTGTCAGTAGCTGTTTCAATATTGAAATCATTTACCCGACTCTCGCTGATAACTGAATAAACGAATATTAGATCCACGTAAAAATCTTGTTATCGTTTTTATTTATGAACTTGGCCTCCCATTTTATCGGTATATAAGGGTGCGAAAATACTTTTTCGTCAAAACAACGTGTTCGCTTCTTCAGAATTATATTAGCGACGCTCGATAAGAACGTATTATAATATTTTGAAAATAATATTTTTTGTCTTTTTTATATTAAACTTCGAATTATACTCATAGAAGCTCAAAAACATGTAAGTTGGTAAATTTAGCAATAATCATGTGTATTGCAACAACTTACTCCTTTAAATGTAATTAAATTAATGAAGTCTACGTCGAAGTGGTTGAAAAATATCTCAACATTCCGCACTTGCGCAATGGAGAATTTAAGAACGAAACCAGTATTTCTCAAATTATTATTAATATCTCCACAAAATTAATTCCGCTATTCCCGTAAATATAATTAATATTCAACAAAAAATTCGAATTACTCTTATTCCATTTAGGGCCAATAGATAAATTAAGTATGGAAAAGTGAAATAAGGGACGAAAGTTTCTTTACTGATATTTCATCTTTATGAAATAAATACCTCCACGAAATAAATTCCAATATTAATTAATTTTAAACAAAAATTTCGAATTATTCTTATTCTATTTAAGGCCAATAAATCAATTAGGCGTGGAAAAATTAAAAAAGGAACACCAGTTTAGTATTTGATGTGGAAGGAAAAGGGTAAAATTATATTCACAGAATCTTATTTACTTAATACGTAGCGAGTATTTTTTGTCGTTGGATAACGGTTTTAAAATTATTATTTCAAAGCCCAAGGATTTCAAGAAGTATCTATTTCCATATTGAAAAGTGAATTTTATTCATGGTATACTGGTTGACTATCTCTGATATGTTATCAAATTATTATTCACTCTTTATTACTCTTTTTATTATTTATTTACTCTTTTTATTTCAATTCTTTTTCTATAACCGAGCGATCTTATATCGGTACTTTTGTTACATAGCTCGTTACTTCATATATTGATGGAATTTTTGTACAGTATTCGGACTCTCATTAAAGAATGATACTTCACTTATTTTTAAATACCAAAACGGCAGTATTAAAGTAACAATTTTAACTCGTATGCTTTAAATTATTTAAATCGTTTTTTTTATATTTTCTGCAGAAGTTTTTCCACTTATATAACTTTTTCATTCTAAACTTATATTTATTCTAGTCTCAACACAATACAAAGATATTCATTTTCATTCTCAATCTGCATTGAGGAAAATTTCTGCATTCTATATTATTATCTTAAATATCATTTTTATGTCTCCGATAAATATCCAATAGTTCACTCTATAAACCGTTTATCATATATTCGTTTCAAAGTTGCCTATACCGACCATATTCACTGTGATGCGAGCTACATTAGGTTGGTTATTCTTCTTTCACTACCAAGAATTACTAAGCCAAATTTTCTTGCCTTATATTTATCTACTGTTCAATTATATTGACTGGTCAAATATGTTAGCCATATTTAATTACAGTCAATATTTGTTAGGGTTTATGATACGCTTATAATAATTAATTTGCAACTGATACATTTACTAAGAACTGAAGAACTGGTCAAAATCAGAGACGATGTTAAAGGCTGTCGTTTAAAATTCGGATTTCCAAATGTTTAAATTCAAATGAGCACTCAAATCTGAGAACAAATTTGCCCACCAAGGTCAAATACTGCACATTTTATTTTCAGATTTCTATATATATATATATATATATATATATATATATATATATATATATATATATACATATGATAAAGGGAATATTACATAGCAAAAAGGCAAAAAATATTAACTTTATACGTTATGCAATAAAATCTGAAACGAAATAAGATTCCAAAATATAGTTATTAGATGAAAATATGTAAATCAAATATAAAATTTTATTTTAATAAAAGTCAATAAATTTTCCTAAAATATCAATAAATTTTCATTATTAGTGCTGGTGCTTCCGTGTATAAAACTTAGCATATTTATAGTGTTTGTACAAAAAAATTATTATTTTCCGTTAAAAGTGATTTCTTTAACAAACAGTTAAACATTTTCATTTAGTTCTTTCCCATGTTCTACTCAGTGTGAAACAGTGAATCATCTCTACATAGATACAGTTTTTTAATATATGAACTTCATATGAACTTCAAGTAACATTTTATTTCTCCTTGAATATATTGAAAAAATATAAATAAAACCGCGCCAACTTATACATTTTGAATTACGAGCATTTTAACATATTACACGAATACGCAGTCTCATCGCAAGCTGGAACGTATGGATACTGTTAATTTGTCATATTTTATCTAATTCCCTTTCTCGATGAAAGCAAATGGTGTATCTGTAGAATGCGGGTTCTTTGGTATACAAGGTCATGGTGGTGTATGAGCTTGACCATTTTTATAGTTTCTTCAACGAACAGAGTCATAATGCACGTGGCAATATGTCTTTTGCTACCCGGTACATTGCGAATCCGCGAAGGATTCAATAATAAATCATATATTGTAATCGACATGTATATATAGGGGCATATCAATAACATAAGCCTCTTTTGGCTTCACCATAATTGGCGCTTCAAGCATTGATATAAAACTGTATATACTTATCTACCTACTTAGTACTTCTATGCCGTGATTGCTTTCTGGCTTTATATAAACTCATACAAAATTATTTATACACACACCTACCCACCTACTAATATATGCTCACCATAGAGTGGATTCTGACACTAATTTTCGGCACCGTAATCAGTTTCTTGCCATTACTTATGAACCAACGATTCGTCAACATAAGTTAAACGCGTATAAATTCGATAAAATCTGGCCATAGCTTTTCGACTCCATCATAAAATGTTGGCCATAGTATCCAAATACTCATCGAGACAAATAAAACGAGCTCAAAATCTATAAATTGATTCTTCAACATTGAAGGGTTTTGACCTTAACTTTTACAGACTCTGGGCACCATGTGTGACTAAAACAGATATAAAAACATGTCAAGTGATTTTCAAATTGGTCTTAAATTTCAGAAAGGATCTGATACTCTCAAACGTTTTTATTTTCAGAGTGCATCATCAAAATCGTAAAAAAAAACTCCACAGAAATATAATTAATTCATATGCAGGACCACTAAAAAACGCCCTTACAAAAGAAACTCATACTTGACTAACATTATATATATACAATTTTTATATATATACCTATAAACGGATCGAATTAAGAATATGTTCCTTTTAAAACCGATTTAAAAGGGTTAGGTATAAAAACATGTATTAAGGGTGAATTTATTTTGATAGAAGTAGCCAAGTTCTTGCAGTTTCGCAGGAGAATCATAGATAAGTGATTTAGAGTTTTGTGTTAAGATTTATTGAATCTAGCATAATATCGACCTTAGCATCTATCATAATATTGAACTTGTTGGCGATAAATCGTTACCTTTCCATCGCTTTGCTAAGTAACAAGCTCCACAATATCGTTACGATTTTTTTGTTGAATAACTCCGGTTTTAAAATGATAATATATCTGATAACAGTCCACCACGTACAAGAATACATCATTTACGTAATAAACAGATATTTATATTCTCATATCGTATCAGAATTTAATTAGTTGAAAATATCCGAAAATAGCTAGACTAGCCAAGCGGAAAAACGATATCACCAATGAAGATGTCACACTACTTTTGATAAAGGGCTTTAGCGTCAAGTAAGCTTTAGCGTCTATAATAACAACAAAATTATATTGAAAAATATGCTATATATTTCAGATTTAGCAACAAAGTTTTCATCAATTTATTATAAAATCATTAAAAGGGTGGTAAAATAAAATTTAGAAATAAAGGCTGTTTATACTAAATAGAAACAACGAAATTGTATTTACTGCAAATTTCGTCAACAATGTGTATAGAATAAATATATACAATAATCTTGCAATAAAATATATGTCAGATGTTGGCAAATTGAATATCTTTCTGTGTTCAAAGGGTTTAGGTTATATAAATTGCAAAAAATACTGACGGTGTGCAATTATCTAAGGTGGAAAGTAGACCTATATTTTTAAAATATCCAGAAATTAAATGGACCTAATTGCCTCTGAGACATAAAGGCTCAAGAACCACAAAAGTTCTAGACTTGTTAAACTCGGATATTTGTAGTTGGATGGAAACTAGGTGGAATGACATACATTCACAACTGTTTAAATAAGATACTTATTATTTTCTGTACAGGAATTCGGAATTATAAGGAAAATTGAAAGAATTTAAAAGTCCAGTAGAAAACCAACTAAGCCGAAGTATGAAATGTTTCTGCTCAGAACATAAGCTTGAGTATATGCACAAAAAATCGATCTCACCAACGGAGCTCCAAAACGGGCACTGAAATAAAGAAATCCAGAAAAGATTTAGTCGGGGAAGAAAAAGGCATTAATCATCTCAGAGTATTCGAACGTGAAGCTTTGAGTTATCCCCCAGAAGAAAAAGTGAGGAAATTGGCATCCCAAAACAACAAAAGCAACGTACACACATAATATCGTGTACAAAAAAAATTTATGAATTGTAATACTTAATTTAAAAATAATAATAAAAAGTAGAGTGGCTATCTTCTTGGAATCTACCGCTAAAAGAAATTGAGCGCAGAGTCAAAATGCAAATCAGGATAAGTCTTCCGCATCCGAAGGCTCCTCATATACATCTGAGTTGACGAACGCAATCATAGACCACGAGTTTGTCAAGTAAGACACACCTTAGAATGAGTCCTCCTCAAGGCAGACTTTATATTCACCATATATGGGAATGAAGAGTCTAACACCTTGAAACATGACGCTGAGATTAAGAAACATACTGACAGGTTCCGACATAATCACAAGAAACATTTACTGTTAGATCTAATTGAGTTTTAATCAAAAGATATGCGTTTCAATATTGGCTATAAGGATGATGAAAAACAATCAGTTGCAGTAAAAAATATAAACACATTAACTACAAATATCTAGATTTAAACAGGTTTTACCAATAAAATAATATTTAAATTAATTTTAAGAGTCTGTCGGTATTAAACTTTAATCAATAATCATGTTTGTTTTGAAGTTTATTATGGTTACATTAATTTAGTGCACTATATGTTGGTAAATAAAATTGTCTTCTGACCTATTAATGTCATATATGCACACGTCAACTGTAGTTTTGATTTTAAGACTTCACTTCTACTATTAAATATTAGTAAAGTTATTTAATTTTGTCAATTTTAAATTACATACTTCAAAATATAAAAGGAGGTAAAATTGGATGTTTTATATAAACATGATATTTTATTTATGAATATGGGTTGCTGTGTAACTTTTGTTTAAAGTACAATAAGACCTGATAAAATTTCAAGATCATATAAAATCAGACATATATCTTTATTAATATACAATAAAAGTTTTTGTATAAATTTAATTAAATATAAATTGGTATACGATACATAAAATGCAACTAAAATTAGTCATACATCTATGCAAATTCGAAAAGTTACTATGTAATTGTAATCTTAGGTACTCGCATAATATATAAACTTATCCCATATTCGGAAAGAATAATTATTAAAATGGCCAATTAAGAGTGCATTTGAATGTCGTGTAGTTCTAGCAATCTGGTAATAGATGTCTTGTGACCTATAAAATGTAAATTAAATGTAATATCAATTATGGTAAAATTAAATGTAGATGTATATGATCTTAGAGTTGGGATAACTACGTAAGCTTAATAGGTAAGTAGGGATACCTTGTGTAGGAAACTTACTCCTGCTAATTACCCGTTTCTAGTGTAATTAGGGGGAGTGTCAAAATATTTAGATTATGGTAATGTTGCCCCTTTCTGAATAATCATTATAATATATGGTATAAAAACCGTGACTTAATCACCGGAATTCCTCTATTGCTACTTCAGCTCTGAGATATCAAGAGTTGTACCGGTTATTTATCCGAGGAATATATAATCAATCCTTCCATCAACTCATCATTACTTCACTATAATTTTTTTTGATATGCCGTCCCAAGTTGTAAAATATAATAGTAAAATCCCATAATCTGTTCAATAATTTATTCATCATAGATGATAGAGAAGGTAGAGAAGGCACACAGAAAGACTGATAGACTTGAACATATTCATTGAACAAATAATTAATACGTAAAATTTTATCAAAATATTATCTATCATTAAATATAATGATATCTTTATTACATTCCCACCTATCACAGAAATAATTAGTATATTTTATAAATAAAGGAGACAGCAAGCTGACTATTTTAATTGAGGATTAAAACCGTCTAGATCTTATCACTTGAAACAATTTAACAACGTGTTGAAGTTTTCATAATTCAGAAATAGAATTTTCAATAATTTGTAAGCAACATGAATTAATTTATTTTTATAGAACTAAATATTGCGGTGAATATAACCGAAACTTTCTAACCCATAAAAATCCTGTAAATGTTAATTGATTTTTATATGATTTTATCATCATTATTCTTATAGTTTGCTTTTTGAAAGCTACGTTAATTATTTAATTTTTTTTGTGAAAAGATATTTATAGTTAAAAAAAGTGAACAGCAAATGGTTCTTGATATCACGTCTAAAATAAGTATTGAATCAACAAGACTTATGTGGTCAATAGCGCTGAAAGGAATCGTGGCTTGTAACCATCCTATTCGTGATAATTGCAACGTTTCAAGACAGGTCGTTGGGGATGGATGGCTCCCATAATGCAGGGAAATTTCGTTAAAAATCATATCTATCGTCGTCATGAAATTCATCTTACGTCATTTAGACTGCATTCTTTTTAAAAGATGTATTATGGGAATCTTATATTATTTATTTACTTATGAACTAAAAAGAAATAATTTTTCACTGAGTTATCCACGTTAAAACGGACGATCGTTATATATTTACTATTTTTAAATATTTCTACTACAATATAACAGCAAGCAAAAATTACAAAGTTTTGTAACTTTACAACAAAAGTAACTAAATTATAGAATTACCTTACTAATTATTGAAATTTTTGAACCCGATTCTAACCAAAAATTTCAATTTTATTTATGTTTATTTTTGTACTCCACGAATATATAGTTATTATTTTTATCAACTATTAATACATATTATGTACATATTAACTTTTTGAGAAAATTTTACTACCAATTTTAAAGTAATTATGTTAACTACAAACATCTTCTTTTGCACATGTATTTACACAATCATTCCCATTCTATTCTGATCTCCATAACCTGAGGCGAACATTTGTGACAATTAGTCGCAATATAATGTTCCTAGACTCTTTTACTGTTATTTAATATGTTTCCCCTCTATTATTTTTTCCACATAACTCTTCCATTAACAAAAGTGATATTATTTAAATTACAGGTCGTTAAATATGAATTTTTCTTTTCGACAAATTTCACTATTAAATTTATTTGAAAATATTACTTTTCAAAATATACTAAAATGGTTGTGTGAAACTCTCACATTTTGATTTTATATGTGATCTCATGACTATTTCCTGAGCATTGATATGTTACGAGATATATCCTAATTATTGTTAACATATAGTAAATTTTAATATACAAAACATCAATAAATTCCAAAAGCCAAACAAAATCAATAATCTTTGTAATACAATAAGTCAAAATTGTACATGCTAAATACACTCAGTACCAAAATGTTTTTAACTCGGATAATGACACACGGTCAGATATTTATGCTTTATGGGGTTTTTAAGAGACTAATATTAACCAAAAAATCAAATATTACGTCATCTATTAAAATAAAGTAGGCAGTGATTCGAAACAACTCGCTTTATTATATTTTATCACGAATTTTTTCAAAGAATTTTAAATCGATTTTATCAAGAATTCAATTTAACTCAATAATTAATAATTTCTGTATTCCAATAAGTCAAAATTGCAAATTGTAAAACAAAAATGAATAATCCTTCTAATACAATAAGCCAAAGTTGTTTATGCCATATACACTCGAGTATCAAAATGTTTTAACTCAGATAATAACACCCGATCAGATATTTACGCTTTATGTGTTTTTTACGAGAATATAATATTAACTAAAATTTAAAATATTACATGTATCTTACGTTATCTATTAAAATAAAGTAGGCAGTGATTCGAAACGACTCACTTTAGTATATTTTATCACGAAGTTTTGTCCAATAATTTCGAAGCGATTTTATAAAGAATTCAATTCAATTTCATTTGCAATCTGTAAAATGAAATTGAACTAGAATGATTAGCCTTTATTAGTTACTATTCATAACGGGCAAAATAAAAATAAGCATAATTTCGCATGAACCTACTCTATATGTATGGGATCGAATGAAAATAATTTAAATTTGATCAAGCAAATTTTTATGAAATGTTCTACTTTTAATTTCTAATTTTATAAAATTTCTAATTTTTATAAAAGTTCAGTATTTCATAAAAAAAATCTAACTCACTTTAAAAAAAATTCACCTTTTTCATATACATGCTTCGATTTCATATACTATTCTTCTTTAAATTTCAAGATTCTTGACCATCTGGGAACGAGCCAGAAATTTTAATGATGAGTGAATTAGTCTGTGCCAAATTTAACGATTTTATAAAGGACATATAAAAAGGATTAACGCGGTACACCAAATAGAAGTGAATTAAAGGGGTATCAAATATGACTTGAAATGTTTTTTTTTAAATAATCACGTCTTGCCCGCTTACGGTTGTTGACGTCCACTTGTCTGCATGCGACCGCTGCGTTTGCATTGCAATTATTGCTGCGATACTGAAGTGCGATTGGATTGATTGCTGCGATACTGAAGTGTGATTGGATTGATTGCTGCGATACTGAAGTGCGATTGGATTGATTGCTGCTATACTGAAGTGACTAACATAACAATTGTAGTTTGATTTCCTGGTGTGTCAGTACCAAAACTGACATTTTTATTATTACAAAACGATGGTTTATTCTTGGCATACAAATTACTTACCGTAAAAAGAGTTATGTTTCGAAAACGATTTTTATTAAAACAATTTACGTAGTTCGTTTTTAAGACTTTAACATGTTTATCTCTCAAAACCTTTTAAGAAACTGATTTATATGACAAAAAAAAATGTATTAATAGATTGTTTTGAAGTTGTTAACTGTAGAATCTGAATTAATATGTCTATAGTTTGTTTTACGGCGTAACTAAGACATTATATGCATACGTACGTATATACGTATCCATAATTTTAATTGTGAGAAAGTAATTTTTATTTTATATGAAACATTTTTTTTATCTTATCTGAAGCATTCCCCTAAAAAATTTTAAGACGTTACTTACGATATTCCTTTACGTTTAAAACAAAAGATTATCAAATTTTTTTATTTTAAATAACAAAAGGATATAAATGACATTTGAACGATATCATGATCCATGGGTTGTAATGAAAATAGTTTAAATGAAATTGCTTGAAATTTCGAATAAATTTTTCTTTAAAAGAAATATGAAAATAAAATTTGATCAAAAAATCTTCCTTGACGTATAGAATTCATTTTTGGTAACGATAACTGATAACGTCCTGCAACTTTTCTTCTAGATTATTCATATCTACACTAATTAATCATTCCCTTTCATCCGATTAAAAACACTCTTAAGATCAGTTAGTAGTCATTTGCAATATTTTCAATTGACTCTCATTCTGAACCTCGAGTCACTCGTCGAATTTAACAGGCACAAGCAATAATCTCTAATCGGAAACTAGAAAGATAATCCGCAAAAGTTTTGTTGCAAACTTAAAAAAGTGTTAAGAGCAACGTTAAACCAGCCTTTTCTCTTTACTTTATATTCAAAATGTAGAGTTGTATGTTATATCGGACATATATGTACATATATATATATATATATATATATATATATATATATATATATACATATATGTATATAAATGTATATATATATATATATATATATATATATATATGTATGTATGTATATATATGTAAGAAATAAGACTTAATTTAAATTACTCCGTCATATTGCACGAAGGGAATAATTCTACAAGATACTCAGTTTTTTTTCATATTTGAATTAAAATCCTAATTTGTATTTAAATGTGTTTAAAATGTTAGTTTTACAATTTTTTTCCCCACAATTCTATTCTCAGGGTGATGTAATAAATAGGTTCTATATTGGATATTTTAGTTTTAGAGAGCTATATAATTATTTATTTTATTATATAATTTTCCTGTCATTGTAAACTTTTCTAAAGAAAAACTAGTGGCATTAACATTTGTTAAAAGTGGAACCTTGAATGCCGCTAATTTTGATGTGAAATTAGATTTCGTACGGCCATTTTATTTATTTATTTATCTACTTTAATTTATCTAATCTATATATGCGGTGGACTTATTGCAGTGAGAGAAATCTCTTTCAGTCATACATTACACTAATCCAGCCCCGTTCAACGAGCGGCCGGGAATGGAACCCGGGACCCCGCGGTACGACGCGCCATCAAAGGCCGTATGCCTTTTCATCAACTCATTTTAGGTGGTAATGAGATGGATTTGAGCTTATTCTATTTGTTGGGTAAAAAATAAGTTAAAAAGCTTAACAGTTGAAAAAGAAGGATTAATTTTGATCCGTATCGGAGTGTAAAGTATCGAATAAAATATTTTGTAATATTGGGAAATCTTAGTTAGCATTATTATACATTAGTAAATATAGTGTTATATTAAAATTCACAAAAAATTGACATTCGTGAAAAGCATACTTGTATTATTAGTCCCGTCATTACCACACCGCAAAATACAATACAAAATACCATTATGAGGATTAGTTAAATATAAATAAAAATGTCATGAGAAAAATAAATTTTATAATGTCGTACTGTATAAAAGACATTCATGGGGTCAAAGGCTTTAATTAAAATATTTTTAAGATTCGTATGATTTCTTAAATCTATAATCTTACGATCAAATTAACATTTTATAAAATTTTATTGAAAAGTGCCACTTCATGTTTACAAATAAAATTATTTTACAGAAGAATTCTACAAGTAAAGGACTTTATCTATACTTATACGATGGCGTTTTGTTATGTACGTTTTGGTGCTTATGGAATTGAAGATTTATATTATTTATTACTTTCAAAAATATTATAATCTGATAGCCAATATATTCGCAAGGAAAAATTGTATTCATAGTCAATGGAAAATTGTTCCATCCGTTTTAACGACATCAAGTAACAATGTAACGAGGAGCCATTTGAAAGAAAAAGTGGTGGTAACCATTGGAATGTTTCAAATGCATTTAAATTAAAACAAATACGTTTTTGAGAAGTGAGTTACTATGCTATAAATATTTTTCCTCTATTCCTGTTCAGTTTATCACTGACAGAATAGACAAAATGGTGACTTGAAAAAATTATGACGAAAATATATAATATATAATAACAGCTGAATGACTGTGTAATATTAAATACAGCATTATATATTTGGCCAATATTCCATACCACAGCGTTAATTATTTTGTACGAGAAAAAGGTGAGAAACATGTGTTTTATTACTTAGTACATTTAAATACTAAATAAAAATATATAAAGTGCGAATAGTGCGTAATTATGATACAAATTTGAATGAATCGTTATTAAGTAATTTTAAAACATTATTGAGTGCCACAAAAATGAAAATATTCAATAATTTTATTAAAATTTTTTTTAGATTACTTATTTTTATATTTCTCATGAAATATTGGAAATTTTTGAAATAATCCATTTGAACATTACAAAATACTGTTTTTTAATAATTAAATATTACATATTATTTTAAAACGAAACATATTAATTTAAAATTAAAAATGCATCATAATCAGCAACGAAGGGAAACTTTATTTGTTGCTGCCTTTGACCATGCGTTTTGCCTAGTAACAATTTCTATAGTTTCGAATAGTCAACAATTCGAATTGTTTCGGCTAATGAATAAAATTTATTTTCGTTCTAATTTCAGCAAGTAATAACATAGTCATGAAGATTCCATGGAATTTATATATTTATATATATGTATATATATACATATATACATATAAATACATACATATATATTTTATATATATATATATATATATATATATATATATATATATATATATATATATAAATATAACGTAGCAGTAGTTTAAAAATAAGGAGACTTATGTACATCTACATTTAAAATTTCGTTTAATTACGATTCTTTTGCAATTCTTGCATCTTCTCTGATTATATCTAGCACCAAGTTGACCTTGAAATGCGAATTCTGTTGATTTTTGTGACTATCGTGCAGGTCCAGATAATGTAGATAGCGATATTTTCTTCTACCGCCTAGTCAATGCACGACTGTCTATTTCGATTCCTTTATTTATGTACAAAGTAGAGAAGACAATAAAATAAAGTTAGGAAATATCGATATGACTCTTGCTTTCTAAACAAGAAGAGTAATCCGAGGCCAAAATTTGATGGCAACGTGAATGCACGTTGCACCAACGTTGCAGTAATGTGAATACATGTTGAATGGTTGCACGAATATTGATTATTTGCTGACGATGTACGATGACAAGCCAAAGAAACACTCCATAGACTGGAACCAAAATATAGACTCGGAACTTGGACTTATTTTGAAATTATATCACTTCCTATTCGACAACGTAATCAATTTTTCCTCGATATACTTAAATTAAATTATTATATTTTCCAAACCACATAGTTCACTTTAGGTTATACTATTTAAATGCAAATACTATAATAAACACTCCCTCAATAATCGGAGGAGACTGAATTTTAAATATTTAAGATTTTAAACAGATTTGATAAAAGTACAAATTTTTATTCAAACTTCAATATATACTAAAATATTATCGTATGTCTATCATGGCTTAAATCAATAAATAAAAGCTTTCCATAAATATTTTTCATGTTTGGGCTATTTGTCATTTATATCTATTTGTCATTTATATATATTATTTGTCATTTATATCTATCTGTCATTTATGTCTGGGTGTGGTGTAGAAAATGGAGTATGTAAAGGTATTTTAATTTGTTCAACGTACAATATCGATTAAAACTTAAATAGAGCTTTAAATTCTTATTATAATCTGAGTTACCTTTTTCCTATATGATCGTTATTATTCTATATATATCCAATAATAATACCAACCTAATAAGCAGTGTTTTTCAACTTTTCTTTCACACGTCATTTGTACAGAAAAATTCTTTCCTATTTCATTGATTTATTTGTGAAACAAAAACATTCTTGGAAATCAATATGGCTGTAAATTTCCAATAACATTTTATTATAAGCAACAATCTAATGAGAATCACCCTTACTAATACCAGTAAACGTTATTGCGCAATATTCCAAATATTTGACACATAATTAATTAAACCTAAAATTGAACTTGACAAATAATAGCAATGTTAGTTTCACAATCATTCAAGGAATTGAATTTTCTCTTACTTACATGTACTGAAAAATTCAGCAGGAAAGGTAGACAATTATTTATTTTTACTGTTTATATTTTACTATTTCATTAATTAGTTTTTATATCTACAGATTTTATAAATTGATTTACGATTCGTGCTTCTAGTTTTGCAAGTATTATATTATGTCAAAATATATTAACTATAATTCCAGAAAAAATATAATGTGATTAATTGACTGGGTCATTATTTATAATCTGCGCATTTCTAATTCTTTCTTCTTCAATAGTTCTTATTACCCTGAGGAATTTGACACATATTCAAATAAATTAGATACTTTATTTAATTTTTCTCTTATGTTCATATTATAACCAATAAAATTTAAGGACAGTATTTTTTATACTAGTATTGCAATATAAGTGTTAATTATTAAGTATGCTAAAGAGTATTATAACAAATTATATATTATTTAGTTTCTTATATATCATTTTAATATTTTGATTACATGCTATTCTTTCCACAAAAGTTTTTCTCGTGTAATATAATATAAACTTATTTCATATTAACATAAGCGATAAAAATACAAAGGAATAAGTAACGAACAACACTCGCGTTAAATCTTTCCTTTATGTTTCTTCTTTTGTCACGATGAAACGAAATACTTAAGATGAAACGAAGCGGTCTGTAAATATACGCACTCGTTAGTAGTTATATTCGTAAATATCTTCATGGCTATGTGATATTTATTTTCCAGACTCGTACCTTTGTATAAATTAAGGACATGCTTCAAAAATGTGTTTCTGTCATACTTGGAAAATATTAGAGAAAATTTTCTAAAATAATCCTACAAATATATTTTGTACCAATAATTAAGTCCACACAATGCATAATCCAATAACAGATTCAAATAATTAATTAAGTTACTATTTATTTAATTCAAACTTAACAATTTCATTTTGTGGAAAATTTGATAACTCACTAATTTATTTACAAGAAAAATATATTTAATATTTTTAAAAATGCCTGAATTCATCCAAAAACTTAGATAAATAATTGGGATATTACTAAAAAAGGTAGTAAGAAAAATTATACTATAAAAAAAAATTAAGGGCGGTTTTTATGGAGTTGTCGATATCGATATAATTATCAAGTTTACGATATTATTTAGTTTTTTAGAGAATAGCATGCGCATCCTATCACTAGTTTTGTTATAAGTGAATCCGAATTAATATAAATTCCAAAGGGAGTTTGTTTATTTGTTCTGAGGAAGTAAGTAAAATTTCGGACATAAGTAAGAACAAATAATACATTAATAAGTTGACAACAAATAATAAGTGGAACAAATAATACATTTTTAGAATTTCGTTTTGGATTAATTGTATAAAGTTACCAAATACCATCAATAATCTGCATAAAAAAAGGTAAAAAATATTAGAAATCGGCAAGAGTTCCCGCCGAAACATCGAAAATTGAAAAGAAACGTCAATTTAGGGGTTACTTTCGCGACCTACAAAATAATACAGAATTTAACAAAATAGGTTTCTTTTTAAAAAAAAACATATCACTATATACTAAATTATAATAATTATAATAATAAAACACTTCATTATTTTGCTATATATTGGCGCTGTGCTAGAGGGGCAAAATGTGGGATGAAGAAGGTATATCGTGAGCCATCCGTGCCACACTAAGAATTTCAGTTTTTTGTTTTAATTAGTGTCGCTAATTTTTCCAAGGTGAAAGGTCACGTGCAGTTATTTTGACGAGTTCTTATTGATTTACGTTTTTTTAACACGATTTCTACAAGACAAAACTTGAAATGTCCCATATTTAGTGAAAATGCAGAGTTGAAAGAAAATGTCCTACCACGTAAAAAAATGTGATGCAATTCTACGAATGGGTGCGTCAAGATTTATAAATTAAGTACGGTGCAATAAGAGAATCTATATTTCGGGAAACGGCCGAAATAGTCGCGATAAACATTGAAGAATTATAAATAAAATCTTCCATTTCGATTGTAATTCACAAACGAGTCTTAGAATTATTAAAAATTATCACTTAAAACGTTACAATCTAAAAAAGTCTTTAAAAAACTCTAGAAATAATAGTTAGAACTGTTCATATTACAGGGTAGAAATCATTTTGACATAGCTGCTTGTAAATGTAAAGAATTTCATGGCTGTACTTGTTTAAGAGAACAAAAGTTCCAAAAGAGGAACAAATATTTTTAGAAGACCAATGTACAAACAGACTGATGGTTATAGGAAGAACAGATCTCTTCAAAAGTAAAAAGTTGTAAAATAGAAAATTACGTGCTCTCAAAGAAGAAAACAGGCATAATTCAACGTCACGACTCGAATAAATTCCCTCTACTTCGTATCGGAAGAAAAGATCTGAAAGTAGTTATGACACGGATCTTTCTGCTCGTTGGCAGCTGATGGTATTAATACAGCTGACAGTCTCTCAAAATCCTATAAATTTTACGGATATCAGTCTCCATAGTTGCGATAGATATACGATAAATACGGAGTATCAGACCGGGCTGCGGCGGCTATCGTATTATCTGTTCTGTGTTCTGCTTCTGATGCCAACTTTGAGGCGTAGTCAACTAACGTGGTGTATATGATGAAACTAAGAAGAATAAGACAAAAAGTACGCTATCAAATTTTAACAAAAGAAAGAGAACAGAAATTTCTTCTATACATTTTAGTGGAAGGAATGATAAAACAGCTAAGATTGTTTTAAAACGGGTTTAGAGCAATTGTACAAGCGGAACATATTTCAATTATAAATGAACCAGGTTCTATTCATGTTGGGTATGTGGTTCCTGCATGCTATGTATTTAATGAGGAATGCACCAATAAATATCGTACTTGAATAATAATATTAATTGTTTTATTTCGTATTAGAATTTCACATTCATAATTACATGTACATTTTTATGCCACAGAGTACATATCAAAACGCGATGACAGATTGCCGGTACGTTCGTAGAAATACGCACAGTTTATTATAGATGGCGCCGTCGTAACACTCTCTACCGAGTTATTAAATTACAAGTTCAACCTATTTGGTGGTCTTCCAATCCTTGTGCTTCTACGGGGCACCACAGGTTGTGCCGGTATCGATGGTGGTGGTGATCGTTGCTCTGTCGGTTGTAGTTCTTGGGTTTCCGCTCGACTGGTATCAACAACGACTGGTATAGTTTCTAGGACAGGCATCACCTCCTTCCTTTCTTCTGCTCCCTGGTCATTGCCAGTCACCTGTGCCTCTGCTGTCTTAGTAGGGCAAGTTGTGGAGTTCGCCTCTTTCACCTGTGGTATCAGGACATTAGTGATGTCCTGAACTGCTGTCGACCCTGCTGTACTAATTATTTGATCCACATGTCGGTGATGCTTTCTTCCATTAGCTTCTACTTCATAATGTAACTTCCCTGTTCTTCTTAATATCCTCCCAAAGTTCCACTTGTTACCATCATACATTCTTATCTGCACTCTATCCCCACTCTCGAATTCTTTGTTTACTATTTGGTTCTCATTACTGTTATTTCCACCAATCTCTGTTTTTCTCTTAACTAAATCAATCCGTGTCCTGTATATTCTCTTAAACATCATCTCAGCTGGACTAATTCCTGTGGTACTGTTTGGCGTTTTCCTGTACATAGTTAAAAATTTCTGTAATTTTTCTTGTATTGTTCCTTCTTCCTTAGCCATTGCTTTTAATTTATTTTTGAGTGTCTGTACATATCTTTCTGCTTGGCCATTTGTTGATGGATGAAACGGTGCAGTGAATTTTGCTTGGATTCCATTTTCTTTTAAAAATATCTGCATTTCCTCTGATTTGAATTGTCTGCCATTATCTGAGACTTGAGTTATCGGTAAGCCAAATGTTGAGTATATCTTCTTTAAAATATTAATTGTTGCTGTAGCTGTAATAGATGGAGTAGGTATTACTTCTAACCACTTAGTATATGCATCCACAACTATTAAGAAATATTGATTCATGAAAGGCCCAGCGTAATCAATATGTATACGGCTCCATGGTTCCTTTGGGTACTCCCAGGCATGAGTAGGTACCTTAGTAGGGTTCTTCTGCATCAAACAGCATGATTTACATTGTTTGACCATATTCTCAATATCTGTATCAATATTCTTCCACCATACATAACTTCTTGCCAATGCTTTCATTTTCACAATTCCTGTGTGTGCCATATGTAGTTCTTCCAATATTTTAGATTGTAGAGTTTTTGGTATGACAATCCTAATGCCATAAAAAATGCATCCGTCCTGTAGTGAATACTCATGTATTGTTTTTAAATCTTCCTTGCCTGATTGAATATCAATATACAATTTTTGTAGTTCTGGGTCCTTTACTGTAGCTTTCTTTATTTCCTGCCGTGTCACTGGCATCTCTGTAATCTGATTTATGTAGAATGCGTCATCATCAGTGAGTTTCTCTAAAGTTGCATGAGTAGGGATACTATTTCTTGATAAATAGTCTGCATTTGCGTGTTCTGTTGTTTTTCTGAGTTTAATTTCATAGTTGAATCCAGCCAAAAAGTTTGCATAATGTACCAGTCTCATAGCCGTAGTGGTAGGGATTGTCTTTTCTGGGTGTAGGATTCTCATTAGTGGTTGATTGTCAATGATCAGAGTGATTCTCCTCCCATAGCAGTATTGGAAAAACTTCTTTAGCCCCCAAATCAATGCTGCCGCTTCCTTATCAAGCTGGCTGTATCCTTTTTCTGCCTTTGTAAGTGATCGTGAAGCGAAAGCTATAGGTCTTTCCGTCTTATCCGACATCACATGTGACAAAACCGCCCCAAAACCAGTAGGTGAGGCATCCGTAGCTAGTGTAACTGGTAAATTTTCATGAAATGGTGTAAGTATTTTCTCCCCGCAGATCTCTTCTTTCAGTTGCTGGAATGCCATTTCACACTCTTTAGACCATACAAATTAAATTCCTTTTTGTAATAAGTTATACATTGGATGCAGCTTCGATGATAGGTTTGGAATAAACTGCTGATAGT
This sequence comes from Druceiella hillmani, assembly GCA_039881145.1. NCBI lineage: Eukaryota > Metazoa > Arthropoda > Insecta > Lepidoptera > Hepialidae > Druceiella > Druceiella hillmani. The sequence goes on along the minus strand of JAYKKI010000066.1, from coordinate 12,204,370 downwards.
AGTTAATTAATCCCAAAAATGTACGTAATGACGATACATCCGTTGGTCTTGGGCTTCGTTTGATATCGTTCACTTTTTCTTTGGTTGGATGTAAACCCTTCTCATTAATTGTGTGTCCTAGGTATGTAATAGATTCTTGAAAGAATTGGCATTTCTTTTTATTTAAATGCAGCCCACATTGCTGTAATTTCTCACATACTTTTTTTATTCTTTGTAAAAGTTGTACGAGTGTATGCCCTTGTATAGCAATATCATCAAAGAAACATGCTGTTCCATCTATTCCCTGTAGGGTTTGATCCATGAATCGCTGCCAAATATTTGGTGCTATTTTCACTCCAAACATCATTCTGTTCACCTTATATGTACCTTTGCAGGTGCTAATAGCTTGCATTTTGGCCGAATCTTCATTTGTCTTCATATGTAAATAAGCTTGATTTATGTCTAGAGTGCAGAAGTACTTTCCACCGCTCAGCTTAGCAAAAATCTCTTCTATGCGAGGTATTGGGGAGTACTCATTTTCTAAATTTTTGTTTAAAGTTGATCTGTAATCAGCGCATAGACGTACTTTACCATTTGGTTTTATTACCGGAACAATGGGCGTTCCCAATTGTGAGTATGTGACTTTTTCTATTATGTTCTCACGTTCCAATCTGTCCAGCTCTGCTTCCACTTGATTTTTGAGTGCAAATGGAACAGGTCTGGGTTTCAAAAATACAGGCAATACATCTTCTTTTAGTTTAAATGCTGCTTCATAATTTTTGATCAAGCCAATTTCCTCAGAAAATAGTTCTTTGTATTCTTCTAACAGGTTCTGCAGTTTCTCTTTAAATACTTTTTCTGTCATGTCATTTTCTTCTCTACTTATTGAATTTATTTCAAACGTTAAATTTAGCTTCTTTAACCATTCTCTTCCTACAATTGGATCCACATTTTTGTTTATTATGAATATTCGTCCTTCTATTTCCTTGTTTTTGTATTTTATTTTTAGATTACAAGTTCCCAATGGCTGTATTATTTCTCCTGTGTATGTACGTAGCCGTATGTGTGTCGCTTGCATTTTCACCTTATTGAAATTATTTCTAAAATACTCTGCAGAACAAGTAGTAACAGCTGCTCCTGTATCCAGCTCTAATGTATGTACTCTTCCGTTTATTTGTAATGCTAAGTTGTACTTATCATGTAGCGTAGTATTATCTTGGTATATTCTATGTATTTCATATATTTCCTCTACTCCTTCATCCGATGACAATTCACTTTCAATTTCTAATTGTTTGTGGTCCATGAAACATACTGATTGCACGTGCCCTCGCTTGTTACACTTCTTACAAAACAATTTATCTTTCAGTTGACATTGACTTGCTAAATGGTTTTCTCTTCCACATCGGAAACAGTTGATTTTCCTCTCTCTTCTATTGTATGTATGTGTAGTATTATCACCTTTATTCGTAGTGTATGAACTTGATGTAGCTTTATTCTTCTTATTTATTGAAATTTTATTTACGTTTGTAGTAAATTCTTGGCCCATTTCTTTTGTTTCACATTTTGATGTTTCTATGTCCATAGCAATTTTCACAATATCATCAAATTTTGTAGTAGGTGGCTCTTGTAGTAATCGTTCTTTGATTTCAGTGTTCCGCAGCCCTCGTATAAATTGCACTCTCAGGTGAGTATCGAATGTTGTTTGTTTACAGTGGTTACATATAAAGTTTCCTTCAACCCAACCATGTAATTAGCAATACTTTCGTGTTCATGCTGCTGCCTGAGACAGAATTTATGTTGTTGTGCCACTTCCCCTGGCTCCGGTGAAATGTGGTCTCCCAGTATTTTAATAAACTCTTCGAAAGATTTGGATTCGGGGGTACTTGGTGCTGTAATGTTCTTTAGTACCTGATAGTACTTAGGTCTGATGCAGTTTAAAAATATCTGGATCTTTACTCTTGTATCATTCACGCCTTTTAAGGTTACATAATTTTGCAACCTTTGTAAATAGCTCGAGAACGATTAATTTATTTCATCATACGGTTGTAATTGAATGCCGCTTACAGGTTTTACTTGATTTCCTTGGTTTTGTAAAGCCATTTGGAGATTGGCTTGTTGTATTTGCATTCCACGCATGGTTTCCAACATCTGCGCAAGAACTTGCGTCAATTGCTGTTCCGACATTTTTCTTCCTCGTCGCCAGATTTGTTATGTATTTAATGAGGAATGCACCAATAAATATCGTACTTGAATAATAATATTAATTGTTTTATTTCGTATTAGAATTTTACATTCATAATTACATGTACATTTTTTTGCCACAGAGTATATATCAAAACGCAATGACAGATTGCCGGTACGTTCGTAATAATACGCACAGTTTATTATAGATGGCGCCGTCGTAACACTGCATTTGGCACTCCAAAAAATATTAAAAGAGCTATCCAAAGTTTTTTAACAACGGCTGTTGGCTGTGATGGCACGAACACAAACACAGGGAAAGTAAGGGGTATGATTCGTCTATTTGAAAATAGAGTATTTCGAGGATTTCAATGGATAATTTGCTTCTTATAAGCCAATGAATTGCCATTGATCATTTGCGGGGCGATCAGGAAAAGTATTAGAGACTTTCGAGACCCTGCCTTTGTTTCGATTTCAGAAAACTGAAAGTGAATTACCACCACCAACATCATCAGATACAGACCAGAAATATTTACAAGGAACTACTAAAGAGAAGGCGAGGTAAGCTATTAACTAGAGCTAATCGCATATTGCGTTTGTATATTTATTCACAAAACCCACAACAAAAACTTATGACCTTAGCAACATTTGTCGTGAAGGCATACGCGTCAGTCTAGTTCGATGTCAAAGTCCATTCGACCTGTAAAAATGGTTCAAGGTACCCATGGAAGTTTATAACCAACACTAGATATTTATCAGGCGAGTTGTTAGAGAGTCCTGTTATTATTAGAAATAGTTACTTTGCTCTTTAAGAAAATTTGTTGTTGAGTAGGACAATAAGATTCACAAAATCACATTAGGGAACTCCCCACAAGACGCATTTTGAAGATTCGTCAAGTAAATGAAAATTCTGATCTAGGAACATTTGAAGTACTGAAAGTGAACTTAAATGCAAGTTCTTGCAAAGACATGATTGACTGGCAACAAAATGTATACGAACCCCCAATATTGATGAAGATTTTCAATGAGCAGTGGCAAGATCTAACAGAAAATGAGGGAGATGCTATTTTCGAGTTCATGAGACTTCTTTATTACATTCGGGCAGTGAAAAGACCTGTAAAAATAGTTACTGAAGCAGCTCTATGTATACGCGACAAGACTGGAAGAGAATGATTCATAAAACCTAAATTAGCATCTCTATAATTTCTGCCAAAGTTGGAGACGAAAAAGTATTTTTGCTTTAAAAAATGACGTTTTCTATACTGTTATAACTTTCTGAACCTATAATATTTGAAAAAAAAATACTTTTATTAATTAATCTGTAGTTTGATTTCAGCCATCCCCGTCAAAATATATTAAAATTATCTATTATTTTGTTTAAAGTATGTACTATAAATATGACCATAAGAACTAAAAAAAATTCAAGTCTTCGGCGGTGTTTCAAGCTGTCAAGATATAATTTTCAAAAAAAGGGGGAAAAAAAAATAAGGCAAATTTTCGCTGGTACTCCAAATCGAAATTTGAAAAAAGAAATTCTCCATACAAAAGTGCTCTACTCTAATAAGTATGTAAGATTAGTCTATGGTTGTTACATGTTAGTCTATGGTTACATGTTAGTCTATGGAAAATAAAACCTTTGGAAAATATTGTAGTATGCCTTCCTGATATGTAAAATACATGTCTTTTTTTTACTCGCATATCCCACCATACATGGTACCGTTGAATTCATTTTTCAAAAATATTGTGGATATATCGTGAACAGTTGTTATATACAGGAATCTTTTCAACCAATATCTAAGATTTAAAGTTGCAATTTTTGTTAAAGTTACACATTCTGATTCCAGCAAAACCATTATATTTTAATACCTGAAATTAATTCACGATAGTAGTACATGTAATGGATTTGGAAAGAAAATTATAAACATTTCATAGATACTCAATATAGATGTACTTAAATCAAATACAAAAATAATATATAAAGTTAGAAAATTTCATTTTTGTGGGGCCTGGTAGAGAAATGTTTTTAATCATGGGAGACTTTAAAACAAAAGTTGATGCAAATTCCCATCACTTGAGTATTTGGATAGGAGAGTACAGACTCTGATAATGTAATAAAAGATACGAATACTTTATAAAATTTGCAGTCGATAATAACTTGGTGATATTGAACGGCTTTTTCCAGAACCACCCACGTGGACTTTACCCCTAGACTTTATCTGATGGCCAATATCATAATGAAATTGATTACATTTTCTTTAGAACATTCCCACTTTCTGCTAGTGAGCACAAACAATCTCAAAGATACGTTTTTCATGTAGAAGAGGGTTCATCTGCTAAAAACTTCAAACTAAACTGCATAGAGGACCCCGGCGAGTGAGACAATTGCGCCACCAGACACACCGCCTGTATTTACTCAAGCAACTGGAAAGTAATGGGTCTGTAGAACTCCTGGTCGTTAGGCGATCTCCCATTATTCTTCGGGATAACTTTATGTTTCCCCACTTTCCAGATCCTTGGGAAGTGACCTTTTTAGGCAGTGATTGAGGAACAAAAAATCTTACACGACGCGGCCGTGGGGTCCGCGCGGACCATTTCCATAAGTTTTTTGTCGATCAAATCTAAGCATAGGGCGTTTTTCGAGTCTAGTTTATAAATAATATCATTTAATTCCGAGTGGCATATCTCTGGGTCAAAACTACTACTGTTAAAATAGGATATGCTGGGAGTATTCCCGATTTGCTGCTGCTCGACGGTATCAAGTTTAGTGTCATCATCTGGGAAGAGAGTAGCTAAAACATATTCAAGCGTTTCACGTGTATTCCCGGTAACACACCCATCGAATTTTTTGAGGGCGCTAAAAGTAGACCTTGGTTCCGCACACTTCTGCATACGGCACCTCAGTGATCCAAATTTTCTAACAGGGTAACAAAAGATAATAAATTAAAGCGTCTAGCCCGCTTAACTTCTTCATTATAGTTGCACCGGGTTACTAACAAGGTCACCCGACAAGCCTCTACGATTTCCCCATTTAACGTTCCGTGGTCTTTAGTGCGTTGATAGTCACATTTTGGTTGAGAACATTCTACACCATTGGATCAGCGACAATAATCTTGATTTTGGATCAACGACAATAATCTTGATAGAGGTGAAAACTTTGTACAACTTGTTTCCAATATTCAAACTATACGTAGGCGAGACCAAAGTATTTAGCTTTAAAACTTTTGTGCACAAGTATGAGCACACATGGATTCGACCTTCATCAAAAAAATCACTTTATCGCAAAAACTCTCACCTTCAAACTTAGGCTATCGAGAATTTTTAAGGCAAGACAGTTATTGAAATCAGTCCCAATCTCAGGATCCACAGCCACAGAATTTTGTACCTCTAGAACCAACAGACAAACATCTTAAAAGATGAAGCACCCAGTATTCTTGGTTGCTATTGCAAGTAAATATAAATATCAGGGAAAGCCGCAGGAATATATGCTATCCAGACTGAGATAAAATATGGCATACAAGCAGGTCGAAGGAATGGGTTAAAATACATAAAAAGGTTCCAATAAGACGTATCGTAATTATCGTCTTATCACCTTAATTTCTACCGCAAGTAAAATTTTACTGCAAGTTTCAAAACGAGCGTTTCAAAACGTTTTATCTAGAGAAATAGAACTTGAACAGATAAGCTTCATGAAGAAAAAAGTTGCTTGCCAATAAATTCTAATAGTGTACAAGATTATTGCGAAATCACAAAAATACTATAAGCTCGCCTATATTTATTTCATTGACTAGGTAATATGGCATAAATTTTAGGACACGTGATCGAATATAGGTACGCAGAAACACCTTGTGCACCTTTTCAGTCATCTACATGATAATTGTACATCAAATATATATATATATATATATATATATATATATATATATATACATATATAAATATAAATATATTTATACATATATATATATATATATATATATATATATATATATATATATATATATATATATATATATACATATATATATATACAGTTCACTTCAATCCCAATGCGAGTGTCAATCAAGGATGCATAATCTCGCTGGTCCTATTTTAACTTCTATACAGAAATTAAAATGAGAATTACTTTCAAAGAATAAGTGGCCGGAATTATGGTCAGTGGCTAAAAATATTTAATCTTCCATGTGCGAATGACACGGCCTTATTTGTAACTAGAATTCATCATGCGGGAAAGTCAACTGCAAAGGATGGAAGTATCAGCCCTGAATTTGGACTGAAAATTTATCACGAAAAAACAAAGATGGTGGATGATTGTTGACGGCCCTAACGATATCTCAAAGCTATCCAAAGATTCACTACTAGCGACGTGCAAGGTGGTTCAATCATACGTCAATTTTGGAAGCAATAATTTCTAATAATAGCGGATACACTGATGATATCAAAAGACGCACGACCTTTATTAGGTCTGCTATGGACAATTTAAGATAGCTATGGAAGAAAAACAACATCACCAGAACAACGAAAATTAGATCGATTCGAATATTAGTGTTCTCTATTTTCCTCCACGTCGCAGAGACATGGATATTACATAAAAGCGAGAAAGAAAAAACAAACGCCCTGCCAATACAGTTTTGGAAAAGAATGCTTGAAATATCGTGACCTGAGTTCCATACTAATGCATCCGTATTCTAAGAACCAGTATCAGGCAACCTTTGTCCAATGTTGTCCAAACTAACACAATGATATTTTTTGGATACCTCGTGGTACACTTGGTAGCACAGACCAAAGTGGAAAGTATTAAACCACATAAAAGTACACTAATGAGATGCATAGATCAGGTCAAAGTGGCCATGGATGTACTTCTACTGAGTGCACCCGGAGAGCGACAAGAGATGAACGGCGATGTATCCTGTGGTGAATCAGTTATCTATCACTTGCTTAACATGATGACCATGACCACGCGGAAAAGAGTATAAATATTAAAATGAAATGAAATTTTGAAGCCTAGGCCATGCGAAATGAAGTCTTTAACTTAGCTGTGAGAATTTAGAGGGATATTATTGTTTGTCAAAAAAAATGTTGTGCCAATGTAGTTCAAATTATATACATAACATGGAGCGGCTTGTATTTTATACTGGAATATGGAAACTAAGTTTCAATATTTTATTTTATTAATCATGTATGGAATTATGAATCTGTAAATAAGAAGCGGGTACAGTTTTCTGAATGCCCTAAAAACTTTAACAGAAAATGCTACATGCCCTTAAATGTTTATACTTGACTATATGTGCACGGAACCTTCGTAGTGCAAGTTCTACTTGTATGTCACAGGTTTTTTATTTCGTTTTCACGCCATTTTTTCGACTCTATGCATCTTAATCTATTTAAAGCTATTTTTACAATCCTAAATTTTTTATCCCAACATCGTTCTTTCCCACTCAAGTCAAAGACCAGATGTAAGCTATTATTAAGAAGTAAGATAGTATTTGAATATTATTAAACATTGGCAGTGAAAGGTTAGGTTTTAAGAAAATTATTGATAAGATGTGATGAAACATTACACTGTACAAACGGAAGGTAAAAAGACGGAATAGGTTAATAAATCTTCATGTGTTGAATATATTTCGCGTTAATTTTTTAGAAATTCATTATTCACAATTAAATGAAACTACGTGATGTAGTACTCTACTTATTAAAGTTTAGTATCCTATTTTTTAAACTACGTGGTGTTAATTCTACTTTATTTAAGTTCTTTACCACGACCCAAATTTCTTTGTATTACAACATATTCAGGTGGGCTATTAGCAAAGATTAACTCTTAGGAACACCCAAAAGCATTATTACACAAAACAATAGCGGAAGCCGGGTTTGTGCGGGTTTTCCCACTACTTACGTTAGTGAGTTCATTGTAGGGGAGCGGTGTAGTTTTTTTTTATTATACTTTTGAAAGTTATGCAATATACAAGTATTTTAGTGAGGGTAATAAATTAAATAGATGTTATTCTGTGAGGTTATACAATGCAAATGTTCCGGTGTATGTAATAAAAAGAAATGGATATTATTCTCAGTAATATCTTTATACAATAGCAGGGGTATCTCATGGTTAGAACAAGTTTATACCACTTATTACATACAGGTCCCATTTTATTTACTTTTTATTATTTTTTTTAAATTTATAAATTTAAAAAAACTGGTAGTAAAATCTCTTCCTGTTTTACCTATGTATACACTATTACAGTCGTTACATTTAAATTTATAGATACCACTCTTTTTATGTTTATCTATTTTCTTTTTATTATTAATAAGGCTTTTACCCAAGTTATTTATAGTACTATAGGCACATGTGGTTATTATTTATATTTTTATTAATAGTTAAAAGTTTTCCTAGTTTAATTGACACATTACCTCTGTAGTGGATATATTGATAGTAATTTAACTTCATTATTTGGTACAACCGATATTTCCTGGATAAGTATTTTTTGTAATTTATTCTGGTACTTTATTAAAGATTTTATTGAGATGAATGGCTAATTTTTCATTAGATAGTGAGTTTCTTGTAGGGGAGCGGTATAGTTTTTATTATACTTTCGAAAGTTATGCAATATACAAGTATTTTAGTGAGGGTAATAAATTAAATTGATGTTATTCTAAAAGGTTATACAATTCAAATGTACCGGTGTATGTAATCAAATTAAATGGATAGTATTGACAGTAATATATTTACTGAGAATAACACCTATACTACTCATAAGTATACTTTCGATTCGGTAGTATATACCTAATCAAGTAAGATATTGTGTCGCAAAAGTCCTAATTGAATAATTAAATTTTCAGTATTATATAGTTGTCAATGTGCTTATTCTTCGGCGGTTACTTGAACTTAGTAGGAAAAAGTAAATCTTTTTTGTTGAATATATTTGATATTAGTTTTGTAGTAATTCATTATTCACAACTAAATGATACTACGTAATGAGTAGTATAACATTACGCAGTTTATTTCTACTTTATTTAAAAAAGTAAAAGCGAAGATAGCAAAGACTTTGCTAATTGCCCAACTGAAGATATTGTCATACAACGAAACCTAGGTCGTGATAAAGAATTTATATAAAGTAGAAATAATACACTGTCAATCTTTTTTCCAAAAAAAATTGGGAAAAGATTTACTTTTTCCCTCTTAGGTGCCTATCATATCTTATGTTACCTAAAATGCCAGGAACTTACGATGCCTTCAATAATATTAGAATATACGTTTAATATTGACACCACTCAGTAGCAACTCGAAAAGAGTTTTATAATATTATGTTACGGAACGAATTTCGAGAGAGAAACTACTCGTATGAGTCTAAGTATCGATTAAGAAGTGTTAACATAAAAAAAAAGAGAAATAATATAAGATTGTATATAACAAAAACAAAACGACATTATGGGTAGGGACGAGATAAGGGTGGATTATAGACAGAGTTTGTGCTTGGTAAGATTATTTCAGACGGCTTTAAATAAAGACAAGTTACAATAATAAGTTGTAGTTGATAATCCACTAGCACATGCGGTGAAAGATTCTGAATTGAAATTAATTCTGTGGATATGGAAGATGTCTATTTAAAGATATGGAGGATGTCTGTTTTGAAAACTAATTAAAGTCATGAGATGACAGGTGGTGGAATGACCGGGTATGGTAACTTTTAAAGACAGATAATCGGGGTTCATTTGTATGTTAGTGTTTCGCTGATTCCAGTATTTAGTATCGCATACAAGGAACCTCCATAGTAAATTTCATGCTGAAGGGCAAAGAACATGTCTATTTTATTCACGGTCATGCGATGATAGGTGTTGGAATCTAGGTCTGAGGTATGAAGGTGTAAAGGGATTACTGAAGCTATTGTATAAAAACATAGAAGATAGAGATTGAATTAGTCAAGAGTCTTCAACCATTTAAGTCGTGACCGATGCTCAATTATATAGTCAAATGTTTCGAACGTTGGCCTGGAAACTTTTCCAGCTAGTACATCTGACTAATTTTTTCTCATGTAAATACAATATGAAATATATTATTTAAAAAATAATATACGAAATGCCTAATAAACAATTCAGAATTGCTAATATATACGCGAACGCTCAGCCGGACTCGTGATTTTTAAATCGCAACTATTGAAATGACGTATACGTGGTTTCAGACTTGCCTCAAGTACCTATCCTACAATGGCCACAAGCCTTCGTTCTATATACACTTACGTGGCACTGACATAGGCATATGTACATGAATACCTTAACAAATATTCTTTGAACAGGAAAAAAACCGGTTATGACATTATAGAAGGTTACAATTTATCAACTGTCTTAATTCTGAAGTCATTATTAAAATTAAAACTATTTCTTTAATATTCCTTATGATGAATTCAGATAAGTTGAATTCAGATAATTTACAGATAAGTTATATAAATACTCTTCTTCGTCGCTTGTTTAAAATTTTATTTGTATATATATTAATGATGACTCTCAGTCACCATATTTCATAGATTGTGATGTCACTCACCAAGGACTACCCGAAAAGTTAAGTTGATTCTAATGATACCACCTAAACCCATATCGGATTATTCGCACAAAACATATGAGTTCATACACAGATAAACACTTGGCTCACAGCAGTTGGATAAACACGACACGTTCTCTATAATTGTTTAAAACACAAACTTAATGTATCGTGAAATGTTAATTTTTGTGCGGCGTTGCGAGGGCTCGATAGTGGTCCAAATGTGCATCATGTGAATTCCGTGAAGGATATTCAATTCCGCCTCCTACGTCCAGTAGTCGCTCAGCAATGGGAAAATACAAATTTACACTAATACTACACTCTAAGTTCAGTTTAAATGTGTCGATAATCTGTAATCAATAAAAGATCGCACATTGGATCAATTCGATTCGACTCTAATTTGTGAACAGTGAACATTCGCCACAAAATCTTTTTCTATGTTATTGTATGGGGAAAGACTTCGAATCTCTGGAATATAAACATGTGTTCACAAAAATTTAAACCTAGTTCAAAAATAAAATTAAATGTAAAGACAAAAAAAAATACCTCTCAATTAATAGTAGAACCCTCAATATCGGTTTTCCATGTATTCTTAAAAATGTAAATAAGTTAAAATACTTAAAAGTAAAAGGTTTCTGTTAAATTATTCGTAAAAATTTAATGTTATTTCACACTAGGCAATATATTAAAATTACCTAGCTTATCTTATAATAGGCGTGAAATCATTAAAAACTATAAGACTTAGGATAATCGCCATAATTTTCTTGTAATCTTCTACTCAAATCAAATACATTTTTTGCATATTTCTGAAATTAAGTCACATGAAATACTAAAAAAAATATTTTGGCTTAAAAACTTCTAAAAAATACCATATGCGATATGTGAAACTAAAAATTTCCATCTTTAAAGTTACCTTATAAATATTCTTGTCATCTGCTAAAAATATGAGGTTTAGAATGATCTATTTCTATGTCAAATTTACATTTCTGCAAAAATCGGTGTGACACACAAGCACGTATATAACCTGAGGTACGAAACCCTATAAAACAAAAAGGTATAGATTGTAAGGGCTATAAATCTCCGCGACTTGAACTTGATGGATACCTAGAAATGCGCTAATAAGAGAAGGTGGAAGCTTTCTTTTCATATCTAAAAAATAAATCCAATGTACAGGTTTTAGTTTTGAGTTTTTCTGATTTTGCGTTAAGATATAAATAATTTTAAGTTTTCTTGTATTTTTTTAAAATCTCTTAGAGTTCCTCCTAATTTAGCGAAGTTTCTTTGTGATGCTTTCTGATTTCGCGACAAACTTCAATAACCACGAATCTATGGGACAGAGTAATTAATTTCTATATGAACTTAAATTTCATCTGTGTTAAATGTTTCTTTTAAATTTTTTTTTGCTGTGAATAAAAAGATTATTCACTTTCCATTCTTTACCAATATCCCTCACAAATTTTTTCCACTTTGTCAAATTTTAGTAAATGGTCTTTCATATAAAAATATTAACTTCTTGCTGTACACTGTCAATGAAATGAAAAAAAGATTCTTTTCTTTCTCTTCTGCCGTAGTGACTTTGTTTCAATCGTTTAATTTTTTTTTAACTAAAAGATAATTTATATCTTTATTTAAGATTAAGTTTGGCTGAAATGTTACAATACAACTTGTTATTATAAATGCATACTCTAGTTACAACAATAAGTTTGCTGGTCGCCTTTCGTTTTCTTTAGGGCGTTGGGGTATACATATTTACTTAAAAAACGTGTTATTTGATAAATTGTAAAATAAATTCTTGATATAACTCAATTATAGATAACAACTTAATTTTCAAATATAGATTTTATTAGGAATAAATATTTGTTGGGGACAAGTCCCGTGTAAGTCAATTTTAGAGATATGTTTAACATTATGAAATACAAATATAATTTTTTGCAAGTCATTTGGAAGGAAATAAGTTAATAAGTTCGGAAGAAATTCAAGGTTGGGAAATTGTTTCTTACGATAAGAGTTGGTCACACACTCTTGTTTATTACAATAAAAGGGTTGATTCCAAACCCTTTAGTATCAAAACTATTGATTAAAAATATCACGAATTTCTGGGAAATGGTTGCTAAATTACTTACACAGTCTTAAATGAGATCATTTTGTGTATCGCAAGTGAATCAATATATTTTTAGAGTAATTTGTGAAAAATATATTAAAATCTTGAATTACTGATTAATAATTCGTAAAACTATATTTATTAATAAAGATAAAAGGAAACCAACAGCAGTCCATATTGTATTAGACCTAGTTGTTTCATGAATAAAAGGGACATTCTTAAATTGAGAGTATAAAAATACAAGAAATCGTGTATTTTTTATTAAAGGTTAAGTTGTTTCTTATATTGGTTTTAAATTTTATTTCCAAGTAAACTTTGAACCAGCAAGATGGAACAAAATTCAAATTGTGTCCCACTGTGTATTCTCTATATAAACATAACCTATTTTATTATTAATCTATGAAAGCCAGGACTCACAAATTGGACATATCTATTTCACGATATTGTTTTTGTCCATGTTAATACGGGTACAGATCAAGGGATAAAGGTTTAAATTTTTTTTTAAATTCAAGAATTTTGAACATTAGGAAAGTTTATTTTTTTTTAATAATAGTAAACTGTCACATAAAGACACATGTACAATTATACATACTTAGGCCAGTAATAATCGTTTCCATTTATTTTTTAACATTATTTGTTCAAAATTACGAAATATCAACCTTATTTCACATAGATGGGATGCTTTCTTACTTGCAATTTACTAATTACCCATAGACGGTGATTGCATTACTAAATCGATTAATCCAATAAACGAATGCAGACCAGTCGTAGGGAAATAAAAATATTTTCATAACAAGACATTCAAAATATTTTTCATTATATTGTTGATTATATTCAAGTTACATTTTTCATAAAGAAATCTCAAGAAATTTCTTGTGCATATGTAGTAAATTAATTTATCAGGACGGGTATATTATCAGAATGCGATAAACTTTAAGAGTGGGGTTAATTCTGTTTGGCGTTAATTTTAGTTTGTGACATTACGCCTACGTGCCGTGAGTGTCATGTGTTTTTAGTTGGGTTAGCGCTGTGTAGTCTTGACTTTATGAGGTAATCTTTGTGGTAATAGTCTCCATTGGAAACAATCAACCTTAGTGATATTTCAGAGCATTGTGTAAAGATAATACAATAATATCAAACGATTTTCATAATTAAAACAATTAATATATTTACCATTAAATACATACATATGTATATATATATATATATATATATATATATATATATATATATATATATATATATATATGATAAGACTATGGATTTCATCTGGGTGCGTATTAAAAATATTTAAGAAATCAGAATTTTAGGGGTACATTAAAAAAGTTAAAGAACACATTTTCTGTTTGTGTGTTTATTTGAGCGCCCGTTTCGGAAAAATTACTAACTTAATTTAGATGAATTTTTTTCAAAAACATAGAAATTGACTTGGCGTAACGATTATTTTTTTTTTATTTAATCAATATCACTTCAATTTATTACAAGATAATTCGATATAATCAACAATTAATTTACATACGATATATTCAACATATTACAAGCCACTCGACGCGTAGTAATTACACAAATGTATATTGTAAATCAATTGATGGCGCTACTGTAGTTTAAATTGTCCATAAAAATTTTTCACTTCGACATGCAGTAGAAAAATGGGTATGGTCAGAGGTGAAGTGCGAAAAGGTGTGGGAAGTATTAAGTGTGGAATTGTTGTGAACTCAAGCATATACTTCTGCTAGAGCAGTGGTTCTTAACCTTTTAGTCCTGAGGGACCATTTGACAAAATTTTCGTTATGCCGCGGACCACCCAGTTGGTTTATTGATCTGGAGGTAATGTTCAGTAAATAAATGTAAGTAAAAATAAAGGATTCTTTTAGATTTCAATAAAAAAAAAACGTATAAAATTAATGCAACCAGTTTATTTTCTTAAAGTAGGTAAATTAAATTGACATGCCAATGCAAGCACAAAAATCTCATTAAAATGTAATTATAACTAATAGAATAAAAAATTTAAAAACAATCACGAAAGATTTTAATGACATTTTAATGCTTGCATAATTTTTACTAATTTATGGATCCTTGGTTCAGTGCTTCTTAAAGCTAAACGCATGTCTCCAGTGGCATCCAAACGATTTCGGTGTTTGTTTCTAATAATCAAAAGTGCCGAGAACCCCTCCTCGCATAGATATGTTGTCGAAAACAAAGTGAGGTAACGAAGAGCAATGTCTCGAAGTTTCGGTAAAGAAATAGCCTTTTGACTCCAAAAAACTTCAAAAGTAATCCCTGATTCAAATGTATCTTTCAAGTTACAATCGTGTTGCATTTCAATAACTTCTTCTTGAAGTTCATCAGGCACCTCAGAAACATTGATAACGAAAGGATTGCGAATCAGTTTTTGAATACTTTTGTCCTCCCAGTCAGGAAAGTAGCGAATGAATTCACTTTTTAAGTTTTTCAAATGGAGTAATATGTTCATCTGCATTTTTTGTTTAACCTCGGCACACTGTCCGTCAATAATTTTACTGAGCGTACCAAACGCAGAAAAGTTTTTGCTTTCGATTTTGTTGTACCGTAAGTCGATTTTAGCGATAAATGCCCTGATTTTGTCTTCATGAGCAAATATATTGCTCATGCCTTGCAACTGCAAATTTCCTGAACCTTGCAGTTGAAGGTTCAATTTATTTAGGTTCGTGAAAAAATCAACTAAATAAGCAAAACCAATTGTAAATTCTAAGTCACAGAACTGGTCCAATAGCTCTTTGTTTTCCTTGTTAGTTAAGAATATTTTTACTTCCTCTCTTAGTTCGTACAACCACGACAGCATGTTTCCTTTGGAAAGCCGAGTTCATATCAGAGCACAGTTGCTTGAAGAGACGAGTATTGAGTTCACTCTTTTTAATAAAGTTAACTACTGTTTTCATCGTCAGAGCAAAGCATTCCGGGAGTGTTTTGGCTCCCAATGCTTGACGATAAATAACACAGTGCGTCGTGATTGCAGATGGATTTTTGGTTTTTATAAGCGCTGCAAGACCAGATCGGGAACCAAGCATAGCAGGAGCGCCATCCGTACAAACTCCCGCAAGTTTTTCCCACATAAGTTCATGTTTCTCCATATGTTGAGTTATTACATCCATTACATCTGCACCTTGCGACGTCGTTTCAAGTTCTTTGCACAATAGTAACTCCTCTTTAAAAGTTTTATTTTCATCCCAAAATCAAACATACAGAAGTAATTGGTAACATTGCGATACGTCAGTAGATTCATCACATTGTAATGCAAAGTAAGGACTACTTTTTATCTTGTCAATAACTTGTTTTTCAATATTTTTTGAATTCGCGACTTTACTATGTCGTTTGAAAGTGGTATTTCACGAATTTTCTTTTGAGCTTCCTGTCCTAAAAGTTCTTCTGCAATTTTGAGCATACAAGGCTTTATTAGAGATTCGCCGATTGTGTGTGCTTTTTTCGATTTTGCAATAAATTTTTAAATTTCAAACGATGTAGATAATGTTTTTTCAAATGTTGCATAACTTGTTCCACTGGGACCCAGTTTAATTTTTTTAAGGTTTGTCAGTTTGCCTTCGAAGAATTCGCGCGGACGGTCACAAAAATTTGGATGTACGGTCTTCAAATGACGTTCCAACTTTGCCGGTTTTAGAGCGTCATTAGCAAGAACAGTTGTGTATAACAGGCATTGAGGTGTAGTTTTCCCATTTATTGCTATTGAAGTAAAGCCCAATTTAATATAATTGTCGTCATATTTTCTTTTTGTTGGCATTTTTCTGAAAACAGAATAGTTGCTTATAATAATAATTTATGAGATACAAGATTTTACAAAAAATATGTTATGATCATAAGCTTTTATTTTTATGAGTTATGCACAGCAGTGAGCTTCAAAAATAAAAAAGATAGTGTACCGTACTAGTCAAAACTTATCAAATGAGCCTAAACACTTCTAGGATCCTTATCAAGTAAGTATTTTAGTAATTCCTATAGTCAGTTTTCATAAACGAGTAGGTACTTATTACAGTTTAATTATACCTGGGTCAACAATAAATATCAGTAAAGTCACTTTTTTTTACCTATGTAGGTACCTAAGTAAGTAGGTAGGTACCCAATTTCAGCTCAATCAATCGAGCATAACAGTATTAAGTACAATTCAGTTGCAAACGTTACATACCTACTACCTACCTACATACAAAAGATTGCAGGCAAGTTAAAAAAAAACACTGAAACTGGCGTAAGTAAAAAGTTAATATAATTGTTGTTACCTATATTTTCTTTTTGGTGACATTTTTCTCAGAAACCTAGCCGATTTGAAAACGTAGACAACGAATTTTAAATGCGACGTACGTAGACACATACTTAGGTAGGTACTTAATTTCACAATAAGTAATTACTTGTGACATAGCTAAACAAAATATAAGAAAGGATCATTTTACTTACGTGGGTATTTAGACCTGGATTAATTATTAACTAAGTATTAATATTCTTCGCAGACCAACAATATTTGCCTTCGATATAAAACTGAAAGAGAGTAGGTAAGAAAGAGCTCATAACATCACTTCGAACATTCGCTACTTGAGCACTATTGAACTATTATCAATCACTGTAATTAAAACAAAAAGCGAACTGACGACCGTGACAGGTCAAACTGAAGCGCGCGTCGCGCCGCGCTTGCAGTATGTACTGTTCACTCTGTCACACGCATCTCTCTCACACTCACTCACGCCCCTCGAGTCTCAGTCGGGCGTTGACGCGCTCGGGTAATGTGTTGTGTTGACTCTTGAAACTTATTTATTGGCATGGCTCGCGGACCACTTGAGATGCTTCCAAGGACCACTAGTGATCCGCGGACCACCGGTTAAGAACCACTGTGCTAGAGTAATAAAGCCGAATGCCATGAGACACGAAAGCCGATGATGATATTAGCCATTTTCGCATGTAAATTGTTCCTTTGTTGTATATGTTAATTATAAGTTACTTTATTTTTTCAATTTATTCCAAATTTAATTTCGTAATTGAATAATTTTGATAGTTTAATCATTAGGCTGCAAAAATTTTACTGTTTCGTATTATCTGGTCTATACATTTCATAAACCTGTAAAATTAGCTTGTCTATACATTAAAGGTATTTACAAAAAAAATATTTAGAGAAATATATTAAAAGTAACAGATCACAAAAATATTGTTTTTGGAGTATTTGCCCATTTCTACGTAAGTCTGTTTATTTGTTCGCGTATCACATAAGAACAATTGAAAGAATTTTAATGAAATTATACTAGTGAAATTGGAGTAATATATATATACTAAAATGTATATTAATATAACGTGTTTTACTGCAATCGACTAACTGAAAATAAAATATGGCAATTTGATGTTTCAATCCGATAAATGCTGATTTAAAAAAATTATACTTTTGTAAATATTACAACAGATAGCATTACCTGTATTAACCTTATAAAACTTAACCATATTTTCTTAAGATCCTCACGCAAACGAAATCACAGGCACAACTGGATCAAATTAAGCAAGCACTTTAATTTGATTTAGACACATTAAATATCAAAACAAAACATAGGCCTATTCTTCCTGTCAGGATGAAGCCAAAGCTGATTACGTTAAATTGTCACAACAGTTATTACGATCAATGAATCACAAGAACATTCGGTTAGGAATATTTTTTTTATTTGGTTTGATGATTGAATCATTTCTTAAATGAAAAGGTCCTTTGAATTTTTAAATGATGTTCGTTTATTCTGTTTTCATATTTGTCCATAAGGTGATCGTAATTAAAATCCGTAATCAAGAAATATTTATTAACGACAAGTTAACCATGAATAAAATAACATAAAACTGAATAGGTAAATTTAGAGGCCACACTGTGTAATATAATAAAGATTTAAGGACGTGTTTACATTTTTGATGATAAACCTCCATTTTTGCCAACTTTTAACTCTGGGAATATGTAGTATTATGATTGTGACATGGAAAAATAGACCAAACTTTCATTTTTACTTTTTATTAGTTACATACATTTATTTCATTAAAATCGGCTTTTTTGCAATTCATTCCTCACCAAAAACGCTAAAAAGGGAGAAGTTTAGAGGACTCACTTCAAACAATTATACGTTAATTTGAAATGTGGAAAAACAGTTAAATGCACATCTTCTCTTCTTTAACCTGACCAAAAAATAATTTTGATTGACGCAATGTTAAAAGACAAAAAGAAAAAACATTTACTCAACAAAATTCATGCCATACGTTTTGTAACACTAGCTTATCATTCCGCGTCAATATGCGCCCCGGAGCAATTGTATCTGGCCGCTCTGAATAAAAATATACGCGACGTATTTCTACATTATTGGTGTAATAATATTGCGTATTTCTATACTACTAGTGTAATAATTGGAGTAACAATATACACATACACATATAAGCGCGCGAGCGCGTTTTTGTGTGTGTTCAATTACATTTTCATACATAACTAAAAACTGAGAGAGGAAAAACCTTGTAAGTTCAAAGTGCACTCACGTAAATATATCTTAGTCTGTTACAGCGGTTTTTCTTAGAAACCACTTGAGGTAAAAACTTAAAATTGCATACGAACATGGGGGAATACACACTTATTCGATTTTTTTTAAGTTCCATATGTAGTGAAGGTATAAGGGTAAATTTTTTTTAACAATTTTAAATATCATATCATTTTAAAAGATGTTCTGAAAAATATGAAAAAATATATTGGAAATAATACATCCTAATTCCGAGACTACTAAACGCATAATTATGACGAGTAGGTTTTTTTAGAAACCCACGCAAAGGCTACAGGAAAACTAAAGCGATGAATCTAGATGTTATCGTTTTTTAATCAACACTGTGTTTTTACGCCGGTGAGCCTGTAGTAGGCAATATATTTATGTTTTCCTACATTCTCATCGGAATCTTTCAGAAACCATGTGACATGTAAGCTTTAAATTGGCATAGCAATGCATCTTATTAGTTCATATATTTTTTACTAAATTTCATTAATTTTCAAATAAACAAATTTCAAGACGATATGAACAAAGTCCTTAATTTTTTTTAATGTCATATATCTTATGGGTATTACTTGCTTATGAGGCACAGATAAATATTTGAAATTAATTTGAAAAAGATATCCGAAAAATATACGAAAATTTAGCATTCCCCTTTTTACGAATACATTTATGTTACTACTGAATGTTCCGATATGAACTACTGATTGTTATGAAAAATTAATATTGACAAATAGTTTAATAGAAAAACTATGTACCTTTAAATATCGTTTATAGTTCTACTCATGCTTGGCAGATTTTTATGAATTTTATTTTAATAAGTATACATGTTATAATTTTAAAGTTTCTCTACCATAGTTATTCCGTCGTGGTGTTCGTAATCAAATTAATAATCTCTCAGACTTATTGTCTTTAGTTTCGATTTAATTCCATTTATTCGACTGTTTAATGCATTCCACTTATTCGTCCTAGTAAATCATTGGAATACAATTTTAAGAAATATTAACGTTACTTCGTCCATTTGTTTGTTAGTTTTGATTTGATTTTCGAATATGTCAACACGCATGAAACGCCACGAGCCCTGTTTTTTTTTAAATTTGAAACTGACATTCTCTAATAACACGTATTTATTAAAAGTTTGTTTAAAAACGTCTAAAAGAAGAATCCGCTTTATCTATGAATATTAACTTTTGCATGCAGCTTTACGCACGTGATATTTAAAAACTTTTAGGGTGAAATTAAAACATGCAGCACCACCTAAAATAATTAAAGGAAATTAAATGCTAAGCCTTTTTTCGTGATTTTATTATACTTGTCCCTTAAATATTTCTGTCTAAATTTAGTGACCAAAGGGAGGAATTCTATTATTATCTTATATTGTGTTGTAGCGTTTCAAAAATCACGTCTGTCTGTGACTCCGTTGCCAAGTCGCTTCTTTATTCTCATTGAGTAGTTCTTCGTTTCAAAGAATAATTTTGCCAAAGTAATGAAATTTGCCTTAATAAAGGGTAGCCTATATCATATACCGGCCTATTAACTATCCAAAAAATATTACCTTTGGACAAAAAATCGCGGTGAAAGGTTGTTCACTTGTGATATGAAAAACATAGTTTTGCATTTATAATAAATACTAACTCTGATGCGCCGTTGTATTGCGTATGTAACGATTCAAAAAATCACATAGACCCGTTGGTCCTTTGGGAGGCTGCTTCCTTATTCATTTTGTGTACTCTTTCAGTGTCAAACAAGATTTTCGTTGTGATAAATTGTATCCTATATAATCTTCTTCAACCCTCCATCTCCCGCTATTTTTATATAAAAAAAATTGGTCAATCACATATATTAAAAATCAGGTCAATCAAAATATTTAGGGTAACATATCAAATATAACAGAACACAAAATATTGTTGTGTGTATTAATCTGTTTATTTGTTCACACACCATGTAAGAGTAGGTAAAATAATGTTGATGAAGTTTTTACCTGGTGGATTCTGTTCGTTCTGAGGTACATATAGGCTAGGTTTTATAACAATCGACGAATTAAAAAGAAGAGATGGCAGCTTCACGTTTCTTTATAAATTATACTTACTTCAAAAAGTTTGCTTTTATAACTTTTGTAATATCTGGCATTACATTCATTCTTAAATCTTACAATTAACTTAATAATATTTTCTAAAGAGGACAAAGCCAGTTAGTAAATAAATCTTGAGCTACTTTGATCTTTATCTGCAAGTTATCAACTTATAAAATCTGACATTCGATATGTGATGCCGTGTTACTTTGAAGAGAGTCGAGAGGTGGCTTTAAGGCAGTAATCTCAAATGAAAGCCATAAATATTATATTTGTCTCCAATGCAACGTTGGTTTATTGATATAGTTTTTCACTATTCATTAAAAGGACCATAATTGTATTCTAGAATATGTTAGTTTGACCAAAATAACTGGACCCTTAATTTATATATTTATATATATAGAGGAAGCAAGTGTATTAGCAGCTTTAGAAATTACTAAAAAAACAGTTTTTTATACTTAAATTCTTATTTATACAAAGATATGACATTTGTTGTTTATATTTTTAAACCGTGTTTTTAAGTTACATAGAGAAACTAAATAGACCAACAAAAGCGCGTGTCAAATGGCAAAACAATAGTAGATACTAAATAGTAGTTATGAGTCTACCTCTATAAATCCGCATATAGAAAAAAAATACACTGATTTTATAATCTTTAATAAAAGCCATTCTAGTTATTGGCCTGGTTCATGGCTGAAATTGCAATTAATACGGTAATAATACTAATATATATATGTATATATATATATATATATATATATATATATATATATATATATATATATATATATATATATATATATATGTATATATATATGTATATATATATAATTGTTTTTTTCAACTTAATTTTAGTAATACAACATAAATAAAACTGGTAACTAGAACAAATATTGAAGACATATTTTAATTTTAACCACGATCAAGGTAATGTGAACATACTATAAATTTGTTGCACAAGCGGCATCGAGCTATGTATGTGTTAGCGCTTTCGCGATTCATAAATCCGAGCAACGGGATTTTTTTAATACGTCCTTAATTTTTTAAATATGGGTATTACGTTTTAATCGAAAACTTCATTTGAAGTGAAAAACTGAGAGACTTTGATCGACCGACAGACGGCCGGATGGGTATATCGAAATTAAAACTCTTAAAAACGAAACACCAACTGTTTCACACTATCGGATATTTTCAATAATACTCGTATACCAGTGTTATCATTTTTAATCAATTGCATTGCTTAGTCATTGTTAAGATAAGTCAGAATCTAGATTATCATTCCAATTACAGATGTTACTTAATAAATGAATGTGCTTATTGTGTGTTTTGAACACACACTTTATTAGGAGTCGTAGGAGTAAATCATATTTTATTGTCATATACTTTATAAAAAATGGGTGATATAGCAAGGCGTATAACAAGGCGTGTACTTTTAATATAGAAATAAACATATAAATTAAACATGTAAATTAAGTTGAGTGTGATAGTATAGGGTTGGATATGATATAAATAATGACTTTTATATTAGATTAAAAGCCTTTCTTGACACACAATTTAGCCAAAAGGCTGCGCCGGCTGAATTTTGTGTCAAGAATTTGGTTTTCGGTCGACGCTACTGATATGTTCTAGATGTTCAAACTTTATTATGAGGTATTTAAGGGACCGCAAGTATTTGCTACTCAACATAATATGATAATATTGTGCGGTGGAACTGTGAATATTGAGTCCAGTTTTATTTTACGGGCGATATTTGTTTCATATGAAATAAGTTCTCGCGATTTTATAAGTAATGTGTTTTTGAGAATATTGTTTATGTGAGGTATATGAATATTACTAGATCGTCACAAATCGAAATAAGCTGTTTATTCCAAAATGTTGACTAACAAAGGTAAGTAAGTCTTTTATGGGCGAATGTAAACGTTTCCATAACAAAAAACCAGAAGACGCATTGTAATGTCAGAATCATATTTTAAATGAATTTTTAAGAGAAATCTACTTAAACAAGCGTATTATAAAATTATTGACTTTATAAACGACAACATTGACTGAGGCGATCAGTCCACGGCCTGTAACTAGTGCACATAAATAACGATATAATTTTTGTAATGTGTGTTTTAAATGTAAAACTTCAACTGACCTTCAACAAAGGACCACAATGCTAGTAGGATCAATATAAATTCAATTGAAATTGAACTTAATATAGTGTGATTGGTCTATCTTATTTGAAGACAGTTTTGTTAATGCGAAATATATATAATAAAGGGTCTTTAGCAATAGAATATTTAGTACTATCTAGAGAGAACCGTGTACTGCTAGAGGTAAAAAATATCAATGTACTTTATAATTATTAAATAAAGATTAAGTCTTTATTCAAAATTAGCATTAATTTTGTCACTGGCTTTTTTGGAACTTAAGCATTTTTTCCCCTTCGCACAATGTATATGAAATAGAGTTTTGTTTTGTTTCTCATGAATGCTTCACACTCACCCCTAGTACTAATTCTGAAGGCAAACACAGATATAACCATGAAGCGAAAGCGTTCATTGGTATCGTAATATTGACCGAGGGCGAGCCGGACATAACGTGCGAATGTTGACATTATTTGCGACGTGACACTGAAATGAGGTCGAATCAAGACCATTCTCTCAGTAACATTAAATAGTTGCGTATAGTGGGCAATGTATATTCTTAAAGGTTTGGAAATTTTCTGTATTAAAATTTACCATACAGCAATACAACTGGATACTAAATTCATTACATACATTTCTATGAACAATTCAAAATGTTACGCAAATTTGTTTTACTATTGAACAAAATATAAATCGATGAAACAAATTATATATAGATATATTTATATATATATATATATATATATATATATATATATATATATATATATATATAGATTATGGGTATATCGATTATTGTGTTTTCAACCTTTACAAACAAATAGATTCGACAATATTCAAATAAAATATTTAATATTTTTGATTCCCACTGTCTGGGGTGTTAAGCCTAAAAATGGGTACTACAAAATATTGGAGACATTCTGACCGTATCTGGTCAATCCAAAAATTACGAGTTAAAACGCGCTTACGGAGACAAAGAATAGAATATAAAACTTCACATTTGCTATTAGTAAGGTTTGAGAAATCTCGACATTCTCAAAATCTCGTCATCTTAGTATCGAAGTCAAAAGTGTTAATTTTAGTAAAAATCCACTTTTATTAAATGTAAGTTCAAGTTTTAACATTTCTGACGTTAATCGAAGTCTAAATATTTCGGATGTTTAATTTCTATTAAAATTATTCATATACATAAACATTTATTTTTTATTTGATAAAATCTCATAATTGGAAAATAGACCTAATAAAATAATCATATTAATCATAAAGAGTCATCACATAATCTAGTCTCTAGTCATTAGGCATATAAATAATGTAATTAACTCTCAGTCTTTTTTCTTAACGTAGCAAAATAGGCATTTGAAAAATTCATTTATTAATAGTTATCTCTAACAATCTGTTTCTGATTATTGTATAATACAGTGACTCTTTCTAAATTTTGATATTTTTCATACAATATTATGAAATATAAGTTAATTAAAAACCAGTCATGAAAAAAAATCAAAAATTGATTGAAAAATAAGCCAGTTATAGGCTTCTAAATTTGAAGATACGGATAGAGTCTGTCTGTCAGTCCCTGTCTCTTTTCCTCTTGTAGAATATAATGTGCAATATTAAAAATGACCTCACAAGACAGTATTGCCGTCCTTATCTAAAGGTTAACTTTAAACTTTTATAACTGGATCAATTTTTTAAGATTATTAAAAACATTTTTCACTCTTCATCAGCTTGTACCTTGAAATTATGATTAATGAAATGAATACCCAATTGTTTTTAAAGGACAGAAGGATGTCTTAAATTTTCATATGGTTATTTAAATAACTGCAACTTCTTTTTTTATTGCTGCTTTTAATTTTTTTTGCTGAAACTTCAGATACATCTTTTTTGATATATTTTGATAGCCTATTTGACTTTTAAACTATTTATCAGGTTTCACCGTGGAGCTATTGATACTGAGTTCAACGATCGTAATTTCTAAATCTAGCGTAGGAGAGCAAAGGATATTTTCAAACAGTCTGCGTTAAAGATTTTCTGCAAAAGGTAATAAGTATAGTTTTATTTATATTTGATGTAAAAATCCGTATTTTTGAAATTTGGTGAAAAGCGGAGCTGACGATTTTTTTAGTTTAGGTACTTGAAATGAATAATGCAGTTGTAGAGTAGCAGGTAATACTGATAAATCGTGAGTTTTGTCAATTATTATTTCGGTTCCGATAAGCGAAGAGTTTTGTCTAAGTTTTCCACAGCTATTTTCAGTGGCTTCAATGACTTCAAAAGAAAGGGGTAATTTTTCCTTATATCCAACATATTTATATCAATCAATCTTTCTTCTCGCAATTTTTAAGCTTTAGGAACCTTTCTGCAGTAATCAAATTCCACTTCATTTTGACATCCAGTAATAATTTGACTTCTCTGTTTTAAAATATTTTTGTAATTGGCTGTTTTTCCAGTAGTTTGTTTCCAATAATTTCACTAAAAATTTAATTTCATTAAGCACTTTTCATAATTTTATCATTTAATTGTAATGGGCAGTTTGTTTTGTGACTGGCATTGTAACCCTCATCTTCCTCAGAAGAGTTTTTCTTCGTCATGATTTCGTTACCCTTATCAGCAGTGTCTTCATGGGAAATAGCTGCGGATATGGCAGCAGTCTATTTTTTTATAAAATGTATCTAAAACACCTAAATATAATGCGTGGTTGAAAAATAAGGATAATTTCGATCAGGATTGCTCTTGCAAACTCCATAAATCTGCCGATGATTTGGAACTATTCCCGGGGATAGAAAGAATCTATATCAGAAAAAATCTGATTGTGAGATGTTTAAAAGTGATATCGACGCAGTATTTCAATGGAGTTTGAGTAATAAGCTATATATGTACGGAAACACATATGCATAATTACGGGGAATAATTTAATATTTCAGGATCATATAACCGAAATCTATCAAAGGAAAATGGGTGTATTGTATAACCGTGTTTAATTTTTTAGTCTGAAATATCCTTCAAATTAATACAGTCATCTGGTCTCCCCAAGAAGCAAGCTATGTACTATGTTGGAGAAGTGAAAAATAAGTATAATAGATTTTTATTTAACAAAATGTACATTGACTATGCTCAATTGTTCCCTTCAGATTTTACAATGGTATTGTTGGATGCAATTCATTCCAAAGGAAATTGCTTATCCGGTATTATTTTAAATTATGTTACTTATGTTCACCATTATCTGTTTTATTAGTTTGTTTATGTTACCATTAGTAATGTAAATAGTTAGGTATACTTTTAGTGCTTGCACATATCCAGTGCTTGGCAGTAATATATAAATAGAATATGGATTTTTTCATGACATCAGTTTTCTTCATAGGCATTTTATAATTTCTCTGCATAACACATTCACGAGTTAATTTGCTCTTTATCATTGTCCTGATTGTAAGTCCATCCTCTGCTGCCAAGCGGGAGATTATTTCAGTTTATTTTTGATCCTTCCGGCTGCCTTAGAAATCCAGAAATATATGATTTAGAATATATGTTGGCTTTTTCAAGGTGCATGTTAAGACCTGTAGTATTCCATCCTTTACATGAAATTTTTTTTTGGACATAATGAGCACCGTGCGGTCGATTAGTTTACTTTTTTAAAATGTTTTCATACTTTTACTGTACGTTCCATATTAAATTAATTTAAATCTATTAAATTTTTTTGACAATCTATAACAATAATAATCCGAAACTAATAAAAAATCTTTATGTTAAAATTACAAATCTCATCTAATGTAAAAATCTCATTGAAATTACCAAAAGTTTAGGTGTTTATTTAAACTTACATGAGATGGGTGTCGTCTCCTCAAGGGTTTCACAATCGAAACATTCGAATCTAAAATCAGACACTGACGGATTGAGATGATTCACATCAATGATTTTGAAAACACGTTCACGCTAACACAGTCACATTACTCACCGATCTCATAAACAAACGTCACCGAATAACAAAAAGTCGGCGAACGCATTTGTAGTATACTCACTCAGTAAGTAATATATGAGGTATCAAGTATCTAATCGTTAATCTAATAAATTCCGCTCTCAGTGACGAACAGTGGGAAGTATGCGATAGTAAAGCTCATTATGGTCATTAATAAAAAAAATATCTCAACACGATTTTGATAAGCGTGTCTCGAACCTCTGCCTGAAAGTCCCGGGTCCCAACGAACTCTGGAAAAAATCATTATAATCTCGGTACCCAAAATCTTACTTGTTTTTGGAAACAAACAGATACTTGGTCCATGGCGCGCGCATCTTGACTTGTGTGGTAAGCCGTTCAAAAGTAGACCACCAACATTCTCTTACAAAAATTGTGAGTTTTCAGCAGCCGATTCACGACATATAAAAATCATTCTCCTCTATTGCATCAATCGTCCTTGTCTGTTACCTACGGAAGTTATAAATATCGGCAACGGTAGTCGATTTATTACCTGTAAAAGCAATTCATCTGTATTGCGCTTTAACGAGCCTTTAAGTATTAAGGTAATAAATCGTTAGGTTCACCAATTAACACAATAATTGATTAACCACAACATGTTGTAAAATCGGAATTGCTAAATCTTTTCAATATAAATATAGGTAAAAAAAATTAAATTTCAGGAATAATTAAACTCATTTTTAAATGGAAACGTAGCAAGTGACTTTATGAAAATTATCGCTCGGTGTTTAACATTTTTTTACTGTAGAAATTTTTTATTGTGGTCATGCTTTTTCTTTGAAAAGTTATTAAATAATTATGTACAATTGAAATACTTGTCAATTCACATATGTGTTATAGGGATATAATACATGAAACTTTTTGTCGTGGATAGATCTTTCAAATTGGAATGCTAGTTCGAAAAGTTGAAAGTAATGAAATTACAAGATTTAATACGACATACAAAATTAAAATCACACACAGTACTAGAGTCATATGCATACACATGGAGAGTGAGAAGTCGTGATTAGTAATTGATGAATTTCTAGAGCATCTCGGCTGCCCAGTCTATTTTGAGACTAAACAGTGAATGCACGCGTTGAACAACTTGAATGAAAGAAGTCATTTAGTGCAGAATGTATTGAACTACAAAATATAATAAATTAAAGTCATAATAATACTATGTTGCAATTATGATTAAAAATGAGATTAGAAGTAAAAATCGAAGTAATTTTTAGGGTCTGTCAATACAGTCACATTATTTTAATATACTTTTTACAAGTTAGTTTAGTTAACATTTTGTACCTTTTGAAAAAATAATCTGAATTTTTTTTCTTCAAAGTACCACGAAATCGCCAAATTAATTTTAATTCCTTTTCTTGCCAATCGTATTTCAATTATTTTATCAGGTCGATATCTGGTTCTATAAGAGCCACATTTCTGGAAACAGCTATAGCAACACTCTTGGTTGCTATTTGATGTGAGCAGATTCAATGCATTACAGTGACAATATTACGAGTCAGTTTCCTTGGACGGATGGGATGATATTCCTCGGTGTATTGATTAGTACTGCAATACTTCTAAATCTACCCTTAATTTCTTGGGACATTGAAATTTAGGACGATGCTATAACATCGATACTCTTTTTGACAGATAATTACTAAAGATTCATCTTCAGTAACAATAGCATCGAACGACTTCTTCCTTTACTTCTTTGAAAAGAAAAAAGAAAACATTACACTCGTAACTCTTTAGATGTCGTTGTTTTTACAGCAAAAAGTAATAACAGAACACAACTTGCACCGACTTTAATCATACTTTGGCGACCATGTCGAATGGTCCGCATGTATATTGTTATCTATCGCTATGTTTTTCGTCTGAGTGTAAACAAATTCCTTTAAAATTTCTTCTTAAATTTAGTGTCATTTCCACATCCAGATTTTTAAATTTTAAGCTTAGATACTAAAATGTTACGTTATGTATAAAAGACATCACCAAAATAGAAAAGGTAATGAGAATGAGCGTAGTTAATGACGTATGTGAGCTTATCCGTTAGGTGGTCTGACATCATTGTTTGTATTTTTAGAATAAAAGCGGCGCAAACCGACGATTGATTGATGACTTCTCTAAAGTATATAGTGAAGTGACGAGCTTATAATGTTATAACTCTTCATATTCTTATAGATTGAATTTTCTTATACACGTTTCATTTACTTTTTCAGTGAAGTCGGATAATGTGGACTAGTAATGTAAATATATACCCAGTATTGCTGTTCAATGTGTATACATGTATTAAATGAGTAAAACTGAAACTTTCTACGTTAAGTAATATACATATATATATATATATATATATATATATATATATATATATATATATAATTAGAAGCATAAAGTGATAATGAATTTAAAATATGGGAATTTCTTATTTATATTTCTAATAAGTTTATTGTTTAGGGCAATAGTCAGTTCCTATAACATGTTACAAGATAATTACATTGGTATAGATATCCTATCCCAAGGAATAAATTCCCGGAGCGATTTTATAAATGAGGTCTCATTGGATTCGTTTTAGTATTAAAAGAGTGTCAGGTATAAAATACAATATGATGCTCTCTGACCACCATATCGTATCGGATGATATAGAAATTGGGCCCAGCAAGCAATAAATTAAAAAGAAAGCGTGTACCTTGGTGAACTCGCATGCAGTTTTCTTTAATAAATGACCGTAAAAAAAATTAATATTTGATTTTTGTTCCCGAATAGGATGAATTTACAAGGAAAGGTTACGATATTAATATGCTTTATATATAATTCATAAGGCGACCGATAATGAGTTTCTTGGTTTTGCGAAGGAAATGTGTGGTGAACGTTTAAAAAATTAGATCCGACCATTTAAGGTCATTTTTAAGGAACATATATTTTTTTGACATTTGTAGAATTGGTACTTGCCAGTGAAAAAAATAAAACCACGCCCTTCAATAAAAAATTAACATTTCGATGCTAATGGGTAAAGTTGTAAGTAAATTAATATTTACCCAAATAATGTAATTTTTAAATTGTGTTTATACAATCTTTATTGTATGTACAATCAGTACACTAAAGGTAAAATTTTATTTAGTTATAACTACAATTGATGGAAACGCTAGTAACAAATAAAACACATTCAATTCAAAGGGAGGACCGCTTTCCTATTCTTCTCTATTTCAAAAGTTTACGAATCAAACTATCCCTGTAATATTTTTTAAATTTTATAAATTGCGATGATATTTTCTTAGTTACTCTTTTTATACTATGTACATAGTATTTTATCAGCTTATTTTTTATATTGCTTTCATCCACAAAAAAATTCAAATGTGGCCTTCACAATTCGAAAATGGAATAGTGAAAGTAGGAAAATCTTTGAAAAAGTTTCGTAATAAAAATCGCCTACTTTGAATTCGTTATAAACTTTAAGTTGCTTCCTTAATTCAATTAATATTTCTCAATTGTCTCTTTCGCCGAACTTTAAAAGGAAGTACCCATTCTAAATTTGACATAATTCAATATATGTTTCGTTTATTTTAATTTAAATTTATATGAGTTGAAATACATAAGACTACTTAATAAGATATCCACATTTCTGCGCTAAGAAATTAATTTATTTTGTTATATATTGACGAAACAAATTTTTAATGACTCGTGCGCGGAAGTTTAAATATATTTTTAGTAAATAATTATTTGAGATTTAATCCTATAATAATCATAATACATATATGAATTGAACATGAAAAAAATTATCTCAGCAAAACGTTTCCTATCGTTATTACAGTATTATTCTACTTTATATATTGGTTTTAACGAAGAGTTAGTACTTGGCTTCAGTACAGTACTCGGCTATATGCTTATCCTCTCCGAATTCATAACAATATAAATCAGGAGCTAAATAAAAGCCTAATTTCTAAATAATTAAGCTATTAAACACAAGTTACGGCCCTTTTACAAATAATGTAACATTACTGAAATCAAATATCACGGACACAGCAAAGCCAAAGGTACCCCGCCTAAAGGTAGTGAAAATAATGAACATGCTACTCGCTCATTGTTTTCTTCCAATAATTCTCCCAATTGACTGATTTTATCATCTGGTGTTATAAACATGTACCAAAATTCTATGAAAATTTCATGTGAAATATAAATATCGACCTCATCCTTTCAACTTAGTAAAGCAATCAAGCAGTAATCAAAATATTTATATTAAAGAATTATTACATAGTCTTATCTTGCCATAATTAACATAATCGGCTATAATCCATTCATCAAATATTAATTTTGAATTATTGACTGAAATTAATGTTTGTCAATCAACAAGTGGGAGAAAATAGAAGAGCCAGATTGTGTTTATATATCTTTTGTTAACTAAGCCACGAATTAAAGAGCAGCAAAAACCAATCAACCTAAAAAGAAAAGTCAATGAAACCTTCATTATCTCATTAGCAAGGTAGAGAACGGGCACCCTTGCTCTAATTATTTGAGCTAGTAATTTAACATAGGTAATAATTTAATGTGGAGATAGAATAATAATTGAACGTAGAGAGCAACGAGCAAATCACATATCCCATATTGTACTGAGTTCACTCCCATGAAGGTACAAGTTGTCTTTTACTTCACTGGAGGAATAACATCGAGACTATATGTCTTTGTAGGTCTCATACATATATTTCAACTTACAGATCTATATATACATATATATATATATATATATATATATATAATTATTTAATTATTTAATCCATTACTTAGTTGTCATTTACCTTTTATTATAATTTTGTCAGTAAGTTTAAAGCCGTACTAATAATAAATGCACCGATAAATATAAAATCCATTTTTTAGTTGCTTTTTTTCAGTAATATTTTAAAACGACCTTATACTTGAATATATTAAGTCAAAATTTGAAGAGTATTTGTTGGATATACTTGATTAATGCTGAAAGTTAAGCCGATGTCAGTAATAAATATGTTGCCGGTATTTAGCCCTTAATTGCTTGTTAGTTCGACTAGTGCCATTTGTGGTCAAGTTTCAAACTTAATTAATGTCATACTGAGGTACCAGAAGAAAAAAGTTGTAAGTAAGCAATAGTATTAAGCAAATCGTCAATATCTTGAAAATAGACTTACGGTTCAAGACTTATAATTCATCGTCGGTTGTTAATTTTGTATTTTTTCCCCTGATTTTAACGTTTTGAAAATTATTTTCAAAAATAAGTTACCTTCGATAATTATCTTTGAGGCTAATTTTATTTTCTTCTTTTGGAATTCGTTTCCTTTTCGATGAGATACATATTAATAATAACTTTACCATTTTATTTAGTTTCAAGTAATAACTACAATAGTTATTACTTGAAACTAAATAAAATAGTTCACTTTTATTTTAGGAGTTTAAATTTACTTAACTAGATAAAATGATAAAATGAAGAAGTTCAACATAATAGAAATAATTCATTCAATTTGTTGGTAATATTTTGGGAAAAAATTTGATACACGTAAACTTTGACTAAGTTGTAAATTATTTTTTTCTTTTTACAATGTTATCCTTTGCTTACAAATTTTTCTTGATAACGATTGTATATCCAAGAATAATTAAGAGAAAATATTTATCAGTAAATGATAATAAGTCAAATGTAATGGAAAAATAATACATTTTTTGAAAGTAATTGAAATTGCGTGTGGAAAAATGAAATAAAAATTTTTCTGGTATTAAGAAATTTTATAAGTTTACTCACAGTTTCTCATTCACAGTCAGGGATAAAAATATTTCTTTGCTATAACTTATGATGTTGATGGAGTTGGTTTCAGGAATCGTCTAATTAAATAAAGTGTGAAAAAAAATACTTTACCCTAATAATATAATATTTCTTAATTATTAAGAGGAGTAGACGCTAGCCATGGGACCCACATGAGAGTTCGTCGATGCGGGGGACAGATCAGCTCAAATCTGCTGTAGGCGGTCTCAGGAGACGCATAAGTGCAACAGGGCGACGACAAATAGAAAGAGATACATACTGACCACGAGCGCTCGGTCAAGAGCGAAACGATGGAGAAGAGAAGAAATTATACTGAGCTGACATTTTTATCTGTTTAATTTTTAATCGCTTTATCGTTTAATTTAATTATCATAAATCTAGCAGGTTTTGCTGTAAAATCATTATTTTCGATGCTGTTACAACATTTTCTGTAGTTTCCGAATTTCAAAATGAGATTTTATTCAAAATCTACCTTTATCAATCGAGTGCACACGGCAATTCTTATATTCTTTGCGTCAAGGAAGCTATGAAAAATACTTACATAAAAACATGTAGGTCAAAAAGTATTTCTTCTTTACGGATAGGAAAATTTTTGGTAGTCCTTTTTTTCATTTAAAATTATTCAATTCATTCAAACGGAAGTGGATTATGGATACTTTTACTATTAATATATATATTTTTCCTTTACATAAAGTACATATTTATTTTTTGAATCTCTACACAACCTACAAATTTTAATGACTTTCTTACATCAAGAAGTAGTTTATACATTAAATGATTCCGTTTTTCTTTTTTTTCTTTTCTTTTCCATATTCCAATTCAAATTACGTTTTTTGGGAGTAAATTTAATTTTTTCAACAGCTAACGTGCATTTTATATTAGAAAATAGTCTAGGTAAAAATGAATTGTTTTTACCTAGACTTTAAAACGGGTAGGGTAAAATCCTTGAAAAGTAGATATTGAACTATTTTAGGTGTATGAATAGGTTGGAGGAGGGTGGAGCGAGTCAAATAACGGCCCAGTTGCAGATGTTTTTCTGCTTTAAAAACAATTTGCTTTCAGCTCTATGTGTATTACAATGGTAGAATGCTATTTTCAATATTATTTTTAAAGTATTTATCGAAATTATAAATTATATTTGCTAATCATCATGATTGAAACATGATAGTTTCTATCACAGTGATGATATTAAATTTTAGTTTGAGAAATGAATTTTTCCTTTTAGGTATAATATTTATTAATTTTTATTTGCTTAAAGAAATAATAATAAAATCATTTGCTACCAAAACATTGATGTATTCGTGTCATTCAAAGTTGCTGTCATTTATTTCACCATTTGGCGTTTTTGCTATGGACATTATAATTTTTAAAAGTTTTACTTTCTTACAAACTTTTTATAAAAATCTTCAAAAACGTTTTCTAAAAATATTTAAAAATAATTATATAAAAAAACTCCCAAAATTAAATTTTCCTTTGAAATTTCTCAATTTTTCATTAATTCGCCAAACTAACTGTTTTGCAAAAGAAGGGGAAACTTTATGAGATAAACATGTTACTTTCTGATGTAACAAATTCATTAATAAAAAAAATTAAAAATCCCTTCATTGACAGCGGGTTTACTAATGTTTCAATTTTCATGCCTAAATGCACAGGACTAATAAAGATAATTGAAAAAATTAGTAAATCTTTATTTCTTCCCCCAAAATATTCTATTAAAATGCAAGCACAATTTTTTTAAAAATTGAAAATGGACAAATTACGGCGCCTTAAATTTAATTGTTAAGAAATATGAATGTAATTAATTGTTAATTAATTGAAATATTAATAAAATAAAAGGTCATTAAAAACCGGCCAAATGCGAGTCGGATTCGTACACGAAGAGGTCGAAGGGCAATATTACACATATAAGTTTGTATTTCCCAAACACTAGTGGAAGACAGAGCTATTGCTGCGGCCGGTACCGAAAATAGCACTTATCTCAAAAAATTCACAAAATACCTTATTCAAACTACTGACTTAAATAAAAAGTTCATTTTTGAAGTTTCGATATCATTTTAGACCTATTTAATGATATCCCACACATCTATGTGCACTGAATTGTTTTATTATTGAATTGTTAGTATTATTTTTTTCATAATTCCACTATTATATTAGATAGCGGTTTATAGAAGACACCTAGTATACAAATTTCATTTATATAATGCCAATAGCCTCCGAGGAAAATGGTTGTGTCCCGTTTTTTCCATTTGCTATGGAAATCTAAAAGAGTTGGTTATAATTTGATTTTCTATAAACATATTTCTTGCACAACTGTGGTCAGGTTCATAATTACCGATGCAGAAGTTATGAGAAAACTGAATACATCTCTTTTGTAATTAGTTGACAAATAATGTCCGTTATATCAAAATACAAATTTCTGCCCGCCCAAAACGCAGTTTATCCATTTTTCAATCATTTGACTGGATTAATTAGTAGGATACATTCAGTACGAACAGCATATCTAGAATATTGATAAATATTAAAATATTCCTGCTTTTGGCGCATGAATTCATTTTAATTAATATTTTTGTGGAAAAAATATATTATTAATTTTGAATATATTTTTGTATAAAAAATACACAACAATAACAATCTACAGAAAGTTACGTACAAAAAGGTATCAGTAAAAAATACGTTTCGTAGGATGTTTTCTTGCAATAATCAATGATTTCTTTACTATCTACTTTACCTAATCATGTACTTATTTGTAACTAAATTTAGTTACATACTTATTTCTAGCGAGAAATATTTTCCTGCCCAAAACAAATCAACACATAGCATTTCTTTTCATTTTGTATTCACGTATAACATTTTAATTCTTATAAACTTAAAGGAAGATTCTGTACGTATAACACCCATATAATATATTCTATGCAAACTATATATCTATATATTATATGTAAGTTAGTATACACATACGAAGGTCAATATGTAAATGGAGTCTTGTTTATTGTTGTGCATATAATCATTGAAATAAATTGAATTGTAAAAGTCACTTTACGCACACAAATTAATTTGTTTGAATATTTTAGCGTGATGAGTTTAGACATGGTAAAAATTGTATAGCTAAATTCAATTATTTAATGGATAACGTTGGAATTCTTAACAAGCTATTGATTAGAATGTGTAATAAAAGGCATTAAACGAAATGTCATTCCTTTCAGTTTACATAAGTTTTAATAATGGCGATTAAAAAGTTTGTGTATTGTTATTTGCAAAAATATTAAAATATTTAATAATATAACGGGATGATTTCAAATGATAGTATCTAATAGAAAAATAATATCACATATACTTTTTGTTAAATTGAATTCATTCTGTATACATTGCGCAAGGTTACAGAGTGTACTATTTTATTTTAATAACATTAAACAATTCGCAGAAGTATGTAGCAAAGAAAAAAAATCCATTATTTCTGACGGCAACATTTGCTATTATGCATCGTTGAATAAAGTAATAGTAGACAATCTATTATGGTTGTCCTTGCCTAGATTACATTAAAAAATATACGTACAGATATAAGCCCATATTACGTATATTATGTCTATGCTTCTAGTTATATAATTTATTTATTTACTTGTACTAATTAACCGTATAACTAACAAAAGTATAAATCGGTTAACATATGTTAGGCATAAAGGCTTTAACATATGTTAGGCATAAGAAATTAATGTACATAAGAAGAACTAAGAATTTCTCATTTTCAGAAAATATTTAGCACGATAAAACGGTTAGCATTGATATACACACTAATGTGTGTATATCCGCTAGTCTCATTCTTAAATAAAATTACTAGGCATTACAAAACAAGCGGAAATATTGTTATAGGAACAAACTGTTGACAAATAACTGCAAACTATAGAAATATAATAAAATTAATTTTTTTGAATTTTTAAAAAATTAAAATAAAAACTCCACGATATAATAAACATATCCATTTAAAAACTATCGAATAAATAATATTACGTCTAATATTCTACATTAATGACGGTCATTTTCGACCGTCATCAACGAAGGAGGCGGGGGAAGGCTTCCAAATCCATATTTCTTCGTTGAAAAATTTAGAGCAAGCTTTATCATGTGATCATGCCGGCATCTATGGATATGCCCATACCATCGAACAAATCCCATACGAAAGAAACAAATTGAAAGTACAAAAATTAAATGAACAATGTCAATTTCGACTGCGACGGGTAAAATTGTCAAAAATAAAAGGAGCCTTATTTTATTACTTTCAATAACACCGTGATTGTTAATAAAAGTAGCCGTTTATGGAGTCAATGCTTCGTTTATAATCGCACTAGATTAAAAGATAAATTTATTTACAATAGTTCAATAGAAATAAACAAAGAATTTAATTCAAATGACGTCAATTATTCTTTAAATATTATTTTTATCAAAGTAATCAACATCCACTTGCCCGGTACATGCACAACATGCCCGGCACAATTTAGCGCCGACGATCAAATTGTGTATAAAATTAATGTATAATGTGAGGTTTGCGAACATTAAACGTCTCGGTTTAAAATCGCGTAAAAACTGTGCATTACTTTTTGATACCGCGGTGAACCACGATTTCTTTAAAGAGGAAGGAAAATATATCCGTATTTCTTTTATTTTTCATTTAATAGCTTTAGACGTGCTAAATGTATAAGAATATTTAAAATATTCTCTTAATAGCGATTTGTATGATTCTTAAATAAGCTGATAATAATCTGACAACCAAAGCAACGTCTAACACTTTTAGCTCATCAATTGATAACTTAACGGAAACTTCTTTTTACCCATTTTTTTACTAATTCAGTTCAATGTAACGACATTAAACTAAATGACTTACACATATTTCTGAATAATTTCGATTAATTTTACAAACGCAGGTTGATTTATTGATTAATTTTAACATATAGGCATTGCTTAATTTAATTCAAGATCGACTCCTATTAATCGGCTTGAAACGCGTTATCATTACAAACTTCCAATAAATTCCGCAGCTTAAGCTTAAGATAATTACACATTATGTGAATGTCTTCGCCACGGACGGACTGATATTACAAGTAATTTTATTTCTGAGAACTTATTTATTTTTAATTATTTTAAATTGATTGCTTGAAATATTGAAAATTTTGAATATTGCTTGAATTTTGCTTGATTTTGAATATTGCTTGATTTTGAATTGCTTGAATATTTAAATTGATGGCTTGAACAAATGTTGGAATATAATTGAGGAAGGTTTCCTTGTTACAATGGGGGATAAAAAAAGTGTACTTTGCTAATAAGATGAATTTTTGGATTTTTAAATTTTTGTGTAAGGAAAATTTTATCGTATTTTTATTTATATATGTAAATATATATATATATATATATATATATATATATATATATATATATGTATATATATATATATATATATATATATATATATATATATATATATATATAATTAACCGAACAAGCGAAATTTCCTAAAGAGCAAGATGCAGTGATTATATTATCACACCTACTTTCTAAAAAAGGTTTACTGCATTTTTCACTACTTACATAGTTATATGTTTACTAGGGAGACTGGCCGTTTGCATTCTACGTTCCATGTATCCAGGCTTTCTAAAGTTAACACGACACCATGTTAAAAAGAAAAGCCGATATGGCGCTACCTAAATTATTTTGATGAGAGATGGCTTAATACATAGATAGACATAATGCTATTTACATATAAGAAATATTAGCCTTTCGAGAAATTTGAGAATAAAAGAGTACGGTGCGGAGCGCCGCAAATTTTTTATTATATCCGATGATTGATTGCCTTCTTCTGAATTTTTTTATGTTTAGGGTTTAGAGTTTGAATAGGGTAAGGTGAGGTTCTAGGTAGTGTGAGCTTTTAGGGTTTAGTATTTGAGTAGGGTGAAATAAGGCAATACAAATAAGTTAATAAATGTGGTATATAGACGTCACATAAAACATTTCTGTGGATTTTATTTGTTATGTGACTATTTAAACATGTACTTTTAATGGAATATAATTAATAGTAACTCAAAGTCATAATTTCATTCCAATTTTCTATAGGGGTAGAATTAGAGTTACACTTTTCTTTCCTTCCTTGAGT
Source organism: Druceiella hillmani (assembly GCA_039881145.1). Lineage (NCBI taxonomy): Eukaryota > Metazoa > Arthropoda > Insecta > Lepidoptera > Hepialidae > Druceiella > Druceiella hillmani. The sequence goes on along the minus strand of JAYKKI010000066.1, from coordinate 12,164,985 downwards.
TGAAATTAACATGTAGACATGCAGTGCAGACTGTTAGTAACACTCTACGCAAAATAATTTGTTAAGCTGTTTCAAACTGGCCACTTGACTTTCGTTTTATGGAATAAAAATCAATATCGTACAATAATAATAAGTCTGAACTTCGTTGCTTACACCAAATACTTCCATGGCTAAAGCAAAATATATGAAAGCGGTAGATTCTAAGTACAAATTGAAAGTCAGAGAAAAATTAAAAACAAAAAAAAAATTGTTCGCATGTAGCGGTGAAAATTTGTTCGTGCATTGAAAAGGGAATAAAAAGGAGTTTCAGTTAAGTTATTAATCGAAGTGCTGAAAGTGTATGACGTTCCTTTGGTTATTAGATCATTATCAGCTAACTGCCGTTAAATGTCGCGGCGCATCTCATGATATTCTTATTTAAGAGCCATATAAATTGCTATTAAGAGAATATTTTCTAAATTCTTATACATCTAGTACCTATAAAGGTATTAAATAAAAAATAAAAGAAACATTTTCTTTACTCTTTAAGGAGGTCGCTCTTTACAGCTGTATTAAAGAGTTATACACACTTTTTATATTTCGCTTTTCTCATTTGTGGTTTAAGTAATTTATAAATACAATAATTTCTTAAACAACACGAATCAATATTACATACTATCACAAATAAAACTTAATAAATTTTCTTTTCGTAAAATAGAAAAAGTAATAATGAAATAAAAGTGAAACTTTTTCTGTTTACTTGTTTACTTGTCTTTCTTTCACGTCTAAACATTCCAACATATTTCAATAAAAGGTCGCTTGTAGATAAAATGCATCCTAGGTTAATATTTTTTATAAGAGTAGGTCGACGCTCTTCAGCATAAAAGAGAAAGTGCGTCTCCGAGGGGGCAGTATCGAACGTGGTCAAAGCTGCTTTGATATGGACAAGTAGATGTACTTAACTTTGATATGTTCTGTTATTATGAACTGTGTTAGTATGAACTGTTGATATTTCATTTCTGAGTGTGAAATGAAATTTTACTACGCGCGTTTCACTTATTTTGTACGTCTCATATGGAACGTCCGATATTTAGTACTTGTCGCCTTTAAGGGTTTCTTCTCAAAATTATCATCACTTAGGTTTTATCGGATTATTTTATTATAAAGCAAGATTATGTATTGATGAAATTGACCTATTGATGTTTAGATGTATTCACTTAGAACGTAAGATATTCAACGCAGTCAAAACTTTTCGGCTTATGTGAAAAATTTCTTTTTACGTATATTTTTAACACTAATTAAACTTTATATCACTATATGATCTTAAAGAAGTTACTAATTAAAATATGTATCTATTTACTAATTAAAATATAAATCTAATTAACTGACATTAAAAACAAGAGGACGTTCTCAATTTGTCGGAATCTTTTTTTTATGTATGTTCAGCGATAATTCTTTAACCAATGAACCAATTTCGATTATTATTTTTTTATTTGAAAGAGGGTACTTCAGGAGTACCATATAAATATGATAATGATCTGATGATCAAGTCCGAAAATGAACGATGGATTTCCTTAACGGATGGCAGTAAATCAATTATGATGCAAAATATTTGCTACGAATGGGTGTTATTTTGTAAAATAACTACACCACTTACCAGATCAGGGTCTGATGATAACTTAGAGAGATGAACAATGGAACTCCTTAAAGGATGTTATTAAATCAAGCACGATTAAAAACATCGTCGATCAGGTTAGGATCTGATGATGGGTTCTAGAGATAAACAATGGAACTACTTATCGTAGGGTAGTAATTTAAACTTTATTCAAGATATTTGCTACGGGTAGTTGTTACTTTGCAAAATATCTATACCGTTGACGGTTATGGTATGTCATCCACCATGTCAGAGCCTAATGAAGCGTTCTGAATATGAATAATGCAACTCCTTAACGGATGGTAGTAAATAAATCATGATTCAATATATTTGCTACTGGTTACTTGTTATTTTAGTTACTACTTTGCAAAATCTGATAGTAGATTTTGTACGTGGAGAGCGGATCTCCTAAAGTGGTAGTTGTTATTTTGAAATATTTGATACTGAACTTTGGATATGGAGAACGGATCTTCTAAAGAGCTAACAGCTAACCACTAGCGGCTCTACTATTGCATCGATTCTGTGTGTTGTTGACGACTAACTTTAGATGAAGAGAAAAGTATCTATAAACTAGCTTCTGCCAATGACTTTTAATAATTATACAATATTCTAGGAGAGGAAGTAATTATTTGTTAGTTATAGTGTGATGATTAATATGAAAATCGCTAACAAATAATTAATCCTAAATTATTAAATCTTGTTTAATGAAAAATATTAAGTTTTAAATAAAGTACCTTTTAAAAACCCAACTTCAACAAAGTAGATACTAAAACGTAAAAAATAATTAACTTGTAATAAGTACCTATTTAATAAGTTAGTTATTTTTTAATTTATGTTAAAATATGCCCTTTATGAGTCTATTCTCTATCGTGACATTAGAAGTTAAAAATTTCAATTTAAATTAAAAATTAGATTAAATTATAAATTTGTTTAAGTGAGTCGACAGTGTGCGCCGAATTCAAAAATAAGTAACTTATTTATTGCGAATAAATAGGTACCCATTTTGGAGTTAATTATTTTTTACCTTTTAGTACTAATTTTTTTTGAAGTTATTATATTTAATAATTATATTTTATTTAATAATTGTTTAAGTTCAGGATTACATTTTCAAGAGTGTTTTTTTCTCTCTTCGCAATCCATATTTCTAGATGTTAGCCAGCAATCATAAAGCAGCAGCGTTAGATTAGTTTTACCCTCCTTTTTATTATTTAAAAATAATTTTCATTACAAACTGCGCCAATATAAATTTCCCACGTTTATTTTAAAAAAGGCAATAGTTCTTTTTTTTTTCTTAACTGTGAAGTTTTTCATGTTTTATATTTTCTTAAATTTCTCAAAATCGATAATATAATGAACTTGTTTTTAGGATTTTAGAGTTAAGTGGTATTGTGTTCATCGAGCGGTATTGTTTTCTGTTCATTTATATTAGAGTTTTTTTGACTACAGGTATTCTATATTGGTGCAAATATATGTTTTAAAACAAATTGTACTAAAGGCAATATTGAAATCGTGTCATTGATAATCAAAATTATTGTTCTAAATCCAAATCTCTGCAAATATGATATGTCGATTTTACAAATATAAGAACCAAAATTTGTATTATTCCATAAAAATTAATTAATTGAAAATATTTAAACTCAAGGAAACAATCACTTTCATTTTAATTTAAGATTTTATTTTGCTACATTTGTTTTCATGCATACAAAACCATGATATAAACAAGCAACTTCCATTTACCGGAGCTCCGTTAATTTTACTGACTAATTAGTTGCACACAACTTCTAACTTAACGCGTAAGTAAAATACTGAAGCTGTTATTAAGTTACTAACTTGCCCTCAACTCGTGCTTGTCTAACGACAAACAACGTTGCGCAACCGAGAGTCGTTCTTAACAAGCTGTAATGAGTCCCGTGAACGTCAATTTCACTGGCTGACGCTCGCACGAGTTTGCTAATTACGGATTCAAACACTTACGAGAATTATTTTTATGTAATCATTGCACGCATAATAAAATACAGGCTGTTATAAAAAAATAGTGACTATTTTATTTACCATCCTAACGTATAAAAGAAAAAACACAATAATTTATAATGAAGCTTTGGGTCGTATTTCATGCTTTTTGCATACATAAATTATTATTATAAGTCTTATTATAATTTAATACAATTCAAATGAATATCGAAAGCCACATTTCATCGGCAGTGCTTAAGCAAAGTTAATCTAATATTTCTGATCCACTAGTACGTAAAGCTGTGGTCTTATTGTTTTACCTTTAACGCTTGTTAGCGGATCGACAACAAAAGCGCGGTTTTAAAGACCACAATACAGTTGGGAGCGGATCATATTTGTTAGTGGCGCACTTTGCGATGAATATCGCCAACGGATCTCGACGCTGTGAGGCAAGTCAATAGTTTTTGAAGTGCCGAGCTGACAGTCTTTTTTACTTGTTAGAAAGTTTTCTTTCTTGTCAGAAAGCATACAAATTCTATAAAGTTCATATCATCAACTTTCAATTTTACGCGTATTGCTTTGCAGGTTTCAATAATCATTCATGTCAAAACTTCTTTAAAAATTATTGTAAAAATTTTAAATTCCTTTAAACCCTCTGATAACCGGAGTATTGAATCATACATTTGTAAGGAGAAATAGTCTCACAATAAACGGATATTTTATTTCTATAGAATGGGTGCAATTAATCGGGTAGTTGTGGGAATATTCTTCCAAATATTCCGAAATTTATTCTAAAGTCATCTGGTCCTAAATAAAATGTTCCGTTATTAACGGAATGCAGGAAAGATGTTCTTTCTTTTTCAAACGACTCTTTATTAAAAGTTTTGTGTCGTTCTTCCTTTTTTGATTTTTTACAATACTGCTAAATAGTAAAGAAGTTCTATGTCTGAACAAATAAAATGTAATGGTCCTTGATGGAGCAAGGCTCAACTGTCTACCTAGCGTAAAACCGTTGCGAAGTTACACGCTAGTAGATAGGTGTGTCAATATTTAAATAAAACTTTACTAACAAAATCCAAACGAGGAAACAAAACTGAAGATACCAACTGCGTAAACAGTTAAGATTATATTGTAAATAAAAACAAATTCTAATCAATTGGCAAATAATATGGGTGCATAAAACAAATAAAGATAGTTTTATTTGTGTGGCTTAATTGAAGTATTTTATTTTCTGTAATGACGCATCAGACTTCCTTTTTATTTTTTACACTACCGCGTCTTATTTCACCATAGAGTAAAAAATAAAGACGAAATGTGAAAATGATAGTTTTCTGATCTGTTTGGGTGACCAAAAATGTTAAATGAAATTGTGGTCTGAATGATACCTTACTATGAGACATAAATCGCTAAAAAGATTTTAAGATTAGCATGGGAATCGTATCCGAGATATGAGGAGATAAAATAATAGTAATGAACCGAAGCATCACAAAGTTGGTTAATAGAACCTCAGTCAAAATAAAAAAATAGAATATTGTTGTGTATTTTCCATTTTTTAAGTTCTCACGAAACTTACGAAATCCAATTTGACTGTTCTAATACAACCTCCAAAACTTACATCGTATTATCTTAATGACTATTAAATACAATACTAGAACACCCACATTACCTAAATTAGCACCCTTTTTACTTAGTTACGTTTTACTGCAACAAGTAGACTTTCTGCTTTCCGTTTTCAACATTTTTTTAATTTTTTAAAAATATTTTTTCGGTATTTTTTGTTACATATAGGACTCTGAAACTGAAAAAGAGAAACAAGACCTACGGAATCACTAACAAGTCTGGACACACAGACTTGATCTGTCACAACCATTTTTTTCAGAAACTGTATGACGTAGAAACTCGTAATTTATTACACAAATATATTTTAGTAACCATTTATATCACACCAGCTAACTTTTTTAAAACCCTCGTTTATAAAATCTGTGTACGTATGTATATGTTTTGAGAGCTTTTGAATCACATAAACGATTTAATTTATATTCACGCAATATGTTAAGAAATTAGAATGTAAGGTTTTCATGTGAGCTGAGGTCCCATGAATAGCGATTTTTTTAAATAGAGTGAAATTAGATTTTGGAAGACGAAAATTATTTCTTATTGTTTTCGTCTATTACACAGCATTCACATTATTCTTCTAATAAAAATAATAAAAAATAAGATAATGGTAAAATAAAAATAAAAACTAAGTTATATAAAATCAATATCACGAATAGTAGGTAATGAAACTTTCCATATTTCTTAATTGTTTATATTATAATCCCAATTTGCATTTCGTTACATACTATGTGGTTATGACATTACATATGTTCTCCATATCTCAAAAAACTATTCCGTACCTTGAAAGAACTCATTCTTACCATTAAACCGACTTTTTAGTCCCAATGCCCTAAATTTTTTCAAACCTAAATTTGGGTTGTTGGTAAACCCAAATTTTTACAAATGTGTTTCATGGTCATGGACATGACTAACATAGATGCAAAGCAAGGAATAAAACATTGTTCCTTCGTCTCAAAGTTTTTTTTTGGGAAACAAATTTTTAATTCAACTATTGAAACGTGTTTTTAAGAGAGTGCAAAATGATAGATGGTTGTCATAAAAGTATAGAAAGTTCAATTAGGTAATACTCTCGGTACGTAATGCGTCATATATTAATGAAGTGACCATAGTTTTGGTTTGGAATACATTTGAATAACGAGATATAAACATTATTTTTAGAAACAATAGCACATAATACAAACAAAATATTCATTATTCACACGATATTTTGTAATAACCCCTTATTTTCTAACGTACAAAGTTGGATATCATATAAATATCAAACATCGAAATAATTCAACAGGTACGTACATAAATGAAAATATTTACAAACAAATAATGTTTTACGTTCAATTTATGATTATTAACAGGTATAGACACTGCTAAAATATGATCTATATGGACTATAACGCACGTCGATTAATGATAAGAGATAATACAAAAAATCATATCTTGGAAAAAATTTCAATAATTTTGTCAATAAATTGTGGTTCGTATACTAAAACTGAGAACGAACGTTTGCGATTCATTCGATTTAATCAAACAAAATTAGGTTCCGAACAATATATAAACTTACGTGACGCTGTAGATAATAACATTGATGCCAATTTCCATATCGATGAAATATGAAATATCTACGTACGTACTTACGTACCTTTATATACAGGTAGCCCAACTCATATGCAAAAAGTAAAAATATACAGTATAAATATATAGGATATTAAGGACCCATGTTCGTGTTTAAGGTCGAATTTAGTTACAACCTATGACGGAATGACATTCAAAAACTATTACTGCTAGGACAAAAACCGATGGATCGATATTTCGTAACTGCATGTATCTTCAAAGAAAAATTAAAATCATTTATTTAATTTTTAAGCATGTACATATTTGACGAAACTCGCTGTTGAATGAATTCTGTTGAGTGGCTGAAACATGGATTAATTCATGCATATATTTTAATTTTGGTTAATGGAGAAAAATAGGTCAGAATCAATTATCTCAACTCAAGTTCCTCATCAAAGTGTAGATCCAGAGTTATTTGAGATAAAATTGGTTTCTATTAAAAAATTCTTTCAATAATCAGCATCCAATGGTCAGTGCGCCTATAATAGAAAGTATATGGAACAAATAGGTTGCCATTATCATGCTTCATCAAAAATCTATAATACGTTGGTGAGTTGCACTTCAATGTTGTGGCGAAATACAAGGATGAATAAATCGGCATTTAAATAAAATTTCGTTAAAATATATTTCATGGTATTTTTAAAAACAACTATTACATTTAATATTCAATAACATTGCTCTTTTTCACCGAATGTACAAATCAGATGCAAAATGTTATTAATTTTATACTGCTCTTTATTTGCTTCTACATTTCATGATAATTTGAGATATTAAGAGCGTATATGAAATATTAATAAATGTTTGCGTGTAACAAATATTAAATATTCACTTAGTATTATTCACACATGAAATGGACATAAACTCAATTTTTTTCACTAAAATTCAAAAATAAATTACGAATAAATACTCGTGTGTACAAACTACATGTATTATAAAATATGTACATGTCTGTTACAGCTGTTCATTAAGTCTGTCACTGCTTTCTGAGACTAAATTTTCAAACGCCTTAAATATTTTATATACCACTATAAAGAAATATACCTATTAGAAAAAAATTAAAAATTTAAGGACAAGGCAACGCTCACCAGTTCAGTTAGCATTTGCGTAAGAATTAAGGAGAGGGTAAATAAAGTACACAAAATTTTTCTTTCTTAATTGTGTATATAATGTGGGGTTTCATTTAAACGGGCTTGTTATGAAAAACGCAAAAATATTTTTTCTATATTTAAATTGCATATTTATAAAGATAATCCTCCCCTTACCTTCGAAACTATTAAAATCAGGGAAAAAGACGGTTGGTAAAATCTGACTACAAGATTACAGAATGTAGTGATATCAATTATCCTGGACCTTATAATTATTTAAACAGGTACGCTTTTACGTCTGTGAAAGACACAGTAAGCGATAAATTACCAAGTGCCTAAATGCATACGAAACGCTCATGGTTCGAGATCCTGGCAGATTTTTTGTTAATAACGAAATAATAAATGTTAGTAACAAGGTGAGTTTGCAATATTATCTTATGATGAGTTAAATATATTTCCGTAAAGGGAAGATTAAACAAAAGGTTTAGACGTACGCACTCACGCATTTGTTTAATATTTTCGGATTACGCGTATTGCTGTGCCATTTGAGATTGTGATCACTACTCTTGCCAAGTGAGTTTAATTGTACTACTGGTGGCCCAGTGGTGGAAATTCGATTGCAATTCATTAAATTTTGAAGTTTGAACATTACTGATGTTATCTTGTCAATGATTATACCTTTATAATCATTGTACATATTTTTTTAAATTTTGTTCTATTCAACTGGGAGAAAGTACAAATACGTCATTAGCGTGTGTTGTATTTATTGCCTTAATTCCCTGCAATCCTTACGAAATTTAAAGTTAATAACACAGATATATGTTATGTATTAGTCAAGATATAGAACAAACGCTTTTTGCCTTGAATTGAAGGCTTAAATATTAATACTCTTAAACCGATAATAAATATCTTGGCTCCGGTATCGCTGATATTTTTAATACCTCTGTGGCAACTGCTGTCTTCTCTTTGAAATGGAAAAAACCTATATGGTGCCCGTACCTAAAATTTTATTACCTACGCAATCCAAGGATTTTCGGCCCACATCCATCCTACCGCTTCTATCCAAAGTTTTTGAACGTATTTTTCATGGACAAATCGTTACTTTCTTCAATGCTCATGAGTCTTTAAATCCACTTCAATCTGGCTTTAAAGCTTCCCACAGTACCTAAACTGTCCTTGTTAAAGTTAATAATGATATACGCTTGGCTATGGATAATAAACAAGTCGCTGTTCTTGTGCTTCTTAATTTCAGCAGTGCATTCAACTCTGTTGACTTCGAAATTCTTCTTGGCCGCTTGAAATATCTTAATATATCCCAACATTCACTGGAGTGGTTTAGTTCATATCTTCATGGACGCAGGCGACATGTTAAGTTGTCAGATACGTATTCTGAGCGGACTGATATTACAGCTGGTGTACCTCAGGTGGAATTCTATCTCTTCTACTTTTCTCAGTATTTATTAATTATGTTGTTAAGAATATTTCTAGCAATTATCATCTCTATGTTGATGACCTACAAATCTATGCGCATTCGAACCTCCATTCCTTATCAAAAACCATCGCTATCCTAAATCGAGATCTCGCTTCAATTGGTCAGTGGGCTCATGAAATGGGTCTTTTGGTTAACCCAAGTAAGTCACAAGCTGTCATCAATGGTAGTCAAAGATCAACTTTTAAGTTAAATCTACCTAGTTTTCCGAAATTAGTGCTAAAGAGTACAATAGTGCCATTCAAGTCAATTTTTGAAAACCTGGGCTTGCTGATCGATCAAAATCTTAGTTGGTGGCCTCAAGTAAATGATGTTAGTCGTCGTGTTATAAACAAGATACTCTCTTTGAAACGTTTTCAAAATTTTCTACCGATTAAAACGAAAATGTACCTTTGTCAAACACTTTTATTATCGTTAATTGATTACGGAGATGTGTACTATCCTGATCTTAATTAAGAATATTAGTGCAAGTTGGAACGTCTTCAAAAGTTATGCATCCGGTATAACTTGGACCTCAGAATGATCATATTTCTGAATACAGGTCATATTTCTGAACACAATGCCGACTTCGCATACTTACGCTTCTTTTTAATATATTAACAAAATCCTCATAGCCCAAATTATTTTAGTCGTAAATTAAAAGATTCGTCTGCTCACGGCTTTGGGCTACGATCTGAAAGTTGACTCACCCTATTTATTCCTAAACACACCTCTACCACATACAAAAAATCCTTCATTGTCCAAACAGCAAACATTTGAAATCACCTGGATTCTGACATTAGGAAAATCACGTCTCTAAATATTTTCAAAGATCGAGTGAAAAAGTCCTACCTCTCCTGAAACCTTTTCCTTTGTGTCCTTGTCCTTTCCTGTCTTTCCTATCTCAGATCATGTGAATAGTTTTCTTTTTACTTATACTTTTGTATGTCTAAATTTTTTTTATTATGTTTTTATTATGCTTTTTTATAAAGAATTTTCATTGTAAAATCTCTCAGTCTACAAACTAAATTTCAATACAAATTGGTATGGTTGACTGAAAGAGATTGCTCATATAGCAATAAGTCCGCTATATGTACTATACATAAAAGATTATAAATAAATAAATAAAAATAAATACTTAACAAACTACTGAAAAAGAAACATTTGACATCACACAAAATTTACAGCTCGAAACTCGTTCAGTCAATCGAATATTTTAAAATTCTTTGACGATAATCTCTGTGTTACTGTGTGACTACAGAAAATTATGTTTGACCTTGATAGTATGAATGCAAACAATGAATCTTTCAGAGCCGAAACACATAAACGTGGTGCGGCGTGGCGCCGCAACGCAACACCCCGCTAAGCGTTGCGTTGCGGTGCCTCAAAACAAAACGTTTTACTACAGTAGCAAAGAATAGAAACTATTTCTGCATAAAGAAGACACACTCACCTCCCCCGCCAGTTTAACGTCACCCGCAGATGCCGAGTACGATCTAGAGTACGCATTCCTAGTTTACCGCTTGCTGCGTGCGTTTTGTTGAGTTTTGTGTAATTCAGTCTTAATTGATAACTATTCATAATAATTCAATATTACGGTCCGTTATTGCGTTGTATGCAAGTGCTCAGAAAGCAATATAATGACTAAGGATAGGAGATTGTTTGTCTCCCTCTTTTTGTTTGTTGTAAATAATTTTGTTTTGTATTGCCAATTTATTTTGTTAGTACCTATATTTATATATCTATAAACATGTCACTGAGTAGTTTTAAATTTCAAACTGGAAAGTGATGTGGTTGGAAAACGTATCCTCGCAGTGTCATTAACATTTTTACTATTAGGTAATAATAAAGTCGTATGCGCCAGTACTGAGTTACTACGCTAGCGTACCATCAAGACAGTCATTCCGTCGACGTTATTATTAAGAAAGTGAAATATCTATTTTGGTGATGTAAAGCGTCAATTCGCTCAATTGGCACGATTAACCCGCCACAATCGAGACCGAAATGTAGTAGTAGTAAATATTCCTTACCTGCCCGCTGCAGACAGCCCTACATTAATTTTCTGTGATTCATATATGTTAATCGCGATAAGCGTATTGCTCTTTTGTTATAAAGTAGACATTGCACCAATTTAAATAGACGCCAGAGAAGATACTGGATACATTTATTTTATAAGGTTATGAATCCTGATGGAAAGTACTTTTCTCGAAAATATGAAGCATTAAAGATAGAAAAAAAAATTTGGATGCTTTATAATAAGCGTATTATCATTTTAAGAGCTATTAAGCATGTTATTTCTATATATACAGAAAAATAATCTTAAAGGAAGGAAACCTGTTACCATTCTGGAGATGCTGGGTTTGGCTGTAAGGAAAAATAAAAAAAATATTCTTTCAAATGTAATCTTTAAATTTTTTATCTTTATTGCACTAGAAATCAATATCGTCATTTAATGCTAAATTACTTGTTAAACGTAATACTTTAATCGGTCTTTCAAGGATACAGTTATTACTTCAAGAAAAATTAACATCTTCGTCTTGTGTACTATGTGAAGTAGCGGATGTTTTGTCAAGTAATAGTGGCTAATTCATTGGACGTTTTTGGTTTGATGACTCGGAAATTATTTGTGTGGATGAGGGCTGAATTGAACCTTTAGAAGTTGAAGTTTAGTAGCCACTCTGATAGGTACTATGATATCCCTGAGTTGGATATCCTTGAATATAGCCCTGATGTTGATATCTCTGAGTATAGCCGTTAGGTGGATATTCCTGAGTCGAAGGCCGAAGTAAGTTCGTTAGTACCTTAAGCACGTGGCTTTGAAATATCAACCTTTGATGATCATTCAAAGTTTGTAGAGAAGGTAAAATCCCCTTGAAAAAACACAGATGTCTATCCTCCGGTGTTTTTAATATCTTCATTATATCTTCTTGAAATTCGTCTTTCTTGTCTGTCTTTCGTTTCCAAGTTCGACTTTGGTAACGAGGCCATGCTGTACTTTCATTTCATTTTGTGTAACTTTTTTCAAAAACTCAAATTGTTTATTCAAGTGGCGTTCTTTAATTTTTAAAGATTCGGGTCCAGACTAATTGGTATCGTTTGTTTTTTTTTGGTATTTTGCATAATTTATATATTTACACCATTTTACAAGATGAGATATTTTGTTGTCCTTGTACATCTTGTATTAAGCATATTTCGCGCATAGAAGAGTGTGAAATTTGGCATAGTTAAATTTAACGTAAACTTTAACTATACCAAATCTCACGCTCCTCCATGTGCGCAATATGTTTAGTACAAGATGTAGAAGGAAAACAAAGTATTTTATCTTCATGTATTACTATACAAATTATCGTAAATGAGCGTCAGTTTTTTTTGTTAATACATTTATTAGAAAGTAATATTAATAAAATTTATTTTGGAGTAACATCTATACATTCACGTTATATTTGTATTTAATAATTATAACTGAATACACAACTTAATGCATGAAAGTAGGTTCTCAAATGATTAATGATTGTAAATACGTAGAAATGGCAAAGATTAATATAGGTATATTTAAAACATTTTTCAATAAAAGGAAATAGCCAAGATGAAAGAGAGCCGACAACAGTAGACAGTAAAATTTTTTATATTTTTAAATTTTTTTTGCGCGCAGTAACAAAAATTTAAAAAAAAAATTAAGAAATCATATCTCTAAAACTATTAGGCCTAGGGTATTAAAACTTATTGCTTCTTATGTATAATTACCCCTTCTATCATCGAAATTTAGTTGGTCCCCTCCTTACGGGACATGTTGTATAATAAGATAGATTTTAGTCTAAAGATTTTAGTATCTATTGCAATAATTAAAAGTTTATTGTAAAAAAAAAACTTTTAATTATTCCCGTCAAATTTCTTAACCGGCGTCAGAAGGGGAACGGTGCTTCTATATATGCAGGAGCTATGGCGCTGCACGCTTATCCGAAGAAAAGTATCTCAATCCCCGACGTGCCGTTCAATCAACAGCATTAAACATTGATTGAGGTGAGAATGAGAAACTATTACTTATTCTCGTGTAATTTACATTTCTTTAACCTTTCTATTAGGTCGTGCTCTTCCAGATCAAGAAGTAAATGCTTCTGACTTAAAACATTGCCTGAAAAAAATAGTGGTATCGGAAATTATTGAATGACTTTAATAAAAAAATATTGTGGTAAGAAAGGTATGTTATAAATATTAAATATAAAAAAAATTCTCTGTATAAAAAAATTGTAGAATTGGCGTGTTTTTACATTGATGTTATTTACGAACAATTTAATAAAAGAAACACCAAAATATACTTCTTGAAATTTTTGGATGTTTGTCTATTTGTCTGTTCGAACATGCATCACATAAAAACTATTGACCCGTGGCGGATTGGTTTGTTTTCAAAAATATGGCGATTTATTTGAAGTAAAAATATTTTTTTATTTCATCGAAGTCGGTTTACTCAATCAAAACATATGCAAATTTAATATATTCACAAAATCATTTCTATTGCATTAGAACAGCAACAGTTTAAAGAGTATCTATGCACATCAATAGCAATCTAAATAAGTCCAACCAAACACAACTCAACCCAGCCAAACACAGTCGAACCAAAACCAAGCCAATCGAACCCGACCAAACTCAACCCGAACCTGCGCAATTCCATACAACCCAAACTAAACCAAACCAACCCACTCAACCTAACACAACCCAAACCGATCCAAACCAATCCAACACAACCAAATCTAACCCGACCCAACTCAACCAAACTAAAACTAACCAAACTAATAACACCTAATCCAACTCAAAGCAAACCCAACAGAACCCAAACCAAAGACAGCACAACCCAACGGAAGTCTAAGCAAACCCAATCAAATCTAAAGCAAACCCAACCCAATTCAATTCAGCCCGATTCAGTCCCAATCAAACCTGTTCTAAATGAAAAATACATTTAAATGATATTAAAATAGAGTTGTAAAACATAAAAGTGTTTATTATTCTTGATATAGACCAAAAATATGCCAGTCGATGTTAATTTTTTATGATAGTCAAACTAAACAAGTGAGAAAAATCTTGAGGTGGTACATTAAAGCTTCTCTTAGGCTCATCTCTATGTTATTTGATTGAAAAAAGTTCGTTTGATATTATTATTGACTAGACAAATTATGAATTTTAATAATTCGACATAAAGACGATCGTAGGGTGATCGGGTACAAAATGAATTTTTCAAGGTATCACCACCCTCCATTCCAACTTTTTGGTTGCCAAACTATTAAAAAGAAGGTGTATTTATTTTGTTTATATATAAACATTGTTGAAGTAACAATTGCTGTCTCAAAATATTCTAGAAAAATACATATTTTATTCATAAAATTTAAAATAAAAATTTCATGGAGCTATGAAATTTTTCACCAAAATCGATTTTTTTATTCCGACTTACAAAAGTAACTCTTAGTTTACCGATATTTAAAAAAAAAGAAAGTATTTTTTTTAAATAGCAGCCGAAAGTTTGAGTGCTCAAAAACTTATGCTCCCAGATTATAAATTAAAATAATGAACATAAAAGTACTGATGTATATGTTTTTTTTATAAAATTGAAAGTAAAGTATAAAATTGAAAAAAAACTATAATAATAGTGCCGTTAAAAATCTTTTGTACCCAATTTAAAAAAAAAAACGAAAAGCTTAAAAGATCATTCAAATGTTCGTCCGTTGATTACAACCGTTTTTCTCTGAAACTGATTGATGTAAACATCTGAAATTTCAAAAAGTTTCCCGGAAACCCTATTAATGAAAGAAGTCGTTACAAGAGACTTGTTTGCAGATGTCTTTTATATTTGAATTAGTATTACGTAAAAGGAATCCGAAAGATATAAGAGAGATCTCCATTAGTTGTCACTTTTATTTAAGCATTGATAGGAAAAAGTTAGATTTTTAATTTACAGTAAAATTTTCAATTCATATTAATGAAATCATCCAGCATCCAAGAAGATAATATCCTTTTCAGTTTCTTGTAACATATTGTTTGACGATTTTTGTAATTAATGTGTTACCTTGCCTTAAACTTTTTATTGAAAGGCAAATTGAAAACGGTTCAAAACTAGGCAATCTAGTTAATAATATATGAAATTATTAAGTACTTTTAATGGTAAGGTTTTATTAATTTTCATAAAAAGGTAAAGGACTGTAAATGGGTTTAATTGACACATACTGAAATTAATATTATATTATAACCTTCTATACGAAAATGTTCTTGGGACGATTAACACTTTATATATACATACATACATACATTTATATTTATTTACACACACACACATATATATATATATACATCTTTTTTTTTTTTTATATGACATTTTTAAAAATAAATGGTTGCGGTTTTCAAAGGTTTTCAACTTTTCTTTGCTCACAAATATTTCTATCAAAGATGACTTATTATTTACTTGGAGACCAAAATATATCATAATTTATAAAAGGTTAGAAAAAAATTAATAAAATGACTTAAGACGAATAAAGTGTTTGAGTTGGTTCAGGACATAGTAAATATAACTACTCATGACATAATTGAATTTACCATACAAATATTCTTATTAATATTCTAAATCTAAGTAATACTTAAAAGTTTTCTACTTTTTTGTTCTAAAACAAAAACTGTTCTTAAAATAATTTACCCAGAATTGCATATAAATTATGTTTTTAATTTAATTTTTTTTTAATTTTAATTTTGACCCTTGAATTTTAATTTCATCCGATGAAATGAAAACGATGGAATTCCATTTAGAAATCTGTTTATTTGTTTTCACCAAATATCCATACAATTATTTATTTACCTTATACAAAAAGGAAAAATATACACAAGCAATTCATCAATGTATAAAAAACATTTTAAAATTAACAATCCGAATTTTTTTAGTATGTTCCTTTAGAGATCCTTAATCTTGATTTATATTAAATTAGTATTCGAGTAACTTCTAATAGATAGATCAAAGTTTGTTTATTCTATGAGTTCTAAAATGATTCAAATACTTTAATCAAGAAAGTTATCAATCAACCATAATTTAAACATATAAATGGAAATCTTAACTGCAGATGGTCTCTCCCTGTGGAATCCATTAGAAGTAAATTCCCTTGCGGGGTGGTGATTAAATTGTTACGAAAGTGAAATATATACTCAACTAATTTGGATGTGGAAGATTTGGATACATGAAAATATGTGTATATTTAAATAAACGTATATGCATCTGTAGTATCTATTCGTAGTGTTAAGATGACTTTCTAAGACAATGTATGGCATGCTTTTTTTATAGTTTTCCACGAATAGTAACCAAAATTAAAACATACATAATCAACGATGACGAAATTTTAAAAGAGAAGCCTAAAATCTGAAACAAAAAATAATCTATCTCTATGGAAGTTTTACGGAACAAACACCGCCAAAATAATCCGACGTAGATCAATTAACCAATAAGATTTAGTCCACGTGGATTTCAAGAGATAATGAAGAAAAAAAATGGGTGCGTGTAGAGAAGTTATACTTCTTTGGCATCATTAAATAATACATACGGATAAATAACCTCAATTATATTGGAGAACTTGAAAAAGTCTATAAACACAATTTTTTCACTAATATTTACGGATAATAAATATATTAATCAAAATATTGAATTTAAATCACTACTGAATACAATTTATCAGCACATATATAAATCGCACTTATATTTTTTTATCGAATAAATTCAAATGAAAAAGCGGCTCACTGCGTCAATATTATGTACTTGAAGTATTTTTGTTACGTGAAATTAATAATCATATCTATCAAAAGATGGCGATGCGCTGATGTAAGGAAATTATAAACTAATTGATATTTTAATTCTGTATGAAAAGTGAATACAAAATAAAGATAAAAACAATATTACCATAAAGCTAAATGCCTTATGGTAATATTGTTTTTATCTATTATCTGCATAAATTAAAATCATCATCAAGTAAATCTGCATCAAATGGTAATATTGTTTTTAAATATCATCTGCCTCTCTGCATAAGTATTTATCTGTTAAACTTGGATATTAGATTTATTAGTAATATAAATAAAGAATCACAATTAATAACATCAAACATTTTTAAATTATTCGAAAGGCAAATAAAATGCAGAATCTAAAAATAAAACTCTTGTCTTTGAGGCGCCGGGTATCGATCTCGCTACCTCTCACATGCTAAGCGAGCGCTCTACCATCTGA
This sequence comes from Druceiella hillmani, assembly GCA_039881145.1. Classification (NCBI taxonomy): domain Eukaryota; kingdom Metazoa; phylum Arthropoda; class Insecta; order Lepidoptera; family Hepialidae; genus Druceiella; species Druceiella hillmani. The sequence continues at coordinate 12,147,385 of JAYKKI010000066.1, read as the reverse complement.
GCTACGCCCCCAACGTAAGTTTAGTACAAAATATTGGTATTAATATATAGTCTCAATAACTGCAACTTCATACTGTAACTTTTGTGTGACGAATCTTAAAATTTCACTATCATCATTTTTTCATAACGCGCCTAAAGAAGTATAACTTCAATAATAAGATAATGCCACTCGGTAGTTAGACCAATCAGCGCAAAGGATAACAATGGCCGGTGACTATGACAGTCCTCATTATCTTCCCACATTCTCGCGCTTAAAACAAAAGGCAATTTTTAGTTGATTCACTGACGCACTGCGTGATCGATGCACTTTGTGTTTCTGGAGAGAGTATTCAGTATCACAATGGTAAATCTTAATTTTCAATACTGAATTTGAACATTGAGTATATAGAAATGGTGTGATTGTATGTTAATGACTCTTTGGATAGAACTAGACAGTTATATTCAGAGGCTGATTGATTTCAGCCACTTTGAAGTAACTTGTCGAGGTTCGCAAGGTTCAGGTGGACCAAGATTTCATGCCGATTTCAAAGAAGACGTGCCGGATATTTCAAATGCTATCCACGTAATAGCTTAGAAGCAATGAGTGAGTGCAGGAACAGTCGCACCCTGGAGGAAACGTCTAGCTGCCACGATACCAGGGTAGCAGACCCTGATATCGTGGCAGTTAGACATTTCCACCCGAGCCAGTATTACGTTTTGTAGTTGCTGAACTGCGAGTGTTTACCCTCCGTTCCATTACCGGCGTGCATCGACGTGCCCCTTCAGATAAGGGAATATCTTAATGATATATTTGATGATCATTAGTTGGGACGCGGTGGCACACAGACTGATATCTGTTGACTTTTGTTTGGGGTCGAAGCTAAAGCGGTTAGTATATACGGAAGAGGCACAAAAACAAGCTAAAATACAGGATTTTAGTTGCATTCAACACCGTAAACGTGACATAGTGACTATAACGAAAGATAACATACGGAGACGAACTTTGGTACATGAAGCGGAATGGCATGCATTTTGAATAGCTGTTAAAATATTGTAGTTGAGCTGTACATTTTTGTACATAGGTTATTAAGTCGTTGTAAATACCTAATCTCTTGTAAATAAATTGATTCCCGTTTTTTTAAATACTGCCGAATTACTTTATTTTTAATTAATCTAAAAATTTAATTATCAATTACTAGGGTTCGAAACTTATCCTGCAATTAAAACAACTAAGAGAGGATAACAAAAATAATGGAGTGTCATTGAAACAAATTTTATTTATTTAATTTATTTACTGTGCAATTTACGTTTATCTCTCTTTTTAAATTTTTTACCACCATTGCGCTGATCCCCAAACTACTGTTTCCTTCCCATTAATTACCGCCGCGCGGTCACGCGCAGTATGTCGCATGTGATCGGAATCGACGCTATACCGTACGTTGCAGACCACAGCCATACGGTCGAGGCGCCTCACTAACAGGGAAACATCAGAGACACAGTTGAACTTGCTCGGGCAAACCGGCCTCACTTATTACCATTGATGTTCTACATAAAGTTATGGATAAGTTTGTTAAGAACATTAATTAGTTCTGGTTTCAACATATTCAGAAGTCGTATAAGTCATACGCCTAAATCGTTTGGTTCTCTAAAAGATATTACTTATTGCGAATTATAAATTGTCGCGAAGTTTACGAATGCGCGTGAACATAACGATTGAGTATTTAATGGTGTAATTATTAAACATATATGTTTACATTAATTGCCGGTTCTAAGGAGAGTTAAGGCTACTAATTTGAATACATTTTTATTGCAGTGTTATACGTCGAGAGCATTACCCGTGTTTAACTTTCGAGTATAATGAAAAGTGCGTACTATCAGTTACACAATGAGTTCGTTACACGTGTTTGGTAATTGTTGACCTTTATTTGTCATTGCATTATAAACATCATTTCAAGTTATAAGGACAGTTTCGCTTATTTGGATACATGTTTATTACAATATAATACGTCGAGAGAAATACACGTGATCAACTTTGTTTTAATATTGAACTGCGTACCACCATTTAATTGGTGAGTTCGTTCCATATATCTGATAATTGTTGACTTTTGTTTACCATTGCATTATAAACAATAAACACACTCGGTGCTTGTGTATGCATTGTCTGGGCATTGCTTATATATTGCCTTCGAGACTACACTCATGCATTGCATTCGGGCATGCTCTTACATGTTGTCTTCGGAGCTGCAAGTTACCATTGCCTTCGGGGCTGGGCTTAAACATTACCTCAGGGACTGCGATTACGTATTGATATCGGGGCTATACTCACACATTGCCTTCGAAGCTGCGCTTATACATTGCCTTCTAGGATGCATGTATACATATAATGCCTTCGAAACTACGCTATACATTGCCTCCGAGGCTGCGTTCACGCATTGCTTCCACTTACTCAATGCCTTCGGGACTATGCTCACAAATTACATACGGGGCTGTATTTACACATTACCTTATTATCCTTATACCTTACCTTCGGGGCTGCTTTAAAACATTGTCTTTGTGGTTATGCATCACGTTGCCCTCGGAAATGCGCTAACCTATTGCCTACGGGGCCGAGAAAACTATTGCTTCCTGGACTAATGTATCTTGTCTTATGGGCTTTATTTTATCTGTCTCTGTGGACATAATATATCCCCAAATGCAGCGTATCAGCATACACTGAATTTATGGCTTATGGTATTAAAATACTTTTCACCTTCCATATCGGGGTGACTCGTGGCTATTGATAAGAATGAAGTCCTGCTGCCTCAGTACTGAAGAAGGCGTTATTTGCTTGGAATTTTATTGACGAGGCTCCTACAAAAACGTAGTAGTGTCAGGATCTATAGATTATAGTTTATTTATATATATATATATATATATATATATATATATATATATATATATATATACACACACACATATGTATATATATATATATATATAATATATATATATATTTTATATACATTGTTTATAGTTTATTTTATAGTTTATTTATATACTTCTATTTGAATAATGTGAAAACAAAATAGCGGAACTAAACAATTGTAACAAGGGAAATATACGCGTTGAATGCTATTTGTTGATTAGAATTTTAAATAAGCAAATCCCACAAAATAAAGCATGTAGTAAAAAGGGTTGAAAACAAAGAATATAAACTAGAGACGAAAACGTCTTTGCGGGAACACTGATCTTATGAAACATAATTAAATAATTTACGGGTTTGTTTATGTAGGCTTGCTTACATTGTAAAGGCAGCCCGTAGTTATAACCATGAGTATACACTGCTCATTTGACCATTCGATCTCATATTAGGTTCTATTTCTCAACCGTACACCAAAAATCAATCAACAAAATTCAGAAATTTAATCACAAGAATGGTTCTAAGTAGTAATTTCAAACACGAATTATTTTCGCTAAGAATTCCCTAGACCAATATATGTTGCCACATGGATACCTTTGCATAGAGTTATTTTATTTCTTAGTAGATTTCTGTGAATTTATATCTTTGCCTGTAGCAAACAGTAAAATAATACTTATGCTTTTCTTATAAGGGTCATAATACGAGACGCGTCCTTCGTGAAAGCGTAAAACGTGTTTCAATGTATTTATTTTGAATTATCAACGTGAAAATAGTTTGAATTATCAACGTGAAATTTTAACTTTTCGTTTGATTGGATCGCGAATGCCCGCCGAGCGAAAGTCAGTAATATAAACTGGCACATGGTGTTTAGGTTTAGTTTATATTAAAATGCTGTTTAATTTGTTTAAATTTTACTTTTATTCTAAGCATAATTGCTTATTTCACTGTTCTAAAAGGTTTATGACAACTGATACTGATGGGATTTTCGGTGGCCTTCTTATCCAGGCTTTGTTCTCAAAGACCGATTCATCCATTATTCAATTAATTGAAATATATTATTAATTAGTAATATAAACAATTAAATACCTGGCTATTTTTATTTTAGGGTTCCAACTATAGAGTTATTATTTTTGGTAATTAGCAACATTCAATCATAGATATATTTTTTTATAACTTTCAATTGCCGAAAGGACCTGTGTTTATTTTAAAACAACCTTCTCTCATTTATATTCCCTAATTAAACCAAAATTTACGGTGTTCGCTTATTTGTCGCATTGGCAGCTCATACCACTTGTTTATCTGTTTTTGGGGTCCTATTTACATTGCTAGTATCCATTAAATATATGTTGTGATAGCGATCCTAGTGCACTTTAAAAATTGCTTACGCTTTTTTTCCATTGTCATATTTACTCTGTATTTGTATATTTCTTTAATTTTCTTGTAGTAATTTCTTTAATTTTGATCGGAAAGTACAGGCTCTCGCTACAGCCTTGTGTTTCTACAATTTGGGATGTTTTTCTTTTCTAAATTTTTACCTTTATGTCTACATCTCGGCAAACATTACTAAATTGCGAACAGTCCTTTATATCGTCAGTCTAACTTGCTCAAACACGTTTGCGGCATTTAATTGTAAACAAAACCGTCTTCTCTTTTACAATGTTGTTTCGTCTCGTTCTATAAAATCTTTGTTTTGTTTTGAGGGCATTTGTTTTCAGCCACTCTTCGGGAGTAATTTGCAAATATTGTGTTCTGACTCGCCACTTATATTGCAGGTTAAGAGATTAACACGGTAGCAACATATTTTCAGATTACTCTTTAACTTCCTTCAGTTCGGTTGCCACAAAATATACTACAATATTTTTTTAATTTTAAGAGATGTTTTGTCTGTCTACTGGGAATTTTGGTCCTGTGTATGTTATAATTCAAATCGTGGTATTAAAAAAACTAAGTTAAGTTTCAAGGGCGCATACTAGTTCGGGCAAATTTTTGTTGCAAATTCATTCATATGTTTTCCAAAATATGTAGCGAGGATCATCAGTTATTTCACGTCTTTAATATATTGCGATCTATGAGAAGCTGCAGCCCGTCTGATTTTTGTTTCTGCAGGTAAAATTCTCTTTGTGGAAAAAATTATTTTCCAATATTAAATTTGAATTTGTGAAATATATATTTTTAAGTTCAGTGTAAATTACGAATCATTAAGGCTTTAAGAAGTAAGTTACGCCTATATATTCTTTCTTCTATGCTGATGTAAATTACGGTGACGTCATCAATGTAAACAATATTTATAGTTTTATCATATTTCCCATTGCATTATTTACCACCCTTTGAGAAATACTGGATGCATTACAGGGATTAAAATATATTCTTTAGTACTAGTAAAGTCCACCAAGTGTTACAGACGTCTCTCGTTCGACAGGAATACCGTGAAAATCTAATGCCATACCGAGTGTGCTATTTAAATAATCTTACAATAGGTAATCTATATGCAATCTGTCATTCGAGTTACTTTTTCCAGTTAAAAGACTGGTGACGCATAGAGCGATATTATTTGAAAGCTCCGTTACAATAGTTCTTTCTTTTTCTCACTCAAAGACCAACATTTATAAGAATGATGAACAACAGGTTCTTTTGTCGTGGTCTGAATTGTCATTAAACAAGTATTGATCTCACGAATGCTATCCTTCAAGTGATAAGACATGAATATTTATTTACCATTTTTCATAGCTCAGCTTGAGTTAAGTTTGGAACATGACTCATTTTTCTTATTAAATCGTCCATTTTATAAAAAAAAACTTTATAGTTACGGATTTGTACTTGCCCTTTTAATATCGTGTTGCCCAAAGAAGTTATAAACGTAACATCGTTTGTACTTATTGCGACTCCACCAAGAGTATTAATTACTTTTTCAACTGTACTGGGTTTTAATATATCCAACTTTGTGAGAAATTGTATCCCAAGCTATGTTTTCCAAATGAACGATGATATTTATTTTTTCATATGAAGTTTGTATTTTGTTAGAAAGTCGACAAAAATAAATTTTAGAAGGTTGAGATGAACCTTTGTAGACCATGCCATATTTTCTCTCATCAAATAACATGAGGTTCCAATGTCGATTAATATATGTACAAGAATTTCGTTATTAATAACAGCAGTTGTGCATACCTTACCATTGCTGTTTATACCATGGTGCTGTTTTTTTTTGCGCTGGTTGATTTCTTGTCTCATCCAATATTTTTGGGGCAAGTTTCCCCTGTTGTAGCAAAACGTACCACACTTATCTTGCTTAAAATATTTTCGGTTTGAAGGCGGCATATTATTTTCATCCAACGTGATAGCTGGGAAATTTGTATATAAATTATGGATTTATTTATTTAAATATAAACATCGCTTCAAATTTTTCATTATTCTCTATCTCTTTAATATAAATGCCAAAAGTTTAGAATTTGCAGCTGTGCTACTATTAAAGAAAATATTTTTCGTCAGGGTCGATAAACATCAAAGTATAAGAAGATAATTTTTTGGATAACTTAACTATTTCAGCGGTACATGCAATCGATTTTGCAACGGGTTAGTGTTGCCTCCAGTTATTAATTTCGATATTTTTAAAACGTGTTCTGACAATCCTCTTTCAATTTTGGACAGGTTACCTGCGAAAGCATTCACTCATTGTGCAACTTACTCGCAAGCCGAGCTAAAACTGATACACACCTTACTATAGACCCATCCTTTCTTTGACACTCGGATGTCTATTTTTGCGCTCTATTCACAACCTTCAGTAGTATCAATACTCGGACCAAATACAGAGAAAGCTATAACTGTGGCAATACTTTTTTCTCTACAATGTTAAAATTGAGTCATATTCTGAGCAGTTTTCTTATTTATCACTAATTGTTTGTTCAGTTGTTCGATAACTGTTTAGTCTGTTTTGATTTTTCACACTGTTATTGAACAATATGGTAAAAGCTATTTAAACTATTTTAAATCCTTCATTTCTTAATAGAAAGGGCTGAAAAAAAATACTAGAGGATGAAAACAACGTATTTCCATGGCCAAATTTCTGTTAATATTACTCTTATACAATGTGTGATTTAATTTAAGGTTTGTTGATATATATGACTTAATATTAAAGCTTATATGTATATATATATATATATATATATATATATATATATATATATATATATATACATATCATCACACGCGTGTACGTATATGACAACACTGTCAACACTGGCTTCATGTCAACACTGTACTACCTTTATGTGTTTTTAAAAAACCTGTAGTGCGTAAAGTAGTTTTATTTAAAATGTGTAACCTCTAAAAATACTTACAGTTGTTACAGAAGAACAATTGAGACACCATCTTATGCTAAAAATTGTAAGGAGATACGAATAAACATTAAAGTTAACAAGGTAGAAACCGAAAAACAATGATTATTTGTATTCTGTACCTTAATTTAAAACATAAAGACAATAACAAAATATACAACAAATTGAGGATATATTTTTTAAATAGAAAATATTCCGGAAAGGATACGGAATCAACTAAACATGGACCGGAAAATATAACTGCGGAAATGAACCTCCGGTGTTTCAGAATTTAATGTTTTGGAAATATTTGGCCATTGCAGCAAATTGATTAAGGTATTTATTGATATTATATATAAAATATCACAAAACGTTGAACAGCCTAATCTGTATTTTTTCAAATAGATTATTACATTGATAATAAGTGAATTTTTTTAAAAATTACATATGAATTTCGTCATAATTTACATTTTTATTTGACATGAAGTAAAATATTTTAACCGTAAAATTGTTAAACCACAATCTCGTTAATATAGATAAACTTAAATCCATGAGTTTCACAAATTTACATTGTTTATTACGCCGTTATTTAATGCTTTAAATAGAATGTGACACATGTTTTACAGCTTGGTGTGAACGTATTGAGCAAAGTAGTACGAAAGAAGTAATTATTTAATAGCAAAGAAATTTAAAAAATACCCAGGTAAATAGAAATAACGATCGGAATAAATATAACGAATGCATAACGTAACAGGTTATAATAGTAATTATGCTAAAAAAATGTTAGTAATTGGGCTAAACAAATGTTAATGCTTTCAATACAGCAAATACATCTCATTTGGATTAAATGTATATATATATATATATATATATATATATATATATATATATATATATATATACATTTACTTTAACGATATTCTGGCACACCTTGCAGGCTAGTTTAAGGAAATAGAAGCAATTAAGAGTTTAGAAACAATTATGTTCTCCATACTAATATTTTACTATTTTTATATATTGTACATAATTTTGCACTTTAATCCCTAACTAATGTATAATCTTGAATCGATTTTACGAATATTTTAATAGTACTGCTAGCTTATCGACATAACATAATATCAGGCGCTAAAAAAACAATAACCTCTCGTTGCCGATCACCACATCAATATATGTCTTATAAAATAATATATTGTTGTTAATATTTCGTTACAGATAGAGTTTAAATGTACGTAGGTGGTTCAAATAAACCAACTTTCTATTGAGAAATATGTTTATCTTTTATAGAATCTTATAAGATTAGTACATTTATAATGAATTAATTCATATTGATACTTTGATTGAAATTACCATTAAAATATTAACTTCAACCGGTTACCAAACGGAAATTTTTAAAATTTAATTCTGAAAAATTTTGTGGAAGCAAATATCTTTATTCTCCGACTACCTTGAATTTACGTGTAATGTTCGAATCATAATTCTGACAAATGAAAGAAAAATATACAGCTTCAGACGTAAGCTGTATATGCAGAATTTTCTACAAAATTAACGATAAATATATTCAATAAGTAACTTGCATTGTCAAACTTATAAAAAACTACCTGTTGAAATAGGAAAATGACAAAAGTTTTTCAATTACAAATTGATTCTTGCTTAAGATTTATTGATTTTAAGTTTCAAATTTGAATCAATTTCTCAAGACATGATATTTATGCACTAAAATACTTGTATAAATCAAATAATCTAATATCAGTATTGAGTAACCTAAATGTAAACTAAAATTGCAATATATTTAAAAACATTTTATTAATGTTTTTCCGACAATATTTCATAAATATAATTAATATTATCGCCGACGTTAGATTCCATTAAACAAAAAAGTGTAATCTTAAACTCAAACTGACCATTTCACAATTATGTACTTATAAATTATTTCGAAATAAAACAGATCAAATAAATCTATTTATGAGCCGTAGACGAATGTTCGCTCTCATTAAAGCGCCTCTTTGTATTTACGTTTTATTTTTTCCTCCTTAATAAAGTTTGATTGATAAACTTTCGCGCGTTGATACTTATATAAACGAAAACTTTTCGAGTACTTGACCGGTTTATATTGGAAGTTATTTTAATAACGTCTATAGTGTTTTATACAGTAAAATAACAGAAAACTTGCACTCAAAATCAATGAATCACAGATGTATAGTATATTGCGGATAATTAAATAAAAATATTATTTTATACCTAAATCAATACTCCTTAATATTTTGTAGCGGCGCATTCACAATATTAGTGTTTATTTTAAATACCATTGTAAATTTCTTTGCAATGTTTTTATTATTGGCTCAAGAACAAATGGTATGCGGAATTTGTGATAATGCAATATTTTACATTTTCCTAAATTTAGCAATACAGGACGACTGAATGGTTAATGTAGTGTTCTTGCCAGGCAATAAATTTACTGTATTCAACAATATTAGAAATTAACTTTTTATGCGATGACTTTAAATGTAATCAAATAAATAAATTTACAAATAAGTAATAACCAGATTTTCCGAAAAGAATTCATAATTGTTTTTCGCTTTCGAATTTTTATAACTACACACTTTTAATGTAATTCGTTTTTTTTCCTCTTTATTATTAAAATTCTCAATAATTTATGCTCATAGGATTTTGGAGAGAGAAAAATTTCAAATCGATATGTGATGCTACATGTATATTTTTTTATTTTGACATCAACAGTTAAAGTTTGGGAGAAATCATGAAGAAGAGACTGACATTTATAAGAAGTAGGACTTAACAATTTTTCCAATATTCAAATTGGCATCATGAAAATATTTACTATGAAAAGTACGTAAAACAAAATCAATTAAAAACACGTATTATTTAAACTTTAATTAAAAAAAATATTTAAACAGATTATTATAAAATTTAATAGTGCATTTTCATTCCTTTAGCTGAAATATTTTCACTCTGAATCAATTTTAGCAGATTGATTTAGTGAAAAATTTTCCTTAATAACACATAAATTGCACTCATATATATAAGGAAGTAACAATTAAATATATAAATAGCTACGAGTTGCATGAAAATGTGCAGCATGGGTCAAATATATAAATATGTCCAGATAAAGGCTTTAAAATTATTAAACTGATTTATTTAATTGGGTACCGTCTTGTTCTGTTCAGGTCTTATCTGAATATGATGTCTTTGAGGCGACTGTAATTCATTTGGCAGTCAATTACAGTCAATTCTCTTGTCATGTAGTACATTATTCAAATGAAAAGAAATAAATTTCATTTAATTATATGTAAATATTTTTTGTTCGTTTTAATAAGACAAAAGAATTAAATAAAACTACATGATGTAGTATTATTTCTACTTTCTTTAGTTTCTTGTACACTGTAATACAACGAAACCTAGTTCGTGGTAAAGAAATTAAAGAAAGTAGAAATAATACTACATCACGTAGTTTCATTTAATTGTGAATAATGAATTTCTACAAAATTAACGCCAAATATATTCAATATTTCAAGACAAAAGAAAATAAAAATCAAATCAATGAACTGAAATAAAATCTTATTAAAAACTTATTTTCACAAAAACGAATTGAACACGTGAATTTAATTGCAAGATTTATAAAAATATTTTTTTAGAAACGAGGTAGTGGCTAGTATGTTTTATAACCAAATAATTGAACGAATAAATGCTCAAACGAAAGATGGTACAAAAGTGCGCCTTCTTCATGCGAATTCCTTTATAGTATACCGCTGGAATTCTCATAAATAATGAAATATTTTTTGACTAAATATTATTCAAACATCAATTTTTTTTTTCCAAATTCACTTTATATATTTTAAGGCAGTAATACATCATAACTTTTTCAACGTGAGTGATTTTTTATTTCTAATTTGATAAGAAAGATCACGACATACTACATTATAAATTTAGTTCACAAAGTTGTATAGAAGATTTTCAATCGAAAATGTATGAGTATGAATGATAAAGAGCTGAAACCTATTTGTGTCATACAAACATTTAAAAGAATGTGACAGGTTTAGCTTGCATGGATTTGTTGCAACCTTTGCCTTATTTATTCTCAACTACGTTTCTACTTTTTATGAAATTAGTTCCTGTACAAGACGAGAAATTTTGGAAGCAATGATTATATAAATTAAAAGTAAAATTATGTTTTATTTATTTAATTAGAACAGTAATCCTTTGAAATATGAATTATTTGCACAAAAAAAAAAGCTATTTAATATATTGGAAGTTTGTTATAGAGCACTAGTCTATTTATTGTATAACAAATGGATGAAGGTGTTATTGAACGCGTGCTCATTCCAATAAATCCAATATTATATATTTACAGAACTTCCACCCGTGCTGGTTTTGTTATAATTTTGACTCGGGAATTAATTTCACAGACAGAGGTTGGTATATTTTTGTAAAAACAATTTTTGTTATTTTTATAACTTGCTATTTTAATTTGATATCTCATTTGCACATAGAACTGAAAGTTTATTTCGATCACTTCATTTCCGCTTCTTAAATTCTATGAAATATTTTTTAATATTAAATATGTAAACAAATACGCGTTATTATGTGCTGTGAAATTTTCAAAATCAAATGGTTTAATGAGGAAAACGGCCGTGGAAAATAGGCGGTCGGCGGTAAATATCTTTTGTCGTTTTGAAGTAAAGATACCATTGAAAATAACGAAGACGTACTCAGTGTAATTCAATCACCGTTAAAAGGAGGTAAATTTAATTTTAAAATTTGTGACCTATTCGAAGTTATGTGCTTTTAGACTCGAGACGACAGCCGATAATGATACTAATAAAAGGTTCATGTATTTTGACTCACGGAGAGTCAATACCGAGGAATTGTATGGAGGGAAAAAGGAATGCGCCGGGGGAGGTAGAGAATGGTAGATGGAGTGTGCAGTACTACAGCGATTAATATTAAACCAATAATGCAAAAGACTGTACAAAAGAAAATAATGTCTTTACAGGCGTTGCGCGAAAAGGTAATTTCAACGCGGTTGTATAGTTTATTTATATATTTAGCGAAGCAGAATAAAGGCGAAAATTTCTTATTTGTTTTTTAACACTTTTTCGCAATTTCGAAATTATACCAGCTAAAATTAAAGTAATGATTTAAAAACTACCTGCCTTGTTAATTTATCTTCGGTTATGTATCATTAAATTAAACGACACACTATGTTCAAATATTCTCATAAAGGAAAACTTTACATATTTCTTTTTTGTTTTTCTGGGAGATATTTATCATTTGTACTGCAGACAACAATTTTGCGTACAGTTACGCTTAATACGTAGTTCCTTTTGCTACTTCTATTCAACTTGACCACTTTATTTTCAAGTCATTGCCGCATTAGCACAATAAATTGACATCAAGACGACTAAAAAGCATTTGATACTGGTTTCAAACTACCTGAAATTAGTAAAATTTGTAATAATAACAAGAACTTATAAAGATAGTTCTATTAATTACTTATTTCATTAGCAAATCAATACATCAATACAAAGCAAATATTTAAGATTTATAGCACCATAAGAACATTTTACAAAAGTATTTTTAACCTTCCATGCTTAAGTACCTAAAAACTAAAAAGGGAACCCTTCCATCAAAGCCGCTTTTCTCGAAACAGCTTGACGTAGGCTTCAAAATTTGAAATAGTCCTACAACATGTTTAACCGAACTTACTAACCTGAACGTCAATAGAAAAAACCTAAAAATATTTCCATGAAAATATTACAGAGCAAATCAAGTACACTGAAAAATTCGCTCGCCTCCCTGTTTCCCAAAACTACTCAATCCAAAATTATAAAATAGAGTCTTCAGTAGCCTGCACAAACGTTGTAGGAAAATTTTGCGATGATTCTAGATTTTGAGATTTAAATCGTCATGTTTTGCGCTTGTGAAAAATTTATATTTGTAGCTAGTTTAAATTTATATTTGTAAAAATTTATATTTGTACCCAGTTTAAGAGAAATGTGTATGGAACTGTGAGATCTACTTGTACTTTACAGGTTTTTCTTCAGTTATGACTTAATAATTTCTTGGTTTAAGTCAAAAAATAAATAATATCAAATTTATTATTTAAGGCTCTGTAACGATAACTTCAAACAAACTTCATAAATTTAATTTCATAGATTAATTTACATTTTATTTTTTCCTCAAAAAAGTTTTAGCAAAACTTTATTGATGAAACAAATCTTTGAATTCGAGTTACTTGTTTGAAGGCGCTTTTCCTTGTTTGAATGAATATTTCGTAAAAGTGTTCTAAAGAAGATAAGAACTATTTCAATTTAATGTCACTTTCATTTGAGTATTGGCAGGAAAAAGTAGGACATTTCCTTTACAGTTAGATTTTCCGGCAATATTAATGAAATATTCCTACATTCAGAAATTGAGTATCCATTATAGTTTCTCGTTACTTGTTTTTTTGTCCTTTTTGGAATTACTATTTGAACTTTTTATTTTACTAAGATAATAATATTCTGAAACGTGAAACAGATTACTTACCATTAATTTTATGAAGATTACGATATTATGAAAAATATTTATAAAGATTATAACGTTATGAAGAACACATTTTTGATATTGATTTTTTTAATATATCAAAAAGTATTTAAAAGTCTAAGTAAAAAAAAATTCATGATATTTATAGAAAAAATCAGACAAATAAAAGATAATACGACAAAAAAAGCTTACGAAGGTAGTTCGAAATAAACTTTTGCTACCTGTCATAACTGAATAATATTTTCAATATGTATTGTACATACTAAAGAGTTTTTATTATGCTTTTATATTATATTAGTTTTTATTGGCTCTAGAAGGAATATTCCGAATTTTGTCACCTAAGTTGCGCTAAACATCCGTGCAATTTAATTGTTACAATTGGAAATATTATTAGAGTTGTTACCATTCAAAATATAGATTTAGGTAATAAAGAAACGGAAACCTTTAATAAAGAATCTTCCAAGCGGTCAATTTAAAAAAAAAATTAAATAAAAGAATTACGAATTTTTCAAAGCTTTCAAGTAAGTGAAATAGTTGATGAGGGGCAAGAGGGGAAATTTTGATAAAATCAACTACAGGTGTACGAATTGTAGTAGTAAAAAAAATCAAAACGAAATGTGTCTTTAACTAACTTATTTATCGAGATGATAAATTGCTACTTTATACCTTTTCTAACCCCTTGTTTCCATGTCACGAGAGTCACTTCCAATAACACAATAAGTTCGTTCACGTTTTGGTTTTTAGATATTTATTTTGCAAAAAATTTTAACACCAAGAAGTAAAATAAAACCAAAATTTACAAGTGGGATTATCCCTTCAAGAAGATCGGTCAAGATGCTGCCGCGCCCAAAATTGCCGATTGGGACCAAACCCTCCTTAAATATTACCAAAAAGTTGAAATATTTATATCAGAAGAAGTTTATTTAATGAAGAAATATGCAGTAGAAATATTTGCATAACTATTTCAGATATTTTTTCTGATCGTATTAGTAAGTCAAAAGTTAGCGCAAGATGGGTGTCGAAAATACTCTCACTACTGCTGAAACAATAGTTGGTAGAATGTATACTCTTTTTGGTGCTCTGCAGAAACGACAACTATAAAGTTTTTAACCGAATTGTTTATGAAAATTAAAATTGGGTTTATAATTACAAGTTTAACAGTTCACAGATGGAGTCATAAAGTGTATTAACCACCACAAGTAACAGACCACAGATGGAGTCATAAAGTGGATTAACCACCCCCCAGGAAGTTCAAGGTTTCACAATCTTGACCATAATAATGCCATCTGATTTTTGGAAGTTATATTGTGATGGCTACCTTTCACAATTGTGGCTTTATTTAATATTGAACGACTTTACAACCAAGACCTGGCCCCTACGATTAGTATTTATTCATAAAAACGAAAAAAACATTTTCGTTGTAAGAAATTCGTGGATGATGAAGAGGTGGGTGTGCGATTCCCGTCTATTCCACTATGTGGAATTTTTATATTATTTACATATTATTTCACATTATTTACTTATGTTAATCAGGCTGCTAAGACGAATTATATGATTCCTCATTTATCGAAATGTGTCCAATATTTTGATCCCTAGAATACGTCTTATATAGCTACCTTCCCACCCACTTGCAAAATATATATCAATCTTGCCGTAGTCGGGTAAAAATATCAAAATATGATAAGAGTATTTAAGGTCTATGCACAAAGGAGAAATATAAACGCAATAGATAAAAACCCGTAAAAATATTAATTTGTTGTGGCAAAAAATAAAATAGCGCATAAGTAATTGCTCCTCCAGTAAAAAGTAAAATAGCATATAAGTAATTGCTCCTCCATATGCAAAGTAAAATTTACAATTAATAGAGGTAAATATTCTCTTGTTAAATTGCCAAAATAAATGCTCGAATAGCGAGAAAGAAATTAGAACTGTTTATGCCTAAGATGAAATTAACACATGCATTTTTAAATTTTCTAGACCACTACGTTTATATCACATTTAGACCTAAAAAGAGTTTGCATTTTAGCAGTAAATATAAAATGCGTCGCCACTTAATGTAATAAACACAACCACTGAAATTTCTCAAACACGCAGATTCACTCTAGACAAATAACGTATAAAACCAAACATCAGTATTAAAAATTTCTAGTATGCCTTTTGAAATACTATTAATGTAATTAGGAATATAAATCAAATATTAATAAGCACATTGAGATGTTACGGTGAAACTATTCTTGCTAATTCTTCATCAAGTACAGCACAGTTATAAATGTTGGAAAAGTATCCAACAAAATACTCGCATCGTCATCGCTCATTCATTTTATTGTTCAACTAAATACGTTCGGCAATCGGTTACTTTAAACAATTGGCAACAGAAAAGAACGCTGTATTGTAGACGAATGACTTTTGTTATATGCTCGTAATTTTCGTTATATTTTGAAAACATTAGTTAAAAAAATAATTATGAAAAATATTATATATATATATATAATATTTTTCATAATTATTTTTATGTATATATATATATATATATATATAATTTTATATATATATATATATATATATATATATATATATTGAAAGGTTTAGAGAAAAATAGAATAACTGAAATGAGTTAGAATAAAACTCATAAAGTCCTTAAGACACTACGAGAGAAAAAATAATTCGATTAATCAAATGTACCTATATAGAAAGATGTAAGAAGACTTTTTGTAAAATTAACACAATTTAAATATTTAAATGTAAATTTTATCATTAAATACATGGTGTATTTAATGATTAAATTTACGTTAACATATCACAAGACGTCATTAAATTAATTAAAACTGTTGAATGTTTTGTTAAGAGCTTTATGAATATTATAAACACACCATTGACATATCACAAGACATCTTTAAATTGTCCATAACTGTTGACTATTTTGTTAAGAGCTCTGTGAATATTATAAACACAGAGTTTAATTAACAACGATCGTTAAGGTATGCGAGTATAACAAGAGGTAAACGTGCCGCATAAGTTTATTAGCGTTACCACCAGTACACCGCGCAATTCTTTAATTGAACAATGCTTGTAGCATTGTTGAAATAAAGAACAATTATAAGCTTTAAAATTGTTTGCTTTCATATTTTCTTTAATCGAATAATAATAATATGATAAATTAGGTGAATAATTGTTGAGTTATAATCTATGTTAAAAGTGTTCATTCCGCTAACATTCAACTTTGCTCTGCACTAATAAACATCTGTAGCACTAATTAATTACAGATGTTTATTTATTTCGTGCTGATAATAGGAAACCCAGCGAATATTTTAACATATTTGCAGATTAGTCTCCAAATGTGGAAAAATTATTTGCGCCCCATAATATATTATACGAGATTTGATTGGAAAATTCTCGGCCTAGTGAAGACTTTGTTTATTTTTCAAATTAATCAATGCACTTAGACCCACCTTGTTATTTAATTAATTTAGACCACAAATTTCCAACGACCTTTTTAATACTTCTAATAAAATATAATTTTTCAATGATACAAAACAAATATTAATATATTATCTCAAGTTTGATCTCATTGTTTAAAGTAAATTTTTGTGTAGGGGAATATTTCCCTAGGTTTAGAAAAGAAAGAAATTCCTGGGGGCTAATTCCGGTGAAGATGACTAGTATGAAAAACGTTGAAGCTTAGATCACGGAGGTACGTAATAACAAATACAGACGTGTTTACAAGCATACTGGCGAAAAAGAACTAAATGTTTAGTCAGATGTGGACAATCATTCAATTATTTGAAAAGTGTTATATTCCCTGATGATAAGCACGTGTTAAACATCGTGTAAAATTGAGCGAACACGGTCAGTCAAGTTATTTCCAGTATCAAATAGGTCACGATAATTCAGTCGGCGATGATTTATTTCGGAATTGTGGAATTTTCAGACGAGTATGTTGGTTGTAGTGATTTTTAGGTAAACTCGCGGTTCATCATTTTCATCACTAAGAACGAGGTATCATTTAATGTGGAATTCAGCTATATTTTTGTGTTATAGAAAATAAAACAAAGTACTTTACAATCACTGGAACATTATCCAGTTTTTAGAAAATGTTAATACTGGTTTTTATTAAAGTTCTGCTTAAAATGCATAAGGAGTTTTGCATTATTAATATTGTGTTAAAACTATCGAATCTACTATTTATTGCCGAAGACTTAACGGTACACATATGAAAGTGAGTAGCACTTCATCATACTTAACAAAAATCATATATTTAGTCATGTTAGGGTAATTCTGTTACAATAATTTTAACAACGACCCTTTGCGTACAAAAATTCGTAGTGTGTTACTTCAAGAACTTTAACTTAGTAGGCACCTATACAAATTGTGCGGAAAATGTGGCGGGTTTCGTTGAACGCGCCGCCATCCTGCTCGACAATTTGAAGGAGGTAATATTGGAGCGTAAAAGTGAAAGTTGGGGAAAAAATTCTCAGCTGTCTTGCGATATTCACCCCTTAAATAACTTTGGGCGCGCGACATATACTTAATGCGTTGTAACATCCATCGTGCCGTCTTTGTTGCTATTTACTGTCACGTAATATGGAATTGATTGTTAAGCTATTTTGATTGGTGTAAAATTATTAATTTATAATTATTGAGCAATTATAGACTATCAATCAATATAAAATCTGTAAATAAATATAAATATTTTAAAAAGAGGAATTGAAAGAATGTTCTTTGCAAAATATTTAGCTTTATTTAGTTGGAGCAGGACTCGTATATAAATAAATATTTTTTTTAAATTCTTACTTATAAATTTAAAAACATGATATTAAATATAATAAACAACAAATCGCGTTAAAATAAATAAAAATCAAAACTATAAAAGGTTGAAATAATTGGAATTTCATTGATTTCGAAAGGAATTTGGTTCAATTTAATTAGTTCATCTTAATATCATAAACGTACAATTTTTACACGTACCGATTTAAGTTCTCTAGATTAATTTTCCTATATATTTGAATGGAATGGGTTATAATTGTTTCTTATATTTTAATAGAAGCATAGAGTTCCGAAAGAATCATAATGGCCATAATTTATAAGTCGCTTCCTTCATTTCCAATATTATTGTACCTAACATACCAATTACTAATTAAATACGATTATTCGATATTTGGCCTATCAGAACTTGTGATGACTTTTATTATTTTGTTAATATAATCCTATTATCGTAATTAAGTATATACATTTCTTATTTCATTTGTTCCTTTTTTGTGAAAATAATATTTTGCATCTTTATTAATTTTTAATATTAAAAGTTAACGCAATGTATAAGATTGATTGAATGTTTTCTCGTTCAGCTTATAAAACAAGGTTGTAATATAATCAATAAATTCTCAGATAAATCAAAAGGTAATAGTTTTGTGTTTGAATTTTTTTTTAGAAAAAAAGTAATAGGTTTTCTTAAAAATGAATCTGTGCATAAACATAGACTGTCATAAGCAGAGATAGCAACCGTTACAATCCAAAATTTTGGACAACTTAAGCAATACGGTTGTATCTAGCAATATACAACTTTGTCAGTATCGAAAGGTAGTAAAGAAAATACATAGGTCACTGTTATGATTTTCATGTAAATAAAATGTCACGAAAACACAAAATTGTTCATAGATTTTTTAGTTGACATAACAATTAAATCTCGTTATACTAATTTTAATTAAAGAGCCATATAACTTACTATTTTATCAATATCCATCTATTATCAAATTTTCTTGTATTAAAACGATAATGAACACGCCTGTTTTTATATCCATAGCTTTTAGACTTAATACAGGAGAGAGACGTCTTTATCGTTTTATAAAAGTTAAACTTAAACAACATAAGTATACTTGAAAAAGAAGCTCAGAATTTTCAGTAAAACAAACGAATTATTTTAGTCCTTGTTTGACTTTGATTTTAATGAACACACCGCTGCTAATCTCTCCGTCAATATTAAAATGGTAACAGTAAGTTCAATTGCACCTTGATGTTATTTTATTTATCAATATAGTTTTTTTTTGGAAAGCGTTCAACACGTTTCGGTGAGTGCTGCACTTGATTGTTATGGTTTTCTATCCTCCAACAACTTTTAAAACCATGTATCCGTTTGTTTTCGGGTATTCTGTCTTGACACTTTTTAGTACAACTTTCCTTGCTAGGTGGCCTTATCGTTTTAGCTTCTATCAGTATTCCTCTCTTGTTCACAAACTCTTCTCCACGATTCTTTTTAGCTTTCATTATATTTTCTTTCCGATTTGCATGATCTCTAGATATTCTTTGACCTGGATTTATTTTCCATGGCATATTACGTTTCTTCATTTTTATGTTTTTAGATGCACCGCCATGTATCATTCAGTGCGCTATGGTTATTAGAAACAGATGCAGTATTTCGTTCGTTTAAGTGAGTTGCCTCCAATTGCTGTCTCATCACGATTGCAATGCCATTATAGCTCTAACGCAAATTCATAAATGCAATTGGAGATTCATTCTAATAACACTCTGATCACTACTTTAGAAACATTATAAGGAACGGTTCAGAAGTTACGCCATTGAACTTATCAGGAACTGTCATAGAAAGTGGACGTTTTCTTGTTAGCCTTTTGAATTCAAACAAATCTTTGAAAGTTTCCATACAAAACATAGATGGTCCCGGATTCACAGAGCAACCATCTAAAGGGAATAATGAACTCTCCACAATATTTTTCTGGCTTATAACTGGCTCCCTGATGTCGTCATAGCCCGAATCTTTAAGTGTTATTAAATCACATTCAGCAGGCTTGTCAGCACAAGGCACAGTTCTGCAGTCGTTTCTTAAACCAAGTTCATAAATTAACAATTATAATTTAATGTACCAGAAATACTCCTTTATTAATGGAGTCCGCAGCCTCAACAATGTATTTAAAAACGTCACCGTATATTTGTCTACCTAATTAAAATTTATGCATATATAATAACAAGTTTGCATCTCTGGACCAATTTAATTGCACACGCAATAGAAATAAAAATGAATTGCTTAAAACAGTGATAGAATCATAAATCTATACTAATATCATAAAGAGGAAATATTTGTTTGTTTGTAAGCGATAAACTTTGAAACTACTAAACCGATTTTAATAATGCTTTCATCATTAAAAAGCAAAATTATCTATAAATAATATGGGTTATGTATTAATTTTATAAACTTCAGGAGCGGCCAATTAATAAATAATTCAGTTTCTCACACATTTAAATAACTTTGTTACAAGTAAACACACAATAAACAGACAAACACGCACACTTACACATACGCTAACCTAATCATACCTAAGAAAAACTTCATAAGCTGTGAAGTTACCATAAGTAAATAAATAACTAAAAATACGAGTGAAGTCAGTACTTGTCCTATTTTCCTATATATAAGTTGCAATTTGTGAAATTACCTATTGAAATACGTATCATCGCTTTCATCCGGCTCTTTCGAACTAAGATTTACTTTGCAGTCGTAATCCAAAAGTGAGAAATATTTTGAGGATATGTCGTAATTTCATCAAACTTACCAGTTTTAGGCGTATTATTATTTATAACTAAACTACACAAATACTTTCCTTGTTTCATTTTAAGATTCACGTATAGTATTCGTAACTCCAACAAAAACCACAAAGTTCAATTAAAATTAGGAAGCTTTGGATGCCAAATACACACTAATTTGACAAACAAGGTTTGTTCATTAAAATTCAGTCGTGATAAAGCAGCATCGCTAGTTACGGTCCGATATATCTGTTGTGATTTTTCGTCACGATGTATATAATTTTACTTCCAAATTCAATAGTGCACACATTAATGTAAGAGGACATAACCCACAACACGTCTTTAAAATTACTGCAATATTCCAGTCGAAAACTATTAGGAGGAATTGGGCAGGATTCGAAATATTTCTGTTTCTTCCAAAGTCAACATGATAATTACTATATTTTTCATCTGGTTCATTCCTTGGAAACTACTAATGCTAGAGGTATGTCGATTTTACTGTACTGTAGCTTTTTTATGGACTTTAGGCCTATGGACCAACTGAAATTAGACGTAACCCGGAATACTGCCTTATTAAAGGCAGATGTCGATATATAGATACACTTTAGGTTCTAATAATTTGTTTCGTATTTTTATTTATTATAATTTTTTAATTTTAAAATTATTAATTGTAATGATGTTCAATGATTTGTAAAAAAATATGTTATAAGTAGAATTACCACAGTTTAAGACCACTTAATGGTTCTAATTCTTATTACCTCCCTAACTATAATCAAATTTAGAAGGTGTTGAGGGTTTGAAAAATTGAAGACCTTTCCTGTAGTACACGATTTCAAATAAAGAAAACCTCATCCAAATCGCATAATCTATACTTAGACATGAAGGTACAGAAAAATAGAAACATCTTTTTTTATATGGCAATACTCCCTCAAGAGTTAAAATAATGATAAGAGTCAAAGATTCGTCATAATGTCACTTTATTGAATAAATATGAAAATAATCCAACGACGGATATAAAATATTTAGCCAAACAATTAAAAATTTTATTTGTTTTTGGCTGAAAAACTTTCTTAGTATTAGAAAGAAAAAAGTTTAAAATTAATTTGAAGGGGAAAATAAGGCACATAGTCGAATAACCTAAAATGTTTAAATACTTTAATCTTTCGTTAAGTTGGGATCGGTTTGGGCTTACCAAGTTTGTTTTGTATAAGAATACCTTAGCACTAAATACCAACATGAAGTTTTACCTCCTTAGATTTAATTAAATAAATTTAGATGTAAGACGTAAACATTTTACCAAATGTACTTGAATTTTACATGAAAATGTGATAATTTATAGGATAGTGCCACTATGTCATATGATTACAAATAAAAAATATATTCATGAAAAATGTTTTGGCTGGTCCCATGAAAATAACATATAAACAAAAATTCAAGTAATATTAAATTGGTCCTTCCCAAAAAATGTTTTATGCCCACAAAAAATATTTTGCCCAATTAATAACATTTTATCAAAGCAACCTTAATTTAAATAAATGAACATTTATGCAATTTAACTTGGGGAAAATGAGAAATTTTAAATAATATTATCAGGCATATTTCTGTCGCGAGGAAGACTTTAATTTGAATTAAAATTGTTTTTAATATGATACATGAAGCCAAGTTTACACTTAAAACTATCAGTGTGAGCATTAATCAGTAGGGAAATTTTACTTTGGCAAACGTGAAATTTTCACTATTTTATCGAAAAGAAACTTATTCCAAACTTATTCTTGTCAGCCTCGAAGATCACTTCTTAGGTTATTTCTTATATTCATTTGTTATTAAAAAAATTTTATTAGCAATTTTCAAATATGAAGTATAAAAAAACAATAAGTCATAAATAAGTAAAAGTTATAAAACTTAGGTTTTCAACACTTATAAATTATTAAGACATTTGGCAGACCTTTCTCAGCGGTAAAATACATTAAAACTTGTTCAATAAATTTATCATGAATTTCGAATTTGAAACACTATTTAATACGTCGTTGCTATGAGTATTCAATTTAAAAAAGAAGAAATAGTAAACAATTAATGCGACTAAATTTATAGAAGCATTTATAATAATTTAAAAACTTTATAATACACAACCAAAAATAACTAATTCAACCAGTCTTAAAGAAATTTCCTATATAACAATTACTAAGAAATAATTTACTCCAAATTAATAACAACGATTGACATACGTCTTGAGATATGAATATTTTGTTCATTTGTTTCGCTATATTTTCATATAGTTATCCCCACAATGGACCAGAATGTATTTAATTTTCGTTTTTAGAAAATAATTGAAAGCGGTCTTTATTGAGTCAGCGTCAGTGTAACCTCTTGTATACATACGATAATAACCATCGACAATATCTTATGACATTTGGGAAGCGATAACAATATGATCGTGAGCCCGATATATATGAATACACGGAGATATTGGGCTATCGAAGTAAATCAAAATTACGCCGAAATGAACGTAGAATTTTGCAAATAATAGAATAATACCTACGGGAATAGACCTTCGTCACAAAGTTACAAAAAATAAGTTGAATAGAGTTATCGAATGAGATGGAAACCAGTTACGTATATTACGTATGACCATAATATTACTTAATATATTTGTTGGTTTATGCTTGTATAAATGTGAAAAATTATCCTGTGAAATGACAGTTGCATTTGGATAATTATATATTTTTTATTATTATTTATAATTTAAGATTTAGAGTTCATAAAATATTTGCATTTACAATTCAAATAAAGTAAAAAAATGTTCTTTCAATGTTGTTAACAATTATTACTACATATTTTTGTATGTAAATGTTTGTATATGGAGTTTGACTTTTAAAATCTGTTAGGAAACAAACGTGTTGTTTAATTTAAAATATTAAAAAGAGTATAATTATCTTTTCCTTTCCTTCATAAGCACCAAAAAGTGGAAAATACGTCAATTGTAAGAAAAGTTTAAGAATACTTGATTATTGGTGCAAAGTTTACAAATTACGTTTTCCAATAAAAAAATAACACAAGGGAAGTATTCTATTTTATGCGTCTAATTTATATTGTCTCGTTAATATCGTATGGAATCAACGAATAATATCGGCATTTCGAGATTATTTTATAAAAAATTATATTTATTATTAGTATTTCCTTTTTTTCTCTTGCTTTTGGAATTTTGGTTTTATTTCGTTTGTTTGTGCTGTTTCCTGAATTAAAAATAAATATTAATATTATTATCCATTGTGTGAGTATATAGTTGTGTATATATGTATGTGTGTGTGTGTATGTGTACATATATATATATATATATATATATATATATATATATATGAGTATATATTTGTGTATGTATGTGTGTGTGTATATCAACAGGTACTAGCTCTAAACCGGCAGTGTCGGTGATGCCTACAGCACAAGTCGATTTAGTTACCTTTTGTGGATGAAATGTTGAAAAATTTAATGTAATTAAGTGTAATTTAATTTTTAATTTCTCTTTTGTCATTAGTTCTCAAAAAATTTCTGCACATGTCTATTACTTTACCGGTTGTATTTTATACCCATAAATAAATGATATTATTATTATTATTTGCAACCGTGAAAATATCCTAGAACGCTTAGAGAAATATCTATAAATTTTTATGACAATAAACTCGGGGAAATAAAATAAATGATTACAAAACCACGTGCAATTATGAATGAAGCCATCAATCAATTATTAGAAACAGTATTAGGGAAGTATCGTTTTGAACGGAGAAATGGAATATAATGCAAAATTCTCCATTTTATTGGCTAATAACATGCGTGAGAAAAAGTGAAGTGCAAAAGGAAAAGACGTCAGTGTAGGGAAATGTTATGGTATATTACTGTATTATATTGTAGATTCCGTAAACTTTTCCCCCGAGAATATCTAATGTATTTTTATCCACACACGGCATATCACGGAAGGTATTGTGTCTGTCAGCCTATGTATTATGTATGTTGATGTATCCAGATGTATTCTCTAGAGTCGGAATGGGTAATCTAATTTAGAAAAATACTGTTGTTCGAATAATTTTAACTTCCCGGGTGTTCTTATGCAGCTAAGAGACAACCTTTTATCAAACGAAAAAAAATAGAAACTCGAAAAGGTCACCAAGATGGATTTAAAATTAAATTTATTCATGAGTAGCTGTGAAAATAAATAATAGGTTGTGTAATAAGATATTTCATAAAAGCATGTTTAAAAACTTAACTTAAATTATTAGTCAGCATGACGTAATATATCCCGAGAATATAAAAAAATATCATTTTTTCTACCAATGAGATAATTTTATAATTGGATACGTTTTCAAAGACAACTTGAAAAAATATTTGTTTTGGAGAAAAATATTGAATAAAATAAAAACATTAAATTAAAATATTTGATCTGAATCCACTATGGAGGGTTTAAATCAATATTAAAAAAAAGAAAAATTTAACCCTTAAAAAATGCAGAAAAAAATTATAGAATTATGAAGAGTGAAAAAATTTGTCTAGCATTTGTATTCTACGTTAACTATTATTTAAATGTATTCGATTGTTTTCCTCTATAATCCTATAAAAACGTTGCCATAATTTATTATCCTGTTTTTACAACTTTTGCTTTCATGGGGCGTAGTATGCTCGAGTGAGTACATTTCATTAGATTTTTTTTCGCTAGAAAATCATGGTAAAATACCTTCGTTTTATTCTCAGTTACAATAGAGTCAACAACCTCCCTCTCTTGATTTTTACAGTGACAAAATTCACTTTATAAAGTGACAACATTTTTGAGTTATCTTCTTCGATCTTATTTATTCCTAAATTATAGTGAAGAATTCTCAATTTTATTGATTCCGAAATATCATCCCTTGCTACCAATTCTTCAAACGTTTGTCTACCGGTACTTCTTTCTCATTAGCTTGATTTTTTTCTTAGTAATTGCGTCGCTTTAACAGAGTATCACCTTCAATCGGTTCTCTATATAAACGAAACTGTTTTCCATATTTTTAATGTGGTAAGAAAGACAAAGAAATACTACGTACTTTTCAAATATAAATATTTAAAAAATTTTATTTTGATATGACTTGGAAATTTATAATTAAAATTTATATGACTACATGTCACCGATTTCAAATATTAAGTTGATAAACCCTTGTTATATGTATAAAATAATATCAAATTGTAATATTTGGATCTTCAATTGTGAAATGTAGCAAGAATAAGACAATACTATACGATAATATCACATACCCATAACAGTGACACGATACACCCAGGTACAACGAAAATGGAGCGAATTAGTCAGATATCAGTATGCAGTGAATTTCCATTGCTTTTTCAATATCCCCAAGTTCATCTTTTACACCCCATCTTTCAACGCATTACTCAATTCTAATGATGATGTTAATAGTTGAATAAATCTAACGTTTTCAACTTTTATTTAAAAAAAATTCAATATATACTTGTTTTTTTAAATTGAGACGAAGCAAATATTCGAATGTAATGAAAGGAAGATTGTTTGTTTTGGGCACAATTCAATTTCTGAAGTGAAATATACATCATCTATGGTTTGGAGAGATTGAGTAAAGTAGAGATCTAATATTGACTACCTTTTTAAAAAAAAAAGAAATTATTGAAATCAATATCGCAAAAAGATGTTGATTATTATAAAGAATTTACTTGTCTCAGATAATTTCATGTTAATAAATTTTTAAGATAAATGTATTTATGGTATGTTCATAATGTAATCACTTTATAATAAATTAATAAATGTCTTCACTGCAATATTGAGTAGTAATTATTTATCATTTACTCCAGACGTTCCTTATTTGTATCGAATTAAATTTATTTCATAACGTTTATCATGGAAACAACTGCTTTCATTCAAAACCAAGCATTGCTGTTTTAATACGTCAATACAAATAGCACGGAACTTCCTCGAAATATATGGGACTATTTACAAACATAACTTTATTATTTATCTTACTATTAGTATATTACATATAACCTTCACTTATAATTGATATAAAATAAATACCTAGAATATTTTTTTTAAATATCCTGATACAAATGAGGAGTCAATGATAACCGCGCCGTGCATGTAACATTTTTGTTAAATATTCATTATATCCTTAGTATTCCAAATAATATTTTATGTATCGTCAAGTTACCTTGAATGATATTCAGGAGAATAATTCTTGTAATAGTTTCAGTAACTGATCTTGCCAATAAGCGATATAAAAATATCGAAAGTATCTAAAATTAATCCCAGATACAAACATATTACATCAACAGCCAATATTTATTTTTCACGACATTTTTAGACTCCTATCTTTATGTGCCATTGCGTTGATAATGAACGTTTCAACAAAATATTAACAAGTCGTCACTCTTAAAGACAATTAATTACGAGTTTAAAAATATCATAACTGTACGTTTATAGATTAGTCTCATGCCAACCCAACACACCACCTATATTATATATACGTGGTGTGACGATGCGGCGTACAGCGGGGTCTCGAGATCGATTCCCCGACGTTCGTCGAACGGCGCTTGACTGGTGTTATGGTTGGCTGTAAGATATTGTTCTCGTAGCAATAAGTCCGCCATATCTATCAATTATATTATAAGATATAGTAAATAAATATATTAAATCTGCAGAAGTACAATGTTATAACTTTAATACAGTACACAAGGCATTTTTGATTTTTTGTGAAAAAAAATGTAACAGCAATAATTGTATCTTCAAAATCGAATAATAACCATCTACTAATGGAACGTTAATATTATTAGTTAAATCAAGAAATAAATCTAATTTAATTACTGCTCGTCACGTGGACTTGCATTTCATAATCTGGCATCCTTTAAAGCTTTTATTAGTGTATTAAAGTATTTTCTTTTTTCGCCTTAGACAATGGAAAGGGAAAAATCTTTTGACTTGAAAACCTCAATTCTTCTGATAAATTATACTAATTAAAACTACAAAAGGCAGGTTTGGTAAACACACAGCCACTATACTCTTAGATTATTTCAATTGTTGAAATAAAATAACCAGCTAGGATCTTAAACGAGTTAACTTTCTGATTGTAATCCCTATATAGTAATATTACTTTGTAACATATGTGTATTGTCTAACATAAAATTATAATAATTACGTATTTACTTGTTTATTTAAAAAAAATAACTTTTTGTTTAAGTAAAAAGTTCGTTTAAGTAATAAGTAAAATTTACACTTATTTCAATTTAATTCCTTTTATTACTTTAGTTCTATCATAAAATCGTCCTAAGAAATAAGGTAATGAGAAAAGCAAACGAATTCGACGCACATGAAAATCAAAATGAACTAACTACCGCTATTACTTGCAGAAGTTCTCGGGTTGAAGTAATTGGCGTCGTTAATGTTAAGTTTCGTCTCCTCACTTTGCGCCTAATTATTTTAAGCAGCAAACTAATGGCAGTAGTCTAACACGTAGCAGAGATCGTCCTTAATATAATTTGCTATGTGATAACTTTCAGAAGTTTTGAAAAACTGGTAAGGGAGAAATATTAAAACATTGTTTTTTTTTTAAATTTCCAAAAATTATTTATTTTTTTTAAATTTCCATCTTTTCAATTTTTCTCTTATTTAAGACGTAAATTTAATAAATACCAACAATATATTAGTTATGCTACAGGTAGTAGGAATACTTTTAACGCTCATAACATTTGAAATTTTTCCAAAATAAAGGCAATGGCAGTACAATTTTTTATTTGGTTTATTAATAATTTTCTTTTAACATGCGATTATTTTTTATATTTTTCCTTATTTGAATTTTCTTTATAAGATTTACGGCATTTTTCGTTTTTGGGCTATCTGTTTCCAAAAGGAAAAACAGAACCCCATAAGATTACTGACTTATACGCCCATCTGTCCATTTGCTACAATCGTGTTTTTCCGAAACTATTTTAGGTAGAAAATTGAAATTTGCCACGATAAGACATATCAATATGTCAGTAATTCAAATAGTAATTTTAGAGTGACAAATAAAGTACTTATTTGTTTTATTACTTGTACTGTGTAGGTTCAAGATGAATGCAGGGCACCAGTATCATTAATATTCTTCGAAATTATCTTCTGTCTCGGTTTATTTTTAATACTTTGATATCTGGATTCAGCTATCATAATAAATATATTATAATATATGATGAAATTTTGATAATAAATAAATTTTAATCAATATCTCATATTTTTTTTTTTTTTATTTGAGGTGGACGCGCCGCGTTCGTTTCTGGTTGGTGTTTCTTTGGTTCATCGGTAATCTATTCCTCCAGCTTTTGTATTTAAGACAAATTAGTGAAGTTTTTTTGGTACTAATGATAAAATGTTTCCTACTCCTGAGATGCAGGTTGGAAAAGATTCATTGCCTTTATTTCATCCTAGAACTCACTTTTGAGGTCGAAATATTCAGAACCAAAGCTATACCACTGATGAAGTACCGTGCCTTTGTTTA
This sequence comes from Druceiella hillmani, assembly GCA_039881145.1. NCBI lineage: Eukaryota > Metazoa > Arthropoda > Insecta > Lepidoptera > Hepialidae > Druceiella > Druceiella hillmani. The sequence continues at coordinate 12,117,615 of JAYKKI010000066.1, read as the reverse complement.
TGATTTTTATACGATACGTAATTTTTACGGTGGAACTATTTTTAGAACAATTATAGAATACTATTCATAATGAAAAATTCGATTAAATCCAAGTACAAAAATAAAATGCAAAATAAAATTCGACTAAATCCAAGTACAAAAATAAAATGCAAAATAAAATTCGACTAAATCCAAGCAAAAAAATAAAATGCAGAATAGTAAATATATTATATGAATATTTGAAGTCGATACATGAGTTCAAAATCTTGACATTTTTGTTTTAAAATTAATTATTTCTTCGTGAGTTACGTTACTTACACCATACCTAAACACGATCCTTTTTAAAAAAAATTTACGCATACATTCTGTTCGCCTGTGGTAAACTTCGAAATAACTACACGTTTATAAATTTTAACAAAACATATTCCTCTTCATAATTTACATTCTCATGAATATCAATATCTTAAGTAATTTCGAAATCGTCTAAGAAAAGTAGCTGATAAAATGCGCTAAACTGGCGAGCTGATTGATATACACGTTATTTCAATGGCCTTTAGCTTATATTGGCTTTTATTAGCAACATATTATGCTTTATTTCTAACTTGAATTTGCATTTAGTTGGATAATTTCATATTGAAAGTATTGATTTTAAGCAATTGTTGGCCTTTATGGGATCATTGAGATAAAAAAAATTGTGTATGTTTATTAAATAGTAATACAGATATAATTAATTGAATTATTACTGTTACCTAAGTTAATCAAATTACTTCGCTATTGCGTTAGGTTAGTTATTTTAGTTTATTCCTTAAGAGTCGATTTTCATATATAGCGCTCGGTATGAAGTTTTTATGAGGAGTAAAGTCAGAAGTTCAGTGCGTTAAAAAAAGTGTAACAGTTTGTAAGTTTGGATGTAGGAGGTAATTTCCCAAACAACTCATCCGATTTCAAAAATTGTATCATAAATATTTAAAAAATATCTTCAAATTGAACATAGGCTGTATATTCTCCTTTAAAAAAATGGTCATGTATTATAAAAAAAATAAATTTTGTAGGTTTGGATGTAGAAGGCAATCTTCGAAACTACTTTTTCGATTTTAAAGATTTTTTTCACCGATATTTAGAAAGGACCTTCAGGATGTACATAAATTGTTTATAATAAAAAATTACTCCATCATCTTCACCATGATCTCCAAGAGTTTTTCAACGTAAGTCAACAAAAAAACAGTCAAGTGAATGCGTTTCTTATGCACGCTGCCTTGACGATTAGAAATATATTGATAGATGATATTGATATTTATATACAGTCTTACCTATTTTATACATTCCAAGACAATCGTTATTAAGCAGTTAACTCCAGTGGTCCATCGGTGCTAACACGCACAACGTTTTTGCATTTTATTTCTATATGCCGATACCAATATAAATTATTTGATAAACATTGATTCGCATTGGTTATACAAAATCTACTCGTTTTAATTTTCTGTGTGGTTTCTTTTTTGACAAAACCATCTTATGTATTTTACTAGTTACCTAAGAGCACATTGAATGATCATAAACCTGTAACTATGTTTTTTTTTGTAGTAATCGACGAATTTAAATAAGTATTCTGTTTCTACAAGGTTAAAGAGTCTACGATTTATTCACTTGCGGATTCATGGTCTGAAGCATAGCTATTTTCTCATATTTTCGTTATTCAGTAGAAAACTTATTATTCTACGTACGCTTAATTGATTCTAATGCATGAAACCTTATATCTATGTGGTATTTATATGATTCGTACGATTCTTTAAACAGTAATTTTTACCTGAATTGTTAAAATAATCAGAAGAGCAAAATTTTTTCGATATGGTGCATTATGTTACTCGCTCAGTATTTGATGGAAAAATAATATCATATATAGTTATTTACAAGTAAATTCATAGCGTTTTCCCAAATAATACAAGGATAATTGACATAATATTTGCATTTTCCTGTATATTTAAATCATGGGAATAATAATCAGTTTTATAAATTATTCCTATATACCAGAAAAGTGGAGTGAAGACCAATTTATCAATGAACGAAAAAAATATTATATTGACACGAATGTCTCAAAAATAAATCGAAGTCTTTAAAAATATCACTCAGTAATATGTGGAAAAAATTATGAACGCGTAGAATTACATTTGAAATGAAGGATAATCATTAACATTTTAAAATGACAAAAACTAAATTGCAAGCTATTACACACTTGTGTTGTTAAAATGACAGCATATTGTATGGGTTGCTGAGTATAAAGTAAGATGATTATAATCAAGGTTATCTTTTCTTATCTTATCTCTTGTTTGAGATACACTATTTCAAAGTTAATACTAAGTATGAAATGTTCTACTTCGCATGAACGCCGAGCGTTGTAGGGCAACATTAAAAAATCGCACGGTATTCGAATTAGAACAAGTTAACTGAGCAAAAGTATTTATTGCATTTTTTACTTCTAATTATTAAATATTTTTATAAACATTCGTAATAATATTTTCAGAATATTATTATGAATATTTTCTTACTTTAAGTATTTTGGCAGCCTTACTGCCAAAATATGTGTTCTTTTAAAAGAAAAATGATTTCATTGAAATAATTAAAAATATACTATAATAAGAAAAACCGTAAAAATAAAACAAAAATAAATTATTGGAATCTTAATTACAATAAACTATCAACACGCTTGTCTAAATGAAATCAATGTATTAAGTTATTTAAGTATGAAATGTCCTATAACTTCAACTTCAAAAGTCGAATTCTGAGTAAACCTGAAATTTCATATTTATAGTTTTTTGTGTTCTTTTTGTTGCTAAAGTAGGTCATTGACCCTTCACATGTGAATTTTGTTGGAGGTTATGAAACAATATGTGTTTTGCAGATTATATTTCGTAAGCTAGGGATAAATAAAAAAAATTGCGTTATCCAAATATGAGTTTGATTGCGGACTAATGCAGCTCAGACAGCTCGAAATATTAACGATTTTTTTTAACAAGAATGTGACTAATGTACCAATAGTGGTAGTAAGAAGCTGGACTAGTGAGCTCCGTTTGATTTAAACGAGTGTTACGAGAGAAATCGTTTCGAAGCTTCTTTGCTGTCGCAATATAAAGATGAAGCATTTTATTATTGGCTTGATACGTGTGATTAAATATGGTTTAGATAAAATGACAAAATATTCTACAAAACCCAATATTCACCAAAAACAGCTAATGGTTTCTATTTTGTATACCAGTGCTGACATTATCGGCGTGGTGGTGACTACGGTGATGGGCTAGTTTCATGAAAATTGGTAAATAGTTTAGAGTGGATGTTGACTATAACCAATTAGATGAAATAATAAGGGAACCTTTGATTAAGCGCCGGGTATTCGTAAATAGAGCAGGTTAATTCCTTTTTAAGGCAGGACAAACAACACAGCTTGAACCACTGTAGCTGGACTTGGAAGCTAGGAGTGTTCTCTGTACTATCATCTTTTCCTGACTTTGGATCACGTCTTGCAAGAAGAAATATTTAATTATCAAAAAACTATAGAAAACAGCTTCTCCCATTATATAACTTGCTCCCCAGACTTCTTTGTTGCCAGCATTAACAAGCTGCAATTAAGGTGAGAAAACTGTATTGATAATTTAGGTGCATACTTATATTAATTTTATTATTTCTTCCTTGAGATAATAAACCAAACATATAATTCGAAATTGGATATTTGACACTTCATAACCTAATATTTATAATAAATTACGTCATAAAACTAAACCAGTTATATATTGCAAAAATAATATTTTAAAAATTATTTTTAATTATTCTTAATCTTAAATTGTTTCTCCGATAAATAATCTATAATATAGTTCCGCAACACTAAATTTATGATTGTTAGTTGCTTCATTTTAATATTTATTTGAAGGTGGTAGTACTATTTGGGAAGGAAAGAGATTAACAGTCTTCTTTTTCAAGTAATGCTATTACTATTACCGGGTAATTGAGACGATGAAAATAGAAAATTAAACAAAAATTCATGAGTACAAAATAAATTGAATAATGAGCCAACAATAATAAGCCAACTACAAAATAAATTTAATAATGAGCCACTAGTACCAATAAAAGAACAAGTCATGATAACTTCAAATTGTGCAGATATTAAACGGCCTTGTTTAAATGGCTTGAAGTTTAATATTATCGGGCATGCCAATTACTATCACGTGTTCACCTGGTGGCTAACAAACTTCTTTGACTTCACTTACACTATAAAATGATAAAATATCTGATGCATATCAAACATATACTATTTTCGTATTTGTTTATAGATATTATTCATATATTCGAAGTCCATATGTTAGACCAGAACCCCATCACTTATTTAGCAACTTTATTACTACTATTTCCCATAATTCACATCACAAAATTATTCAGGACTCTCACCGACCTCTTGAATGTGTTTGGCTACACTTCATTTGCCTGATAGTCCGTTAAATATCGTAACAGTAGCATAAGTTCTTTAAAATTTTTGGAACTAAGGGAAATCACTAACGCGTCGACGTTTGATTTTAGTACATGCGTTTACCCTGCGTATGGTCTGCTTTGCAGGACCCAGTGATAAGTACAAAAAATATTATTTCTTACTTTTTGTCACTTAGAATTAGTTGACAAAAAGTTGACTCGCTTTCTATTTTGCTGATCTCCCGTTTGTCCAAAAGTTTTGAAGAAAGTGGGAACATTAGTGCTTTGACTTCCTTCACAGATTAGTTTATTATACTTATTATCTTGGTTTATGAAGGTAAACTTAAAAAGAGTGTTGTTTCGGTTACTACTTAAATGATTCATACATTCATCAAATAGCTCCTTTTTTGAGATTTAGATACTACAAAAAAGTTGAAAAGAAATAGTTGTACAAAACAAATCAAGATATATTGGATTCATAATAATTTTGCAGGTATATGTTCATTGCCTGAAAAAAAATGCAGCCCGGGAAAAAAAAAAAATTCTTGCCAATTTTTCTTTTAAATTGAAAAATGATTAAAAAAAACAATTTTCTAGAATTACATCGCTTTTTTTTGTAACTAAAATGTGTATGGTTTTTGGATGTAAAATAGTGTAAAAAATAGTATTTACGCTTGGTAACCAAATCTATCTAAGGAATTAATAACATATTTTAAAAATTAAGTCATTAAGCGCTATTGTCCTGGTAACAGAATTAAACTAATTTTATGCATTTGACCAAATTATCGTATGTAATCACGCCTTTCAAAGGTTGGGTTACATACCTTAATTTGACCAAATTATCGTATGTAACCCAACCTGTGAAATTATCTACGTCCAAAAGTATATGATCAGCAATTAATATTATACATATGCAACTAATGCTATATATATAATGCCATACTAATGTTTTTGGAAAAAGTTGATGTTATTTTTTTACTATTTACTACATTGCTTTAGACGAAAGAGGGTGCGATATGGTGATTTTATTTGGCAATGAATACTGAGCGCTATGATTATTACTTCGTAGAAACAATTTGTTATGTCAAGTTTCCTTAAGTTCTTTTTTCGTGGATTTTGACTCATTCTCTAGTGATTACCTTAAATTTCCGTGTTGTAATGGGTGCTTTAGAAATTTATTAAGAATTAATTACTTTTAACCAAAATAAAAATTTAAGGTCACTTCATAAAATAAAAGTGTGTTATAGATAGAGTTGGTCGATGAGAAGAAAAGAGAGGAACTAATATAAAGAAATGTGTGGATGAGGAGAACGAGAAGTAATAAGAAGGGAGGTATAAAATAGAGAGAGGAAGGTAAGAGAGAGACAAATATTTGGACAGATGGACAATAATACACGTAAAGGGAACAAAAAGCAAAAAGTTTCATTCCAAAAAAATGTTCACATATAAGCGAAAATCGTTGCTACCTGCAGTAGCACATAGGTACGCATTAATTATTTCCTTCAGATACAGTCGATATTAGCTAACCGCTCTCGGTAGTTATATATAAAATGTGTGTATATAATGATATTTAATACTTACTCCAAAACCTACATGGCTTACACTTACATATACGAAATTACCACTGCAGACTGCTGCGCATATTGCTTATATATGAACACTTCAACGCTAATGAATATCGCTTATCGGCTATTACACGAAAATACTATGTCATAATCATTCAGTTCATTAGCCTAGGTCGCAGAAGAATATACTGCAGCGTTTATCTGTTTCCGTATACAGGCACTGTTTAACACAGTATTATGAGATGCACCCAGGCCTGATATTTTTTCTTCACCATCAACAACTTCAGAAATGGGATTATGGAGATGGTTAGCAGTCTACGGCTGGTCACGAGTTAGTATCATGGGTATATGAATTGCTGTTTGTTTTCTATCTTATTCCTCATTTTTAACTCTCCATAATCGGGTTTAAAAAAATAATTTCTAAGTGTCAAAAAGTACTTTTTATTGCGAGACATAAGTATTCAGGAAGAAAAATATTTAATTCAATTTTATTTGATAAGTTAAATTATTGATAAGTTTAAATTTGATTTCAGAAATTTTATTGAATTATTTCATTAATATTGAATTTTACTTTTTTTTATTAAATTTTAAGTATCAAATCATCCGATATAAGTTAAAAATAAACCTCGTTAAGAAATTTATATTTTACTTCGTGAAAATTAATCTTTCTTTCATATTTCATAATTAAATTAAACTATACGATGTAGTATTATTTCTTTAAGTTCTTTACCACGACCTAGGTTTCGTTGTATTACAACATCTTCAAGTGAGATGTTAGCAAAGATGATGTATATTTGCTAAAGATGAATCTTAGATTTATCAAAATTAATAAAAAAAAAAAATAAAAATACTAGTAAAAACACTGTAGCTCAGGTGAAACCAAGTATGCATTTTAGGAAAATAAAATTCTACAATCATTACGTAAAATAAAATTAAAATTAATTTATAATAAAAATTCAACGATTGACAATATCCTATATTGGTTAATATACTAATTACACGGCACATGTCCGTGGGTGGAAATATTTATGGAATATTTACGTGAATTTTGTAAGATATTTGATCTTACAAAATTCACGTAAATATTAAAAAATAATATACTTTCAGCCATGGGTGCAGTACAAAGCTTATTTCCATTTTGTGCAATCGCATGTGAGTTTTTGTATTCTCTTATAGCTCTTCACACTTTTAGTCTATACTCTAAATTTTACTGATAAATTTGTTTGTTTACGTGTCTTGATTGAAACATCAATTTCATATGTTCAGAAGCTTTCAAGAAACTCTTTCAATCACTATGAACTAGGTCTGAATTCAATTCAAGACCTTAGTATAAGAAAAAGTATATTCTTGACCAATAGAGTCACGTATGTCTCAACAGTACAGTTTCTTTTATAGCACAATATTTCTTTCTCTGTACATTTTCAGAAAATTGTTTCTTTCTTCTCGGAAGAATATTAATTAATAAAAGATTTACAAATTCAGAGACCCCTCTTTTTTATGTAAATAAAATAAGGAATATTTTTAACGCGTACAATTTTCGGGAAGAAATGAAAATTGCAAGAAACAGGATTAGGACTGATAGGCCATTCATTAATTCTGTGGTGGAGTTGTAAAAACAAATTTGTTTCTATTCAAATAAACTGAAATAGTCTTGTGGAGAAAGTTTTTTCTACTGAGTCTACAGTTTTATCTGAAATTCCTTAAAATGGACGGAGAATGAATGGTTATATAATTAGTATTAAGTGTTCCTAGACAGATAGCTTGATGTACCGATATTTTAAAGAAAGCACACTTCTATTACTACTCATAACGCGTGTCTATTTTTTATTTTTGAGCTTTTTGATAATGCATTGGCTAAAAGAGAAGGGCTGTGGAGTATGGCATAAATAGGCTCAAACCATCATAATAGATACGGTCGAGCGCTATGCAGCCTCAGAGATAGACAACTTGTTTGTACTTCTGAAAGTAGCCACATTTATTGCTCGAGGGAATGAGTAGTTAGTGGGCCGATTTGTGACCAGGCCCTTCGATATTTTGACGATCGTTAATAATTTGGGGCACTATTTTTCACGAAAATACTATTGTCAAATGACCTAAAATACGCCGGTATTATTAAGCAACTTTTGTCTCCCCTGTATTTAGTATTGACAAAGCATTCATATATATATATATATATATATATATATATATATATATATATATATATATATATATATATATATAGACATTTCTGGTCGGGTTAGTCGTCGTAAATGGGTTGAAGTGTTTCAGTTGATAATTTTTTTCGCGATAGACACTTAATGGGGTTGATTCTGCGAGTGTAGTTTCACACTTGTAAAAATTCTTGCATGTTACCAAATATGTAATTTGGGTATAAGGCAATTTATAGCTTTCCAGCAGCCGTTCCATTAACTTTTCTCCACCAGTTCCAAAGCTGAGTTTTAGTAAAAGAAACAAATTTGACTAAAATTTATTTTCTAAAAGTGGATGCTCATATCAAATGTACAAAGAAGCACGTATATTTTATTTTTTAGTATTTTTTTCTTTATATATGATATGATTGACACAGCTTTGTCCTTATCTTTCGTCTCTCATATTGCCGGACGTCGCTCTCAAATACCGTCGTTAATTAAGAACTGTAGCCTTTGGGCCTAGACGAAGTTCCTTTCTAGTATCGTTATCGTTTTTAGAAAACTTAAAAATGTATGGAAATGACATTTAACATCGAAAGGTGACATGATCTAGTATTGACGAATAGTATTTTGGTAGACAAAAACAATTGTTTCTATTCTACAAAACGATATGTTAGCATTTCTACGGCGTCGTTCGACAATTTTCATTCAAATGCGTAGACAACGTGCAAGATTGACAACCAAAATCGCCAAGCTGGCGTCAATTTCGTACGATAATGAAACGAATGCTAGTTTGTTGTAGAAAACGAAACAAAATGGCGAATTTTTAATCAGCTGTCGAGATAACTCTCTGCAAAATTGATTTTAAATTTGTTTTGAGAACAATGCAGTGATAACAAAAAATGTATTGTTTTTTGGAACACTCTAGGCTAGACAAACAAATATTTTGGTAGCTTTATCTTTATTTGAGAACGCAGACTTCGCTAAGAGGTACTAGATAAATATCTTTACAAGTCAAGGTAAGACTGAGATTTAATATAATTCTACATAACGTAATATATTATTAAGTAAGTCATTGGAAATTATAACAGTTCTCATTGAGTGAGGTTTTCTATAAAATACAAGTAATTTTTACAGATACTATGCGCCCTAAGCTTCTTCGCTAGGATTTGTACCAGCAGATTGTTGGCATTATTCAAAATTTGTTGCAACGGACGGCTAGTCGCTGTATCAATCAGGTTGTGAATGCACTCAACCACATTACAATAGCGGATAAGTGTGATTCCACAATCTCAACAATACCAATTTACCTAACAAGTGATAAAGCCGTAAAAATCAATTAGGTCATAAAGTAAAATATTTCCAAACATTGTCAAAAGTAAATACCTTAATTTCCTATTTTTAGATTTCAAAAGAAATATGGGTTGCCTGGCATAATAACATTCATTGACTGTACTCACATTACAATAGTGAAACCAATTTATGAGGAGCACCTTTTTACAATAGAAAAGGATACCACTCGCTAAGTGTTCAAATGGTAATTTTAGAAAACCTAATAGAGGAATCGGTAATAAAAGTTAAATCAAAAATTTATTTGTCAAAAAAAATATTTACAGGTATGTGGCAATTTGAAAATTTTGAACCTCAATAGTAAGTTTGGGCCACTCATAACTCTTTTATATGGCCTTCAAGTCAAACATGGACTTCATCAAAATGGGCAACAAGTTTGGTTGTTAAGTTTGTGATTAAATTTTATTCAAATTCATATCTATTCCTAAAAAGAATCTCATAGTGTATATTTTAATTATTTGATCAATTGTTTATTATGGAAAAGTACTAGAATTTTTGAGTTTCATATGTCAAACAAATCTTATTCAATATTAGGGATAGCAAAAATAGCATTTAGCATGCTATTGACATTTAGCAACTAATACTAATTTGCTAATGCTATTAAATATTAACTGTAGATGACCGATACATTGTGAACAGATTTATTTCTTTAGCGGCCGCTTCAGTATTAATGTCATGTAGAAAGTTGTGTGCGGAGTATTATTTTAGGCTGCTTTAACTGATAAATACTGCATATTCATTGATTGATACATAAATGGCATAACATTTAAAGTAAAAAATCTGTGATATTGCTATGGGAGATGTATTTGTTCTATATAATTAACTTTGTGTATGAATTGTGATTACAAATATATAGATTGAAAGAAAGATTTATAATAAAAGATACAGTATCTTACAAAATTATTTACAATTTTAATTATTGTTTATATTTTGTTCGCGTTTTCATTTTTGTAATTAGATTAAATGGTCTTTAAAGGTCTCTTGATCAAACTTGATAGTATTCACATTTCTCATAGAACTCTATTAATTATATTTGTTGATATTTTCTCAACTTTGAAAAGAGTCATCAAGGGTATACATCTCATTTATGAAACTTTTAGGAAGGTACCTCCGATAAGTGTGCCACACGAAACCTTAGTAAAAAAATATTTTCTTATAAATTGTCCATGACGAATTTAAAAACGCAAGTTAGATCATTAAAACATCTATCAGCATAAAAAATACTTTAAGCCCAATTACAAGGGTCCGAGCAAGCGTCAATGTACATTAACATTAAACGTATTATTTTCGATTATTAACCATTTGCGATAGTGACCAGTTTCTGGCCCTTTTTACATTAATGATTTTAAACAGATAAATTTAAAATAAATCTTCCATAATTTTCATATGATGCGTTTATGTACTTTTAAGAGTCAAATACAACAGTTATGACATATTTTGATGTATTTATTTCATTTCTCTTCTCGTTGTAAACGGCGTGCTCGAAAGCCACAAACTCGCTACATGCTCTCTCGAGCTGGCGGGAAGTGCGGCCGAGAGGTAGTAGCGGCAGACGATGGTGGAGAGGTTACAACTGGTGCTGGCGGCCAAGAAGCAAGTCGGGCCGGCACCGGCCCTATTGGAGGTGCTGGTGGTTGCATGTACAGCGAAGATGAAGCTGTTGGGATCGATTATATAATTATTAGTTAAATATGTGACACTGTAATGACATTATGTAGCGAGTTTTAATGCAAATAAAATTCTATTGTATTCTATATAAGACTGAGTTAATATTTTTTTATTTTGTGGCTTGTTATTTTATAATTGTTTTTGTTGACCATTATTGTGTTAAAAAAAATTAAAATTACTTTATTTCATAGGTAAATATGTGATATCAAATTATTATAATTAAAATTAGCACTTTATTATAAACTACTACAAGGTTGGAAGTCTCATTCCACCCAAAAAGAACTAGTAAGAAACTTGGAGGTTAGTCTTTTTAGGAAGCCTGAAAATAATAAATACAATTTGAAGTTAGGTGCTTTGATACGAGAAAGCTTAATAGCCGAGCAGTTACTTCCAAGGATTATTTCATCTAGATAATAAAAATGTTATAATAGGTACCCCTTGGTCTATAGATTATATCTAATATTTTTAAATATTAGTAAAGGAAGATTTTGGATATGATTAGGGACTTTATTATAAACGCATAGACGGACACCCACAATGTATTTATGACTTTTGGAACTGACTTAAATGACCAAATAGTTTATTTTTATCCCTTGTGAATACCTATTTAAGTACTTTTACTATAATTCCTATTGTACCTACATTGAGTTTACAAGTATTTATATTATATTAATACTAAAGATTCAAGTGCTAGTGTATTAATTTTTTAAATTTATCTCGGAGTGATACTCTCAAGCCTAATTCATAAATTGCGCGGACGGCTGGCTTCTGCAGGATAAAAATTATTTTTATATAGCGGGATTTTCTCAGAGCAAAATATCGTAAGTCATTATTACTGACTACGAAAATAATAAAACTTTGTAATGTATGACCAGTAATTAAGAATACTGTGTTACCTACAAGGTCCAATCCTTGCTTTAGCATAAGTGTATCTGTTTTTTAAACGTTTGAACTTAAGTAAACTTTACAAATTGTTTTTCTCATTAAGAAGATTGATTGTAAACCAGTCAACTAAATTTGTAATAGCATTGTTCACGTCATCATAATTGGGCTGATGTTTAAAATAAATAGTTATGGTTAGGTAGGATTTTCAGCAAGTAGGTAATAGGTTACATTGAGCTATCTTCATTATTATAGTTTGAAATTTCCCGTAGTTCACATAGTTCTTGTGAAGTTGATGGCCTAGAAAATAAGGAAACTAAGGGCTGTTCTGATTGACCCTAACAATATAAGAGAAAATAAAACAACTGTAAAAGAGTCATAGATCATCTTGAGTGTGTATTGTGGCAATATTTTTGTGATGATGTTATTATGTTAATGTCTGATATATTATGTTAATGTCTGATATATTATGTTAATGTCTTTTCTTCATCCTAGTAATTTTTAAAAAGTACATTAATCGTTTGTACTTAGAATACAGTAGATAAATAAATATCAATAGTTACTAACACCGAAACCTTGCGCCTCAATTTTAACTTGACTAAAATCAGATAATGGACAATACTCTCTCTTCCTAACGCATTAAAGAGAGCTTGCAATTCAGACCTCCATCAGATCCTTGTATGACATCTTATTTGGCATCTATTTTCATTACACTTCAAACAATTGCCGCGCGAGTCGACTGTTGTCAGCATATACAAGCGTTTGACATTAGCCAACGAAACCATAAACAATATTTAACATTTTATCGACAAGACGCACAGAATAAGCGTTTGCTAGGTTCATGTAACTTTGTCCAGCATTCTACATTCAGTAACGCTAAAGCGTTAACGAATGTAGATATCGAATCGACAAGTAATAAAGGTTGCTTTTTACACCAGCAGCAAAAATTTGCATAGAATATTATTATACATGAACATTAGGATTAATTTTCTTTTTAACTGATACATAAGTAAAAGTTTCAAAAATGTCGTCTTTTGACAATCTTTACAGCTGCCAAAATTATAAAGCAAATGACAACAAAAAATTGAAAAATAATATACTTAACAAATTTGATTGAATATGATTATTAAAATGGCCATCTGGCTTTATGATATCTTTAAGCCAAATTAATTAAGAATGTATCTCTTTTAGCTTTTTGTAAACTATATTTGAATTAAATTTGCATGAGTTAATTAATTAAATTGATGATGTTAATATGTATTAAAGATGTCAATTAAAGCCCTGGTTTACGCTCTTCTCTGACAAACAATTTAAAACTAAAATACAAAACTCCGAATAAATTTTCTAACCTTATTTTTTTAATAAATTGTAGGATTTTTTACAATGTTTCTGATGATATTTCATCTATCCATTCATCTATCCATTCTAATGTAAAATTGAAAAATGCGTTGGTTTTCTGAGAGTAAATTCTATACTTATGCTAATTCACTTTGTAGCCAATATGTTGCAAATCTTCTTTTTAGATGTATTTTTGTTAAATTTTAAATTACTCTCTTACAATTACGTATTTTTTTCAGAATACTTGAACTTAAAGTTTCATGTGACGACGATATGGAATAAATTCGAGTCAGTAACTAGGATAATTATAACAATAATAAGAAAATAATTTTTTTCTAATTTGGGAATAACAAAAGGATATTTAACAAGAACTATTTTCGTATATTTAATGTTATGAAAACATTAAACTTGCCCATTATAGCAATTTTTTCTGCTGATAATGTATATATATATATATATATATATATATATATATATATATATATATATATAATATATTATCAAAAAAAGTTATTATGAATCGTTAATTGGAGAGACGATATATGTAAGTAGATCCAATTTTTGACCAAATATTCAATATCAAAATTTTGTTACCGTATATATTAATAGTTGGTTTATTATGTAAGAAGACACATCAAACAAATTTTTTACAACAATACAGTCTAAGTACGGATCGTAAAGTTATATGTTCTCTACGACTTTCTAAACACACGTTTCAGCAATATTCAATAGCTTGTTCCTATTTTTGTCTTTTATCTTTGGCTTTTATATATAGATATTTTAAGAACAAGCAATAATTTTAATTAAGAATAATGTAATAAACCAAACAGACTCAAGATATTTGCTAATTGCGTCTAAGGACAATAAGCAACTTTGCCTAGATCTAAAAAGATATGGTAAAGAATAAAAAAGGTTGTCAATTTAAAACATAAGTAAAAATACACTATTCAGTTAATTAATTGGAACTGGCATAATTAAATATCTAAACTATTTTCAATATTATTACAGACTCTAACTTTTGTTAGATCTAAAAACTAGAGAAATAATTAAATATGAGCTATGTGAGCAATTTCGTCTGTGAAAACAGTTAGAAAATATTATTGCATTAACCATGACAGTGATACTCGTAACACCGTAGGCCTTATAACCACTGGATGAGTGATTATAGCGATTCGCTATAGAAAAAAGAGTGTCAAAATTTGAGTGAGGATATACTTATTAAAAAATAAAAGATGTTAATATTATCGATATTACAAAGTAGGTAACTAATCGATTTGCCAGACATGGGAACCACATCTTTCAAAATATGGGCGCTTAACGCCGTAGTTTAACCTCGGTCAAATCATAGTCGTAATATTATATACTACTAGTATACAAAGTACACTCCGTCATGTAGAAAGTATATTATATAAATAGGTTTAAAAAAATGAACGGTATAATAAAATATTCAGGAACCGATAACATAATAAATGGAAAACATGAAAAACATGACAGGTAAAATAATAAATAAGAAACATAATATTTGGCCCTTTTGGGAATCCACACAAACAGTAAAATCCACGCAAACAATAATAATTCATAATATGTGTAACCAATATATTAAATTAATAGTTCATACAATAGTTATAACCAATAAGACGTTTTGAAAACCTTGTCGGATTTCACTTGCGTACAGCTATCGGGGTTGCTCAAGTTTAACGTGTCCAATGGTTGTTACGTCCATGAATAATGCCATCTCTACAAATAATTATAACAATAAACTTTTTTAGTAAGTGCACATTATCCACATATTCTTTTTAGTTAGCCGATTTCGATGAAATATAGCATATATTTTATCCTAAACCCAACAAAATACAGCAGTGGAAAGTTTACTGCAATCCCTTTAACTGGTTTTTCGTGTTGCGTGAATAAATAAGCAGATACATAGATCAACAGTGGTGTACTTCAAAATAATGAATACTTTGGGAGGTGGAAAAAATAATTGAAAGCTTGAAACTTTTTTACTGGCGATCCTAGAAGAATCGAATTTCTTCCATATCTATCCCCACAAGTTTTCCTTGTTTGACCATTTTTCGCTATCAATGTAGTATACACGACTCTTTATCATCACATACTTAATTTACCATAAATTCTATGTCACTATCCTTCATTTTTATTGTTATTTAAAAATAATAAAGACAAGTAGTCTTATTAAGATCCGTTCTATTCACTAATCGATAACTAAATGATGCGTAATAATTGTGGGCAGAATAATAAAATTATAGTTGCGAAAATAGTTCGACCGCGAAAGCTAAATGATGAATAAGTTTGTTGTTCTAGGCACGGTCAGACTTGACCCGAAGACGAAATGTGTCGAAAGTATTATATTTATATAAATAGTATCTGTGTACTTATAAAATGTATATTAACGTGTTAAAAGTTATGGAATATTAGATACCAAAAGAAATTGCGTACCCAAGAAAATTAACTTTTCTTATAAAAAAGCAGCAAAATTGACCCGAGGTCCTTATAAAGGTTACGGAAAGGATTACGAGTACGTAGTTCCAAGAAATGATATATAAAATATATATTTACGCAATTACTATGCGTCAAGTATCTAAGCACTTTTTGTAGTTATGTTAATGCAATATAAAGGAATTTGGAAACGTTAAATTAGCGTATCTTTTGATTTAGTGAACCAATCCCAATGAAATAAAAACTAAATATTACTTCAAGTTTTCCAAAAAAACTTCACGTTACCTAATTCGTAGCTTTTACGTGATGCGAATTTAAGTACACAGGCGAATAGAAAAAAATTTAAAAATAATATTTGTTTGCACCTTTATTTTTATTATATGCCTCTAAACAATATTTCGCAAATGTCTTCAATAAATAGATACGTCAATTTTACAGTTTTATTATATGTATATGTAACAAAATTTGTTTGTACCTGTATCCAAGGAGGTTGTCATGTTTATCGTTAAAAATGTGTTTTAATAGTATTAATATCGAATTTCCATTACGGTCCATTAAAATATTTTCGAGTGACTTTGATTAATTATAGGCTTCTGGCGGGTTCCTTTACACTCGTTTATATTAAATAAATAAGAGCAAGAATGGAGAATTATATTTACAAACCAAATTTTTCAAGCATTTTCATTTGCTAAAAAACTAAACTATTGGAGGAGCACAATTTTACCTAAACTTTAATTTAATATCAATAGTAATAAAATGTTTCGTACATACTTCAAGTGATTATCGATAACAAATAACCCAGATTACAATTCGCATTACAACAATTTTAACTTGCAAGTAATTTATTTATTTCAGACTCAATTTATTGAATCCATGTTGACATCCTATGGTATTACACAACTACAACACTTGTTATTTTAAATGTAATTTCGTTCGATTTATGTAATTTTGGATAAATTAAAAAAAAATGTAATAGATTAAAGGAAAAAAGAAATAAGGACTTACAACAAGAGTACCTACTTTAAAAAAAATACGAAACAAAATATTTATTTTAATGAATATTTCCGGAGATAGATTGCATAAATTTTATAGAGGTAAATTTAAAATTAGACAATAGAAATTTTGTAGTTTGAATAGCTCTATTTCAAAACAAATATAATTTCGTGTAATTGTTTGGAAACGAAATGAGTTTTAAAGACGTGAATTTGAAAATATTCGGATCAGCTAGAAGAAGCGAACATCACATATTTACAAATAATGGAAATATTTAAATAATGTAGTTGATCACAAATTCCCTGAAATCTAAATTTGTTTTTAAAAATAGGACCACATTTTCTAAAAGCATTTGCAGAAAGGTTTTAAATCATTTAAATACGATCCCTACAACACACTTGCTCATAATAAAGGAAAAGTAATAGGTAACTTTGAAAACGTTGAACTACGTATTGGTTTATTCACTTTACAATCTATGAAATATCTCCCGGCAAACTGGTTCGTAACCGACAATCATGAAATTTAAATTTATTTGGATAATAATTGAACGCGATTTCATTCAAATGTTTGCTCATAAATGAAAGAAACTATACACTTACGGGCACGCTCATATACACACACACACACATATATATATATATATATATAAATATATATATATATATATATATATATATATATATATATATATAAATACATATATGTATATATATATATCGAAATTGGACTCCACACCTTCCAAAGGTACTCATCATTTATGACTGTTAAATTGCAATATTAATATCACTAGTACTTTAGTACGAGCTAATAAATTTCGATTGTAGCTGAACTGCTAATTTCCATCCCAAACATTAAGATGAAGGTGAAACAAAATCGAAACACCTAACTGTTTATTAATAAAGTATTATTAACAATTAACACAATAATTAAAACATGATGTTAATCTTTTATTTGATTTGTGATAAGAGTAAAACTATTGAAAATGAATCAATAAGTTCTTAGCGTAATTCATGCAAAGTAAAAATATTAGAGCCCTGTGTCAATAAAAGTAATCCATTCGAATAACTTTTAAATAAATTTGCATGCAAAGGGTGGACAAAATTTATGTCCGCTGCAATTGTATGTTACATTTTACGAAGATGTGCTAAATATTCAAACCATTACATTATCCTTATAACTTCACTTATTTAAGAACATGTATACAATAATTAACCAGTTCGAGATAAATGTGGGCTGCGTTCAGGAACAGTAGTTAAAATAATAAATAGAACTATCGATCTTCCCGTATAATAAGCATTTTCTATAATCAAATGAATTCTACGTTTTAAATAAAGTACGTAAAGCAAAATTGTCGCATATTTTTTTGCCCAACGAAATCGGCGGATTATGAAAAATTATTTCAACAAGATATATTTCTAGTGTTCCATACCTAAGAAGAAAAAAAAATAGAAACTTAAACAATCACTCACGTGTCAGTCGAATTTTTTATACGTTACAGTCATTCATAAACCACGTGAACTGGAAACTTTAAATTTAGCATAATCATAAAATCTCTCAATCTACATATATTTCAACCACTATCACTAGAAAATTTTTATAAGGAATTAGACGAAGAGGAAAATAAATACAAGATAATAAATCCTTTTAATCAGGATTAGTCAGAAGCTAATAATATTGAGCGAAGACCCCGTCTTATTACCGACATTCAATAAATATTTTATTTTAATCCACACGTAAGCTTAATTTATTACAAGGGTTATTACGATCAATGGGTCAAAATGAATTTTAGTTTGGATATATTTTCCAAATTTGATTTGAAGACTGAAACATTTTATATTCCATACTTGAGGAGGTCAATGGAATTTTTAAATGAACATGTCATGAATATAGTCATTCCATATTTACAAATTTCAGCCCATGTAATGAATATAATTACAACTAATATTAATAAAAGTTTCACAGTAAAAAAGGAAATTATATAACAGGTACGTCGGCCATGAATTAAATAAGATATAATCGGATATAGAATTGAGAGGACGCAGTGTTTAATAGAAATATTTAACATTTGACACAATACGGATTCTTAACAAAAATAGATAAAAATCAAAATGAGCGTTTGCATAGTATTCTACAGTCTGAATAGTATTCTATCATGGTATTGATAACATATATGACAGAAATGTATTCAAAAATGACGCAAACAAAGCGCTAGTTAGGGACTGGGCAGATATATTTCACTAGCATTGTTTAGACTTTACATAATATCTACGACCAGCGACTTCTGAATGTTACATTTACATATAATAAAATGTTCTAAATATTTAAAATAAGAAATTTCCATTTCAACCTAACAAATCGTTTATTCATGTTAATTCTTTTACGAGCACGTCAATTAAATCTATTACGAGCACGGCTGTCTCCATTCGTGTATAATATATTTGTGGCGCCACGTTTAGGTTTGTAATAGAAAGCATAAATACATATGTACTTTTGAAGTCGAAATCAAAGCACCTTCAGTTGTTTTAGATTAGCTTATTTAGTCTCCAATTTCTGTATTCTCCACTACGATATATATTGAACGTGTCAAAGTACGTGCGTTATATTAAAGTTATCAGGGTCACACGGGTCAATTAATATTGTTCATATATAATCCTAAATTGATCTTATTTATTCGGCTGGAGGGGTAAATGTATTTATTGAAAGATCTTATTTATTTATCAGAGTTTGTTAACTTAATTTTGAAAGATGGGGTAAATATTTTTTTATTTCTACTAAATTGGCCGCTCAATGAGAATGAGTGCTTGATTTTTGTACTAAATGCTTAAATTAATTTAATACTTTATCATAATAAATTCCCACATTATCAGGTTGGTTGGAACAATACTTCGTATTTCATTTTTTGTGTCCAATACATTTTAGCACGATCTTTTAATGTAACGTGTAAAAAATGATGTCATGAAAATTCTCGTAGACTTTCGTAAAACTGAGGTTCCCAGCTCATCGATCCGATTCGATCACAGGTATGAAGTTTATAGCGAGCGATGCTTTTGTCATTGAACTTACGGCACCACGTGGCAATAAGTAACTTAAAGACGTCAAAAAAACTTGTTAAAAGAATTAACTTAAGGAAAATGTATAAATTCTTACTTTTTGTAAGAAGATTAATTATAAAAAAATGAAAAAGTTTTGTTTTTTACAACATACAGTTTAATTAAAAATTACACGTACACGGCAAGATGTTAAATATTGCATTTTTTGAAGAAGAAAATATCTGTAAATGAATGGAAAAATATATAATGGATCAGTAGATGTGTGACCAACGCCTAGTTAAAAATAAATATAAAAGAATCTAGGGGTACAAAAGTGGATGGAACAAATCAAAAGGTAATAAAAATGTGAATTTTCTCTTTTATTCCATGAAAAAATTCCTGGAATAACTCAAACTTTAGCGAAATACGTCTGACTTTATAAGTTTGCTTAGGTTATTATGATATGTCAAGAAGTGTAGTTGAAAATACAATTTAAGGAAAAAACGTTTGTCTCCCATATAGCCATTTCATTTCACTGTGCGTTGTGAAGGTTGCGTTAGTTGGTATGCACGGACGCTGTGACTTCCTGCGTTCCTGGCACCGTTTCCCTCAATCGTAGGGGATTTAATTTTTTTGTCGTTTCTCATTTGTTTCTAATATTAATAAAAAATAATAACGATAGCGACACAGTTTTTGGTAAAATGAAAATATTTGTTTATACAATCATTTTTTGTTATATAGTTTAATGAAATAACAATTTAAATCATATCGGCAATCTGGTGGTTGTCCAACAAAATTTATAAATAAAACTGGTAAAGCTAGAGAAAATTTAAAAAATTAAAAAAGTTTTGACTTATATTAAATACTGCGGAATTTATTTTGTCGTTTAGTCTGTTATCATGAAAAATTCTTAAATTAGGTTTAAGCAGTTAAAATAATAAAATAAACCTGACTAGGTTGCAGTTCAATTTTAATTTTTGATTCAGCCAAATAACTGATCATGTAATTGTTTGTTTACTTGTTCATAATCTGCCATAAATAAATCTGCCTAAATTTGGCAAAACTAGACTTGATTACAAAATGAATTATACAAAAAAATATTATTACGAAATAGCTCCAAAATTGTTGATGGATACGTTATATTTAAATGTTCATGCTATAATTTAGACGGCTTTACAATTGTGGTGGAAATATTTTGAGATATTTAGAGAATATTTCTTAAAGATGATTTCATAATTTCAGGTAAGAGCATATTTTATTGCAAGAGATTATGAGAAGACTAAACAGTTTATTAAAAGTATAAATATATAATCCACATATAACAAAGAACATATACACTTCATACAGACGATATCATGCATAAAATTAAGTAGAAAATATTAAGGTACTCTATTAAAATTCTCAACCGTTTCTGAAAAACCACTGCCAAATTTGCAAATTCAATAGAAAATACATTTTTTTAAAGAAACATGCTTCTAATATATTCAGTTATATGTATAAGTATGTACAGTTATAAAATCCGCAATTATGCATGTAATTGAATAGGAAATGTTACATAACAAATCAACTATTTCTTAGAAGAAATCACAGTAAAAGTTATGATTCGAAAAAAAAAATACACGTATAGCATTAAGTCAGCGGTAATTTAATCAATATTTCTAAAGTTTTATTCTATCAATAACTAAATTAGTTTTATAACATATTTTTAAATTTTATCCAAAATAAATTTCAACATTTAGGTCGAAGTTTATTTTTAATGTTCCTTTTCGTTCATTTAAAAAAAACAGTTTTTGGAAAGTCTTTTGTACTTATAAAATGATCGTAATTTAAAAATATGTGAGAGGTGAAAGTACGTCTCTTTCACGAGTATCACACAATTTTACCTTAGTAGATAAAATATTAATAATAGAATTTTGGTATGAAAGCAATTTTTTGTAGCGATTTGAAATTTTAAATATCTTTATAGATTTTCATTTTTCTCTTTTTACCGTAAATTGGTTTTCGTGATGAGAATATAAAGTTATTTTTTTTATTTCGTGATAGTAATGAATTCATTGTAATAAATCTTTAATGTCACGAGAAATTGAAAACGGCATGATTTCATATTAATCCTTAACGATATATTGACAGAATACGTTTGCTAATTTTGGAAGAGAATGCTAACAAAAAGGTTTTAAACATTACCTAACTAACCATTTTTAACATAACCATCAACACTATATTTTCTTTAACGAAATGTTTATTGAAAACTACTCTTTTTTTGAAAATATTCTAAAATTCAATAAATTTTTTTCCTGGTATTGAATGTCTTCCTAGTATGTGTAAACCATTTTTGACTATGTGGTCGTTTCAAAGGTGAACTGCGAATAGATAACAACCGAAAACCTTTTGAAACCATCGGTTGTTTTGTCTATCAATAATCATCAAAATCTCCGGGGAATTGCATCTTGTAGTATTTTTTCCTCACGCTGAATATCTTCAAAAACTAATGGAGGCCATATAATTTTTCAAAGGCAAATTTACATTGTAAGAAATATTTTAATTATTTAAAAAGTTGTATCATTTTTATAAAAGTATCTCTTTCCAAAAAGTTATATTAAAATTTGAATATATGTAAAATTATCTGAGTTAGAAATATTTCCGTCATCAAAACTCCAAACCGGCACACTAAAAATAAAGCAAACAGCTGCGAGATGTCTGATTGCAATAATTTGGACCAAATTTTGTTGTAACACAAAATCTCCATTACACTTTGTCTATAATTATATACGCATGCAACAACACCTTAAGAAACGTTTGGGTATTTTTGGCCATTTGATTGATTTTGCGGGGCATTATTCCGTAACGCCATTATTAAATGGAATGTTTATTTTAATATTATGAATATCTTGAGACAGGTGCATTATTTTGGAGATGCACTCACATTTGCGGAAAAGATCCCCGATTTAAATCTGTTATCTGACGATAGATGCTTTGAAATATTGCTACTTTTGGAAAACCACGATAAGTTTTTAATACTTTTTTCCATGCATAGCACCCTTTTATTCTGTATTCCATAGTTTATAAAAACTTAACAAAAACATCTTTATTAACAGCAAAACAAAAAGTCTAATATCGAATTAAATGGAAGCATGATTGAAAGCACGAAATTTTTTCAATGTCTTCTCAATAATCACACTGACCAGAACAATACACAACTCAGAAAATTCTTGTTACA
Organism: Druceiella hillmani; assembly: GCA_039881145.1. Lineage (NCBI taxonomy): Eukaryota > Metazoa > Arthropoda > Insecta > Lepidoptera > Hepialidae > Druceiella > Druceiella hillmani. Next base: position 12,094,556 of record JAYKKI010000066.1, on the reverse strand, counting down.
TCATTTCAGTTCTTTATATTAAAGAGAATGAAATTACTAGGAACATTAAGGATATATTGATATCCAAAAATGGTACTTGGCGTCGCGCGGTGTCTGGGAAAAGTTTGTACTCTTACTTTCTACTACATAATAAAAGTTCGCTAAGGATAGCTCTTAAATATTAGTTGTGGTGTTTACACCTAAAATGTAAAGTTCGACTACGAAAAAAATTAAACTTCCTAAACGGTGTAACTTGTCAATAACAAACACTTTTCAGAATATAGGATAAGAGGCGGCAGTATAGATGGAATTTATCTATTCAATTTTAATAAATTTGATTTATTGATTGGGTTTTTGGAAAAGGGAGTGTAATATTATACTTTCTGTATTATACAGTACAAAAAATATAGTAAAATTCTTTAAAGTAATTTATATCCGATTACACTGAATTCCTATGTTATCCAATGAAATTTCAAAATATATAGTAGAGAATTTTTTTTAGCTGTATCTGTTCTTAGCTATGTTTTGTCACATAAACCTGAACTAGGAAAATAATAATATTCACGTAATTTGTACGACAAATTATATATATATATATATATATATATACATATATATATTATATATATATATATATATATATATATATATATATATATATATATATATATATATATATATATTGGGTTGGCCAATAAGTTTTACATCCCGAGTTACTGTCAACAATTTTCATTAAAAAATTTAATTGCAGTGACAATAGGGCTGTCCTACGTTTTCTTTTGTAAAATTCCGGTTACTTTGATATAAAAAACCTGTACTTTGAAAAAACTGTTCCTGCACTTTGTCATAGGTCAAAGTATATCCTACAACAAAACCTTCTAGAAATTTCGAGAACCTATCTCGAAAAGTACCGAAGTTGTGGTTAAAAACTTACTAGCTAACCTAATAAATAAACATATATTTTGAAATTCAATAAATACTAGTTTTTGCTCGTGACTTTTAATAATTACACAATATTTTAAGAAAGAAAATAATTGAATGCTAATTACAATGTGATGTTTGATATTATTAGTTACTAAAAATTGCAAAATAAAATATCTTTTAAAGAACCGTCTTTAAAAAAAGTATGAATAAAAAGTGAAAAAAATAAACTCAAAATAAATACCCATTTCTTCGCTATAAAGTTATTTAAACTAACTTATTTTTTAATTTGGTGACAGCACCGTTGATCACATTTACTTAATGTAAAACTTTATATTATAAATTCGTCCTTTATGAAATGATTTCGTATTATGAGTACATCAGAAGTTAAAGTTTCATATTTGCATTATACATAAATTAAGTAAGATTATAAATTTGTTTAAAGTGGTCGACAGCGATGGTACCGAATTCAAAAATAAAGAACTAAGATATTTATCGCCAATAAATATGTGTCTATTTTGCTTTAATTATTTTTTACTTTTTAATACCTACTTTCTATGTCATGTAAGTCAGTTTTTTAAAAGACATTTTACATCAAATGAGGTATCAGTCGGTTTTTATATAATGCAAGGGAGTCATAGACTATATTTTTAAAGATAAAAACATTTTGGCGAATTTGCAATAAAAGAACAAAATTTAAAAAATATTTTTTCCCGTATATTACCGGAGAGGTATGCATTCCAATGGTTGAGGAAACCTCAAAGTAATTATAAGGTTTCTTCAACCATTTTTCCATAAACATGAAATGATAACCAAATTTGGAACCAATAATAAAAATACAAAGTTCTATATGTATCCAGTTTCGAGGTATATATATTAAAATAAGCTATCATAAAGGATAAAATAAAAATAAAACTGTAAAACACTGAAACCCGACTGGGTCGAAAAAAATTGAAAAGTAGAAAAATGCTGAGAATTTCATTGAAAAATAATCATCGCTAAATTGTAAAGCTGCAGATGGTGTTTAGTAATGAAACATATTGTACTGGAAAAAAATATTGACATTTCAAAGCTGGCTTCACAATTCAGCGATGATCAATTTGAGGAAATTGTTTTCCTAAATCAAGCCACATATGCTTGTTCGTACATGTGAAATTGGAATGATAATAGTTTATACCATCGAGCAAGATAAATTATATTTTTATCTAGGTATTGTAGATTTAAAAACCTTGACTTAGTGAATATTACGATATTGTTTCTGCCAACGATACTAATTCTGCCAATGCTATTTGTTAGCGTTTTTAGCACAGTTTATGCTCATAGATCCATTACGACATGGTACTGCCAACGTCATCTACTAGAATTTTTAGTAAACTTTCTGCTGACTATATTACGACACGTTAGTACTAATGCCATTTATTAACATTTTTAGTAAACATTATGCTCATGGAATTCTGAGAGAAAAAAAATAAACAGAAACGCAAAAAATACTAAATAACTTTTCTTATTTCAAATTCTCGACTCTCTTTTTATTATTCGTTTTCCTATAATTCTCTGTTCTTTTAGAGTCTGACTTCAATAATTCCTTTACCTTATTTTTGTCTTGTAGTTGCTGAACGTTCTGCTTTCAGTTGTTGTTTCAATTATCTACAGTTGTATAGTAGATTCTATTACTTACCGCCAGTTTATGGTCGAAAAGTTTGAAAAATTAATTAAATTAAATTAATTAATTAAAAATAAAAAAATAAATTCAGAGCTGCAAATGATAGGTAATTGTCTTAAAATGAAAATACTCTAAGCTCAATATTTAAATGTGATAAACAATTCAAATCCATATATCTTGATAATTAAATGGTTCTGTTTTTATTAGAAAATATAGTGAATATACTTGGCGTTAATTTTGTACAAATGCATTATTCACAATTAAATGAAACTACGGATGTAGTATTATTTCTACTTTCTTTAAGTTGTTTACCACGACCTAGGTTTCGTTGTATTACAACATCTTCAGGTGGGCTGTTAGCAAAGATTAACTTTTATAAACATCCAGCAGCATTTATATGTTTCAAGTACAATAGCGGAAGCCTAGTTTATGCGGATTTTCCCATTGCTTATGTTAGTGAGTTTATTGTAGGGGAGCTGTGTAGGTTTTATTATATTTCCGAGAGTTATACGATATACGAGTATTTTAGTGAGGGTAATAAATTCAATTGTTATTATATGAGGTTGTACAATGCAAATGTTCTGGTGTACGTAATAAAATTAAATGGAAGTTATTCTCAGTAATATATTTATACAAAAGCAAGGGTATCTGAACGTTAGAACAAGGTTATACCACTAATTCAACATATCTCCGGTTTTATTTATTCATCATTTCTAATTTTATAGTCTAAAATATAAAATTCTATAGGGTGAAGGAGATATGTTAAAGAAGAGTGTATTACCTTTAGAAGTGGTTTATGTTGTCTTGCTTGATGATTGCTTCCCAAATTTCTTCCTTTAGCCAGGTGGTGACGGCTTTTGCTATTGCTTTGTGGGCTGCTCGATATTTTGTATAGGGTTTGCAAGGTCAAACAGAGACAAAAAAAATTGGAGGATTTCCAATGAAGAACGGAATTAAAAAGTCCCGTATCTTATCGAAAAAGCAGTCATACAATAGGTATTTAAAAAATACGGGATTTCGTCAACCATTTTTTCATAAACAATAGCCAAGTTTGATATAAAAATGCAAATACCATATTCTACACGAACCCGATTCCGCAAATAAACGTTACCTCCATATTGTGACTTCGGAGGAGTCGAAGCGTGATTTCGAAACCAGACTTTTAATAACTTTTCCCAGAACCACTTAACCAGATACGTAATTTTAACCAGACACTTAACCTTTTAACCAGACACTTAATTTCGACACTAACTGACGACACTTGAACATTACTTACATTTCTTATTCTTTAATTAATGAAGATAAATAAAAGAATCGAATTCAAATTATATGCCGATGAGAAATATTCTTGTACAGTGCTAATTATTTCTTTTTTTCATCCAGTTTCATAAACTATATACACTACGATTTGTATGGCTTTATGTGAAGTACTAACTACGTGAAGTTTATATGTATACCATATTACTTATCACCTCTATAGTTAGGTCGTTATAATATGTAAACTTATGTAGTTAATTTCCTGTTTTGGAACAAATACGACAGTATTTTGCCTTGAAATAGTCATATTTTGTAACACTGAATTTCATTTGAAGGGTTAAAGAGCGCGAGACTAGTGAATTCCCATCGGGCTGACGCAATTATTGACATTTCGCGTGAAATAACAGTAGTGGTATCTCTCGCGCTGTATTTACCAATAAATATTTTAGGTAAAATTTGTGTCCTTAATATATTCCAGGTACGGAAATAGAACGAATAAACAGATAGGCAGTGAGAAAATAGAAATAAAAGATCCAGAATGTACAAACCAAAGGTAAGAGTAAAACCTGAAGATTTTTCGACTGAAATTAAGGAAAGATTAACAAATTTATTGACAAATATTTAATAAAGTAGAATATTTACCGACATGAATACGGTCAAAAGTAAATTTGAAAATAATTAATAACTGTTCAGAAATTTCACGATAATCATTGGAAAAATTATATTGCAAGCGATGGAGTTAGAGTTTCCATAACCAGAAAATTGTTAAAGTTAATTTAATAGTTATACAATCGGTTACTAAAAGTCATAGAAATACTGATATAAAAGATTTATGAATTAAAATATCAGCCGTGCAAAACCATAACATGGTCAGAGGAGGTGACACAATAGGTATATGGAAATATTTCAAATAAACTAAATAAAACAAAGTTTTAATTACTCGAACTGTTTTAGCCATGAAATGCCACTGCAATAAATATTATTTAAACATTAATAAATAGCTCTGCTTCGGCTTTTATAGGCGGCAAAATGAACCTATAAGCTCGATATATACGTACAAAACCACTAATCAAATGAAAGCACCGCGAATTATTGGAATTTTTGCATGGATGTTAAAAAGGGGCACGGCTTTTTCTGAAAATTTTTAATTTAACTCTTTATTTATGCAGTTCGTTTGTTTATCTGTTTGTGTTTGCTTGCACATACAATTTTTATACTTGAGTACAAATTTATTGAAATTGAATTGAATCTTCTCATATTTGATTGAAATGAAAAGATTTAGTACTTTCCTCTTCATTAGAAATTTGAACGAGGCTGTTTCAAAACATTGATTTATTATCAGAGATTTTATATTCAGCTAGTCAGCAAAGTTTAAAAATAAGAAAAAAATCACTCTTTTACAGTTATATGCAAAAAATATGTATTCATAGTTACATGTAAAATACATGTATTCATAACTACATGTAAAAAATTTACACAATATTAACAGAAAGTTAATGTTGTCTAAATTATTAATTAAGTTACTGGAGAATTATTCATTAAAATGCATGGTAATAAAAAAGAATACTACAAAATTGGTCATATATGTTCGCAAGTTAATTAAAAACAATTGGGATAGATATCACCTACGACTTTTAGAAATGAGTAATTTGAATAAAATTAAATCTAGTTTAAACAATTTTTTGCTGGAAAACAAATGTTGTGCGCAAAACTTTTACATTTTTGCTTAAATCGGACCTAACTAAAACCAATTAAATTTTTTCATCGTGAATTTAATTTTATTGACGTTTTCACTTATTCGACTTCAATGCGATATTTTTTAAAAAGACTTGTTTATGTCAAATAAACCAATATATGACGAAACCAATAATGAAAATTATTAAATAACAATATAAAATATGGTTTCTCTAATTTTAGGTTCAGCGAATATAACAAAATCCATAGAACATATATAATTAGCACGAAAGTATAGAAATAATTCATGCTTTCTTCATTGATCTATACATCCATTAGGCCGATAAATTACATTTGCTACTGGAGATTGAGAAAATTCTTATTGATTTCCTTAATGATTTTCTTTGTCGCGTCGACTTTCATGTATCCTTTTATTCCAAATTAAATATGGAAAATTTTATAGCATAACGTCTAATTATATTTAACAAACATTTATATAAATAAGTTAAACAATCATATTGCTAGGAACTGTTTTTCCATGTATGAAAAGTAAAAAACTAAATATTTTTTTTATTTCGCACCGAAAAAATTAATACCCCTTCATATTTGCAATTTTATTGGAAATTGTTTGTATCAATAAGGATGATTGATATTTAAGCACGCTGCAATTATGGTATATTATTTTTTCTAATATCGACATGTTTATTTTAGTTAAGTTGTTTGTTATCTGTTTGTGTTTGCTTGCACATACAATTTTTATACTTGAGTACAAATTTATTGAAATTGAATTGAATCTTCTCATATTTGATTGAAATGAAAAGATTTAGTACTTTCCTCTTCATTAGAAATTTGAACGAGGCTGTTTCAAAACATTGATTTATTATCAGAGATTTTATATTCAGCTAGTCAGCAAAGTTTAAAAATAAGAAAAAAATCACTCTTTTACAGTTATATGCAAAAAATATGTATTCATAGTTACATGTAAAATACATGTATTCATAACTACATGTAAAAAATTTACACAATATTAACAGAAAGTTAATGTTGTCTAAATTATTAATTAAGTTACTGGAGAATTATTCATTAAAATGCATGGTAATAAAAAAGAATACTACAAAATTGGTCATATATGTTCGCAAGTTAATTAAAAACAATTGGGATAGATATCACCTACGACTTTTAGAAATGAGTAATTTGAATAAAATTAAATCTAGTTTAAACAATTTTTTGCTGGAAAACAAATGTTGTGCGCAAAACTTTTACATTTTTGCTTAAATCGGACCTAACTAAAACCAATTAAATTTTTTCATCGTGAATTTAATTTTATTGACGTTTTCACTTATTCGACTTCAATGCGATATTTTTTAAAAAGACTTGTTTATGTCAAATAAACCAATATATGACGAAACCAATAATGAAAATTATTAAATAACAATATAAAATATGGTTTCTCTAATTTTAGGTTCAGCGAATATAACAAAATCCATAGAACATATATAATTAGCACGAAAGTATAGAAATAATTCATGCTTTCTTCATTGATCTATACATCCATTAGGCCGATAAATTACATTTGCTACTGGAGATTGAGAAAATTCTTATTGATTTCCTTAATGATTTTCTTTGTCGCGTCGACTTTCATGTATCCTTTTATTCCAAATTAAATATGGAAAATTTTATAGCATAACGTCTAATTATATTTAACAAACATTTATATAAATAAGTTAAACAATCATATTGCTAGGAACTGTTTTTCCATGTATGAAAAGTAAAAAACTAAATATTTTTTTTATTTCGCACCGAAAAAATTAATACCCCTTCATATTTGCAATTTTATTGGAAATTGTTTGTATCAATAAGGATGATTGATATTTAAGCACGCTGCAATTATGGTATATTATTTTTTCTAATATCGACATGTTTATTTTAGTTAAGTTGCAAACATTTTATATCTTTTATCAATTTTTAATCTAAGAGGACTATTACTTTTTCAAAACTTATATTGTTTTTACTCCGAGGCATTTCTGAATTCGATTGCATTTCTGAATGGACAAGTTTATAACGAAAATATGAATCGGCTGGAGGTTGGAAATGATGTCATTGTCACTGTGAAAAGAAAGTTTGTCTCTTTATTTCTCCAGGATAATCTCAATAAATTCCAAAAAAATGTTAGTGATGTATAAAATAAAATTTTCACTGATATAAAATTTTCCCAAGTATTATGAGTAAATTATTATACCGCACCGTTTAGAAAGGGCAAGAAAAAGTGACAGAAAGCCATTCATATACTTATTTTACAGTGCTTGAATAATCTACATACGTTAAAATTACATGCAAAAAATTTGAGCGAATATTGAAAGCACGCTATAGTTAATTTGTGCCCATACAATAAACGAAATATTTTTTAATATTATTCTCTATATTTTTTAATATTATGTTTCTATAAAGAATTTGTATACATATATGAAAACAATTTCTTAACAATGATCATGTAATGAAGTTGAAATAATTATTACATGGTATGTGATTTGCATTAATATTTACATTATGGTGTGTCATGAAAATATATGTAGACACAATTTTGTATTATTTTGTGAAACCAAACTATTTAGTTGATCAAATTGAGTAATGAATTTTCTTATTTTTTTATTTTTTTTCAAGATAGTTTAATAATCCCTGTCATGGATAAAAGATTCTATTTGCCTCCGAGAAGAATAATTACTCATAATATTGCTGAACTATTTTTTTAATTTTCGATATATTTGTTTGTTTTCCTGGTGATAGGGGTAAAATACATAAATGGTAAATAATTTTCTACATCACTTCTGAATTGAAAATTTAGTTTGATTATTTTAGGTTATCCCGTTATATGATGTACGTATATTGAATGTGTCGAACGGATTTCAGTAAAATTTGAATAACAATATTTTTCAGTGGTTTATAGAAATTCCCAGAAAATATAATATTTTATCCGTAACTACTCAAAGGTCAATTACTTGCTGCAATGGTACCTGCTATTGTAAAAATAACTCCGTTCACTTTGTTATTTAACGAACAGTCCTTTGATTATTTAGAATAATTAGGTGTTTTACATGAGAAAAGTTTAAATTCAATATTATCGATTCATTAAAATATAACTAGTGTATATAGCACGTATAAACAATGAGTATTTATTTATCATCATTGCTGTTTATAATCAAGCATTCAAATAGGATTTCCGTAACAAACGTGACTGAAAAGCAATGATTAAAGTAGCATATATATCCGCTGAGAAATATATCTTTTTTGCAAAAATATGTATTATAGACTGGCATATAATGAACTAATAGTACTGACTTTGTCATTCAGTAATCCCCATATTTCATGATGAGGATATCATTATACTATATTTAATGCTGTGATAATAAGGTTGATTTCGTTGTTAGAAGCGCCGTTCGTAGCCAAAATGCATTTTATAATATATAAACGTCATAACACCAACTGTACTGACCTATGGTAATTTCATATATGATAATTTGGTTATTTAAATGTGATATTTTCATCAGTCCTGGTCCTCGTTAGAAAAATATTGATATTATCAACTAAATTTATATAGTTGATTCATTAAAATTATTGATTGTTAGATTTTAATGATCTTTGGTATCCTTCACTTAGGGGGCCTATAATTCCAATGAGTTGATATTAAGTTAAACGTGATGTTTCAATGTATCTTTAATACGATCGCCGTCACTGTGTAATTCAACACACAACACAAATTGCCGAAAGTGTGGAAGAAAATTAGGTATACATTCTATCACTTGCTGGATCTGACAAATTCTTAAATTTAGGTTGTAAATGGGAAAATTACCCAACGCTAGAGAAATAAAAAAAATACGTACTCTATCTCACGGAAAAATCACCTCTTTTGAATTGGAACATTTTCTCTTAATTGGAAGTAGTATTTATAAGTATATTCACAATTGTTCGACTATTTTGTCTTCTTTCTTTGTTAAGGCGATCTTTAATGCCATTTTAATGGAAGTGAGGTGTACAAATCGGATAATCGGATTACATTCATTTGCTCTGTCAGGACTTCCGCTAATGCGTTAATAAGTCACTTCACGAACTTGTCTACTTAGGGAGTAACCCGTCAATTATTTCTAAAACAAAAGCAATGTAAGTGGAGTTTGTGCATACTTTCGTCAAATTAAAAAAATCACATTCTTTCTCTTATCGATACTTGGTATAATATGTTCATTATACAAAGACGTTAAAAGCATAGAGGCTACTTTTACCAATATGTAGTTGTCGGTGGTATAACTTATTAGTCTTTAAACCATTATCGCTATGTATGAAACGACTTTTCTACAGAAAAGTACACATAAGTTCACTTGTGCTCTGTAACACAGTAGTCCCGTAATTTTTATGTTGTTTTACGTATGTCTAAAAGTCTATGTATAGCGTTCCTAGGTGTAGATGTAGTGTCTAATTTTGTTCTAAAAAGTTACCTTAAATACTATGCTCGATCAATGACTGCCTCAAACATATTATATTTAATCCCATATGTTAACTTACTGGTATGGTTGGTACCCTAGCGTTAGGAGACGAGGTATATGAATAGTATCACATTATGCATAACGATAGCGGGCAGAGAGGGAGTTTAAATGATAATACCTAGCTGCAATGTGTAACGCCGGCGACAATTTTCATAAGAACCTTCTTTCCGCTACATTGCGTCATTTGACGCCTATTGGCCTGACTCTCGACATTGAAATTAAAATCTTCCGTTTTCAGGTCGTAAATAGTTTGAACGTGCTGTTAACAAAATAAAATTATTTTCAGTGTTATTTTGTGTTGTGTTCCTCCTCCTCCTTAACTATATAAAAGAGAAAGCAGTTTTGCGAGCGTAAGTTACTCTAAATGTCATCGCTCTGAAACTTTTCTCCAATAAGTAATGTAAAGCTGGAATGTGTTATGTCTGGGTACAGATAATGTAGAGCGTAAGGTTCCGTTTAAGGCCGATCCTCGTCAAATTCACGCGCAGATATTTAAATATTTGCAAGATAAATAAAAATCTAATTGTAAATATACAGATTTTTATTTATCTTGCAAATATTTTTTTTCAGCGCGTGCTGAATTTCATCTGTTTATACTTATACAGATTTTACTTATGCTATTATTATTGAATTTCTGTAGGGGATTTATCCAAGCCTTGTTCTCAGTCGCGCTTAAGCGTGCTCATGCTAAGATGGTGATTTTGTGTGATTTTAGTCGTAGATATAAATTGGTTCAAGAAAAATTTATTTCAGAATACTGGAACGAATTTTATCTCTGCCATGTTAAGGATAAGAATTATTGTAATTAAGATATGTTGTTAGCTGTATATGAAATATTTATGTATTTGGATATAAAAATTAAACCTAATGTAACTCGAGGAAAAGTAATAAAAAAATAAATAATTTGCGAAATAATATGAGACAAAAAAACTTTTCAAGCATTAGTCGAATCCGCACGAGAGTATTCTGTTAACAGTTAAGGGTATATACTATTTCTATTAAATTGTTTAAAAATATGAATTATCAGAAACGTGTATTTATTGCCTACTATATATTTAGCAGGCGTAAAAACACGATGCGTATTTAAAAAAAAAATTAAAATCTGGGATGAGTTTTCTTGTAATCTTCAAGTCAGATCTCTTTTTACAATAGTTTCGGAAAGAGGGGGTGGGGAGGGAATCTCTATGTTTGCAATTTTTGGAATATATTTTTAGGCGCATAATTTAAAATTTTGAGATAATTTGCATTCTTCCAAACAATCCCTTCGAGATGATACGCCACATGTTAAGTAAAATTTAAAAAAGTTTTGAAATAAGTATTTACCCTTTCTTTAATTTTTATATGAATATTTTTAAAAAGTTAGTTATTGTAAAATATATGTGTAGGTAAAATGTATTATTATGCCAAATTTGAAGTTTATAGGTTGCATGATTTCTGAAAAACATTGCCGCGAATATAAAATAACGTAAATATATCGCCTACTATAAATTTTGCAACGTGGCGTTGATTAAAGAGATTAAGAGATCTAGAATCACCGCTATGGTTTTCTTATAAACTTTGCGTGGTTTCCTATGATCCACACTTTTTTATAATTTTAGATTGAATAGTTATGGAAATAAATGGGGGAATATACTATTTTTCTTATATTTTAGTATATCTTTGAAGATATAATACATTAAATTATGAAGTAAATGTTTTTGAGACCCTCAAAACTAATTCTTTCAAACGACATTCTAGGAAATAAATGGAGTTAACAATATTTTTCGCGTATTTACTTTAAAATTTCAAAATCAATATTTTTGAGTGTTAGGTACTAATAAATGTGCGGGTTAATATGGTTTCATTACTTTACTAAATTTGAATTGTCTACATCAAGCGGTTTCTGATGAAAAAGAACTGTGATAGACGAACGAACATAGGTTAGTTTCCATTTGAGTGAGGTTGCATTTTTCCTTTTGAGTTACGGAACAATAAAAAAGAAGAAAATTTAAGAGATAAGGAGATCTGATTGTGGGGCAGATATTATTTATATAACCGATCTACAGTATTACTATTTTTGAATCATAATCAATTTAATAACAAAACAAGTATAGTACAAGAACAAATTTTATTTTACTAACTTAATATTAAACTTAATGCTGTTAAACTGGTAAAACATCAGTAATTTTTTTCACTACGTGTGTTACATTATTTATATGTATTTAGTATTAAAAATGAACATATAATTGTATATATATATATATATATATATATATATATATATATATATATATATAATTATTAAAAATATTGAATGAACTTGTAGGTTATTAAGTAGTATGGATTAATATTCTAACCTGTGTGTAATAGGGCTGAATGTTAATGTACAAAAATGTTTTCTTTATCAAAATGAACCTTCAAATGAGTTGTATTTTATTTATATCGCCTTTTTTATGTATTTCCCGCTCATGTGAGCTTTGTAGTGTACCATTTTCAACTTATTAAAAATTGAAGAATTTTGGTGAAGAATATTTAGAACTTACTATAGTATTAAAAGAGTTATATAAAGCAAAATTATAAAGCAAATAAAAAAGCGCTGAAACGCGCTGCTAAGATATCAAATAACTTTTTCCCAATTTGTCGAGTTCTCCATATGGAGTGGTTGCATGTACTTTCGACACAATTTAAATCAGCCTGCTGAATAGCTTCAGCTTGTCAGTTCTTAAAGGGAAAGTATCATTAGTTACAAATACCTAGTTTCCTTTACTCAATTCATTCCGTTTTCATTTCAGTTTTTGAGAAAAAATGCAGTGAATTGTTTTACAGTTCCATTGAATATTTTCTCTTTCAAAGAATATCTCATTCAGATGTTGTCCCCATTTATCTCAAAATCAATAAAAATAAAATTGATATTTTACTTCTACTACCCGAAGGAGAAACAAGCTTTGCGTATTTTTATAATTACAGAAAAATTAATTTTTTTTACAGGTGACATTATATTAAAGCAAATTATATGCAATTTCTCACCTATTTTCAAAATCAGTTGATATGTTCTTTCAATCTGTGGAAACTGTCATTTGATTTGTGTACAGAAAAAGAAGAAAGACAATTTGATATATCGAATTCTGTCGAGTTAAAAGCTGGAGAAATTCCCGTTTCTTAAAGTAACTTAATAGCGGAATCCAGTAATAGCGAACCAATTTCGTTAAATCAAAAACGGAATGTTACCAGCTCATCTGACAGGTATTATATTTCTTGAAACTCTCTAAAAATAATTATTATAGATCGAAATTACTGACTAATACGATATTTGTAGAAAGAATATTTCTTCAAGAATGAAACAAGAAAAAATTGTTTAACAACAAAATTATGAGTAATTAATCTACCTAAGCTTTAGTTTCTTTTATAATCAGTATTTCCATTTAAGCTTTGAGGTGCTCAAAGTTAAAATATTCTTTAATAAGTTTTGTTATTACATATGCGGAATGAAGCTATAATGTCATAACAAAACAATTGTAAGAAGCTGTCTTCGTAATGTGCAACATTTAGTTCGTAAAATTATGGAAGTACCTCGTTGATTTCAAGAAAAAATATAAAGTCCTAATTTTTAAAGTATAATTTTATATTTGTTTTGTTTTATCTATGCTAACAGAAACATTTTTTGCTAATCAAAATCGTAATCTATAATGATATATCGGTTTTTTAGAACACATTATAAATTAAACAATTATTAAATTATTTTTGTTTTACTTTGGCCACAATCTCTTTAATTTACTAACAGGACACGTTGCGGTGGCACCTTAAAAATTTCGTAAAGTATAAATTGTTTTCTCTTCAACAGTTGCTTACTATTATATTCAAATCTTTTATTTCTACCTTACGAACTACAGTGAAAAAAACGTTAATAAAAATTATAAGAAGAAAATTGTCATCTTTTCAATTATCTTCATCTCGAGTTACTTCCTATATTAGATGTAGTAAACAAAAAAATTGTTTACATTTTTTATCGTACGTAATTCAGAGTATTACGCAATGGTGTAGCTATGCCTCTTCTAATTCACTGCACGCTATGTATGAGTTATGTGCAGTTATGCATAAGCCAGTGCAATATGCAGCTAAGTGAAATATGTTGGGGTTCCATACAAAACATTGTCTAATATAAAATTGAATCACTTTTTATTCCCAATTAAGTCCTTATTTCATTTATCACGTTAAATATCTACGTTAAAATTGATTTTTACCCACGTTTAATACTTTGGTGCAAATCGGCTTTTATAATTAAATTTTGAGATATGTTATTAACAGTTTTTTTTTTATTTTAGATAATTTACTGTTAGAAACAACGAAGTTACAACAACTTTAAGACGTCTTAATATACCAGGAGCCATTTAGAACTGAAATTGAATTAGGATTAACTGATAACTACGATTCGCATACCAAACAATATTACGAGGTATGTTTATATGAACTATCAAAGTATTTGGCAAAAGATAAACATGCAAAATTAAAGGAAAACGAATTAGTTTCTTGAATAAGAATTCTTGCAAATATAAAAATCAAATATCTGGCTTAAAGGTGAGGCAAAAATGATATTGAGTTCCGAGCAACTATTTATTTTATGATAAGATGATTGATATAGTTGTGTGACACAATAATAATGAAATAGAACGAAGACGAGGTAATTATTATATTAGGAGTTTTGTTCAACAAACTGATCTGAATGAATTGAAAGCTATATTTGTTCTTTCATGTTTAGAAGGATATTATGAATCTAGCCATCAGGTTCTGGTTTATCTGTGGATAACAGATGATATGAGTTAAATTACTCAGGAGAAAAATATTTCTAGTTAGTTTTCGTTTTATTTCTTATAGTTTAACAATCGTAGTACTAAATGTAAAAAATTCATCTGTCACTTATTCAGCTCACTCGCAATATATTTTTAAAAGTGAATGTAACTATCAATGAGACGCTAGCAGCGTTTTGTGGCAGATATAGTTTCCGCAATGTGCATCGAGTTAATCAGCCATGTATTGGAAAAAATGTCGGTATTGGTTGATTCTAAGGTCTACTATACTTCACAATTAGAATTATGTGTGAGCTTGCAACTGGATGATGCATATATTATATCTGAAGGTAATGTATGCTTGCATATGGGTTAATCACATATAGTATCGAATAGTATAACTAGAATGATTGCATTTGCATCTGTAATAGGACAAAATGTGATCAGAGATAACTACTATCGGTTAACTAAATCTTTGTTGAAACCAAACCAAAGCTACTTATAAGCATAGTTGATGAAAAGAAATAAAATAGAAGACCCCTATGAATTTCTATATTAGGAACTCCATTGATCACAGCAGTTGTTTTTCAACTAAACATTACCATAATTTAATTTGTTTCAAAAGCAATCAAAAATACTTTGTCATTTATCTATTAAACTTAATAATACAGAGGACGACATGACATCTAATTCAGAAATCATCAATTTTTATAATTAAAATTAAAGTTGGAGTTGACTTTTCTGGCGGTATATCTGTATATATTAGCGTTATATATTTTTAATCGTCCAAGTCATGGCTGGGTTTTGGCATATTTTTTTTTACTTAGTATGTTCTGCAAAATTAATAAAAATAATTATGATTCCTTAATGAAACGAATAAATTACATAAAGGAAATAAGTAAACAACTTGTCAGGCCTTAAATAAAAATAGAAATATCAAAGCCTTTTAATCCCACTACTGCCATTTTTGTTCGTAGAAACGCAACAGAAAAGCAAAATATGCGTCTAAAAACTGCTCCAAATATTATATACACTCAGCTAAGAAAGTTAACCTATTGTTACCATATAACATATATTTCGGTAATTAAAAATTATTAGCGAATTAACATTTTTATAATTACGTTGGTGTAAACATTTTTTAAGGTCATTTAACATTAAACTTATGATAATACATGTATATAATATGCATGGAATATGCCAAAATCTGAAATGTTTAGAAAGTATTGTTAAACCTAATTTGAAGTTGGTTTTTCAAAGAAATTTTTTCCCCAGTATATTATTTTTGTTATTAACATTATTTCTTCAGAAAAAAAATGTTCATATAGTTCCCACAAAACAATAATTAATGGGCGATTGTAATTGGAGCATAAAATATATAGAAACTGTGAGACCTATATTTATATTACCGTTTATTTAATAAAACAGATCAATGCAAAGAGTACACATTAAAAATAATTTAAATGGAAAAATAAAGTTAAAGGATTATTTAAGTACAGCTGCGTTCAATTAATTATTCCCAATATAGTAGGCTGGGATTTAGTCAGAATTGTTTTAGGTCTTTTCATCTTTTGTTCCCTTCGATTGATCGCACTGTAATCTAAAATTACAGAGTTTATAGCGGTATGAATATTATTAGAGGGTAAAAACCTTAATCTAAGTAATATTTCAAGTGTAAATTTATATTAAAATGTTACAAATCTAAGTAACAATTGAAAAGAGAAATATGAGAATAAACTGCTTAGTCAGATTTTATCAAATTATTGGTTACCTAATTACTTATACTACTAGAAAAATTATATAAATTATTTGATAATTCATTGTATCAACTAACCTAAAAAAAGTTGATAAAATATTTGAAATCCATAACATATGATATTGAAGTGAAGAAAGTTATGAAAGGAAGTTAAATAATCATCGGCTAGACGTATATAATTTTTGACCAATTCTAAAGGTATCTTGGAGCGGATTATGAAGTTGATACTTAATTAGAACGTTTATTAATTAAAATTAAGTAGATCACAGAAGCATCGCTTTATATTTGAGCTTAGCTTGTGTAATAAATGTGTCTAACCCACAATATAATTCCGTTGGTAGTCACAGACTGTCCCTTTAACCGATTAAAAAGGAAAATAGCATGCCAGTAAAATTTAATATATTTATATGTATATATATATATATATATATATATATATATATATATATATATATATATATATATATATATATATATATATATATATATATAATGGAATATTTAAGAAACTCGGACATATAGAACCATATTTTCCTACAAATTTGGCGTATCAAAACCACGTTTTTCCATAATTATGTGAGGGAAAGGAATGTGTAATTTTGGCATGTTTATCGGCATAGGTAATTCTAAATATCTACTAACCAAAATAGCGCTAAATAGATTTTTGAATAAATTAATTTATTATGTCAGGAGAAATTATTTAATTTCTGAGAATAAATAAATTTACAATCTCTGTGCAAATCGTTTTCACTACATTAATCAATATGTTACTTTGTAATATTTCTGTTCAAGTGATGTTTGTTGCACATAAATCTATGAAATATAGATTGCCTGAACCTAATAGATCTGATTTGGATAAAAGGTAAATATTCCTATCAAAATTAATTTAATTAGATTTAAGGAATAATATATTTTACAAGTGCAAGAATAATATTTATTTTTATCTAACATATTTGATATATATAAGTATGATAATTTATTATTTTTATTATTTTTTTTATTACTCCAGTAGTAAAAATAATAAGTCGGAATATTTAATTTGTCAAAAATAAACTATAGATTGTATGGGAGGTATATTCATTTAAAAAGTAACTTATGATAGATGCCAGTGTATCTACTACAGAAGAAATTTTTTTATCGTTTTAAATGTACATGGATACGTAAATATATATAATTAATATATTAAAAAGTTCTAATATTCAGTGATAATGTTACAAAAATTTAATGAGTTAATTATTAATATATTAAGGGTTGAATATGCACATTTTAAACCACGTTAAATTTATTGTCATATTTTGCCCGTTCTTACTTACGTAAGATTTTCTGTTGTCTGTTTTATTAGATATTCCTTTATGCGAGTCATGTTTTTCTAGATTTCAGTGTAATTTTTTTTCGTTTCTAACATGCATAAGTTTTTTGTCCAATTTGTACTAAATTGTTTCAACTTGTTCTGTACTGTCGATGAATAGCAATATTTCTATATTGCATTTTTTCTGCAGATATTTTTTGGGAAAATTCTAACTAATTTTACTCTGCTTCACAATTATTTCATTACGTAAGTCTTATTACTTTATGTAATTGTTTTATTGCAAGATGCGATTATTTTTGGATTTAGTTAATTATTTTCTTTCTCAATAATTTTATTAAAAAAATATTCATTCAAGTTTTTGCACATCAGGCAACGAAGGTTTCAGTTATGTCCGTCATATGTATTTCCTTTTTTTAACAATTAATTACTTAAATAAAAAAAACTGATCCACTTGTGCGCTATAAAATTCTCGTACCATTTTATAAATCTCTAGACCTATCATAAAAATATTATAAGTAATTTTTTAACTTTCTTTGTAATATATTCCTTGATAATGTAAACTAATAATAGAGCATACTATGCACCTGGCTCTGCAGTATATGTACCATAAACAAACGCGCGCTTTCCCATCTAGTAAAAAAAGAAAATTTGTTTAAGCAAATTGGTAGAGTCTTTTATGCTTTATATTTTTTCTAAAATCACTAGCAATATACGAGTCATAGGAAGTGAGCTATTTGTAAAAACGCCTTTTGTGACTTTTGACATCTCTACTGGCAGGTGTGATATTTTTGGAGACTTTTCAGCCCACCTCTAGAAGATAAGAAAAAAGGCTATTAGAAAAAATAGTCTTTACTACTTTTAACTTAAAAATGACTAGTCAATATTGAGTTCATTTCAGATTGTATAAATGTTAATTTATTGGAATTGATAACAAATATGCAAAACTTATAAATTCAAACATTTTCGTTTACTCATTTTTATTTAATTATTTTTCAAATATATGCTCACCTTATTCCTTAGAAATATTCTATCACCAAGCATAAAATTAATACTAAAATACCATATACACATCAAAAAATTAACTAGAAAAATACGGAGCGATAAATATTCAACATCATTGTAACTAATTATATTCTGTACAACTACTCCACAATCTCATTCCTGAAGCGAACAATAGAGTTGAAAAAATATCAAGGCTGGACGCGTCTCTTATATGGTCTGTTATATCAATATAATACAACGAAACACAGCGAAGAATAAACGAGTTCGCAAAATGGTCGTGCCATCCTGGGCAAGCAACAAAAACGTGCTGTCAATCAATTCGTGCTGTCTTTCAAGAGTACTTATTCCAAGACCGAGGGTTCACCCACATATTTAATCAATAATTTAAAATAATGCATGTCCAAAAGCATTATCCGTCGGAGCTGAAGGAAATTATATCAAGAAAGGACAGGAAGGAAACGAAGGAAAGCTGGCTGACAATAGAAGAAAACTCATTTATTAAAAAAGAGGGCTTATATAAAAGGAGGCCTAAAACTGACTACAAATTATATAATATAAGGCCGATATTTAAAAATTTCAAGCTCAAAAGTAACAATATGTTAACATCATATTTTTTCATTTGTTTAAGAAATTTTCTGTTTTCCTGTTTTTACCTCACTACGATACGAGTCGATGTACTAGTATGTACTACTGTATTAAGTATTTTTTTATTATTTTACCAATGTCTTAATATCTTATTTTAAAGATTAAAGGTAAATGAGTCAGCTCCTTCTTTTTTTTAGCCTACCTTGATTTAAGTAAAGTATAAGTGAGAATGCAAAGTTTGTAGATAGAAATTTTTGTTAGCCCGTGGAATTAAAATTTACTCTCAAAGACACGTAGTTTTACTTCTATATCGACACAAAATATGAGCGCATTACATAATGTCGTATTTTTGTTTGAATATTATTCACAAGCCCATTGAGGTTTGTCATTAGATTCGATTCGATACAAAACCCTTCGATTAAAGTTAATTGTTGTATTCCAAATTTTTCACTATTCAATTTAATTTTAACTTTTATTAATCCAAAATATGTAGTATTTTATGTCTGAAAATTTAATGCAACTACCTTATTCTGTATTGTCGAATGTACCTAAATGTATATATCACCGCAAAATACCAGTTTTTGCTAATTAATATTTTGAATTATATAAGTGACAAATAATTTTATATTGAAAATTAATTGAAACGAATGTTAAAAATGTTTGGCTCTCTGTATTTTTTTCTCCACGTTTCAAAATAAAAGAAATTGTAGGTTATTTTGTTCCACAGCTAAAATATATAAACGTTTGAATGTATGAACCTATAACACTCTAACTAATATTGGTATCGAAAAAAAGTAAGTTATTGAAATCTTTTATATTTCAGAAGGTATAGTTTGCATTAAATGTACTTTTTATCATTTAATTTTATACAAAAATTTACGGTATGTTATTTAGGTTACTGACATATTTTAAGGAGAAAAATGAAATTAATTTTTTTTAAGCGCAAGTAAATTTATTCAAAGGTAAAATAATGGTTTGAAGGATCACAATAAAATGGGGTGACCCTATTACTAGGCATGATAAGTAAATGAGCAATTTTCGCACAAAAATATTGGACCAATTTTTTACTTACCACAGATCACCAATGGTATTTAAAGATATCCAAGTGTATAACAACATTCGCTAACAGTCACTAGAATGTATAAAATATTTACAAAAACTAACGTAGAGACTTGGACACTAAAACACACGCGTCGACGCTTATTATCAACTAGCAGGCTCAGGTGTCACTAACACATCATCTCCGCAAACAGACGTGGCAGGCTCTCAGACAATTCTCTTCAAAAAAGGTCTGGGTCGCTGCGTAAATTCGGATGACATGTTACGATGGAAGCGAATAAATCGCGTTCAGTTAGCAATTTTGCTATTCTTGTAAATACATTTCTAGGATATATCGAACCTATCTATCTGATATAAGTCAGACCATTGAATTAAAAAAGTCGAAGGTGTAATTAAATATCGTAAAAATAAAATATTTGATTCTCAATTTGAACGCTACTAGCCTTGGCTTTGAATATTTTTTTTTTACGTTAACCTTATATGAAGTGGCATTGTCAAATCAAAAAAAACAATTGTAAATATTCTATATATGAACACTTTATATTGGCAATAGGTTCTATATACTTAGTTATTGAATATTATATTATTGTGTAGGGTAGAGTATACTGATATTTTAATATCTTATAGTATTATTAGACACTCATATGAAAACTCCATTACCCGGAATCATTAGATGTGAATTAATTTAAACCGTATTCAACCGACTTGGATGAAATGTCGAATGGAAGGAACCTTCGATTACTTAAAGATAAACGTAAAATAAATTTCTTCAAAACATAAGGTTGTAATCTGAGAATTACTTTTTTTGTGGAAAGAAAAATTTTCTTTGCACGGAAACATATGTAAGATATTTATAAAATATACTCCTTACATAATTTTTGGTATAAGATTTTCAATATGTTATTTGCATTTGCCAAATTGTAGTACATGTAATATATTGGATATCTTCATCAAATTCTTCATACACCCACAAGCATTAAGCATCATCCACCCACTTGCCTTGTGTTTTCGATATAAATTAGTTTAGGTATTAAATGTATTTCTCTATTTATTTATTTATAAACAAATATTTACAGTGAAATTATTGCTTCAAATGTGATATCAAAGATTTTAATACAAATAATATTAATTAAACACATATGACATAGCTGACTGCAATCCGTTAGGTAAATTAAAGAAAAGTTGTATAATTTTTGAAAGATAAATATCTAAATACGTATACGTAAGAAACTACATTATTTCTGAGACTTGGAAAATTAAACAAATAGAAATAACTTTTGACTTGGACAGAATTAATTTCAGTGCCGTTTAATCACCCTGTCTTAAAAAGAATTGTATGCGATCACGCTTTAAATATACATATTTCCATATGGTACTCAGATGCTATTTTATGCGGGAAATTTTCTTCATCCCTAGTGTTATATAATGTAATATTTATAGATTTATATCTATCGTAGTATATATTTCTAGAAAAATACATATTACGAAATTATTGCTATAAAAGTTTAGTGATTATGAACTCAATATATTGCCCGTTATTCTAAGTTGGGTCGTAACAATGCATATATTCAAAGCCAGCACTAAAAGCTATTATTATTAACCTTGGAATGTTTGTCAAAGGTAAATGCTATAATGCATTCAACACAGTTAACTGAATAGAGCGCCACTATTGACAAATTATCCAAGAAAAAGGCATATGTCACTTGTATAGAGAAATTAGTTTTATTTTTATAGTAAAGGTCCAAGGTCAATAATATAGTATACGAGTTTGTAAATTTAGCCAAAAGAGAAAATAATACGAACTGGTTCCACATTTTATAGAAATATTAGTTACGTTATCTACTTATCGGTCGTAATATTTACTGTTTGAAGTGGACTTAAAAATATTATTTCCTATACAAAACATTACGTACTAACATTTGGTTTGCGATCCTCAATAGATTGCACGCTGCATTTGCTTAGTTCGGTAATGAGGGCTGTACCTCACTTAGACTTGCTATATTCTTTACGACATCAGAAACAAAATAGTGAAATATTTTGTCAGTTTCCGGTGATTATAGTACTATTTCTAATGATGTAAATATTCATTTCTTTTTTTTTCTAAATAATTTATAACTCAGTAATTAACATTCATAAGTATGCCTGATATGAAATTATTCTAAATGTTTTTTGTTTCATATTAACTAGTTCAACGCATGAATATTAAGCTTTAAACCGATCGAAAGTTTTATTGTAAAAAGGAAACAATAATTAATTAGGAAATTATTATGTGTTCATCCCATTTAACTTTTATTCGTTCCCGTGTAATGATGTAAAACAAATCAAAAGAAAAACATGAGTACAAAATCATCCAAATAAAGGTTAACGAAGAAATATCTTCAAAGCAGTCCTTAACTTTTTCGATATAAGTAAAAATACACACAGCAGGTCTTATATTTTATTACTATTAAACCACAATGGATTAGACAGAGTTTTCTTTCCATATTACATAGTTTAACATGTACATATATAATATATGCTATGATTTTTATTTCACTTCATACACATGACACATGGCATTTCTCAGTGAGTCCATGTACATATTTTTAGTTATACAACTTACAAATTAAATATTTTCTATTTTTAAACCGAATTAATGTAATATTTTATTTGTAATTCGGAGATATAATTTGACGGCCAGGAAATATTCTGCGATGAGTAAAGGCCCAAATAGTACATGATGCATCTTTCATCAAATACGGTCTAAAGAATAATCAATCAAATATCTAATTACCGTTAACATGCGTAAAATTTACTTCAAATGTACAATAAAACATAATCATCATTCTTTATAATTTCAAGTCGTGCTAAATTCATTTAAAAAGTAAAACCTTTGTATAATTTTGGATATTTGAAATACTTAATTTAGTACTGAAAGAAGAAGAAAACAAAAAAAAATTGCAGACATTTGGTTTGAATGCATTTTCATCATAGAAACCGGATAATGCGGTTTTTCCTTACGTAGTTAATTAATATCTTGAAAAAATTAAAGTAATTTTAAAAACTTTCATAATTATTTTCGAATTCTCGAATTTCTATTTATTATTTCTCGAGTTTTTTAAACGACACCCCTTTAGAAAGGAGATTTAAATTGCTGTTGTCCTCTTGATGGAAAAAACCTGGTCAGTACAAGTAGACCTCGTACTACAAGGTTTTATTTCTACCTAAGTACGAACAATGCCATTAAAAAGTAAGGTTGTATGATATTTTTATTAAACGCCTGTCAATATCAATATGACTTTTCCCAGTATAAATATATTGCCTAGTATGTATTTCATAATTGCTTGAAAAATAATTTGTTTGCCTGTCTCTTTAATTTATTACTACGAGTTAATTAAAACAATTTTAACTTGTATAGTTTATTCAATTTTGCTTTCGTGATTCATTTCAGATTTTTGAAGCGAAGCTTCTTAACGGATGTTTGGGATGGAGGCATAACTGAAAAAAATTAAATGTTACGAACTCGGCGATGTAACATTTCTCATTGGCTGTGTACAGTGCGATTGTTGCCAATATGAGTGATGGAAATAGAGTAAACAAGAGGCACTATGCAACAGGTACGCTACGTTTATTCTCTATCCCCCTTTCGTTCTCGTTAAATATGTAAAGTGTGTTTATTTTAATTGGGACAGTATGGGGATATTCGAAATCATAGCAGATATAGGAAAGTGTTTTAGGTACCCTTAGGTCTTTTTTATGGAAGTAATTTTTGCATAGTCAAATTTTTGATTCAGGGCGAATTTTCCATAAGAATTCTAATAATTGACAAACATTTTTTTATGTGAATTGATCCAGTTTTATAATAGTGTCATTTCGTTTTACGGGGTGAAAAAAATCTGTACAGTAAAAATTTGTCAAATTTAATGAAAAATTTTTCGTGTGATATCTGTCAATTTTAGTATTGTAATGTAACTAAGTCAAGGTAAATAACACGTTAATATTATATTGTGTAGAGGTTAATTCTTTATTTAAATTTAAATTTGAATTTCGTGGATAAAGTATCCAAAGAAAATAATATAATTTGTCGATACTACAAGAAATTCAAATAGCGAATGCTTTTTTAATGACAGAAATATATTTGCAGGTATATTTAAGATCTCCATACTTATCATGAACTCTTTGAACAATAATTAAAAGAAATAAAATTCAATTGAAGAACTTACATTGTCTTAATTTTTACTTTCATTTGTCAAAATCTGTTTACTGCCTGAGATTCATGGCGGCAGTATCTGATACCCATAAAGTTGCTTCAATTGAACATATTTTTGTAACTATTACTTATTAGAATACTTGGAAACCTTCCGAAAAGCTTCACTGCGAGATTCATCTGAAAATGTCAGTGTGAATAAATCAACTGTGAGAAAAATACTTAAGAAATAAAAGTACAAGTATTACACAGAAGGTGGTTTACCTTCTATACGCACAAGCGTTACTTCCTGGTGATCAAGACCATAGATTACAATTTTGTAGTTTGCCGCATGGGCCGCAAGAAATTGTTTTTTTTACAAAATTTTATAATTTGGGTGGATGAATATAATTTTTCTGGTAGTGGCTATACAATAGGAGAAATAATCATTACTGGTTACGTACTGATCCGCGTAGAACTTCAGAGCAGCATAATCGAGTCCGTTTTTCCTTTAGTTTTGGTATGTATTACATGATAAAATCTTTGCAAGAAAGATTTATCGTGGAACGTAAAATGGTCAATAATACCAAGAAATTTTAATTACGGTCGTGGAGAAAACGGATGGGATTATTTCCTTAAGTGAAGAAAATAACATAATATTCCAACAAGATGGTGAAACTTCTCACATAAATACAGCAAGTAAACGGTTTTTAAATAAACATTTTCTAAGGCGTTGGATGGGCACATATGGTCTCATAAAATGGCGGCCACGTTTACCAGATATGACGCCGTTGAATTTTTCCATACGGGTTCATCTTAAGGATCAAGTTTATAAGTCCTGATGCAACACTGTACAGGAATTAAATTACGCCGTTTATGATTATTTGTACAACATTCATCACATTTCCTCGTTAAAAGCAGCTAACAGTATTCTGAAACGTGTCCATATACGCATACAGCAAAATGAAGGCCATATTGAACATTTAATGAAGCAATATTTTTATTTACGGATTAAATTTATACATATTTTATGGAAATTTTTTTATAAGATTTGACCAACAACTGCTGTCCAGATATTTTTGTCCCATACAATAATAAATATCATAAATTTGGGTTGACTGAAATAAAAAAAATTACAATTTCTTTAATTTTTATGGAAAACTCACGTTTGAACAAACATTTAACTGTACCATAATTGTTGCCATAAAAAAAAGAACAAAAGATACATAAGATCGTTTTCTTGTATCTGTTGTGGTTTCCAATTTCCCCCACTGTCCCAGTTAAAAAAACACACTGTATATTTGTGTATGTGTGTGTGCGTATTTGTGTGTATAGTTGTACCAATGAGAGAATGTAAGTGCTTTACACGCATGAAAATGTAGTCGGAAAAGTAATAATTCTCTCATGTGGATAATTATTTGGGATACTTGACTTGCTTAAGTACATTTTTTTTTAAATATTTTCATTTTGTGATAGATAATTCGAAATCTGTTTCTAAAAGTGTATATTATTTATTACTGCATTGATATTATATTATATTAATTAATATTAAAAAATTATGTTTTATATGACACGAGTAAGAAACTTTGCTTCTGTCGGGTATCCCACGACACTTAAATCAAGTTATTTCGTCAAACGGTTACTGCTGAAATTTTCTTGAACATGTTTTGTAAATAACTCTCGAATTTCCTTACGTACAATTATAAAATCTAACCTTTTACAATCCTTATATTACGCTTCCATTTCAATTGGTTCTCCATTAACGTATTATCTTATTTGCATCCTGTAAAATATAATAATATAATTTATAAAGTGTTTTTGAGTAGCAAACAAATATTTGATTCGTCAAACGGTACGTGAGAAAAACGTCTCTTATGGATTGACGAACAAGCACGTGGGTGTTTTTATAACAGTTCCGTGATATAGGAAAATATATAGAAAAGTGGAAATGTCTGTATTTAATGTCGATTTTAATATATATTTTTTGATATAATGGATTTATATACTAAAAATTATTGTTAAACCACACCTCTGCCATTACTTGCCCTTTAATGAAATATTTTGAAATTTTTTACACCTTTATATAAAAGAACCAAATATACAGCTTAAAATTTAGCAGCCAATCCAGTAGGTAATCAAACAACGTTTTATTTATTTTAACTTTGATTCAGGTATAACGTAGGTTAAAATTACACGTTAAGGTTGACAAATAAAAACACATTAGGGTTGAAAGAAGACAAACATAACGAGGGTCGCAAAGAGAGAATTTTTGCGCAGCGTACTTCTATTGGATTACCGAACCACGAGCTCGATTGAAACGACCACGCAAAGAGGTATTTTGTGTTCGTTATATGAGATTAGATTTAACATCAACAACAAACTTATTTAAGCAATTTTACATTTTCTTAATTTTAAACATAGACAATGGTTATGTGCCATACTTGAAATAAACCTATTGAAGTAAATGCCTTGATATTTGATTATATAGTTTATGCTAAAGAATGTGATTCTTAAAAACAAATGATACTTTAATGTTGTTTTTACTGTAAGCAGTTATACATGGCATATGCCTAAATCTAAATATTGAAATTTTCTAAGTTAAATTTAAATCAAAACTAATTCAGTCGTAAAATTATATAAAACATAGTTCGATCCTAAATTAAGTTAGCCCAGTTGTCAAACCTTTTTTTTAGATCCCTTTCTTACGTTAATTTGAAATGTTAAACCGAACAATAATCTAATACGGTTATTTTAACGAATAAAAAAAAATTGATTGTAGAAAATGACAAAAAATACTTGCTTACCTAATAACATAGAAGGTTACATAGACAAGTTTAGTTTACTTTTTGATATTTAGTTCAATCTTACCCTGTTAGGTATTTTCGTTTTCAACAACAAGCCCAGAAACTATAACGGGCTTTTACTTTTTGTGTTCTTTCTAGGACATACTATATAGAAAGCACAAAGAATAATAAGTCGGCTTACAATTACTTTTCATGAATATTTATTTACTAAATTCGTTTTATAATATTAGCCGATTGTATATTCACTAACACTTCTGATTATGTACTTAATATGAATGATGTCATCATCTTTTTAAATAGTTTCTTTTAATATTAAATTTTGCCTTTTACTTTAGAACCTTACTAGTTTTATATTGAGGTGCAAACAACCCTAAACATTCTTTTTTTCGCAATAATCGAAGAAGTCTCATCAACGTCATTTTTTGCGGAACAAAAACATTGTTTAAAATCGGTGAACCAAATTAGCTCAAATGATTTTATTTATATGATTGGAAAGATTTTGATACCACAGAATTCTCAAAACGTGTATTTTGAACGTCAAAAACAGTCAAAGGTATAAATTTTGCCTTTCTTATTATTATTGTTTTAAAATAACTTTTTTCCGAATCGTGGCATTGAGTAATCAATTTAAGATAAACTGAATGTCGACACTTGGCAAAAACAACTAGAGGTCTTAGAAATATATAACAGTCAAAAGGAACAAAGATATGAATGTAAAAAAATTAATAGAATATTAAGTTAGAAAACGATATATTAAGTTAGAAAACGAAAAGAATAAGCTAATGTACGCGTAAAGTATAAGCAAACATATAGATTTTTTGTTTGAACTCAGGATCGACTGATTAGTGACGTAATCTGAAGGTAATTAGTTTACGGTTTGTGACGTAAAAATAAAAACGAATTCTTGAAAATATACAGATTTTGATATTAAAATGTATCTAAATTAAATTGAGATAACAGGTTGCCAAACTATGACACCACTACATTTTATAACACACATATATATATATATATATATATATATATATATATATATATTTATACATATATATATATACATATTGTTGTGTTGTAAATATATATATATATATGAGTTGTGGTTATTTCTCTTGGGCAAAACTTGAGACTGTCGCGCTGGTTGATGATAAAGCACGCACCCATAGGGTGCACATAAATATTTTATATTATGGTACAATATTTTAATTTTCCAATTCCTTAAATAGAGATGATGTAAGTATTTTAAAATAAATACTTCCGTTTTATTCGTTTTAGTCAGGGCTGTTGCTGTTTAGTCTTCATGTAAATAAACGGAACGCAAAATACTCATGATTGCTTGCTATACGTAATATGTACATAATAGCTACGGAACGCTAAATATTCATGACTGCTTGCTGGTTTGTTTCTTGTTTATACTCTTGCTGGTTCGTTTCTTCTATATATTATTTCATAATACTCTTTGAAATAAATAATAAACGAATTAAATATATCTATTAATTTTTACTTGAAATTAAATGGATACATTATTTGAAGAAAAGCATGACCTTGAGTTAAAAATATCATCGTTTTCTTGCTTTGAGTAATAAAGTAGCGAGCGCCAAGATAACGAGCTGCCAATCGCATAAATGGTAAGTCAACGGAAACTAATAGATAAGAACGGACGGTCAAATGACAGGGGTTAAACTGTGAGTCACTCGTTGCTGTAAATAATGAGAGGGCGCATAAAATTATTTCCGCGTATATATATATATATATATATAATAGTTTAATTTTCCAATTCCTTAAAATTATTTCCGCGTATATGTATATATATATATATATATATATATATATATATATATATATATATATATATATATATATATATATACGCGGAAATAATTTTATGCGCCCTCTCATTATTTACAGCAACGAGTGACTCACAGTTTAACCCCTGTCATTTGACCGTCCGTTCTTATCTATTAGTTTCCGTTGACTTACCATTTATGCGATTGGCAGCTCGTTATCTTGGCGCTCGCTACTTGATTACTCAAAGCAAGAAAACGATGATATTTTTAACTCAAAGTCATGCTTTTCTTCAAATAATGTTGCCATTTAATTTCAAGTAAAAATTAATAGATGTATTTAATTCGTTTATTATTTGTTTCAAAGAGTATTATGAAATAATATATAGAAGAAACGAACCAGCAAGAGTATAAACAAGAAACAAACCAGCAAGCAGTCATGAATATTTAGCGTTCCGTAGCTATTATGTACATATTACGTATAGCAAGCAATCATGAGTATTTTGCGTTCCGTTTATTTATATGAAGACTAAACAGCAACAGCCCTGACTAAAACGAATAAAACGGAAGTATTTATTTTAAAATACTTATATCATCTCTATTTAAGGAATTGGAAAATTAAACTATTGTACCATAATATAAAATATTTATGTGCACCCTATGGGTGCGTGCTTTATCATCAACCAGCGCGACAGTCTCAAGTTTTGCCCAAGAGAAATAACCACAACTCGGGTAATTTTACTAGTAATAAAGTTTTAATACATCTTTCTAAATAGAAGATATCTTTCTCTAATAGTTAAATCACAAATAAATTTTATTTTTAACATTCACAACGATCTAAATTCATATTTGAAAGATGACAAATCTCCGTCCTTTAGTCTATGTATGGATATTGAGTATTAACTTGTGAGAATGTGCTAAAAGTCGTAATTCTTGCTAACTACAGCTATAACAAGAAAAGCTTAATGAATTACAATTATTTGTTTACATTTTATAAATAATTTTCTGCCCCGCTTTTACTACGTTACTTTTAGTAGTATTACTACTTTTTTATTGCCTTTAGTATTATTATTACTTTTTTATTGCCTTTAGTATTATTATTACTTTTTTATTGCCTTTAGTATTATTATTACTTTTTTATTGCCTTTAGTATTATTATTACTTTTTTATTGCCTTTAGTATTATTATTACTTTTTTATTGCCTTTAGTATTATTATTACTTTTTTATTACTTTTTAGTGTTTTTACTGCTCGGCTATTGTTCTTGACTTAAGTTTTGTGCGGATCTCCTTGCCAATTTTCTCTGCTGCCTTTTGTTTTATGTGTGGATACATCACAGCATTCCATTAATTTGCTCTATAGCCGCCGTCATTCAGAATGAATTCAATTAGATGCAGAATTAATTTCATTATCCATAGTAAAATACCGAGGTGGCGAAGAGAACGGACCGCCAAGCCGAATAAAACAATCAAACAAGTTATGACAATTGACGTATATTGTTGCCAATTTCAAATATTGAAACTGGCAACAATATACGTCAATTGTCAATACGCTCTGGATTCTAATATTTTTAGTTTATCTATTGTATTAGTCAGCTTACTTTTCATAACATTTAAAGGACCACTAAATGTATTTAATTTAAAATGTATTTTGAAGCCATAAGTATTTGAAATACTAATTGCAAAATACCTCGGCATCAGGTACTGAAATACCAATTACAAATGACAATTTAGGCAAGTAATTGAAATGCAAATACCAAATACGTATTTCAGTTGCAAGTTATTCAAAGGCGGCACAGCCCTGTACCGGAATAGCGCTGAAAGTTCTTAAAAAAGCCATTTGTTTTAATGGTAATAAATAATAAATTTCGAAAAATTGTCATTTTCTTTAAAAATTGGTAAAACAAATGACAAATTTAAGGCGAGTACGTCAATAGATTACCAAAATAATTGGCGATAATTTGAAAATAGTGTTTATCACCTTGATGTGAATTTAATATGAGGATATTTTTGTTTGATGATTTTCTATGGTATTTGTTTTTGTCCCAATCAACAACAAATTTACGATGGTCTTTATTTGGCTATTATTTATAACTACTTTAACCAATACAAGCGTGGTCGTAAAAATCTTGATTGCGCAAGGGACGTCCCTCAACAGTGATAATTAAAAATAAAATTAATCCTTTGCAGCTCATGATAAATACTGGCAAAAAACTAACCTATAAGAACATTTAGGAAAGTTTATTTATTAGAATGAGTCAATTACATAAAATTCTATGTGAATATTTAAATCAGGAAGCTTTATTGTTCGTGTATGCGTCATAATTAGCCTGAAGTTTAACATCATAACAAGCGCCGAAGCCAGACATACTCTTACAAACTCGAAACTTATAGGCACTCTGCACAGTGAATGCATCGTTCTGCAAACCTGCTTACAAAAGTAAAGAAAGTTCGAAGAGTTGGAAAGAAATGGTTGCCTCGGTATGACCGGTCATTATGTAACGATTGTTCTAAAAAATGAAAACACAGTTACTGTATACTGATATATCAACAATTTATTGCGCTTTATTTCTGAAAAAAGTGCAGAATTAACGCCTTTACGACGACGGTCTTTACACTTTCAGCTATAAAGTTGGTGGTAAACATTACCAAACTTTTTGTACTTTTATCTCCCGTAAAAATATGTAGTAGGTTTTTAGATACATTTTGCAGAAATATATGTACTAAAATATATATATATATATATACACACACACACATATATATATATATATATATATATATATATGTATATATGCATGTATGCATGTATATTTGTGTATATTTAACTCAAACAAGATCTAACCTTGGCCTAAATCAAGGTTGATAAGAATCAAACTAAATGCGTAGGTGGACAAATATGGCTCAATATTTTCAAAATGATCGAGGTTAAAATTTAAAAAAAATCTCTAAAAAATTATCTTAAAAATAAACAAATTATACAACGGTAGAAACAAAATCATTTAAAAGAAATCTTGCTAATTAATAATTTAATGAACTTTTTTTTTCATATATCGTAAATAGGTATACCATGTAAAGTAAATGGATATGTAGATAAGGTTGTCCAACAAAATTAATTGTTCTCATGTTTCTGATGGTCGATGGCGCTGTAGTAATTTCATAATAAAATTATATTTAAATTTAAAAAAAAATATTGAGTTGCTAGAAATGTCAACATTGTTAATTTAATTATTTGAATGGCTGTTTGAAATATTATTAACGTAATTAAAGCAATGTGAAACTTGAGGCGCAAGTAGCAAATATATGTTGATTTACATAATATGTAACGTTACTAAACATCACATAAAGTCGATCATAACAATTTTTTTAAAAAAAATTTGAACATTTCCAAAAAAGTAAATTTTTCTACATATGAATACTATTTTATTCTAATATTTCATTTATTTGTCACTCAGAGAAAACAACCGTGATATTAAATATTAACCGTGATGAAATCAAGAGTTTCATTTCAATTTCAAGGAGAGTTTATTTCAATAAAAACTCGTTGACACTTTTAATTGTCAGATCAAATCAACTATCGTATTTAATTGTCTCACATAATTTTTACAAATAGAAGTCACTGTATTTAGTTGGTAATTAATGACGAAAGATTTCATTCAACATTTTATTAAGGTTGTTAATTGTTACGTAACATTCAGAAGAGAGAACGACGAGAAGCGTGTAACTATATTTTAATAAAAAAGTTATATTGAAGTGATTTCATTATAAAATAAAAATATTGTAATTATCTCTTTTTATAATGTAAAATTTAATTTTTTTACAATTTTTAAAAATTTGAAACACATTACGTAAGACCGTATGTTAGGTATTATTCATAAGATTATGTAATATAAATTCTTCACAAAACGTTTTCTATTATTCATGAGGATAGAAATCACATGTGTAGGAATGTTTTGTTTCCTTTAATTTTTTCGGCGGTACTAATTACTTTATTCATATGATTTTATTGCATTGCCAATTATTTTTTGAAGACAGTTAGTTGCTAGGACTTATTACTATTACTACAATTTTTGCATAAAAATAGCAAGATATATATTTTCCAACTTAAATGAAATGACAAAAAATTAATTATCCATATTTATTTGTAAAATTTTAGGTAGTTTCTGAACATTGGAATTCAGAATAAATATTCATCGGAAATCAGTGACACTTATTCGTGAAATTATAAAAAATATAAGTTATAATCTTATTATAGAAACAACTCAGAATTATACGAACTAGTTAGAACTAATTACGTATGACAAAGAAAAATGAGTCGTTGAACTCACCATTAATTAAAATTCCCCTTTATTTTTGTTTAAAATACAAATAAACTAGTTTAAAATGTTATTTTAATCCAATGAATTTAAAAATATTTGAACTTCTCTATGCCTAAAAAGAAGATACTCATTAAAGCCGTGCGCATGCAAAGTTTTGCATATTTCGTTATAAAAAGCGGTGGGAAAACATGTTCTTTTCCATGTTTTCATATTATTGTGTCATTTCGTCACAAGTGTTCTCGTTAACGAAAAAAGCAAAATAATCTCACGGTTTCTTAAAATTATTAACCTAGCCTCTTACCCAATAAGAAAGTCAGGATGTTATTGCTGCATTTGGTCGGCAAGGATTCTTATTCTAAACATATTTCTTGTCGTTTTCATAAAAGTTTCATTATATCTTCGTTAACTCTGTCTTTTTTTCCCTTCTATTCTGATTTAATGAATAAATTATCCATCTTATCTACCGTATTTGATGAAAATCTAGTCGAGTCATGATAATTTTTATTGCTGGTACTTGAGTTTACGTCCTCATATTTATCTCCTTCTTTTACGAAAAAACGTTCTTTGTCCTCGTTTGTAGAGGATAATTACCAAAATAATTCATAAAAACATTCATAAAATCTAAAAATCGCTCCTACTCAATTTAAAAACAATAGCAAATTTACAACGTCAAGAACCTGGCGTGATTAGTGAGCCCTTGTACTCATACGAAAGCTCCAAACTCGCATAAGTACGTGTGGAGTATTGTGTTTATGATGGTCGTTAAAAGTGTTGCCAACCAATAGTGGCTACTAAAAAGTTCAAGTTTCTAGCAGACCTAATTTAAAAGTCTGGTTTGTACAAATAAAATATTTACAGAATGGTTTTCCAAGAAAATCTTTGAAGAAAAGGAAATAAACGCAGTTTAGAATTTTTGTACAGAAACTTTTCTTATAAATGTACATATATTTTCAGTACGTGTGGGTTTTTTTGTTTTCAAGGACGAATTTAATAACTTCCGTGTGATGTAGAATCAGATCACGGTAATTTAAACTTCACAGTAAAAATATATAACAGTCTACTTTTTAACAGCCAGCGCTTCGTAAATCAAAACTGGATGAAACTGAAATTGTTGAGTGGGAATACGGCGCTACGTCAAATTAAAAACTCTTTATGGGTCCGCTTGTAACAGGAGCACGAAAGTAAATCTATTTCATTCTTTTAATTAAATATCTATTTTCGGTTCAAGTCAATATACTATTTTCCTCCAAATATTCATATTTTCTATCTAAATGAACGGAAATAGGAAATCAAATTACTAAAACCTCTTTGTACATAAAAGTATTCATTATATTTAATTATAAGTAAGGAATTAATTTACAAACATTCACAAAACTTCATTCACAATTTGTATTTGATTATTAAATGAGTGGTAAATATTTTTAGGAAATTTTGAAAATGTAATTTCTGATTAAAGTGACAGTCAGATGCGAGTAGTAAAATGCATAAAATAGAGAGAGATTTAATTGGTTAGAATATAACTTTAATTAATTAGTTTGACATTCTAATTAACTTTAATTAAGACAAATCAAACAAGTTCGAATTCGTCGCCATGAGGTTTAAAAGTAATCTGCAACTTTATATTTACATCTATAATTTAATATTTTATTTAATCTTATGCCTGTTCGTACCATTTTTTCCAATAATATTGTTTTAATGTCAAAAGTAGCCTTGAGCAGAGTACCAGTGTTATATTTTTTTTTAAACTATGAGCTAAGTTGCTGTAATAGACTCAATAAAATGTATTCATCAGCTCTTAAGCTAAGTCTTTGTCTTACTATGCAAGTGGCAAAAATATTTTATAGCCTTTAGCTTTTAGTCTAAACTTTAAGTATTATATCAGTCACAGTATAATTTTAAGCGGTAACCTATTTCTTATACGATTCACACACAGATAAACGAAAAAAATAACGGAGAGTACAAGCGTCTCGTTAAAAATGTTCGTGAAGTACAGAAGATGGCACAAATTTTAATTTCAATTTCAAAGATTTTACTATATATTCAATATTTGGTGTTAATTTTGTAGAAATTCATTATTCAAAATTAAATGAAACTACGTGATGTAGTATTATTTCTACTTTCTTTGAGTAGCCCACCTGAAGATGTTGTAATACAACGAAACCTAGGTTGTGGTAAAGACTTTAAATGAAGTAGAAATGATACTATATTATGTAGTTTCATTTAATTTTGAAAGATTTTATTTTCAAAGTTGCATCTAAATCGGTCCACTAGTTTTTGTACGATACTCAAAAACGATCAGACAGAGAGATATTCCACTATTTTTTTAATATCTTCAATGCATATACGCGCTTCTCATTTCGTTTTGTGATAGTATAGATACAAAATTAATTAAAACTTTACAACTCTGTAATGTTTCACCTAATCAAAATTCTTGAAAAATTTGATTATTTAATTCTAAAGGTAATTAAACACATGATTAATGTGGGTCGATACCATATCTCAACTTTCAACTGATATTTATATTTCACTACCGAATTTGGATTCGAAAAATGTGTAATAATGTAGAGAAGAATTAAAAAAGTTATGCTTAGATTACAAGAGAAAAGGATATTTCCTTTAAAAAACAATTGATTTCTCGTTAAGTGTTGAGCATGTTATAAAGTAAAATTAAAAACTACTAATTTAAATTTTACTTTTTTTTAAGAGTTGTCAACAAAACTTTTACGATGTGTCTACTATGTGTTTAATGCTTGTTACTTGTACCTGTCAATGATGATGTCGGAAAAAACGGGTACATTATAAACTCCGAACTAATTACACGTCTATCCTTATAGACTTCATCCACAATGCCAAAGTTGTAACCTGTTTGAAAGTAGAAATTGTGAGTGATTTGAAATTGATTATGAGCGTATTAATAGATAATATATAAATGAATACGACCATGATAAATTTGAATGTAATAAAAGAGATATAATCAAATATTTAAGGAGCACTCGTTAACAGATGTGAACAAATTTTTCTTTACTTAGAACTTTTTAACGTATTTGTCTAATTATAATTTTAATGCAAAGTTAGTTTAAAATAAATTATGAAGTTATGAACTATTATACAAAGGTTAATTCTTATATGATAAATAGATTATTCCACATCTTGAAATTTTCAGTATCAAGTATCAATAGGTGAAATATAGATGAGTACTCTTATAAAATACTCATCTATATTTCAGAGAAAGAAAAAAAATGCATCGATAGTATCGTGTTGTGTCCGCGTATGGGTAAAGGTGGACCACCCCGATAGAGGTACACGTTTATATCTGTAGGAATATTTCATCTGGTGTTTTACTTAATTATTTAATAAAACATTTAATTTACTAGTTTGTCTAAAAAGAAATCTTTTATAGTTATTATAAAAAGCTGCCGCGGTCTTTTTCACTTTTCGCAGATTCTTTTCAATACTTCCTGTGAATAAAA
Source organism: Druceiella hillmani (assembly GCA_039881145.1). NCBI lineage: Eukaryota > Metazoa > Arthropoda > Insecta > Lepidoptera > Hepialidae > Druceiella > Druceiella hillmani. The sequence goes on along the minus strand of JAYKKI010000066.1, from coordinate 12,057,519 downwards.
TAAATAGAAAAATGGCCACTTTTTTGTTCTTATTATATTTATTATTTCTGTTCAAATCTTCATGTCTGCTCATATTTATTGTTTTATTTTTATTTGTTTACTTTTTTTAATCAAACAGTGGATATATTCAAAGTTTTATTTTCTCGCGAGAGAAAAATGTATTTACCTTATATAGTCCCTTATATAGTTCGGGCAACTCAACATATAATTACGCAAAACTACTTTGCAAAACCACTCTAATCTTAAATCGTATTATTATATTATCGTTAAAGTAAATTGTTAGAATAAATGGAATTGGAATGGTATTGTTAGAGTGAATGCTCTTTTCACCGGGAACTGCAATCGCTTGAAAGCGAACGTACATTGTTCAGAATAATTAGCATACTAATGTGAAATATGTGCTCCGGCAATAAGGGTAGCTCGAAACCGCTGTCAGGTGTTGCAATTTTGCTGACAACGGTGGTGAGAGGCGGTGCGCATATTGTAGGTGGATCGAGTGTGCGGAAGTGGGAAAGCAAGCGGGGCCAATTATTAGATAACATAATGTGAAGATTGTTATAGTTTACACCACAGAGAGTTGGTTTTTGAGATACTTGATATTTCGTCTTAAAATTATTTTAACGTCTTATCTTCTTGTAGTTTCGAATATCTTTAAAATTTACTGTACCAATTTCAACTTACTATGCTGCATAAAATATGTTAACCTTTTTGTGAAATTTGGCACTTTCAACCTGATATTAAAATTTTAACACTTTTTTAGCTACCCCATTTGACACAAGAGGATGGAATATAGACTATTTTGGAATATGAAATATTAAATTCCATTGTGTAGTTTTTAAAATTACCTCAAAATAACAGATTCACAAACTTTACTTCTTACGTATTTTAGTGTAGATTTTTGCGAATAAATCAAAGAGAAGTGATTCTGTAATTCCCTGTGGGATATATTTAAAAAAGATATTTTACTATTCTGTGGAATAATTTGGCTCACTGTCAGTGAATGATGGTTCCGTCGCGTGATGATATTGGTTTTCTTTCCAAAAAGTACCGTAAAGCCTTTTATTACTATTTAACGGATTCTCTAGTTTACCTCTCTATTTCCATTTCGTAATAGCATGTCCGGATTTTGTAATTTTTGTACCACGAAACACAAAATCTGTTGTTTGTTGTAATAAAGCATCAAACACAGCCTTATATTAGCATTTAGGATAACGTCTTGATACCACTTAATAATTATTATTCAGTGCTATAAACCATGAAGTGTCTAAACCTAATTTATCAATTTTCTGGTCTTTCTATACATACATCATGTTAACCCATCGTCCTTTTCCTTCCTTCTGGTTTATTGTTAAATGTTTTCTAAGACACATATCCGTCTTCTATTCGTTAGTTAATAATAATTTGGTAGAATTTAGATCTGTAGTTGTTCGTATGGGACTTATTTATCGAAATTATTATTATATTTTATGTGGGTAATTATTTTATTTGCGTGTAATAAAAACTATACTCGAATTTAATTAAAAATTCAAACAACAGGGCGAGATGAGAAACTAATTCTTAAATGCTTATAGATAATCATAAAATTTTTCTTAGCGAATAAATAATCTTTACTACGTATAAAACTATTTCAAATAAAGACGACATTCATTTTAAACTTGGAAATCCGTTTTTTTCATACCAATATTTTCTTTTGAATATTATATCCAAAAATATATTTGTTTTGATGAAATATTTTATATTGTCAGTTCTTTTTATGGCTCGTTAATGTTTCATTTATAAATAAAATTAATTTCAGATTCTCTCGAATGCATTAGGTCATGGCTGAAAAGTGTAGAAACGACATAGATAAAGTCGCAATGCAAAAGTTTCAATCATAAAACCCTTAACTAGTTTAGATATTTTCAATCACTGTATAATTACAATCCATAAATTTTGTGAACTATGAATAACTTCCTTCTTTTTTACCGCCTAAGGTATTATGAAACATAACATATTAGGGTAAGTAACAAAATATAACAGGAAAAAGCGAGAAGAATTGAGTTAGGAAAAATTTTTATGTATATAAAATAATATTCACATAAATTATACAGTCATTTGCATTTTATTTTTGAGCCAGCTAATGATCTAATAAATTTTTATTAATACACCCATTGTTTTATTTAAAATTGTTTTATAAACATTGATGATAAAATACTTCCCGGTATTTTTAGGAGATTTTAAAGCAATATTTATCTCTATCATGAGGTCATTCTTTTTGACAATGAATATTGCGTGTTAAATATATCCATTTACCTGTGATTTATATCATCTTTTATTATGTATACATGACGGTTAGTGTATATCAATACAGCTAATTATAAGGAATTAAAACGGAAATTTTTTTAGAATACTTAGTTACTTTAATTGTGGTCAAATGAAAAAGGTATGATACGCTGTGATATGATAGGTATGTAGAGTTAGCACGGTTTAACCGTTATGGATATTATTATTTACGAAATGGAAATACATTATCTTATTTTGTAAATACTAACGAAATGGTATATATATTTGTTTAATTTAGATTTTGCTATTAACTCCTATATTGCTTGCTTTAAAAAAATTCTTATTAAATAAACGTCAAACAGTAATTGAGTTCTTTGGTAAGAAAAAACTTTGTTGGAAAGTAAAACCGGAAAGCAATTCGATAAGTTTAAAGATGTCTTGAGGTACGTAACGTAATATCCGATTCTAAATCGCTTAACAAATTGTATAAACATTGAAGATGATTATGTATAACATACATTACCGTGCATGACACTAATTTATGCGATATATTACATTAAATTTAATATATATGCATGTGTATATATATACATATATATATATATATATATATATATATATATATATATGTATATATATATATATATATACACACGTATTTGTGCGGGCGCGCGTACGTGCATGCATGCGTGTATGTATGCTTGCGTGCGTGCGTGTTTGTGTGTGCGTGTGTGTGTGTGTGTGTGCGTACGTGTACGCGTGCGTGCGTGCGTGTGCGTGTATGTATATATATTTTTTTCAACTATTCGCCATGTCCGTTCTTTATAAATTGAATTCATATTAACCTAATTTACCACATTTTATTGAAGAGATAGAAAACAAAAACCAAAAGGAAATCTATTAAAGTGTCTTTAAAACGGTAGATTTTTAAGATTAAATCATCATTCAATTTTATTTTCCGGGTAAGTATTTATTGGAATTTTAAACATATCAAACGTTTACTGGAATTAATGGAACGGGATAAGGACTGCATGGTATTCAAAACTTAGGCTTATGTTTCGAGACATTAAATTTTGAGTACTTTTTTAAATAGTTATTCTTCACAATTAAATGAAACTACGTGATGTAATATTATTTCTACTTTCTTCAATTTCTTTACCATGACCTAGGTTTCGTTGTATTACAACATCTTCAGGTGGGTTATTAGCAAAGATATGCTATAACCCACCTGAAGATGTTGTAATACAACGAAACCTAGGTCTTGGTATAGAACTTAAAGAAAGTAGAAATAATACTACATCATGTAGTTTCATTTAATTTTGAATAACGAATTTCTACAAAATGAACGACAAATATATTCAATAGTTATTCCATTGCCGCCCAAAGGATGGTACGGAGTGTCTGAGGACAATCTTCGGCTCATTGCCCCTGATGACACATGAACGCCTGAAACACAGATGCGAGGATACGCGTTGTGTTATGCGAGGATACACGGTGTTTTATGCGGGGATACGCGGTATATTGCGCGATACGCACTGTGTTATGGCGAAATTCCTTGCCCCGCGCTTGGGTTGTCGCCCGAATTTTATACTTCGTACGATGCGATACCCAATTTTGAGATATAATATTTTGTGTATTATATTAATACAGTGATTGTGTCAACGTTGGAAGGTTACTCTCCGGTTTATTTGTGGGTAGTTGTCGGTCCACCGTCCCTGACGACTTAGGGAGGCATCTCGATGCCTGAATCACAGATTCATGATGAAGCTAAGAGCAGGTGTGTCGTATTGTTGCGCGACAAACGGTGAGTTACTGTTAACTTCCACACTCTGCACTTGGGCTATCGTCCGAAACTTATGTTCCGTATGAGATTACACTCTATTTTGAATAAAAATGATTCTTTTACCGTTGGAAGGTTATGCTCCCGCCTATCAGCAGTAAGTTGTCGGTCCACTCTCCCGTATAACTTATGGAGGCATCTATATCCCTGAATCACAGATGTGGGGTACAGTAAAGATCGCACATGTTGCATCCGGTGCGCGACACGCGGTGTGTCACTGTGAACTTCCACGTCCAGTGGTTGAGTTTTTATCGTAAGGTTATCCCATGTACAGCACCAGGTTGTATTTTGAGATTTAAAATTTTGAATATTTTAGTCTATACGTAAATCTTTCCTAATTTCTTAATGAACAATTTTATTTTGTTTTAGTATATTTAAAGACAATTCTAATTTAGAGACAAATATTTCATAAAAATTCAAAACACCGTCTACAAACGAGAATAACTTTTTTTAAATTATCTAAAATTTTATACAATGGTATGATTTATAGCGTTCATAGGCTTTCTTTTTAAAAATAAATATTTCTCATTGTGATGAAATCAATAAATTAACTTTTCGATAATAAATTGTATTTAAATGGAACGAGAATTTAAAAAGACACTTTCGCTTTTGTATAAAATCATTGCTCTCGAAAACAGTAAAATTATGAACGATTTTGACATCATTTATCTAAAGTAAGATTAAAATTCGAAAATATTAATATAATTGCTAGAGTGGACAACATTATTAAGAGCTAGTTACTGTAAGGTAAATACTATCTAGGTAAATAATGCTAAATATATAGATAACGTACTCAATCTAAACGTTAATAATAATTATGAAGCCAGACAAAAATATAATGTATAAGAGGGATGCGTGGACATTAGATGCATTGTAGTCTCTTGAGTGTAACAAGCAAAATATTGGAAAACACTTCAATATTCGGCGATCGCTAATGCACGTTCGTTGAGCTTCGTACGTATATTCAAATGTATTGTCGGTTCGATTAAAAGTTTATTGCGCACAAACACGATTTCATTTGTATTTCGTATAACATGTGAATTATTAGATTATCCAGTAGAAATTGCATTGGTCCAGATGCTGAACACTATGATTTTTATATTTCCTCACTTTCGACATACGGCTTCTTAGTGCCCTCACCCTTCATTTACACTAGCGCGCGAGCCACGAGACGACCCACGAGACGCGTGTGTAAACGGTGCGAGATGCGTGTGTAAGCAGTGGGCTCGCGGTTTATCTCACATCTAGTCTTAAAAGAGACTAGTCTCGTGAGACACGAGACGAGCCGCGAGTCGTGAGTGTAATTGAGGCATCACATATTTGACGAACTTTGACTACTCTGGCCGAAATGAAGAATTTTTAATTAAAGTAAAGCTCATTATTTATAAATTGATGTATCTCTTGGCTATTGATAAGTTTATACCAAGTGCGTCATTCGAATTTAAACGAGAGTACAATCTTTAATCAAGTAGTGTTTGACGTTAATTAATTGTATCTTCACCTTAATTTAATTAATCTGCACTTTCAGTTATCCGAAATTCAGGTCATTTCGATAAATAATTCAGTCCAGATACACAAAAATAAAACTTTCAGTACAGGGACAAAATTAATGCGTAACATTGCACAGTAAACGAAGAAATTCACTGTCTGTTTTTATTTTATGATTATGTCGCTCAACATATAGGCTATCGAGTTCATCCATTAAGTGAACCAGTTAAGCTAAGCTATTAGGTACAATGTAAAATAGCAAATTATTTTTCTAAAGCGCCCTTAAGTCTTTAAAAGTATAATACGTAGTCATTGCATTACACAAATTTAATAAAAAATCCTCTGTAAAGTTGCTTGGTGGTTATTTAGTACATATTTTTCACCTTGACGTAGGTTCCGTTATATGAAAAAATCTTCAGGGGGTAATTTGAAGAGAATTTCTGTTTCTGGGGCGAGTTCACGTGGACCAAAAATTTTATTGTTCAATTATTACTAAGCGAGACCGTGTTGGAATGTTCTGTATTAGGTGCATGAAACTGTATTTATACAAGTTGATTATTTTCTTGTTTCGGATTTTAGGCTTTTCGTTTAAAATGTCATCATCGTGGATTGTGTCTCATAATTATTTTAATATCGCTAATGGTTCGTATTCGCAATAAACATGATGTATAACCAACAAAAATCATGTCACAGATTACCTTAAATTTTTAAAACTGATTTTAACACAGCTATTTTTGCAAGGTTATATATAATTTCTAAATGTTATAACGGATAAATCACATTGTATATATATATATATATATATATATGTATATATATACATATATATATATATATATATATATATATATGTGTGTGTGTGTATATATGTCCAAATGGTAATAATTTTGAGGGAAGACCCTATTGTTGTGTTGCTGACATTTATTAAATATTTTATTTTAATCCACATGAAACCTTAAATTATAATAAGGATTATTACGGTCAATGGATGAAAATAAATTTCACTTTAGGTATATTTTTCTAATTTGATTTGGTGACTGAAACATTTTTTATTCTGTTTTTGAGTAGGTCAATGGAATTTTTAAATGAAGATGTCATGAAAATATTCATGCCACGTTTGCAAATTCCAGTCCATAAAATAATTGCAACTAGTAATAATAAAATTTTTACGTCAAAGAAGATAATTACATAACAGGTCCGTCGGCCAGGAATTAAATGACATATAATCGAATAAGACATTGACAGTCGTTAATGGATATATTTAGCATGCACATTGTCGCTGTACGATTCTTGGCATAAATAAATAAAAATCGAAAGGAGCGGGTACACTGTATACGGGGGTGTTAGAAACATACATATGATAGAAATGTTTACCCAAGTGGCGCAAACGGAGCGCTACTAAGGAACTGGGTAGATATATCTAGTTCTCATAATATAGTATTTACAAACTATCTACGACCAGCGATTTCTGAATGTCACATAATTCATTTGACAAATGGTTTATTCGTATTAACTTTATTACGAGCACGTCCTCCATTCGCGTATTGTATATTTATCCTCCACACGTACTTACCAAATGTGGCGCCACGTTTAGGTTAATATTTTTGTAATAGATACCATAAATACACTGTTATGTGCTTTTGAAGTCGAACATTACGCACGTTTAGTTATTTTAGATTAGCTTCCAACTTTCCGTATTCTCCATTACGAAACATATTGAACGTGTCAAAGTACGTGTGTTATAATAATGTTATTAGGGTTACACGGGTAAATGCATATTGTTCACGGTTATTCCTAAATTGACTTTATTTATTAACAAGAATTTTTAAATAAGTTCATATAACATTGACATAAAACAAATTTCACTTAATTTAGGAAAAGAGGTTAATATTTCTATATCTCTATTAAATTCGCCACGCAGACGTCAAAATTGTGAAGAAAATTTAATGTAAAAAAATGAATAAATTCCTACTTTTTGTAACAAAATTGGTCATAAAAATTTAAAGAGTTTTCTTTTCTACAGCATAAAGTTTAATTAAAAATGACACCTACACCGCAATATGTAAAATATTGCATTTTTTGTGGAAGAAAATGTTTATAATTGAATGGAAAAAATAGCTATAATGGGTTAGTAGATATTCGATCAACGCTTTTTTAAAAATTAATATAAAATAATCTAGGGATAAAAAAGTGGGTAACAAATCAAAAGGTAATAAAAATGTAGATTTTCTTGTTTTCTTCCATGAAAAAAAATCCTGGAATACGTCGAAGTTTGGCGATTTCTAACATAAATAAAAATTGAATAATGATAGCGACACAATTTCAGTAATATGAAAATATTTATTCATACAATCGTTTCTAATTATGTTTAACAAAATAACAATAATAATCATATGGGCAATTTGGTTGTTTTCTAGCGAAATTTCTAAATAAAACTGGTAAATTTGAGAAAATTAATAAAATTTAAAAAGTTTGACTTATATTAAATACTGCGGAATTCATTCTGTCATTTAGTCTGTTATTATGAACAATTTTTAAATTAGATTTAAGCAGTTAAAATAACCTTATCAGGTTATATTTTAATTTAAATTTTTTATTCATTCGAATAACTGATCATGTAATAGTTTATTTGTTTACTTGCTCATAATCTGCCATAGACTTAAATTATAAATAACATGATATATAGCAAATTTAATAAGGTTGGAATAATAAAAAACAAACTTACGTTGCGACTAAAACGTTTTAACTGTTTATTTCAAGTAGCATTCAGGATACTTACTGATAGCATTTTTTGCCATTAGACATAAATTGAGAGAAAAAATCTGCAAATAAATTGAGAGCAGTATCTTTAAATCCAATAGTGTAGCCATACCCTTACACAACGAATGAACACTATAGTTCTGTTTATGGAGAATACGAATACTATGGAATTCATGTTTTTTTTTAAATTAATTAGCTCATACATAACAATAAGACGTTGGGACAAAAGGGCACGGATAAAAAAAGGAAATAGCTACAGTTGAGTGAGTACTATAGAGTCCCAATGTGACATAGCATTATTGTAAAACAAATTGGAAATTATAGCGGGGTAATAATCCTAGTTCATATTAAAACATCAAGAATTCAGTTTGATTCTGTCACACTTGCTGACACTGTGCAAATGCGACAATAACTACTAAATAGTATTCTCTCACTGTTATCTTACTCTTGCCTTCTGGGGAATCTGGAATCACTCAAAAGTAAAATTTTGTTAAAAAATCATATTAAATATTATGTGAATGTACTTATGAATGCAAAGTTGTTCATTGCATTTTGCTGGTGGTAGCGGTGTTTTAAAATATTTTGTCATAACGCAGGAATGCATTTTGATGGATATTTTGTTAAATAAAACGGTGATATTAGACAATCTCACACTACATTTATAGGAATGACAACTAAGTGAAATTAACTTGGCTATCTTATTTTTTGAGAATTAATTTCAAAACGTCAGTGGCATATCCATGTAACTGTAGTGAAAACATTTTTACATTTCATCAAATCCATCCATCCGTCTACTAAAATTTATAATTATTTGAAATCAGAAAACATAAAATGATACGCTTTATTTAATTTTTTGTAAATTAATTGTAAATTAAATTTTAGAAAAATTAAAAAAATATAAATTACTTTAGAGCATAGGTTTCTATGTTACAATCAGGATAATCACTACCATCAATCAATTAAATTGGACCAACATTTTAAATTTAAGTTAAATAAATTATTCATGCTGATTTTCATATGTAAATTAAGTGTTTGCCCAGAAGTAATAAAATAATTTATAAATTTTCATAACCGAGTAAGTATATATAGAACAATTTTGTTTTATTAAATCTGGCAAAACTAAACCTGGGTACAAAATGAATTATACAAAAAAAATATTATTACGAAATAACACCAAAATTGATATTGGATATTTTGTATTTAAATATTCATGCTATAACTTAGACAAATTACGGGAGGGCAATTTCTAAAGATCTTTGCGGATTGCCTACCTGAAGATGTTATCGTACAACTAAACCTAGGTCGTATAGAATTAGGTAGGTATAGAATTTAAATAAAGTAGAAATAATACTGCATCACGTAATTTCATTTAGTTGTGAAAAATTAAATTAAGATAATTTAATACTTTCAGAGAAAAACATATTTTATTGAAAGAGATTATTAGAAGAGTAAACAGTTTATTAAAAGTATATGATAGTTTATAGTAATTTATATATAACGAAGAACATGTGTATACTTCGTACATGTGATTTCGTGTATAAAATCAAGTAGAAAATTTTAAGTTACTCCATGAAAATTCCCAATCGTTTCTGAAAAACTACTGCCAAATTTTAAATTTCAATAAAAAATAAATTTTTTTAAAGAAATATACTTTTAATATATTCAGTTACATATATAAGTATATACAGTTATAAAATCTGCATCTATTAATAATACGAGTACTGTGAATCTAATTGAGTAGAAAATGTTATGTAACTATATGACAATGCAACTGTTTCTTGAAAAAATCACTGTAAAAGTTGTGATTCGAATAAAAAAAATATACATGTAAAGGATTAAGTCAACGGCACTTAAATTAAAATTTGTAAAGTCAAATCCAAATAAAGTGAATCCAAAACAAATTTGAACAGTTAGGTCGAAGTTTACGTTCGAGGTTCCCTTTTGTTAATTTTGAAAAAAAAACAAGTTTTTGAAAAGGCTTTTGTACTTATTACTCTTCACGCACAAATGTAATGATCGTAATACAAAAATAAGCGAGAGGCGAGAGAACTCTCTTTTACTAGTGTCAAACAATTTAAGCTTAGTAGATAAAATGTTAATAATGAATTTTGGTAAGAAAGCAATTTTTTTAGCGATTTGAAATTTGTCTAAACTCTTTTTAGCGTAAATTGGTTTTCGCGATGAGAATATAATATACTCTTTTTTTATTTCGTGCTACTAATAAATTCATTGTAATTCAGACCTATCGTCACGAGAAATTGAAAACCGCATGACATCATATTGACAGCATATGTTTGCTAATTTGGGAAGAGAATCTTAACAAAAAGGTTTTAAACATTATCTAACTAATGATATGATAACTAGATTTTCTTCAAACTAATTTTTTTTTAAAACAACACTTCTTTTGAAAATGTTCTAAAATTCAATAGGATTTTTTTCCTGGTATGAAATTTTGTTCCTAGAATGTTTAAACTATTTGACCAAAACGAGTAACATATATTTACGAAAGATATTTAATAACAATATAAGTTCAGGTAATGAACAAAAACACAATTATTATTTTCTCCAAATAGATTCAGTGAACATTTCGAAGGTATACAAATATATAAAAACCAAAGAGTTGTGTTTATAAGTGCGCCAATTGCTACTGATACCAATGTAATATACTTCGATGGATGTATATTTTATTTTAGTAGCAATAGCTTTTTAGAAAAAAAATATATTTCTCTTTATATGCCGCCGGTTGCTTTTGTCTCTGATACTATTACAATATAAGTATCAGTGACTGTGTAGATAACAATTTACTTTAAAAAAATTTGCAAAATCTGCGGAGAATTTCATCCTGTAGCACTTCCTGAAGCGAATATATTTAAATACCAATGAAGGCCATATCATTTTTCAAAGACAAATTTTCGTTGTAATAAATATTTTAATTAATTGAAAAGTTGTATCATTTTTATAGAATCTCTCTTTTTAAAAAAACTATATTAAAAGTTGATTATATGTAAAATTATCCGAGTTAGAAATATTTCCGTCATCAGATCCGGTGCACTAACTTAAATATGATCGATTGATTTTGCGGGGCATCATTCCATAACACGATTACAAAATGGAATGTTGATTTTAACATCGTGGATATCTTCAGACATTTGCATTATTTTGGAGACGTACCCACACTTGCGGAAAAGGTCTCTGCTTTAAATCTGTTCGACGATAGATGCTTTGAAATATTGCTCGTTTTTTAAAACCAATATAAGTTTTTAATATCTTTTTTTCATGCATAGCTCACTCTTATTCTGTATTTATTGGTTCGGAAAACTTATGAGAAACATGTCTATTAAAAACAAAACAGAGTGGTACTGAATGATGCCCTGAAAAATCAATCAAATGGCCAAAAATACGGAAAGTTTCTTTAGAAATTATTGTATGCGAATGTAATTATAGACAGATGAGTATAATGGAGATTTTGAGATATGAAAAAATTTGATCCAAATTATTGCAATTGGACATCTTGCGGTAAATTAATGTTTTCTCAACAATTATACTGACTAGAATAATACATAACCCAGAAAATACTTGTTACATCATTTGAGTTCTTTATATAATAAAAAAAGAAATTAGTAGACATTGAGAACATATTTGTATCCAAAAATGGTACAAATATATCTTTACCTGCTCGGCGTCGCGCGGTGCATAGGGAAAAGTTCATACTCATACTTTCTACTATATAATAAAAGTACCCTAGCTATAAGTTTGCTATAGATAACTCTTAAATATTGGACATAAATTATTTTATTTCTAAGAATTGCTGTATCGTTTATAGCTAATATTTATTTTTATAATTCGATTTTTGGAACTTTCCGAAACGGTGTTACTTGTCAATAACAAACACCGTTCAGAACATAAAATAAGAGGCGGCAGCATAGATGGAATATATCTATTCAATTTTAATAAATTTGATTTATTGATTGGGTTTTTGGAAAAATGAGTATAATGGCATAGATTCTATATTATACAATATGAAAAAATTTGGTAAAATTATTGAAAGTAACTTATATGCAATAACACAGAATTCCTACATAATCCAATTCAATTTTAAAATATATATAATGTAGGTAACATTCTTCGGCTCCATCTGTTCCTAGTTATATTTTAGCACGTAAACCTTAACTAGAAAAATAAGAAAATGCACAAAATTTGCTATTTGCGAAAAATCACGACAAATCTCAAAACTTGTATTAAAAAAATATATATAATAAAATGAGTGCATATCGTTTTGATATTTTTGTGTCAAGTTATTATTTTTTACCAATAATAACGGTTTGCGGCGCCGTGAAAGAAGATACCCCTAAATACTAAAAACATTTTTGGTATGTTAAACTTTTTCTGAAATCTTAGTCTGCACGGTGTATTTTTGTTTAGAGCTGTAAAATATTGCGCGTGTTAGTTTCTTTGAAGAGTCAGCTTTTTAAAAGATATCTTATATCAAATGAGATATCAATCGGTTTATATTTAATACGCTTGTGTCATAGACTAGGATAGATTAGGATGCAATGAAAAAAATAGAATTGACAAAAATAAATTTTTCTCCATCTTACTGGAGACATATGCCATTCGACAGCACTATATAAATATTTATGAGATTTCTTCAACCATTTTTTTCATTAACATGAAATAATAGCCAAATTTGTAACAAATAATAAGAATATCATGTTCTACTTTCGACCGGTTTTGAGCTAGGTGTACTAAAATAAGCTATCATAAAGTGTGAAATAAAACCCACTGGGTTGAAAAAAATTTAAAAATAGAAAAATAATTTAGGTGATGAGAATTTCACTGAAAAATAATCATCGCTAAGGCCGCAGATGGAATTCTGGTTGAAATGTTGTACTGGAAAAAATATTGACATCTCAAAGCTGGGTTCACAATTCAGCGATGATTAATTTTCAGTGAAATTATAATCGCTTAACTTGTTTTTCTACTCTTACGTTTTTTTCGACGCCGTCTGGTTTTCATGTTTTAAAGCTTCGTTTTTATTAAAGCATTTTGAATATTAGGGTTACTTTTATTTCACATTTTATTTACGTAATATTTATTTATTTATTACATCTATGAAAGGTGGATATAATTACAAAATTACGAAATATAATTACTTTTATATCTCTAACTTACTTATTTTACAGATGATAATAACCTTATTTCATCACATGTCGAAATAATTTGTTCAACGGAAGAAAAATATTTTTTTCCTTTCAAAGTATTAATCGCTTACGCAATGAAACTAGAGATCTCTATTTTTACGTTTACTATTACAACTTTTAGAAGTACACTCATGCAGATAAATTATATATCCAATTGAAATCTTTAAACGTCTATCATATTAAGCATTTCCACAGATTACAAATTTGATGTGGAAATAATAAAAGTGCAACTTTACCGTACCAAAAACAAAAGGCGGATTGATTTTCATAAAATGACAATCTATCATTATCTGACTGTCGCCTTTTTAGTTCATCTATGCAATAACATCATCTTTAAATAATAGAGAAAAAGGAGACCCTAAGTTGGCTTTGATGGAAATAAAACCTCGGTTGTGTATTTACACCCCGAATAAAAAGTGTAGAACGCAGACACGTTTTGAAATCGGTGTCTGCTGGCCTTATATTTTTGGCACCGATATGAAAACTAATATTAAATAGAATGTTGTAGATAATTAGATAAATGGTAACCTATTTGCACATATTTTTAATATATCAATTCTGGTAGATGTTCTCAATAAAAATCGATGTTTTCTGTGTTTTTTGAAGTTGGTCTTTTTTGTTAAAATGTTATATATATATATATATATGCATATATATATATATATATATATATATATATATATATATATATATATGTATATATATATATATATATATATAAACATATATTTATTTATTTATATGTTTTAGTACGTTCCTTATTCAGTGACTATCTAAAGTCGCCTCTTCCTATAGATTTTTTATCGTGAATTTATCTGAAAGCCATCTTTGCCTAAACTGGAGGTGTTTTATTTAATATTTCTTTGGACTTTAAGTTACAACACGCAGTATTATTACGAAATTGGGAGAGAGATGCCGCAGGACTAACGATAATGGTAGGGCATTTAATATAATGGCAAGCTTCTTGGATGCTTAAAAGTATTAAAATTATTATGTGTAAAATATCAAAATATTAATATCGCCATGACTTTAATTAAGAAATGCGTCGACATTTATTACTGATTTAATCAAATGGCCATCAACATATTATGAAAGACTGCAATGCATGTAATAAAAAATGTTCAATATAATTCTAATTTACGGGAAAATTTCTGAAGAAAAAAATATTTCTAAATTTATTTGTAAAATAATATTTCTAAATTACATTTGATATCGTTTTTTTATTTTCAGTATTCCGTACCTCAAAAAAACGGAGCTTTTATACCATCATTTACATATCTGTCGGCCCGTTGCTCATTGATGTTTTTTTCAGGTACCGTTTGACTTAGACAAGAACTATGCTTGACGTAGACAAAAATTTAATTATAATATATAATTATATTATATATATATATATATATATATATATATATACACACACACATATATATATATATATATATATATATATATATATATATATATATATATATATATATGTATATATATATGTATAAAATAAGAATTATATTATTATTACACATAAATTTAATAAGAATATATTTATAAAAAAACCCCATATCCAACTTACAGGTTACTCCAAAACGCTGCACACGTGTAAACAGTAAAAAAAAATAGTTTACATTACACATAATAACATAAATTATAATGAATAAAACCGAAAACCATACATCAAATCGAATGAAACATAAAACTAACTAATTTTCAAACGTGAACTAAAAAGTGACTTCATAATTATGTTTCTAAACCGAAAATACATTGTTTACATGTTAAATTTTTAATGGTATGAACTTATTGAATATATTTGGCGTTAATTTTGTAGAAATTCATTAGTCACAATTAAATGAAACTACTTGATGTAGTATTATTTCTACTTTCTTTAAGTAACCGCAACCTAGGTTTCGTTGCATTAACATCTTCAAGTGGGTTATTAACTGTATGAAAGGAAGTATGAACTTACTTATATCAGCAAAGATGGAGGTATGAACTTACTTTTGGAACGTCATTATGGAGTCACTTTGTAGTTCACGTTTGATAATTAGTTGGTTTTATGTTTCATTCGATTTAATGTATGGTTTTCTGTTTTATTAGTTATCGTTTATGTTATTGTGTGCATTGTAAACTGTTTTTTTTAATGTTTACATGTGTGTAGCGCTTTGAAGTAACCTGTAACTCGGATGTAGGGTTTTTAATCAATTAATAAATAAATAAACCGTAAGTATAAAGCTTGCAGCTTTATACCTAAAAAACTTGTTTCACGTCTGCAATTAAAACCATAATTGCGTTACTTAGGGGATTTGCGTGAAAGAAACAATGACTGATGAGAGGGTTGTCCGGCTCGCAAAATTTGTTCACATATTAAAGTATACATTTTTGAAATATATACCTATTTAAAATAAATTTATGAATATAATTTCGTATACTTTTAAATAAATATCTTATAGTATTTTTTCAGTTAATGTTTTAATGAGAATTATTAAAAATATTAATATAAAAATATGAACGAAATATGCGCGTGCATTGCAGATCACAATGTTCGGTTAAAGTATAGGTGAATTTAGAGGTTAATTGCACTGTTAACACTATTTAGATTTTGATATTGACAGATAAGTTAAACACCATACTAAAATCAAACTCAAACGCTGACATCATAATATTTGAAACGAGCCGGGCAAGGGGCATCAGCTAGTTTGACACAAAAGTTGAGGTATTCTGAAAACCGAACTTAAATTAAGTTGTAAATTGAAGTTTCATACCGCTTTTCAAATGTGTTTTATTTTATCAATGAACGATGGGAAAGAAGGAGATTTTTCTTTATTGATAATGAAGATATATGAGCATATGGGAAAGGAGCAAATAAATGATATAATTACACACATATGAGCACGTACGTACTCCGCTTACTTTTTTTAAATTTTTGTTTAAAAAGACGTGTATCGCGAACTAAGTAAACAAATTACAAATTTGTTAAGGTTTATAATCAAATTGGTAACGGTCTTCTTTGATCTTACATCATGATTGACATCACTTAAAATATATTTATTTAACATTTTGAGAATTAGGTTGCAGATTTAAAAAGAATACAATGTATTATATAATAAATTATCATGTAATTTTTATTGCTTATATTTTCAGGAAAGCAGTAAACAAGAGCCGCTGAAAAAGACGCCCAAATCATTTGGAGGTGAACAGTAATGATTTACGAGATAAGCTGAAAAAATTTTAAGGCGAAGTGACATCACTGGAAAAAATTGTGTGAGATAGAAAATTTTTGTAAAAGCCAGAATCTTACGTACACGAGTATAATATTCTCACTAGCTAAAATCCATCTGAAATACAGAATTGTCTTACCCTTTGCTTGTTAAGTAACCACACGCATCCTTATATTCTATTTGGATATACAACGTTTCGTGTATTTCATATCTCCAAAATGATGAGGATATTTTCAAGGCATAATTTATTCATAACATTTTTAGAAATATTTGATTTGTATACTATATGAGTTTTATTCAAGAAATTAATGTGAGTTTCTCCCTAATTAATTGATTTGGAAATTTTTATAAAATTACGACAGCCGCTGATATTGAAAAGATTTAATTATTTCTGTATCAGATTAAATTGTTACAATAAATAACATTTTGAAGTTAATAATTATTCTGAATATATTTATAAGGAAGACAAAATAACAAAACATATTTATAAATTATCCTGTAAACATTTAATATTTAGACATACTAGAAGTAGTATCTAATGTAATTATAAGACATAAAAACATTTTTGAACACTATTTTTCTGTAATTATTGGCAAGATTTATTTGGGAGATATTATAAATGTATTTAAATACTATTATAAGTAAAAAAAATTATTAACTCAATATCAAAATTAGTGTATATTGGATAGATCATCATCCCTATACTTTAAATTTGACTCAAATGTAATTTTTTTTTTCAATAAATGTTCGATAAAACTTGTGACTTTTTCTGAAAACTCTACCCCCACTCTATTCATTAATCTCGGTTAGGCATAATTATTGATATAAATTAATGAAACAAATATTAAGGAAAGTAATAAATAATCCTTTAACAAAACAATAGGTAAAAAAAAATATGAAACAAGGAATATGTATATATATATATATATATATATATATATATATATATATATATGTATCTTTCATCTTGCTCTTCAGATATTATTGGTTCATGAACATTGCATTCAGTCGACCAAGTGAAGAAATTGTTTATCTGTCATTTCACAACTTGCTCGTTGAGTAAAATTATATAGCAAAGTAATAGATAAATAGTATAAAATATATGACGTTTATTTCATTAGATGTATCAACCACTCTTAATAAAATGACTATAAGCTGTCTGAAACCAGAGAATGAGTGTAGTAATTTTTTCCCACGTCTTGGAAAAATTAGTGTGCACCACTTTTAAAAAATGTTTAACAATGGTAAATGAAAACCCAATTTTAACTTGAAAAATTTAAATGACAAAAGTTTAAATGACACCACATTTAATCGGCTGCGAAAAAATCCCCCATCTTCCACTCCCTATGATTTGCATGGTGACAGAAGTCTTTAGTTTTTAAAAAAATAGAAACGGAAAAGTTAAAACAAAACTACACAAAGAAAAAAAGTGAATAATATTATATTTTAATCTTAAAACAAAATCGATGTCCAAAGCGAAGAATGTAAATTTTAATACCATCCGGCAGAGGTAGTCAAGTATAGAGTCGAGAGTAAATAATAAAAAAAGTGAATACCACTTGAATATCTAATTTATAATAAAACTGAGCTAAAACATTAGACATTTTTAAATCAAAGTAAGTTATCTCGAAAAAAATTGCACATAGAATTTGAATTCTACAATGGAAACGATTTATGTACACAAAAATTTCAAAAATATTAATCACAACTCAATCCTTATATATTGATAGTTATCAGCGGTGCACCGAGTGTAAAATAGGATTGGTCATAATGATAAAATTCCCTACCTAAAATTAATGGAATTTAACACGATTTTCATTCAATTTTGAAATTGCGATCTGCATAATATTTCCATGTGTATGCCTGCATATATGATAACCAACGTAAGTGTATATTGTTGAAAAAAAAAAAAAAAAGATTTTTGATAGTAATCTTCTTTTTCTAATAACCTATCTCAAAATAAAAATTCAGTCAGGCTGTCCTCGTAACAGAATAGTGAGTTACTTGATTACATTCGATTTGCCCTTCAATATGAAATCCGATAGAATTTTACCACTGTCATGAAATATTCACAGAATTTTCAAAATTAAATTCGTCATTTCAATTTTTGCATTGTAAATTTCAGTTTATTCGGTATCCTCAGATTATAAAATAGGTTAAAGGTTACAAGCAATTTCGATGTGGTAAAATCCAAAATGAGATTTTCGTAATGAATTATGCAATTAAATCATTTGATGAAAAAACCGGCGCAATGGTATGTACAAAGCACAGGCAAGGCGGGAAAACTACAGTGAGGTAAAACGAACTAAATAAAAGTCTTTTCGTCTACGGTCTACGGATGGACACCAAAGAAATGCGCATATTTTTTATTAAGAATGAGTTTAAATGCGAAAAATAGGACAAGCTTGTAATTTATTATTCTCTTGATATTTTCACGCAAAATTTAATAATTGGATATAAATATGGCTGACAATTAATTTTAACGCTGGCTCGAAATATAAATATTAACGCGTACACATATATTTTTGTAAATCAACTCTAAAATCTTTTACATCAGGGACCTTGGATGTTTATCAGCGATTTAAATTTCATGAATTTGTTTTCCCAAATCTAGTCCCATGAGCTTGTTCTAGGGTATGTGGTTGTGCATCGTTTCCACATAATATTTTTCTTTTCATAGTATTTTCTTTATCTATTAACTCTATATTTTAATTGCATGGTTTTTGCAGGTTTGCATTGCAGGTCATCAGAGCTGAAATATCAGCTCTGATTTTATGCAAAGGACTAACAGTCTTTTTGTGTTGGAAAACTGTTTCATCTACATATAATAAAACTGTGAGAGAGTGAATTCAGTACATAGTAAGTATTTTAAAAAGAGTGATTACACACGCGAAATCCACTGTACCGATTTTGATGAAATTTGTGTGATAATAGTTTATACCTTCGAGCAAAATAAAATATATATTTTATCTTTGTATAAAAAACCCTAACTTGATGAATATTACGAAATTGATTCTGCTTTTTTTATTTATGATATTGGTTCTGCTAACGCTATCTGTTAGCATTTTTAGTACAGTTTATACTCATAGATCCATTTTGACACGGTATTACCAACGTCATCTATTCGCATTTTTACTAAACTTTATGCTGATAGATATATTACGACATTGTATTACTGATGCCATTTATTAACGTTTTTAGTAAACTTTATGTTCATGGAATTCTGAGAAAAAAAAAATAAAGAGAAAAGGAAAAAAATTCTAAATAATTTTTCTTATTTCGAACTCCACCTGATCGAAGTCGCGGTCCAAGCTAGTATTCTCTCTTATTTGTATTCACTTTCTATATTTCCCTATTCTATTGGAGTCTGACCTCAATAATTCCTTTACCTTTTTCTTGTCTTGTAATTGCTGTACGTTCTGCTTTCAGTTGTTGTTTCTACACTTGTATAGTTTCTTACTGCCAGTTAATGGTTCAAAAGTTTGGAAAATTTTAATATATTGTTGCCTTTTTATTAAAAATTGTACAACAAATTATCTTCATTTTTAACTGCTTGAATTGAGTTACCGCTTGAAGGTAATTCATTATGCACATACATCGACTGCACCTTTTCATATATCGAGTACATTGTTTTAATGGCATTATACAGAAAATTAATGATTATTGGATTAGACAACGAATTCAACAAACATTTCGAAGTTTGATATAGGAATCTAAAGAATAGTGAAACGTCACGAACGAACGTGCAATGAAACGCTCTTTTGTAGTGTCGGTGTATAGTGTTCCAACGACATAATATACGTGCTGGGTACTATATGCATGCGCATGAACTAGGAAAAAGAAACTATTCTTTTATGTGGATAGTTATTTGATATACCATAACTGTCCGATACAAAAAGATATTTCCTATAATAGAAAAATGTAACACATAAACAAGTTATATTTATTTATTTTCGTTTTTTGTTAGGTGTTTTTATTGTGAGGTGGATAATTCGAAAATAATTTGTAAAAATGTCTATTATTTATTATTGTATTTATATATTATATATATATATATATATATATATATATATATTATATCAATTAATAGAATTTTATATGTGGTTCCCCCGCCCCCCTCCCCGTTTAAATGCGGTGTGGGTGAATTTTATATGAGAGTCCCGCGACGCCTCACGTCTTTATTAATAATTGATGTACTACGATGATGTAAAAAAGATATAAGTACAATCTTCATCTTTTCATGTCCACCGATAAAAACTATTCGGTTCAATATGTACAAAGTTTAAAAACCGTTAATCGTGTTATGAGAAATTCCATGTGGGATTTTAGATTTTCAAATTCTTCTTAGGCAACGGCGTAGGAAACTTCATTTGTCGAAGTCATTACTATTTCACTTCTATATTTCGGTCCAATCAAATTTATATTTCAAATATTTTTGTGACTTAGTGTTCATAATTAATGATTATTACCTTGCTATCGTTTCATATCATATCAATATGATAGCAAATTTAATTTTATTATTAATATGCCAGCCTAGGTAAGATAAAAGTGTATGCTTCCTTAAACTGATACAATGAAATAAAAAATACGGTATTTACTTACCTCTATTTTATAGACATTCTTTATTAAATAAATTATTTACTGGTTAAAATAGTGGTTAATAGCTTATTTTTCATCCAATAAATAAGCTTCAAGCACCAATTTGCCAATGTTCAACGGGATAATAGAACGTATTTAACATTTAGTGCAATATTACAATTAACAAGCTCTAAGAAAAATAAATGATCAATTAAATGAAGGTTATTCCGGTTTGGAGCAAACGAACGTGCGGTCGATTGTGGGAGTAATAAATCAGGAAACCTTCTCGAAGTTGACAAAATCCCCTTTCTCGAAGACAAGTTAATAAAAAGTGGTTAAATAATAATTTGGAATAATATTTTCATAACTAACATTTAACTGAATGGACATATCAGTAAAGTAAGAATAATTACTAATGGCAGTCATCGACACATAGTATAAAATAAATATTTATCCTTTTGCTCTTTATTTGTAAATCTTTTGCAGGATTGCTAATATTCGAATGGGTGTTATAAAATAGTAACTTCCAATGAGGCTAAACGATATTGCTCTACACCCATTGCGCCAAATGATTATTTATAACAGAACATAATTGTGTTTGTGACTAAAATTGCAAAGCAAAGATTATAAGAGTGCGTCTTATAGGTGAGTATATCTTACTTTTAGTTAATTATCTGTCTACGGCGTGGCGACGGAAGGGTAATGAATTTAACACTCTATGTATGTATCTATATATGGATGTTCGATCGCACCTCAAAAACTGTTGAACAGATTTTAGCAAATGAAGTATCAATACATAATGGACTGCTAAATTCATTACCCTTCGTTTGATGCGCCACAGTCGAGTAATTAAATAAACTCTATCTGCTTAGTATGACTTCGGAGGAGTTGAAGCGTGACTTCAAAACCAGGTACTTTATTTTAGACATGTTTTTCCTAGAAATTAATACAGATTAATAGAAGGAGCGTATTTAAATTATATCCTAATACGAAATTTTCTTGTATAGTATAAATAATTTTTTTAGTCATTTTAATAATTTACATTCCCTACGAATCCGGCCTTGTGTGTAGTACTAATCGCTTCTACTTAGTTTTTATACATACCATATTACTTACCACAAATTCATAATTAGGTTATTATAATGTGTAAACTTATGTAGTTAATTTCGCGTTTTGGGAAAAATGCGAAAATATTTTGTCTTGAAATAGTCACGTATCGTAAAACTGCATTTAATGTGAAGCGGTAAAGAGCACAAGACTAGTGAATTTCCACCGAGTTAACGTAACTATTGACATCTTTCGTCACATAAAAATAGGCTTTTGCGTTCTATGTTCACCAATAAATATATTTAGGTAACATTTGTCACTTTTCGGACAAGATAAGCCTCATTGTACCTCACACACTTCGACAGAGAGGCGGTGAGATACATATAAATATTATATAAATAGAAACAACAGATCCAGTATGTATAAAACGAAGGTAAGAGTAAAGCCTGAAGATTTTTCGCGTGAAATTAAGGAAAGATTAATAACTTTATTGATAAATATTTAATTAAGAAAGTAGAAGATTTTCCGATATCAACATGGTCAAAAGCAAATTTGATAATACTTTAGTATAAATGTAACTTACGACAAAGGAAATTTCTTCGAATTGCTCTTTATGTAAACCGATCACGGAGTAGTAAATTACAAAGGAAAATCAAATGTTTCTTAGGAATGAATGCTACTAAAACATCTTTGAAGTGTCACTGACGTACAGTAATTACGTAAAGTGATTTGATTAAATTGTACCACTACTTATTAATTAATTAAAAAAAAACGAGCTACATTCGGTGATCTGTGTCTGAAAAAAATTAGCTGTGGACATCTAATAGGATTTAACTGATAGTTGGAGTAATTTAAAATTTCCACGGGTGGAGAAGATAGCCTTTTCCTAAAAGAGTTGTGTTTCCTCATTTAAAGATCGTAATAGTAAACCCAAGTTTACAAGATGATGATAAAATATATCCGGAATGACGTCGAAAGTTAGGCTTGAATTTTTTAAAGGCATGTTTTTGTTTTCTTCTGTTAAAATTCATGGAATGGATATTGTAGACGATTTTTTCAACCACGAAAATATAGATTAAATACTAGCAAACAGAATTTTTAATTTCTCTGCCACACATTATATATTCCATTCTAAATTCTGTTTCTAAAATAAATTTTCCCACTTTTTTGAGGTTATCTTCAGTGACCGATTTGGAAGACTGTAACAAGGATCATATTCACAGCTCGATCTGCCCCTCTTAAAGTTAGCAATCTAGGAAAAACCACGTGATAGTATGAAACAATAGTTCCTAATGTCTGCTAGATATCTCAAAAATTCCTTTGGATAGTATTTTTTCAGAAAAAGATGTTCAATATAACTCGTTTTTTTCGTAAACTCATTACTAAATAGTGGTAATCAAATGATACTTTACGTTATCAATATGTGATAGGAACACTTCAAAATGAAATCCCTCATGTATACTCAAAGAAGTTTTATTGAATAAATTTTCAAGGAACTATTTCATTAATTCTCCTAAATTGCTACTCTTTATCTATTTTGGCAAAGACTAAACATGATCTGATTATATCTGTGAGTCGTAGGATTTTTATGTAGTTATTCTAGTTGACTACATGCCGAAACAAAACAAGCGCCTATTATGCTGATTTGATCACAAAAGTGGGTGAAGTAATAAAAGAAAAACACGTTGAAAAATTATCAGCGAGTATATTGTTTCAGCACGAGCACGCAGCGCGCTTCTTATTCAAAGTTGCACTTACGGAAACCTGTAAAGTTGGCTTTGATTTTGGTTCACCTATCATATTGTCCGAACTTACATAACTAAAAATTACGAAGCTACTTTTAATTTTTAGTAATGTCTTAAATTGAAAAGGTAAAATTTGCGAATTTTTTTCGTGTTTTTTGAGACTCAATGAAAGTAGTTTTTTTTTCTAAGTGAAATAAAGGCACGTCATACTCATAAAAATATATGGAGGTAGAAGAAGATTACGTGTGAAAATGAAATGTTTTGTTTTATTTATTCTGTATTTTATTCTCTTGATTCACTCTCTTAATGTGACATATTCAATAAAATGTTTATCATTCCTTTTAAATTGTCGTAGCGTAACTAAATTTTGAGCCTCAAAAGTATATTACGTTAATTTTCCTTCCAATATCAGCTTAATTATTTCCACCGAAGTTTATTCAGGTACATTACGTATCCTCAGAAATAAAATCTTTTATTGAAATGATTACCTGAAATCAATATTTTCAGTGTTTTTTGTTTAGTTTAGCTTTGAATATTTATTACATTTTTGGCCTTCTCTCTTTTACAGGAAGTCAACCAATTAATTTGTATTCATATAATATTAATTTATAATTTCTTATAAACAAATTTAGTTATTGGGTACGACATTGTTTGTATAACTCTCTTTTTAAAATTATTAAATTTTATGAAATGTAAGACCACGTACAACTAAATCTCTAATACTCACTAACAGGAAATTTCTGGACGGTGGTACATGAATATTTATGATTGCAACTTTCGCGCTCTTGTTTCAACAAACAACACTTAGAGTCATTTCGCATACCCAGTTCCGTTATTTTGAAACTTGCTACTACTGGTGATTTTAAAGAAGTTTTATTTCATAAAAATTTTGTATTGAACAAGTTACTTTCCTTATTAAGAAATAAGGGAAAGAATAAGCAAAGAAATTTGTGATTTCGTCATAGAATAGAAAAAAATAGGGTATGAAAAGACATAATATAAATAAAAAGAGAGCTTCAGTTTTCATATAGGAGCATTCGTGATAAAATACAACTATGCATATTTCTCCATAACTGTCTGGGAAGTAAAAATTTAAAAAAATTATTTTGCAATCGGTAGAGTTAAGATTCCCGTAAAGGAAATTGTTTTAATGATAAAAAATATATTTAAATGTTAGATTAATAGTTATACGATTGGGTACTAAAAGTCATAGAAATACCAATATAAAAGATTTATGAATTAAAACATCAGCCGTGCAAAACCATATCATGGACAGAAGAGGTGACACAATATGTATGTGGAAATATTTTAAACAAAAAAAAATAAAAGAAACTTTTCCTTACTCGTACTGTTTTAGCCATAAAATTCTCCTGCGATAAATAATATTTGGACAGCAATAAATAGATCCGCGTCGGATTTTATAGGCGGCAAAATAAACCTATAAGTTTGATATATACGTACGAATCCATTAACCAAATAGATATCGCGAATTATTAGATTTTTTGCCTGGATGTTAAAAAGGGGCACGGCTTTTTTTACAAATTTTTAATTTAACCATTTAATAATGTAGTTTGTTGATATATCGGTGTGTGTTTCCTCGCACATACAATTTTTAACGAAGTCAACCTGTGTGTATATTGTTCACATGGGTACAAATTAATTTTATCCTTTTAATTTATGTGACACTTGAATCTTGTCCTATTTGGTTGAAATGAAAATATATAATATTTCCCTCTTAATTAGAAATCTTGAAGAGGCTGATTCAAAATATTGAATTATTATCACAGATTTTGTATTAAGCTAGTCAGCGAAGTTCAAAAATAAGAAAAACTCTTCACTCTTTGTTATTGCAATAAAGGTGTTCATTAAAATGTACAGTAATAAAAAAGAATATTATGTTATAAAATTGGTCACTTATGTTCGTAAGTTAATTGAAAACAACTGAAATATACATTACCTACGACTTTTAATAAATCAAGTCCAAGCAAATAAAATCGTTAACAAAAGCGAATATAATATGAACTCGTAATTAACTATTTTTTTCACAATTCAATGAAACTACGTGATGTAGTATTCTTTCTACTTCCTTTAAGTTCTTTACCACGAATTCGGTTTCGTTGTATTACAACATCTTCAGGTGGTTTATTAGTAAAGATAAGTTCTTTACCACCTAGGTCGTGGTAAAGAACTTAAAGAAGTAGAAAAAATACTACATCACGTAGTTTCATTTAATTGTGAATAATGAATTTCTACAAAATGAATGCCAAATATATTCAATAACTGTTTGTTGCTGGAAAATAAAGGTTGTGTACAAAACTTTACATTTTTACTGTTATTATTCTAAGTAAACCAATTTTAATTTTTTGGGGAGAATTTAATTTTATTGACGTTTTCACTTATTGGACTTCAATGCAATATTTTTTAAAAAGACTTGTTTATGTCAAGTAAACCAATATATCACGAAACCAATAATGAAAATTACTTAATAACAATATAAAATATGGTTTCTCTAATTTTAGGTTCAGTGAATATAACAAAATCCACACCACATATAATTAGCACGAAAGTACAGAAATAATTCATGCTTTCTTCATGTCTCTATACATCCATTAGACAGATAAATTACATTTGCTGTCGGAGATTGAGAAAATACTTATTGATTTTCTTAATAAATTTCTCTGTTGCGTTGACTTTTATGTCTGCTTTTATTTCAAAGTACATATGGGAAATTTTATAGTAAAACGTGTAATTTTATTTAACAACCATTTATTTAAATTATTTAAATAATCAGTTTGCCAGGAACTGTTTTTTCACGTTTGAAAAGTAAAAAAGAAATATTTTGTTTATTTCTTCCCGAAAACATTAATACCACTTCATATTTTCGGGCAATTGTTAGTATCAATAAAGCTGATTGAAGTTTGAACACACTTGGACTGTATTTCATACAATTAAATTTTTCCTATAATTATTGTATAAATTTTTTTCAAATATCGACATATTTATTTTATTTCAATTGTAAATATTTTACACTTTTATCAATTTTTAACCTAAGAGGACTATCACTTTTCTAAAACTTTTAAATCATTTTTAATCCGAGATTATTAATATGTATTGAATTTCTGAATGAACAATTTCGTGGCGAAAATATGAATCGGCTGGAGGTTGGAAATGATGTCATTGTTACTGTGAAAGAAAAGTTTGTCTCTTTATTTTTCCAGGATAATCTCAATAACTCCAGTTCAAATAAAATTTTCAGTGATATATAAAATAAAATTTTTGCTGATGTATAATTTTCCCAATTTATATTAATAAATTATTATACCGGACTGTTTAGAAAGAGCAAGAAAAATGACGGAAAGCCGTCGAGATACTTATTTTCCAGTGCCTGAATTATCTAAATACATTAAAATAACGAACAAAAAATGTAGCTAATATTGAAAAGCACACTATAGTCAATTCGTATGTATACAATAAACGAAATGTTTTTTTTTTAATATTTTTCTCTAAATAATATATTTACATCAAGAATTTGTGCACATATATGTGATCAATTTCTTTACAATGATCATGTAACGAAGTTGAAATAATCATTGCATAATGTGTGATTTGCGTTAATTTTTATATTATAGTATGTCATGAAAATATATGTAGACACAATTTTGCATTATTTTGCGAAATAAAACTATTTAATTTGACCAAATTTAGTAATGAATCTCTTTGTCTTATATTTTTGAAATAAATTCCCTGTCGTGGATAAAATATTCTGAAGAATAATTTCATTAAAAATCTATTTGTTTGTAGAAAACATGTTTCATAGGAAATATGCTTGAAAGCTTTCGAACTACTGCAAATCTCCGTAAATACGACGTAAAATGATTTTTCTATGAACAACCCACTATTTTAACTCATACATTTTGTTTTTTTGATAGGGTAAATATGTTCAAAATGACATATAGTTTCGTTTTTGTATCATAACTTTTTATTGGTAGTTCACAGCACATCCGTAGCTTACAACAATCATCTTTGGTCCTTAAATTATCGAAACAAAAAAAAATATTTAACTGAAATCAATCATAATCCATTTTATCCATATACTTCGGACAAAATGACATATTGCCAATAGACATAATGACATACATGTAATAGCTAGAAAATTATTGGCATAATTTGCAAATGAAACGCTTAGTTCTTCTTGGAACATTAGTGCAAAAAACGTAAGCCCAAAGCGAGCATTGTAAGCACCGCAACCAGTCTTCTCCGGGCTTAGATCTTGAATAAAAGTCGTTACAGTAAATGCAAGCACAGTCCTCTTCATCGTCATGAGAAATATTAGGAAAATCTTCTTCCTCATCATTTTCTACATATAAATTCTGGTAGTTTTGCGTTTTATCGTTGTTGAGGGAGCTTTGGGCTCATTTTTAGATTTTATTTCCAACATATTAAGAGCACAAGTCTACACCAACGAGCTCTGTCAAATTTTTGGTTAACGTTTCCCTTGGCTACTAATAAAACATCCTTTTGGCACCGGAGAAACCACCTCAATAGGAACAGCAAGAGAAGAAGACAATGGACGTTCATTGATAGCAGCAGTTAAAAAAACTTCTAAACCGGAGTTTGTTGTTGGAACCTGAGGTGAATTTTCAACTTGTGGGTCGGTAAGTGCCCTTATTTCGGCTGCATTATTTTCTTCAGATATCGTATCATGGGACCATGGCTGAACAAGAAGTAACGTAGCAGCCACAGCGACCTGAGAGTTATTTGTCACAGGAAATGAATCATCTGCTTATTGTGAAGGTTGTGTCAAAGCCTGTTCAGACTCGACAGAGCTCATTGCTGTTGCAAGCTGAGGAGGCTGTTCATCGGAGTTGTCTTCCAGTGGTATGTTTGTGGTTTCAGCGGGCTCGTAATATATCAGGGTTTAGGGGTCAGATGCTAGTGCTTTTAAATCCGTGACATGCATTTTGCACTGTAGCTGTCTTGCCATATGCTTCATTGAACAAGCCGGCGATCTGAAGATGCGTAACAACACGTTCAGGATGTGACTTCAGCCATTTAGCAATTTCTTAGTTATAGTAGGTCTTCAAAGGCCCAAACAAGGAGACGTCAAGAGATTGCATGCGATGAGTGCAATGTGGAAGCAGACAAATGACATTAATCCCGTTTTCTTTTGCGCATTTCAAAGTCTTAATGCCGTTATGACTTGAATGTCCATCGACAATTAGACTTACTTTATCGTCAATGCTTGCTTTTACAAAACTTTGGAAATGCTTTATCCATTTCATAAATATTTTGGTGGTCATCCAGCCTGATTTTTGAGTTACACCTAAAGTGCCAGGAGGAGCTTCATCTATAAGTTCGTTGTTCATATTTTTTCTAGGAAATATCATCATCGGCGGGATGAAAGTTCCAACAGCATTAACACAACAAATAACAGTGGTGTTTGCTCCACGCTCCGCACTAGTTATAAATTCGACTTGTTTCCTTCCCGTGGTAGCTAAAATATTTTTACGTTTTTGTACTGTAGATAGCCCAGATTCATCAGCATTATAAATACGGTGCGATCTATAGCCAATAGATTCCGTACAACTAATAAAATTTTTGGACTTGCAGCCGATTAAAAACTTGAGCGCGAACTGCTGAAGTGGCTTCTGATTTGCGCAAAGATATATTTTTATTACGTGTTAGAAATCCATCCAACCAGTCTTGTCTTGCCTTTTTCTTCTGGATGTTAAATTTATTAGTAAAACCGTTTTTTTCAGCCATCTGAAAAGCTAATTCTTGTACCGATGCTTGTGTTAATCCGGACAAACGATTTTCAAGGAATTTCATATGCTCAACTAGTTGCCTTTCCACATCAGATGGTAAGATGGCTTTCCAACAACCAATGCCTTTTGAATTTGAATCCAAAGTTTTATTAGTGTCTAAAACATGCCTGCGAAGCGTTGCTTGAGGAACACCAAATGTTTTTGAGGCCAATAACCAGCCCATTTTCTTATCTCAAACTGCCTCAATGGCTTTCTTCGTTGACTCCGTACTCCAAGATTGTCGATCAGTCGTTCGTTTATAATCGCGTGGAATTTTGGTATCTGAAAAAAATACATACCTACATATAACACATAAGTTATGGACAAAATGACATACTTATGCCATTTTGTCCTTTACATATGTATTTCGTTTTGTCTGTAGAGCATTTTAAAATAATAAAATTTGTAAATAAATATACAAAGAGGTCTTTTTCTAAAAATAAGTTATTTAATTTGAACACAAGTGTTTGAGAAATGAAACAAATGCTACATAAATAGATACAATAACAAAAAACTTACCATTTGAACAAAAACTTCGACAGCATGAAAAAAAACTCGTAACGTGTGAATACCTATTATCGGCCATGACACCAAGACGAATGAAATGTATGCGTTCAACATTTTAAAGATTATAAAGTGTCGTTATGGCCGCGTGGTGTCACTGTCAGTTTCGTGTTAAAGCCCGCCAAATTCAAAATAAGCCGCCTATGTCATTTTGTACATATATGTCATTTTGTACGTATTTCCCCTACTCATAATATTGCTGAACTATTTTTGAATTTTCGGTATATTTTTTTATTTTCCTGGTAATAAGGGGAAAATATGTAAAGGATAAATAATTTTTCACATCCCTTTATAATCAGTTTTGAAATAAAAATTATTTCGATTATTTTAGGTTATTTCGTTATATGATGGACTTATATTGAATATATTGAACGGATTTCAATCAAATTTGAATAACAATATTTTTCAGTGTGTTATAGCAATTCCCAGAAAATATAATATTTTATCCGTAACTATTCAAAGGTAACTGTTCAATTACTTGCTACAATGGTACCTGCTATTGTAAAAAGAATTCCGTTCACTTTGTTATGTAACGAAAAGTTCTTTGATTATTTAGGTGTTTTACATGAGAAAAGTTTAAATTCAATATTATCGATTCATTAAAGTATAACGTACACAATGTTAAAATATAGCACGTGTTAACAATAAGTATTTGTTTATCATCATTGCTGTTTATAATCAAGCATCGAGTTTATTACTAAAATACATCTAATTTCCGTTACAAACTGAGAAGCAATGATTGAAGTAGAGTGTATATCCGCTGAAAAATATATATTTTTTGCTAAAATGTGTATTGTAGACCGTCATATAATGAACTGAGAGTACTGATTTTGTTATTCAGAAATCCCAATATTTCATGATGAGGATATCATTGTACTATAGTTAGTGCTATGATAATAAGGTCGATTTCGTTGTTAGTAGTGCCGTTCGTAACTAAGATGTATTTTATATTAAATAAACGTTGTAACACCAATTATACCGACCTATGATAATTTCATATTTGATAATTAGGCTTTAGATGTGATATTTTCAGCAGTCTCGGTTAGAAAAAGTATGATATTCTCCACTAAAGTTATTAAGTTGATTCATTAACATTATTAATTGTTTTTAATGATCTATTGCTATCCTTCAGTTAGGTGGCCTACAATTCCAATGAGTGATATTAAGTTAAACGTGGTGTTTCAATGTATCTTTAATACGATCACCGTCACTGTAATTCAACACAAACCACAAACTGGCGAAAGTATGGAAGAATATTAGTTGTACATTGAATCACTTGCTGGATCTGACAAATTCTCAAATTTGGGTTGCAAATGAGAAAATTACCCAACGCTAGAGAAATAAAAAAAATACGTACTCTATCTCACGGAAAAATCACAGCTTTTGAAATGGAACATTTTCTCTTAATTCGAAGTAGTATTTATAAGTACATTCACAAGTATTCGACTATTTTGTCTTCTTTCTTTGTTAAGGCGATCTTTAATGCTATTTTAACGGAAGGGAGATGTACAAATCGGATTATCGGATTACATTTATTTGCTCTGTCAGGACTTATTTCCGTTAATAAGTCACTTCACGAACTTGTCTACTTAGGGAATAATCTGGCAATTATTTCCAAAACAAAAGCAATGTAAGTGGAGTTTGTGCTTTCTTTAGTCAAATACGAAAAATCACATTATTTCTCTTATCGATACAATATTATTGAGAAAATGTGGGAAGCATGTCTAAAATTACTTACTACATCAGATTATATATTGTGCTTAGCTGCTGCCATGTATACCTTTTCAGATGTAGTGTCTAATTTTGTACTAAAAATTACCACAAATAATACGCCCCATAATCGACTGCTTTAAACCTACTCTATTTAATTCTGTATGTTAATTTACAGGTATTGTACCACCTAGCGTTAGGAGACGAAGTATATGAACAGTTATAGCACATTAACATAATGTTAGCAGGCAGAGTCAAAGTTGAAATGACATTAACGACATAAAAGAGAATGTTGCAGTTTTGCGAGCGTAAGTTCCTCTTATCGTCATTGCTGTGAAACTTTTCTGCAATAAGTAACTAAACCTGCGATGTGTTATGGCCAGGCATAGCAAATGGAGCGTGCGTAAGGTTCCAAGGCTGATCCTCGTCAAATGCACGGGCAGAAATGTACATAATTAAGTTTTGCCTACGGAGAAATTGTTGAACGGAACCGACATCTTTATTAGGGAATTGCTTATTAAACTTCAGCAGAAAATTTTCTTCGAGGCTCTTACAAACTTCGGAGGTAGCAGCCGCTTGATAAGGAACAAAAAGTTTATTGCAAAGTTTTTTGAGAACTGCAAAAAAAATATATCGTATGAAACGAAGCCCAATTAGGGTTACCATCTTTTCTATTTGACAGAAATGATTCTTCTATTATTGACAGAAACGATTGTCTTATTCGATCACAAACAAATGAACAGACAAACAAGTTATTCAAGGTATTTTTCTGTGCTTTATGTGCACTTAAATAAGTAAAATACTGAAATTATTAATAGAAATATAAATGTTTTGCCCTTATTTTGCATTCACCTTACATACTTATACAATTTAATTGGTAATATTATGCGTGCATAGTGTCGTAAGTCCATTGAGATCCATATTTCAGAGTTTTAAAGGTAATACGTAGTTTCGTGTCAAATATCTTGTTATCAAGTTTTTTTGACTTTGTTATATTGAAAATTGTATATTTGTAGCTGCAAATTTGTTAGTTTAATTTTTTGTCCATTTTATCAAATTTGAGTTCCATTCCATACAAGAGAGTTTATTAAAAAAAGAGAGTTTATCCAAAAATTTAAGTCCTTCTAGTGACATCTAATTTAAACTTTTAATTCTCTCAAATATTTATCCATTTTCAGTTTTCATACTAATCCATAGCGTTGAAAATTTATTTTTGGTATATGTTAACAAAACTAACAAAGGAATATAAACGGTTTCAGAGAAATACACACCAGTTGCGTAGTTCTTTTCTTCTGCGGGGTGATTTTAGTATATTTGCTAATCATAACGAAAACTACGAAATAAGCCAAATATTACCCTACAATACTTTTTCCAATAATTATATTTTTATAGCCATTTTCTTTTCCATCAAATTTAGCTTATTTACTGGTAGCAGTTTTTTCATAAATATTATAAGTAACTTAATTTCTTGTATTTCATTCGCATATTCTGAAAAAAACTATAATTGAATTTTCAAAATTTTTCTTTTTTCAGTGACTACATATTTTTACAATGCTATTAATTATATATTAATATTTATTCATCTTTGCGCACATTTGTATGTTGACTTTTGTTTATGAATACTTGCAAAGGTTTTACTTATGCCAGCATCATTGAACCTCTGTAGAGGATTTATACAAGTTTTGCTGTCAGTCGCGCTTGAGCGTGCTCGTGCTAAAACGGTGATTTCATGTGGTTTTAGTTAGTACACCCACAGCTTTTTATTAATAGGATAAAAAGAAGTTTTAGAAAAAAATATTTCAGAATGCGGAACGAATTATATACTTGCTATGTTAAGAATAAGACTTATTATATTTAAGATATGAGGTTAGCTGCGTATGAAATATTCATGTAAGATTTCATACAAAAATTAAACCTACCGTAACCCGAGAATTGCTTTTTCTCGTAAAAAAAATAAATAATTTGCGAAATAATATAAGACTAGGAAAACTTTTCAACCACTAGAGAATTCCTTATTGATTTGTTGATATGGTTTTATTATTTCATATTGTTGACATAGTTTTATTACTTTGCTAAATTTAAATTTTCTACATCAAGGTGTTTTTAAGAAAAATGGCTGTTATGGACGAACGGACAGACGTTTATTTTTACTTGAGTGAGGTTGCATTTTTTTCTTTGAAGGTACGAAACATTAAAGAAAAATAAAATTTAAGTCACGATATTATTTGTGTAACCGGTCTACAGTATCTTTTCAATTTCTTAGGAAATCAAAACCTGCCCAGAGAATCAATCAACTTAATAACAAAACAAATACGAGTACAAGAATAAATTATTTATTTATTGGTTATAGTTACATAAATTTCTTTCCTTAGGAAATTACTAACTAGATATAAAACTTAAAGTCGTTAAACTGGTAAAATATCAATAATTTTTTCATTCCTCATGTTGTAATTTGTATGTCCGTAGTGTATATGTATATACATACATATATGTATATATATATATATATATATATATATATATGCATATGTACATATATATATATGTATATATATATTAACGTTAAAAATATTGAATGAACTTAAAAATGAGTTATATTTCATTCGCGTAGCTGTTTTTATGTACTTTTTTAATGTATAACTTTCAAGTTATTCAGAATTAAAGAATTTTGGTGAAGTATATCTAGGATTTACTCTAGTATGAAAAGAGTTATGAGAAGCAAAACGCTGAAACGCGCTGCTAAGATCTGCAATTTTTTCAGCTCTCGATATAAAGTGATTCCATATCCTTTCCGATACAATTTAAGTCAGCCTAACGGAATGGCTTCAGCATGTCAGTTCTTAAAGGGAAATTATCATTAGCTGCAAAGACGTAGTTTTTTTGACTCGAGAACAATTTAAGTTTCAGAGGAAAAATTCAATAAAATATTTTCCATCAGTGAATTGTTCCAAAATTCAGTGAATTGTTCCAAAGTATAATATATTTTCCATTGGTACAACGCAAGTTATATGAAAATTTCCACCTTTTTTTAAAATCAGTTACTATAAAATACTTTTTCAGTTTGCGGAAACTGCAAAAAATAACATAGTTATTTAAGTTATTTATAGAGAGAAGAAAAATGACAATTCGACAGATTAAATTCGGTCTAGTTAGAAGAAGAAGAAATTCTCGTTTCTTAATATAACCTAATAGGAGAATCAATTTCAAAACGTCCTCTTAAACGATATGCTACCAGCTCATCTGATAAGTATTACATTGCTTGAAACTCCATACAAATCATTTAAAAGATCGAAATTGTTAGATGACCAATGCTATATTTTTAGTAAGAACATTTCTTTAAGAATCAAACAAGCAAAAACACAAATTTAATGAGTAAATAATCAATGGTGCATTGTTTATGTTTCAAATAACCTAATTAATAATATTAGATTCATTTATTCAATAAATTACATTTCACACTTTTTTCTGTGACAGGAGAATAATAAAAATTGTTACGGATACGGATTAACGGGGTCAAATAAATGGAACTATAACCCCCAAAAAGACAGAAACCGAATAAACTGAACTTGTTCCGTCGAATTCTATGTTTTATTAAAATGTTATAAGGGATGAAAATTAACAATTGAGAAAAATTTTATTTTCAATAAACTTCAAATTCGACCTTAAAATAGTTTGATTTGGATATTACGCTACAAATTTCAAGAATAATGCAACTTAACGTTTAAAATAATTGAGGTAGGATAATTCATTTCTCTTGCTCTATCGTAATGTTCTCGCTTTCTCTCTCTATCTTTCTAATGTGTTTTTTGACATTCTCATTAATACGTCTTATTTTTTTGTTCATTATTAAATAATTATGCCAAATACGTGTAAAAATTCTCAACTCATTTATTAGACTTATTTCTTTTTTATTAATCGCCCTACTAGGATTTTTGTATTTTTAACCAGTTTAACTAAACTAGGATGTTTGTATTTTTAACCAGTTTAACTAAACTAGGATGTTTGTATTTTTTTATTTTTGAGAATCGAAACCAAAAGCGTCGAAAACGAACGCATCGTTTTATTTTATTTTCAACGTATCTTTTTCTTTTTCTTCCAAGTATACTGAGGCTTTTCAAGTTACAGTTGCAGGCCGTGGCTATATAAGCGTCATGAAATTTGTGCAAAATACTGTGACATGCAAATTTATCAGGTACAAATTTTCGTCTATAGCTAACTTTATTCGTAGCAAAACATTGTCAAGAATCCTAAACGTATAAACTTAAAACTTCAATGCGGTAAATTAGCATTAAGATAATTCTTGGTAAGGGTTATTTGAAAAAAAAACATTTTTGATCAAAAAATAACTTTAGATATAAAAATCCGGTAAATATAATAAACGATGTCCCACTGTTTAAGATTGGCAAAATATATTTAAATTTTTTTCAGTTTCAATTAATAAGGTTCTATTTTTTTATATATAGGGTGCTCTTGGAAATTTTTATATTTGTACTTTGTATTAGCCAACGAAGCCAAGTATCCAAGTTCTATTGTCAATTGTATAATTAGTAGTTTATTCAGCTTTTCAACCTCAATTCAATATATTACGATATATATATATATATATATATATATATATACATATATATATATATATATATGTATTATATATGAATATATATATATATATATATATATGTAAAAGAAATTACTGAACATTCTGAATAACCTTTGTTTCGGAACACGGTGGAAATTTTCAATAATCTAAGAGAAAATGACGATGTTTACAAGTGTTTTACTTACAATACGGTCATAAGTGTAAATCCCGATTATATACAATCTCAAATCGCGCACAAATAAAAATAAGATATTAATCGCCATACAGTTATTATTTTAATTTGAATTATTTTATAACTTTAGATAAATTACGACTTATTTATACAATTATGACGACTGACATTGAATAATTTTATGAAAGTCAGAAAAAAAACTGTTAAAGTAAAAAGAAAAACTGTTTTTACAATTTCATGCTTATAACTGTTTTTAATGTATTCCATGCCAAAGAAGAGGGTCTTTTAGAAGAGGGTATTTGTAATAAGGGTAATAAAATTATTAACATTTTGAAAATCAAACTCTTGCTTAAATAATTGAAGTACTTTGCTTGAATTTATTATTTCATTTTACAAATCGGCAGCAATTTCACCATGGTCTATATCACGTCACGATGAATTTAACTTCCTTAACTTTCCCGATAATTTTCCTTTCATAATATTTGCATCGTGGTATCAAACAACAACAAAGTTATGATCAATTTCGATTTGAATTTTAAAATTAAAGTCCCGCCTCACATTATTGTCTACAGTTATTATAATAAATTCAAGTGTGGTTGTACCTTTATTAATAACGATCTCCTTGAAAGACGTCACTCAACAACGATAATTGAGACAATATTAATGTGAAGCTCATGTTTAAACTGACATTAGAGTAACCTGTCGTCAGTTTCAGAAAAAAATATTTTTATCCATATCAATGTATGAATCAAGTACAGTAAGTTCTAGATAGATATTTATGGTGGCAGAGATGTATACTACGTTATTTAATCAAAGCTCAAAAGGGATATCGAATTTAATAGTGACGCGAAATATTAGAATAATTCGACTAAGATTACTCAACTGCTTTTACCGCAAATGGGTATAACATCAATTGTTTGGTAGTTATTTGGGAAGAACTTATAGAGCAATCTCCTCGCACAAGTAAACTTTTATCACGATAACGCCTTTGAAAAACTTAGACCAATGAACGAATATTGACTATGTCGAATGTAGAAATTATGGGTCATCTGCCAAATAGTCGCCACCTCTAAAAATAATTAATAAAATAATAAATTCGCTACTCAGGTCCAATTTTTATATCCTGAAAAGTTTCAGTATTACTTTCATATTACATTTTAATACACTATCAAAGTAATTAATTAAAAAAGTCGCTTTTAAAATTTTCAGATTTTCTAGTCCTCAATCTAAATAGATATTCAGTACACTTTAAAAAAGTAACTCACTATTTCAATTTGAATTTCAATAAAATTAAGCTGATAGTTTAAATTTTATTGTCAATCAAATAATATTCAACACTAATTAATACACTGAATTATGAAATCTGTCACTAAGCAATAATTAAATTTTTAAACTAAGGTCTCGCGATTGTGAATGCAGAGCGACGGGCCGCTTTATATTTTAAACTGACAAAGGACACAGCGACCAACAACCATATACCCGAAGTATATGTGATACATTAAACAAGACGCTCGAAAAATGATTCTAGAAGGCAAAATTAGCCTATTCGTGCGATCCAAAGGTACCGTTGAAGCTTGTTGAGATCGTCATATATTATAAATTTTTGAACGTTGGATTTTAAAGACGTATGTTCCGGTTCTGTGGTTGTACAATCTTTTATTTAGATTTGTAGTTAAATTTTCATTAATGCGAATCTAAGCATACGCCGTATGTACTTAGATTTTTTAACTTTACGAAAAATGTTTGGTCAGTTACTACTATGTTTTATAGTTTACGTGTATCAAACAGCTTCTTATTTCAATACTTCCGGTTAGATTTTGATACTGTTTCTTCTTATATATTAAATAATTTTTCGTAGTTAATATCAGCTTTTTAGCATCAAGTTGTATCAAGAATAAAGCACCTAGTTACGTGCTTTATTTTTTTTCTTCTCCGTAACTCGACAACCACATTATTTAAAAGAGGAAACTAAGATATTTCTTGAATGTTTGCCACAGTCGTAAAATAAAGTATATTCATATTCAAAAACATTATTTAATATCCGAATAGGTAAATATTTAGTACAAAATTACCCCATTTTGAGGTACTAAAATATAAGTTTTTTCTTACATTAAATCTCTGTCACTATTTTAATGGTTAGAGAATTTCATTATCTTATTGACAATTATAAAATTGAACGATTAACGTTCAGGGGAGAAACAAAATAAGTTTTATGCTTTATTCTCGACAAAATGTGACAAATAGCTGATATTAACTACGAAAAATAATTTAACGTATAAGAAGAAATAGCATCAGAATCTAACCGGAAATACTGATATAAGAAGCTCTTTGAAATACGTAAACGGCGTGTTCTTGTCGGTCGATTATCGTTATTTAAAAAATCTACTTCGTGATTTAATAATTACAAATCTATTTGTGAAATATAATTTTTGGTACCCTATTCTTTATATCGCATTAAAACTTTGTTTCTATGACTTACTTACTATAAATATACAATCTAAAAATATATTTGTATAAATATTTTAGTAAATGTGAATATGCTTAAATATAAATGTAATAGTCCATTTGTTTTGATAAATACGGCTTAACAAGGACTTATGTATACCGAGTTAGAATTTAGGATCAATCTTTGAAATTTCAGATCGTATAGTATGGGCTTTTACCTGTAGCGGGCGCCCGTGTATCAGTAACTATTTGCCACTAAATTGAACGCAGTAAGGCGTTAATAATTTCTATATCTTCCAAAGGATTCCAAATGGCTAATTTATGGTTTTTGTTTAAAATTAGTATAAGCTAGCCATATAATAAAGTTAAAAGAATTATTTTTAAGCACGACTATTTAACAAACAAAAGCCAATTGTTTCCATGGGAAATCTATAGTTTCATGGGAGAAGTTTCCAGGGTGAATAGGGCTACTTGTGACTTCTTTATATATATATAACTTACTAACCATTTATTTAACAAACTTCAAAATTAATATGTCCGTTACATATTTGGCCATAAAAATATGATTACATTTCTGAATTAAGATTTCGACTCAAATGGATGGCGATTAGAGATCGGTGCAATTTTAATGTTGTTTCCTTACTTTATAATATTTTGAAAATCCACATAGACTTCTTACCCTGGTGATAGGTTTCGCATTCTTAAACATTGTCTTTCCATGAAAATTAATTTACTATTTTTGTATTTGACATGGTCATGGAATTCATTGAAAACTAATAACAATTTGCTTTCAAAATTAGTTTGGCTTGTTTCGAGTTATTGCAAATATGTTAAATTCCTATTTGCAAACGTATGTTTTTTTTACTTTAAATGTTTAATAATATGCTACGAATTGTAATAAATTTATCTTTTACAATCCATCTCTCAAGTAATTAATTATATTCCTAAGTTGTGATTGACAAGAAGAGATTTCTCTTGTAGTAATCCAGTCCGCTGCACGTAAAAATGTTGCAATGAAGACTTAATAAGTAAATAAAGTTGTGTTAAAAATTAAATGCTCTACCATTTTTACTCCTCTGTACTATTATTTCAAAATGAAACATTAAGGGTATAAATTTAAATAAAGTCTGTAGCCAGATATAATAAATAAATATTAAACTAAAATAAGTTAAATATACTTTAAACTAAAATAGGCCAGAATACTGCGTTGTGAACGATAATCATATTTTGACCGAATGCTAAAAAATATTGCAAGTGCTTTTTTTAACAAAACGTGGTTAATTCTCAAAGAGCTGAGTTATATCATGTGGGAGTGTTTTCAAGCATTTTAAAAACTGTAACTGTTACTTTATTAGAGATGATTAAAAATATCTTACCTCTGTAACAAAGTCTAGAAAAATTGTTCTCTCTGTATATCATCACTCGGTCCAAGCACCTTTGCTAAGGACCTTCACAAATAAGTAAGCGTAGTAACTAATGGCTCTAACTATATACGAAAGATTGTAAACAGAGCGAATGACCTATGTAAATTATGAAGAGAGCCAGTTCTAAAAGGGACATTGTTGCCAGTAACTATGCTTATGGGACTAGGTATACAATTTGTATTTTTAATATTAATAAGACATGGTTTTTAAAAACAGTTGAAAGTAAGGAGTGACTGTATTAATAAATATAGGGATATTCTAGTTCACAATATTAAAATATGAAAATATCTCCAAGCAACTGATTTATTTTATCAAGAAATGTAACAAGTTAGCTGGTAACAAAAATGCAGCAATTATATAAAGTATACATTATTTTTTATCCTTACTAAAATCGGTGCACAACAGTTACTTATATTTCTATTTTTTTTTCATCTTTTATTTGTTGCTTCTCGAGAATCGCTTCATTTTAGAAATGGTGCAAGATATTTAGTCTTGGATTATGGAAAAAACCCATTTTTCTTAGAAACATTATTCACTTTACGTTTTCAATTTACACCCAACATAAGAAACACTACCACGAACATAAGAAAACACTTGTATAATGCTTCCTATCTCATTTTACCCACGTTAAACCTTATGATTTATTTCTCCCCTTCCCCTTCCCCTTCCCCTTCCCCGTCCCCTTCCCCTCCCCTTCCCCTTCCCCCCTTCCCCTTCCCCTTCCCCTTCCCCTTCCCTTCCCCTTCCCCTTCCCCTTCCCCTTCCCCTTCCCCTTCCCCTTCCCCTTCCCCTTCCCCTTCCCCTTCCCCTTCCCCTTCCCCTTCCCCTTCCCCTTCCCCTTCCCCTTCCCCTTCCCCTTCCCCTTCCCCTTCCCCTTCCCCTTCCCCACTTTCCCCTTCCCCTTCCCCTTCCCCTTCCCCTTCCCCTTCCCCTTCCCCTTCCCCTTCCCCTTCCCCTTCCCCTTCCCCTTCCCCTTCCCCTTCCCCTTCCCCTTCCCCTTCCCCTTCCCCTTCCCCTTCCCCTTCCCCTTCCCCTTCCCCTTCCCCTTCCCCTTCCCCTTCCCCTTCCCCTTCCCCTTCCCCTTCCCCTTCCCCTTCCCCTTCCCCTTCCCCTTCCCCTTCCCCTTCCCCTTCCCCTTCCCCTTCCCCTTCCCCTTCCCTTCCCCTTCCCCTTCCCCTTCCCCTTCCCCTTCCCCTTCCCCTTCCCCTTCCCCTTCCCCTTCCCCTTCCCCTTCCCCTTCCCCTTCCCCTTCCCCTTCCCCTTCCCCTTCCCCTTCCCCTTCCCCCTTCCCCTTCCCCTTCCCCTTCCCCTTCCCCTTCCCCTTCCCCCTTCCCCTTCCCCTTCCCCTTCCCCTTCCCCTTCCCCTTCCCCTTCCCCTTCCCCTTCCCCTTCCCCTTCCCCTTCCCCTTCCCCTTCCCCTTCCCCTTCCCCTTCCCCTTCCCCTTCCCCTTCCCCTTCCCCTTCCCCTTCCCCTTCCCCTTCCCTT
The DNA here is from genome assembly GCA_039881145.1 of Druceiella hillmani. NCBI lineage: Eukaryota > Metazoa > Arthropoda > Insecta > Lepidoptera > Hepialidae > Druceiella > Druceiella hillmani. The sequence continues at coordinate 12,015,184 of JAYKKI010000066.1, read as the reverse complement.
CCCCTTCCCCTTCCCCTTCCCCTTGTTAATAGAAGACGCCTCCACAAAGTTAGAGGAATGAAGTTTTGGTGTTAAATTTCTTTTACATTTTGTTTGGCTTTTATGATTATGACCTCTAAATAGCTTCTTCACAGAAATATTCATAACGCTTTGTGATATTACTTATTGTAATTTTATAGAAGACTTCAAAATGTAATACAAAAACAGTCAGCTTTAAAATTCCTTTATGACTTACGAGATTATTATTAGTATTTTCAAGTTCAATGTGTTATTTATGTAAATATAGGCAGTATATAAATTAACCTACTCGTTGCCTTACCATCAAGTTATATAGTTTATATGTTTGATATTCTCAAGGCTGCAAAATTTTATCAACTAAAGCTGTTATATAAAAATATAACATTGTGTCAAAGTCGTATCCAAATTTCCGTATTTTAGAAATTACTTCAAAACCAGATGACACATATCATCTTCAGAAAACTTTCAATACTTTGAAGTCATTGAGAAGCTGAGTAACTAAATTATTACATCAATTCTGGGCTCAATATGAAAAGTATGAGATGTGGAATATTTTATAGCTAAATACTAATAATACCTAGAGAAAAATATTCCGGGATACCAATGTGTGCATGGTTTGTCGATAAGAAATATTCATTTACTAAGGAAAGGAAATATTCAATTATTAGCTATTTCAGTAAATTAATCCATAAAATTAATATTGAATATATTTGGCGTTAATTTTGTAGAAATGCATTATTCACAATTAAATGAAACTACGTGACGTAGTATTATTTCTACTTTCTTTAATTTCTTTACCACGACCTAGGTTTCGTTGTATTACAACAAAACGAAACCTAGGTCGTGGTAAAGAAATTAAAGAAAGTAGAAATAATGCTACATCACGTAGTTTCATTTAATTGTGCCATAAAATTAAATTAACTAATTGCTGCGAACATAAATCAGTATTATAACTGATATAGTAAATACTCATATTTCAATATGTACAAAGCATTTTATTAGCATAAAAATGTATGTTGTATATGACAAATCATGATATTAGCCATTACTCCACATATTAATGCAAATATGAAATAAATAACCTGAGCACAATATCTGAGTATCCATTGAATATCCATAAGCAGCCATTATCGTTTTTAGAAACATGGATCATATAGAATGAAAACTGTAATATGATTAATTGTAAAATCTATATAACATTTTTATGACGGGAAAAAGTAATGACATAATTGAAATTATTTCAGAATAAAAACATTTTCAATAAAAAATATTTTTTAGTATAAGTTAACATGTTGATTATGTTATGATTTGAATACACACCGCAACAATTTAAGATTTACAGACTGACGGACAGAAAAAAAAGTTTTGATTTTTTTTAAAGATTTTCGAGGAAAATAATAAAACGAAAACTGACGAAAAAAGTGACTTTTATATAATTTTGTAATAGATGCGAATAATTAAAGCGTCTTATTTATAATTGACTAGGATATATATGAACGTGAGGGTATTTAAAAAGTAACATATATAAATTAATTAAAGGTTGTTTGCAGTTGTGTATCAACAATGGTCTCTAAGTTACTTTAATCATAGAGTTTTGATTGTGTACGTATATGCAGACGTGTGAATGTATATGGAAGCAAATTTTAAATGATTTCCTTTAATAAGTTTGTGAATTTTAATATTTTACGTCACTATTATTTTAGACTAAGTGTGCTTTAAGCACAAAATAAGTTATAGTTGAGACCTATTAATTTAAATATTTTACTTTTTAATGATTCTTAGTCTATTAGTGTAGAGTAAAATATATCTGCACATATTGTGAGTAATGCTTATTTCGCATAAACTGCCTAAACAAAAGTATTATTTTATAAAATATTATTTTGGGGATATTCGATTCATTATTAATAATTTTTAATGAATAGATCAATGAAAAAGATAGTTCACCAATAATTTCACAAACTACCATCGAAATCTTCTTCAATACTTGGCGTTATTTTTAGATTTACCAGAATTCATACGTTTTCACACTTATTGTCTATAAATTGTTACCTCTGAACACTAGTAAAAAATATTTTTATTGGATTTATACGTTTTTGATTAAATTACCATTTTAATTAAATTGCAATTACCTTTTTTTCTATTTTTCTTAAACTATTAGGACACATTAGGTGAATGAAGCACAGTCGGTAGGGTGATTAAAGTAGTAGTAGAGGATGAACTATAACCTTACAATTTTGTTTTAGTCTGTCCATTTTACCTGCCGCCAAGTTTATAAACGTGTTTTTGCCAATATCTTGAGATTCTATGAAGGAAATGGGATAAATTGACCAAAATATTTTTTATAAATTAATTATTTTTAGAGTAATTGTCTTATAAAACGTTTCCTTTTTATATAGAAAGGAACAATTTCTTATACAACTGCTCTGAAAATATCGATTATCCAAGAAAAAAAATCCATTCAGCGGAGAGCTCTTTATTGAAAATATAATTAATATCGTCAAATGTGTAATTTATCTGCATGAATTTTGTTGCCGCTTCCTCATCTCATGTCGGCATGATACCAACCAACCAACCAAAATGACTTTATTTTGACATTGAAAAATGCTAAAATCAGAATGCTAAATGTAAAGTGTCACCTATTTGTTTACCCAATGGGGGCTTCGGCATCAGTCGTTCTTATATATGTTCGCCACTGTATATATATATATATATATATATATATATATATATATATACATACATATTTAACTGAAAAACCATTATTTTAAGAATTTTTTCCAAGTAGCACAATTAAAGTCCCCTTGACCAAATCGCGATCTACTTTACCATCATTATATTCAATCATTCTCACAATCCATATGAAAGTCTGCTAAATTATATGAAGTACACACTCCTTTATTATTAAAATAATCACTGAAATTGGAATAGGCCTTAGAAATAAGCATTTGCTTAACATACGATTTAAATTTTGCAGTGGAAAGTTCCTTCTATATGTATGATATTATCATATTATAATGACCATAAAATGATAATATTTATCTCCTTCAAAAGATCCCGCAACATTTCTCGAAATTTCCTTTAACACTGGCAGCCCTCTTTTACGAATTAAATCAATCAAATCAAATCATTAGCACCAGCTCTGCTTTATAAAATAATACCACACGATGTGATACTCTGGAAACAAGTAAACTAAACTAACCCCATCATTGTTTTTTTTTATATGTCAATTACGTAATTTTCTTACTTGAAAATGAAGCTGAACTTAACTTACTAGATGTCTGTAGGCGTTCACTTTTCATATCCAGAATTTTTCCCAGAAAAGTAGCACTGTTTAGTAGTTTAGGATTCTAGTACTTTGTCATTCAGAATTAAACTGCTTTTAACTTGGCAATTATTCACCTCAGCTTAACAATCAGAAAATTTGGAACATTCGTTTAGCTCATGTAGCATATATATATAAAGATATATTTATCACAGTACTATATAGAAACATAGACTTAGTATTAAATTGTGACCGTGTCATATTCACGCAGTATGGCTGATTCGCACTAATTTTTATGATTTGCAATTTTGGGTCGTCGCGGATAGAGTCCAACAGCTCGTTAATAATGTTAATGCGATGCTGCTTTCAGTCGAAATTGAGCACATTTGGTACGAATTTCGAGGCGATCGCTCTCTGGCCCTAATCATTAGTTTAAATCGAATGGCACAAGCCAATCGATATGTTTAGGTCCTCAGCAACTTCTCTAATGGTGATTCGATGATTGGCCAGTACTATTTTCTTCACTTCATAAATTTTTTCGTCTGCTGTGGACGTGATCGGGCGTCCGGAACGCTCTTCGTCGTTCACATCTTCTCGACCCTCTGAGAACATTTTGTACCACCAATAAACGTTGCTTTGGTCCAAGATAGCTTCACCATATGCCACAGTCAACATTCGGAATACGTTCGTGTACTTAATTTTGTTTTTCACACAAAATGTTATACAGATTCTTTGCTCCATTTTTTGGAATATGCAAAAATAGAAGACGACACAAAACACGTCCAAGCAAAATAGCTGATCAAAAATTAAATGAAAATTCAAAATGGCCGAACTTATCAGCATAAGTTAGAGACACGAGTACCAAAATAACGCTACAAATAAATCGAAAATCGAATATACATAGCCCGCAGAAAAAAAAATTTGCGATACTTTTTGAACAGCGTACACACACACACACACACACACACATATATATATATATACATATATATATATATATATATATACACATATACATATATATATTTATATATATATATATATATGTATATATATATATAAGCAGTGAAGTAAACGAGTGGCCCTTTGGAAATGCCACCAAATAAAACTATCATCAAAATTAATGTAAAGCAGCCATACTGCGTGAATATGACACGGTCACAATTTAAAATTAAGTTTATATTTCTTTATAGTACCATGTCTTAGTAATAACCAACTTCTTATTATTTTATGAATTTGGTTTAACGATTTCGTACTAAGAGTAATAAGCCTATCTGTATCTAAAATCAGAGCTGTCTAACAATATAACCATGGCGACGGTCTGAAGACACCTTTACCTACTACTAGTCATTTCGTAATATATGAAGAAAATTTAGTTATTTGTCTTTACATCCAGAAATAAACCTTTGCTACTTTATAGTTCTTATGAATCTAAGTTAAATTTGGAAGTGCCAAAGTACAGTGCTTTTTGTGGAACCCTTCTCTTTCTTTGTCAACTAAATATTAAGAAAACTCTAAATACTATATATATATATATATATATATATATATATATATATATAAATATATATAATAATATATATATATATATATATATATATATATATATATACATATATATATATATATATATATATATATATATATATATATATATATACACGTATTATGGCGATGACTCTAGATATTAAACTTTTTTAAATATGTACCACGTTTTCATACCTGTGAAAGATATGATCGGCAATATATTTTATAAAAATAAGGCGTTGTCTTTGGGCTGTGTTCATTAGCACAATAATACAATATTTATATATTATCAAAGAGGCATGCGTATTTCTGAATGTTATATATAACAATTAATCAAAGGTTAGGGAACTTGTAATAGGAAATTCATTTCATTACAATCCCATATTGTAAATGTCATTCGCATAAAATTGGTAAATGTTATTCACATTAACCCTATTAAGATTACGTCTATTTCAGTTCACATATGTATTTATTTATCATTCATACATACATAATGTGGCTTTACGCATAACTTGTAATACGTTCGAACTTAACGTACGTTCAGTTATTTTAGATTAGCTTATACAGTCTCAAACTTTTCATCTTCTCCATTAGGAAATGTATTAAATCTGTTACAATATGATCTTCATATTATCGAACGTCTGGGTTACATTAGGAAATAACTATTGTTTGAGTCTAGTCTTAAATTGACCTAGCAAGAAAAAGATACATTTACTGGAATATATTCTTATATTTGCTTGTATATGAAAATAATCGGTATGATATCGTCGTGAACGAATACGTATAATTCTTTTTAAATTCAGAAAGAAAGGGATCTTTCATAAGGGGAACAAGGAGAAAAGATTAATTTATTCATTCTGCAGGAACGTGATATACTTGCATTTATATATATATATATATATATATATATATATATATATATATATATATACATATATATATATATATACATATATATATATATATATATATATGTATATATATATATATATATATATATGTATAATAATACTGTAATTTGCAGATATTGTTATGAAAATGTTTGCAGGTCGTTGGGCTAGCCTAAGTGTTTTAAATTAAAGTGCTATTCGTATTAATCATTGAAATGTGCCATAAAACGTTAATAATTATGCAGATAAATAAAATATGCTAATTTTTAACTTACGAGTCTTAATGCCCACGGCTTGGTTCGCGTGAACATTTAGAAGTTATTATTAAGTTAACTACAAGATTAATACACGTTACACCATATGTTATAACAATTATAATGGCCACCCTAGTCAAGAAGTACATTTTCATTGAAATGTCAAATTACCCTATTCAATTTTTCATTTATGTGCAGGTGAAAATCTTCATCTCGAGAAAACACGTAGCATCATCTATTGTATGGATAGTGAATATAATCCAAGCTAGCTCAATCTAACTCAACCTAACCTAATCTGACATTGCTCTTGACAGTACTACCTTAATTTACACATTTAATTGTTTAGCCATTTTCTTTCGTTTCGGTATTAGTCTTCATTACTACGCTTAGTTTTCGATGCCTCATGAACAGGGAAACCCCTCTTGCGAGAGAGCATCCGAAACCAGTGAGAATGCTGAAAAGGTACCAGTACCGATAGTGTGTAAATTGGAAGCGTACAAAAATCGTCCGCACCTTACAAAATTTACTACGACACGCAGCTGGTACACAAGTTAGTCATCAGGCTATCCATTATATTTATTTATTTATCATATTTTATGCATAATACATATGGCGGACTTATTTCTACATGAGCAATCTCTTCTAGTCAACCATAACAATTGGCATTGAAATTTAGTTGGTAGACAATTTAACAATGAAAATTATTTATAATATATTAGACCGAAAAAAATCAAAAACATGTAGAAATATTAGCCATACAACCTATTGACATGATTTTGGATTAAAAAACAGGCAAGGACAAGGACACAAAGGAAATGGTTCAGAAATATGTACAATGATCAAGAGCATGCGTTGTGTGATTTAAATTAATGACTTGTCGTATAGTGCGTTTAGTAATTGAAACCATGAAAAACTTACTACTAACTTAGTACTATTTAATGACAAGTATGAGGTGAAGTTTTAGAGTAACACCAGATGAGTACACGTATAGACTAGAGAGGGTGAACGTTTTACAGACCCATGCATTGGCGGAACCTCTTTGAAGAATCTAGTGTAGTGGTAATTCTGGAGGAAGGCGCTGTAACCGCTTACGTTAAGCAAGTAATTCAATCTTATGTCAGTCCATTTTTATAGCGAGTGGGCAATGATTCACTTTCGTTTAGGACAACGCTCGCGCGTGTAAGACTCATACCACTCAAAGAGCACCTTCTAATATCAACATCGTAGCGGTGTCTTGACGGGTGATGATACCCGATCTCAATCCTATTGAAAATTCTGATTTTATTCATAAAAAGGATATAAAGGAAAACTACAGTGGCGTTAACAGTTAACTGAAACTAATAAATAATTTTTATTTTGTTGGGAATAAATAGTGGAATAAAATGTGACCCACCTACTCGGAATAGATAGTGTACCAGGTAGATTAAAATATTACCGTTGATCACTATTTTAGAGATAAAATAATGACAGAAAAAGTTCGAAATAATAGAAAAATTGAACTATTTGTCATACTTAAACAATCAATGTAACCTTCCGTTAAACGTATCCTAATCATGTAAATTTCATATATTTGTAAATTTTCAAAAAACTTTAAAAAATATAAATCGACTTGAAATAATTCTAAAATAAATAGCTTTCAGATTGAACATTAATTAATGCTATTTTCTCCAATTCTTGAAACATATTTATTGAAGTTAATCATGAACAATGAACTTAATCATAATTTTATGCCTGGAAATCTTCTTCAATGTAAAGATTCTACAGCTAAAAAGCATATAAATTGGTTCGCTAGTTTTTAAAACGATCGCAACAATACCCATATATATATATATATATATATATATATATATATATATATATATATATATATATATATATATGAATAAATATATATAACCGTACGGATCAAACAAAGAATCCCCTTTTTTGAGGTCGATTAAAAGTAGTTTTCAACTATTGAACAATTAAGCGAAAAAGTGAGTATATAGAAAGCTTCTTCTGAGTGGAAATAATTATTACGAATGTAATTTCATTCAAAATATCGTCGACTATGTATTAAATTTTAGTCTGATCAACAAATATCATTTTAATATTACCAAGATAACTTATTCTTGTTTAGCAGTAATGGTCACGTTTAAATATTCATAAGTACATTTTAAAATCGTATAAAATTTGGTTTTCAAATAAGCTAAACTTTTTTTTACGCTGAATATAAACTGGAAAAAATCATTCAATTTCTTTACTTTAAAAATGATGTGCATTAACACCCGCTCTTCGATTTTTATTTGGTTCACCGTCGGACAAAGAGGGTTGTATCTTCCCCAGATTTCATAGTATGTAGCTTGAGTTTGGGCTTCAATATATAAATGGATAATATTGAATCTACTTCCAGAATCCCAGGTTCTGATGTTAATCATGATATTAGTGTCTAAATGCTAATAAAGGTAGTGGATTAAAACAACTTGAGTTTTATTTATATATTTGGATACTTACAGATAATTACAATTAACCAGGATTATTGCAGCTTGCTACTTACAACGAATAAGCAAAGCGCATGGTATGAGTATGGCATTTTGGAAATTTAATTATGTATATATGGATTTATCTAAAGCCAAAAATATAACATTGATATGATAGTACCGAAATCACAAGTTTATTTATACGAAGTAATCACGCGATCTAACAGAAAAATTCTTCCAACAAAAAAATTAAGAAAAAAATCTTCCATCAAATAACTTAAAAATAAACACAAAATTATGGACTTTACAAAAAAATACGTTATGAAGCATGATAAATTAGGTTTGTAGCATATGTACACATATTAATACGTATATATACTTACTAATATTTCAAAATTATATGCGAATAATACAGCATGTACCTATTGAATGGTGTGCGTAAGTAAATACTAAATAAGGGAAACATGACGAATCAAGTCTAATTCCTCGAAGGTAATCAAAGTCGTCGCTAAGAAGCAATACCTTGTGGGGCATTTAATTTGTTTTTAATTTAGTTCAAAGGATTATTTTAAGATAAGGTAATAAATTTAGTGTATTTAGAAAATACTCATTTGCAGACTCCATGATTAATAGTTATTCTCAACACCCTTGGTCCCATAGCTAGCAGCTTTCCATTCGATGATTCACAGAGCTTTAACCGTCCCTCTAAAAAAACCTAATTTACGTAAAGAAATAAAAAATATAAAACAAATCGCAGTAAATAATAATTATAACCCATCAATTGTCACAAAACTGTACAATAATATATTAAGAAAAATACTAATACAAGACAAATACACATATATAGGTAATGTATCACCCAAATTAGGAAAACTCTTAACTAATAATAAAAATATAAATAATACAACATGTGCTTATAGTACTTTAAATAATTTGGGTAAAACCCTTATTAATAATAAAGAAAAATGAGATAAATATAAAAAGAGTGGTATCTATAAACTTAAATGTAACGACTGTAATAGTATATACATAGGTCAAACAGGAAGAGATGTTACTACAAAATATAAAGAACACGTTGCCAGCTGGCGAAATAACAAACCAGACACATCTCACTTTGCTAAGCATCTCATTGAAAATAACCATCACCCTCATACTGATAATGCCCCCTATATATTACAAATAAATACAAAAGGCAATAAACTTAATATCCTAGAAATATTAGAAATAAACAGACATAAAGAAGACACCAATGTTAATATATTAAATGAACAACTAAATATAACATCATCCCATACTTATACATCACCCATACTTAATATCTTCTAGACATAATATAATTAGAAAACATTAATACTACAGTACTCTTCAAATTGTTTCAGCCCAAATACACATATAAATATAAGTATAGAAAAAAAAATGAAAAGAAATAAATATTAAAAAAAAAATTAAAAACAAAAGAGAGATATATATATATATATATATATATATATATATATGTATATATATATATATATATATAAATAAATATATGAATAAATAAAACCGGAGATATATAGAATTAGTGGTATGACTTTGTTCTAACTTTCAGATACCCTTTTGTATAAATGTTTTACCGAGAATAACTTCCATTTAATTTTATTACATACACCGGAACATTTGCATTGTACAACATTGTGGGCTATTTGGCTATTATCTTTGCTAATAGCCCACCCGAAGATGTTGTAATACAACGAAACCTAGGTCGTGGTAAAGAACTTAATGAAAGTAGAAATAACACTACATCACGTAGTTTCATTTAATTGTACACAAAATGAAATGAAAACAAATTAGGTTGTCGAGTAAGAATTCGTGCGAATGTTATAAAAATCAAATGTATAGCATAAAGCTGAGGCAAAAATGATTTTGATTTCCGAGCAACTATTTATTTCATGATAAGGTGATTGATATAGTTGTGTGAAACAATAATAATAAAATAGAACGAAGACGAGGTAATTGTTACATTAGGAGTTTTATTCAACAGACTGATCTGCCTGAATTGAAAGCTGTATTTGTTTTGTTTATAGTTAGAATGATGCTTTAAATCCAGCCATCAGGTTCTGTTTGATCTGTGAATAACAGATGATATGAGTTAAATTACTTAGGAGAAAAATGTCTCTAGTTAGTTTTGGTTTTCTTTCTTACAGTTTAATTATCGTAGTATTCAATGAAAAAAAATTCATCTGTTACTTGTTCAGCTCACTTCCAATATTTTTTAAAGGAGAATGTAACTATTGATGAGAAGCTAGCAGCGTTTTGTGGTAGATATAGTTTCCGCAATGTGCACCGAGTTAATCAGCCTGCTTCACAATTAGAAATATATGTGAGCTTGAAACTGGATGACATATATATGTTATATCAAATATTTTATCTCAAGGTAATGTTGGCTTGCAACGGAGTGAATCACATACAGTATTAAATAGTATAACTAGGATGATTGCATCTGTATCTGTAACAGCACCAATGTGATTAAAGATAATTCGTTCACAAATTATCCGTTAACTAAATCTTTGATGCAAAATCCTAAGCTACTTATAGCTGGGTTGATGAAAACAAAACCAATAGAAGACCCCCAAGAATTTCTAAATCAGGAACTCATTGATCACAACAATTATTTGTCAGTTAAAAATTGCCATAAGTTAATTTGTTCCAAAAGCAATCAAAAATATTTTGTCATTCATCCATTATACTTAATAATGCAGTAGACGAAGTGACTATTGTTATAATCAAAACCAAAGTTGGAGTTGACGTTTTTGGCGGTATACATGCATATATTAGCGTTACTCGTATATAATTTTAATCGACCAAGGCATGGTTCAACATTGGCATAATTTTTTTACCTAATATGTTCGGCATAATTGATAAAAATAATTTTAATTCCTTTATTAAGCGAAGAAATTACAAAGGAAATAAATAAACAACTCGTTAGGTCTTAAATAAAAATAAGGAATATCAACCCTCGGCTTTTAACTACACTATAAGGAAGCCATGTTATTTTATTCACTAATGCCATTTTTTTTCGTAAAAACGCAATAGAAAAACTAAACATACTTCTAAAACTGCTCCAAATATTCTATTTTGAACATGTACTTCTAATGAGGGCCGACTATGCTGGTGTAGAAAATTAGTGGTTTTTGTCATAGGTACCATTTTCTTTTAATAACCTATGTGAATATAACGTGTTGATGTATTTTAAATAATTTTCGATAATTTGAAATTCCTTTTCGTTAAATTTAAATCAAAATATGTGAAAAACAATGCTTGATATCGTTAATTCACCACTCAATTAAGGTTAACTTTTTGTTACCACATAAATAAATTTCGGTAATTAAAAATTGTTAGCGAATAAAAATTTGCATAATTAGGTTGATGTTAACATTATTAAGGTCATTTAACATACATTTTTGATAACATACGCATAGAATATGCCAAGATTTAAAATGTATAGGAAGTGTTGTTAAACCGAATTTGAAATTGGTTTTTCAAAGAAATTCCTATTTTTTCCACTATATTATTATTATTATTAATTTTAATTATTAAAAAAAAATTATTTATATAGTTCCTACAAAACAATAATTAATGGACAATTGTAAGTGCAGCATAAAATATTTAGAAATCATAAGACTAATATTTTTATATTTAGAAATCATTAAAACGAATCAATGCGAACAGTACAAATTAAAAAAAAATTAAATTGAAAAACAAAGTTAAAGGATTATTTAAGTATAGTTGCGTTCAAATAATTACTCTGATTATCCAAGTAATAGTTAAAATGTACATTTATATAAAAGTGTTAACAATTCAAGTAATCATTGAAAAGAGCTATGAGAGTAGACCGCTTTGTCAGATTTTATCAAATTATTGGTTACCTAGTTACTTATACTACTAGAAAAATTATATAAATTATTCACGGTATCTACTAACCTAAAAGTTGATAAAATGTTGAAATCTATAATTTAATATAAGATATTGAAGTGAAGAAAGTTATGAAAGGAAGTTAAATAATCATTGGCTAGACGTAGATAATTTTTGACCAATTCTAAAGGTATCTTCGAGGGAATTCTGAAGTTAATACTTAATTGGAATATTTACTTATTGAAATTTCGTATCTTAAAGAAGCATTGCTTTATACTTGAGCTTTTCTTGTTTGATAAATGTGTCTAATACACAGCCCGATATAATTCCGGTGGCAATCACATATTGTCTCTCTGTCTCTTTTTATTAGGTTATTAGGTTTATTTACTATAATAAGATATCGCTAGTCTTTTTGTATTGAACATGCCCTATATATCATACTTTTATCGATGCCTGCTGTTGAAAATATATACGGTATTTTAAAAATGTTTAGGAATTCGTTTAAAGTAACAATTATTATCATTTTGATATTCAATAAAAATAAATGTTATGGGTAGGTAAAGTATGAAAATAAATTGCCTGATATTTTTTACTTGGTAGATTTTTTAATTAAAATTATTATTTAATTGAAGCGTTCACTAATGAATTTTAAACGTATATGAAACTAAAAATTCAAGTTTGTTTTCTAAAAAATGTCTAGCTCTTGAATCGAGTGCTTCCTTAATAAATATTTAATTATACCTAATATAATTAAATAGGGTGATATATATATTGAAGCGAATATTTTAAAACTCGGACATATAGCGATCCTATCGTTATATTTTCCTACAAATTTGACGTATCAAGACCACGTTTTTTCATAATTCTGTTCAGAAGTTTCGGAAGTAAGGGAGGAAAAGGAATATGCATTTTTGGCACTCTGAATATTTACTAACTAAAATTGTGTTAAAGATATTTTGAAATAATTATTATGTCAGGAGAAATTATTTAATTTCTAAGAATAATTTAATTTGCAATCTCAGTGTAAAACGTTTTCATTATATTCCTCAATATGTTACTTTGTAATATTTCTGTTTAAGTGATGTTTGTCGTACATAAATCTATGAAATATAGATTACTTGAACCTAATAATCTGGCAGGGATATAAGGTAAATATTCTTTTCAATGGTTTTAACTAAGTTTTAACTGGAATGGTTTTAACTAATTTTATTTTCATTTAAAATTATTTCACTATGTAAGTCTCATTATTGTTTGTAATTGTTTTATTGCAATATACGGTTACTTTCAATTTCATTAATCATTTCCTCTTTCATTAATTTTATAAAATAAATATTTAATATAAATAAAGTTCTTGCACATCCGGCAACGAGGGTTCCATTTACGCTTGTTGTTTTACATCGCCGTATTTCCTATTTATAACAATTAACTACTTAAATATACAAAAACTGATTTACTTTCGCAATATAAAAATTTCCTGCAATTTTATAAATATTTTAATATTTTTTAGACCTTTCGCAAAATAAAATTATATGCAATTTTTTAAATTACTTTATTATATTAATAACTAATAATAGAGCATACTGTGCACCTGGCTCCGCAGTATACGTAGCATTATCTCATAAACAGATGCGCGCTTTCCCTTCTCTACGCTACATATGGAAAACGATTAATCAAAAAAGAAAATTCGTTCAACCAAATTGGTAGAGAATTTCATGCTTTTAATTTTTCTAAAAACCACTAGCAATATGCGAGTGACAGGAAGTGAGATATTTCTAATAACGGCTTTTGTGACCTTAATATCCTTACCGGCTGAAACTATATTTTTGGAGACTTATCAGCACACCTTGTAAGAAAAAAAGACTATTAAAAAAAATTAATATTATTTAATTTACTTTACTCATACCGAGTAATAAAAGAAGGCATAAAGCAGACTCCAAATTGTATAATATGAGGCCGGATTTTAAAATTCCCAAACTGCATATATTTCAAGCTCGAAAGTAACTGTTAATATCATATTTTTTCATTCGTTTAAAAAAATTTCTAAATTCCCACTGTGTTACAATTCAGATTCGATGTACTCGTATGTAATACTGTATTATATATTTTCTTTCTTTAATATTTTATCAATGGATTAGATTTTTGGAATTTGGAAGATTAAAGATAAATGAGTCACCTCTTTTTTTTCAATCTACCTGGATTTAAGTAAAGTATAAGTGAGAATGTAAAGTTTGTATATACTATTTTTTGTTAACCCGTAGAATTAAAATTTACTCTCAGACACGTGCTTTTATTTCTATATTGACACAGATATGATTTCATTATATAATGTCGTATTGTTTGCTTGAAAAATATTCACAAGCCCATTGAGGTTTGTCATTAGATTCAATTCAATAGCGTATTAAATAAATAATATTTTGTTTACAATACAAAACCCTTCGATTAAAGTTAATTTTTGCATTCCATATTTTTCACTATTCAATTTAACTGTACCTTTTATTGGTACAAAATATGTAGTTAAATTTTTTTCTTACACAACGTCTCCAATAGATCTATTTTATCCCTTATAGGTTGACATTTTAAGGCTACTTCCTTTTCCTGTACTGCTGAATATACTTAGGTATTTCCTGGCAAATCATTAGATTTTGTTAATTATTATCTTAAATTATGTAAGTTGCAAATGACTATACTAAAAATTAATTTATACGAAAGTCAAAAATATTTTGCTGTTGGTATTTTCCTTTTTTCTCACTATTTTCAAAATAAAAATATTTTTTTTTGTTACGCAGCTAAAACATATAGCGGTTAAAACGTATGAACCGATAACACCATAACGAATATTAGTATCGAAAAGAAGTAGAGTTACTAAAATTTGTTACATTTCAGAATATTTAGTTTTCTTTAAATATGATGAAACAAATCATGTCAATGGGCTGTTATTGCAAATTATTATCAAATAAAACTTGCAAAAACTTAAGCAACTTAAGTTACAAGATCAATTGTTTTGTTACAAAATCAACATTTCATGAAATAACTACTTTTTAAATACATTTAAAATTCTTCTTGAATTCTTTACCGTAATACGCAACACTGTATGTTAAATAATATTTATATTGAATTAAATTTAATTATAATTATTCGATATACTCATTAAATGAAATGCTGCTTTCTCTTATTTTTGAAAACTTACATCTAATGAATAGTTTATGTTTGCGTATTAATATCTTAATTGATAAAAATTTATGTTACATGGTTAAAAAATATTGAAAACCTTTATATAATGGTATGTTAGGTAAAGCTACTTCAAAATCATTACTCTTTTTGTTAAATGATTTTTATTTTTTAGATGAATAAGTATAGTAATATCTAGCACAGTAGAAATTTAGTATATATTTCTAATAAAATATGCTAAAAATAATAAATCTAACATTCCACAAAAAAGTATTTTATATGTAATGGACCTAGTTCTTTAAACCCTTTTATTGTTTTACAACCTAATTTGTTAAACAAAATACATATTTAGCTTCAAAATTGTAAAATACTATTTTATTCCAATACCCAAGAAGATTATTAATTTATTAATTATTTTATAGGTACTTCTATAAACTTAATTCATAGATATTCGCTACTGAGCTTGACTAACAATTATTTTGGCCGGTTCCATTATACCATAAACAATTTTATAAAACTAATTTAACAAGTTCCGTATAAAAAAGTCTTAAATCAAATTCCAAACGTTTTCAATACTTATTTTGGCAAGTATTTAAATCGATTATTTGTTTTTTCTAATTATTTTGTAGTGAAATATCGATTTAGATCAACGCTTCATATACACGAATACGCTTCATATACACGAATAGTTTATATTGTATTTTGATTTCATTAACATTACGAACGTATTACCAATTTTTATGAAATATTTTACCACTTTTTGAATTTCTAATACTTTTTGAATTCTTAAGATGATGCAATTAAATTCATGTTGATTTTTATTTAATACCTTTGATGTAATGACTTTTTCTGATTCTAAATGCAAAGATTTTAATTAATGTTTTTTAACATAGTTTTCTAAAATTGCGATTATGGCAGAAATTTTACATTTAGTGACTTAGTAACATGATATTAATTTGTAAAGGTATTGCAACTGTTATATCAATGCAACTTTTTGGCTAGACTATTACCAAGTTTTTAGGTAGTTTTTAAGATTATAAGCAAATTATACAGCAAGAGATTTGGTTATGATCTTAGATTTAACTACTGTGTTTTTTAAATGTATGTTTTTCTCTTGAAAACGGAAAAAATCAACATGAAGTTTCAAGCAATGGCAAAAGTTAAACACAGAAATCATCATTATATGCTTGCTACATGACTACTTTACTCCCACACCAAATTTCATTTGATTTAGTGAAATATTTGTCGGAAAAAAGTAATTGACGTGATGTAAATGAAGTAAAGATTTTTCAAAAAAGTAAAAAAAATTATTACTTCTAAACTGTTGATTTTCGTGGAACAAACTTTTAAATTAGTTATCACGATGTTTTCTAGCTAAGAAAAATTTGTACCACTATAAATGGTCAGTCTTGAATATAAAAAACTTAAAAACCATTATCGTCATTATATGCTGTCTACATGACTATTCAAATGATTCAAAAATGAATTATTATTTTAGATTAAATGCACTAAACTCTATCTAAAATCTCGACATTTTTATTTTTATGATCGTGGTTTGCTTGCTGGGTTGCTTTACTTTTACTCATTTTATTTCATATAAAAATTTATAAGTAATTTAGATTAATGACACATTTTAAGGAGAGAAATGAAATTTCTTTCTTTTTAAGAGCAAGTAAATTTATTAAAAGGTGAAACAACGGATTGAAGTCACAATAAAATGGAGTAATCCATATATCAGGAATGATAAGTAAATGAGAAATTTTGCACAAAAATAGTAGACAAGTTTGTTACTTACCACAGATCACCAATAATATTTAACGACACTCAAATGTATAAAAACATTCGCTAACAGTCACTGGATTGTATAAAATATTAATAAAAACTTATGTAGAAACTTGGACACTGAAATACATACATCGACCCTTATTATCAACTACCGGGCTCACTTGTCACTAGCATACCGGCTTCGTAAACAGGTGCTATGCGGCAGGTTCTCTCGTTTCAAAAAAAAGTCTGTGTCGTTGCCGAAATTCGGGAGACAAGTTTCGTTGGGGGCGAATAAATCGCACGCGGTTAGCAATTTTGCTATTCTTGTAGATATATTTCTAGGATATATCGAGGCTGTCGACGTGACATGCGTTTCGAAGTTCCGAATATGCGAGTGTAGTTTAACATTTATTCCTTGATATTTTTTAACGCAAAAGTCTGGGTGGGTTAAACACATAAATATTTCTTTCTTCATTTAAATAATCATCGATATAAAACTTATGCACTGTTACGTAAAATAGCTTGCATTCATTAATTATAACTTCGGCGCAGCATGTGACGTAGGTTATTATTCAGTAATTTTTGAAGTGAAATTTCTTATAACTTTATCATAAATCCAAAGTAAATAAAGTCGTCATGTAATTTATTATTTTACACTTCATAATATTGCCTTAAAATGAAACCAAGTTAGATGTTTCTATTATTTCGCAAAACAATGTTCAAACAAGAACATTAGAAAACAAATATGTTTGTTAAGAATGTTTGAGATTAGAATTCAATTTACATTTTCTCAGTTGAGATATTCTCTCAAAATTATAGTACCAAACTTTGTATATACCCGGATATTTCTGTATTATTTCTGTTTATAGTATATTTATAATTTATAAAGAAACTATTTCTACTGTAATATTGTGTTTTCAATTCAGCTTTTAATTTACTGATAATCGCATTCAGAAGTAGAAAATTATTCGAATAAAATAAAATGAATCTATGCAGGACAAAGAAAGATCAATTTAAATTGTAGTAAGAATTAATCTTGTAAATTCTGAATAGTTTTAATCCCATGGGGAGCAAAAATATTACCAGAAACAAACAAATAAAACAAAACGTTATATCTAACTTCCGCTTATAGTTAATCAGATAATAAAATTCAATTTATAAATACACTAGTGGCTCGCTCTAGCTTCGCACCTTCCTATTCAGGTAGACAGCAAATTTTCATGCGTCCCTTTTCCTTGCGAGAAAGCAAATGTGTCATTATCTCCTATTTAACAGAAATGTCGTAACATTTAACCTATTCGTTAAGAAATTTTCACAATTTGATTACGAAAATTTGATTTGCATGATTTGAGGGAAATAACTTCAAAATTTAATTTAATATGGATTAACATATTTTTATATAATAAACCCTAAAAATTCAGTAGAAAATTTATATTTTTTAAACAGTGAACGTAATAAACCCTCACTGTCTTTATTGTATAAATTTTTGAGAACAATAATTTTACTGTACATTATTTTTATATATCCATTGATTTATTTTGAAATGTAGTGGAAAATATTCCATTGAGTGGAAAATATGCCAAAGTCATGAGTTCATTTTTGTAGGGCATTGTAATCCAGATTATCATCGCACAACTCGCGCGGCGATCCGCCCCATTACAACAAGTATTAAGTCAGATCTGGCATATTTTTTTCAAAAAAATCTTACTTTATAAATGTAAATATGTTAAACGATTATTTTAAATACAAACTGGTCTAACTGAAATCTACATATATTCCTTTGAAAAAAAATATTTTATCTTTGCCCAAAATCAAGCGAAAAAATCGAGTTCAAAAATTATTTATCAGAAGGTAAATTTCTTTTCATATCTTTAATCGTTTAGCTATTAGCTGGTATTTTTATCACAATGTTATCGAATACAATGAGCTCCTATCGTCAAAGTAACGATGATAAAAGAGCAAATACGAGCGGTTGTGTATGTCATTATCATCATATGATAATTTTTTGAATAAAAAACCTGAAATTTTTCAAGAAAAAAGAAATAATAGAGAAATGGAAATAATTGTCTTTCTTTTATTTAACTATTTTATCTCTTAACAATATTTAATAAAATTAGTGTGTAAAACCGTGAATTTATAAAGGCAAGTAGGACACGGTCACAACTTGACTTTTTGGGAAAGCTGTAAATATTATATTAATAATTTTAGGTGAATTAGAATCTAGGGAAGGTATAAAATATGAATATAACTTATGTATATAAAAATGATAATCTTTTCTTTACGAAGACTTAAAATTTCAATTCAATTTTCCTCAAATGTTTGTTTTCTTTTTCCTACTGGAATGGACATGTTTAAATTTATATGCAATATTTAAAATCGTGTTTTATAATTTTTTTTTCTTTTACCGTAAACCGTGAAAGTTTTTATTACTTCAATAATGTATTTGTCACTATACTCTGAAAATATTAATTGGAAATATTGAAGTAACTAAATAAAAATAATACTTAAAATTTCTCCAACTGTGAAATAATGATTTTCTGCGGCAGAACTTATTTCATAATTTTTTTTATTTTAATTACTTTATTTTCTGGATATCAGTCGATCGAGGCAATCAGTTTTATCTACAGATATATATGATAGACGGGAGTCATTTTCTAGTTTGATTGTGGTTTACCAGATATCTTCCTCTTTTAGAAGAAGAAAAATATCTCTAGTGTTTTCACAATGCTTTATACTCAACGAGCAATAGTAAAGTCCTGTTCAAATGAGACATGGATTTTTAGTATTTAATAAGAGTGAGGAACATAGAAGAAGTTCAGAGAACATTTTTTTAACATGCTTTTTTGAGCATTTATTGCAACTGGCAAATTTCCAGTTTGAGTTTTTTAAATATACATGCTTCTTGTTATCCGAAACTTCGTCTGTATTTTATAATTATCAAAATCCCGCAGTAATCCCGTAGAAATTTTCAGTAAGCGCAGCCGTTTGTCAACGATTGTTGCCCTCGCACTTTTACTCGTTCGGGTAGGCGTAGCTTGTTATGCATACCTGCCCTCTCCTCCCCCACTTCACCGAAACACCGAATGTTTTTTGATATCAACTGCGTATACACAACTCCAGGATTGTGTTTTGGGTCGACTATGATCATCGTACTAATATTTCATAATAAGTACATATAAATAGATTTTAACTTTAGCTGTTATCGACTAAATTATATACTTTTGTATTCTAACAATAATACTTGTATAAAATGGGTTACCTAATAAAAAGTTATTTGCTATCCTGAAGCCCTTGTCGTATTGAATTTTCGATAACGTCATTTGAACGAAACATGGGGTAAATAATATTTGAGATTTGAATTCTATTTAATAATAATCTTTTTTTTCCAAAGGCTAAGTTATCGTTTTCCAAAACATAACAAAATTATTATTTGGTAACATAGACGTGAAGACGTAATAATGAGTGAGATAGACAGAGGAATTCATTTTTATAGTTATAAAATTATAACGTGTCGTGTTTGTTAGATATTTTTGTATTTTACTCGACAATCCCATTCATTTATTACCTATATCAATAGCGGTTATGAATAAAAAAGTAATATGCCACCCTGGCATATTGTCAGTATTAATTTTGTGATGATGTTTTATACTTCATTTTTTTATAGTTTTTAGTTGCGTACGTGCCAAATATAAAAAAAATATTTTTAAAATTATAGCTAAACGGTAAGTCGAAAGGCAAACTGACTTTTGGTTTCATTAGGTTGAAAATTATTAAATCAGTTAAATGAATATTACAAAAATTATTAGAATATTTATTGATTATAAATAGCGCAGCATTCGATCTTCTATCGATTTAGTAATTGATTTTTTATGAAACAGGTATTAATCAGATAGAGAAATTCCATAAACATGACTTATAATGGTCTTACTTCATGGATTTCGTTCAAGGCAAAAAACGAGCAAAATAACGTGCGATAAAAACACAATAATGGCTAAGGACGTTTTGTCCCCTGTCTATAAAGAAGTATTAGTTCCAAAACGCAAGGAAGGAAATTTAAGGTTATCTACATGCCTTCGTACTATCAGAGAAAAACTGCTTTAGACTTTGGTTAAGAAATTAAAAATAACCGAGATATAGAAAGAAATTATATATACTGCGGATTTATGATTAGTTACAATTCGTTCTAGCTACTAGGATATTTTTCGGATTTTGCGGGTTTATGATTAGTGACAACTCTTTCTAGCTAATAAAATATTTTTTCTAGCGATTTTTTCCTACCTCCCTGAGTGATTTCTGCTACGAGGGTAGGAAGAGATCCCTAAGAAAAATATTTTTGGTTTAGGAAAGTTCCTTCCAATGAATCGAAAAGAAATAATTTAAGTTGACTGAAAGGGAGATTCATTTAAACGTATAGGGCTAATTTTAGAAATAATTTCAGCTAAAATGGAGATTGGATTTAAATTATTGAAAAACGAGGAATTTGAAAAATTATTATAAATCATATGAATATACGCGAATATAGTATTGCTTTCATTATATATTTTTTTATTAGTGTAACATGATTTGTAAAGGAATCTATGTCCACATTTTGTAATTTTGCAGGTAAGAGTTTGTTTCGTTCGAAATTATCAAATTTTATTCTAACAGGTATCGATTATTTAGTTAAAATTTGAAATACCTGAAACTGGCTCAATTCGATCTTCATATTAGATGTAGGTATCCATTGTGGATTTTAACTGATGATGATCCTTTTTTATTTATACAGAAATACTCCAAATGTAGTATATTTTTTAAATTCGATCATGGAAATTGAAGTTACATGTTAGAATTCTTCAACCATGAATAGAAGAGACACAGCCCATAATTAATTTGGATAATATTCGTCTTCTGATAACCTAATATCTCTAAAATCATAACCTGAAATTTGAACCTTACAGTTTCTAAAATTTTAATGAAGCTCAGGGCGATATAAATCTGTTCTCTGGCAAAACTGGGATATAACCCTGTAACCAGAATGTGGTCACCGGTACTCCTCAGTAATGAAGAGTAAAAATCATCGAGTTTAGACGTGTTTCACTTGGGTTGACGTAAGTAAGAAAGTAACAAAATAAATACGTAGCTACGCATATACACGCACGCATATACTACGCATAGACATACAAAGGAATGTAGTAACTTTTTTGTTTATGTTGCTTCATATATTTATCAACAAATTTGGATGATGATTTTTCTTTTGAAGTATATACCTTCAGTGTAGTTCTGTGAATTTCTAAATTCATATTTGACGTAAGAAATTGAAAGTTTACCATAATATTCATCAACGACGAGCAGCACAAGTATCGTGATTGAGTTTCAGTGATTTAGTTCTAATAATATTCTAATGACAAAAGAAAAAAATATTTAAAAATTAATAATGAAAACAAAAATAATACAAAAATATTGAATGCCCAACAAACAATTTTTAGAAAGACTTCGCAGCCTTCTTATATCTGTCAACAGCCTTTCATCGCGTGGTCTATTCAGCAATGCATTTGGGTCTTAATGAGAAAAATGACAATGCCGTCTACTAAGACTAAGAGCTAAAACTAAGAGCCACGAAATCTGCCGTTTAGCTATATTTATCTTACGAAAGCTGATTAGGGCTCAGTCGAGTCGAGCCATTTTCGCGCTGTGAACTAGATTAATCCCTTTTGTGAACAGTGATACTTAAGTGGGGAACTATTCTGCTACCACCGTCATTTTGTTGCTTGGGATATTAAACTGATGGGTGGTATGACTATTCAAGCATCATTGTAAGACCAAAAAATATCCTCAATCAATTTTACGAGTACGCTTCCTCTTCCTCCAAATTAATCTCTGCATAAGGTTATTTAATTTGTTTCACAATTTCCAATTAACCATTGACCCCTCAGATATGGCTATATTGACTCTTAAAACTACTCGTGACTCGATAATTAATTTTGCAGTTGGCAAAAAACCACAACAGTTATTAACATCTTAAGAATCATATTGCCCGATGGATTCCTACCATAAGTCTTTACAAGATTCATTTCTTTTCTTTATAAAACTTATTTATAAAATGTATTGTTAATGTAAGGTACTTCTTCAAATTTTTCGTGGTTGTTCTTTCTATGTAAACATTCACTCGCCTTAAACTTAGGTAATTATGAAAGGCAGCACTAGTGAAGAACTCACCCACTAAACGTTTGTGCACAGTTCAAAAAGTAAATTCAGATGGGTTGTCCTCAGTTAACCTATTCACCATCTATACAAAAATCAATAAACTAAATATGATTAGATTGTTACATATTTATTGCAAGTTCACAAGAAAATAACTGCTGCCACAAATTGCCTTGTGCCCAAACCTTATTGGGCACAAGGCAATAAACACAGAAAACACCGGCATCTTTCAACTGCAGGGTGCTGAAAAAGGTCACCAACAGGGAAAATATTTACTTCGTCAAATAATTCGTTATCTTTTTTTAAATCTTGGATATGTAAGCGAGTGATCATTAAATTTTCAGACCGACGCAATAGAAATTTCATTACTTACGTCGTTCCGTTACTCACGTCCCTCATTCTCCAGCTTTTGTTCTGCAATTTTATTGTGGGTTTTAATTTTGATATCGGCAGAGGTATGTGTAGTTTTGATAAAGATTTAATGAACGGCTATTGTAGTTAAAGAATCAACATCAGGAAAGTTATACATGATGAAGTATATCGACTGCTGATTCACAACACCGTTTTATATGTTCAATGATTAATTTCAATATAAATGACTTTCCACTTCGAACAAATCTCCGTGATAAATAACAACAACTGAGATAATATCTACAGTTATTGTTTTCTGTAGCCAGAGAAACTATTCGAAATAGATCTTTCAGTTTTGCATTCAGCCCATGAATATTTCTTAGGAGGATTTTATCTTAAGTTACGACCTTTTTGATAACTTCTTCATAATAGTTATCATTGCATTCACAATTAGTTCACCACAAAAAGTAATGGAGACTGATCGATATTTGTACGACTACAATGTGCAGCATCAAGTACAATTGCTTGGGCAAGAGCCTATTGAATGATTTGTTTCACGTGAACAAATTCATCTGGGCTTAAAGTAGCTGCTGCGATGCGAGTTCTTTTTGTCATTTTATAAAAAATTCTTCAGCAATCTCATCATCCAGTAACAGTTTACTTTCACTACGGAATTCCACATGGCATACTACCAAACTCTAATGATATGCTCCTTTGCGATTGTTTAAAGTAGAGTATACTACTGACTTATTTCTTACACAACTCCGTCTCTTTTTTATCAGTCTAATGTATTTTGACCGAGTAAGGTATTCGTCTCTCTACTCTGTGTCACCAGCATCGTTATCTTGAAGAAATACTCAAATTATAAAACGAGTTATTCACGGATGTGGTAATATTTTGATTGTAAACTCTTTCATCTATTCTACAGAATATATAACACTTATCCTTTGAATATATACGGTGTCATGAGGATTAAGGTCTATGGGTTTTCATTATCATTCCCGGGGTGAGGATCTCTATTTTCTGTTGGATTCACTGATCTCACTACAATCTATTGTTGCTGCTGATTAATTAATGCTTATTGATTTTCTTACGTTTTTTCTGCGTGTTTCTTGTTGAATTCTCGGAACTTTAGCTAGCGAACATATATTAAAATTGTCTCTGAGATTATGGTTCAGATCAAATACAAATTTTGGCAAAGCAAAGTATTTTATTATCCAGGTCGATAAAGTTCGTGAAATAAGCTGCAACTCACATTGAAATTTTGAATCTTGGAGTCATGTATATGGGAATATACATGAACGGATTGACTATTTACATTCGCGGTCCTGGCATTCGCTGTAAGTAATACATACGAGTACTCTCTGTAGAAAATTTCTTAAAGTATTTTTTTGGAAGGAATCCATCCGGACTCTAACATTAACTGTTTTCCTGTTTTATATTATTTGCTCTATTAGGTCTATTTTAGCAAGTTTATATTTAAAATAAAATTTATGTTAATGCAGGCATATCATGTAATATGCTAAAATTGATGTGTTGGAAAAGTGAGATTCGTGAACACTTTACCCATATTTTTATTATTAATTTTCACCATATCAATTCAGCACCTAATTTAAATAAAATTTTATTTTTTTATGAAATTTATATTCCTTTCCTACTAAATTATTGATACCATTTTGTTTCTTTTTTTCAACACGTACCTTATTTATGCACTCTTATAAAGACACCATTTATGAATGATTGTAATTTGGACAGAAAATATGGAAAAAAGGTGATATCGCAAAAGTTCGTACATTACTTTGTAAAGAAATAAATAATAAAAATCAGATATTTACATTAATATTCATTTAATAAAATAGATCCTTTCAAATAGTACAAATAAATAATCTAAATAGGATAAAAATTTTAAAGGATTCATTTATTATTCCGAAGAAAAAAGCCTGGAAATTGGGTAATATTGTTTTTGGACTCTTTAATCTGTTGTTTCCTTTGATTGATAGTACAGTAATTCAAAGTTCGAGTTGAGTTTATTACGCTAGGAATATTATTAGATGGTAAATATCTCTTTAAAAATAATATTTAAAATTTGCATTAAAATATTAGTTTTACTAAACATGTTAGTTTAATAGTAGTTTACTAACATTTTTAACGCTTAAAGCATCAAAAATATTAGTAAAAATTGGAAAGATCAAGATGGGAGTGATCGCTTTGTCCGTTTTGGCAGATTATTAGTTTTAAAATGGATGCAAGCATCAGAAACCGCGGCAGTTTTTTTATATCCTGGTGAAAATTATATAAATTATTTGATTAATTACTGTATTTATTAACTTAATATTTCCTTTTGAGGCGCTTTAGAAACGATTATTATTTGTATGGACTCTAAAATATTTGGTAGGATATTATCAGCAAGATGAGTTTTGTCTTTCTAGCTGTGGTCATGTTTTCGCAGGAATTATAATTTAAATGTGTTTTTACTGTGCCTTATGGGTATCGAATAGCACGAGAATAGAGATATTTAATTTTTTGGTGACATTAATTTACTGAGTGTAAAACATGTTTATTATATTTAACAATATATAAGCTTACTTCTGATTAAGTAACATCTCTTACTCACAAAGAATATAAAATATTGATTACCTGAATCTAATAGATCGGACACGGATAGTAGTGTAAATATTCATAACATAATTTATTTCATTAGACTTAGAAAAAAAATAGTATTAGTTATTTAAAATAGTATGTTTTACAAGTGTAACACAATAATATTTATATTTATCTGTTTGTCTGTACTGAGAGGATAGGATTAATAGTATGATAGTAAATCAAGTCCTAAAGTAATAGACATGAAAAGTTGGAATTTTTGAAGTTGTAAGAAATACACTTTTGATTATTGTAGTAGATACTAACTAATTAAGTACTAAATTAGCGTATAGGTAAAGGCAGCTGCCATAATCTAAGATGGACTTCTCGAAGAAAAGTTTCTATGATTTGAAAAGTACATATTTTTCTCTAATTATAATAAATGACGCATTAAAATTGGTAAAATTCAGTAAGGAGAATAAATGTTAAATTAAATATTTGCCAGTCAAATTTATTAACTTGTTTTTATAATTGAGAACAAATTGTAATTAATTGTTTCTAGATCGTAAATAAGGGCTTGTGATTAGTTTTACGACAAGATAAGGAATAGATAATAGAACGCCAGACTCCGTCCAAACAAATCTCTTTCATTTTGCTCGTTGTTATATGTAAGCTCTTCCGTTGCTATAGATATAATCATTATAGTTTTTAGGTGTCTGCATATATGAGTTTATACATTTTAGGTTTCTCATATTTCTTTTCTCACTAATTTCCAATAATCACGTGTTTTTTTTATCAAATTCTTCCTATTAACGTTTAAAATCGACAAATCATCTCTCAATAATAAAGTTCAAAATATTTTCGAATTCTCATCCTGTATGAATATCGAAATACTGAATTGCATTTCCACATATATTTTTTGGAATTATTTTAACTCTTTTTACTTTCCTCTCATAATTACTTCATCACAGAAATCTAATTTTTTATGTAATTGTTACATTATGATCACAGCCACCTTAGATTTTATTAATATGGTGTCCTTCTTTGATAATTGTGTAAGAAAAACATTAATTTGCATTTAAGCACATCCAACAACGAGCAGTTCATTTATGCTCATCATTTCATTCTATTTTATGTCTTTTCGTTCTTTAACCATCTTCCAAAATTAAAAAAAAACTGGTCGACTTATTCAATAACCATATTACGTGTCTTTATTTTTTCATCCTCCTTCATTGATAATGTAGCTTTAGGTTTGATAGCATTTATGACAAGTCGTATTAAAACCTGTTTCGACGACTCCTTCCATTTTGTCAAATATAAAATTTTATGAATTGCTTACGCTATTTCTGACTTAGTGTGATTCTGGTCAAAAAGTACCATGTTTATATGTTTCCAATTAATTGACTCTTCAAAAGACATGCATATTTCATGCTTATTCTTACGGAATATACTTATAATATTCTCATACTACTGCTATTATAAACGCGAAAGTTTCGATGAATTTTTGTTGCTCTTTCACGCAAAAACTACTGAACGGATTTTGATGGAACTTTATAGTAATAAAGCTTATGGAAATAATACACTTACTACAATTTATAAAGATATTGTGTGATTTGGTTATTATATGACTATAAGAATCAAATAAGTTATTAAAATAGCTGTCCTCTGAAAGTTATCTTAGAGTGTGCTGCCTAAACCATTAAAGTTACACGAAGCTAATATGTAGTGGGAGTGTTTTCCTTAAGTAGTTCTATCTAAAAGTTCGGAACAGCCTATATCTACTTTTTCTGTGGAAACCATTATAACCAAAAAGTCAGGCATAAATACTATTAATTTTAATTCTTTTTTTACAATGCACATTTTATAGTTTTAAATTAATTCTTATCAAAATAAATACGGTTATCGTTTTTGGTATTTTAAATAGAGAAAGTTTGTCTTTTACACAAAATAATATGGACAAATAGTTTAAAAGGTTTCAAGACATTATACGCTATCATGGGTCAGCAGAGCGGGTGGCGCGTGGAGCGGGGCTGGAGGGGTGGGTGAGGCAAGTTCACGTTCCACCGCCCAGTGCACGACCCTAACGCGGGATAAGCGTTAGGGCAGACCTCTTTGATGGTTGTGCTCAGATTGTGATTTTTTTCACAGCTATCAATCAGGACGACGACATGTAGACATGACCTGAATCAACATAAACAATACTCACATTTTATCTCCACAGTACATTCTCGTGGGAAAATTAAAGGAAACGGTGTCATGTCCCGACGTCAATGTAGGCGAAACCGCGGTCAAAAGCTAGTAACCAGAATTAACGTACAAATTAAATATAATCTGCTTATTAAAATTTACACATAGGTATAAAAATTTATCTTTTCATCGTAAAACGTAGTATTCGTCCTAATAAACATCGTGCGATTTAAAATTTGTTTCTTTTTTAATTTCATTCGTTCTGAAATTATCAGCTTTTAATGAAATAATTTAAATTTCCTTTGTTCTTGTTTTGCTTATATTTCAGCGTTGTAAAGATGAGCTTAAGAGTCTCATAATGTATCGTGTTCACTATTAGAGATAACAAAATACATCAACAACTTACAACTTGATACGAAACATTGGAAATATGCAAGTAAATTTGATGGACAAATTTTATTTTTTAAAATATTTTCTAGTACATTTGATCAATAATGGTACAAGGACAATTGCATATATTTTATACACACCTGTTTATTTATTTATTATACTTACAGATTAATCAAACGTGCTGAATAAGTGAAAGAATAGAAAAAGCTAAATAGTATAATAACACTTAAAAATAGGATAATAGAAATAACAGTGAATGATTGAAATGAAAATAAAAAAGTGTAGATTGTGATTCTTAGAACTCTTATGTAATCGCTCTTGGTATTAAATGTCACTAAACGCAAGGCAAAGGTTATTTAAATATATAAGTGGAAAACAAGGCATAATTAAAATGGATTTCCGATTTCCGTTAGAGTTAATTTGAATATAAAGTTAGATCTATTTTTAAAACGATTTCTGGCTCAGAGCCTAATTTTATATCGGAAATAGAGTTGTGAGTGAATATTAATTTCAAGAAAAATTAGTATGTGAGAAGGGACAATCACCCTAGCATGACGGTGAAATTTGCAGTAAAAAGTATTTGGAACGCTCGTCATTAAATTAAATTTATATATATATATATATATATATATATATATATATATATATATATATACATGTATATATACAAATATGTATATATATATATATATATATATATACATATAAATAAACGTTGATAATGAAATCAGTTATGAGAGAGAGTCCTCACTACTCGTATGTCTAATTACAACAAATTCTCTCATAGCCACCAAAATATGGTTTTCTATGGAATTTTGAGGAAAACCGTGGGCTGCTTGTCGGAGCACTGAATGTTTTAAAACATTAATTTTTAATTATTAATAATATATTTGATTATTAATTAATTATTAATATATTTGATTTAAATTACATTTCTAATTTTCACTTAAGATAATATAGCATGCCGTAAGCATCAATATAAAACTTAACTATGGTAATTGCAGTAGCCATACGAGATTCGGTAACAAAATATTACTAAACATTCTACCTAGTAATTGAAAGCTTTTCAACCAAATGATTTGACTCTCAAGTGTAGTTTGTGCTTCAAATACTAAGAAATCTCCTTTGACCGGGAAAGTGTATAGACGAAACTTCAATCGAAGCTCGGTCATGTATCGACCAGTTATTTGCTTCAAGTACATTTGCATTCAAGTCATTTAGCTTTAAATTTCGAAAATATGTTTCTTAGGAAAAGCTTTTTATTAAATGCAACTGTTTTATTTACTTCAAATATTTCTTTGTCCGATAACATTTTTTCGAAAACAGACCACTTGGCCATTGGAATATTACTGAAAATGATTAGACAGTTTGCTGTAAAAAAAGATTCTCCAGGATCTGTCGTAATATATCTGGATTGGACAAAAGTTCTTATTGTATGCGTGCTTACCAAATATATAACGGTGTTTTGGCTTAAACCAATCCTGCATGACCACCTAGATTGATT
This sequence comes from Druceiella hillmani, assembly GCA_039881145.1. Taxonomy (NCBI): domain Eukaryota; kingdom Metazoa; phylum Arthropoda; class Insecta; order Lepidoptera; family Hepialidae; genus Druceiella; species Druceiella hillmani. The sequence continues at coordinate 11,984,756 of JAYKKI010000066.1, read as the reverse complement.
GATTCGAAAGGTGTAGCACTTACATCAGCTGGTGGCCTCCATGTAAATATATAAATATATATATAAATATATATATATATATATATATATATATATATATATATATACATATATATATATGTGTATATATTTATATGAGCTATATCTTTCTAAATTTCCTACCGTAATTTTCCTGAGTCATATTCAACATGCATATATTTTTTTATCCAATTCATTCTATTCTTATTTAAAATCGCCAAATCGTTTCAAATTTTCCTTTCTTAAAATTATATTCACATTATCTCTGACTAGCTCATATCATTCTCTATGGATAGCTGCATTTTAATTTTTATATGGCATTTCTTCCACATTTATTTTTGTAATGGTTTTAACTCATTTTAATTTGCACTCTTAATTATTTTATTATTTTTTATATCATTGTTATATTATTGTATACAGTTATTTTATTTTTCAGTAATATGATTTTTTCCTCGACACTTTATACGAAAAACATTCATCCAAATTTATGCACATCCAGCTACGAGTAGTTTATTCATTTATACTCGTCATTTCATTTCATCTTATAGTCTTTTCCTTCTTTAGCTGTTAAATTCCTAAAACTTAATTCCTACCTTTTTTATATTTCTTCCTTAATTATACAGGTTTATTTTTTACAGCAAATTTTCGTAAACTATGTTTCAACAAACCATTGCATCCACCAACTATATCTTTATTCCAAAGCATAATATCTGACTTTACTGATTGCTTATGCTGTTTCTAGTGTAAGGCTATTATGAACAAAAACAAATAATATTTTTCTCATAAATTAAATATTTGAACGACACGCATTACTCGTGTATATTCTGGCGGAATATATGTGTAATATCATTATATGACCTTAAACTAACATGCTATTTTAATAAAATCGTCTTATTGAATTTTACACACAGGTTTGGAAATGTATTTTTTGTCGCAAAACGTAGTATTTGCCACAAAAATATTGCGTGGCCTACACGTTGTTTCTTTTTTCTTTCATTAGTACTGAAATAGCCAGACTTAATTCTTTTTCTCTTGCTCGCCTACGTTTTAAATTTCTAAAGATCAAAAATCTCAAAATATTTCGTATTCGTTAGTAAAGGTTTTTGAATACAAGACATAAGTTGATCCCAAATGCCATGAGAAAAATAACACATAAGACAAAAACACATGTCATTTCAAACTAGACATTACATTTTCCAATTATAATTATTCTTGATATACGAATTAACTTCATAATCGCTTTCCTGAATTGGTCAATGAGTAGAAAGACATCAAGACTGGACGCGTCTCGTATATTGTGTTAATCAATATATTTGCAAGAAAAATAGCGAGCGCTCCAAGATGTTCGTGCGCGCCCTATAAATTACTTCTTGCTCTCGCCTAACAGTCTATAGCAAAAAGCGTTACCGGACCCAAGGGGTTATCCACATAATTAATTAATAATTTAAAATAATGTATGATCAAAAGCGATACGCTGTGGAGTTGAAGGAAATTATATCAAGAAAAGGCAACGAGCAGGCTAACAATAGAGGAAAAGTCATTTATAATAATGAGGAACAAAAGGGGGCCTAAATTACTACCTTGACTGTATCCAAATCATGTAATATAAGGCCGGGAGTTGAAATTTCCAAATTGGACGTATTGTTTTAAAGCTCGTAAGTAATTGTACGTTGACTTCGTGTCTTTCATAAATTTATACAATATTGTGCCTTTCTATTTTTATTTTACTGCGATACGCCCTCAGTATCAACAGACTTAATGAAATGTTAATTTTTTTTTATTTTCCTTGTATTAATGTTGTATTTAAACATATTTTTTAAAATGCACTCGTTCTTAAACAACTACATTTTTTTCCTAAACGGTCGGTAATATTTGTTTTCAGTTATTTCCCTTCTATTACAATTTATCTCGTTTTTAAGAAAGTACAATGAAAAATGTATAAATAATCATTTTTTTTAGCTCGTAATATTAAAAGTCTTCGGCGGCACTGCGCTCCTACTTTTAATAACATTTAGCTTGCATTCAACACGGTGAAACCAATCGTATCTATGGGATCGTTGTCACAAATTATTACCAAATTTACAATTAGGGCTAAGCAACCTGTTTGTTTAACAAGAAAACATATATAATTTTTGATATATTAGTATTTAAAAAGTGGTGAGCATTTCAAGCAACCTGTCGCAAATTGTTTTACATGAGTTATATTCATTACTGTTATATTTTCTTTAAAACAAATTTATTTTGTTACAAACTGTCTATTTGTTCGACTGTGCCATAAAATACACCGGCGAAAATAAATAAACTTTTTACACTATAGTGTACAGAATCGATTGACAAAAATCTGTCAAAAATGAGTAAAATTCGCACTACGCGGGTTCCGTACACATTAAAGAACATAGAAACATCTAAATACACACAGTATTTCAAATTATGCTATTTAAAAATATTAACTTGTATAATTGTAATGTATAATTCGACTTAAAATTAGAAATCAATCATTTTTATATATTTGCTTTCACTTGTGCCATTAGACTTTAGACCGAAAGTACCACATTGGTTTTTATGATCAGTGAGTAACGAATATTGAAATATACTGTTGTACGAATATAGAAAATATTTGGCGTTAATTTTATAGAAATGAAACTACGTGATGTTTCATCTTTATTTAATTTCAACAAAACCTAGGTTGTGCTAAAGAATTTAAGTAAAGTAGAAACTCCTAAATAATGCTCATTTTTTATTCAAATTAGTTATAATTGTAGCACATCTGAACTTACGGGTTACCTAAAATATTTGCAAAAAATAATTTTTCAAAAAAGTGATGTTTAATAATAAAACTGTTCTGTAAACGAATCGAAAACTTTTTTATCACATTATTTCAATTACTTAGTAATTCTTAAAATATCCATCACAAGAAATGCCCACCACTTTTTAAATACTAATATATCAAAGATTGTATATGTTTTCTTGTTAAAATTAATTATGGGTGTAGCTAAAATTTATATTACAAGGTTAAAAAATATTGAAACTTTAATAATGTGTTATGTATTGTTCCGTTTATTAAATGATGTTATATTTTTGAACTAAGTGTAATAAAATATATTAGATTTATTCCACGGAAGAACAAGTATTACATGTTTTTTTTAATTTTGCAAGCACCATTATTATAGTAAACCGTATTCTGTTTAACTAAATACATACCTAGCTTTAAAATTGTTAAACGATATTTTGAATCCCATAGCCGACAAGGTCATTAATGTATTTAATGTTTAGAATATATTATTATAGATTTAATCTGTAGATATTTACACTCAAGGTTGAAAAACTATGGTTATTCGCCAGGGCCCTATCCATCTCAAACAATATTTTAAAACCAATTTAACGAGTGCCATTAAATATATAATTTATTTCGATTATTGTTTCCACTAATTATTATAGAATTAAATACCGATTTAAATCAACAAGTTATATAGATAATTATTTTGAGCCATATTTTGATTTTGTTACCATTGCTGACAAATTGATAATTTATAGAAATTGTCATAGTTTTTGTTAATATTTATGTGAGGGAAATAAGTTTTTGTAGATATTCAGTTTATAACTTTAATGTGATAACCATTTCTGGATCAATAGTAAATATGCATAAAATTCCAGCCTCATGGACCCAATCGGTACTTCATCTGTATTAACCTCAAAGTTTAAAATGATAGCAAAAATTCACCAAACCCTTCCTTTATTCAATGCAGCAAGCTTTGACCTTCAATAAATTACAATTTCTGCCGTCGCTTGAAATCGATTTAAAATTGCAAAGCTTTTAAAGGCAAATAAATTATTATCTTCGCAATTCTTTTAGGATTTCGTAGCCAAACTAGGAACCACAATAGTTTCATCACGTCCTTCTGTTTATCTTTCTGTTCATTTATAAATCGTAATCATTTTACTCACAAACTACTAGTATATATAAAGCTGAAGTTTGGCATGGTTATACATATTTATAACGCCTATAAAGTTATGAAATATATTCTTTAAAAAAACTACCTCCCTTACTTATGAAGTGGGGTATTATTTTTTTGCATACCATTTTGTATAGGCTGTCGCTGAATAAGTGTTTCATAAATACTACTATTTAGCATATCATAAACACTTTCTCGATAAACGTTCCATTTATGATATATTAAGCTTTAAATCGGTAACTTTTGTCATTGTTTCCTACCCCCACGCCTATCAACTAAACCACTGCTTTTTAATATCTAAAAGAATTCACATTAATAATACATATAACGAAAGATTAAAAGGAAAATTTTAAAGCTAAATAAGCTCTACTATTTTAGGAGCAATAGTCCACAAACTTATGGTAAATAGAGTTTGAACAAAATGTTCACGGAAATTCCAGGTAAGGATTTAAATTAAATGCCAAAATAACTTTGCAATTTAAAAACGTATTTAATTATATCTGTGAAATATATACTAGGCACCATGTTTATATATTAATTTGGTGTCAAATAATATTACTCAAATGTGCTCTGTTTACCCCTGCGAAATAAGTATTTAGCTTAACGTAAGTATAATACTTACGTTGGAAAAATTAATATTTGTAAATACTTTAATAGAAATACTATGCAGCGTCACATGTTTACGAGCACATAAATGTATTCCGAACCCTCGTAGTGCAAGTTTTACTTGTCCTGGACAAGTTTTCATTTATCATTTTACAATTCAAAATTAAACTTGCTGACATTTTTAAACAAAATCATAGAATAAATTATTTAGCTTTGACAATATCGCTTCAGTTAAACGCCAAATAATACAATGTGTTTTTAGAAATAAATTTCATGGAGAAGACGAGGCTAGAATAAGGCAACTATTGCAAAAATGCGAAGTTGTTTCTACGTTTTACTCAAGATTCTTCAAATTCACATTTTCTTATTCAGAAGAAGAGTGCAGTTATTCGGTAAAATCACATTGATATTTATTAGTTAGAAGTAATTTCCCTTAATATAAGAGAACGCTTTGTGGCGTACATTATGAGAAGTTTATTAAGGGAAGAAGTGTAGCATTTTAAGCTCATATTAAAAATTAGTGACATAAAACATACGGTTTAATAAGCTACTTTTTCATTATTCTCCTTAATAAGAATAAATCATTGATTACACTGTACACTTGAGATTTACAAATAATTTTATCTATTACTTATACATTATTTTAAAATCACTATAATTATAGTCAAAGTAAAACTTTCTCTATACGTGTTTGTTTTTCTCTCACACTTAAAAGATTCAATGGAATTTAATAAAATGTTGCCTATAGATAATGTGTAGTCCAGGTTATAAGATACATAATTTCGCTACCATTGAGAATCAGGTAAAAATAAAAGATAAAAATAATTATGCCCGCACGAAAAAAAATTAATACCCTGCCAAAACTAGCAAAGTACACAACGACATATAGCTATCGCCAATAGGAAAAGCATTTTAATGACAAATAAAAGTATTATTGCTGAATATCATATTCATGGAGGTTAATTGTGGAAACTTTATGAATGGTAACGTGAAAAATAATCGCTTTTGGAAAATATAAATATATTTAATATGCAGAAGATTTACGGCATTATTTACTTATAACTCATGATTTAGCGTAATCATTTAACTTTGCATATGTTTTTGTAGTACCCGCATATTTCGACCATCCTGGTAAATCTAGAGAATGAAACGTTTCCCCATGTGCATGATGCGAGGAGTATATTTTACTAATATCACGTGGGTCAAACACCGGGCAAAAGTAAAGGTATGTATAAATTACAGCCTTATTTTCGTAATTTACTTAAGTTACTAAATTTACTGCAAATATTTATCAACCTATGAGAATAAATCCAATCTTTCTGATACATACACTATGTACAAACATAATAAAATAATTCACATGAATATTGATCTTTCTTAAATAGATTGTTATAACTGAATGAATGTAAACAAAAATTCTTATGAAAACATTTATGAACATTTTGTTGACTTTATAATTAGCAAATTTTTGTTTGATCGTGATACGGATCAAATGGAATATTATAAGAAAAAATTAAAATTATTGTGGAAGAAGTGTTACGATGTGTTTATGCCGTGTGTTATCTTAGATATTTTTAGATATATATTAAACATTTTGGAGTATAACAAATTTATATGTATGAATTAAGTCAATTCAATTTATATCTATCAATTATAATTTAAAATTTTTAAGAGCTCACTTATTTTAATTAATCAGGTTATCGGATCATTATGTAGATAATTACAATTCTTAAATAAAAAAATGTTATTCATATTTAGAAACTTTTTTTTTTTCGAAAATTTTAGAATATTTTTGTTTCTTTAGTTCCGTGTCAGTTAAATAAATATTACTTGATTTGTATTTACCGTTTGTGTTCAATGAAGTTTTATTTAATTCTATCCATCTGTGGTTGCCAAATCTCGTAAATAATATTTTGTTCTTTCCTGCTTCTTATATGGAATTTTCGAGAAGAATTTTTTTAACTTTTACTATTTCTAGAGAATTAAATCTCACTATAAGAACCAATTTTTTAATCAAAACTTAAAATGGCAAAGATGGTGACAAGTTTCTTTTCTGCTGGTACCGCAGATTTGAAAGTTACTTGAAAAACTATTGGTATTAGGGTATTGATAACCGATTTATTTTTAATGGAAATCTATTATTATATTTGTTTAATTATTTTTTGGTGACATTAATTAAACATATACATTGATAGATTTTATATTGTGTACATGATATAATTATATAATAAATAAGAAAATTGTAGTTGCATTTTGGTTGCCAGATGTAATTTTTTCCCATGATGATATGATAAAAAATTATTTGCACAGATTAGGGAAAAAGATTTATTATAAATATTAAAAGTATATTAATTTATCATCATCATCATTATCAAGAGCTCATTGACAGTCACTACGCAAAGCAGGTATCTTCAGAGAACCTAGTGTGTACTGCTCATCGTCGGTCCGTGGTATTAACGCGATTCCAAATATCACTTCAGCGCCACTCGATTCCCATCCACATACGTCCGCAAGCTTTGTGACATCATAATGTACCGCGGCAATATTAATCAATAAACGTCTATTTACCGTAAAGATTTATTAGGAATTTTTTTTCGGCGGTACATATTACGCATACATTTGAAATTATTTTATAAAATTAAATAGAATTCAATTTGTACTACGTTTGTTTTAACAACTTTTGTTACTATGTTGCAATGAATTTACATATAAGAATTACTGATTTATAGCTACGATGTAGGGAAAATATTAATAAAGATAATGAAACACTAGGAAAGTAGCTTTTAAGACACTCAGTACGTATATAAACCAAAAATATTACAAGAAACTTATAATTACATGAAGAATTATTTAGATCTGAGGGAAATTTATAATCGCTTATTTCCCAATCCCACTTCACACATTGCACTTTAAATTGAAAATTAGTATTTCGCAACATAGTATTAACAATAAACAAAATTGGACCTCAAACTTATTTACAAAATAATTTTCTTTTTACATCTCATACAATCCACATTGAACTTTTCTCCTTTTTTTCAACACGTTGATATACCCATCCAAAGTAAAAATGCAATACACATAACTTTAAACTGTTAACTTTTGAACTGTAAAACTCTGACCTATGGATGGATGAACAAACGGACATGAATTTATAATTGCCTTTAATTTTAGTGCAAACTCACCAAATCATTTAGCTGTGGCAAAGGTTTTAATTTTTTAATTTCATTATTGTTACTAATTAATTCGCCGAAAATAAAAATAAGTCTTTTAAAAACATATCTAAGTGGAAAGGAACATTTTTGGTGATAGATAGTGAATTTTCGGGAATTTCGTTGAAGATTCCATTCGGTTACAATTGGGTTGAGCATGCTCGAGGTCACTGGCAGATTTGAAATTCAAAAGAGTAAACCAAGTGTGCACAAAACATGACTGTCGTAACATACTAAGGAATTTATTTGGAAAATTACAAACTTTTTTACTTCATGCATGTAAGACTCGAGACATTTTAAACCAAATTGTAAATGGTCTACTATGTTTTATACGAAATTTTTTTTCAGTATTAAATGAACATCACCTTGAATTTTGCTATTACATACTAAAGGGCCTGTCTTTAAAATTGTAATTACCTAACTTTAAATGTGTAAGACTCATAATATATTTAATCAAATTGTCAAAAGACGTCTGCCAGGATTTATGGAAGAAAAAACATTTTTTCAGTATTCAAATGACCGTCGTTCTGGACTATAACATTTGACTATTTATTACATACCAAGGTACACGTCTCAAAAATTAGAAGCATCCAGCTTTATGCAAGTATGATTTCAGAAATTTTATAAATAAAACAACATGGACGTCTGTATTGTTTTTGTCAATATTTTAATAATTTTACGTTACTCTGCAAAGAAATTTAGTTCCTTAAATGAATATATCAGCTTCCCAAGTTGCTATTAAAAATACCGATCAGGCTCGACAGCGTGCCCACAATACAGTAAGTGCAACAATTTTTTGCCAGCTTATATGGGGTATGGGGTGGGGAAACGGTGGTATGGACTAATCAAACAAAATTTAATGAACGTACTATACACTAATAAAATTACTTTTAATATAACCATTCCTTACATTATATACTTAAACATTTATACGTTTTAATATACATATTTGTCTATTATTGTATTGTTGTCGGTACTATGATTATATTCTGGTTTGAGAGCTGCAGATTTTTATAATAAATTTTAATTGCATATTGTTTATTACATACAGCAAATAAATTTATACATTTAAGTTAATTTAATAATTTTTGTAGTATGAAATCATATTATTTTCAAATTATGTCATTTTCAAAGTAAAGCTCGTAACCTATCATTTTTATGTATTCGGTATTTTTATTTTCTTCATCTGTTACAAAAATAAGACTCAAATTATTGAACTGAAGGCCAATATTTAAATAAAGTCGACAGTTTAACCATTGTACTCTCTTACATTTTGAAGTTCCCCGCTTATAGGTTTTCTTTGCAGAACATGACTTTTTTTTTCATTTACAGCAAAATGAAACTACATAATATAGTATTGTATCAACTTTGTTTAAATTCTTCACCACGATCTGGGTCATCGTATGATAATATCTTCAGGTGGACAATATGAAGATATCTTTTCACATTGCCCACCTAAAAATGTTGATACTAGTTCAGATAGTTTCATTTCGTTGTGAATAAAAATTAAATTATTACGAATTTTTACAAAGTTAATGCCGAATATATTCAATAATACATTAGTTGTCGTAGTAAGTGAATTATAAACTATTTTAATAAAACAAAGAATAAAAGAAAAAAAATGAATCAACTGTTAATTTTATTTTGTATATTACCGCTACTTGTATCTGACTTAATCCTTATTTCTATGTTTAAGTAGCACCGGATTTATTAGTACTAAATAATTATTCCATTTATTGTAAAAAAAACCATTGATATCTCAAATTAAAATTTAAAATATATACGAGAAAATTACTAATATTTCTAAACTAATCTTTGTTAAGATATGTGTGATTATTGTTGCTTCCTTGTAATTTTGTTTTTGTAGATTTTTTATTATCGAATAATAATTTCTCTGGAGGTTCTGCAAACATCTCAATTTTATTCTTTCGTATCTAATAAAATTTTAAAAGAAAATCAGTAAAGAAATACATATGAAAATAATTTAAAAAATTATAATCAAAATGGTCTGGTAACGAAAAATCGTATTTTTATAATAATTGTACTGTATCACTTCTACTGTTCAACTCGGTACCAATAAAACAGCAGATTAATTTCACTACACTCCTACTCGCTTGGCGGTCGGGTAATGACTGAGCGACGAGCCGTCGCTCCCCGCTCCCCCACCATCGCACTGCTGTTAGTAGGCGCGCATATATATTTATTATGTATATACTACATCTTCTTTTTACAAACTTAAAAGAAACGAAACGCATATTTACTTGGATACAGTCATTTAATCGCTGCCTCACCACACACAGGAAGGACGGGGACAGGAAGAGTCCTCCTTCCCTTTCGCTTTCATTTCCCCTACTCTTTTTCTTTCCACAACTGAATCCACATGATATCCACAACTGAAGGTAATTTGTCTGTAAATTTAAGTCGGTAAAAAACTTCTGCAGGAGACTTTCCCGTCATGGACTGAGGAGTACTATTGTACTTCGTCAGGTATTGTAGTAAGTCATCTGCCCATTCGATTTTTGAATTCGGCTAATTTGCAGCTTTTTAAAATATTTTGGTTTTCTCTTTCGACCTCGCCATTTTATTGAGGCCAACAGGGGATACTATGGAACAGGCGTATACTGAAATAATTACAAAAGTTTACAACTGCGGTACTGGTGGATTGCCAGCCGTTATCAGCCGTAATACTAACCGGCATCTCTAACTTTCAAAATATTCCTTTTAGTAGGTTTATGGTTCAGATAAAATCTATAGTTTTATTAATTTTTACTTCTTTATAGCGACTAAAATAGTCTATAGTTACAAAAATGTAACGTCCACTAGGTAAGGATAGGTAGGTAAGAAAATCAAAAGCCACATCAATCCAGAGTCGAACTCGTGATTGCTGTCTGCGCATAGGGTCGGGGGATTTGACGCATATACCAGATTGCAACGTTTACAAGCGCTCACGTAACGTTCTGCATCTGTATCGATTATGAGTCACCACACCTTAGTACGCAGTAACATTTTCATAGCTCCAGGCACTTCCAGGGTGCCATCAGCAACTTGAGTCCTATAACGTGTATCGTAGTACACCAATACGCGCGCATAAACGGGTCATCGCTCGTTTCAATTCGTCGAATGCTTCTCTTTGCTTATCGCGCCAATGAGATGTTACATCTGCGCCCTTGTTCAGTTTCATTTTAGCGGTTCCTGCAAGGGCTCTGTCTATGTAGTTAGATTAGGGATCCATTTACCCACGTAATTTACTAGCCGCAAGAAACTCTGAACTTTTCTAATGATAGTGGGTTCTCGAAATGACTCGACTGTCTTTACATATTTATCCATAGATTTAACCCCCTCAGATGACATTTGATGTCCAAGAAACTTTATGCATTTTACCCCGTAACAGCATTTGGCATCATTGAGCAAGACATTATTGTCCCTTAAAACCCACAGAACCTTTATAAAATTCATCTCGAGTTCGGTTTCATTACTCTCAAATACAACAATGTCATCAATGAAATTTATGACTCCTTTACAGGGTAATAAAATTATTTCTAAAATTCTTCGAAACATTCAGGATCGCAAGAGCTACCAAATATGAGACGCTTATATCTGAATAGACCCCGACTACAAATGAAAGTTGCAATAGGCCACTATCTTCACTTAATTCTAGCTGGTAAATTTTTTTTTTTAAATCTAATTTTGAAAATACTTTAGCATTTTTAAACTTGGGAATTAGCAGTTTCATAGTTGTCAAAGGTTCCATACTCTCTAATAATAGTCCTATTAGCTTGCCTTATGTCTGCACAAATTCGAACATTTCCGTCCCCTTTAATAACCGGTACCAAAGGAGAAATCCAATCTGACGGGCCGATAATAGGCTCTATAATGTCTGTATCGATGACTTCTTGAATTTTATTATTATATTATTTTAAATTTTAGTGAGACAGAAACCCTACGGCAAAGTTGGCAAGACAGGAACGCTACGGCAATCTTTTACTACATAAAATGTTGCTTTGTATAACTTGGGCCCATTTTTTGTAATTACAGTCGAATCAAAACATTCTAATACTTTGAGTAGACTTTGGTTACCATAAGCCATTGTTTACTTCATTTTCAACACGACTACCTTTAGACTTAAGAATTTCCCAAGTAATCTCGTTGATGATATGGCCCCAAGTCAATATATGATAGAGCAATTTTTTGCTGGCTCTAAAAGCATCAAAGTCATTAGGTTGTTGTTGAATAGTTTCCAGACAATTGATTTCAAAAATAATTTTGTCAAGTGACTTAACAGTCGTCTCTGAGAGTCAAGAACTTTTTTTGAAATTCGACTGATTCATACTTTTCAGTTATCTCTATCTTTTGTTTAACCAGTCTGAAGAAATGGCGTTCAAAAAAGCCACGTTGAACACATCATCGTTATCTGTCGCTGTACCTGGTATGTTGTAGTAAATCTCTTGCAAGGCTAGCCCACCCATATGCAAGAGTCCCCTAGCCCTCTTTGTCCCAGGCGTAGTCACACCGGTCGCTCCTGTTTCCATTTTTCTAGCATAAACCAATAAAAGCTGGCTCCCCTCAAAGTTTAACGACTTCATTGGCGGTATTTGTGATGTCATTTTGGAATTTCTGTAACCAAGCAACTTATTTTCTTTTTTTTTCATTCTAGGTACTTTTATAACTTCTTATTTTATAGAACTACCTCTTTGACATTTGTAGGTACCGTGCCGACTTTCATCAAATTACCTATTAATCTTTATTTGTTATGTGTAAATCTTTTTATATATTTAGCTGCAACTTGTTATAGTATTAATAAAACAAATAAAAACCACCTATAGAATTTTTATGGTTACCATATAAATTTAATACAACTACCTATAGAATTTTGTTTGATACCGTTGTAATTTATTAACACTACCTGTTAGAATTTTGTAGGTACTGTTCCAACTTTTATCGATCTGCCTGTTAATCTTTATTTGTTACGTGTAATTCTCTTTTTATATTTAGCTTTAACTTATCATAATATTAATACAAAAAATAAAAGAGTACTTATGATATAATCGGTCATTTTCTTCTAATTTATGATTTGTTTATTTGCATACACCTTAATTGTTTTTGTCATTGCCTGGATCGCCACTTGTACTTTTCAACTCGGCACCAATAAAACAACAGATTAAGTTCATTCACTCCTACTCGCTCGGCGACCGGGCAACGACTGAGCTGTAAGGGGTGCGACCCCCCCCCCACCACCACAGCGCCCCCGTCAGTAGGCGCGCATATATATTTTTTATGTATATACTGCAATATTATAATTACATTTCATATTGTAATTGAAAATATGAAATTAATATTATTCAAACAACTTGAATGGACTAAAATGTTGGACAAGTTGGATATTTCCCACAAATCACTAGATACAAAATAAGATACACAAATATATATATATATATATATATATATATAACGGAAGTTGCTAACAGTCACTAGAATATATACAACATAAATAAAAACAAACGGTAGAACTTGGACACTAAAACGCACGCGTTGAGACGATTATTATCGGCCACCGGACTCAGCTGTCACTAGCACATCATCTCCGGTTAACCGGTGATAAGCGATAGGCTCTCAGATAACTCGTTTCCAAAGAAGGTCTAAGTCGTTGCCGGAATTCATTGGGCACGTGTCGATGAGAGCGAATAAGTCGAACGTTTACGCTTGCTTGCAGTCAGCAATTTTGCTGATTTTTTAGGTAAATTCTCGTTACTTGGTAGAATATATCGAGTTGAACGACGTGACATATGTTTCCAAGTACTATATGTACGAGTCTAGATTATTGTTTATTACTTGGTATTGTTCAATTGTTAATATGCGTATTTTTTTACGGTCTTCGATACAAAAACTTATGCAATTTTGCGTAATACGGTTTGCATTTGTTAATTATAACTTTGGCGCAAAATTTAGGCTGTATTTGTAATCTATAGCAAAGAACAATATTTTCTTGATTTTATGTGTTTTCAAGTGTCAACGATATTCTTGAAATGAAATTTCTTATAGTCTGATCATTAATCCAAAGTACATGTGCCTACATTTGTTACATTGTCGTTACGTTAATATTATTCACAAGTGTATGTTATTACCTTCAAATGTACATCTTTTCTTGCCTTTTTGTTGAATCCCTTTTCATGTTTTGATTATTTCGTAAATTATATTGAGATAAGGAAATTAGACAATAAGTATATTTTAGAAGAATGATTGAATTTAGAATTCAATTGATTAAAATGTTATCAGTGAATATGTTCTCCCAATATTTCGTTAGCAAAATGTTGTATATACATGTATAATTCCTAACCACAAATTTTACAGGAATATACAAAAGAGTCATTCATTTTATTAATTTTTGCGTGCATTTCATTAGGCATTACGATGAGTTAAAATCACACTGTCTAATGTTAATCCATTGATGTATTTATAACGTACATCGATATTAAATTTGGTGTATCTTATGTTAACAAATAAATATATTATACAGGGAATTTTCATATTAAATCTATAATATCTATTCAAGTTTTCTTTTACTGGAATTCTTGTACAGCTGCAGCAAATTATTCGGGAGAATTTAAAAATCTTGCCTACATAAAGAGTAACTAATTTAAATGGCAATATTAACTTGCTGTAATTCTAATTAGCTTTTTTCTCCAGGAATTGAAAATTATTACTAGGAATAAAAAGTGCGAAGTTATATCTAACGTCCGCTTATAATTAATTAGATAACAAAATTCAATATATAAATACCCTAACGACACTTTTCAATTGAGACAAGCAGCGATTTTTCACGCATCCTGTATTAAGGCGTGAAAGCACGGATATATTTAGAATAGTTAAAAACAACGTTATCACATTTAACCTATTACTTAGAAAATTACGGCAAGTGGAAAAAAAATCATTTACATATTTTGGAAAAGATAATTACGAAATTTTATTTCATAAGGATTACAATAATTTTGTTGCGTAAAACTAGCCAAGAAGATTTAAAAATAAAACTTCTATAAAGCGGAAATGATTATTATAGATTTTAAGTAATGTACACATGCCGCTACGGACTTATTGTACAACCTTTCGAGAGTAATATTGCCATACATTGTTTTTGTAAATCTTGAATAATTTAACAGGGCACTCCAAGATATCTGTTCAAGGAATGTATTTTTTTCTGAATTCATCAACACTCATCTTCGAAGGTCGGGTAATTTTCACAAAATTTTCATAAATTACACATTTAAACTTTCTTTGTCAATCGATCTATCCATGAATGGAAACTCAAACAAAATCAGTTCAGAGGTTAATCAGAAAATGGCTAAAATAATTGAAATGTGTTTTTTTATGAGAAGTAATGTCATTATTTTCTTCTAACTTCCACACTACAATTTTAATTTAGATATAAATTATTAAACTATCTATAAAAAAACACAAAAGGTAATACGATGCCGACACACATCGAGGTAATTTCATAAGTGTTTCCTCAAATTGTTTCGCTATATATTAAGAAAAACTAAAATTAGTTCCGTAAATTTCTAGTAAAAAGCTATTATCTAGACAGTTTATTACGATGTACATGGATTACAAGACACAAAAACACCTTAAAAATGCGCAATACAAATATTTTCCTTTTGACAAATATATTTTTATTTTTGTCATTTAATATACATTTATCATTTTGTGAACTGTAACAATTTCCAAAAACCCAAGTATCAAAAATTTATAGTTGGAGTTCGTACTTTTACCAAATAGTTGCAACGTCATCTCAACTCAAACGATAGATCTCAAGATTAACCTAGTATTTTATTTGTTGAAGTGCACCATATAAACAAGGAAGAAAATCAGACCTCGGAAACAAATGAACTAATTTCAATCAACAAGTGAATTATTTTCCAAAGATTTATTGATAATATATAATTTTAAATAAAGACGCTCAATTTTGTTCTCGTACTGTAATTTCTCTTAAGTTGGAGATTAAATAACAGATCTCGAATAAAAGTTTTAAGCAAGTATTTTATCTCGAGAAACATTATTTAACGGCTACATTAATTTTTCCACGGCGTGTTTGTCAATGCATAATCGTTCTTTATAATAGTAGTTACAGAAGTATTCAGTATTAAAATAACTGATAAAACAATAGAAGAGTTTTCTTCAAATTATAAGTTTAGCATCAACATAAGTTTAGATCTTAAATCTAATTGAAATAAAATAAAAATTATCGAATTTATTAACGGTTGTTTGCATGAACAAGTAGATATGAAATGTATTTTAATACACATTTATGATAAAACAAAATCAAAGCACACGGATAAAATCTAAAATTATCGAAGCATGTTAGGCAACATTACGAAAAAAAATATTTTGGAATGATAATTCACTCAAAATTTCGACGGTCATATGACTTTTCATAATATTTTCAAATTAATAATTGGATTATTAAAAATAATAAACTGATAAATATTTATCGTGAAATAATTTATTAAGATTACTTGTAATTATTTGAAAACAGAGACAAAGACGAATTGAAATTACAATGTCTATAATGTTTCTATATACATTCGGATATCGTACGGAATGATAAAAAGAAAATAGAGAATACAATCAATTTAAAAAAGATGTAATATTAATGGGGAATGGATTTCCTTTTTCTTATAACCTGAACTTGTACACTCGTATATAAATTAATCAAGATAATTAGTTTTCTTAAGGCCCATAATTTACAGAATATTGGGCCGTAAGCGAACTTTTGGCGATGTATAGGTTGTACAATTTAAAATATAAATCGCCTAGATTTGATCACAGTGTTAAACTATTCATAGGAGAGTGGAAGGTACAAGGAAAGGCTGTATAACTTTCTATAAATTATACCATTCAATGCAGCCTCTGTAATTAATAAAATAGATAATGGAATACAAGTAGTGCTTTCAGTTATAGTAGCATCCAAAATAATATTTTCTTAATAAAGTGCAATGTTATGAATTGTATTCTCTAAAATATTTAAAATTCACAACACATACTTGCAATATATTGTAAAACTCTCTCGGTATTTTATTGATAAAAAAGTGTGAAAACTGTCTAACGTTATTATTGTCTTTGCTAGTTTTGCTGTTCTTTAGGTGCAATAAAAGCAATAATACGAAGGACTGAGCATACAGAAGGCGAGCCAAGTAGCCGCCCCGATAGGATAGTTCAGGAGATTTTAGCTAGTAAGATAATTTTTTTTTAATCACAGATGTTTTTTTATAAATCTAACAAAATTTATAAGCTACACTTCAATTCGATGTTGGTTGTCAAACGGTTGACACCATTTTAATAAACATATATTAAAAATCTATGTTAAGTAGTTAATTTTTTTGTAACGTCTTAATAAAATAAGTTGTTAGTGTAATACAGTCTAATAATAACTAAATATTGTTAGTTCACCTATACGCCCCGTAGCATGCACAATTTGACAAACGATCGAACGCAACGGTATGTCGCCGCATAGGCACGACAGGAATATGGCCGTACGGTAAAAGAAATTCAATAGAAGTCCCAGTTATCTGCGGTCTGTGGATGGACTCCAAATGAGCGCATACCTTTTATATTAGACAAATAATATTATAACTTGGTTGGACAAATTAAATGTTGGTCAAATATCAATGTGACAGACTGCGCTTCTACTTAGATCGCTATTATTTACAGATTGATATTATTTTAATACTAAGTTAATAAATAATTTTAGGAAAAAGTTAAAATCCTAATTTTAGAGATAATAAGTATAATAAGTACATATATTCTAAACAATACCAGTATGGACACACACAGGATTTTTAGAGCGAATTTAAATTTTCGTTTGATACTATGTGTTGTAAATGTTACTTCAATGCAGGGAAGCTGCTCGAGCGGTAGGATCTAGCAGCAATAAATTGAGAAATTCCCTTCGAGGCTTACGGAAATCACGTATCTCTAAAAATAAAACTTTTCTTTTAGACATATGAGATTTCCCTAAATTTCGGAGTTAGAAACGGATATCTCGAAAAGACAAAAACTTAATCCATTGATTCGAGTTCATTGCGGGAAATACGAGCGTAATAAAAAAATATTTACCAGAAAACGCTTGCTTTGAAAATATTTGAATGATTTGCTGTAATTAGAATGAGTTCAATTTCTTTTAGTATAATAAAATATGTACATTTATTCTTCTATTTCTGTGTTTGGCTATCTTTTATGCTTCAATGTCCGAACTGATTTCCATGAAAATTTGTAAATAAATTTCACTGACAATAAGTAAATATATTTAGCTATAAAAGTTACTTTTACACTATATTCTTATTGTTTATAATTTATTACATATATACAGTGGTTGTGAATGTAATAAATTATCTTTGAGTGTACGGTAACTACGTAAATTTTGGTGGATGGAGCATTTGAACAAGTTGATGATATAAAGGCATGCGTAAGTTTATTAACACGTCGAAGAAGATACAGGTTTACGCTAGTAATACGTATAACTTCCAATGAAGTAAAATAATTCTGCTTTTCAGTCACCGTACCAAACCGATTTTTATAATGTGTTTGTTTACGTGTTTAATTGTTAATAAAGCAAAGATTCCAGGAAGGGAATTATTATAAATTTTTTTGGTCAAATTAGATATACATATACACATCTCACAGCCGTTTTATTTTCATATATACATACATATTTATAGAGCTAACAAAGTAATGATAAAAACGTTCAAAAACATTTTACGCTCTTTTCTTCACGTGTGATTTTTTTATCAACATACTTTACTAGCAGCATGTATTGGATATTATTAAACAGGTTTTCCGAAATGATTGGAATATATGAGAAATTGTCGATACAAAGTAATATCAAGCTTTAAGATGATAATTATTGTTACAGTTGCGTGTTCCCACCCCTATCAGCTGAACCAATAATTTTGGATGATATTTTTGAGAAAGAAATGTATATAACAAAATGAAAAGAAAAATAATCACAACTAATATAAGTAATAGTCGACCAACTTATTACATGTAGTTAGTTCCGTGAGAGATATTCTAGGCAATATATTTAAAAGTTTACGTATGATAATTAATATTAATTTTCGTGAATAACGCATTATAAATACCATGTACGTCTAAATATTTATATGCGCCAAAGTGTGAAGGCAAAAGTTTGTAGTGCGAGTTAAACTCGAATTTAATAATTAAAAAACAAGTAACAAATAATTATAGAGGTAATATTTTTTCGTAACAATGGTATTAAATTTAACCCAAATCAAACATAAAAAATATATTTTAAATACCTTTACTTTATCAATATGACTTAAAACTGTTTTATAGAAACATAAAATGGGAATATTATTGATAGCCGAGTTTTTGGAAACTAGGTGTTAATTATTGTTACTGGTATATTTTTATCCGCAAATCGAAACACTTTAAAAAATGTAGGCTTTTATTTAATAGGACCTTTATTACAATTTGAATTCTTTTTCTGTTGTAATATTTATAGTCGAAGAAGTTTTCAGTGACTTGAATTAGGCTGACAACATTAATTTTGCGAAAGTGTAAAATGTATTTATTATTTTGATAGATTTTTTTTTATCTTTCGGTTCAATTCTTAAATATCTCATTAGAGTAAACTAAGAGCTTCCCGCATTCTTTGGTCAAAGCTTAACCTAATGAAAACTTTTAAAATCATTAACTGTTTAACTTTTCATGTTTACCTGCTTAATGTTAAAACGACTGAGCATATTTATATAAAATTTAAAGACAACTTTCAACGCATATTTGCTTTATAAACTCGAAGAATGTTGCTACTTGCTGAACGACCTCGTAAGAAATATTTAAAGAGACTGGTATTGGAATATATGCAAATTTTTATACGAGGGCATAGGGACAAAATATATAATTAATGTACTTTTATAACTAATCTCAATAAAAAAACCTTCACTCTCATTTCAACGTCAAACTAAGGAATATTTGAGTATTGGATTAATTTGAGTCCAATGTGGTGAAATATGTGAAAGAAAAGTTTTATGTTGATAAATTTTTTTCATCATAAACGCAATTTTTTTGTGAAAAATATATCTTTACCTATATCTAAAGCAGTTATATTAATAATTTGGAACTAATTAAGAAATTATTTACAATTAAAAGTGAATCAATAAGAAATTCTAAAAAACTTGACTTGGAGTTAATTTTTTTACACAATGTTATCAATGTTTCTAGATTATTTAGCGTAAATACTTATTCCATATGAGAAAAAATAAACACTGTTTAATAAATTATTGGAATTTGTGTTCATTAGCACAATAATGTATCTTAACAAATATATCATTACTCAATTAAATAATTTTCAATATGACGTTATGTGACGTTGAAATGATGTTGTGTCATTACCACACAATCGAAGTATATGATACTTGCATAATTAAGATATAGCGGGATATACGTTGAAACAGATTTTGGAGCATTTTCCTTTGTTTCAACAAGTAATGGAACATTTTTTTAGAAAATATGTAGCACATTACAAATTACTTTTAACAATATTTCATTAGCGTACTTTGGTTATAAAGTGAATTTTTGGAGCATTTTTTTTTAATTTGAACTGCAACCATTTTGAAAATTAAAAAAAAAATGTACGAACTTTGTGTAAAATTTCACGACAAACTCGTGATTTGCAGTGTCTTCAAGTTTTGCTATAAATAATATATATAATCTTTTAAAAGGACCTAGAATTTGGTGTGTGTAGATCATATTCGTTGAAGCTACAGAGAAATTAAAAACCAAGACCCTCACATTAGATGCATTCCTGCAAAATTCACCTAAAAATGTAGGTCGTGTGTAAACAATATTAAAATGAATAAATATTTTTATGAGGGCTGTGTATCAATTCAGGTTATAGAAATGAAGTAATATGGGAATACTGGGAAAGTTGTTAGAGCTGTTTTCATTCGTATAGTTTCAAGACTGGTAAATAACATTAAATTTTATTAATTATTCTATGAACTACAAATTATAAATTAAAAGATGGCTAAATTTCAAAATAAATTCGACGTTTCAATACAAAATTTTAACGAAAATTCCTTTCCACTACAATTTCTATATGTATTTCTGTACATTAGTATTACTTTAGCTGTAATAATGAAAGTTTATATTCGATGTTCGTGTGGGTAATGAAAATATTTTTATTTTCAAAATTAATATGAATTTAATGTAACATTTTTAAACAATAAATCTCTTCAGCTCAATTTTATAATTTATACACCACCCATCACGTTTCATTCAAAATAGCTATCGGGTTTTCGAACAACTAAACCTACTAAACGTATTTGTATCCATAATAAAAATATGTCATAATAAAATATTGTTTGTTGTGTTCATTGCTTATATCATATTTACATAAGTATTCCAGTTGAAAAATACGAAGGGGTCAGATATACCTGACGTAAGCTCTAATGGCAATTTACCTATAAAAATGGGTCGATGTTGGTTTATTTGACATCATAACCTATTGGACCATGGACCATGCATTGGACATAAAAATGCTTAAATTAACATGCAAGTGATCTCTTAGAATTGCGTCCAAAGAAGCAATATTTTTTTAAATTATATATATATATATATATATATATATATATATATATATATACATATATATATATATATATATATATATATATATATATATATTATTACGTATTATTACGTACGCTTTTATATCAATCATTATCAATACCGAGCGTTCTGATCGCTACCTTTGGCTTTTCCGCGGACAAAAGTCGAACAAAATTAATAAGCTATTTCATTTGTTGACATAATTAACATTGGTGTGTACAGTTGATCACAAAACGGTCTTAAAATCTTTCTCTCTAAGAGCGATCTTCTTTAAATATTTTTATGTGGTTTTGTGTAGAATATTTGTGGTAATATAATTTTTAAATATATTAACAGATTTTATTTTCTTCGTAATTTTCCATATTTTTGTATGATTACGCGTCTTATAATCGATGTTAAATTTACTAATCACAGCAAAATGTACGTAATCCCTATATTATTTTTTGAATATAACTTACTGGAAATATGAAACCGCTATGATTCGATTCGGAATAATAGATGAATAAATATATTTGATATGAATTAAAAATTACGTATCCGTTTTCGCTCATCGTGAACATATCACATTTCAATTATTAAAAAAAATAGTGTAAATATGAGAAGTCATGACTCACGAAAAAGTTTTTTGCTCGTTATGAGTATACAGTTGGGTATAGTGAACGAAATTTGATAAGAGAAATATTCTAAGTAGCCGAGAGAAAAACCATAATATTTCGAAACATTTTAAAAGTTATTTACTGCTTTTAAGCAAAAATAATTTATTGGGTTCAAATTCTATTAGTTTTTTCAGATTGTTGGAGAACGGAGGTTAACATTTTAAGAGTATATTTTATGAACGGTATGATTTTCTGAATCTTGAAGGGACCCTTTTTACATCTTATGCACGAGCCGCAAAGTACTATGAAATGATTAGCTGCTACTCGCTACTTCACCCACATATTATTAGAAAACCCACTCGGTGTGATTTCCAACTTGGTTCTCTTCCCTCTCTTTTCATGCCATCCACATGCGAAATGGTTCCATTAGCAAGAATTCCTTACCCAGCCGAAATAAGTATATAACATGTGAATATATGCGAGGATAAATTATTACCCGGCCATCACTATTTTACCTCAAAATATCTTCCATCGCTAATTTTTATGGATCACTTACTATATGCTAACGCTGTTCTTTCATTTTTAGAAAATTTAAAAATTTGTGTTACGACAAATTACAGATGGTCTTAAGTACAAAACCAAGGTAAGTACAAAATAAGGTGAAAATAAATAAAAATAAAAATGAAAGTCTTATCTATTAATCTGTTTTTCTACAAAAAGCCGATCTTGTAGGATTAATCTCGAGTATTGAAATTTTGTCGGGATTTATTTCATCTTAAATGATTTTACCCAGATTAGAAGGAAGTGTCATATTTTAAAGAGAATAATTTTCGGAAAAATTGTTAACAAATTTTTCATCTTCACGTTTTAAATAATTCTAGCTTAAAGTTATTTCACACCACTAATTAATGCGAAGTCTTTATATCGCTCCTAAGTTCTAATTACAGACTAATTACGATTCTGAAATTGTAAAATTACTGAGGAGATTTTTTATTTTAGAAGGTAATTAGTTTGTCACCTTTAACATGATTATATCTAATAACTTTTTCAATGTGTGTCCTTACGAAAGCAATTAACAAAGAAAAGAGTAAGCGAAGGAATATCTTAAAATATTTATGTGTGCTTTATCTAGAGTTCACATTTAAATAAGTACATTGGGATCCTGAAACCTTGGTTAAATAACTGTCCACTAAGTGAAATGAAAAATATAGTCGTTAAACACAAACAGAAATTTTCTGTAAAATATACGAGTTGCATACCGCTAAGTACATCGCTTGATATTGTTGTTTTTCTTTCAATATTATATTTTTAATTCAAATGTGTTTATATCAAGGAATGTACAGCTTGACTTTTAATTTACTCTTTCGCTGGAATGTTTTAAATTAAGAGCTTTTATATTTATTTTGAAAATATTTTTTCTAAATTATGATTATGAATAAGAAAATAATTCCCTGTCAAAGATTGGCTTGTTCAGTTGCATAAAAGTTTTTAATAACAGTTTATTATTATCAGTTTTACCAAATTTGAAATTGGAAAAAATTTAATTGAAAATCACATTAAACATAAAATGTTTCGGAACATCTCTTAATTATCAAATTATTTTCCTTTCTGGAAAAAATATTGAGAAACAAGTCTCATAATAAAATATAATTTTATTTTAAATTTAAAAAAATTTAATTAGGAATTATACCGTTAATTAAATAAGAACAGTTTTATTTAAAAAGAGAAAGGGATATAAATATAACAGAGCCACGAAATAAGTCGATTTTGGAATTAAGTACCTGAGCTTGAGATGCCTTTGTGAATGTATTTACGATTATAGTAATCAGAACAGATACATAAAATGAAGATTCAAACACTAAATGACTGTGACAATTAGGTATAATTGTCAGCATATTACTTTTAATTTAATGCTCATTATTAATACAAAAATAATTTTTATATTGATATGTATTTCATAATTATAAAAAAATGTATTAGAAAGTGTTAACATCTTAGTATTTTTAAAACTTTAAAAGTATGTTGGTAACCAATTAATTTAATTAATTAATTTTTAATCCAAATTAACTTTGTTCCTTTTGATTACACAGAAAGAGAAGTGAATTAAAAAAATTAATACAAACATTAATTTTTTTAGATGAAAATTTTGTTGTAATAACATTTCATATTATTTATATCTACTATTGAAATAATTAGAATTGATAAGTGAGCAAGTCCTACATATATTTTATTTCCAGATGCAGCATGTAGGAACAAAAATTTGCTGATAATTGTAGAGCTTATAAGAGAGCGCAATGATTATACTTTGATTACTCCATCTCATCAACTGGAGATTTAGTTCATCTTAGGCACAGTACCTGCCACTCCGCTTTCACTAAGTATGCAACAATAAAACTAAGGATGCATATTTAATTTAACTGTCTTATCTCGCGTTCAATCTCTGTCACCCTAAATATTTTTATTTCTTTTTTGTTTCTTAAATATGAACTGTGTGGACCACGAAAAATACGTGTAAAAACGTGTAGAACAACAAATAATAAATGCGTACAATAAAAAAATAATACAATAAATACAATCGTAAATAGCATGAGTAAGCAGGTCATGAATCACCTTAACATTCTGCGATCTTGATTGTAGTTGGAAACCAATCAATATGTCGAAGTGAAATAGGGCGTCCGTTACGGAAGTTGGCTTGCGAGCTATTTTTAATAGCAATCGGATATTGATATATATAATTTGTAAATGGAATAGTGTCTTAATATTGCTAAGCAGCGGATTAAAATGTTTAATAAGTGCAGTATATAATACAGTTTACTTCTCAATTGCTGAGAGTTATATTCGACCATGGTCAAAGTGAAAAAGGTGAAATATGTACATTATTTTATGGGTTATCATAAACATATGATACGTTACCTTACGGAGGTTTGAATTTACTTCGAATTTACTACAAGTGAGAGCGTTAAATAAAGTCTCAATACATTTATTAAATTTCCAGGAATATTGTGTTAATAATATAATTATTAATATATTCAATAATGAGATTGACGTTATTTTTGTACAAATTAATTTTCTATTTAAAATAACTTAATTTTTGTTCCAAAAATTAAATGAAATCAAATCATTCTCAATGTAATCTTATATTAACGTGATTATGAAACGAAAAGCAGAATAACTAAATTAAAGTCCCGAAAACGGGAAACACTTATCGGGCTAAAACCTGATAGTACACATCCACATGTGATCAAAGCTCCTAAATGAGAATAAGTTATCATTATACACTTACACTGAAATAAAACTAACGCTTTAGCTTCCATTATACAAACAAGTTAATGTCTCTCTGAAATAACTGAAAATAATGACAATTACTAATTTCCAGAAACAATTTTGTGCTGCTGGAGAAAAGTATATAGTTTGGACCATTAATGGCATGCCATTTATTATTAAGAAAAACATTAGCGAATATAGGATCATATTAAATTTAGTAGTTGTACATTCTGACATCAAACATTTCATACCAGGCAAGGTGCTTCCAAGATCAAGAGTAGTAGTGTCATACTGGCGGCAGCGCCAGTAATTTTATGAAGAACATGCTTTGTCAATGCAGTAAAAAAACTTTTTAAAATTGAGGTAAGTCATACCTACTTTTTTTTCGCCTTATCAGACCGGTTTTTATTTGCCTTATCAGAGACATATAGTTGAAAAAGGACAAAAAGTTGGTAAAGGCAAAAAGACTACAACAACAGCCAAATTGGTCGATAATAAGTTAGGTCTGGATTTGCATGAAAATACAGCAATACGAAATATTTCAGCATCACAGCAGGTCTAAAATTTATTGCTTAAAATCTAGAAAAGATTTTGAAAACAGATGTAATCCGCAAAATGTTGTATAATCCAGTATATCCATCAAAATTGTAAATAAAATTAATTAAGCATTCGGATAGTGAGACGAAGAAACCAATCCGAAATTAAAATTTCTTTTCGTTGAAGCGACCCGAGTGCTATATCTCATATCTTAACTGTTTTTCCTATACAGTTTTTCGATTTTAATATTATACTAATAAAGTTTTAGATAAAGTGTAGTCCAAAAATATATTTGAACTCATCTTCATATTGATAATATAATTTTCATTTGATTACTGAACAATATAAATTGTTCAATTTATATAAAGAAAATATTAATAAAAATAAATGTTATAAAATTGGTTCAACATAATTTGCTTCGTACATTAATCAATGTGTCAAAATAGAATTATCAGGGAAATAGTGTTAAACAGGATCAGTTAATTACTTAACAGAAGGCTAACAACGACTTTATTTAAATTAATTTATATTGTTTTTATTTAACATAATTGACGATATTTGCGTAATTTTACGTAATTGTAAATTAGTAAATAAATGATTCCATGTAATAAAAACAACTAAATTAATTCAGCGTCAGTTGTCTTTGGATTCCGACGGTTACAATTATTTCATTCAAATATTGAAAAAGTAGCATGCCAGGGAAGAGGTATTAAAACATCGTTAGTCTGTACCAAGGACTATGTTATAAAGTTCGGTCGTTGGTTATGAAATGGGAAGGGACCAACATTTAAAATCTGCTATTATTGCAGAAACGTTCCGACGACAAAAGCAAAACGTCATCAAGTATAATGTTAAATAAGAAAAAAGAAGCATCTATATGAAAAGTAGATGCAAACTTATGTGTCGCTTTTGTTATCAAACCGTTAATGCGTGGCGCTATTACATTAAGATCCAATTCATTTTATGCATCAGCAATAACTATGTAACCAAGAAAATCGGTCTTTCAAAAATATTTTACCTCCTATACGGGATAAATTAATTCTCTCAACGATTGCTAAGGGGAACAAAAATATTTCCAGGAAAGCACTGAATAACGAAAGGACGCAAAAAATGAAGAACTTTTTAAATAGAAATGTGACTCCTTCAGATTACTTTTGAAACCTTGGATATGTTTTCGGTGACAAAATCCAGTTTATATTGAAGGTTTAAAAGCAAGCATATCAAAAGACAAGTTTCAGCAGACGTCAATTAAAGTGATGAAAATTTTGAGTTAACGTTACTCTTCAATTGTAGCGAAATCTTATCAACATTTTATTTAGTAAGTTACGTGTTTTCAGAGGCAATATTCTATTTACTTAGGATTGTTAGTTTTGCATGTATATTAATACTATAGATGATTTACCGTAGACAGGAAAGTATCAAGAGTTCCTTTAAGAATCTTACTTTTACTATTGTATTTTTTTGTGCGTTTTTCTGTAAGTTAAAAAAATTAAATACCTAGAAATAAAATAAATATATTAAGTTGCAATTATTTGCTTTGAGGTTAGATGATCACATTATATAATTTTATATAGACTTCTAAGTATTTTTTCGATATATTAAGTTAGTCATTTAACACCACACATCACAAAAAATTTGACTATAACTGACTGAGAAATGGACCCCAAAATGAAAAAAAAACATTAATATCCAAACAAGAATAGATTTAAAAAAATGGATAATTTCCGGGTTTTCCAGGATGAAGTGTTTTACTTTGCATCGCTTAAAAATTTCTCTTCTAAACAAAATATATCCCAGAACTATTATAACAATGTAATTGCTTTGTTATTTAGTATTTATAAAACTACTTGGAATTATAATTAAAAACAATGAAAGTAAAAACAATTTCAACAAACTTGCTCATTCTTTGACTCCCTTTCCTTGTGCATCATAGTTTGTCCGCTAATTCAATTATTTAACTAGATTATTTATCGTTGTAATTTTTTAATGTATATTTATTTACAATTATATGAAACTACGTGATGTAATATTATTTATACTTTCTTTATGCTCTTTACCATGAGCTAGGTTTCGTTGTATTACAACATCTTCATGTGGGATATTTGCAAAGATGACGATGTTATAATACAACGAAACCTAGCTCGTGGTAAAGAACTTAAAGAAAATAGAAATAATAGTACATCACGTAGTTTCATTTAATTATGAATAATGAATTTCGACAAAATTTACGCCAAATATATCCAGTATATTTATTTATCATCTAAACTTAAAAATACGAAGCAACTGACATAAAAAACACTCTCTTGTTTTCAGAATTCTCGTTAGATTAATAACATTGTTCAAGCAAAGAAAAAATAATTCAGCACTAAATTGGCATTTAAAAGGCAAAGTATACCAATGATGTCTATTGAGTTTTTCATACAAAAATATTGGAAATTTATAGTTTTTTGTGATAGGCTTACGACAATATTAACTATATAACTAATTAATTCTAATTGCGTATTTCTAATGCGCTTTTGAAATTCATAGAATTTTTTGAAACGATGAAGACGTTGGCCTAATTAAAATTTCTCAAATCACCCCATTTTATTTATAAAATATTTTAACCATCTATATTGCATATAGAAAATAAATGATAGAAAAAATGATGAAGTTATCCATCATATACTTTTCCACAAATTCAACAAAAGGAAGACTGTGTTAAGAAAAATCTAATGTAATTTCGGAATTCGTAAGTAAGGAATGAAATTAAAAGTAGTTTTCCTAGTGTAATGTAATGTAATATATATATATGTTGTCAAACATGGGTCGTTTGAAGAATTTCAAAATTTATCTAGGCGGTCTTTCTAAAATATCTAAAATGTTAGGTTTTTGGCACTAAAGATGAAAAAATAAAGTTATGCTTAATGATAGCTACATATAGCCTAAACAGTTTCTGTAAACAAATTTAAAAAATTAATTATTTTTTATATGCTGATGACAAAAATCATTCTACGCTATCCGAAAATGTGCAGCATAAGGAAATTTTTAACCATGTAGAAATGTTAAGTAGAATCGATTTTTAAATAACTTATTAAAGGGAGTAAAAAAAACTAGACACTTGAAATATCAGCGGAAGGACTTCCTAATACAAGGAATGTTTCATTATCTTCTTAAATTTTAAGGGAAAAAAACATGTCAATTTTGAAACTTTCAAGTAGATAAAAATAGCTGTGGATATAGGTGACTCACAATTAGATGAAAACTGAAATCTTGCTTTAGTAATTTTCCATTTATACTTATGTAGGTACATATATTATTTTTAAATAACACAGTGTTTAATTTAATGAAGTTTTAGTAAAGTTAGAAAATTCACTTGCGTATTAACTTTTTATCGTTTCTTTATGAAGATACTTTTACAAATGAATTTAGTTCAGGAAAAACTATTTAAAAACGTCGTGTCTTTCATAATACATCCATAGCCAAATCCCTAAATAATGTAATTTGCTTGATCATAACTACAACATGAAAAAGACTAGACGTAACAAAAAAAATCACAACATTTGGGTTGCCTGAAAAATAGAAATAAGAAAAACCCTGCATGAATATTATATTACTAATATTTTCTTCCATTATCTACTCAAAAAGAAATCATAAGATAGAGTCAACTTAAGGTGACTCGGGGAATTCTTGAGTTAAATAAAAATCAAATTTTCCACGCAGGTGCGGTACACGTAGTGTCTAAATTACATCGTCAAGTTCTTTTATCTAACTACTGTATTGTCCACCCGGTATTCCAAATTGTTTTTTGGATTTTTGCTACTTTATAATTCATCGAGATTTACGAGTATGTGTGAAGAGACTGCAAATGAAGGTTTATAGATAAATAAAATAAAGGCACCGTAACGAGGGACTCGGAGAACATACTTTTTAAGAGCGACGCTTCCATTAGATTAGTTGAGCACGAATTTAATTAGAACAATGACGTGAAAATGTAATTTATATGTACACCAAACAAGTACGATTACAATTGGTTCAGATATTATTCCTGAGTTACATTTAATTTTTTTATGTTTATGCCTTAACAGTATTTATTTATTTTTCATTAAAAGGGAAAAAAAACAAACGCAAACTACAGTAATTAAAATATTCTATGAACACAAAATACGAAAGGAACTTGTGCTCCAACATTTCCACAAAGAACAAAAAAAAATAAAACGATATATAAAATATCCAATTAAATTATACAAATGTGTAAATGTTAAGTAAGGGAAATTTTATTTTTTTTTATAAGACATAAAATTAATTCGTAAAACACTTGTTATTAACTTATTAATTAAATAAAGCTGCAATTATAGATTACAAGTTATCTATGGAAAGTGCTCTAGTTAATTAATTTGGACATGGACTTGGAAAGATGTTGAATGTCAACATCTCTTTGTTGCCCAAGTTGCACAACCGCCATAGCGGTGCTATGATACCGGCGTTTGTTCGTGCGTTATCGACATGAAATAAGAGACGGCTACGAGTAAGTTTAGGAGTTCGAATTATTATCTGACTCAGTAGAGATGTCATAATTACCTTGACAATATTAACTAATGTTGTGCTGCGCGCTCTTTCGATACAATTTTCCTTAAATTTCCTTGACAGTTACGGACCCTTAAAAGTTTTGTTCTCAATAATGTTTTAAAGGAACATAAATGTTATACTTGTACTACTATATACTTACTTACATGTACGACTTACGGGTAACGCAGGTGACCAACTTTTGTTGCTGGCGAGTCTGCTATCGATGACATGGGTAAGTTGACTGGAGACGTTCCGATTTTTTCATAAAGTTGTTTTTGTGGGATATATTCATTAAACTATCAAATATCCTGTTTTGTACTTTCTCATTTGATTGTCGGCGTATAACTAAAGTCAAGTAAAATAATAGCGCCCTTAAGATTTGTATAAAAGACGTATACGTATACGTGTAACGTATCCGTGTAAAAAAACATTAAGATATATGTATGTACATATCTAATATATATATGTATATGTCCAAAATAAAATCTATAGCTATAAAATGAATTTCTGTTAGTCGCTATTATAAAATAAAATATATTCAATTGTGCCAAGCTTAGAGAATGTTATTTCATTTGTCGTATGTCATATTCCACATTCTCTTGAAATTTCATGGAGGTTTTTTTCTGAATTTTAGAAAAAAGTCGCGTATAAATACGCTGCTACCATCAAAACATATTACTAATAAAGAGAATGAAAAATAATATATGTATTACTTTTCTTCTTAGGATGAGTTCGAATTATTTAAAGCACTCATAAGCGAAGGTATACATTTTTGTTTAGTTTATATTACCTACACATGATAATTAGCGGGTATTCGTACTAATCTCTTGTTTTTACAAACACTCACCAATATATGACTCGTATATGGACATTAAATTCACATCATATTATATCAAATAATGACTAACTTTCTTACAAAAGTTTTATTCTTTTATATTCTACGAGTTGACCTGTTCATAAATTTGTGAGGGTCACTTTACAAAGCGGTTCTATGCTATATGTATTTCTATGTCAGACCATTGAATTAAAAATTCGAAAGTGTAATTATATAACGTAAAAATCAAATATTTATCCTAATTAACGCCATTACCCTATAGTCACCTGAGCTTTGAATGTTTTTTTTTGCCTTAACCTAATATAGTGGTTTTGCTAAGCTTAAAATATTCTAAAAATATTAATACTTTATATTGGCAATAGGTTTTATGTACTTAATCACTGATTATTATATTATTATGTAGGGTAGAGTATACTGATATTTTAATACCTCATAGTGTTATTGTACACTCATATGAAAAACTCATTACCCGAAATTATTAAATGTGAATACTTTTACATCGTATTCAAGCGACTTGGAGGAAATTTCGAATGGAAGGAACTTTTAATTACTCAGAGACAAATGTAAAATAAACTTCTCCAAAACATAATGTATAACCTTAGAATTACTTTATTTACAGAAAGAAAGATTTTTCTCGACATAGAAATACATGTAAGATATTAAACAAATTTACTCCATACATAAGCTTTAATACAAGATTTTCAATATATTATCTGCATTTCCAGAATTGTAGCACATATAATATAATGGAAATCTTCATCAAATTCTTCATCCACCTACAAGCATTAACCGTCTGGGTACTTGCATTGTGTTTCGATATAAATTAGTTTAGGTATTAAATTAATATCTCTATTTATTTATCTAAAAACAAACGTGCACAAATATATACAGTGAAATTATTGCTTCACAAATTACATTAAAGATTTTAATAAAAATAATATTAATTAAACACATATGACATAGCTGACTGCAATCCGTTAGGTGAACTGAAAGAAAACGTGTACAATTTTTGAAAGATAAATATCTAAATACGTATACGTAAGAAACTATATTATTACTAAAACTTGATAAATTAAATAATAAAAACATTTTGACGTAGACAGAATTAATTTCAGTACCGTTTAATTACCCTAATTTAAGAATAAAGTTTACGTGGTCAAGCTTTATATATATATATATATATATATACATATATATATATACATATATATATATATATATATATATATATATATATATATATATATATATATATATATATATATATGTATATATGCTTCAATATCGTAATCACATACCGTTTACTGTTGGAAATTTTCTTCGTCCCTGCTTTTATATAAATTTACTACAAATTATTGCTTTAATTGTTTAGTGTTTTAGAACGCAACCTATTGCCCGTTATTCTAAGTTAGGTCGTAATTGTGCATTAATTCCAAAACAGCATTTTGAATGCTATTAATATTGACCTTGGCCATCAAATATTTGCCAAAGGTAAAGACTGTATGGCACTCAGCAAAGTTAACACATTAGATGAAGGACCCTCACCATCATACTAGTAATTTAAAATTGCATCTTTGTGATAAATATGATATCTGTTATAAATAAAAAAAATTGCAGTTTCTTATATGGAGAAATTAGTTTCGCAAAAAGTTTTCAGTTGTTACTTAAGGTCTTTTATTAGCCGTCTTTCTCATCTTAGATAATGTTTTTTCTATAATTTCTCATCTTAGATAATTTGCTTTCCATAATTCTTCAGTTTCGTTAGCACTCGAATAAAGAGCACGTTCGCATAACTAAAATATTTGCCGCAGAGTTTTTCAGCATCCATAGATATCCTAGCATATTTTCGCAGACATAATCTGAATTTCGTTTAAAGTATCAGTTGACGTTCATTTTTGGGAAAGTTCCCATAAAAAATTAATTAGTTTTTTGAGTTTGGTCCTCGCTTTTTATAGTTCTCTTTTTGCTAGGATATTAACGTTTAGAGGACAAACTACTTCGCGTTGTTTTTTTCATATTTTCCGCTTTTTTATTTTTTATGACGATAGATTATACGGCTATGTAACTTTAGGCAAATGAGAAAATAATACGACCTCACTCCTCATTTTTTAGAAATATTAATAACGTTATGTGCTCATCGGTCATAACATTTACTGTTTTAAGTGGATTAAAAAATACTCTTTTCTATATAAAATACTAGGTATTAACATTCGGTTTGAGATCCTCAATGAACTGCACGCTGTATTTGCTTAATTTAATATTCGAGCTTAATTTAGTATTGCGAGGGCTGTACCTCACTTAGACTTGCTCTATTTTTTACGATGTCGGAATCAAAATAATTAAATATTTTGATGGTTTCCGGTGATTATTATTTTTAATTATGTAACTATTCATTGTGTTGTTACTTGTATTTATTTTCGGTTCTAGTTTTCATGTTTTATATAAATAATTTCTACTTCACTCATTAACATTTGCTTGATATTAAATTATTTTAAATGTTTTGTACCTCATGCTAACTTGTTAAACACATTAACATTAAGCTTTAAACCGAGCAAGAGTTATATTGTGAAAAGTAAAATAAATGATTAGGAACTTATGACATATAAACCCCATACTTTTGCGTGTAATGGTATGAAACTAATCAAAATCATTTGAAAAAAGGTTAACGAAGAAATATCTTAAGAGCATTTCCTAATTTTTTGATTTAAGTATAAATACAGACAGGTTTTATATTTTATTACTATTAACGCGCGATAGATTACACAAAGTTTTCATTTCATGTTACATAATTTAACATGTATATATATAATATATGCAATGATTTTTGTATCACTCTGCACACGGGCCATTTCTCAATATGTTCACGTCCATATTTTTAGTTATACAACTTACTAACTAAACATTTTCTCTTTTTAATCGGCATTCTGTAATATTTTATTTGAAATTAAAAGAAATAATTAGATGGCAAAGAAATATTCTGCGATGAATAAACACCTATTTAGTACACGAGGCGTCTGTTATACAATAATCTCCAAGGGATTATCGATCAAATATCTACCGTTGACATGTCTAAAATTTACTTCAAATATACCATACACCAAATTATCATTATTTATAATTTTAAGTAAGTTAAATCCATTTAAAAAGTAAAACTTTTATATTACTTTTATATATGCGGAATACTTAATTTAGTACCGAGAGATGAGGAAAACAAACAAAAATTTAGACATTTGGTTTGAATGTCCATCATAGGAACCCGAGAATGCCATTTTTCTTTAAGTGGTTAATTACTATCTTGGAAAATTAAAGTAATTTTAAGAAGTTTCGTAAATATATTTGAATATGGGTGCTAACTGAGAAAAATGAAACGTCACTAATAAACTGATGAAATGCTCCCCATTGGCTGGACAGTGCGTATTGCTACCCATATGGGTGATAGAGATAGAGTAAAAGAGAGGCAGTATCCAGCAGGCACGCTACGTGCATTTTCTCTCCCCCCTTCGTTCTCGTTAAATATATACAGTGTGTTTATTTCAATTAGGACAGTATGGGGAAATATGAAATCACAGCAGATACAGGGAAAGTGTCTTAGGTAACATTCGATTTTTTGTAGAAACAATTTTGGAATAGTCAAGTTTTTGGTTAAGCGTGAATTTTCCATAAAAATTGACAAATATTGACAAAATATGATATCATATAAGTCATGAAAATTGAGAAAATTTGCAGGTGTATTAAGATCTCCATACTTATCATGAACTCTGAAAAAAAGTAAAATTCAGTTAAAGAAATTACATTGTTTTAATTATTTATTTCATTTGTCAAAATCAGTTTTCCGCCTGTGATTCATCTTGGCAGTATCTATTACACATAAAGTTGATTTAATTGAACTTAATTTTATAAATATCGAAGCCCAGATAATGCATTTAAGTCATATAGGGAATAATATTCTGATCTTGAGCTAACTAATCGTAAGATATTTTATACTTTGATTAAGATTTTGAGACAAGAAGGTTGTTTTAAACCCAAAACGCAAGAGGTCAACAACGATCGTAAATGAAACTGCAACCATCGCCTTATTAGGGTACTTTGAAACCTTCCCAAAAGCTTCACTTCGAGAGTAAGCTGAAAATGTCAGTGTGAATAAATCAACTGTGAGAAAAATACGGCAGAAATACAAGTACAAGTATTGCACAGAAGATGGTTTACCTTCTAAAAGTACTTCCTGGAGATAAAAAGGCAGATTACATTTTTGTAGATGGTTTGTCGCACGGGCTATAAACAATTGTTCTTTTATAAAATTAATAATTTGGACTGATGAATGTGATTTCTCTGGTAATGGCATTTACAGTAGGAGAAATAATCATTACTGGTCACGTACTAATCGGCTTAGACCTGCAAATTAGCATTCCATTTTGCTTTAATTGGTCCATTAAATGCAAGTCCATTTTTGCTTTAATTGGTGTGTATTACATGATACATTTTTTGGTAAAAAGATGTATTGTGGAACGTGAAGTGGTCAATAATACCAAGAAATACGGTCGTGCAGCAAATAGGTAATATTATTTCCTTAAATTAAATGAATAACATTATATTCCAACAAGATGATGCACCTTCTCACAATAATACAGCAAGTAAACGGTTTTTAGATAAACATTTTCCGGGTAGTTGAATGGGCCCATATGGTCTCATAAAATGGCCACCATGTTCATCTAATATGACGCCGTTGGATTTTTTCATATGAGTTCATCTTAAGGATCAAGTTTATAAGTCCCGGTATAACACTGCACAGGAATTAAACGATGCTGTTTATGATTTTTTGTATAACATTTGCAATATGTCTTTATTAAAAACTGCTAGAAGTGTTCTGAAATGTATCCAGCCCACATTGAACAAAAATTTATTTATGGAAAACTCACTTTTGAAAAACAATTTCACTATGCCAAAATTGTTTCCATAAAAAAAGAACAAATGGCATGTAAGACAATTTTCCTGCATCTGCTGGGGTTTCGAATTTCCCGACACTGTGCCAATTAAAAAATACACTGTAAATGTGTGTGTACGCGCATGTATATATGTATAGTTGTACCAAAGAGAGAATCATGATCTTACACGCATGCAAGTGTTTTTACTACGTGATAGATAATTCGAAAACTATTTCTAAATATGTCGATTATTTATCACTGTATTGATATTATATTATATTAATATTTAGAAATTCATGATATGACATGCGGAAGAAACTTTGCTTTTGTCGGGTTACCCACGACAGCTCACTTTTTTTTAAGTATAAAAGCATTTAATAATGGTTTTCGTGTAATAACTTTTGAAATATATATGAATCATTATTCTTTGGCACTGTGACAAAATTAAGTTACTTCGTCAAACGGCTTCTGCCAAATTTTTTTGAAATTTTTTACCAAATACTTCTAGTATTTCCTTACGTACAATTATTCAATATAACGATTTACAATCCTTATACTACGCTTCCATATCAATCGGCCCCCATTATCGTATTATCTTATTTGCATGTTGTAAAATATTTATAAGGTTTTTTTGAATTTAAATCAAATATTGTATTTGTCAAACGGTATGTGAGAAAAACGTCTCTTACAGACGGATGGATAAGTATGATCTTATAACAGTTCCGTAATTTAGGAAAATAATTAAAAAAGTAGAAATGTCTGTATTTAATGTCGATTTTAATATATATTTTTTGATATAATGGATTTATATACATAGCACTATTGTTAACCCACACCGCTGCCATTACGTACCTTTTAATGAAATATTCTGAAACTTTTTACGCCTTTATAGAAAAGTGCCAAATATACAGCTTAAAATTAAGCAGCCAATAAAATTAAGTCCCCAAACTACGTTTTATTTATTTTAACTTTGATACAGGTATGATGTAGGCTAAAATTACATGCTAAGGTTGACAAATAAAAACACATTAGGGTTGAAAGAAGACAAACATAACGAGGGTCGCAAAGAGAGAAATTTTGCGAGTCGTACTTCTATTGGATTACCGAACCACGAGCTCAATTGACAACGACCACGCAAAGAGGTATTTTGTGTTCGTTATATGAGATTAGATTTAACATCAACAACAAACTTATTTATTCAACTTTACATTTCCTTTCCTTAATTTTAAACATAGACAGTGGTTATGTGTCATATTTGAAGTAAGCCTATTGATATAGATGCCTTGATATTTGAAAATATATTTTATGTGGAAGTATATATATATTATCATATATATATTTTTAAAAATAATTGATACTGTAATGATCTTTTAACCGTAAGCAGTAACTGAGTTATATATGACATATGCTTAAATCTAAATATTGAAACTTTCTAAGTTAATTTAATTTAAACCTAATTCAGTCGTAACATTACATACTGGCAATAATCTAACACAGTTACGTTAGCGAATAAAAGAAAATTAATTTATCGTAGAGGATGACAAAAAATATTTGCTTACCTAATGACATGAAAGTCACATAGAAAAGTTTAGTTTATTTTTTGATATTTTAGTTCGATCTTAACAAACAAAAATTGCAATTAAAGCAAAAATTGTACCTAAGAGAGGTACAACTTTTGTTTTCAACAAAAGGCCCAAAAAATATAAAGGGCTTTTATTCTATTCTGTTCTTTCTAGGACATACTATACAGAAAACATTAAGAATAATAAGGTGACATATTAATTTCCATGAATGTTTATTTAGTAAGTTTGGTTCATAACGTAGGTCGATTTTATATTTACTAACACTTCTGGTATTATATTCGTAATGTGAATGACGTCATCGACATTTAAAATAGTCTCCTTTAATATTAAATTTTCCTTTACTTTAGAGACTTGTCAGTTTTATATTAAACGTGTAAACAATCTTCAACATTTTCTTTTTCATAATAATCGAAGTAACCGTATCAACGTCATTTTTGGCGGAAAAAACGCGCTTTTATAATCGCTGAACCCAATTAGGTTAAATTATTCTATTTGCTTTATTGGAAACATTTTGATACAACATATAATTCTCAAAGCATGTATTGTAAATGACAAATATATGACATTTAAAGTTATAGGTTTTTATCTTTCTAATTATTATTGTTTTAAAATAATTTTTACCCAAATTGTAGCATTGAGCAACTAATCTATAAGAAATTTAATGTTAACATTGGGTAAAATAAAGAAAGCACTAAAATAATTCAATGACAATTATTAGTAGCAAGTATTTATTTGCTACTCATCACAGAGTGAAGTGAAATTTCAGTTAAAACGAACAGCTTTCTCTCGAAATTTATACACGTTATTCAAAAACAACTAAAGGTCTTAGAAATGTATAACATGTCAAAATGAATAAAGGTTTGAATGGAAAAAAAAATCGAATATTAAGTTATGAAACGATATAATAAAATAATGTTCGGATAATAATTTACTGGTAAAGCATAAGCAAATATATCGGTTTTTTGTTTGGTCTCAGAATCAGGGAGGTAATCTGAAGATAATTAGTTTACGGTTTGTGTAGTGATATTAATTTTTATATCCCCCAAATATTTATATTAGTAAAATGTATTTATTTCCCAATGTTATGTTTACGTAACACTATTTTAATAAATAAGTAGTTTTATAGTAAACTAGAAGTAACCCGTCATTTTCATTGCGCGGCATTTTTTAATTATACTCAGACATACCGTTCTCGGTCAGGGTATAGGACTTGCACGGCTTAAGTAATGTTCTCCGATTTCTGTTAGATTATTTAACACTTCTTTGCGTCAATAAATTGTAGTTGTGATGATATATAGACAAAACAATTACAAGGGCTTCTAACGTTTTCTTTGGTTTTATACCCAGGCTTTACGTTTTCATTAGCAATATAGAGAAAAATGTATTATTTATATAAATATTATACATCAGTAACAACTGGTAATATTTTTTAACCATTTACCTAAAAACCAATTCTCGAAACTAAACACATTTTGATTTTAAAATATATCCAATAGGTTGCCAAACTATGACAACGCTACATTTTATAACATATATACACGGAAGTAATTTTATGCGCCCTCTCATTATTTACAGCAACGAGTGACTCACAGATTCACCCCTGTTATTTGGCCATCCGTCCTCATTTATTAGTCTCCGTTGACTTACCATTTATGCGATTGGCAGCTCGTTATCTTGACACTCGTTACTTGATTACTTAAAGCAAGGAGACGATTATATTTTTAACTCAAGGTCATGTTTTACTTGAAGTTATATTGCCAGACTAACGTGACCCGTGCGAAGTCTTCGCATTATTTATTCCCTTATGAAGCTCAGATGACAGATCAAACAAATATTTTACTAAAATTGACATATAGAGGCGCAAGTATCAAAAGCATTGAGCTAAAGCGCCACTTTATTTATACGTGAGTGGATTTGAAATTAAACAAAAATTTTACCGACCGTCAATCATATTGACGTTGAGCCGTTAGATGGCAGCATTGCTGTTTTGTGTATATAATTTTAATAATTAATTAATTTGCAAAAACAATAGCAATAATAATTTTTTTAGTTGTGGATGCCGGTAGAGCAAGCAATTATCTATAAAATGATATATAATTTATGTGGATTAGTTGTGAGGTTTTTTCTAAAAAGGGAGAGTACCATCTTAACCTTAGCGTATTAATATATATGATGATGATGATGATGATGATGATATTTAATTCAATTAATATTTGTTTCAAAGAGATTATGCGTTTAAAAACAATTACTAACGGCATTGACTATAAGATACGAACCAACAAAGCAAGCCTGAATATTTAGTGTTCCGTAGCTATGTTTATTTACATTAAGACAATGCAGTAACATCCCTGACTAACATGAATAAAACTGAAGTTAAAATACTTACATAATCATTACTTAAGCAATTGAAAAATAATACACAATTACTGTTTAAATTATTGAAATATAATATCAAACATTTATGCATATCCCATGGGTGTGTGCTTTACCATCAACCAGTCTCGTGCTTTATCGCGCCAGCCTCGAGTCTTGCCCGAGAGAAATAATTAAAGCTCGGGTAATTTTACAAGTAAGAAACTTTTAACACATCTTTGTTAATAGAAGATATATTTTTCTAATAATTAAATCACATTTAAATTTTATTTTTAACAATGACAAAAAATGACAAGTTTCCGTCCTTTAGTCTGTGTGTATGTGTGTGTAATACTCGCGTAATTATCTTATGAGAACGTGCTGAAAGTCGTAATTCTTGACCGATGTTAATGATTTTATTTTCATGACCGATAACATTAGAAGCTTAGGATTAGAAGCTTATTAAATTCCACAACCATTTGTTTAAATGTAATAAATAATATTATTTCTACCGTGTGTAATTTTTAGTGCCTTTAGTGTTATTACTACTTTTTTAATACTTTTTAGTGTTTTTACTGCGCGGCTATTTTTATTGACTTAAGTTTTGTGCGGATCTCCTTACTTGCTGTCTATTGTTATTATATTTTAAATTTTCAAACTTTTTTGTAATTAGAAAAAATACGCACTGAATAAATTAAATTTTTTTTTTATTGATTTTTGCTTGATTGTTCGTTATAATTAGAACTTCAAATAAATGCACCGAATGCAACAATTATAATTATTAATTTTTAATTTTTTTGTCAAAAAAAGCACACAATCTCTTGTAATTCCTCAATTAGTTAATAATTTAAGTGATTAAAAGCACAGGTGTTCAAAATTTTTTATAAAATCAAAATTTCACCTAAACAAATTTTCATGTCCAATTTAATAAATAGTGAACGCTTGTGCCATCCGTAAATTTTCAAAGCTCCTTTAATTTAGATATGTAACCTTTAAAGAGTAAACAGGACGCAAAAAGCAGAAAAACAAGTTTCATGAAAATTAAGTTCAGAAAAACCCCTGAAAATATGGCATTGTGAATTCCAAAGTTTTAAAATGTAAATACTTATCTTTGCTCTTAGTCAAAAATTAAAAAAAACTTATTAGCCATGATAATAATTAATGCTCATCGATAATTAAAGATCCTAAATGAATAAGACTTTGGTAATACTCCTGTCGATATATCATCTAACTATTTCAAATCTTCATTGGGTTAGTTAATTTTGAATCTTTAATATAAAAAAAAATTAAATATAATATACACCAAGAAGCTTTTGATATAATATGACAAAACATGTTAATAGTATTATGCCTATATTTTACTTCGAACTATGGACGTTTTCGTTTCCCCTAACCATAATATTTAAAATAAAGCTTCTGTCAATTTTTATAAAAAATATTCGTAAATTATGTCATATTTAATATATTTTCAGAACAAATATGGCGGCTAAATGTAAAAATGTGTTTATGAATGAGAATTCAATTGACATTCTTCGTGGGGTTTTATATTCAAATGTCA
The DNA here is from genome assembly GCA_039881145.1 of Druceiella hillmani. Taxonomy (NCBI): domain Eukaryota; kingdom Metazoa; phylum Arthropoda; class Insecta; order Lepidoptera; family Hepialidae; genus Druceiella; species Druceiella hillmani. Next base: position 11,943,155 of record JAYKKI010000066.1, on the reverse strand, counting down.
GCGGCAGCCAAATATGTCAGAAAGAAATATTTGCTGCAAACGTTAATACGTCAATCACGTATTAAATATATATAAACACAATTATATACACAAGATAATTTTTATCTTGCTTTAGCCAATAGATTTTTAAATCTTCCCTTAATAAAATAGTTTTATTATCCGAATGACCCTATTAAATTTAAATCAAGTTTTCCAAAATATATTCAAAAAAGTGTCATGGAATATTTCATAGTCAAATTGATGATAACCGGGGGAACAAGGGGCTCATAATTTAATTTCACTTGTTTATTTTATAAAATCTATTAAGCTAGTTAAATTTTGTAAAGCTTGTTCTTTTCTATAGTTAGTTGATGCACAACATCGAAGGTTAATGAAGTTAAGAAATTCATAATTTGTCCTAGTCATAGAATGTAAAAGTCATAGAAAGTAAATGTTTATACTTGTCATAGAATGTAAAATTGAAAGTGTGATTTAAAATGGGAGGAGGAATATATTATATTTTATAAAATCTTTTTTACATCCTAAGGATCAATCATCCACAAATAAATTAATTTATTCACAGAAAATAGTAGTATTTCTTCCACAAAAAAAAACTAGGAACAACTATTAGGGGTTAGAAGTAACACGATTGTTGCAAAAATTTGCTTTCTATAATAGGCGCAATACCGATTCCTAATATTTCAAAATAGTTTATGTCAAATTAAGCAATATTAACTGTCGCAAAAGTCAGCCTGTGACTGTGCATCAAGGACTTGAGATAGTTCTCGTTAAACGAGGAAAAATAATAACAAAACTAATCCAAATATTTTTGACTCCTGAAAAAGAAAAAATCAACAATTTTTTTCTAAATTATCTTTCTCTTACTCGTACAATTTATCCGGTTCTGTCTTTGACGTCCTGGTGGATATATTATTTCGTATTGACGGATATATTATACGCATTATAGAGCGTTCCTTTACGTAAAATACAAAGTTCAAGTTTGCGTGTAGTCATTAACGAAATAAACAATTAAAAAGTACCAAAATTATTTTAGCCGCAATAATATTAAAACATAATAAAATATAATAACGGTCGCCTAGAGTGACAGAATCGGCGCCGTCTAAGATTTTGTCCGTTTAAGGTTGGCATTAACCACTTAATAGACAATGGGGCATTAAAATCTGGTCAGCGTCTTTATTCACGTTTCTTCTTTTTAAGAAACACTAATGGACGCTAACGAAAGATAAATACAAAGCCATTGGAAAAAAGCTTAAAATACTTTTTTTTCAAATAACTGAGGAGTCACGATGGCGTATTATTTCCGAATAAATGCTTAAAATTTAATTACTTTTAATAAAAAGTATTGAATTTATAGAAAGGAATAATTAATTGAACTCATTTATTAATTTTCATTCTTTAATACGCACAATTTATACATATTGCGGTCGTATTGCTACCAGAGCAATATCTTGTAGCGAATCAGGACATAAGTCCATCATTGCTCGTCGAATGGCTGGAAACCGTAATCGGGACCCCGCAATTTAATTAACTGCTTCTACAAGTTGCAAGGGACGTGTGGAATGTTATACTGTAAACGGTAAAAATTCTTACCTCTTCAATATAAAGTTTGTCTAGAGCCCATCCGCACACAGCGTCTGTTGAAGCGTTCATTAAGGCCCTTAACCGCGGTCTTAACCACACTCTGCGAAGTAGCGCTGTGGGGTGTGATATGTTAGCAGGCTCCCATCTTTCTGTATCAAAGGATCCTCTTGTACCATTTATTGGAACGATTCTCTCAAACTTTTAGTTCGAAACAAAGTTTTGTATACGTTTTCCAGTTAATTTGACGAAAAACTAAGTGTTATATTACTTATACGGAAAACAAATACAGAAACAAAATGTTACATGGATATTTAATTTTTTTTTATTCTTCTTGGCCTTTGTCGCATTTACTTGGGGTCTTCTTATCTATAATGGAATTTTATATATTATAGCTTAATAATTAGGTAAACTATTTAAATAAAGTATTTATTTTAATGCAAAGTGTTTGATTTCAAATTCTTTTCTATATTGTGTATTTTTATTTTTTATGTATTAAGATGTCCTTTTTCCTAACGAAAGAAGAGAATGGTTGTTATAATTTTGCTAGTTATAACGACGTTCAAATTTGCTTTCATAGTAACTATACCTTTTTAATAAATTAAAAATCTATATCAACTTCAAGATTCTTATTCAAATTCAATTTTATCCAACAGAACTGAACAGCAAATTGTAATTAACTCTTCAGTTACAAAAAAAACCCAAAAACTTTCATGTAAGAACTTCTAAAAGAACTCTAGTGCAGCTCTACTCTGATATAAATAATATGTTTTTAATACTTTTGATTATATTACTTAAACTTCACTTTGTTTCACTTTACTTGCTCTATTACAAGTAGACTCCTATAACCGATCCATTTGATTCAGCTTATTCCTGATTAACTATATTCTAATTCTTGTAATTAGAGTTTTACTCATTACTGATAATTTAACAGATTTGGAATTCATCCTGTTACAACAATAGTCTGAAGGTGATCAAAGAACCCCCTCAATGCCTAACAGCAGGGTCAAGAAATTTGAATTCACTTTAATTTTCTCAATATTGATAATGCATCATAACGAGTAATATTCTGTGTCAAATGATAAAGTCGAAACGAGGTCAACAGAAGTCCTCGTTACATAATAGCAGAACTCCTTGCTAGAATAATTTTATTTGTCTCAAAGGGCATAACCATAACATTGTTTTTTAGGGTCAAACAATGAAATCAGCAGAAATCAAACTGAAGTCTTAAATGCATAATAGCAAGACTGTTATACTAGAATCATGATTAAAAAAACTAGCAACGTTTTGGTTCTCCCTAACCGTAATATTTAAAATAAAGCGTCTGTCAACATCATGGTTAAAAAAAATTTTAGCCTCTTATTGTTATAAGTAAGAAACTTAGTAAATATGTCCGTAGAGGCTTGGTAGTAATTTTTAACTCATGTTTTTCTATAGAGCGATATAATTATTAATAAACTAGGCATGACTCTAACTTTGAACATTTGGAAAATATTATTAAATTTAAAATTATTATAAGCAACACCATTTATTATAATGATTATAACAGTAAACTTTTTTCAGTAAATAGACTTTGTATTGAAATATGAAATTACATCACCTCCTTTTTTAGTAGTCGATTGCGGTAAATTATAAATAATATATTACTCTAAATCCAAAAAAAAACGCCGATAAAAACTTTATCGATAGCCTTTTAATTACATATACCTGATGTATAAACTGACAAAGAGATTCGCACATAAACGGATAAACTTTCCAAAAACAAAACATTTTTAATTTTATTATATTTCTTATGTTCCTCTAAATACTTTTTTTATAAACACCACACGGGCAGAATTATTCTAAAAATTTGTCACGTGTATAGAAAAAAATACTTAACAACAAATTTATACAGTTTAATATTAAACCTACAAAGCTATTAAATTGCAAATATTAAAAATAGATTCCAATTTAAAACGAATTGAAGAAATAAAACAAGCATATATCGAATATATACAATATCGAAAAACTTCAAATGTCAAAGAGTACTAAAAACGACTTTTGTCCTCCTATCTACATGTAAATGGCTTAGTGAGCACCTATCTCCCCCGCTTCACCATGTACTTGTCCTCTGGGTATGTCCACTTCCCCAATGTATGTGCGAGTGGAAAATTTCATCACACAACTGAAAGAAAAAACACCCTTACTGATGTGAATTATAGCACACATTTGTGCAATTACTATCGAGTTGGTTGACACTATTTATCGATGTACTGATAAAACTTAAATAAATTTTAGAAAAGGATAAATTAACATATATTTTAGTTGGGGGAAGCGATTTTGATGAAATTAAAACTAAATATTACTTCATGTTATCTCTATATTTTAAAAAAAACTTAATTTATTAATATCATCTGAATTAAGTCAATATTTTTTAAACAAACACACAAATATTGAAAAATTCTAAAACAATATTTTTGTATCCTATTGCTTTTATTATGTGCCTGCCTTATTATAATGTGCTCATTTTCTCGTAAATATCCTAAATGAAAAACCAATTAATTCTGCAGGTTTATTATATTTATATTTAACAGGAATTTACAACAGAAGTATGTAGTTATTTGTCAATATCGCTTTGACACAAAAAGTGTGTGAGATTAAAAATATGTAAGATTTCAATTCTTATATCCGTAAAGGAAAAACTTTCTTTGTACTATTTTCATTTATCAATTTTAATTATGACTCGCTAGGTTAAAAAGTAGCAATGAAATTTTTGAATATCGTTCTTACGTTTTTAGAAAAGGCGAAAGCCACATTTTTATGTTTTCCTCGGTGTGTCTTCATGCAATTCCCTTCGCTTTGTCATCCTAAATATTGTCAGGGGAAGATTAGAAATCAGTGCAGATATTTTAAACGCCATTGTTTTCTAAACGTTTATTATAAGGGTAAAGAATGTATGCGTATTAAATATTTTTTTAACAAATGAGTTCAGAATTGATATAAAATAATTTTAGGAATTATTGTTTCGTCATCTATTTAACCGTACGTTAATTAAAAATTAAGAGACGTATTTAGGGGGAAGTTTCAATGTCGCATTTCTTGGAATTTAATAATAAGATGAAGTATTGAACATTTTTGATTTATATTTTATAAAAAAAAATTAAAGAAACTTAAATATAATTTTTTCAAGTGCTTCCATTAAAATTTAAGAAAAAAATATATAAAAAACAAAAAAATGGATCGTATCTCACTATCGGTAACAAGTAGTCAGCTACTTGAACTAAATACTTCTAAATGCGCATAGTAGGACTTGGACTTCTGTGTGAACAAAAGTCCCAATAATATGCGCATACACAAGTGTTTAACTAAAATCCATTGTAAAATAATGTGCAACATATTCATTTTTTAATTTCAGTGATTACTACGAGCAAATAATTTATTTTTCAAAAAATATTTTTTTTTTTCAAAATTATTTCGATTATAAAAAATACATATAAATGTTTCATTAAAATGGAAATTCCATAATAGAAAGTTAAGAGAAACATTAACCTGGCAATATAATTAACATTTCCTTCCTAAAATAATATTCGTTATTGAGAGACTGTACTGTTTCGTTTAGTATCCAAATCCCAATAAGGGCTTTATTTATAAATCGCTGCGTCATATTTTATTGCTCTGACGTCTTTACCTCTAAGTGCGTATACATTTAATGTCGGTGCACTTCATTTAGGGAAAATATTGTAATTAATATATTTCTTCTTTTATGTAGATTATGAAATGATTGTGTGCCTTGATAGGTACAATAGCAGTGATGGTCATGCGATATGTGACTAATAAGAGAAACATTGAATTGACAATATTATTAACATTTCCTTCTAAAAATAATATTCTTTATTAAGATACTGTACTGTTTTATTTAGCGTTCAAATTCTAATAAAGGCTTTATTTATAAATCGCTGCGTTATATTTTATTGCTCTGACGTCTTTACCTCTATGTGCGTATACATTTAATGTCGGTACACTGTATTAGGGAAAAGATTGTACTGGATACATTTGTTCTTTTAAATAGATTTTGAAACGATTGTCTGCCTTGAAAAATATAATAGCACTGATGGACATGCGACATGTGACTAAAAGAATGAACCTTTGTTTGAAAATGGAACGATCCAATAAAGAACATTCATCGTAGAAGAAGCAATGTATTTTCCATAATTTTGGTTTTTCCAAGATGAAAACTGCCATTTAACAACGAAAGAGAATAAAAGGGACTAGAAGACAATAGGTTGTGGGTAGAATAATATGCATATTTGTATTTACTAGTTATTGTTACTTTATTCATAATTAAATTGTTGTAAATGGTGACCAGTAACGAGAGCCCCTGACCGTCGCAGTACCTGAGTAAATGTTAAGGAACTACATGATATTCCTACTACATGATACTGTTATGACTTATGGCATATGTTTTACATCTAGTCATTTGCTTGTACTAAATATTTTTAGGAGAAAATTACGATTTTGTACAATTAAGCTAAATAGAATAATAAGCTGATCTGAAATTAAACTATACTAAAACCCAGATTTATATTCGGAACACCTCGCAAGTATATATTTCTTTTTCGACTAGTTCGCCCGAGTTTTAACGACAGAAGTAATTAATCACGAGTAATTTAGGTTTCTAGAGAGAAAACACTTGCTTATAAAAATATACCAATTTGTTATTGTTTTAAGTTTTTATTATGATAAATAACCTTGGCTTTGAAAAATTCCAAGCGTCTTCGTCTAGAGATCTGTACGTACTTATTTATGAGAGCATGTTACATATCACAATTCCTGATCGATATTGGCACTTCTCTTTCTATCAGACTACAACCTTATAGATTTTCATAATGACCTCATATATTTAAATTAGTACATACAATTTTCCATAGACACTCATTTTATTCGTGTTCTCTAACTGTTCATTCGCATCTTATTATAGTTATTTGCAGATCTTCTTAACGTAGAGAAGCTCTCGGATCCCTGCTGTTCTTAAGCTTAAATTTTTTTTAATTTCTTCAACTTTTTTTATGACCAAAGATTGTATAACTCGCCTGTTGCTATGTCCGTATGTTATTTTTTTTAATAAATTACGCTTGTAAGTTCTTATATCGTAATATGTTCTAGACACATTACCGTCCAACGAGCGAAGGTATGTAAAAACACTCACACACACACACACACATATATATATATATATATATATATATATATATATAAATATATATATATACGAATATACTTAACTGTTTCATAAAGAAAGAAGCAGAAACACATTTTAAATGAACCCAGTTGGGTGCACAGACTCGTCTCCATGAATAATTCTTCATTACGTGTTTTATATAGGTATATGGTGTATACAAAATGTGTAAAAGGTTGAGTTGATGTACTCTTTACGTCATTTTGTATCACGTGAAAAATATTATAACCATTTACGGCCAACATTTGTTTTACGACCCCTAAACACCTAGAGAGTAGATACTTATACGGGCGACATACTCTTAAAAGTGACATCCTTTCTTTGCTCTTACATCATCGTTGCATTTACGAGCGGAGCAAATTTTATTTCCTCTTATGTTTCGTGACACGAATACTAAGCAATTTTTCTGCAGTTATGTATGTTTATGTTAAAAGTACGTCAATTATGAATATTTAGCAAGTTTTATTTCGCACTATGTGGATGTTTAATTTTTTTTATACTCCAAGAACACAGGCAAAAAAAGTCTACTTGTTATGTATAAGGTGGACAGAATGGATATGTAAGTGAAAAAAACCTAACATTTGGTCGAATAAATAAAATTTTGAGCATATGTGAATTCCATGAGACACTGAAAAAATTACCAAAAATAATTTCTAAAAATTTTCTGCTAAAAATTTTATACAAAAGTAGAAACTATTTTTTTTATTATTTTAAGATGATAAATTTATTTCTAAACTATAGATTATATTTTTCATATCTACTTTAATAATTTAATATTTTATTTAGTGGTATACTTGAGGCGGCTTTGCTCACGCATTTTTTTATTTTTCTCGCCGTTTTTTCCAATAATATGGTTCTCGCATAAAAAGTAGCCTTGACCAGTGTAACAGTGTTTTATATTTTAGTGTTGAACTATGAGCTGAATTGTTATAATAGACTCAATAAATTGTGTTCATCAGTTCTAATCTTATGTCTTTGGCTTATTCCGCGAGTGCTAAAATATTTGATAGACTAGATTTTTTCTTTATATTACGTATCATAACAGTCAAAGTATAATTTTAAGCGGTAACGTAATTCTCACGTGATGCCTAAACAGATAAATGAAAAAAATATGGGTGTCAGCTCCGACGCGCGACTGGAATTTACTCCTTAAGTATGTTGTCTTAGTTTTTATAAAATAGATAACACTGTATATAAACATAAATATTAATACCATTCAATTTAAATTGAAAATTCTTGAATAAATAAATGCTGACAATCAATGATTTACTTGATCATTTTCAAGCAAAACACAAAGGAACAAGATCAAATTTATGCAACAAAATGAAAAATATTTAGTAACGACATACTAAAAAGTTAAAATTTAAGGATACTTTTTAATTTTGTAGGATAGAAGATACTAAATAATCACACACAATAACATTTAATCATTACATCTTGATATAACTGAACGATTGTAAATTATGCGTGTCACACTCAGTCATTGCGATTACGCCATAAGGAAATGCCAAATAAACATATTGGTATCTCACTCTAAAAATGCGCGGAATGTTGCGCGGAGAGACCACCTAACGGTTACATTTTTTTAACGCTCTGAACTTCGTACGATGAGAACCTAATTGTGAAATTTTTTAACGCTTTGAACTTCGTACGCTCTGAATTTCTGATATTACTATTCATAAACCTTCATGAAATCGATTATTAAGGAGTAAACTCCAAAAACAGGAAGCACAAACGTCTCGTTGAAAATATTCCTAAAATAGAAAAGGTGGTGCAAATTTAAATTTAAATTTCAAAGATTTTGCTATAAAATGTTGCATTCAAATCGGTTCAGCAATTCTTGCACGGTACTCAGAAGACGGGCAGACAGAGGAGTATACCTCAATTTTTTTTTTCAATATGTTCATTATATATACGCGCCTCTCTTTTGATTTTGTAATAGTATAGATGCAAAATTAATTCGCTTTATAATTTTTGTAATATTTCGTATAATAAAACTTCATGCTGATTTTGATTCTATAGATAATTAACCCCATGATTAATATGTGTAGAAGTAATAGCTTAACTTTCAACCGATAATTATATCTCCCTACCGAATTTGAATTAGAAAAATATGTATTAGTGGAAAGCAGATTTAAAAAATTATCTCTCCAATACAAAATAACAATATATTTCTTTTAAAAACACTTTATATCTCAACTTCTATTAAACACTACTAATTGCAATTTTACTAAGACGAGTTGTCAAATAAACTTTTACCATGTCCGTACCATGTGATTAATGATTTTTAGTTGTACCTCTCAGCGATGACGTTGGCAGAAATGTATTCATTAAAGACGCCGAACTAATTACATGTTTAACCTTATAGACTTCATCAACAATGTGAAATTTGTAACCTTCTTCTAAGTAGAAATTGTGAGTGATTTGAAATTTATTATGGGCATATTCATAATAAATTTGAATATAATAAAAGAGATGTAATTAATTACTTAAAATACTGATTAATATGCGTGAAAATTTTCCTAATAAAATTCGCATTTTGAAATAGATACATTTTTCGTCAAAAGTTTAAAATCAATTTTAAAGCAAAGAACTGCTATAAAAAGTTCAATTATTATATCATAAACTGAATATGCTACAACTTGGAATTATCGAAATCGAGAAAAATACCAAAAACTAGCCGCACAGAATTATAATGAATTTGAATTTTTTTTAAACATGTGGTTTAGAAAAATAATATTATTTCACGATTCCAAGCTTTGTGATATTGTAACAAACCTAAAACAGTAATATGTTGCCTTTCATTTGATGGTAAACCTTGGTAAATAAACTTTATTTTAATGCCAACATCATGAAGTCTAAATTTTTGGTTAAACTGTTATACATTCACAGCAATTATGCTAACAATTAGTTATGTTTGATCACTTTAGATAATGTCTAAGTTTTAGACTTTTTTTAGATTTTCCTGAGCCATATTATCTAAAGAGTTAGAATTTCATTGAGTCTATTATTGACCAATTCATAACGAAAGCATAATGCTTTTGAGCATTGGTATTGCTTTATTGACAAATAGTGTATAGACTTTTTCAAACTTTCGCGATTCGAACACATATTTTATTTGATTTGAATCGGGTTTTTTCGCGGTAATTATATATTTAATGAGTAAACCTAGATATTATATACTAAGTACTCACTATGTCCCGACGTTTCTGACTGGTTGCACAGCCTGTGGTCACGGGAAGACTGACGATTTATAGGAGTCACCGCTGCGACGCGGGAGTGTTTTTTAAAACTACCCCCACTTGGTTGATTGTAGAAATCTAAGGCGCGTTCACACTAGACCTACACACTACACTGACGGTGTCATGACACTTGGATTTATGTACACATCGCGAACACCTAGTTGCAATCACTGGATTCCAAGCCGCCGAGAGTTTGAATCCGTCTTCACGGTTGAAATTTGGATGTTTTTTAATTTCAATCGCTTCCCGTATAATCCTCTTGAAATAATGAGGCTCAGAAGAAATAACCTTGGGGTCATGAAGTTCGATCCAGTGATTGGGCCCCGAATCAACTAAGTGTTCTGCTATAGCAGACTTACTTATCTGGCGGTTCTTCACAGCTGCTATGTGTTCCTTGATGCGTTGGGCGATTGTCCTTTTTGTCTGGCCTATGTAGGAAAGACCGCAGCTACAGTCGATTTTATAGACACCTGGCTTCTGCAATTTAATTACGTCCTTTGGTGTCCGCAGCTGCTTGGCCATTGTTGTAAGAGGGGTGTATATCGGTTTTATTGAAAACCGTCTGAGTAGGTTTCCAATCTTATCCGTCACCCCTTTTACATAAGGTAGAAAAGCCGGTTGTCTGATCGCCTCGGCGTGTTTAATTCCAGTGTGCTTAGCATGCAATCTCCGTGTTCTGTAGCCATTCATATTTAGTACCTCCTGGACATGCTGTAGCTCATTCTGTACCTCGAGACCTGATGGAACGTTGGCTCACACTGTATACCGGAAACCGACTCACACAGACAGATACTTAAACGCTGCATCACATCACCATCCTGCTCATCTTCAGTCAGTAGTCTCCACACTAACGCGCAGAGCTCATGACCTCTGTGACCCTGAACATCTACTATTATTGTAAAAATTTCCTTTAAGAAATTCAGCCTTTAAAATTATGACTATAATTTTAATAATTGAAAACCTTCTTCAACTTCAAAAATATACTCACTTGATCAGTTCTTTATAAATATTAGTTTTACGTAACATATAATGCTTTGTAGAATATTCAAACCCAACAGCTTTAGCTAATTTTCTAAAAAAAATTTTGAATAGTTGACGTAATAGATTGATACTCGTACGAAGCTTGCAATATAAAAGTGCATCGATAGTATTGGGTTATGTGTCTGTGTATGGGAAAAGGTGGACCATCCAGATAAAGCTACACGTTTATATTTGTCGGAATATTTCATTTGTTATTTTACTTAAATATTTCAATAAAGCTTTGAATCTTGTCTAAAAATATATTCTTTTATAGTTATTTCAAAAGCTGCCACAGTCTCATTGAAGCTATTAAATAATTATAATTAGATTTTTTCACTACTTTTTTCGCGATAATAAAATAAATATAAAAATGAAATATGTTTTTATACTTTTATGCCTTTTTTAAGTTTACTATTTCTTTTGAAATATCTTCACGTATACTCTTATTCTTTGTTGTATTTTTATTTTTTAACGTCTTTAATTGAAAGCAATGTTTAGGCAATGTTTAGGTATACCCTAGATTGAAAGTTTTATTATCTTCTGAGAGTAAAATAAATTGGTTCTATGGAGTCCCCAGTATGGACAATTCTACATATAATTGCGCAAAAGTACTCTGCAAAAGCATACTGTTCTTAAATCAATTCCTAGTATTCGAAAAGTTTTTCCCCGAATTTGGAACGGTATTGCTATAACTAATGTTTTTTTCACCGGGAACTACAATTGCTTGAAAGTAACCGGTATATTGTTCGGAATAATTAAGATACTTACTCGGAATATGTTCTCCGGTAATGAGCGTAACCCGAAACAGCTATTGGCTGTTGCAATTTTGGCGAGAACGGTGGCGAGGGGCCGCCCGTATTGCCGGAGCACATATTTCGCCTAAGTATCCCAATTATGTTAGTGGATCGAGTTTGCGAATGTGGACAGGGAAAAGGCAAACGCGAGTGACCAATTTTTAGATAACCTAATGTGAAGATTATTATAGTTTATTTTTACTTACAGTACAGAGAGTTGATCTTTGATATTATTGATATTTCCTCTTAAAATTATTTTAAAGTCTCATCGTTTTGTATTTTTAAATGTCTTTAAAATTATTGTACAACTTTATATATTGCATAAAATATGCTAGAAGCATTTTTAACTTGGTATTAAAATTTTAACATTTTTTTCAGCTACTTTATATACAAGCGAATGATATATAGACTATTTTTGAATGAGGATATCGGTTATTCATCAGCGAAATTTTAAAACCTGTTGGGTAGTTTTTAAAATTACCTCAAAATAACATATTCACAAACTTTTTTTCTTTATCGAAAGTAGTCCATATTTGACATGTACAATTATTTTGTTTGCGTGTAATATTTACCATATTTCTTTATCTATGGTACTCGACTTATTCTCGAACTCAATAAAAAATTCAAAAAACGGTGCGAGATTAGAAACGAATCCTTAAATAGTTAAAGTCAATTGTTACATTTTTGGAAGACAGTGACAAATATTTGTTTCGTTTAAAAATATTTAAGATAAATGTGACATTCATTTTAAACTTGGCTATATACTTTTTATGTTCATATCAATATTTTGTTACCTACCTGAATACCCTACACCAAAAGAGAGAAAGTTATGTTTTGATGATGTATTTTATTATATCAGTTCGTTTTAGGACTCGTTAATATTTTATTTATAAATAACATTAATTTCAAATTCTCTTGAATGCGCTACATTGTGGCTGAGAAGAATAGAAAATATATATGCAAAGTACGTAACTCAAAACTTTCAATCTTAAAAAGGTTTTATTTTTTTCACGTTTTCAATCACTGTTTTCTGACAATCCATAAACTTCATGTAATATAAGTAAGTACATTCTCATTTACTGCCTCAGATATAATAAAATGTTACATTTAAGTTCGATTAACAAAATATAACTGGAAAAATGTAGTTAAATTTTCATTACACATCCAAACAAAATGTAGGAAAAATTGTATATGTATATAAAATTATATCTACGTAGATTATAAACTTAATTGGGTTTTATTTTTGAGCCACCCAACGATCAAAGTAATTTTCATTAACAGATTGATGATAAAGCGCTTCCGGGTATATTTATTGTATTTTAATGAAATAATTATTTGTGTCATGAGCTCGTTCTTTTTTCGGCAATGAATATTTAGCGTTTGACGGCAAACACCACTTAAGAAATGCCAGCTCATATTTCAGTTCAATCTTAATTTATCTCCGTTAATTAAAGTCTAAATTACGGAAATGATTTTAAACAACTCCATTTACCTATTATTTATATCATCTTTTATTTTGTAAATATAATTAGTGAATATTTATACGACAAATTAAAAGTGATTAAAAGGCAAATAATATTTTAAAAAGTATTTTAGAATACCTGATTACTTTACGGAGTATTACTATGAGATATTAATTTAGATTAATTGTCGCCAAATGCCAACGGTACGACATGCTGTAGATTTAGCAAGGTTGAACAGTTACCGACATATTACTTTTTTTTGTAAATACTAACCGAATGCTATATGTACAGGTATTTGTTTTATTTGGGTTTTGCCGTATAGTCCTATTGTATAAATATGTTGCTTTAAAACAACTTCTAATTAAATAAACATAAAAAATTAATTGAGTTCTCTGGTAAGAAAAAAGTCTGTTGGAGAGTAGCAATAATTTTCCACTTGAAATTGTTTTCCCGTTTTCAAAAAGTTAAGAGAGTCTAACGTAATATCCGCTTTTAAAACGCTTAATAAATTTCGTAAACACTGAAGATGATTATGTATAGCATACACTGTGACCGTATATGACACTAATTAATGCAATATAGTAAGTTATATTTTACGTGCATATATATATATATATATATATATATATATATATATATATATATATATATAAATATGTATATATATATATATATATATATATAAATATGTATATATATATATATCTATATAAATTACCTTTTTACCTTAATTGAATTAATCTACATTTTCAATTATCAATCTATGAAAAATCGCTAACATTTTTTTCGCCGATGGAAGTTTGCTTCCTTTTTTCTCCAAATACCACGGAGCCAAAAAGGAAGCGTTACGATTTTAACAGTGCATCAATTTATATAAGTTAGTTCCCACGTAGGAGCTAAACAGATTTATTAATTTTGATAAACATAGTCCGGGGTTTCATTTAAATAAATAGAATATTATAGGTTAAAAATGAAGTAAGCAAAAAATAATTAAAGATTGCTTAATTGAACAAGTTATTTGAACAAAATATATTAAAAAAGAAAAAAAAATAAATGCACGGTCATGGCTTTGTAAACAAAAATATGTTCTCCATATGCTATTTCTATTTTACCAACCTTAGTAGTAAAAAAAACTAATAATTTAAAGAACTAAAAAAAACACGCTTTCCTAAATACGGCACTAAAAGCAAAAATAAGTATAAACCATATTTTCTCTCTGTAAAGACTTTAGTGTAAGCCACATTTTTTTTGAGTATAATATATAAGGGCAAAATTGCGGGATGCTTTATCTTGAAATATAAATAAAATATTAAGTATTTTAAGTATTTTCATTTACCTAATATTAATTTGAGAAGCAAATTTTTTTGTGGAAAAGGGTACTACGTTTTTACATGCAAATAAGAAACATGGTTCAATAAGAAACATGGCTGACACTAAAGTGCTTACAGAATGGACTGAGAAAACCGATTGAATGTTTATTTTTTTTTCAATGCAGTATTTATGAAAGTTTGTTTCTTATTTAGTTTTATTTTTAATCGCTTTAGTCTTATATTAAAGGAGAGAATATTATGTTGAACTTGGTTTATATTATTTTTCGAAATACTTTTCAAAATGATAAGACTTTATAAAAAAAAAACTTACAGAATTTAAATTAGCAGAGCAGCATACTTGATTCGGTTGAGGTGTTTCTTCTTCATTCCTTATCTATTGACGATTAAGCGGGTACATTTTTCATTTATGCTAGTTCGTCAGTATTACAATGCGTCTTTCCTGTAAGCTTGGAACAATCCAATTCTTCAATCTAAGGTCTATGAGATGATTTTGCTCTATTAAAATACACATGCATGTACACATGCATGCACAGATGTAAAGTTTCCCTATCATAAGTAAACCACTGCAAATACCGCAGTTAGAAATTTAAAAACGATTAGGATATGTTGTTCCTTAATTGAGTAATATAAGTTTGTCGTGCATAGTAAGCTGGACAGCCATCATTTTGAAGCAACATTAACTTCCATGTTCTTAAATATAGATTTTCCAAAAGAACCGATATTTCTGTATTTACTTTGGTTAATTAGAGACCAAGGTTAGATTGAACTTGCGGTTTGTCATAAATCGTCTCCTAATTCAAATTAGGTAATCCTGATTCACTACGATACTCTGCATGTATTCTATTTTCCAAACACGCAAGAGGCACAGATTTTCTCAGATCCTTCAGTCCGGTCCAGTCTTCTCTTCGCGAAAAAGATACGTTGCAGCACTGCCTCTGCATTTCCCATGAATGTAATGCTTATAAATGTATTCTTATGGATTATATTGAGAAAAAATGGTATTAAAGCGCAAATACGTATGTAATGTAAACAAAAAAAAGACTAGAAGAAATCTAGGTTATTTCGATAAACAACATAATCCACATACACGAAACCAAAATTCATAGTACAAGAAAAATAGGACGCGTAGCTGTGCACAGAAAACGAAGGTCACATTCTGTTTCAATTTTATGACCAGTCAAACTAGCAAGTTAATGAATTAATTTAATCAGTCAAGCTATTTCATTAGATACAATGTAAAACAGCATATTGCTTTTGTAAAGCGCTATCATGTTTTGAAATATATAATACAAAAAGATATTGTATCATACAAACTTAATAAAGACTCTTCAGTACGCTGCTTGGCTGTAAGGTAGTATGTATTTTGCCTTTAATTTATGTTTTAAGGATAAAATAAAACTATACGTATAATCCGTTATTGTTTTATTTGCAACGAAAATGTGAAAAGTAAAATCGGACAATCAAGTTGTGTGTAGTATTTTTTAATAATATTCTGTTTAACTAAAGTAAGTTAACTACATCACACTTAAATGAAACTACGTGATGTAGTATTACTTCTACTTTCTTTAATTTCTTTACCACGACCTAGGTTTCGTTGTATTACAATATCTTCAGGTGGGATATTAGCAAAGATTAACTCTTAGGAACAACCAACAGCATTTAAATGTTTCAAACACAATATAGCGGAAGCCTGGTTTGTGCGGATTTTTCCATTGCTTATATTGGTAAGTTTATTTCAGGGGCGCAGTGTAGGTTTTATTATATTACCGAGAGTTATACAATCCTTCAGCCAGGTGGTGACGGCTTTTGTTGTTGTTTGTATAACTCTCGATAATATAATAAAACCTACACTGCGCCCCTGCAATAAACTCAGTAACATAAGCAATGGAAAAATCCGCACAAACCAGGCTTCCGCTATTGTGTTTGAAACATATAAATGCTGTTGGTTGTTCCTAAGAGTTAATCTTTTCTAATATCCCACCTGAAGATGTTGTAATACAGCAAAACTTAGGTCGTGGTAAAGAAATTAAAGAAAGTAGAAATAATACTACATCACGTAGTTTCATTTAAGTGTGAATAATGAATTTCTACAAAATTGACACCAAATATATTCAATATTTAACTACATCACTTTTGAAAATAATTTTGTAGAAATTCATTATAAACAATTAAATGAAACTACGTGATGTAGTATTATTTCTACTTTCTTTAAGATCTTTACTACGACCTAGGTTTCGTTGTATTACAATATCTTATTAGCAAAAATCTTTGCTACGAAACCTAGGTCGTGGTAAAAAACTTAAAGAAAGTAAAAAATAATATTACATCACGTAGTTTAATTTAATTGTACATAACTTTTCTTAAATTATGGCCAAGCGCTCAAGCAAAATCGTCCGATTACAAAAATACGATGTTCGTTGAAAAAAAAATTCGTTGTTCTTGTATTAGAAAGCTCATTATTTAAAAAATATTTCAGGCTAAATATTGTAACGCTAACAGTAATGGGTAAAGTAGCGATGAAAAACTTAACTGAACTTAATGAATACAAAATTATGTAAATATTTTAAAATAATACATATGTTGTTTTAAACATTATGGTTTTAAGTAACATATATATTGTTTTGAACCTAAAGGCTCAATCAAATTTCACTGCGACAACATTATCACCAAAAAAATATAGTGAAAAATATAGAAGCTACAATAGTTTATTTACGAACTCATCTAAACTATGTAGCGCAAGGGAAACCTACTTTTACCTTCATTAAGATGGCATTGAGTGGTAAAAGTAGGTTAAAGAAAAACGATCGGTGAGAATTCACTCGCTCTAAACTTTTTATTGAATTTAACGTCCAAACGGGTGAATTCTTGTTTACGACGTATTTCATGCGAGGATCTTTTTTAAATATATTTTATATATTTTTTTAATATGATTTCAAAAGTCGGTCGTAATCGTTTCTTGAATGATCATATCCAGGATATGTTGCCAAAGTGCAAATTAAATTTACATGATTTTTTTTATTTTTGCTTTCATTTTAGTTTCACAACAAGTGCTGTATATTTATTGATTTATTTAAAAAAATGTTGTGCAAAAAGAATCCATTTTTTAGACGAAAATTAGTAATATTTGAATGAAAACAATGATAAAACCATAAATTCGTTATTACGATCTTAATTGCCATTTAATTAAATAAAATATTATCATTGTACTAAATATTTAAAAATTTTAAATCCACATATGAAGAAATACGTGCTGAAAAACTTTTCTAGATAAAAAAAAGAAATACCGTATTATATGATATCCTACATCTTTAATCAAAAAAATAAATGGAATACCAATTTAAACAAAGCGTCTACTTATCAAAATTTTACCTTGTAATTAAAACCGATTCAGATTTGGACTGATATTTCAATCTGATTAAAACTTTTTTGAATTGAAAAAATTAGTCAAATACCTCAGCAATATAAAAGCATGTGTGAAGACTTACTTCACTAAAGAAAATAAGTGAGTAATAGGAGAGTCATCTTCTGCTAGAACATTATAACTAAATCATTTATAAATTATAAGATTTATTCCAAATAACACTTCCTTTTTTAAAGATTGACTCCCATAGGTGCTGGACTGTTACATAACTAAAAAAATGTATTGTATATTGTAATGTAAATTCGAAGTCGATCCAAATTATATTGCAATTTTTTTACTGAAGAAACATTGCAAATAATTTTTATGATAACGAATAGTCAGAATTTTGGTTAGCTGGTACTTTATTTAAAAACGTTATCTATATTTTGCCCGATAACATAAACTACATATGTCAAATATGACATTATCACGAACATATTTACTCAAGGGATCTTAAAATATTGCGGCTGGCGGCAGTAAATTACCACGCAAGACTAAAATGTGCGTTGTATTTTTCGTGAAATAACATGGAATATATTTACCAAGCGTTAGAACGTATCAACGTCTGATTACATTCAAAGTGGAATGGTTATTTGTTCAAATGTTGACAACATATTTCAGCTAAAGTTTTATGCTTTCAAATTCAATATTCCTTTCAAATTAAATTTTAAAAAATATGTATAATTTGAAATATACAATTTGACGGTAAATTTATAATAGTTTGGAATAAGGTTAAAATTGTTTTCTTCCGACATAGGCAGTAATTGATTTAGGAGTTGTATTTGTTTTAACTCGAATATTTTTCATCTCTTGTTATCCAAACTTTTTAATAGATTTATTTATATCGGTTGCCCACTTCGATAATTTGCCTATTGATAAAATATAACGACATATAACATATAACATGGTTATTTGTAATAAATATAATATTAAATACAAATCATGTCTTAACTTTGAATTAACGCCTTTAACATTGACTTTGAGCCGTGAACTGAATATGTATGGTATCGAGCACGTTTTTTGACGATTTTCAGTGTAATGCAAGAAGGCAAGACGGCATTTCAAAGAAACACACATCTTCGTTTACGGGTTTTGGTAAATAACTGATTGCCTTTATTTAAAGACAAAATTTTATATAAGATATATCGCTTGAAGAGTTACACATCTTAGCATATACTCGAGTTAAAATTGATATTTAAGCACGTAATGTTTCTTAAGTGGTCATTTTGTCAAGTAATTCCTTTTAAATTCTATATTCCAAACAAAATAAGCTTCCCTATCGGGTTATTAAGGATAGCGTCTAGAACTGCTTTCTGAGAGCCAAATATGCGCGAAATACAATTTAAAAAAAGTTAATAATATGTTTGTCTAAAAAACTTTGAAGACATTTTTTCCGTTATCGAACGTTAAGAGGTATAAGGGAGAATTAAAGCGATGGTTGCAAACCTAATGGTTCTTCGGGAAATTCACAGTATTTAAAAGCGACTTTCGTGCAAGAAATGAAATTATGTGAATTATATTTTTAAATAGTTTAGTAAAAATACCATATACTTTTAAAAGTTTATATATGTAAGTAATCGTCATAGACAGGCTTGTACTCTTATTTAACAGTTTTTTTTGCTTCTTCAAGAAACGCGTTATAGTCCAAGAACGTCTCTTTACTAACGAAAATTTCGATTTTCGGGTTTAAGTTCAGGGGGTAAATTAAGGAATAAAAAAAAATTCAAAGTTATCGTGTAGGGTGTCAAATGAAAAGTTATTATTGTGGCATGAATTTAAATATGATATATTTTTTTATAAATTTATTTAAAAAAAAAATTTATGAACATCAAAGATATGTTTATACATAGTTTATCCTTAACCTTTAGTTTTTTTGATATATTTTCAGTTAATTTAAAATTTAACGTAATATAAATTTTATTACTTAAACGGCACACAGTTTTCATATGAATTGATATAAGTATGCATAATATATATATATATATATATATATATATATATATATATATATATATATATATATATTTATATTTATTTATATATTGAATTTTCTTCTAAGAAAAATATTTGTTCGAATTCTTTTTACTTGATAAAGGGAAACAACTCGACAAGTTAAAAGAGGCCTTGAAGCACTGCAGGTTTAATCTAAATTACCTAATAAATTTCGTCAACTCTGAAAACGATTATGTTTAGGATACACTGCGATCGTGGATGACATAGATTTGTGTGACATAAAAAGTCAAATTTTTCGTATATATATATATATTTATATATATATATATATATATATATATATATATATATATATATATATATATATATATATATATATATATATATATATATATATATATATAGATAAATAGTTAACTTCCAAAAATTTTAATTCTTTTCAGATTCGCAAGCATACAGCATAGCTTCACTTGTACAAGTTTAATTGAAAAGTTTTTTTGCGTTATTATAAGCCTAGAATTTAAAATAGATGTTTTGAACTTTTTACCTGATCATCAACATAAAATAAATTTACTTATATTTATTGGCTTTTACAGCTGATAATATTGAATGTCGCAGAGAATGCAACAGCCGGAATGAGTGAAATATTAAAATATTTTTGTTTTAAATATCTACGGATTAAAAATTCATTTAAATAAATAAGATATTCAAAACGCTCATCTCCATTAGGCAAAGTGATAATTATAATAGTTCGTTCACAATGAGAAAAACAATATAATTTTATAAATATTGGGGTTAATTTTATAGAAATTCATTATTCACAATTAAAAAGAACTACGTGATGTAGTATTATTTTTACTTTCTTTAAGTTCTTTGTCACAACCTAGGTTTCGTTGTATTATAACATCTTCAGGTGGGCTATTAGCAAAGATTTTTTGCATCTGTTTAGCATCTTGTACATCACGTAGTTTCATTTAATTGTGAATTAAATTTTCTGTAGTATAAACATAACAGAGACAATTAATTTTTGTTAACAAAAAAAATTGTATGCATAATTCCTTTACCTAAATACAGCTAGTTATTATCACCATAAACATACCTGTTAAGGACGAACAGAAAGTTTGATGAAAATACCATATACTTATAAATGTTTATATATGCCTAAGTGTACACTCATGTATACAACAGTTTATAATATGACTAACATTATGACAAAATATATGAAATAATAAAAAACTCATTTGCTTTTCAAAAATTTCCACATAAAAACTGTCGTGCATTAATTGCTTTCGTGTAAATAAAGTCGAATTAATATGCTTTATAATTATACCAAATTTATAATTAAAATTGTATCAATTTATAATTATATCTATTTATAACTGTACCTAATTTTCTACGTTAAACGAATTTTTAGACATTTTCAGCAATATCTCTGGAACTATCACATATAAAATGTCAAAAAAATTTCTATCCAATTGATACTATACGGTTAAAGAAATATTTTAAAAAATCCAGTGTTTTTTATCGTTTAAAACTTCCGCATGAAGTTTTGAGTGATAATTATCTGGATATATGTGGGTTAGTCCGCTATTTACATACCACTAAACTAAATTTCAAGTTTCTATGTCAAACAGTTTCTAAGCAAATCAGATCTTATGGGCGGAGAGACTAATGGACTCGGGAGGGATTTTATAAGAGTATATATTGAGGATCCGTTTTTTTTGAGCTATTGAATTCTAATAAAATAGTTCGAATTGAAATACGAAACGCAGTATGTTTTCACGTACGTAAAGAGGTCGTCACAAAACCTCAAAGCAGTAATGAAACTCATTTATAATGCCCAAATGTTTTCTATTTACAGGTCCCTTTCACTTTCATTTTTACCCGACCTTCACGTTCATTTTACCAACTAACACCCGAAAGAGTAATGACATGATGGTAGCTAATTGTAACGAGGTTCAAGGTAGACGTCAGGTTCTTTCAGCTTATAGTGAGGTTAGTTACGTTTTTAGATTACGTGAGTGATATAATTCTAAATGGAGATTAACTTACTTGAACTTTGCTTGAAGTGAAAATGAGAAATGTGGAAACAAACAAATAGAAAGATTAATTATTATATCATTTTTTTATTTGTTGATGCCAACGCATGGAATTGAAAATTATGACTAACTACTAAAATTGTATATTTTATTTATTATACTCGTGATTTAGATAAAATCAATTTGAACATGTATAATAAAATGCTTTTCATGGTTAATTCATTTTTAATAACAATTATATAGCACAATGAAATTCATAAGCTTTTTCAAAGAACTTGCCGAATATGATGCAATAATGGTATTTCTAATAGCCTTAACATGCGATGAGTATATGAAGAGAAATATATTATAATATTACTACTTAAGCATCCCTCACAATAAATACAATTATACATTTTATGTGTGACTAACATTTTGTACAAAAGTAAATGTGCAGTCCTTATTTGAGTTAATTTTAGATTCTGAAGACTTTTGTTAGATCTTCTTTCAGGACCCATCCTTGAGCAAATCTTCCCATATCAATTTGCATAGCTAGTATAATTTTTAATAAACGTCTTCCTTTATTAAGTAATCATGCCGCGATATAACTATCGATTTGAATAATGATGCGATTATAACTAAGTCTAAATAATAATTGAGTATTTATTAGGAAACACCTATAAGATACATTTACAAAGACTCGCTGTCATTGATCGTTTAAACCTGTTTAAGACGTTCAGTGTCATGTCTACAAATTGTCAACGTTAATAATCGGCACTGCGTCACTAATGTCAACATATTTTTTAGGATTGAAAATGACGTCAACATTTTTATTTTTACTCGAAATATAGTTAAGAAGTAAAGTAATCAGATTTTTCTATTATTTTCCATGTGAAGTCGCAGCATCAATAGCCGATTATCGTATTAGATGTGTTAAAATATTTACTAATTCTCTTGAACAGATTTGATACCAGATATTGGGGTTCTACTTAATATGATAGTTGTTAGCGCTCTGACGCATATATTTTATGTTTCATTTAATTTTATTTTAACATTTCCAAAAATATAGTCTGAAAATATTATTGTGGAATTTAATTAAAAAACAAATTTCTTAAAATTTATGATAGTATTTTAAATAGTTAATAATTTATAACCCCATAATTTATGACCCCAGTTATTTATACAAGACACGAGTTAAGTTAGTTTTATACTTATAACGCCTATAATTTATAACCTCAGTTATTTACACAAGACACGAGTTAATATGCAAATAATGACATACATTCGAAAGGAAAGATATTTTGTAAAAGCAAATTTGGTCTAGATGTCTCACTTAAAACCGCCACAGTAAAATTACAATAAAACAGAACAAATATATTTTTATGACATAAAGACCCAATGAAAGTAATTTTCAGCCAAATATTTAGTCGAGTTTATCAAGTGTTTTTATCGCTGCACGTATCCAAATCCATGAGAGTACGATTTTGGTTTTTAAATCATCCATAAATTCTGCTTTAGAAATGAGATTGTAGGTGGAACAGAAAGTTATTTTGAGGACTGCGTCAGTACTATGTCCAACATTAGAATTAAATGGAAACATTTTATTTAATTCTTATTAAATGTTTAATTACAAGCGTTTTATAGAAAATGAACTTGGAAGAGTTTAAAATTTTAATTCTTTTTTTTTGTTCACTAAATAATCTGACGACAACTCGACATGAATTTTTACATCTTTTGTGAACTTTTTTGCTGGATTTTGCTTAATGTTATTTAACGCATCACATTTTTTCCGTATGCATTTTCTCACGTAAAGTGATATATTTGACCATTGCTGAACCACTTTCTGAGTTTCTTTCTGAAGGTTGTTTAATCTTAAATGAAATGAAGAGATAAAATGAAAGGATCAAATGATGGAATATATTGAAAAATTTTCCTATTGTTAGTAGGTAATCTAAACAGACAGGACAAGAAAAAATTGAAAAGAAATCTTTTTAGACAGTTTACAGCAATTTCTAAAATATACTCCGGTTATTACTTCAAGCAAATAGCATATATTTGAATTGCCATAGTCCCTCTCCCGTAGTACAGACTGCGGTCTCGTGGTCTTTTGTATACATTTTACTTGCTAATATTTGTTCTCCAAATCCAACGATGTCCAATAATAGTGAAAAATAGTTGCTACGAATAAGAAAACGATAACTACCTTTATACTACCACTTAGTCTATAGTAATCAACGAGAGGACGTTTTATCCCGAGATTTCATTTTACGTAGATTAGTATAATTTAAACCAAAATTCATAGAATTTTTACTCACTTCAGATTTGTAATACCACTTTTGTATTAATTGTTGAAAATTGCTATATATAATTTTGTTAAGCAACTTATTTAATTTATATGTTTTTCTTTTAAATACTGTCTAGATTAATCTCCTGATATGATTTTGAGTAGCAAGTCAAGAAGACACTTTAAGCATTGCAAAATACCAATTTTTTAATTACCACTTTAGTCTCCCTAAAAATATATATTATTGCATTAAATAAAACAATTAACAAAAAAATCCAGTCGTTGTAAGTAGGAACACGGTAAAAAAACCTCAGCTTATTGGATATTAAACGAAAAAATAACCCCGAATAACAAAATGATGTAATATATGTATGAGCCATATTGGCAGTCCTATCCCTCTACTGCTCTCCTATAATCAAATAAGTAGTCACTACACTGTTACTGTACTTTTATTTTCCAAAAAATGCAAATATCATCCACCCACGCCAAAATTTCAGAATTTCTGAAAATAATTTTTCCTACGAAAGAATTCAAATGAAAATTATTTTTCCACTGGTAGAAGGCTTTTTTTTTTTCTTTATTTTCCAATCTTTTTGAAAGCGAAAAATGTTCAGAGCATTTTGATAACATTATTCGACCATGGTCTCTCGAAATAATCACTTATCATTGTAAGCACCTGCTTACTAAGATTAAAAGAGCACTTTTCAAAACTCTAATTTCAAGTGAAGGTGAAGGTAATTACGAGTAGTTAGGCATTTCCATCTGTTCTATTCTGCCATGAAGTTAATTGAAACATCTTTAAGCGAATAAAACAACTATTGGTAACGTCATAGTGATCGCTTGCAATAACAAAGTAGGTTTAATATACAATAATACTACTTGATTCCCAATTTAAAACACTTACTTCCAAATATAATCAGAAAATATTAATTTTCAAAAATTAGCTTCGATATGTGTTATTCAAGTTCCCCACTAAAAATGGTTACTGCAAGAGCAATGTATTCTATGAGTAAATCAATTTTGATAAGCATAAAGTTTTCTTGAGAAAGAAAAGTGAATTCGGCTAATTTTTATAGTTATATATATTTTATATTTACAATGAAAAGAGGTAATCAAAAAAAGTAATTCCAAACAAGTCAGTCAGAACAAACATTCTAATAAACTTTTACCAATTATGTATAATAATACATGTATAATAATAAACACGTTATATAACTTTGTACCAAACATTAGATACTCGTGCCATTGTATAAATATATTTTTAAAAACAATATCCATTTAATTTATTACCCAGACTGAAATATTTGTAACTGGTGTAACTTTCGAAAACATAACAAAAACTCTTAACGTAAAAAATTGGGAAACTCCACTTTCGCCATTATTTTTATGCTATTGAAAGTTTCTACGAATCAATCTCTTCAACTTCCTCACCTGAAGATGTCGTATAACAAAATCTATTTCGTGGTTATTATATGTAATTATTTAAATAAAGCAGATATAACACTACATCACATAGGTTCATTTAGTTTTGAATTAAAATTAATTGATAATGAATTTCTACTAAATTACCCCAAATATATTCCAGACACAAATAAATTAGAAATTTATCTATTTACAAATCAAGCCGGAAGAAAATAAGAAAACATCGTATTTATTCAAGGTAGAGAATTACAACGCAAATATTTACATAAATTAGAATATGATATTGAAAAGGATGGGAAGTTAAGAAATTTGTCAACTCTCATTTGAAAACATTGGATAAGTTTTCAGTGTCAGAGTCTAATTTAATCCGAGGGTTTTGCTGTTGAGGAGAAAATGACTTTTCGTAGAAGGCTGACGTATAATTGGAAATAATATGTCGGCCTTCTACGAAAAGTCATTCACAACAGTTTTGAGCTTCATAAACATTTTATTTCCAATATTGGATTATGCTTGGTGATTTTTAAGAAGTTCATAAAAATAGATTCAAATCAATTCTCTATACGTAGTGGCATTAAGCAGATATGAAAGATAAAATTTAAAACCTAGATAAAATAGAGATATTGGCAATTAATTTTACTGAAGTTGGTATGATCGTAGTACATATTTTTTTATAGGTCTCAAGGCAATTACTTTTCGGTGTATTAAGTATTGTTGGTCAATATACAAAATCTGATCACGGCAAGCTAAATTTAATTGAAAGTCTAAATAGAACTGATGTGATTCGTCGTACTTGAAAAGGAAAAACAAGGTCACATTATCAGTTTACACCATTATATTTATCAGTATAATATGATAATCACATGTTTACGAAATGTTATACATACGCATTGAGAAAATATATAAATTTTAACATACACCGCAGTTCGAAAATTGGTGCTGAAATGCAAGTAAAGATAATATTCACTTCAAAATTAACTATACTATTCACATTTTTGTCGAAAAATATAGTAGTTTATGTCTATTGTTTCTAAAATAATACTTTCGGTATAATGAAAAACAGATCGATAAACACATGTGAATATCAACAAACGGTAAAATAAGGTAAATATCTATTTGAATTTATGGTAGGGTATTGTGTAAGTTTAGTTTTGTATAGGTATAATTTGATAATAGTTTGTCTCGTATAAAGAACTTACATCTAACAGGAAGGCTTTATTTAGGAGGGAATTTGGAAATATTAGGCTACAGCAATGTCGCATCCCCTATGTAACCCAAATAGCTTACAGTATAATGTATAAAAACCGTGATTCCGTCACCGAACTTTCTCTTTTTCTGTTTCGCTTGGAAACATCAAGTGTTACAGTGGCGGTATTTTAGGATTACTCAAGGAAGGGTGTTTCCCCAACTCTAAACATAGTGGCTCTAAGCGCATTGAGCATTTATTAATTTCACAAGTTACGGACTCAGCAACTCTGGCTCAAAAATATTTAACAATTAAAAACTACGGAAACTTTGAATAAATTTAGCGTTAATTTTGCAGAAATTCATTATTAAAATTAAATGAAACTACGTAACATAGTATTATTTCTACTTTCTTTAAGTTATTTACCGCGACCTAGGTTCCGTTGTATTACAACATTTTCAGGTGGATCAGAAGATCTTTAGCTAGAATATTTGCTAATAGGTCACAACATCAGAGGGCCTTGCAATAAAATATTACTCGAAAAGGAGTAAAAACTTTACAATATTTTCCATAACTTTTATATTAACGTCGAAGTGATTCTTAAGATATGCCTTAATAAGGAATCTGAACAAAGAGCCGCTCTGACTCCCTTCTCAAAATTTGGCGTAAAGAAAATTTATGTCCCAGTAAATATTACATAGTCCATTTACAAGTAAGCTACACCTTTCGCTTCCGAAGGCTCCCAAAACACATCAGAGCCAAAAATCATAATTGTAGACTGCGAGTCTGAGATGGAAGATACACTACACTTCATAAAAACTTATTTTATCAAATCAAAACGCATAATCTCTAGAGCAATGTATGAAAATTCCAATAAATAATATAATGCTGAGACCAATAAACAAACAAATATATTTCAAAACAATCGGAGAAAAGAGCCACATAGATCAAACGCCAGACTTCATTATCTTTTATGCTCAAATTGCAGAAGAGTTATACTAGTTACTTGCCCAGATTCCTCATCGATGTATATCACAAGAATCACCACAAAGTGGTAAATTTTTACTCTTTCATAATACACAGTTCACACAGTTTCCTTAAAGAAATTTTTATTTCATATATTTTAGAAAAAGTCATATATTTTGAAAATATGAGCTAGAGCTGAACTGTAATTTTTTTAAGTCAAGTCACTAAATATAATGAATGACTTAAAAAAAATTTAAATTTTTGGGGGTGGATCTAGACATAGTATTTATACTGAAGATGAAAAATGATGTGCAATATCTACTATATAATTTCAGCGCTTACGAGTTTCACATTTTCTTTCGATCTCCAAATATATTGATACGTAATAATTTAGTAAAATAAAATATCCATTAGAAGCAAATAAAAATAATTGACAGTTGACGGAAAAATTGGGTTGCCAGAAACATGAAAATAAGAAAAACATATCATTGCAATGAGTTAATGGCAGACGAATTATGCTTTAAACAAAACTAAAATATTCTAAACCAGTATAAAATATATATAAATTATTGTGTTAAGTTTTTATATCCAACTGTAATATTATACATAGTTTTCCATTATATATGTTGAATTTAAGCTAGTGTATAATTTATCGAGCTATATAAGTACGTGAGTAGAGATTGCAAATTAAAGTCGACAGATAAATCAAATAAAAGCCTCGTAAAGGAGGACTCGAGGAAGAAACTAGTCTTTTTACGAGTGACATTTCCATTGGATTAGTGGAGAATGAATTTAATTGGGAAAACTACCTGGAGATGTAATTTATAGTTACACCAAATGTGTATGATTAGAATTGGTTGTGAAATATATCGCGGGTGGAAATGAAGTCATTTTTAATTTTCTCACATTTATATCTTAAAGTTATTTATGTATGTCACTTTAATAAGTATTGATGTCGATAGTTAACTATTAATTTCAATACAAAAAATGAGCGGACAGGAATAAATTTCAAAGACCACATCCAAAACATTTGAGATGCTAATACTAGTAATATTAATTAAAATATAGGAAATTCTCAAGTTTGATAAAAATTGTTAATCTAAAGTTAATTGATCAAAACGAATTAAAACTTATCAGTACCGCTCATAATTTAATTAAAGAATGAATTGAATGTGGCTCCATTAGCTTAGTAGGAAAGAAATGTATAGGGTTCTTTAATTAAATTAACCCCTCTGACGCGAATGCTATTTACACATAAGTGCTTGACTACATTGACAACTCGGTGTGGGTTGCGACGCGGTTGCAGAAACGTGTACGATGTGACTATCCACAATCACAGTGCGGGTTTCGCTCAGTCTAGTGGTTATCAGACTATGAATAAAGGTAATATATATCTCCTGGAAAATTATTAATTTAAATGACAAATGCTCGGTTTAAAAAAGTAAGAGAGAAATTAATGAAACCAGAGAAAGTGAAGAAAAATATTACATACTTTATCAATGATTAGGAAAGTCACTTCAAAATTTTTAAAGAAAGGCAGTGCATTTGGTTGACTACATTTTAGACAACATAGAAAATATTCTTAAAAAAAATACAATACTAAATTTTGAGGGAATATACGACTTGTAGAAAAGTCATCCATAGCATAAGTAAAGAATAATCATGTTAAGAAAACAATCAAATAGCAGTATATATTTTTTATTGATAATGAACTTGTATAAATATTTTAATAGTAAAACAATTTAGTTGTAATTAGAATCAAAATCACCAGTATGATAACCATAAGTAGCAGGAGTCAAATCAAATGGCTACCCACATATATTTTATCAGAAGCATTCATTTGAGCTTATCAATTCTTACTTCCGTTTTATTTTTGGTTTAGATGAGATATAGCTATAGATGAGGTATTTTTACGCCTGCATAGGGTATGTAGTAACGACACTGTAATGTAAAATATCAGTCATGTGATATGTCTTTGAATGCATCTTTGTCATCACCATAATCATTTGTATCTAAATTCCCTCCTGCTTGTTATCGCATTATATTTTAATGCTTTATATAGAAATAAACGTTTTATATAATATAAATTGTTTCAAATTTCTATCAACTGGTATGAGATTTAGATCGTTAGCCTTCTGTTTTCAAATAGAAAATGTTTCATCACCGAAATTATCTGAGACACTTGCGATACTAAATGGAAAAAAAATACTTTGAGTCAAAATATGTCTAAATTTAGATAGCAACAAATATGTGGCATTTTCTTAATTATATCTGGATTGACTTATTAGAACTGCAGAGAGTATTATTTTATTTTTCAAGCTGTAGCAGACGCTATACAATTATTCATTTTTATTGATGTTGGTGGCAAGGGGAAACAGAGTAATGGTGGAACCCATCACTTTTCCAAACTTAATCACCTATTTCAAAATTAACTGTTCAATGTATGCCCGAATTATATCTCCCTGGTACCAATATTATTGTTTCAAATGTATTATTTGGCGATGAAGCCTATCCATTAAAACATTTTTTTCTAAATCAATATCCACAGAGTAACTTAACGCTTGAAAGGAGATAATTTAATAAAATATTTTCTTCTAATATTTTGGTGGTAAAATAGCAAATATTCCAGAAGCCAATTAAATCGAATACAAAAAACGTCTTTCGCATTAATAAAGTATATTGTTTGCTTCACAACTTTGTACAAGACGGAAACCATGATGCATATTTTAATAGAGTAATTCCTCACCATTATACCATCAAAAACTCATTCTAATGCTACATGCAGCGTAAGAGCAAGAACGGCACAAGATGAAGTTTGTACTTATTTATATGAAGATATTCCTACCTTCATATAAATAAGTACTTAAAATAATTTATACCTACCTGAATATTTAAGTAAATATCTGAAAACAAAATAAAATATACCTTTGTGTTCAGAAAACTTGATTATATTCACAATAGCAAATTTAATTTTTTTTTGGATTAGAGGTGTTTGTACATCCACAATGTAAATCGTAGTTAAATAGCACTTACTAAGCGAAATTTCAACGCGCGCGATTAGCTGGAACTAATTAAAGGTGCCCGCGTCCCACGCGGTTTACTGCCTGCACGCTCACTGCGGCCACTTTTGCGAACGAACTATGGACGCAAGTCGCACGCTCATTCCCGCGCATGGCAACCCGCAGTTGTGCCCCACGGCTACTATGGACACTTAATATAAAGTTCTTATATTTGCAAACGCTGCGTCGTGCCCGCTCCGCGCCCATATTTGCAGTCTGGCCAAGCACTAAGTACCGCCAGTGACCGCGCTGGCTAACTCCGATCCAACATAGCTACAAATAGTTAGATAAGAATGAGATAAACTTATACAAAATTAAATAATAAAAGGAAAAGAAAAAAAGAACAATTGAATGGTTCCAGACTCATCTACATACGACGGTTAATTTTGTAACTATTAATTAGTCTACGTTGGTCAGATCTATCTAGGTGTCGTGTCCTGTTTTTTATTTTTTAATAAAAAATTTAACTTGTATGTATTTTTAATTGCATGCGTATTGTTATTATAATATCTGTTTTGTGTTTATTGGTATGTTTTTGTAATAAACAACGTTTTAGTTAAAGCGATCAAACAAATAACGTAGGGTGTAAAATCTTCAATGTACATTGACGAAAGCATCATTTTTATACACCAAATATTTTGTAATTTATATTGAGTTATTTACATTTGAATAAATACTTTCATTACGAACACGGTGTAGCATTTTGTGTGATTTGATTCGTAGAAAAAATTGACTCCATTGGGTCGGAAATATTCAAATAACGTCAAATTATGTTTTCTCAATATTCGTATGTGCACGCAAGTAATATTTAGAGCAACACGTAAAACAAAGATCATATAACATATTTTCATTTCTGTGTATTATTTTGTATATTCTATTTCTTGTGTTTTAATCTGAATATTTTTGCAACACAGTAGGTATATCATAATTTTAGTTAGTATATTGCTTGTATGCATATTATATTCATGAGTTTATTAAAGAGCATTGAATGATATATTTTGTTGCAAAAGTTTCTCAGAGAATCGCATTGGTAATAATGATTCGATGTATAACTAATGTAAAACTAAATTATAAATGAAAGTATATTTAGACTTCATTCTAATGAAGGATACCTTTATAAGAACGGCATACGTACAACACAGTCAAAAGAATAGTCTCAGTCAATTCGTGACGAACTATTATAACCTCATCTGTGAATGACGCTAGTATAGCATTTAATCTATTATAAATATTTATTATTTTTGACGGGCGGTTCCACAGTGGAAATTAATAGTAGACTTTATTGAAATCTAACTTAAAAATAATCTTCGTACGCACGTCGAAGTGTATGAAAGAAAAGATATAGTGTGTCTTAAAATAAAGTACACTGTAACAAAATAATATATATATATATATATATATATATATATATATATGTGTGTGTGTGTGTGTGTGTGTGTGTGTGTGTGTGTGTTATATTTACTTTTTGCTGCAACACTGTAAATTTAACTAAAATTAGGTATTGTTTTTAATGCATAACAAAACTATAAAAAATCTGTAAATATAAAGCAAAAGTTGCCATTGTTGTATCACTAATTACGTTGGTTTAGAGCAATATGGCGCCAAACGTAAACAATGAGCCATGGCACGAAATACATCAAAATTGTGTTGTTTTATATTGGTTATCTTGTTTTTTATACGCAACAGTTTGTTTAGCCCACGTTGTTGAATACTTCTCGTTTTTAGTTTACATGATATACGATATTTTTTTGATTTATAGCATTCTCGACCATTTCGCGTTTTCAAATGATATATTTTGCGGGAAAGGTCTTCAGGCCGGTACACACCTCGTCGACGTGAGTAGGATAGCTCCTGTATAATTTAAAGATATAACTATTTCAAGGTGTTTTCCCTGAAGTGACAATATAAATTTAATTAATTTAGGTGATACGAAATCAAATAGCCTAGAAGTAGTGAAAATTACTCGTAAAATAGGCGTAAAAAGCAATCTAAATTGAACCTGTAACTGACGTTTGTAATGAACACTGTGATTCATTATTAATAAAAAAAAATGGGTAGTCTGTGATTTTAAACAGTGCCGAGTGCGAAATCGAAACGTATTTGCAAACTATGATTGTTGACAACCACACGTCGCGTGCAAAAGCTATTTTTCACATTTGTAGCGCAGCATATAAAGCTCGCGCCCGCGTCATTCCACCGAACCACGCGCGGCGTGAGCTCCCAGGTTCAAAACTAGTGAGAGCACTTTCTTTTAGTTATTGTTTGTTTTGGTGTCTTCATTTTGAATATTAAAGATGTTAACAATAATGTCTCAACAAGCGAAAAACCACTTGAATCAAAGTCCTGTCGTAGTGCTCTGCCGTAGTTTTAGTATATTACTGTCTCTAGTTTCGACCACACATTACATGAAAGGGCATGTCGCGACCTATAAAATTCAGTGGATCATCTGGATTTCTTCTAACTTAAATAATATTTTTTCATCTAAGTTCAAGTCAGGTATTTGCCTTTGTATTATTTTCAAATCGATCGCTTGGGAGCTGATACGATAATTTGGGACGTGATCGAAGAAGGCCGTCAATGCCTAACCGTAGAGTTTGAATTCACTTAATTTTCCTCAATGTGTGTTATCGTAACAAGTAGTATAACGAGTCTGACAATAAAGTCAGAAATGGCTCATAAAACTTTTTAATTGACTTAGTGCTAATAATTATAAAAAATTGTGATGAAAGCCAAATGATGAAATCAGAATGTTTCCAATAGAATTTAGTAATGCATATTAGCAAAAGTGTTGTACAAGGACAATAAATAAATAATTTAATTAAGTTTAATTTTTACTAAACTCTTTCTAAAAACTAACAATGATCTTTTATTACTATTCTTTTATTACAGTATTTCCCACTTTCACTAATCTGATAAATTTGAAACTTTGCAAACGTATCGGATATATCTTTTAACGTAATGCAAAGGTTTGGTTGATCGTTGTAAGAGGTTTACGTAATTACGTCTCAATAACAATTGAGGGACTAAAAGAAGGGAGAGAAATTACATGTAGGTTCTCGACTCATATGTTTACGAAAAGAAATCATAGGAAGACTGAAGTTCAAGAAATTCAATTAATTTTAAGAAAGATTAATTGTCATACAATAATTACTTTGTATAATTAATTGTAAAAAAATATTAATGTATGTATTAGTGGTATTAACGAAATGGGCAATTTTTGGCACTAGAATTCAATGTAGTGGTAATATTTTAATACAGCAAAAGAATTTCTGAATGTGGGAGTTCCATTAGATAGTTCGATTAGAAAGGATATTGTGAATTAAAATTTTGACAGAATGAAAAATATTTCGATCAAATAAAGAAAATATTAATCATTAATTATATCGATGAATAAATTTTTGAAGGATACCCTGTTAATTTATTTTGTAAATATCAGAATTAAAATCTTTCACAATTTTCCTCTTTAGGCCTCAGAATAGCGTTATAACAAACAAAAATTTTATCGTTTATTAATATATTGGTGAATAAATCCTTAAATAGTGTTCCACAATTTTTTTTTTGGAAAAATTAAATTATGTCTTCCGCTTTTTTGACCCACGAGTGGGGTTGCAGCTTTACTACTCACTTTGTGACTCCTTAAATTTGATAATAATTAAGTTTTTTTACAAAATAACACCGTTTGTTCAGGGGCTATAAATATTTCTGTTCATTTTTTGTAATTATATGTAATAATATGTAATAATGAAATGTTTTTAAAATTTTTTACTCTTGGTCTGATTATAATTTTTTTTGTTTTTACTCGCGTAACATAAAAAACTATAATTACATGAAAAGTTAGTTCTCGTGAGCGTTATTATTAAAATTCATTGATTGATGAAAAGAAATTGATTTACAGTTAGAAAAAATATATAAGGCATACTAATTGCATCGATATGATTAAGTATTTACTACATATCTCAATGTAACATTGATTTCTACCTAGAATTGTAGATCACCATGGCAAAGGCCCCAATAGAGAGCTCCTTCTAATCGTAAGAGATTGTAAATTTGAAATTGGTGCTATCTCTCATCAGATAAGCAACTACACAATGGCGTTTGCACTTGGTGTTAGCAACGAAAAACGTAAATGCTTGTCACAATTCGCGTTAGAAAATTACCTTATGGTCGTTAACAGTACCATCCGCGAAGGCTTTTTATCTGGACATCTTCGGGTAGTAGTTACCGCAGCCAGATACGCTATATCCTTATTAGGTCGCGCTAGAGAAAGTCCATTAAAGATACCCACGCGTTAATTGCTGCAAATTGTGGCTCTGACTACCAACTACTAGTACCTAAAATTAAACTGAAACAAAAGTAGCCAGAAGGTAGGAAAAGCACGAGAAAATGGCAATAAATAATAAGTCAACATTTTTAGAAACACCAAAAGAAAATTGGGCAGATTGGATGGAGGCGGATGGCACAGAGTCGCGTTGCATACTTTTGAACCGAGCAAAGAATTTGATTGAGACTGTGGTTATGGACTGCAGTCATACTGCCAGTCCCTGTCCTAAGACTCGCAATTGCAAAATTTTCCTTTTACGGAGCCTGAGGAAGAAGAACTGGAATCAAACATTTTTAGTGGAAAATGGATATGAAAGAGTAAAGAATTTATATGTTTCACACCGTAGGTAAGAAAATATGACAGACAGGAATGTGGTCAAAAGAAAGGGTTCATACAATATGTGTACCCTTACATAAAAAGGGCTCGAACTATACTAGTGGTTACAAAATAGCGAACATGCGCCATGAAGATGACATTTTATTTGCTTGTTATACGCGCTACATATCAGACTTACTTCTCAAAGTGGATTTAAAGATCAATCACCACAAAACTAGAAATATGTAATTCACCCAAAATTATTCAAACAACAAAGTTCTTCAATGACATTTTTACCTTGAAGTGTTGATCTATAAAAGCGACGGATATGTGGATGAGGTGAACTGACGTATGATCATGACAAGATGTGCTATGGACAAATTGACAAAAGTATGGAGGGACCGAAACATTAGCAAGGCTACTAAGATTCGGTTCGTTCGAACTGATGTGGTCCCCATACTTATTTAAGCCGTGGACGTGGACGCAGACGTGGACGAAGCAGAGACGTGGACGCCGCGAAAATAGACATTCTATAGATGAGCTCCGCGCGAATGTCTCTTTAATTCAAGAAATCGAAAATAGTAGCTGCACAGAACGCCGTATTACACAGGGAAATGCGGTGGACAGACCAAATCAAGTATGTCGTACGCTATCTCTCTGTGAGTGCGCCAAGCGACAAACATGGAGATGGAAAGGCTTTGTGAGGCGAGTAAAAACGGCCGCCCATAACAATACTACATGCTGACTACGACTGCTCTGTCAAGAAGCAAAGTGACCGAGAAGAAAATATATTTTAATATCGGCGACAACTGGTGAAATATTTACGCGTGCACCATACAAAATAAGAAAATCATATGTGCGTACACAGCTGTTGTTTAATATAAAAACTGTAAGAAACAAATTCGGATTATTCTCAGAACAGTTTATAATATTTTTTATTTGAGTTCTTACTGCATACAAATAATTTGCCTTCCAATATAATGTTTTCTTTTTATTTTTTCTACATTACAAAAACTACATTTAAATGTTGCACTATAACTGAACTTGCTTTAAAGGAACTTAGGAAAAAATTGAATGGACAATATTATCCATTTCCATTTTATTTATTTATTTCATTATTTATTTACTTTAATATATATAGTTGATATATATGGCGGACTTACTGCTACGAGAGCAACCTCAACACCAGTCAATCCAACAACAACACCAGTCCAACGAGTGCTCGTGAATCGCATCCAACTTCCCGCTGTACGCAGTGCCGTATGCCTTGTGATTAATCCAACATCCCACGGCGATTTCCTGAAAATAATATTCTTTGTTGAGATGCTAGATAACTTCACTTAATTTTAAAATGTCTATAATACCTTTGTTTCTAAATCTCTGCATCACACTGTATAACTTTGATATTATAATCTTTAATTGTGTTTGAACGTCGGCATATTTTATTAAAAGAAAAGGATGCGCTCCATGCGTTTATCCTTTTAAATTATTCACAATTAAATGAAACTACGTGATGTAGTATTATTTCTAGTTTCTTTAAGTTCTTTAACACGACCTAGATTTCGTTGTATTATAACATCTTCAGGTGGGCTATTAGCAAAGATCTCTTTGCTAACAGCCCACCTGAAGATGTTGCAATACAACCAAACCTAGGTCGTGGTAAAGAACTTAAAGAACGTAGAAATAATACTACATCACGTAGTTTCATTTAATTGTAAATAATGATTTTTACAAAATTAACGCCAAATGTTTTCAATCTTTTAAATTAGTTACAAAATAAATGTGTGTCTAATGAATGTGTGAATAAATGCCATGGTAATTATGACCTTTGGGCAGTTATTAAAAGAATGCACATCTGTTTTGAAATTGCTGCATTAAACATAAAACAGTCATTGTTGGGAAAGCAATGATTTTTCCATTATTTTTTATGAGAGATAAACTGGGATTAAACAATGCAAGAAAAAAAAAGAGACTAGTATACAATACATTGCAAGGTAATACGCACATACGTAACTGCTATTTATTAACACCTTTTTCTTAATTAAGTTTGTAATCTCCGTCCCTCCGTCCACCCAAGTACTGAGTAATATGTGACCAATGGAAAGCTGAGGCTCTGTTTTGTGCGACGTTTAACGTATTCCTTAACCTTGATATATATTTAAATTTAGCGAAGAACGTGTATGTGTGTATGGATGTGCGATCGAACCACTTAGATGCGTAATTTACTAAAATAAACAACAGCAGGCGTAATATATAACCTTTGACCATGTACCTAATAAAAATAAAGTTAAAAAGTTAAAATCAGCGTGGGGCAGAAAGAAGGGACTCGAAGATCCGCATGAATAGTGGCTGAAAAAAAGGAATTTTTGTAGAAGATAATATAGAGAAGTCAAAATATTTGATGAATCATTATTAAAATAAATAAGCTATAATGACTTATATTTAAACAATCGGTACAAAAAAGAAACCCAAAAATTAATCAAAGTTTGCGATATAGAGCATATTCTCATAATTACGTTAGGTACATATATATAAGTAGACATGCACGAATATAATTTTTTAAATGAGAAATTATATTATAACAAATAGTTTTAAAAATAAAATATTGGTTAAATATTTAAAATTTACGCTTTGTATAAAACTACATTAAAAGCTGATCTATCTAAAATACTCGTTTTATAATTACTTCCATCGTCAACACTCAAGGCTGGCGCGCTAGTCCACAATGAAGGAATATGACTTAGAAAAGTTGAATAATATATGGTAATGAAAATAAATCGATCGAGTTATATCAATCGACAAAATAAGTCAGGTATCATTTCAGAATAGTCTGTGATCCTATTTAGCTTAGCCCTTTCGTTTAAAGTTATTAGTTACAAACCAATGACGAGACTCAGGAGATATGTCAAACTAATAACAGTGTGTGAAATATGTTTGAAGTTGTGTTGATACTCTCATGTCATTTCGTGTCAGATAAAATGTATTTTATCCGTTTATTGTCAACAGTTGTTTTACGACCCATTAACATGTAGTGAGTAGATACTTACTTGAACGAACTGTCCTTAGAGACCGCATCCCAATCTTGTTACATCACCGTTGCATTTACGAGCGAAGAAAATTTTAAACTCTCTTGGTTCGTGCCACGAATATCAACAATTCTTTATGCCGTCATGTATGTGTATGTTAAAAAACGTAAGTTTTATCTTTAAAAAAACAAGTCTTATGTTTAGATAGTGACTTCTTTCATATGTGTATTGTTTAGTGTGTGGTTTCAGTAGTGTGTTATTTCAAGTATGTATTGTTTAATGCACTGACTGTGGATAAAAATTATGGCCTCATATAATGGAATTAGGTTTATGATTTTAATATCGTATTGGGATTAAAATCCAAATGACTCAAAATTAGTAAAATTCATCTACCAGAAAAGTATTTGAAAGAGGAAAACATTGGAATGTTGAAAGTTCATGAAGTGATGTGAAATAAATGCACAAAATGAAAGTAATAAGAGTAGTTTGTAATTAAATGGCGCATCGGGCCTTCGTAATAAAAGAGATCTAACTTAAAGATAAAGACTAAACTGAGGTAATATAATAAAATGACGTTGGAAAGAAATTTTTATAAAACTTCATACTCAAAATAATTAAATTTTTCACAACTAAATGAAACTACATGATGTAGTATTATTTCTACTTTATTTACATTCTTTACCATAACCTAGGTTTCGTTGTATTACAACATCTTCAGGTGGACAATTTGGAAAGATTGTTCTCTTTTTTAACTTTATTATTTTAATCTTTACAAATTGCCCATCAGCAAATTTTGTCATACAATGAAACCTAGGCCGTGGTAAAGAATTTAAATAAAGTAGAACTAATGCTATGTCACGTAGTTTCATTTAGTTGAGAAAAATACAATTATAATGAATTTCAACAAAACTAACGTCAAATATATTCAATACTTAAAATAATTATAAATATGTAAGTACAAAACTTGGTCTTTTATATTAATCGTCCCCGGTGCTAATTCTTTATTGAAAACATTAAATATGAAACTTTAACGCCGTAAATTGAGAAACATTTGTTCTGAACGATATATGAAGATATCCGACTCGTGACAATACTTTTATTTAGTAGAGGTTACTATTTCACTAGCAATATTAGAGAAATTTAACGAATCCTCTTAATTTCTCCTTTAATCTAAATGTCTGTGTGTATATATTTTGTCAATAACAAATATAGACTTTGTACGTTTGTTTTTCCCCGGCATAATGTTAATTTCTCAAGTAAACTGACATACAAATGTAAATAAAGGCTTATGACATATTTTACATATGGTAATTTTGCAAAAAAAAGCAGGAGACAAGGGTCACGAGTGGTTAACAAAATGTCATTCTTATTATGAAAATCACCATTTCCTTTGTTAGAAATTCCCATGGAAAATGAACGATAATATTAACTTTGTTACATGCAATTTCCATTCTATTTCGATCATTTGTTTAGTTGTGAAACCAATTATTATATCTATTGAAACTAGATGAATAAGCTAGAATTCCTAACAGATATTTAAACATTACTATATATCTTAATAATAAAAATACAATACAATAAGTGCACATAACGGGACAAAGATAACAAGAAGGGTCTCCATCAAGATATTCAAAGAAAGATAGTAAAACGAAACACGGAAACTTTTGCCCACGTAATTTAGCCGGTATATACTATTTTTTCTTTAATCATATCTGTACAATTATTAAAAGTGTAAAGATTAAAATGTTACATATTATGATATAATGTTGTCAACTAAGGAAATATAAATTTTGTCCCAACCTTTCAAAGTTCTATAACGCAACACGACGTTGTTACAAAAACAATATACACAGGAGCCGTGTTTTTGACAAGCATTAAAATTTGTTCATTTGTGAAATAATAAGTTAGCTCGCGTCCACAGAAACAATACGTTCATAAGTAAAGAAATGAAAGGTATAATTATATATTTATAGATTTTTATAATTTAACATCCTCACTAAGTGTGATAAGAACCAACTTTAAAAGAAAATTCATTTATGGTATACAACGAAACAAAAAACCTTTCTTTCTTTTACATGTAGAAGTCGAGGAGTATTTAGGAAAATTGCTTATTCCATTTACTTCCATTAACACGGAATTTCATTTCAAGCAGTCATTAATTTCTCACAAACTGTATTATACATAAGACAACGTAATAAACTACGAATTTTTAATAATTGAGAAGCAGTTTTCAATTTCAACAGAAAAGGAATAATTAACGAATTATGAAAATAACCGTTACGAAAGGTGTACATATTTTGTGTACTATTATAAATTTTACAGTAGCTTACAACAGATCGATTACAGTCCGTAACCTCAAAAGGAAAAGTAAAACCCTTTAAAGTCGCTTACGATGGGTCTCTTCTTCTATCTGTCGTAGCTAATTTTATAACCTTTTAACGTACAAAATTTATAAAAAAACAAAAAATAAAATAACATTAATACGTATATACGTAGTAACTCTAAAAAATACACATTATAATTAATTAAAAAAAAAATTAACTGATAGATTTCTACTAAATTTCTTGTTATGAGTGTTTATTATAAGTCCGTTAGTCTCTGCAGGGATATAGCTTTACATCGTTGCTTGTTTGTTTCGATGACAATACATTTACTTGCAGTCTTCATCTAAATATAAATTCTGATAATGTAAATAATAATTTAATTTCACGCTACATATAACACTATTTACGGATAGTAGGAGTACTTATTTTAATATATTTAACAGCTATATAGACATAGTCGATGAATATTTACAAAGTTTTTGTATCTTAAAGTATCGATGTTAAATAATAAAACAAATGTTGAAAATAATATCGACATTAGTAGACAATTTTAAAGTCGCGTCTCGTGTAAATGGATAAGAAACCATGCGTATAATTTTGCCTATTAAAACACTGTATTATATTTTAAATTTCCTTAGGAAAATACGATATAAGGAAAATGCGATGTTTGTCAGTTGAGAACTCATTATTAAATTTAATTTGAAAAGGATTAAGAGAGTTTGCGCAATAAACTTTGGAAAATTCAATTGGGAAATGACGCCTTTGTTAAATAGTAAACCGATTGTTGAGGATTTTATGTAATTTATCCAATATTACATATATCTAGCGCATACTTTGTTAAATCATTTTTTGAGTTTAATCCTTAAGAACCGGTTTTCATATATAGCCCAAGATATAAAGTTTTATGCGGGGTAAAATAAGAAGTTTAGAGCGATAAAAAAGTGCAACAGTTTGTAAGTTTAGACGCAGGAGGTGATCTCCAAAACTCGTCATCTGATTCCAAAAGTTCTTTCACCAATATTTAGAAAGGACCTCAAGGATGGACATAGATTCAATACAACCGCGTTCAAAAAAATTAATACATATATAAAAAAGTTAAATTTTGTAAGTTTTGATGTAGGATGTAATCTTCGAAACCATTCATCATTTTAAAAATTCTTTCACCAATATTTAGATGGACATAGGTTGTATATTACTCCGTTAAAAAAATTGCACGCAGACCAGTTTTGCAACGTAAGCCAATGAAAAAACAGGCAAGTGAATGCCTTTTTTATGAACGTTGCCTTAGCGGTAAGAGATATATTAGTAGATGATATTTATATACCTGTTTTA
The DNA here is from genome assembly GCA_039881145.1 of Druceiella hillmani. Lineage (NCBI taxonomy): Eukaryota > Metazoa > Arthropoda > Insecta > Lepidoptera > Hepialidae > Druceiella > Druceiella hillmani. Next base: position 11,900,909 of record JAYKKI010000066.1, on the reverse strand, counting down.
TACATTCTAAGAAAAACGTAATTAAGGAGTAAACTGCGGTGGCGGGTAGGAGCTGACACGTACAATTTTTTTTTTGGATAAATGATACTATCATCTATCATTTCCACATATCCCTAACTTATTTTAATAGAGAACGCCGAAGATAATTTCGGACGAATATTTTTTTCTAGCGTCATTGACATTAATCATTAGCTGTGATCATTTTAACAAAACTTACATATATTTTTGAAAGTTAATTAAAATTAAATCGTAAGCATCTGCTCCGTAATTACTGGCAAAATTCCATATATATTACAAAGAGACGGGGTGAGGACTAGATTTTATTATATGCATTGATATGTTCGTAATATATTTTTATTTTCTTTATATATATATATATATATATATATATATATATATATATATATAATATTTATTATATATTATTTTATTCTTTATGTATTTGAAAATGCTCCTTTCAATTATGAGGCCAATGGTTGGTGGTTTAATTATTATATTGGAGTCATATAAGACAAAACTTATCAATAAAATTAAACGATCATAACAAATATTTTGGTTGGGCATACACTGGTTTTTAATAACAATCATAATAACGCCTGAAAATCAGTCGTTATTTAGTTTCATAAAAAAATGTTCATTTTATATTTTCATGTACGGAATTCGAGTTCAGACATTGGCTAATCAAATCATAATGAGCAATTACTCGGTACACTGAACGCATTTGTGAATTGTCCTCATTTGACATTTTTTATGAAACTTGTCTTTAAAAACCACAATTTATACCTTTGTTAACCCTAGATTACTAACCTTCGTCGATTCGACGACGCGTCTCTAAAAAAATCGCGATAACTTTTGCGCTCGCGACCGTGCGGTTTTCTAATTTAAGCTAATCTCAGTCGACCCGTTGCCATCGCGACGGATGGTAGTGGTTTGTGCGTAGGGGGGTCGTACGCGCCGTTCCAGCAACCATGGCTCGTCGCATCGACGAAGGTTAGTAGTAACGTAACTTTTTGTACTTTTTACTTAAGTTTAAATTACGTTCTTTTATCTTTTCTTTAGTAATAATGGTGTCTATTATTATTATTTTTTTACATACAATTCGTGCGCTATTATTAGAAGGCCAAAGCGAGGAGGAAAATTCATCAGGGAGTGAGCCTGAAGACTATATTGAGGCTGATCCCGCGTATGAAACGGAGGGTGATGATGAAGTTTCTACTGTGAATGAAGAGCAACTTCCAGATCAAGATTATCAGGCAAGTAGTGATACATCTTCACCACGTTCCATTGAAGACGCGACACCTAGCACTTCAGCAGATCCTAGCGATTTAATTATAAGACCATCGCGTAACATTCTTTGTGGGAAAGATAAACACAAATGGTCATCACGAAAGCCAAGGTCACAAAGCAGAGGACCTTCAAGGAACATAGTTCATATAAAACCTGGACCTGTACGTTCTTGTAAAAATCTTTTAGATCCACTTCAATGCTTTTCATGTTTCATTACTGATAATATGATTGATTTAATTGTAACCCACACCAATGCAGAGATAGCAATAAAATCTCAAAAATATAAAACATTGAAATCCACTCAGAGACCAACCGATGCTAATGAAATTAGAGCTCTCATTGGCATTCTCACATTATTTGTAGCAATGAAAGATAATCATTTACCATCTAGAGAGTTGTTTGATATCACATTTTGTGGAAATCGATATCGCAGTACAATGTCTTGTGAAAGGTTTGATTTGCTAATAAACTGCCTAAGATTTGACGATAGAGTAGAGTCTAGAGTCTACGCGTCAAGAACGGAGTTTAACCGATGTGTTCGCTCCCTTTCGAAATATTTGGGATTTTTTCATAGCTAAGTGTCGAAAGAACTATAAACCTTGATGCTACCTTACCGTTGATGAACAGTTGTTAGGTTTCAGAGGCAGATGTCCCTTTCGTATATATATACCGAATAAACTAAATAAATATGGTATCAAAATTGTGATGATTGTAGATAATTCTACAAAGTATGTGGTGGATGCAGAGCCTTATCTAGGTTCTTTTACTAAAACAGATGGAGTACCACTTGGTGAATATTTTGTAAAAAAATTGACACGTACTGTTCATGGTACGAATAGAAATATCACAATGAACAATTGGTTCACTTTGGTGCCACTAGCCAAAGGTTTAGTAAAAGAACCATATAAGCTGACATTGGTTGGAACTCTACGAGCTAACAAAAGGGAGATATCGGTAGAATTTGAAAATGAAGGCACTAGAAGAACTGGAATAGCAATGTTCTGTTATGATAACGAACTAACATTACTTTCCTACAAAGCAAAACCCCAAAAAGTTGTATTCCTAGTATCAACATGTGACGAAGAGGGAACCATTAATGTAAATACTCAAAAGCCCACAATGGTTGAATTTTACAATCAAACCAAAGGAGGGGTAGATACTTTGGACCAAATGTGTTCCATTGCCTCTTGCAATCGAAAAATACGACGCTGGCCGTTGTGCAACTTTTATGGTATGCGCAATATTGAATTTATAAATAGTTACGTCATTTATGAACAAACACTATAGAGGCTAAGAAAAAACTTTTATCGAGGCGTGAATATCTAAAAGCTCTGCATCACAAGCTGATCGAACCACACATGCAAAAAAGATTGCTTATACCAACTCTACAAACTAGTCTGCGGTACTCAATTACACAAATTTTAAACATGCCAGGAAGTAGTAATGAGGGTGTTATAAATGAGACTGAGCAAAGTAATGCAGCTGATGTCCCCCACAGCAAAATAAAAGAAAAATATATGCCATATGTCCCTCCAAAAAGCGAAGGATAACTAAAAGTAGGTGCACTAAGTGCAATAAATCGTTGTGTGGGGAACACAAACTTGATGTGTGTCACAAATGTATTAGTTCCTAAACCATTACCAAAATTTTATTTTTAATTCATTTTTCAGATATTATTTTTGTTTTTATAGCTTATTTCGAACAATTTAACGCTATATGTAATATGTACGATTTTTTTAAAAATTTATGAAAAATTGATTATGCATGTAAACTATGATCTCATTATGATGACTGTTTGAATAAAAAATATGTTAAAGTATATATTATAATCTCTAAATATGTAGGTTAATACTTATTATTTAAAATAAAAACATAAATATAAATATTTTTTTTAATTAAGCCCCTTAAAACCCCCTGCATTATACAGCGTAGTCGAAACGACGAAGGCTAGTATTAAACGTCGAAAAATAAGATTAGTAATCTAGGGCTAAGACAATTTCTTTTAGCATTTTTACGATAAAATTAGTATTAATTTAACGTAATCGATCAAGAGGAGATGTTGAATAAGAAGTAGTGATTTTAATTTGTGAAAGAATACGACACCAGATTTCATAACATTTTACTATGGAGTTCAGCTAATAAAATAGTTGGGAGATAGTGCTCTAATTTAAAACTTTAGAAATCTTTAGAAAAAGCATATTTAAATTTTAGTTTTTCTTCTCTTACACATCATGGTTTCTAAAACTCAAATGGTGTTTGGAAAATTACTTTCCTTAATCGTAAAGAGTTTTTTTTTAGATTTTCCATGAAAATTATAAAAAAATATTGCATGAATATTTTTGCAATAAAATATAAATATCACGAAATGTGTTTATGGCATACAAGTGTATAAAATTCATAAAACCCGATAAAATGGTATAGGATTTAAGTTTATATTTATTTTTTTGTACGGAAATCATTCTCCTCTTTTTAAATTGACAATTTCAGCATTTTAGTACATTGCATGGAAATTTTCTGAAGATTAATCTGCATTTAATGTTAATAATTTACACAATGACTTCAACTTTGAAACATTTGTAAACTATCTATCTGTTAGATGTTTGAACTATTAATTCTCAATATTTAAATTTCGTATAAAAAGCGATTTGTGGCCAACTTCAACGCGGTCCGTCCTATAAAAGTCACTAATTTATATCAATTCATCGGTAGAGATCAATATTCTTTCTGTCTTTTTTTCTCTCTCTTCTTCTCTTTATCTCGCTTTAGTTTAAAGGTGTTAGCACCCCAATGGAAATCCGAGGCGTGCAACAATTCAGTTCAGATCAAAGTACGTTTTCCTTCTTGGATGCTTAATTTAATACGATGACTTCTTTTTAACAGTTCTAATTAATAGTTTGAAATCTACTCAATTGTTTTTGTTTTTGTTAATTATATCCAGAATATCACTTTATTGAAGTATCCAAGTAGCTTTCTTCTGAATAAAAAATAGAACTTGCGACAAACTCTCGTTCAAATAGAATAAATTCACGCCACTTCTCAATAACAAATTTATTCTCGCGATGCAAATTTGGCCAGTAAATTGGGTAATATCTAAATGTTGTAATATATTCTAACTGATATTCTCAAAGAAATTCAAAATTAACCAAAATGACTGATTAAATATAGTAAATTTTAATCCGAGTCTTTTAATTTTAAAACGTCACATTTTAAAAGGCATAAATATTCCCTGCGATGAAAGTTAAACTGCGTTTATTTCCACAATACAGGCTAGAAGTACAATAAAATTTCAATCAGCTTAGTTAAGAGTTTATTTTGAACTAATATAAAGATTCAACAAACAAACAATTAAAAAACTTACTTTTACAAACTATTATTACATCAATTAGGATAAGTTCAATTACTCTATGATATGTTGAGTTCAATTACTGTATGGCATTGCGATCCTAAAATTTCCCAAGCAGATTTAAAGGTGATAGTTATAACACAATTTACTATTCTTAATGCTTCGCATGATGTTGGATCCCAAATTCCATTAATTTTAATAGATAATGCTTATAAATATTCATATTGAAATCGTAGGGAAAAAATTCATATTTTCACGTAGAGTGTAGGGATATAATTTAAAAGGACTAGATTAAAAGATCTCAAAAAAATATATTTCATAATGTTAGTTATTGTTTCTTTTTATATATATTGAGAAATGTAGAAAAATGCCCCCCTCTATTATTAATGAATCTAAAATTATTTTATGTTTTTAGAAGCATTTGCAAAGGTTGTAGATAAACTATAGCCTAACTTCCGGATGTAATATTTTTTAAATAAAATTAATATGTGTAAATAGTTTAATAGAAATCTTATGTACCCTCAAATGTTCATAAGTGAATTGAAGTTGAATAGTGGGCGATATAAAACTTTTATTTATTGTGAATATTCGTGATAGAAATATGGCATATAAGCATTCGAAAATACGCTATAAATGTATTACTCTAAGTGAGGATGTATTTATTTGCATTATAAATCATTATTTTATCAATTACGAAATACCTAAAATTTTGTGAAATTATTTTATTAAATTTATTATATAGACGGGTTTATATTAAATTGACTGCTGTGTACTCATTTAAGTTTTTAAAATATTTAAATTTAATTTATTTAATTTAATAAACAAAATTAAAATATTCATGAAAAAATAGTAATTATGGTCATGATGATAATAATAGTTTTAAAACTATTATTAATAGTAATATTTTTTTTAATTTAATTATTTTATTGAATTGTATTATTCCAACCTTAATTATAATCACGCTCCAGTCCTTTTATTATATTATTGCTATTAATTATTTGCGTGCTAAATAAAATTATTCTGGTATTATGCAAAAGAAGTTAACTTTTAACGCACGTATATAAAGTACACGCACAATTTTCTTCTTCAATTACAGTACTAGGTTACGGTGTTCAAAATTGGTTTGAGGGTCAAACATTTTTATTTAAGTGACATCCAGATATTATGTACACATTTAGGTTTACAAGAAAGCTGTTGTAGTCTGTGGTACATGTCCGTACTGCAAATAGCCGTCGTCACTGCTCTGCGTGTTAGTTTAATAGAAATCTGGGTGACGTTTGATTGCAAGTATTACTTTTTAAGAATAGCAACTTGTAGTTGAAGCTCCCGGAAAGGACGCTGGTCCTTGATCATGTAGGACATATTTCTTTTTAGCTCCCCTAATTTTGAACTAACATTTCACATATTAATAGTTAAATATTGAAAAATTTTTCCTCAATTAGTGCATAAACTACATAAAGGATGTCTTCAAATTATTAATACCTTTGATAATTTCATTCCACCACTAATTTCGCAAGGTATCAAACCTTTATGATAAATCATTTTTAAAAGTCAATTTCTAAAAAAAGCTCTAAAATATTTATTTAATTATTCATTTGTCGGAATAAATAAATAGTTTCAGAAACTTTAGGGATTCGATTTAAAAATACCCGCTTAATGGATACATACTTAATTTGAGAAACATTTGCACAAAATTTCAAATCTAAGTATCCAAAGTTTTGGGCGGTGTGTTGAAAAATAATTATCTAAAATTTTGTACAAACTTATATCCGCCTTTAAATTAAATATAGTCGCTTATTTCCTGAGTCATACTATTGCAGTATTAGTTATATTTTTAAACCCCCCTTCTAATTCTCGAAAGATTTGGAGTTTTCTTTTTAATCCGTCATATCAAAAAGTTCTAGATACAGTCAATTTGAATTTTGCTTAGGTCGTAACACTAATTAGTACATTTTTCGGGTTCAAATTTGAACATTTAATCAAAAGTAATAAAAAAATATTTTCATATCATTTATTAATTATATTTAATAATGTCTTTTAGTTGGTACATTGCTTTTTTAAAAAGAATTTCGTGCAAAATATTACACTGGCTATTGTTATACAAAGCTTCATGTTATATTTTAAAAGTAAAATTATTTAAATTTTGACAATTGTTGTAGTAAGCGTGAAAAATATTTTTTTAGTTCCCACTTTTAATTCTAAAATCAGTTTATATTCATAGCATCCTTGTTTCGTGAAACACAAACAATTGTGTATTAACACTATCCTTATTTACACCGTCTATAGTTAATTATTTCATGTCGTCATAAGTTAAGAATTGTGGTATTGATGACATAATGGTTAAAAATATTAATACATCCTCTTTCACAGGGAAATAAGGTAAGGAAAATCGTAAAAAAATTATTGTGACGAATAATAAATTATTTTATAGCCATATAAATAATTTAGCACAAATTCAATCCTTTGGATTATTTTTACTAACATATTGCTCCTTTAATTATATTTTAAATAAATTGAACTAAGGAGAGATTAATTCATCTACTTATTAACATGATATATTTTCGGGATATTGACAATATTACTTCACCGCAGAAGAGTAACCTAAACAGAAACTACCACCAATTTCTAAACTAGAAACACAAATAAAGAGAAAGAAAACACCGTCTCATTTGGCATACAAAAATATTCACAAAATAATGAAAACGAAGAAAACAAATATTAAATCAATTACAATTGAGGAAAGCTGTCTGCAGAACCTCTACAATTAACGCAAAAGCAAAAACATGCCAACATTTCTCAAGCCAGACAGTCACTTTAAGGAACGATAATGACTATCACCCACATCGCATAATGAAAGTACTAAAAATAAAGCAAAAATGAATGAACGGAAAATAAATAAAAATTTTTGAAGCCTTTGCATGGCAATTTTAATAACTTTTAATGTCTTTACACACTTACCATGAATTATTTAACGAAATGTATAATAAAAATATTTTGTGATAACGTGCTAACCGTTGTTGTTTACTTTGTTCATGAATTACTAAGCTCTTAACATTTGACATGTAAACAAATATGCTCTTAATACAATGTTAACAATATACAGACGTAGTAAGCGATAGTGTAATTCTATATCGTATTCGCATACTTTTCGCTATCGTCTCATGTATTTATAAGTTACGGTCATGACGAATATGAATCTAGTGAACTATCGAATGAAATGAAATTAATTATGTTACGAATATATGTATAATTCGATTAAATTACCGTGTTCCAGTTATTGCAACTATTCTGGCAGGATATTTTATGGACTGTCAAAGTAACAAATTAATTTCTTTTCAAATTTTCTTTCAAATATTACTTTATTCTTTATTTTGTTTTGAAGCCATATACTCAACTGATCGAAGTAATATTTTTAACAAATAAAAAAACGACTCACACAGGATAAATTAAATCTACGACTAGGTAGCTTTGATAATTTTGATATAATATTAGGCTACACTGAATGCGACCACGTGGTGTACGAGTGTGTGTGTGCAATACGTGTGTATTGCAATGTATGTAACTGTATTGAATACGTTACGCGAAATGTGCTGCACACGCGCTGTGCACGCCACGCAGTCGGTACAACATGTACTATACAGTTTTGTACATTACGACGTATATGTATTGCACGCGTTCACGCGCACGAATTCTGTGGTCTGGCCTTTAATCTGGGCCAAATATTCTGTGGAGTACGGCACTACAGCCTGGAGTCCACGCGAATGAAGTAAGTCCCCGGCACAGGAAGTTTCTTATCAAATTATTGTTATGTGGTGTTGTTACTGTAAATGTTGTGTAAGTCATTGTGGTGGTCCGTTGTCCTGAATATTTTTTTATCTTTTACAATTGAAAAATCATCTTATACACAATAAATTCGGAAAAAGACATAGAAACTACGCGAGTGCGTTCATACCAATTGCTAATTTATTTTGATTTGGATTTTCTAGCATCGGTAATCATTAATTTTACTACCATTATTTAAATTCAACATGTTTCTAAATAGAAGTTAGTGGAGGAAAATTAATTATTAATTAATTAAAACGCGTGAAATATCATGTATAAATAATTATCTGCGTAAAAATAATTTGAAAATAAACGTCGATGCGCTATCACATTTATTTGGCCGCCGAAATTGCTAAACTAAAAAGTTTTGTCCGCAAATTTTGTTGATGCAAATTTTTCAATAATTGCAAAGTTTGCTCCAATAATAACATATCCATTTCAAAGCTAACATAATCAAAATGAAAATGACTTATACTTGAATTTTAATGAAATTTTGAATTTAGGCTGAAATTCAAAGCTGAAAATTAAATTAAAATTCGTAGAAGATAATAATTTTCTTGTGATGTAAGGTAGCCTACTTTTTAATCTGAGTACCAAGCATTATCTCAGTAATGGTTTTCTTTCAATTAGGTTACCTGTTTTTATGTAATGCCCTAAAACCATCGAGACTTGAAAAAAAAATATCGTTAGGGTTTTTAATCTTTGGCACAACATTTTCGGCAAAAATTTACCCCACAAAAAAGAAAAATATTAATAAAATGAAAAATCTCGTTATCCATTGTCTGAACAGATCTATTATATATACAATACATAATGAATTAATGAGTATAAGGTTGATATCATGATATAATAAATACAAATTATACACACTAAAAATATTTTATATTACCCGTGACCAAAACCAAAAATTTTCATGTAGTCGTTTTTGAATGATAGTAATTATTTTCGATTGATTTTTGAAATAATTCTTTAAATACTCGATGGGATCTGTCTTCATTACTAAAATCATAATTTCCCCTTGTCATCACCTTCCGCTGAAAATTCTCAGTCCGTACATATTTTTCAATTATTGGAATGAAACGTAAACTTTAAAGGAGGCCCACCGCGGACAAATCGATGCCTGCCTTCCTAATAAATAGATCAAACTAAAGCTAAAATAATTTCTCCATCTGTTGCTTATCACAATATAATTTAATTCCAATAGCAAACACCAGCAATATCATAATGTAGAGACGTGTGGGACCTGGGTATTACCGGAAGCAGGCATTCATTACTGCTAACTTACTTTCGATTCAAAATTCATGAAGGCTAAGTCCCCTGCCATTTCAAACGTCGAGTTGCTATTTGCCAACAGTATTTAAATATTGGAATTCTTCAACGAAAAAGGAATAAAATATGTACTTTACGCAAGTACATACTTAAAAATATCTGCCGTAAAAATTCATCACAGTCGGTTTTAAACTGAAAAAGCTATGTTACTACTTATGAATTGTTTCAATAAAATTATGAAGATTCTTTTTGCTCTAGATACTTAAGGCACCTAAAAGTGAATTAAAATCTTTTAAGGGCAAAAACAAGCAATATTTGTAATATGCCTTAATTTTCAAATAATGCTTAGAATGAAAAGTAGAATAAAACCAAACATAATATCTCTTACACGTTTGAAGCAGACGTGCTTCGTGACATCATATTTAAAACGAAACACTAACAAAGAAAACGATTACAAGGCAAATGATGATCTGCAATTCCGAAGCGGTCAATACATTTGCTTAAGTGTAATTGAATTTCGAGTGCATTATCGCTTTCTCTGATTCGGGATCATTAGTTAGACATTATGGACATATTATGTCTATAATGTCTAATTTTATTTTATTAATGTTTTAGTGGTACTAACTTGTGTGACACTACTGTTATGTCTCAATCAAATAAATGATAGTTTTCGAAAACTTTGTCTTGTCCTGAAATTGAGATTGTTGTTCTTCTTTTATAATAATTTTTTTTAAGAGTAGGCAGAACCATTGTTTTACTATAATACTGGTTATACTTTACGTTAGATCTCATTAATAATGACATATAATTATAAATTTATACGCCGAGACTAGTTTTTATCATAAAGGATTCTTGGAAAAAATATATAAGCGTTAACATTATTTCTGATTTTGTGATAATTTTCATATAAATGTTTCCTGAAATAAAAAATAAAGTTCATTATCTTTTATAAATTAAGGCAGAGGAAGCGACGAGGAAATTTTTAACACCGACGAAATTGAATAAGGAAAATATTATGAGATAAATTCAATTAAATTTAATTGCACAACAGGAAATGAGAGATTTTTTAATTCAATAGCGTTAAAATTGTTTCGGTTATGTGATGTTTTGTAATGAATTATTATTATCCAGAAAAAAATATTTGAAATGGGGAGATTCTTGATTTTTTATTGGGCAATTAGAATTAATTTTTTGCCATTTGTCAAAGAGGCATGAAATGTAATTAATGTGTCAGTGAAATTATTTAATAAAAACATGGGAATTACTGTGTACTTTTTTAGAATAACGGTATAAGGCTGTGTATTTTAATTAAATGTAAGTGTAAATGGGGCATAATTTTAGGGTAGGGGTTATATACAAAACATTTCAAGGTGCTTTCACACTGTTTGCCAAGTTCCTTCTCTACTGATTTCTCATATTATTTAAATATTTTCCTTTGTCAAATATGGCGCTTTTTATTTTTTCACACTTAATAACTTCCACATACTTTTCTTTGTTTTCACAGTTATATTTTGAGATCACATTCATGTGCAGGTTTATTATTTTTCATAATCTGACTTTATTTCATTCGTCGAGTATTCCGACATTCATATCATAATATATTTCAGTTATACTCGATAAATTATACATATATATATATATATATATATATATATATATATATATATATATATATAAGGCAGGGTGTTTAGTTATATAACCAGGAACTTAAATTAAATCACCAATTTAATATTCAATGTTAATAAATATAAATAATAATATTGTATCATATTATTATTTTAAAATATATTTCATGTTCCGAAGCATAAACATTCTAATAATTGTGAGATAAATCTTTCTTCAATTTTTGAAGACGTTATATTCTGTTGTATGAAATAACAATAATTAAGCCCATAACTTAATTAAATGAAACGATACACATATTAATTGATTCTATACTTATATACTGCAACTATGAGAGCACCTTGATTTGATTTTTTCACTGATTAGTAGTAAGGGAGTAATTTATAGGTGTTCACAAAGGAATGTATTTTGAATAGCATTTTCAAATAGGAAATAGTTTGCGGATATATCAAAGTACAAATTTAAGTCGGTTTGACGGTGTTCGTATTTACAACCACCGTATAAAAAAATGGCATTACTGCATATTTCAGAAACGGTCTATAAATTAGTTTAAAATTGAAAATGTTGTTCGGAGTTTTGACGTGACCCCGTCGCGAAATATTCAGAATTTTGATGAATGTGAAAACGTGCAGACTGGCATGTTTGAACCTGCTGATAAAAAAAAGTAATACGAAGAGAACTAAAGAAAACAAAATATTTTCCTTTCATTATAGACGTTGCCAACAACACGTGGCCACATCTCCCACATTGAGTTCTGAGATTCATTAATGTTTCTTAATTATATATGATCTTTAAAGAATATAAAAAATGTCAGTGGGATGAATTCGAAAATCACAATAATTCTACACATGAGTTGTATATTGAAAGAGCGTTTTAATACTTTTTAGAGTAATTATTGGTGTCTACGGTTAAACAAAATCTTAAAATCATGATAATATTAAATCTGTATTAAATAGTATATTATTCTTGATAAAAATACGTAAATTCATAAAAATACGTAAATTTATAAAAATACGTAAATTCATAAAAATACGTAAATTGATAAAAATACGTAAATTCATAAAAAAGGGGAGTTTGCGTTGAACGTGTCTATTATTTATGCAGGTGAGTATAGACACAAGTGATTAAATTTTTTTTTCATTGCGATTGCAACATTGACGGTGATTTTTGAAAAAAATTCAGAATTGTGATATAGTTCTTCAAGATATTTTAAACAGTTTTATGCACAGAGTAACTGGTATGAATAATATATATATATATATATATATATATATATATATATATATATATATATATATATATATATATATATATATATAATTTTTACATCTTTATGTGGAAATATATATTTAAACATTTATGTAGAAATGTCAATTTTGTCAACTTAATGTTATTTAATAGTTGCCCGAAATAATATTAATTCAATATGGCAGAAATAATAGCCTTGTAATACTAGAAGCAAAAGAAACAAGGGTACGTATGTTTATATAATATGTTACTAAAATAACAAAATTTTGATCTATCATGGAAAAAACATAAATTTAAATATTGCCAGCAAAGTATAAGTTTTCTATTTATGTAAATTTGATAAAACATAAAAGTTTTATTCAAAAATTTTCCTTATTCATTAGTTTATCACTTAAAGAGTAAAATACTTAGAAATCTTGATGAAATACAGTGGTTGAGAAGTTTGGATTTATGTTCTATTTTGTATCGACGTAGTATCTACGTTTGTCTTTATTTAATTTTAAATTTGATGTTATGTTTTACAGGATTACGTTTTCAACGTAATCCTGAAAAACATTACATTATTAAATTATCCATACAAAACTTAATTGAAAACAATATCGATTCCAAATAATTATAAAATAGTATAATTAATTGTTATCCTAAATCATAATTATTTAAAAAATAATGATGATTAAGAATAATAACAAATACCGGTAAAATAAACAAAATCTACAGGCTATATTGTAGCCATCGGGAGGTTGTAAAAGGTGGCATTGTGGCTGGGGAAAGAGACAAGATATATTTTTATTAAGCCTTTTAAAAAATATTAATACTATTTAACATTAGTTGCCGCGATACTAGAGAAGTGTTGTGAATCGGCCAAATGTTGTTTAATACTTTATAGATCTTCTGCCGCAGTAAGTTTGGTATTTTCTGATCGGTTTTGACAAAAAATGTTTTACCTACATTATGTATATGTATTTCAGCTTATATTTATAAATAAAATCCTTCAACATATCTTTGCTCAGTTATGCCCAATTAACACAAAGTTTCTATAAATTATTTCCTTTTTAAATTAATTTTGTATAAAATACAAATAAGAATTCACAATCTGTGGTAAAATGAATGATTAGTTACAACTCTTGTTAATTCTAATTATCACCCGAATTTACTTGCTTTTACGTGACGTATATGTTAACAATGTAGATTATTTGTACATGTTTGTCAAGAATATAATGATATAAGAAAGGTGGATACATATTTTAAAATTATTTTAATATTTTCAAAGATTTTTGGAAACCACGTCATCAGTTTGGAAACATCACTCCTTGAAAATATTAATTTTTTAAGGAACGACTATTTATAGTTTCATTTATATGGGACTATTTAATGTACGGTTTGTCAAAGATAGAGTAAGAATGAAATGAATTTAATAAAAGAAAAATAGGAAAATATTTTTTTAACTTTGCGACTTCATTCAAATTGCAAACAGCTCGCCGAGACTGAAAATTGGGAATCTGTAACCAATTTGTATCTAAATAAACCATAAATTAAATAAATTATTAATTGCGTCTATTGTTAATTTTAAGTGATTTGCACTTAATTATAAGCTTTCCTAATTATGCGAATACTCATATAAAGGGTACATACATTTTTACAATGTTTAGTTGTGATAGAGAATTAAGAAATTACGTAATTGTATTATATATTATAACAAAATAAATGAACTATATAATAATTCGCACTGGAACGTAATTTGAGACTTGGGTCATTTTGTTAGTAAAAATATTGACGAAGTGTTGTAAAAAATGTAATGAAATACTTTTCAAAGTTTACACAAACATGTTTTGCAAAATAATATGAAGTCGGAGTATTCGATGAAATATAAAAAATATGGTATCAATATTTGGCATATCTCGGGCCGAAAAATATCCCGTATTTTTATAAATGGATTTTAAACAAGGAATTGTTACATGTAAAATTTATTATGTCCCCAAAAATTACTTAGATATTACATAGTTACAAAAATATTTCAAATTATGCCAGCCGGGGATATAGGAACAAAATTCTAATCGTTACTTAATCTTCATTAGTCAGTATGCTATACAAAAAGAAATATTTTTCAATATAATAATATTAAAGTTCTGGTTATTATATGCATATCAAATTATTTTGTCTAAATGGTAAGTTAAATTATATATATATATATATATATATATATATATATATATATATATATATATATATATATATATATATATATATATATATTGTTTTATTAAAATCAAAACGTTAAAATTGTGATATCACTTGTGTAACAAAATAAACAAATAAATATGCTGCAGCTATAAGAGAACAGATAGACTTTGAGTTTATATCAACTCATTGTCCACCTTTAAAATATCACTGACAGCAATACGCATAAAACTACATACACGACAAAGTACAGTTCAAGACTTATTTTTGGATTAAAGAACAATTCCAGAGCATCGACAGTGTTGTATGTAAGATGAATGAAAAATATTGTGTATATCACAAAACTAATTTCAGTTATCATAGAACATACTTGATAATAGAACTTAACTTGAAGTAAAAGTTATATGGAGAAGCGTGAAGATAAAAGTGGTGAAGGAAAGTATAAGTTTACTTCATTCAACTGCGGGTAAAGCAGATGTTGATTAAAACCACAACAATATTTTGGGATTGTTCAGAGGACGCCTTTCAATGCGTAGAATACAAACATTTCTTGGAATGTTTTTTTCACTTCAAAATATGTCACATTTGAATTTTAACATAATTTGATTCATGATGTCATCTTTAAGAAAATCGCTGACGTTAAATTTGTATATAATTTTATGTTCTACAACTTTGGTAATAAATACTGTTACTAATTATATGATATTATTGTCGTATAATTATCAGTTTATGATTTATTTAGTAAAATCAAGAAAGTTGCAAATTTGTAGCGGTATTTCGCTGAAAATATTTGTTTTTCAATAAATTATTTTATTTACTTCTATTTTCGATCCAAAAAAGGCAAGTTATATGTTTTGTGTAAAATCAGTCGTTTCGGCTTCTGTATTTTCACATTAATACGCAATAAGATTTTGCTAAAAATGGTCTCAAGAATTAAAAGAGCTAAATCTCACGGTGTCTCAACACTATTTGCCTGGCATTTTACCCATGGTGTGACAGTCATGTGATTGCTGCACTTGTTCAGTAAGGATTATTATTATTCTAGACGTATTTCTTGTATTTATCACAAAAAAATTATGTCTTAGTTAACTTTGCCTTTTTTTCTTATATCCTGATTTAATGTAAATTTTCCATCTCTTCTATTGTGTTTGATGAAAACCTAGTCGAGACATGATGCTGCCTATTGCTAGTACTTGAGTTTACCACTTGAGCTTTATATTATTTTTTACTGAGAAGATTCCATATCCTCATTTATTAGGGAACGATAAATGTTTTTATAGGAAATGTTGTAATAAACTGAAACCATACCAAAAAAAAGATGAAATATGCATAAATATTATAACCGAATAACTTTCAAATAATACTTGACATTTTATAACGTAATGGGCCTGGCGTAATCTGTGAGTACCGGCGCTCATACGAATACTTCATACTCGCAAAAATACCTGTGGTGAGCACTGTGGTAACGGTTAAGAATGCAGTCAATATACTAAAATGGCACAATCATTTTTTACAAATTAGTTGTACAAGGAAAATATTTGCGGAAAGGCTATCCACGAATCTTGAAAGAAAAGGAAATTAACATATTTTAGAATTTTTAGCAAAGAAATTTTCTTACAATTATAAATCTACATACATATTCAAGGTCAAGAGTGAAAGTCTTTCTGTTTTCAAGGACGAACTTAGTAACTTCGCGTGATATAGAATCAGTCCATTATAATTTAAAGGACACAGTGAAATGACAGTCTTCTCTGCGATATCCAGCGACTTGTAAATAATAACTGGATGAAATTGAAATTGTCGAGTGGGAATACGGCGCTACGTCAAACTAGAAACTCTTTTTAGCTCGCTCGATTGTAACAGGCTCATGAAAGTAAAGCTCAACAAAAGTACAATGAGAACAAAGAACAAAAAGTAAATGTCAGGTATATGTTTTGGGTGCACCTAAATATAAGTACATTTTTCTCTTTGTTTTCACATTTTCTAAATCAGCAGTAATAGGAAAAGAAGTTGCTAAAAATTTTGTGTATGTAAAAGTATTCGTTACGTTTAGTTACAGGAGAAGAATTAATGTAAAAATAATTGAAAATATTCATAAATAGTTTGTATTTCATTATTTACATTATGCAAATTTCTATTTAAAATAACAATCAAGTGCATGGAAAATACATAATATAATGTCCCGTAACTCACGCTGACTCAACAATATTGATGCAAATTAGACGAAATAGTTTTATTTTGAAATTTCTGATCAACTGTAATTATTGTTATTACTAACCAAATTCATGATTAGGTAAATCATAAATTTAATTATTTAGAATACAATTTTAATCAATGAGTTTGTCATTCTAATTAACTCTAATTAAGACAAATCAAACGCACCTAAATTAGTTATGGGGAGTAAAAGTTAACAGGGAAGCTTATATTAACTACAACAATTTAATTCTTTATTTAATGTTGCACCTATGGCGGATTCGTTATGGATGTTTTTTATTATATTACGTTATATTTTGATTTGAATTATAATTGAATTGCTGTATAAGACCTAGTAATTTTTCTTTAAATCCATATACTTGGTTTACTGCGCAAGTGCTAAAAATATATGATTTGACATATTTTAAATTTTATTATTTACTTAACTATTATATCCATCAAAATTGAACTTAAATCGGTAACTTAACTCTTATATAATGTACAAATAGATAAGCGAAAAACAAACAGGGAGTTCGAACGACCTTTTAAAGTTATTCGTACAGTAGGTAATACATATTTCAGTTCCAAAGATTTTACTAGTAAAATTTGTTTTCAAAACATTCCAATAACTTTTGCGGACAGAGATATATCATACTATGTTTTCCTATATCTCTAATATATGTACATACGCTTTTTAATTTTGTGACAGAATAGATTCAAAATAAATTCAACAACTATGCAATATTTTATTTCATCAAACTTTTAGACGATTTTGGTTTTTTTTTAACACTTTATTTAGTCACACGATTAACGTTTGTCAAAAACAGATCTTAACTTTCAACTTATAATTGTATTTAACCGACAAATTTGGATTAAGAAAATGTGTAAGGGATTTCCAAGAATTTAAGAATATTTTTTTATTTTTAAGTTGAGAAACAATTTATGTCTCCCAAATATTGATTATATAATATATTAATGATTTTAACTTTTACCAGTCAGTGATAATGTCAGCAGAAGTGGAGTTATTAAAGACGCTGAACTAATTACACGTCTAACATTATTGACTTCATCAACAATGGCAAAGTTGTAAGCTGTTTTGAAGTAGAAATCGTGAGTAATTTGATAATTGTTATAGACATATTCATTGATAATACATCAATGAATATGCTCAAAATAAATTTTAATGTAATAAAAGAGAAAAAATTAATTATTAAAGGATCACCCGTTAATATGTGTGAAAGTTTTCCTAAAATAAATTACCATCAGAAAAAAAGACATTTTGTGTAAAAAAAAAATGTTAATTGACGACGACAGATTACGGCTCCAAGCTTTGTGACATCACAACAAACCTAAAACCAAAATATTACTTTACTGAGTTTCGCCTACTCAATTATCTGACTAATTTAAATACCTTGCCTTTTATTTGATGATATTGGTAAATAGGCTTTAGTTTCATGCCAAAATCTTGAAGTTTAAATTCTCTGTTAAAAAGTTACACATTCACATCGATTATGCCATCAATTAGTTTTGGCGGATCCCTCTAATGTCTAGGCAAAATACTTTATTTGTAGATTTTCGGCTGTAATAAATTTGCGTGGACGAACTTCCCTAGGCATATCATCTAAAGAGTTAGAATCAATGAGCCTATAAATAACAAATTTATACCAAAAGCATTTTGATTTTGAATTTTGTTATTGTTTCATTTACAAAAACTCTAAACTTACCTTTGGGCAAGTTCTAAATTTTTGCTAATAAGTCATTAATAAATAACAACAAACATCGGAATTAAAAGGTTCTCGCTGAATCCCTGCATTTACTTGTCATTGAATATTTGTACACACAATATTTTTTTTTGTTCATATTATCAGCATTTGGTAAACTCTCTTATGAGTATTTTCTCTTTGTGACATGTTTTCAAAAACCGATTACCGTTTTATAAACTTTAGATTAATAAGTTTTTGGGACGGCCATTTTTATAAAATTTTGGTAGATTGTAATTACTGAAAATATTTCCTTTACACAATTTTATTTAGTAAAATTATAACTATATTAGTCCTTTGCAAATATACTCACTCTATCAGTTTTTAAAAAAATGCCAGATTGACATGATATTGAACGTTTTCCTAAATGTCCAACATTTCCCAAAACTTTAAAAACTTCGGACTATTTGTAAATTGTTGCTCCAACTTTCTTGAAAAATATTTGTCGTAGTAAAGTGAAAAATGTAATTTGTAACAGATTAAGTGAAAAATATTCATTGTTGTTAATTCCAATAAAACAAAATCTGCAATCAGAAAGAATTTTTTTTATAAATGCTACTATTATGGCGATGATAAAATATCAATTTGTTCCTTCTTTTCAACTAACCTATCCTTTCGTGATATTTTACTAAAAACAGAAAAGTAATCGACTAGCATTTTTTTGTATTTTTATGTAAAGTTCAAATATTGTGTACAAACGTAGTATTGTTAAATGCGCTCAGTACGTCATGCAATCGCTAATAAAATCATAAAATAAATGCACTTAATAGATCAAGAACTCATTGCTTTCTATAAAATCAATTTATGACTACATACCAAACCTTGTAAACACTAATGAAACTGATCCAAAAATACTTCGCATGATACTGGCCAAAATAACTATGCATGATCCAAAATTGAAAATGAAACTTTTAACTTACATAAAAAAATTATTAACGTATCATAAAAGTACTTTAGGAGGATTTTTGTAAGATAAATTCATAATTTTATATAAAGAAAATATTGGTTATATATTCATTGAAAAATATTTAATGATTATATATATTTTTGTGATCCACCCCTCCTTACAATTAACACAAGTGCGATGCTTTTGATACATTTCCACTTTCATAAAAGCATACCGGTTCAAAGCATATATCCGTGTATGGGAAATGACAAACGAGTGAATCATCCAGATTTCATCCAGTGTATTATTTAAATATTTCTGCAAATTTTTAATTCCACTATCATGTCTAGAAGATCTTTTTTTTCTTTTAAAAGCTGTCGCAATCTCATATCGGCTATTAAAACGAATATCTCAAAGTCTATTCTAATTACTTTTTTCGTATGGTCATCTATGGAAAATAGACAAATGGAAATATTTTTATACTTTTATCCTATATTCTATTATTTCTTTTCAAACTTTTTTACGTTTACTCTTTTTTTATTTTTATTAAAAGAAGAATCATGACTGAAAAGAATAGAACCGATATATAAAAAGTGAGCTAGTCAATATTTTAAATCTTCAGACGCGTTATAACATTTCATGTTTTGCAACAATCAGTAATTTACCACCTCAGATATTATAAAAGGTTACATGTAAGTTCGGCTTTCCAAAAAAAATTCGAAAAAAGCGGTTGAATTTTCATTATATGTCAAAGCAAAACGAAAGAAAAATTGTGTTAATGTCATTTTCTTTTTGAGCGAGCTAACGACCAAATAAATGTTAATTACCGGACTTTTTAATTTATTTAAAATTATTATATAAATACGGATGACAAAACACTTCCGGGTATTTTTATAACATTTTAATTCAATATTTATATGTATCATGAGTTCATTCCTTTTTGATAATGAATATTGAAGCTTGGACGGCTAACACCACTTAAGGAATGCCTTTTCACCTATTAGTTGAAACTAAAGTTTATTTAAACTGTTAATCTTAATTTATTTATGTTAATTATATCCTAAATTATTTAATTTTAAATATCCCCATTTATATATGATTTACATCTTCTTTTTTGTTTACATATGAGGGTTAATGCATAGTATTACAGATAATTATAAAAGGTTAAGAAGGAAAATGCGATTTAAAAAAAAATTAGATTACCTAGTTACTTTAAGATTATCATCAATGAATGAGGATATATTGTTTTCTTTTTGTATAAACTAAGGCAATGATGTATATATTTTTCATATTGAAATATCGCTATATATTCTTACTTCACAAGTATTTTGCTTTACAACAATTTTTCTTCTTAAAAATCTTGTTAAATAAGCGTCAAACATGAATTGAATTTTCTTCTGAGAAAAATATTTGTTGGAATACTTTTTACTTGACAAAGGGAAACAACTCGACAAGTTCAAAGAGGCCTTGAAGCACTGCAGGTTTAACATAATATCCGCATCTAAATTACCTAATAAATTTCGTCAACTCTGAAAACGATTATGTTTAGGATACACTGCAATCGTGGATGACATTGATTTATGCGATATAAAAAGTCAAATTTGTAAAAATACTATATATATATATATATATATATATATATATATATATATATATATATATATATATATATATATATTTATATATATATATATATATATATATATATATATATATATATATATATATATACACACACACGTATATACGCAAATGTATAACTAATCACCTTATTCGCACTTTATAAAAGAGTCACTCTATATGAAACCGTTTAAAAGGAATTCGTTGCCGTACCATATTTGATTTTACTCAAATATTAAAAGAATTTTCTTCAGAATTATAACATAAAAAAGGGTGCGTGTACTTATGTAGGCGTGTGAGAAGTTATACTTCTTTGGCATCATTAAATAATACATACGGATAGATAACCTCAATTATATTGGAGCACTTGAAAAAGTCTATAAACACAATTTTTTCACTAATATTTACGAATAGTAAATATATTAATCAAAATATTGAATTTAAATCACTACTGAATATAATTTATCAACACATATATAAATCGCACTTATATGAAACTAAAACACTTGTGTGAATGTAGACACTAGAAACATGTGGATAAATACTATGAATATGAAAACAGTGAACAGAGGCGACGATGGTGCCAATAGCTTTTGTTTCGAGACTGCAACCGCTGCAACTTCATACTGTAACTTTTGTGTGATGAATCTTAAAATTTCACTCTCATCATTTTTTCATAACGCGCCTAAAGAAGTATAACTTCAAAAGTAATTTTGATTCTTTAATTAATTTATACGTTGAAGATGTCAATTCAAAGCTGAGGAATAGTAATTTCTGACATAATTTACAGTCGAAACCCATGAAAAATTAAACCATCCTGAAAAATATGCATTTTACTAATTTTTTGTCATATTTAACTGGATTCAGTGTCTCGACTGTTCGATGTAAACTGCTAATATTTCTTAGAGATCAATTGCATCGTAGAAGAAATAAAACCCACCCATGGATCTTCGGTTAACTCTTTATGAAAAAAAATCTGTGTCTAAAATTTTAATATTTTAGAAACTCGATTTGTTTAGTTTATAATATAAATGTACTGGCTAGGATATGAACATATGAAACTTACAAGACATTTAGTTTTTACTTTTAATTTAAAAAATTGGCAATGATAATTTTTTTATTTTCATCTTTTTTTCGTTCGCAGATGGTTTAAAAGTATAATCCTTACTTTTTTCTTATTTTTTATGTGTAGTTAAAAATAAAATTAAGAACAAAAATTAGTAACTGCGACGTAGTGGAAATGATGAAATTTAAAATTACAAAGTTAAATAGTATTTTTATCCAAAAACTTAGCTTTGGATTTTGCGACGTTAACAATTTCAAATTTAAAAGAAATTGAATTTATTCGCGCTTTCAGTTGATATTGATAGAAAGGAAGAAAATTATATATATATATATATATATATATATATATATATATATATATATATGTATATATAAATATCTCTTATAAAAATATTTCAGCCTCTTGAACGTCTAGAGCTAATACAAAAAAATGTATGCCAGGAATTTCATTACAAAAAAAATATTTCAAAGACATAAATTTGTTTACCTTTGCAACGAATGATTAATCTAACTGTAATTACATTAATATTGTAGCCAAGATCACGAAATAATTTTATTCAGAACGGCAGGTTCACACAACCGACCACGAGTGCATCTCGGCTCATAATAACTAACCGGTGTGCTGTGACGTACCATTTGTATCGAAGATGGAAACTATATTTCTGTTGACTAAATGTTTTTCTTTCTTCTTTTATTATTGCGCCAATCTAATTTTATTTTATGTAAATTAGAGAAGAGGAAGTGAGAATTTTATTGCTTTTTTGCATTTAAAATTGTAGTATAATTGTTTGGAATGAATCCTCTGAACTTGTCCTTCTTTAGCGATTTCAGCGTGCAATGATTTGCGAAAAGCCGAGTTTATGAAATAAATATGAACCAAATAAAACGAGTTACAGTTGAAGATTTGATCTAGTTATATATATCAAAATCATTATGTTACATGTCATCAGAATTTAGATTTCCAAAATTTCCAAACTTCAAAAAAAAAATTTTTTTAAATTTTGGGCCAAATGAGGTAATATTTTTGTTTTTTTTTTCTATAATATGTGCACTTGATCTCTAAGAAATATTAGCGGTTTACATTGGATAGTCAAGATACTGGGGTCAGTCAAAAATGACGAAAAATCAGTAAAATGCATGTCATTTCAACACCCTATTAGTTTATTATTAATTTTGTTATTAATTTTGTGAATTTCCTACACAAAAACCACTCTTTTTAAGCTTTCAATTTTCATCGAACGTGTAGATAACTTTCATAAAAAATTAACAGTTAAAAATATTAAGTGTAAAATAAGTTTTTTAAACGTTTCATTTTGAGTGAACGAGGACTGGTGTATGCGAAAATTATATGATGCTAGATTTTTTTCTTTGGGACATTGAAGAAAATTCTCACTAAGTTTGAGCAAAATTTAAAATGAGCCAGATTTATAGAGTAAACAATTTCTTATGGAATTACACAAAAGAAATTTCCGTTTACCACATTTGGTTATCACATTCGGTTCAAAAGAGGGAGTACAAAAAAGAAAAGAAAATCTAATAACGTGACTTTAAAAGACAGCGTTTTCTTGGGAGTAAAGGCATTGTAAATTGTGTGGTTAATATAGGTTCATATATGTAACAGAATTATCAATTGTGATTTAAGGAAACATTGCTCATTGTAGTATTAGTTGCTTAGGATATATTTTTACTGGTCGAACTTATTTTATTTGCTTTATCTTAGTGTCATAACGGTCTAAGTATTAATAGCAAATATCATGAACGATATATATTTTAAATTTGTTATTTATCTTAGTGTCTGGACGAACTTTTCGCTTTCGTAAGGAATATCGGACAAAAATAATGTGTTTCCGCGAACTAATTGCTATCTGTGAGAATAGAAAAAATAGTTTTTAGTTACGCAAGATAGTCTCTTAAACCAATTTAATCTGGTATATTCTTGACACAATTAAAAAATATTGTTAACTATCGGCGTTGGAAAGAATAGAAAGTATCATAATATATATAAGTATATATAAGTTCATTCAGAAAAATAAAAGAAAACAAATTAGTTTCGCTTCATTGTGTGTATATATATATACTGTATTTTGAGCTATTAAAGAAATTAATTGTGTTATTTTAATGCATGTGAAAGTAACATTCCTCTCCAATACGCAAGCGCAAGTTTAACGGGAGTATGGAGACATCTTTTAGTGCTATATTAAGGGAAGTTAAACAGCGTACTGTTATCAAATTTTTAACTGCTGAAAAATGATTCTTAATGAGATTTATTGTGTTTTAAAAGCTATTTATGGTGACGATGCTGTTGATAAGTCTACTGTAAATCAATGGGTAATAAAATTTCGTGGTTACGAGCCTGAAAAAGTAGTAATTGTTCATTAAACACGCAGTGGACATTCGATCTGATACAGAAAATAATCATCGCAAACTCGCCGGCGATATTGTTTAAAATGACATGCGAATCACTCAAAAGTGCAAACCATATTAAAATATCCGAGAAATGGGTCGGGTTCATTATTAAACAATCGGAATACCGTAAAATCTGTGCACGATGGGTACCACACGTCAACACACACGTGATACTTACACACGAGAACAAGCAGCGTACATTTGAATGCAGCGAGCAACTTTTGCAGGGCTACCGTGACGAAGGTGACGACTTCCTTTTGAATATTGTGACGAAGTACGAGTCACGAGTCCATCATTATGACGTGAAAACAAATAAAATAGAGCGCTGAATATCGACATCCGTCTTCTCCTCAAGCGAAAAAGTTCAAAACACAGCCATCCGCAAAAAAGTTTCCTGGACTTTGCTTTGAGATGCTCATCAAGTTCACGTGATCGATTTTCTAGAACGAGGGGAAACGATTTTGCTCGCCCCCTACAAGCATATAGGCATTACTATTCAATCTGCCTTCGTATACACACACATATATATATATATATATATATATATATATATAAAATTTCAATATAATTTTAACTGTGTAGGTCTCTGAAACAAATATGAATATGCATTTGTATTTCCTCCTTCTCGCTATCTTGCATATGTCCAATGTTTACTCTTCGGCGTTTCAAATAAATATTAAAATGTAAACCTATTAAAAAGCTCCTCTTCTAAAAATTACTACGAAAAGTAAAAGTAAAGAGGATCCATCTTATATTGGAAAGTAATTGTAAGGCGGGACAAAATATTGATGTTTCCGTATATATACTTTCTTTTTACCTCTTATAGCATTAATTATAATTACATTTTAGCGAGCCCAAATATATTCAAAGATTTTCAATCGAGCCCATTATTTTCCTATTGGGACGCTTCACTCTTGACAAATTTATACCAAGTTTGTACTTTGAATTTAAAGGGTCTAATCTTCAAGTAAGTAATGCTTGACGTTGATAAATTTCCTCCTTATCTTAGTTTAATTAATCTGTATTTTATTAACCAGTTATAAATCTGTTAATAAAAACCGCTAATAAAATTTATTTACACCAAAGAAATTTTGCTCGCTTTTTTACCCAATTGCAACGAAACTACAAAAGAAGTGCAACGATTTTAACAGCATATTCATTTTTGGAAGCTAGTTCACTTATAATAGCTAAAAGGAGTGACCGATTTTGAAAAATAAAGAGGGTTAATTTAAAAAAATAGTATATTAAAGGCTTAAATCAAGTGACAAAATAAATTGTATATTAAAACATGTCACTAGAAAAAATGGCCCTACATGGAATTAAGGCACCTCATTCATCTCTGTGAATAATTTTGGCCTAAACGATATCAAATATGTTGGGAGTAACAAGCCATCATTTGAATTACCTCCGTTTGGTCAAATATAGATCCTCAAAAGAAACTACATTTGATATTCTAATAATGTATACATAGGTAAAACAGGAAGAGACTTTAATACAAGATAGAAAGAATACATTTCCAGTTGGCGAAATAAAAAACTTAACACATCTCACTTTGCTAAATACCTCATTGAAAATAATCATCGCCCTCATACTGATAATGCCCCCTATATATTATAAATAAATACAAAAGGCAATAAACTTAATGTCTTAGAAACATTAGAAATAAACGGACATAAAAAATACCTCAAGGTTAATATATTAAATGCACAATTAAATCTAATATCTCTCATAATATCTTCTAGACATAATATAGTTAGACGTCATTGATGCTACAGTACTCTTCAAATAGTTTATGTAAAGGAAAAAATAAATAAATAAATAAAACGGGAGATATGTAGAATTAGTGGTATAACCTTGTTCTAACTTAAATACTTGTATATCGGATAAGTCTCGGAAATATAATAAAACACACCGCTGTCCCACAATAAACTCACTAACATAAGCAGTGCGAAAACACACGCAAACCCGGTTTCCGCTATTGTTTTGAAACATATAAATGATGTTGGATGTTTCTAAGAGTTAATCTTTGATAATAGCCCACCTGAAGATGTTGTAATACAACGAAACCTAGGTCGTGGTAAAGAACTTAAAAAGAGTAGAAATAATACTACATAACGTAGTTTAATTTAATTGTGAATAAAGAATTTGTACAAAAATAACGCCAAATATATTCAATATTTGATATTTCTGTTATATTCTTTGGAAAAATTGAACTCGCCTCGATTAACCAGGGATTAAGTAATAACTGAATTTGCTTTGGTTGATCAGAGACGAAGCAATTATTGAACTCATGAATTAAATTAAATTAATCTGTATTATAGCAATATCCTGTTTGCGGTAAAATTTTAGTAAAATCTTATTCGGTCCATGATTAACCTCTTAAGAAACTCCGTCACCGTTATATATACTAGGTCTTCCTGATCAATCAGAAAATGAACAGGGTGTCAATGAAATAAGTATTAGTAAATAACGAAATTTTAACTTAATTTTGAAAGACCTTGCCCTTGACATCTTTCGGAGTGGGATGTAGAAAACCATCCGAAAGATGTCATTGGTGTTCGTAATATTTATTATGTTTTTATCGTTATTACAAGAGATTAAGTCACTTACCACATCCAGATATCCAATCAATATAGTTATTATCCAAACAAGCATGTAAAAACCGCATACCGTCATGACTGGTGGTTCACACGTCGGCATAGTGATGTAAATTGCATATCTTTTTTGAGATGTCATTAGCGATAAAGATTCAATGCAACACTGTCTCGGCATTACTCATGAATGCGACACTTTTATAGCGTATTTGTGTGGAATATATTAACACACTATGATACTGAAGTGCAAACACATAAGTAATGTAAATAAATAGACCAGAAAAAATGTTAGGCCACTTCAATACTTATAGGAAAAAGCATCACTATGATGAGACAATAATCTTTTATGAGTTTGTCGCTCAACAGTTAACTTAACAAGTTTATCAGTTAAGATACGCCATTAGGTCACACTATTAAATGGGTTACTACAACGAGCTGGTTTTAGAGCAAAATAGCATATTATTTTGTTAAAGTGCCCTTATGGTTAGAGAAATATTACACACAGATATATTGGATCATATAAATTTAATAAATATTTTCATGTAAGTTGTTTGATGGTAATTTAGGATATGTTTATTTTTTAATTTATGTTTTCTGATGAACAAAAAAAATTTAATTGCCCTCATGGTTGGAAAAATATTATATACAGAGATATTGGATCATATAAATTAAACAAATATTTTTACATAAGTTGTTTGATGGTAATTTAGGATATACTACTTTTTTAATTTATGTTTTATGACAAAAAACGTTCTTGTTATATTTGCAATGGAAATTGTGAAAAGGTAAATTTGGATACTAAAAAAGTATATCATTTTATTTAAGTAAATTAACTACATCTATTTTCTTAAATTATGGCCAAACGCCCAAAATATACAGAGTTCGAAATACACATCGCGGAAGGAGTTTAACGATTTAGAAATCAAAAATTACCGGAACATTCTTCATCCAAAATGTCGGGGCCTGTAATTTATATCTTAAATGGTTTTGCATTAATTGGTCAATTATTTAATGCATTAATCGACTATTTCATACATGATCATATTACAAATCATATTTTATGGGAAAGAATTATTTTCAGATTAAATGTGTCGAGTGAAAGAATGAGGAGAAACATTTTGTTTTCAAAAATATATTATTATATTTTAAAAAATTAAAATAATCTGTTTAAATGTTATGGACATGCCAACTATTTAAAATTTAAAAATTAATTTAAGTATCTCAAAATTGCTATAAAAGCACTCGTTTGAAGCCATAGAAATAAATGAGACGTTTTCTGAAGATTTTAATTGTTACTTTTATTAAGTTTATATGTATATATATATATATGTATATATATATATATATATATATATATATATATATATATATATATATATATTGATTTATCATATTTTATATCTAAAATAATTTAATATTTTGAATATATTTAAAATGTTTTTCAGCACATATTTCTTCAAAAGTGGGTTTACAACTTTGAAAAATTTAATAATATGATTATGTTTTATTTAACTGTATGAAGTAAAAGATTGTAGTAACGAATTTTTGGCTTCTATCATTGTTTTTACCGGAAGGTTATGTTGCGTACTTTCACACAATAATAAAGGTTTTAATTTTGTTATTAAATGAATAAATGTTCAGCACCTGTTGGAAAATTACAATGACCGCAGAAAGAAATAAATTATGTGAATTTGGCCATCTGCTATGGATAAGGTCACTTAAAAAACAATTAATGTATTAAGTTCGACACTCTACTTAAAGAAATAAGTACAGTATATTGAAAAAGAACATACCCCGCACGAATTATTTATCCTGAATAAGAAGTCACGCACTGAGATGATAGATTAAATAAAAGGTTGTAAGTATTATGGAGCGAATGAATTCTTACCAGACCAAAACTGCCGATCGTTTTTCCTCAACGCTATCTGGTCGAATGTAAAACAAAACCCTCGTGTGCCATTCTGTTCAATTGGGTTCATAAATATACCATTACAGCTTGTTTATTATTCATATTGAAGATGTAAAACGCCTAATTATCTATATATTTTTCGCGATTATGTCTCGTAGTCACAATTCGTTATACCCCTGCATGATAAGTGTTCTATTAATTTAAAACAGTACATAAATTAATTAAAAAAATACAAGAAGATAATTTTTTTAAATATTAGCATTTACAACAAAGTTCAAGATAATATATTATAGCTATTAAAATCGCAAACTTGACTATGACTCACCGGTACTATTTGTTTATAGGAAAACTTCCAACCTTTTCTTATGTTAAGAAATCCAGCGGTTGTCAGTGTGCAGTATATCGCTAAGAATACTCAAGATTACCAGTCAGTAAATAACCTGGTCTCTTTTTGTCTTGCTCCGTTTAAGCAGTATTCTCTAAGTTCAATTATATTTCTATCACTACTCTGGCCAGGTGAATCGTAACCATTATGATATGTCAGCTTGTAATCTTTTTTAAACCATGTGCTTTCTAATACCGATTAATGCATTAAATAATTGACCAATTAATGGAAAACATTTAACATATAAATTACAGGCCTCGACTTTTCAGTTTAATCATTGATAATACATGCAAATTCAGTGGTTTATTTTCCAACGTGTATATTATCAAAATGATACATGTCATTATCATTTGATACATGTTATACTCTGAATTCACTTCCTTAAATTCAAACTCTCGTGAATTCCGATGGTATTTACAATGATCTCTGGCATCCACCTTAACTGACATTGCAATGCATGCTTACAATGTTGCTGGAATTTTAGGTTCACTAAATTATTTTGATGGAAACATGGAGATCTTTTATATAAAATCTCAGGAAAAAGATTGTAGAAATCTTTTTACGCTGTTATTTACTAAAGCTCTTTAATGTTGTCAAAAATTATAATTGGCCCAAAAATACATTTATTCTTGATTGGGCCAATGATCACGGGTGTATTAGTTTCTAGTTAGGATATTTATATTTCCCGATAGAGAAATATTATTTTCCATTTATTTAATATTATAAACTGAAAGGACTAGGTTTCAGTGAACATACAAATATCTAAATTCATCTTTCAGTGTAACTACATCATTTTAAATGCTATTTGAGTGGAAAAATAAAGATATTCGCATATAATTTAATAAAAATTATCTCGTAAGATTGTGACAAATAAATATTAAATTATTTTAGATATAAAATATGATAAATCAATGTATATATATATATATATATATATCTATATATATATATATATATATATATACATATATATATATATATATATATATATATATATATATATATATATATATATATATATATCTTACAAGTAATTTAAACAAAAAACAACTTCCTTTAAGTAATAAGATAAATTATTCGGAAGATTTAATTTGGCCGTTAGTATAAGTTATTTTAGGATTTAGTTATGATTATTCTTTTGTGACATGAACAGTAATCTGTTTAGGAATTTTATTAGTTGTAACCCGAATATTTTTCATTTCTCGCTATCCAAACCTTTTAATAGGTTTATATTCGATATCGACTGATTCCTGCAATAAATTTGCCGATTGACAAAATATAACGCTACATAATATATAATACTTGTTATAAATATAATATAACATACGGAGTAAATATTAACTTTTAATTGAACCCTTTAAATATGACATTGAGCTGTGAACTGTAGCCGAATGGTAAAATTACTAAACAAGTTTTCGAACATTTTCAGTTAAGGTTACAAGGTAAGATGGCCATTCAAAGGAATACATGTCTTTATTTACGGATGTTGTTAAATAATAATTTATGCTCCCATAATTCATTTCCTTAAGCGCCTATTCCGAAATATAAAATTTACTTACATATATGCTTTAAGTATTACTCATCCTGCCGTAAACTGGAGTTAATTATTTGTGTTTAAACAAATAAACGTTTTTCGTATTTATTGTTTCGAGTGATTCTGCTGAATGCTATTTCCTAAATAAGACAGAGGTTTTGTAATTGCTTTAACAGAGATAACTGCCATAATTTCTTTATGGGACTGTGATATTTGCCGAAACTGATAAACTCCAACTAAACATTCGTTCGTTTTTTTTTGTTGGTAACATTCACCTAGACGCCACGCCACTTCAGTAATTCAGCAGCTAATTCAGATGGGAAAGAAAATGAGATGAAGATAAGAGGACATCAACATGAAATAGGTTCGCAAAGTTGCAACCGACGTACATAAATATATTGAAGGTTTAGAACGCAAACACTATAATTAAAACAAAAATTAAAAAGGTAAAATGTATTTTTGAAGGAAGACTATGATAAAGAAATAAATAAAATGGATACAATTTTTGCTGATGACGACATTCGCTGATGAAAATGACGCCCCAACAGAAAATTACAAAGGTAAAAGTTTACTATACTCTGTATATTATAAAAGTGAAACCAAACCCTAGAACAATCATAAATTGAGCAATTGCAAAACGGATAATATAGTAAATCATGATAATAAGTAATTATAATTATAAACTTTAATAAATCATGATAATAAGTATTAAAGAAGGAGACATCAGAAGGATTAGAAGTAAGAACAATATATTTGAGAAATAAGACAGTACTTGAAAGTGATGATAATAATGATAATGAAAAGGAAAAAAAGGAAAGTGCTGCCGAAGTAGTTGGAAACAATAACAAAGACAAAGAAGAAGAAAAGGAAGAAAACTACAATGTTGATGACTCTGTACTTGTAAAGTACCACAACAGGAAGAAATGGACACTAGACTAATTGAGAAAACCGTAAAAATAAACGGACAGACTTCTACATTGTAAACTTTTTCAATACAATTAAGAATACAGCACGGCTTGAATTTATAAATCGCGAGAAAAAAGATTATCATGACGTAACTAAATTACAAATAGTGAAAAAAATACAAATAGCAAATCATAATGGCAACAAATATGCAACGCATATTGAATATAATGTATATTTTTAAGGATTTTGGTGCGTAGTGCTTACATCTTCGCACGTGTATATATGTATGTTATCATCTATCTTACCAAAAATTCAAAACTTCTTTTTAATTTTGATAGCTTTTATTAAGATAGGTCAATTTTTTTTGCAAAATGCTTCATATTATATAATTGTTACCAGAATACAAAAAAAAATATGAAAGTAGTGCAGAAACCTCAAAGACGAAACGCAAGTAACTATTGGGATCATGAAAATAAAACTCGTTCGATTCATTGCTTTTAATTGTTTCTTATCTTTTAATTTACTAATGAAAGAGGTATCTCTCACTCTGAGCGAGGAAATTCCTAAGTATAAGTTATCTAAAAATATTTGTAGGCTATTATGTGGGAAAAATTCATTTCTTTTTATAGAAATGAATATGGATGAAATATAAATATCGACTTGAACTTAATTTAGAATAAACAACAGTTTGGGTATCATTCAGATTTACCCTGGTACATTTTGGGATGGCATCTTATATATGGCAAAATAAGGTTGCATTTTAAAGTATTATTTCTAAATAGCCGGAAGAACTGAACACAAAGGATTATGTTGATTAATTAAATATCCGACAAACTTCTTTATAATGGCGGGGAAGCACGGTGGTCATATCAATAGCTAACAGTATACGACCCCATACTCGACGGTATGGGGTTGTTTTTCAATGAGTCTTTGATTACATATTGTAACTAGAAAGGTCTGATTATAGAAGAATACGACAGTCATGGAAATTTCGTAGACTCAAAAGCTACTCAAAAGCTAACAGCACTCCTGTCGAGTGTTGTTTCAACGATTCTTTTAGGTGTAAAAGCGGGGTTTTAAGTTTTTTAAAACTCCAAACTTTCTTATTTTTTGTGAAGTCGTAAAATTTAAAGAACCATTACTAAACAAATTTAAATTTGCAAATAATTTAATTAATATATTCTGATATTTAGTGAGTTTTGTTACCACGAAGTGTGGCAAAACGGGTTTTGTGCTCAAACTTATTAACGGGTTGCTTAGATTAAACTATGCGTCACTTAATATTTAGGCAATAAATTGAACAAGGTGATTTTCTCTGATGCGTTGTAATATTCCTTTACAATGTTGCTCGGATTGTTAGGTTTTTCCTCTTAATGAATAATATTCTTGCCTCAAACCAGTGTTTACTTTGGAATTTTAGGTAAATTCCTTAGGTAATTTTATCAAGAACACTGCTAAACTACTTTATTCGATAACTTGCCATAAATGAAACAAATTTTTCAATTAACTTATTTGTACTATATATATATATATATATATATTTATAGAGATTATACATATTTAGACTTCAATTTTCTTTTGCAAGGAATACAATTGCCGGAGTAAATAGAATAGAAAAATATTTTTTTGTAGTTATAATTCTTTAGGCACATTACAAATAAATTAGCGAGAGTACATTTTTTACGATTTGAGCGCACGATCAACAAAAATCGACACAATGAAGTTGCTCACTAAACATAGCGGTTTAACATATATTTCAAGGGTATTTTTAAGTGAGATTAAATTTCGGAATGTATTTATTTGCATTATGAATTATAAATGATTACTTTATTAATTATTAAGTGCTTAAAATTATTAAATTATATAATATTTTCATTTTAATAATGTATTTTGTAAATGAAAATGATGTTAATTTCAAATAAAAAGATGAAATTTTTTGCTACTCTGTGCGCGAAAACAAATGTTAATTTTTAAAATTTAATTACTTGCTTGAATTTAAATTTTGCCAACCGTATTTGTAATCATGCTCCAGTCCTTTTGTAATCTTATTTCCCCTAATTATTTGCATGTCAAATAAAGTTATCCTTATAATAATCCAAAGAAGTATAATATTAAATGCGGGTACATAAATATACACAATTTTTTTTCAGATATTTACAGATCGGAAATTTATTTTAATAAATAAAATGTTAAAAATGCTCATCTACTTCAGGCATGTTGACTGTAATAATAGTTTTTTCGAAATGAGATAAAAACAAATAACACTTTGGTACGTCATTAATGCGTTCTATTTCTCAGATTAACAGCCAAAAATGTAAATATAATTTAAATATCAAGTGGAAAGACGAAACTAACGATTTCAAACAGCGACGAGTGTATATTTAGAATTATTTAATTTGCTTTTAATGTCAATATAATAGACAATTAATTCTTAGTTAAAAAAAATTATACTTCATTTTTTGAATTAAAAATTATACTTCAAATGTAAGTAGGTAATTATCATTATTAACAAACCTGTTGAGCATCAGCAGAACACGCAGTACGTGGCGTCCGTATATATTTAAGGAAATATACACGTCTATGTTTCCATTAAGCTATTTATATATATATATATATATATATATATATATATATATATATATCGCAAAGTATTTCACAAGTGCATAATTTTTCCGAAAATGGCAAAAATTATGATTAGGCGAATACTTTTCACAAGTGTATAATTTTTTCGAAAATGGCAAAAAATTGTGATTAGGCGAATACTTTTCACAAATGGATAATTTTTTCGAAAATGGCAAAAAATTGTGATTAGGCGAATACTTTTCACAAGTGTATAATTTTTTCGAAAATGGCAAAAAATTGTGATTAGGCGAATACTTTTCACAAATGGATAATTTTTTCGAAAATGGCAAAAATGATGAAATGAAATGAAAAGATTCGTACCCCATTTGCCTTTCAAACATTTCATGTGAATATTTTTAGTGTTAACTATTGAGATTTACATGGATGAATATGCTTTATAATTGTATAATATTTTTAATTATTGAACAAAATTTAAATTTTCTTCATCAAACTATCCGCGAATATTTATTATGAACATTTTTAGCAATATTTCTAGAACTATCACATAGAAAATTCTAAAACTTTTTTTCAATTGATTCTATAAGTACAATTAAATATTGAATATATTTGGCGTTAATTTTGTAAAATTTCATTATTCGCAATTAAATGAACCTGCGTGATTTAGTATTATCTCTACTTTATTAAAATTCTTTATCACGACCTAGGTTTCGTTGTATTACAACATCTTCAGGTGGGCTATTAACAAGAAACAATCAATCAATGATTCTATAAGGCAAAAGAAATTTATAAAATAATTTCAGTGCTTTATATGTCGTCTGAAATTTTCCTATGAAGTTTAGAATGATAATTATTGACGTATACATTAATATGCATTATTAAGGTGCCAAATTTCAATTTTCTGCATCGAACAGTTTCTTAGAAAATCAGTTGCGATAGACTCTTATAAATCTTATAAAGGTTCCCTTTATTTTGCTTCTTTTCTTTTGAGCTATGAACTATAATGAAGTAGTTCGAAATTAAATTCGAACCGCAGAATTTCTCATCCACAAAAAGAGGTCATCACGAAAGCTCAAAGTAATAATGAAACTCATTTGTAACGCCCATATATTCTCTATATCCAGGTTTTTTTTTACTTTCATTTTTACCTGACCTTTGTCTTCATTTCGGTTGTAAACGCACGAAAGACTAATGGAAGATAATTGTAACGAGGTTCATAATAGATATCTTGTTGCTTTCAGCTCATAGTGAGGTTAGTTACGTTTCCAGATCACATGTGTAATACAATTCTCAATGGGGATTAACTTACCTGAACTTTGCCTGAAGTGAAAATGAGAAATGGAGAAATAAACAAAAAGAAAGATCAATTATTATTTCGTTTGTTTATTTTTTGTTACCAACGTATTGAATTGAAAATTAAGACTAATTACTACAATTGTACATTTTATTTATGTACCATTTTAGTTTACACAATTTAGATGAAATCAATTTGGACATATTTAATAAAATGCTTTGCATGGTCAATTCATTTTTACCAACGATTAATCAGTACAAAAAATTAATAAGTTTTTTAATGAAACTGCCGAATATGATGCAATAATGGTATTTCAAATTGGTCTATCCTACGATGAATATACGACTCCTCATAAAAAAGTAAATTATTAGTTTTATGTATATGATATATCTTATATTTTGTACGAAGCTTAACTTTTTTTCAGGCACCATATAAATTAATATCAGGTTCTGAATACCTCTTCTATATTCTTATATCTTTATTGCTCTAAAACATGATTTAATGCTAATATGAAGTACCATTATATTTAAACTTGGAAGAAGTTAAATTAATAAACTGCGTAAAGAAAATGCTGATTGAATATTTTAAAAAATTTAATATATTTTGTGCGAAGCTTGACTTTTTTTCAGGCACCATATAAATTAATATCAGGTTCTGAATACCTTTTCTATATTATTATATCTTTATTAATCTAAAACATGATTTAATGCCAATATGAAGTACCATTATATTTAAACTTGGAAGAAGTTAAATTAATAAACTGTGTAAAGAAAATGCTGATTGAATATTTAAAAAAAATTGAATATATAGTTCGAAATACGCATTAAGAAAATTTCGTTTTTATAATTAATGATTACAAGAAAAATTATTCTCAATGAATTTTATTATCACGTAAAATATGAATTTATAACTAAAAATAAATATTCCTTCTTAATATATTCCCTTATTCATTTTCGCCTTAAGAAACTTTCTCATAAAGTAACTCATATGAAATAAATCGAAAGCAATTAGACTCCTATCGTAAGACTGGTTACATTTCACTTCGACTATCTCATTACGTGGCATTAAATGTCCTCAGTTTCCAAAATCAAGATTAAGGTCGGGTAAATTTGAATGTAAAATGAAACCGGGAATTACAAAGCTGGTGGAAGTTACAAATGAGTTTCGTTATTATTGGTTCTGTTAAGACTTTGTTACGTGCCGATCTAGCCGTAATATTAGTAGTAACTATGAAAATTCCTTTTTAAGGTCATATAAAAGCTCGTGTATGTTAATTCTCAAAAATAATTTGTTTTCATATTTTAAATATAAATCGTTGCTCATTTCCTTACTTGTTTTGAATGTCCGCACCGTGTGTTCTTAAAATGTTGGTTTAATCTTCCCAACTCGATATCATTTCTATTTA
Organism: Druceiella hillmani; assembly: GCA_039881145.1. Lineage (NCBI taxonomy): Eukaryota > Metazoa > Arthropoda > Insecta > Lepidoptera > Hepialidae > Druceiella > Druceiella hillmani. The sequence continues at coordinate 11,863,602 of JAYKKI010000066.1, read as the reverse complement.
AATTTTCCAGGGAACTCAATATTTTTGATTTCATTAATATTCACTAATTAAGAAAAATATAGTAGAAATAGTTTTACTGACGAAAAAAAGTTTTTCTGTGCTGCAAATGTAAGTATTATTTTTATCCATGGTAATTATAAATCGCTGTATATAATTTGAAAAACGAATTAAAGGGATCTATATACTGTTTAATCCCCTGTGTATATTATAAAATGTTTCGATATAAATATATATATATATATATATAAAATGTTACTTTGGATGAGGTGATTACTAATGAGAGCATGTGTTGGCGTGGTTATTTATTTTAACAAAAACGAATGTACAATTTTCATATACTTTCTAAACTCTTCCCGTGTGTGCAAAATAACCTTTGCTCTTAGAATGGCATGTGGACATAATTTCTGTTAAACAAGGACTTACAAATTGGTATCTCACATATCGCGTATAGGAAATTAATCCCTTTAAGAGCTATAAAATTATTAACATTTCTTGAAAATTTGCTCTAAGATGTTTGAGATTCTGATCAATGTAGAAGTTGTTCTCACTCTCTTTAGATAACAAGGTATGCGGGAATGTCCTTTAAGTAACAGTATGTGGAAAAAATATGTGGATGCTGTTATATCTAGAGAGGTAATTGGAAATTAGGAATACACATTTTAAAGTTTGAATTAGTGTAGTTTTATTTAAATATAAAATAAAACTAAAATAAAAATGTGAAATGTGTAACAGTTAAATGTAAAAGTGGGAGACAAAGTTTGGAAAATATTTATGCTACCGGTAGTCTTTAAGTTGAAAATTGAATCTATGTTTTTAAATAGTATAAATGAATACATGCTGCTGGTAAATTACTAAAAAAAATATCTTTTGGATAAACATCATCATCATTATTTGGACCGTAGAATAACTACTTCCCTTTAAAGGTAGAAGTTTTGATAAAAGCTTTTTGGTATTTTTTATGCCTTCTCTGCTCTGCCTTATTCAATTCCTGTACTACAGTTTTTGTAAAATTGATCTCCTTTAATGAATTATCCGTGAGTATATCTATCCATATCAATTTGTACGGGTAACGTAATTTTTAATTGACGGTGTTTTCCTTCATAGAATAAACAAGCCGCGATGTAACTGGAGATTTGAACAATTATAAGATTATAACTACGTCCATGTTATAATCGAGTCTATATTAAATTCAAATCAATACATTGACTTAAATAAAAGTATATATTAATATTTACTTGTTCTTTCTCGCTATAAATAAATCACGGAAATAAATTTTATCATAATCGACGTTATAGACAATTAAATAAAACTACGTGATGTAGTATTATTTCTACTTTCTTTAAGTTCTTTACCACGACCTAAGTTTCGTTGTATTACATATTTGCTAATAGCCCACCTGAAGATGTTGTACTACAACGAAACCTAGGTCGTGGTAAATAATTTAAATAGAGTAGAAATAATAATACATCACGTAGTTTCATTTAATTGCGAATAATGAATTTCTACAAAATTAACGCCAAATATATTCAATATCGACATTATAAGTAAGCATATCTATCGTATGAATGTGTTAATTAAATGAGCACGAAGGAAATAATTTTTTTTGCAGAATTACATCACAGTACAAAATAACATTTTAAATAATTACAATGATATGGTAAACTTAATGAATTATATTAGTGAATTGAATTGGACGTTGCAAAAATTTACAATTTTTTTTCATTAAAAAATTTGCAGTTTTAATAAAAATTTAAATATGAAATTAATAATAATTCAATATTTTAACCATATTATAAAGCCTATTTCCTTAGGAAAACCTCGAATAACTTAAGTGCTATTTTTTATTAACTTAGCGCTTATTACCTCAGAAATTATATAAACCTACTTACAATATACACCGTTAAATTTACCAATAAATTATTGCTACAAAATTTATTAGCGGTATTTCCGATAAATTAATAGAAATTCGAAAATTCGCTAGCAGAAAACTAAATTGCGAAGTACTTTGTTTACACTTAACATACGGTTTTCTTATAGTTGTCGTTATTACGAGAATATCGTTTTTTGACAGCTCGAGATTATTTTATTCACTTTTTGTTGTATCATACAACGATAGTTTATGTACTATCATATACTGAACCAATAAATTTATCATATATCATAATCATATATATATATATATATATATATATATATATATATACACATATATATATATATGTATATATATATACATATATATAATTTTATTTACATTATAAGAAAAAATATATTCAAATTTGTGAAAATTTGATGGTCAAGCACCAAAATAATTATTTTCATATATGTATAATTTTACGTAATCAAATCCTTCATTATTTTTCACCTGTTAGATATTGTATTTGAAGGCAAATATTTAATTATAGACAGAGTTCATAACTTCTCCATTACAACAACTAAGGAATTGCAAAAAAATGTGTATTGTCAGGAACTATTCACACAGAAACGTGGATCGATATATCTACGTAATAATATTTATTGTAACGGAGAAGTTATGAACTCTTTGGGTAAATGAATATTAAAAAAGAAATGAAAACGGGAACACAAAATATAAAAGATCAGTTATTAATTTTATCTTCTTTGTTATCTCCACTTTCGTCGACTCTTTATTTATTTAATTCAATGGGCTTAAAATAAATCAACCTTATATATATCCTTACACACAAAACCTTATATAAATATATATATATATATATATATACATATATATATATATATATATATATATATATATATATATATATATATATGTATATGTATATATATATATATATATATATATATATTTACATATATATGTATACATATATAAACTTTGAGACTTTAATTCATACTAGTGCATCATGGGTAGATTGCCACATACGTGTTTTTTTTAAATCATACCACTTTTTTGATATTTAAAAATTGTCATAAGTCATTCATCAACTTATTTCTCATATTTTGATAAACGTGGGAAATGTTGCAATGTTACATGCTTACTCTTCTTAGCGATCGATAGTGAATTTTACTTGTCTACTATCCCTTTAATTTGCATAGTTTTACATTAAAAAAAAAGATATCAAAATTAATTAATAAAATTGTTTGCATTTCATAAATCAAAATTATTGCCATTTAAAGATTTTTAACATGTATTCATTATTCCATAAAATATTAAAGATTATAAAAAACATTATTATTGATTTTTAAAATAAACTTGTCGAAATAGGTAATTATGCGACGTTTTTTTATTTTTAGTTAAGATAAATTTTTATTCGCTTCTCATTAATAATATTATATTAATTTTAATTGCTTATTTCTTATTCAATCTTCATGGATTATTTATTATTTATTATGGCAACCTTCACACACATTTCTTCTAGACTTCTTGGCATAACAGTTGATTGGTTTAATGCACATCGCTGGTTTCTGTTAAATTATTTGTTATTTGTGATATCGAGAGAGTGGAATTATAAATTTATCATATTTTGGTACTGGTCGAACATAGTATTAGTATTTGCCAAATTCCATTACAATGATCGTTACCGTATTTTCTTTGGTTAATTTTATATTCTTTTCCCTCTGCAACATTCATATAGTTTGATTACCCATTTTCTATCTTCATATAAACCAATAGCAAAAAATTAATAAATAGATATAAAATGACTTAGTAAAAAATTCTCAATGGAAACTTGCAAAGTTTTTCTGTAATATGTTTTAAATTGTAATTCAAAATGGGAAATTAATAATTTTCTTAAACCAAAAATATTAAACTCTATTTAAAATCTTGGCATTTTCATAAGCTAATACCAAACAAAGCCACATTATAAGTATTACATTACTACAAGTGATAGTACTTGTATTAATGTAAGGTACTTGTAATCATTGTATTCTTTATAACATATACTTTGCAATTTAAGTATTTAGAACAATGATAGATTTCAAACAACAAAATTAATTTTTTTTTCTATAATTCGTTGTATTATAAAGTAAATTTAATCAACGACGAAAAGGGTCATAATAAAATAAAATAATCCTAACATGGGCATACCGGGTACATTTGGAAGATCAAATATAATTAAAATTATTTGTAATTTTCTTTATTTAAAGAATTAAAACGAAACAAAATGTTGGACAAGTTAGATATCACAGATACATAAAACGACACCCAAGTATGTATCGAGAGCTGGTAACAATCACTATAATGTACACAACATAAATCAAAATAAACGGTGGAACTTCGATACTAAAACACACGCGTCGACGGTTATTATCGGCTGCTGGACTCAGCTTTCGCTACCATATCATCGCTGTGAATGAGTGCTAAGGGGAAGGCTCTCAGACAACTCTCTTCTAAAAAAGGTGATAACGTGAGACTGAGCTGATTTTTTATGGTGTTGATTGTAACAACAGAAATACTGTATTTAAAAAAAAATTAAATGAATAAATAAATAATATATTAATATATTCACCGATATATCCAACGAAGCTTGGTACTTCTACGCCAGTGAGTTTTATAAAATGGTTTTATAAACCTCATCACGTGATAAAGCGGTAGAGTGAAAAAATAATTTATTGCGGCGAAGTTCAATATTATTTTATTTCAAATTTTCAATAATTTAATAGAAGAAATATTCAATAAATTTTAACTCATTCGTCTAAATTTCTCCAGCAAAGCTCTGTAAGAACTTGATTGAATAATCTTATTAATTTTTATTACTCATGTGCCTGGTTAAATTAAAAAATATTTCAACAAAATATTTTTTTTCCTACACTCCCACGAATATACACACATATATATATATATATATATATATATATACACACACACACACACACACACACACACATATATATATATATATATATATATATATATATATATATATATAAATGTATTAGGGAAACAAATATTCTTCAAAAATGTAAGCGTAAATATCACACGGAATAATTTTTTTTTCAAACGTAAGGGAGAGTTATGGATTCATGCCCACTTTGTGTTTCTTATGCAAACAATATGGATATACAGTAATTATATTAATTCAGAAATTCAAACATGTCAAAGAGGAATATATTAAATTTAAATGAATATAGAAAAGAACGAAAAAAACCAGAGAAGAAAACAAAATTATATGTGCTCTAACTTATTGCCTAAAATGAGCTGTACATGTGACAAAGCTAATATTTACCACGTATCCAACCAACAAACAATGCATCCAAATATTGATAATCTGGAATAGCCCAAGTGTCAAATGGAAATTAGAGACAGATGGATAGAGGAAATTACAAATATAGCTAGACCAGACTGGATAGAAAGACTGAAAATAAAATGTCGTTGAACGGGATGGAGGTGATTTTTACTCGCAGAACAATCCTTGATAGATAACAAAATCTTACACTATATAACTCATACATTATTTTTAAATAATCGTAATATGAAATAATGACCAGATGAGAAATATTTTTTTATTAAAACACTATTCATGTCAATATTATTTAATGTGTATTACTGAAATAAAGAAATGTTAACAAAAAATGTGTTATATTAGAATTTAATTGATTATTGTGTGAGAACATTCAATTATGTATGAGTATTCCTCATAAATGTTGTACGGAACGTTTATCATGCAACTTCATCTAGCACTTTAATGAAATTAACTAATTAAATAATAGTTCAAGTTAGCTTTGATAAGTATCTTTCAAATATCAATATGAAACTAATTTATTGCATTAGACACATTTGAATTTTTCCTCTTAACGGCATTTATCAATTTTACATTTTGAAAGTTTAACCTACCATTGTATCTAAGAACAATTCAAATTACCTTCTGAAGAGTATTATTTAAAAGAAAACTAGTATTTCAAAAAAATTATGGCAAGCGTCTATTAAAGGCGTTTATAAAAGAAAAATAACAACAATTCAAAAAACCAGAATGAAAAACGAAAAGTAAAATTAGATTTCGTTGTATTACACCTTCTTCAGGTGGGCAATCACTAAAAATCTTTGCTAATTGCCCACCTGAAGATGTTATAATACAACGAAACCTAGATCGCAGTAAAGAGCTTAAAGATAGTAGAAATAATACTACATCACGTAGTTTCATTTAATTGTGAATAATGGCTTTCTACAAAATTAAAGCCAAATATATTCGACAATTCTAAATTTTTCTTACTAAATGAACTAAAATATGTAATTGGATATACTGTTTCTCAAAGAAATATTTATCAAAATGCAATGATTTTTATATGGTAGTGCTCTAAATAGCATGGGCGTATGAGTTGAAATGAAGTTTAGTGGTTTTCCTTTTTTCCACAAGAGACTGAAATAATTTTTACATAATTTTTAAAATAACAACGAAAAAAATCTTCTCAACAATATAACACTTGTGTAATCTTATTGCAAGATTAATTACTAGTAGATTTTTTTTTATTTGAACCATCGCCACGTAGAAAATACTAAATCCTATTAATATTCCTGTAAATACGTAAATTCAAATTATTTTATGCTATGGATGTGTATGAATGTTTGGAAACCAATTTTTTTAAATTTTTATGTTCATATCCAGTAGTAAGGAGCCCGTTGGTGTATTGACTGAGGACTTTAAATGCCATATTTTTAATAAAAATATACTCGGTCTGTAGAAGTTAGTTAATTATTAATTGAATCGGTCAAGTTCTTTAATTTTCAAATCTAAAATATGATAACTGACGAAAGCTCTAATGACTACAATCTTCTCAATTAAATATACTATAATCTACTAAAAAAATAGGTTTATTGAGATTTATTTGACATAACTGCATATAGTGACGCGTTGGGTGTAAGATAATTTTAGTTCTCCCGGAATAAACATCGATCTAAATGAATATAATCTCCCGGAATCGGATTGAAAAAAGAAGCAATAATATTTTGTTTTCAAACGGAATATTTACTCTTAAGTGATAATAAAAGATTTTTCTAGCGCAATCTATACCAATATGCAGTATTTTGATTACCAAACAACCCTCCTCTATTCCTCTTTTTACATAAACAACCTTAGATATTATCATGTCGTTCTTGTTTAGTGCATTTATGTAATTTTATGCACTTTTGAATCGGTGCTGTATTTAATCATAGTTAAAGTCAAAATATAGATACTTTACAATTGTAACTATGAAATGAAAAAAAAATGTATTGCACTGATCTTCAACATTATGAAAATAATTAACGGGGCCTAATATTTTTTAATTTAGTAACTTAAAGACAATTTCAAAAGAAAATTATCTCTTTTTACTTACAAAGAACAGGAAGTTACTATATCTAGCGAAAATTCTTACTTTAAGTTTTCTCAAAACCTATTTTATGTCTGTTATCTCGCCATCAATTAATATGAACCGCAATAAATTTCAAACCTCTTCTAAGTCCCAATTGTCGACAGATTACGGGTTTGAATTTATGGCTTTAGAAAATTGCTGATGAAAATTTAATGTCAAATTGAGAAATATAACTGGTTTGCCTACTTTAATATGTCTATATCCGCTGACACACTGACAAACATTTTGTTCGCGACTCGTGTTTCTATGAGTGTTATTATATATATATATATATATATATATATATATATATATATATATAATATATATATATATATATATATATATATATATATATTAACATATCTGCATACAGTTAGTTCGGATAATGACAACAAGAAATTGCGTTTAAATTTAACAAAACAATTTTACAACTTGACTTTCTAAGACTGCTCAGGCATCCAACTAATAAATAGGGGAATCAAAAAGTGGAAAAACATTTTGAAGTTTTTGAATAAACTTCACGTTGAACTTATATGTTAGTTCGTAAATTAATTGATTGGCATATTGCAAGCTGGGCAACCATCTGTTAACGACAAAAACTTCAATACATAGTGCATGTTAATTTTCAAATTATTCTTTCGTCCGTATGTATTTGATTAAGAGCATTTATATTCATTACAGACACAATTTTTGTGGATTAATACTATATAAATACTGAAAAATAGGATTATTTCACTTCCTCAGGCATATGACCTTTTTAATGCGTTATGTACTTTAGCATTATCAGTGTTCATAAAATTTATTGTGTGAATTGAAGGCTACATGAAACTAACAATGCTTCAAAACTTTTTTAGCTTATCGCAATAATTTCCTCTTTTAAAATAATAATTGAGAAGATAATATTCTCATAGCACATGTTATACCTTTGTTATTGGCAAACAGTATTTAATTAAGAGGAATGTAGTGAACTAACAATAATCCTGTTAAGTGTGAGATATAATCATTGTGAAATCCCGTTAAAAATTTATATTGGAATTAAGCATTCGATCTTGTGGCTTTGAAATCATTTATGAATATGAAATAATATTTACGATTAAAGTAATTAGAACTCATAGTTGAATTGGCTATCCTTAGTTAGTTGGGGGATAAATATTATAAAATACTTCGTCACGTCTATTCTCATATAATGTTCGTTATAAATGTAAATCAACTCATCTAGTTTTATGGTTATCGGTTTGTACACACTGGAAGACAGACAAACAGACAGGAAATTTTTTTAAAATATTTTATTCAGTTTAGTTATAAAATGCATAAATGGAAAACCATTTCTAAGTAGAAAATATGAAAACAGGCACTTCGTTCCTATTCATCTGTGCTGAAGCGAATACAAATAATAATATGATGAATATTGTAAGGGTACATTAAATATATTTTAGGTATATAACAATTCTAAATCATCAATTTGAGATAACATTCATGCAGCGTCTACTACTCATCTATTACCTAGTACGTGATAATACGGTGGTAGAAAAATAATTTTAATATTTATCTATTTCACTTCACAAATTTTTTAAATAAAATTCGCACCCTGTTTATAATTTTGTGCTACTGCAATTATGGAGATAGAATGAAACAATAAAAAACATAAAATAATTTAGGGTAGTAGACGATAAAAACAACTGATATTGGTATTAATCACCACAAAAAAAAACAATTAATAGAATCGGAAACAGTATTACTAAGCCAGTCATAAATCGTCCAAAAATTCTACCGTTCGATTGTGAAGTCTTGATTCCATCAACAGAATGGTCGAAATTAAGTAGTGCCTCCAGTTCCAAATTAGGTATGCGAGCTATCGATAATTGTAATTGGATATTGATATGAGCATACTATGAAATCGTGTCGTAATGCTCACGTGTAATAGTTTGGGCAAACTAGACGCTAATCTTGAAATCGATTATCAATATAACTGATCGAAATTTAAATAAGTGTGTTATGTAGTGCATCTCTCTTCTCACTTTCAGAGCTTCATATTCAACCATGGCTAAAGTGAGAACCAAGGAAAAGATATGTGCAGAATAACCATCATTTTTGAAACATAAGAATTGAATGTTTATTCTCCAAAATATAAGCCTGTATTCTTCAAAACTCAAGTTTCTGAATTATCTCATAAGAAATATAAACGACTGGGATTATTTCGAATTTACTACACATTAGAATGTTGCATGAGGAATTAAATTATTTTAAATATTATCTTCTACAAAATGTTTTAAATTTCACGTAGTTTGACTTACAACTTTTAATATTTAGTAAAATTGGAAGCGAATATAATTTATTGTGTTACTGGATACCTGAAACAATTATAACCTTTTTAAAAATCTTATTCAATATTGGATTGTGATTTGTAATTTTTGGGAAGTTCATAAATAATGATTAAAATTAATATTTTATACCTAGTGGCTCTAAGCGGATAAGGAAGCTGAAATTTATTACGTAAAAATAATACAGATAGTTATCAAGACTATAAAAATGGCAAAGACTAAACCACAAGAGGTGAAGAGTTCTGGTCAAATCAGTCTGGACTACTATATCAATGGTCAGTGCAATATAATTTTACTCAAAAAAGATTAAAAACAATATAGTATTTCCCGTAACCTGTATAATTATTAAGTTGTCGATGGAAACACGAGGCGGTCCATGATATACCCTTTAATGAGAAATCTAAACAAATAGCCACTGAAAATGTTAATGTTCCCGAGCAGAAAAGAAAAAGAAGTTCAGTGACTGAGTCACGGCTTTTATTGTTACAAAATCTATACATAGAAATCTATACGTGGATATAAAAAGTGGCCTATACAAAGATATATAGAGTTGGAATGGAAATCTATATAAAGACATATAAGGTTAGTTTAATTAATTGTCACTGGGTAGGTATGATTTATTTGTATGTAATAAATTTTATCTTCTCTATGCACTTAAAGGTACTGCGTATAAAGTCATCATCTGAATTTGTAAAATTTTATGGACTTCCTAATAGTTTCCATCGAAATATGATATAATTAATTATGTTTATAAAGGAACTCATATGTAAATCTGGCAACAAATTTTCTATTAGTAAGCAAAATCATTAAAAATGGAGGCTAAGCATGATTTAATGAGAAAGGTTGTTTAATAAAGAGCAAAAAAATTCAATGTTGGCAACTCTAAGTTTAGTAAACTGCATGAACCGGTTAAGTGCATTCAAATGTCTTGGATATGAAATACATATCCGAAGGGATAGAGCTGCGGAAAACGGTAAAGTGCGAGACGAATTCGTCTTAAAATCAGCTGTGAAGATAATTTATGTCCTTATAAATTTGACACAGTCCAGCTGCGAATCAGCCAAACCTTTCGCTTAACGTCAGGGTCAGGGTTTACAAACAGAATAGTAGACTACCAGTCTGATATGGAAGATACAATCTAGAATAAGGTTTTATTAAATCAAAACGCATATTGTTTAAAGATGTGTGGTAATTCTTATACATACGATAACACTAAGACCAACCAACAAACAAACTCTTCTCAAAATAATCAGAGTAAAGGGCCATTACCTTTAATCAGACTTTATAGTCTTTTCTACTCAAAAACGTCAAGAATTGCAGTAAATATTTGTTCAAATTCATCAAGAGTTACCCTTACCACTTGTGTCCACCAAATAAATATTAATCCAAAAAAATTAAATAAATGTCGAATCATTAAAAAACAAATAAAGCAAGACCACAAAAATGTTAAGAAACATGCACATTGTCTGATGCGCTTTAAACAAGCTTCGAGCCTCATCAGCTGGTTGATTATTTAACTAAGTTTATTTAACTTTTTTATGTGTAATTCAGCTTTAAACACATAAATTAATATAAATATCTTGATTTTTTAAACGAAAAAATCGTTATGTCGTTATTAGAAATAATTCGACTCGTTGCTATATAATCTATATTTGACACGGTGCTGGGCTACCAGTGTCCCAGCTAGCTTTTGCGTAGGATGAGGGATCTCGCTAACTATCTAATCCCCGACAAAACTGTACGTCTTCTGTGATTTGTTAAAAAATTGATACGGTCCTACTCCCGCAGTTACATACAAAATTATTAAAAAAGTGTCACATCACAATTAAAATTGTTTAACCAAACAAAGAAATAAATTAACGTTTTAAAAAGTCTTAATTTTTAAGGAATAAATTTTTAGGAATATAATTTCCAATTTTTAAAGATATAATTACAAATTTCAATATGTTATATTTTCAACAAAAACTCGATTATTTTTAGCGTAGAAATGAAAAAAATGCATAGTTTAAATTTGAAAATATTTTTAGATTAGCTACTCCAAAATTGTTTACTTTATGCAAAAATATATAAGCAGATTTTGCATAGAATTTTTAAGCAAATAGCTTCTCATATCTGATATCTTAATAAATCCTGATACTTAGAATAATATAAATGAAAGATGTTTTAGCGCCTCATGACAAGTTAAGGAGAAAATTTTCCAATTTTCAAGCAGCTTCTGATGAAAATACCTGCGATGAATATTTTTTTTCTCCTATATTTTATTTTTTTCAAGTAGGACTATTAAAGTCTCTTTTAAAATGTTACAATTTAACTACTAATTATTACGAAAAAATATTCTTATTTTATATACTTATATGTATATATATATATATATATATATATATATATACACATATATATATATATATATATATATATATATATATATATATATATATATATATATATACAAATAATCAATTAGTCCCTCCCAATGAGGTACAGAATGTGCATTTAATACTATACTTATACGCTATAATAAGCCTTTGAGATAATCACTTGTTTAATATGTGTTAAATTTCACTATAGGAAGGCTTATTATATCTTCAGGTATCCTGTTAAAAAAGCAAACACCATTAGCCAGGAAAGTCTTACTAGTCATTTGTAATCTAAATTTATGATTATGAATTTTATTTTTTATTTATTGTGTTACGAGTATGGAAATCAGACCCTATAATAAACAAATTTCAATTTTTTTTAACATACAATAGTTTCCTATAGATATATAACGACGGCAAGGTCAGAATATTTGCATATTTAAATAGATCTTGTTCCGATTCTCGACATTTCATATTATATATGACTTCGACTGCTCTCTTTTGCGGAATAAAAATATTCTTAATAGCTGCAGCGCTGCCACACAGCATAATATCATATGACATAATGCTGTGGAGATATGCAAGATAAACTAGCTTGGCCGTCACTGCATCAGTCAGCTGCCTAATTTTTCTAGCTGTAAACGCAGCTGAGCTTAACTTAATAGCTAAAGAATGTATATGAGTAGTTCATTGCAACTTATGATCTAGAGTTATACCCAGGAAAGTGGTAGTGGTTACCAGTTCTAGTACTTTATTATTCAAAATTACACTGCCATTAACCTGGGGTACATACATTTTACATTTTGTTTTCTACAATTTTTTATACATATATTTATTTTCTCCTCATTTAAAGACAAGTTATTGACAGAAAACCATTTATGAACTTTATTTAGAGATTTTATAGATATATTTACTTATTCATTAATATATGTTAGGTCTGTTTTTTCCTATTCACTTTGAAAATTGAGGAGGTGTCATCGGCAAAAAGAACAATTTCGCACAAATCTCTTACCATGAATGGTATATGATAATAGATCCTTTCAAAACAGTACCATTGATTTGACGCGTTGTTTCCGATTTTTACAAATAGGCCTTAATAAAATCAATTGCTATTCCCTCAATACCGTAATAGCTTAGCTTATTGCTAAATGTATTACGATCTACGCAATAAAAAGCTTTGAAGAGATCACAGAATACCCCTATAGTATCCTGGGAATTCTCCTAGGCTGTGTGGATATTTTAATGAGATGAAATCCAGCATCTTGCTTGGATTTTGCTCTGGTAAATCCAAACTGTAAATTATGTAAGATCCTATGTTTCTTAAAATGATAGAGAAGTTGCTTTAACATGAGTTTCTTAAAAATTTTAATGAGAGCAGGTAACACTAATATAGGACGATAATTCTTAGGGTCGCTCGTACAACCCTCCTTAAAAATAAAACAATTTTACTGTGTTTCATCAAATCGGGAAACTTGCCTTTGTTAATAAGCATACTAAATAAAAGTGCTAGAGTTGGAGCAAAATTTAACATAACAGAACTAATAGCTTTAACTGACCGCCCCATAAGTCTTCAGACTTTTTTTACATTCAGTGATTTAAAGGTTTTTATAACATCTCTACATATCCCATGATTAAAATTAAATTTAGACACATTCAGTTTGACATTTTGCTTTAAGAGTTTATCAGCGACAAGGGGATCAGAAGCGAGACCTCTTGTAGTTTGAATAAGAATATTCGCGACAAATTTTTCGAACTCAGTGGCCACTATTTTAGATCTGAAACTATCACGTCATTTATTTTTAATGTCAATGTTTTCTCGATATTATTTATGTTGCTAGTTCCCAGAATGGATCACTTTCCATGCGATTTTAGTTTTACTATGAGACGATTTAATTTTATTACTTATGTATAAAGATTCTTATGTATAAAGATCTTTTAACATAATTATGGAAATTTTTATCGTTAGTAAACGATCTTTTATCATAGAGATCACATAAAACGTCTCTACTTTTCCGTATCCGCTTTGTGGCCCATACACTAAAATGTAAATTATTTCGTATAGTAATTATCTTTTTTATGCATACTTTATTGAATTCACTATTCAACATTTAAAAAAGAGAGTCATACAGAGTTTGGGTCTCGTGAAGCAATTTTGAGGCAGCTTAGTTATGTTTCAATGTTGGAATTCAATTTATCTAACCTTTATTTAGTCAAAGGTCTGCACAAAAATGTCCTCTTTTCTTGTTTGTTCCCTTTAGAGGATGGTTTAATAAGAAGACATTTATGGCCAGATCTAACTAACATATTAATTTTTACGTATATTTTTACAATTTGTCATTATATGAGAGTAACTCTAGTTTGTTCATTAAACACATAATACAGATTAAATGACAAAAACAAGTTAATGAATCTTTGTTTATCAACAGAATCCAATAAAATATAAATATTAAAGTCACCAAATAATATAACATATTTATTACTTGTAAGTTTACTTAAAGCATGTTCTAATAAAGTATATAAAGTTGGATGACGGTGGCCTATATACACACAAGATAACATATTCATCCATTTCTGTACAGGACATCTCGCACACACGTTCTATAGAACATTCCGTGAAATCTCTCCATTCTTTAACCTTCAATTTATTGTTATGTAATATAAATGAGCCTCCGCCTTCACATGATACCCTATTGAACATACTGGTCACTGAGAAATTATTGGTATAAAAATTCACATTATCGACTTTGAGTCATATTTTACTAATACATAATATGTCAGCTTTGTATTTTTCAATATTTAATGCAACAACTAGAATTTTGCCAGAGAAGCGATTTATGTTTTGAAAAAAATATCTAATTACTACAATACTTTTCTAATTTTCTTATTTAATGGTTTAAATTATTATCCACAATCTTATAAAATCTTGTGTCTTTATTGTGAACATGCGTTATAATATTTATAACAGACTTAATACAATAAGCCAGTAGTCTAGCAAACTTAACTAAATATATTCTAGACATGTACACAGTATCCTTAGTTATTATAAAATTATTAGTAAAATAATTAATGTCAAAAAATGTAAATGTGACGTACTTTGACATGTCAAAGTATGCATAATAATATTGAGATTGTCAACGGTCTTATTTTGTTTTTCCGAAAGAGAAACGGAATGAGGAAGAGAACAAAGAGTTATGTTATTAAAGCCCAGGTTAGATAAAGTGGCAAAACTATTAATTATGTCTCTTTTTCTTACTGATAAGCTATTATCTACTAATATGACTACGTCACTATTGGAACTAAATTCGGAACTTGCTATATGTTTTATCATTTCACTATAAATTGCACCAGGTAAACAACAATTTGTAATCGTACCATGTCTCAGGTTATCGTTTACTAAGGATCCAAGGCCCTGTCCTATTCCGTCCGAACAAATAACGGTGTTTATTTTGTCAATTGGAAGATTGTCACAGAAGTCCACATTCGGCAATTCCTCAGGCTGAGAATCAGTGTAGTAGTACATTTACCAATGTTATTATTAGTTAAAGACTCAAAGCGCTCTGTATTATATTTACATAGTTCAACTAATCCAGTAGTTATTATGATCCTATATGTCTGTTGTACCAATTTCGTATTTTTTAGTCAATAAGTTTACATAATTTTCTAAATTTAATATCTCAGACTGTATTCTCTGGGTACCAGCTTTGTATAATTTTCCATCTTCTTCCATTTTAGATTCACACGCTTTAAGTTTCTCTGATAATTTCATGCGTTTTTTTCTTAAGTGAATATTCTTATGGAAACGCTTTTGTTTCTTGATTAATTTTTGGGTTTTTTTAATATGTTTGTGAATTTTTGCTAACTTCTTAAGTTTGTTGTGACTGTTAAAGTGGTTACTATGTCCTGTTCTTACAGAATCATCTTCACTTGTAAAGTCTATGGTATGAATGAACTCGACAGAACAAAACTCTGGATTGCAAGCTACCAGTTCTTTATAAGACATATATGTATACCAAAAATTTACAGCTGACAGGACAATCGAGTTACCAGAAATAATAAAAACCAAGTATGAATAATTTAACGTTAATATTTTTCTCTATATTTTTTATTATCTGCACAAGAAAATATTATAAAATTTGGTTACTCGTAGGTAACATCGAGAATTCTGCATTAAATAAAAATTAAATATCTTACTGACGGTACATATAATATCTTAATTATTTTGTTAAGTGCTCATATTCAACTACAACATTATCCACATAACTTTTCCAAGTGTTTGTTGAATTTTAGCTAGTTATTTTAGCTACGAGTATGTAGGTAGAGAGAATGAAGGTCGACATATAAATAAAATAAAGACCCCGTAACGAGGGTCTCGGAGAACGGACTTTTTACGAGCGACGCTTCCATTGGATTAGTGGAGTGTGAGTTTAATTGGAACAACAGCGTGGAAAACTAATTTACAAGTATATGCACAAGAAATGTATACGATTCGAATTGGTTCCGATGTTATTCGTTAATTGAATTTACGTGCTTTTAATCTTAAGGATATTTATGCATGCCTCTGAGTAAGTGATGTCGATACTAAATTATTAATTTGCATAATAGAAGAAAAGAATTCCTTGACAAAGATCGTATCAAATATATATATATATATATATATATATGTATATATATATATATATATATATATATATATATATATATGTATATATATATATATATATATATATATATATATATGTATATATATATATATATATATATATTGGATATGATTTAAAAATAGTGCTACATGTTCAACATGAATTAAAATTTTTATATTAATATTCAAGAATAAATTGAATGTAGCAGGGAAAAGAATGTTTAGTTTTCTTTACTTACACTAACCACTTGGACGCGCATGCTACTTAAAAGTGCTTGGCCAGACTGGCAATACACCCTACCTGACTGTCCAGGAATACGCCCATAGTTACAGTATTACAATTCGCTTTGTCTAGTGGTTATCAAACTGAGAACAAAGAGGATATATTTCTACTAGAAAATTCTTATTTTAAATGGCTAATCCGGAGTGAAAAATGGAATAACCGATATTAGTGCGACCGGAAGAAGTGAAAGAATTTATTGCACAATTTATGAAAAATTACGAAAGCAACATCAAACATTTTTTTAATATGCGAGAACGCCAATGGATACTTTTCACTATATATTAGACAACATAGGAAATAGTTTTTTTTGTAACATGAAATATTTCGAAAACATGTCGAATTTTCTTAATTAAATCGGCTGTATTGGTGGAAAACATTTTAGGATAAAATTACCTAAACAATGCGGGTCTGCTTAAAACCACCATAAAACATTTGATTCTATAGTTTTGCAAGCTATAAAAGATGCTAAAAACGAATCACCTTGCGATTAACCTCAATAAAATTAGGATTAATGACAAGGGAAAACAGAACGACGGTGGAGCCCAAGTCAACGCTTCAATGTACCCCAGGTTTTCATATCTCCCAGTTTCGAATATTATTCTGCCAAATGTGTTACTTAGTGGTGAAGCCTATAAATTCAAAACTTTTTGCTAAGGCCATATTCACAGAGTACCTTCACGCCTGAAAGGAAATATTTTAATGAAAGATTTTCTTCATAAATAATGACAGTTAAAAGTACGTTTGGTATTTCGGCAGCAAAATGGCGTATATTCCAGAAGACAATAGAAACAAATACAGAAAATGTCTGACGCATTATTAAAGCATGTTGCTTACTAGACGATATTATAAATGATGGAAACGATGATGCACATTACAGCAATATCATTTCCTCACCATTTAATCATCAAAACACAAGACGACTATGATGTCATTCCAATGATACATACATTGTAAGAACAAAAACAAGATAAATTTTGTATTTATTTACGGGAATACTTAAAATAATTGTACATAAATAGGTATATTAAAATAATTCACACTTACATGAATGTAAAAGTAGATATTTTAAAACAAAGAACGTACCTTTGTGTCCAGAAAATAGTGATCTTATTTTGTCCCGCATTTGTAAATAAACTTTTTTATTTTTGTATTATGAATGTTAGGAGATCCACGATGCATGTAGCGCGGTAGATGTTTGGACATCTACGATGCAAGAAGCTTGGAATAATTTAAGATGCCTGAGCCACGTGTGGTTTACCGCTCGCTACCCGCTCACTGCCGTCCTTTATATGAAATAGTTATGGACGTCTGTTGCCCGCGCATTCTCGCGCAAGACAGTCCACGCTGTTGTCGAATACATTATATGTAACTACGACTTTTTCAAAAGTTTTTCAGATAAATACAACAAAAATGATGACTCAATGTCATCTTTTTGTATTAAGTTAGTAGAAATAATGTTAATGTTGCGTATCCATTACTTGAAACATCGTCAGCAATGACTGTTTTACAAAAATGCATTATTTTTGACGAGCGGCAGAGTGAGTTTCGTTCACATCTAACGTAAATTGCAAACTTCGTATACATGTCGGAAGTAACAAAATGAAAAACAATTACAGAATGTATTTTAAAATAAATGTATATTATCCAATATTTATATAGAATTATTTTAAGTATTCCCATAAATAAATACAAAATTTATCTCGTTCTTTCTCTTACACTGTATGTATCATTGGAATGACATCATAGTCGATTTATGTTTTGATGGTTGAATGGTGAGGAAACGATATTGCTATAATCTGTATCATCGTTCCCACCATTTATAATATCGTCTAATAAGCAACATGCTTTAATAATGCGTCAGGCATTTTCTGTATTTGTTTCTATTGACTTCTGGAATATACGCTATTTTGCTGCCGAAATACCAAAATTATTTTTAATTATCATTATTGATGAAGAAAACCTTTCATTAAAGTATTTCCTTTCAGGCGTGAAGGTACTCTGTGGATATGGCTTTAGTAAAAAGTTTTGAATTGATAGGCTTCATCGCCAAGTAGCATATTTGGCAGAATAACATTCGAAACTGGGAGACGTGAATCGGGGGTACATTGAATCTTTGCTAATAGTCCACCTGACGATGGTGTAATACAACGAAACCTAGATTGTGGTAAACAACTTAAAGAAAGTAGAAATAATATTACATCATGTAGTTCCATTTTATTGTTAAATGTACATTAAATAAACGAAATTAACCAAAAAATTAAAAATATTTGTGTTATGAAATTATATCGTAAAAAAATTATGGTTAAAAAACTAAAAAACACGCTTCGATAGCAATATGAATTAAATAATTAAAAATAATCTTTAAATATAAACATTTTGGTCAAGAGCCAAAGGATGTCTCTGATGACAGACAATTAACTTTCGTACAAAAGAAGCGTGGAATGCTCTCGACTTGCATTTTCTTTGTAACAGATATCAAGCACTCCACAATTTTTTTTACATGAAACATACCTTTTGCGTAAACAATAGGGAAATGTCTACTAAGGAACAAACATTATTTAGAAGGGAGAGGAAAATTTTCTGAACATGAATCGGGCCAATGGGCAGATAATTTCTTTAATATGACATTTAAATGTCTGTGCGAACTGTTTAAAATATTTAAAGAATATGAAAATTGCGCCGATCATAAATATATAGCGGATGAATTCGGTTTCCTATTTTTTTCAATAAGTAGTTAATAAGGTTTCAATAGCATATATCTCCTAGTCGAGAAAAGCTATTAAAATCTGTGAGGTAATTGGAATTAGTTTGAAAGGAAATGAATCTTTGTTGACAATTTAAGTAGTTCATCTTACCAAATAATCGATGACTGACATCTTTTACTTGGGGTTCCCTACCAAAAATAACTTTTTGAACGAGCAATGAGCCCAAGTTTTGGAGTATCAGTATTAGAAAAATGTGTAATAGTATTGTTTGATGAAAATTTTGATAAGTCACTGTGTCGATTTTAGAAACAAGTCTCTTGCAATCAATGAACATGGCCTAATTTTTTGGATTTGCTAATAGGCCGATCCTTTTAATACACTGAGAAGCTAATTGCAGCATGAATAATACTAAAGTAAATATATGTTTGTAAATTTGTGGATCATAGACATATAAAGTGTCGTAAAGTAACAATGTCAATATACAACAGTGCCAATAAAAATTTAAAAAAATGTGGAGGAAGCACACCACTTTGTTGCATACCTGCTACTAAAGCAGCCCACTTAGGACAGCTGTTCGATACTACGAAAACTCGCTTACTTCCAAGTAAAGAGATTTAAGAAAGACGGTGAGTTAAACAGGCATCCAAATCACTTACACAGCATCAGACCCTTATACAGCACCGGACTCTGTACAGAAGGATGATAAGCAATAAACACCGAAATATGAGATCATCTTCGAGGAGGTTGACACAAGTCATATAAGTGGTGCCGATGAGTGGAGCCGATGAGCATAATTCAGGCTGAAGAGAGAGTCAGTCTATTACCAGGCATCATATGCTTGGCGTATAGTCATAGTTTATATTGTTATAGTCACTCATATTTCCGTACTTTTGAAATATTATATTTTAATTGAAACTTTGTATAGAATTAATATATTTTTGAGCTTTCGCATTGCCCGCTACATTATTGGAGCAGTAGCCATCACGATGCAATATCGGGTATCAACCACTTATTGTCGAGCTACAAAAGAACCGCAGTCAGGCCGTCAAACTTGAAAGACAACATGGCATGCAGCAGCTTGGCGACACAGCAGGTTCACTGGCAGAAAGGTGATATGGATCCTGTGATAATTGCTATAAAATTTTTTTACTCCCGAAAGAGTATCTTCTCAATCGTTCTATTGTATTGACCTCTGTTTATTGGTTAATATTGCTATTAATTTTCCTATTTGGTGTATTAACTTAGAATCAGAGATACATCTTATTAAGAAATATGGTTCAACCTAATTAAATGTTACAGGCAATAGTAATCTTAAAATGGTATTGGATACTTTACCCAAACACGACAGGGATCCTAAATTACTCAACAATTTTATATGCAAAAATAAAGCATAGTAGCTATGTTAGAGAGCGAAAATCCTAGAATAATAGCATTTTTAATAAAAAATAATTTATCACACAGAACTTTATATGCAGTAGCGTACGTGAAGAATTCGGTGGCATTAGTTATACCATTAGTATGCAATTAGCGATCCAGGTAATGAAATTCAAGTGATGCAAGAGCTCATTACATTGACAAAAAGAAAACATAAATATGGAGTCATTTGGGAAATGAATTAGACATACATTAGATGGATTAATGACAACCGGTAACATATAGAAAAAAATACTGAGAGGAAATGGCTGTAGATCAATATATTAATAGTTTAGAACATCAGTTATTGATGGCAGTTAAAATAAATAGACCCAGTACACTCGAAGAAGCAATAGTATATACACGAGAAGAACGTGCATTAAACATGCATTATGCATTAAACGGAAATTCACGAATTACCATAACACTACAATAGCCAGATTGTAACTGAAATTTCATGAAATTAATTTTATTAAGTTAATTAACAATCATCTTATTATTAATAATAACAATCCATCAAATATTGAATATATTTGGCGTTCATTTTGTAGAAATGCATTATTCACAATTAAATGAAACTACGTGATGTAGTATTATTTGTTATTAATGTTATATGTCTCAGCAGTATAATGTGAGCCATTCTACCATCCAAAGGACCTCGCAACGATGCCAAGAAATGGGCTCCGTCAGTAGAAGGTCCAGTTCTGGAAGAAAACGGTGCACTGAGCCACGGGACGACCACTTCATAGTCAGTCAAGTGCTACGAAATCGTCAAGTTCTCAAACAGATGTCAGAGGTACACGAGTAAGCCTATGGACAGTCAGAAGGAGATTTCAGGCCGTCAATATATGAAGTTATTGCCCAGCTCGGGGCTCTACATTGTTCCGTGAGCATCGAGTTGCCAGATTGAGATTCGCTCAAAATTTTTCGTCATGGACTCAACAAGACTAGAATAGAGTTTTATTCTCCGATGAACCTTGTATATCGATTAGTGGTGAGGATCGACGTCGGTGAGTCTTACGAAGACCTGGATAACACTTCGGAGAAGTGTGCTTTGAGGAAATCACCCCATACGGTGGAGGCTCCGTGATGTTTTAAGCTGGTAATAACTCAGATGACCGTACCAAGTTAGTTTTTATTGAAAATGGCACATCCTATGGAAAAAGTACATAACTGAGGTTCTTAATCCTCATGCCCAATTCGCATTAACAGCAGTTGGAGGCGAGTTCATTATTATAGATGACAACGCTCGCCCCCACCGCTCTAGAGACGTTGGTGCGTATATGCAGGAGGCCGGAATTCGTCGGTTAGATTAGCCAGCTAGAAGTCCCGACCTCAATTCGATAGAACACATATGGGATAATCTCAAACGACGCATCAGAGCAGTAAAACCAGCTCGAGAATTCATTCAGGCCCTTAAAAATGTGATCGTCGCTGAAGCGGAACGTATTCCTCGAATCGATAAAAAACGTCATTGAAAGCATGCCTAGCAGATTAAACGCATTGATTTTAGCTAGTGGAGATATATTTTTATATAGATATATATTTTTCATATTTTACTCGTTACTAAATTTTCAAATTTTATGTTAAATTAATAAAAAATATTAAAAAATAAACTTTAGCCATTTTTAATGTACCAATATGAAAACGTTCGTCTGTGGACTTTACATAGTTTTTTATTTATTTATTTACATTTTTAATGACTGAAGTAGGTAAAACGATATCTCAATAATAAATAATAATATTCTCATTATATCACCAAATAAAATGAATCAAATAATAATAAAATAACTCTGATGTTGTTTATTCCTATAAGTGCCCTTTTTTTTTGCCAGAGTTTATTACCTAAAATATATATGTTTAAGGAACCGTTGTTTACCAGGCCAATCCTCGTATACAATGAGGCTTTTGCGCCTCTTGGAACAAAGTGTAAAATTAATCCGAGAGCAATGCTATGACACGAGGCAGTCAGTGGCCGCAATCAAGAGAGTTTAATAAGTGCTGTTTGTAAACATTTGATTTACCATCGAAATGTAAAGTTTTTTATACATACATATATTCACACACACATATATATATATATATATATATATATATATATGTATATATATATATGTATATATATATATATATATATATACACACACATATACATATATGTACTTATAAGCTATAAATATTATGTAAATATACTTCAAGCCTACATACACATCTGTTGACTATTATGTCTACCATCAGCTGAAACGGTCACTAGAAGAATCGCAAGTCTCTGGCAATAATAATTAAATTGGATAATTTCAATGAAATCGCCAAAATAGTGAGGTCTAAAAAAGAAAATACCATTAAATACAAGCACTTGAAGGACATATAATTTACCAAGTTTGATATATCTTTAAGGAAAGTATAATAAAAAAATATCTTTACTTATACCTTCACAGCGAAATAATCTCACCGTCATAACGATGAAAAGAGAATCAATTTTAAAATAGCTTGGCTCTCTAACCGGAAAAGTCTTACTGCAGAAAATATCCTACTACAGGAATGAAACCAATGGGATCATCATAAATCTATCATCGCCCATTTAAGCATAAATAAATTATTCAGTTTCAAAAAATTATCGTCTTATTTTATTACTCGCCTTTTTAAAACCTTGATTTGGAGTTTTTCACCTAGTACGATAAAAATCATATGGAAATGAAATCCCCTCAAGTACCAAAAGAAACACATCAAAGATAAAAAAAACATAACGTCAACCATAATTTTCCTAACTTATTCTGTATATGGTTGTTTTACTGACACGAGCCGTATTAGTTATCTCTATTACGAGAATTTCCTTACTTTTTGCCCGTTTTTCTGTCACATAAATAGGAAATAATAATAATTAGGTTTTTCTAATTTATTTATGGTTATTTTGTCGGATGCCACTTTGGTGACATTAATGACAGGTCATAATTGTTGATGAGGTTAATTGTAATGTTATAAAAGAGACCGTGATGACTCTCCTGTTCCTGGGTTCCACTTGTTTTTAAACGACTGATGTGTGATGAACATATGATAAAAGATAAAAAAAATAATGAATTTTCATTTACAGTTTGTACTAATGAATTACATTTACCAGCTTTGTAAATAAATTCGTTGGCTAATGCATTTTTAATAACTGAAATACTAACTGAATTATAAAGTGAAATGATAACTGCACATTACTTTAAACTAGTGAACAAAATTCAATTAAAAAGTAATTTTACTAATGACATATGACTGAACCGTCAAATTTTTACTCCTCACGTAATTAAGACCCCTTTTTTGTTTAATGAAATATAAATTTTGAAAAACTATATAAATTATTTTTCCCAGAAACAATTGCTAAAGAAGCGTAAATTTATATAAAACAAACGGATAGGGGCTTTTGTATACAGAACGAAGTAAGTTTTTTCAAAGAAATAAACGAAAATTGTGAATAGTTTACTTCTATAATTTGTTTCTTTGCTTATTTCACTGAATGTGTAAACACGTAACAATTATGGTTAAAATATTACTTACCCGCAATTTTGTATCGTCTTTGACAACGGTTTTGGTTTTTGCAACTATTTGATTCCTGATTTCATCCCTTTAAAAATAAAATTGATTCATCTCTTTAAAAATTTATCCAAATTTTCTCATTTTAGTATAATGCTTATAATAAAGATCTGTATTAAAATCATCCATAATGAACACGTGAAAAGAGAAATGCAAATGGGCATAAAAAATACTTTCAGTTTAAATGTGATATATTAGTAATTGAATATATTTGGCGTTAATTTTGTAGAAATTCATTATTCACAATTAAATGAAACTACGTGATGTAGTATTATTTCTACTTTCATTAATTTCTTTACCACGACCTAGGTTTCATTGTATTACAACATCAGTTGGGATATTAGCAAAGATCTTTGCTAATATCCCACCTGAAGATGTTGTAATACAACGAAACCTAGGTCGTGGTAAAGAAATTAAAGAAAGTAGAAATAATACTACATCACGTAGTTTCATTTAATTATGATACATTAGATTAGGAATAAATAACGCCAAGGAATACGTTTATTCCATGAAAGAACACTTAAATAAAAAGTTACTTCATAATACATAGTTGGTTGGCGAGGGATTATTTTAAAATTTTGTGGAATACCTCAGCTATAAGGTAGATAGCAATCCCATTACTATGTCTCAAAATGCGAACAATACGACCATTCCATCCCTGAATATAACGAGATACATATTTGTGGAAAGAGACAATTTTAAACAAATTTCGCTTTTAAGACAAGTCATGCAAGTATATATTATCAAAATAAGTCAAAGTAGAGTAATGGCAAAAATGTTTTTGTTCACTTAAAAACAAAAAATTGAAGTTTGTGTATCCAAAAAGAATAAAAATTAGTTAAGTAGATCATCGATAGACAAATGAGTATCAACATACGCATTATATACATAAGAAGGAAATGGATATGATTACGGAGCACAACAAAATGAAAAAGTTTACGGTAGATGAAGAACACAAGTCAATCTGTACACATTCCATTTAGAATACTGATGCTTCCATACTTTGAGGTAGACTTTCCATATGATAATGACTAGTTGCGAATAAGTGGATATCGTGCGTATATTGAGGATTTGAAGTTTTTAATCCACCTGTCCTTTGAGTTCTTAAGAACATTTCTCATTATAATCTCTGCATGAAGGTTAAATAAGAGATAATAATTCCATAGATTTACTTTTCGCCCCTAAATAACCTCTAATCTACAAAATATTCAAACATATGATGCTAGGTGCCCGTCCTGAATTTGTCCAGCCTAAAAGGGGCTGTGATTGTATTTTGCTTTATTCGATATGTAAAATAATAATTAATTACGGTTAGCAATTTTTCAAAAATCTTGACTATTTTTGAGAGTTTTTTTTATAAATCTATCTAGGAACTTCAATACAAATTTTCATGACTAATTTTAATTGTATCAAAATTTTCATTCAATTTTCCACTGCTGTTTTCATGCCTTCAAGAATTGAATTTGAAAATATTCTTTCTCGGAGAGCGCCTGACACACAAAATAAACATACATTGTTGTACGTAAGTTGGTATTGATTGAAGTCATTCTGTGTGTCGTTACTGGTCACTGAAATATTTTGGCGATAACATGCAAGAAATATTTTGTTAGAAACAAAAAATTTAATTATTTTATGCATTAATGAATGAAATATATTTGATGTCTTTTGAATTAAATTAGATGCTTTAATATGAAAGTTTTTAATTTTCAATAATCTTGTTTGGTATTTGAGTGTTCCGTAATTGGTGATATTATTTTCGTAACTTTTATATTAGACGGATCCAGTGCACATTTATTATTTAATTACTGTCGTGAGTAAAATTAAATTTGTCTTCTATACATATATATATAGACGTTAAAAGCCCGTGACGAAATAACCTTGGCAATGATCAAATTAGATTAGAGCCAGAAAAAATGGCAATGATATTTAAATTAAATTACATTATTTTATATTTTTATAACATAAATCATAATAGAACATCCCGCTCGAGAAGTCTAAAATCGTAACCTGAATAGCCGAACTTGGAGCAGGTCATTTCAAGGGTACGATAGTGTCAATGCTGTCTGAATTCCCAATTGATTTCACGTCACATTTTGATTATCAATTAAATATTTAAAATTTCTCCGTATCAAATATTGATATCATGTTCTCTAATTAAATATATTGCTAGAACAGGGTTCTCGTATTTCTACATAGCACTGAATAATATTAAACTTTTAAATTTTTATTTCTCAAAGACACTGGGAAAATCAAAGTTATTGCTGCGGTCGGTATGGAAAATATCCCATGTCTTCAAAACTAACCAAAATATTGTATTCAAACAAAGTTAAAGGAGGGACACACTTTTTAAGACTTTAGAACCGCATATCTCACCAATATTTAATTTAAGCGAAAACAAACCTGTGTATCATTTTTAATATATATCTAATTATACCCCAAACGCCTATGTGCACTGGATTTCTTTCATCGATCAGTTATATATTTGAATCATCATTCCTAATAATATTTTTTTCATAAATTCATTATATCACGGTACAGCGGTTCATAGAAAACACTTATCATCCTTAATTTATCCATATAGTACCAATAGTCTCCGAGTAAAATGGCTGTCACATACGCACAGAGAAACGGACAGACAGACAGACGGACTGACGGAAATAATGAAATTATAAAAGTTTTGTTTTTGCTAAACGGAACCCTAAAAATACAAAATATTTGTTATTGGTACCAGTCTTTGTCATTCATTTAAATCAAAAACTCAGTTTAGTTCTAAATAAATATTTTATTACACAAACTTAAACCAAGTCGTATCAACTAAAGCTTAATGATAATATTATCAAATAATGTACTATATATATATATGTATATATATATATATATATATATATCTTTAATGAAAATTTTCCGAAAAAGATAATTCGAAGAACGCTTCTAGATGTTAGCGAAATATTTCTATAACACATATCCAAATAAATCCAAAAACTGATGTCTAGTCTTCGAACCCTAATAGGAATTTTATTCTGAACTGGCTTTCTACAAGCAAACGGCAACTTCGTCGGCATTGAATTTTTAATTAAAGCAAGAGGACTTTCGTAGAGAACCTTTTTTTGGTGCAACCAATGGTTCAGCAGTTGTTAGGAAATAAACGTTTATCGTGTCTATAACAATTAACTGAGCTAGAATTTTTCAAATCCTGATAATTTTTCTTCATTCTATATCTAACTCTTAGTGCTCATAATATTTTTCAGTTTATCCTTAGCGATCCTTTTGGTGACAAGGGCGAGGAACTGGAATTTTTAAGCGTTGTCTCTGAAAAAAGTTTAAATAAATTAATTAAGAAAATACATCATAGGTAATGTTGGATTTGTGATTTAATAACGTTTCATTCGATACCCAACACGGTAACCAGTAAAGTATTTTTTTAAATTTTTTGTTTTGTCCCTAAAATCAACTCCAGTAGAAAAGTAGAACTTTTTTACTTCACTTACCTACCTCTCTACTAAATTTAATACTTTTTAAATTTAATATTTTAAAATTCAAAAAAATATTAAATGTTATCCAATATTTTGCAAAAAAAATGGATGAGAGACGGATGGATGGACACCAAAGTGATATCATTAGATTTTGGTTTTGGCAATTTTGCTACGGAGCACTAAAAAAATTGTTTGTAAACTAACGTGATAATTATATTCGAATCGTACAGTTAACTAAACGGTAACAGTGAGCGATAAATAATTTCTCATTACATCTAAGCCATCGGTGAGGAATGTGGTGGAACAGAGTCTTATAAATAATGTTGATTTTCAGGGTCAAAGTTGATTTTTAGTTTTTTTTTTAAACAAAATCTTTAATGATTGTATTACAATCTTCTGTTTTATCCAAGCGATTATCAAGTTTCATGAGTCCCTTAAAATTTCTTCCCTGGGTTTTGAAGTGAAGAAATCGGTCACTGTATTTTAAATTTTAGTTTAAATATATATCGTTTAGGCGTAAAAACTGTCATAGACTTAATTTAATATAATTAGGTGGAAAAAGATCCGGCAAAAATTTGGACAAAAAATCGATACAACCAAGTTCTATAAATTTATTTGTATTACTTTTATAGTATTCGTATGTGATCTAACGTAGGCTTTTTATCCGAATGCTCTATCTTCAAGTGCCAAATTCCCAACATGGAAATTAATATAACGAAGGGTTCAACGAAGGGTTCAACGCAAGGTTCAACGAATTTAACGAAGGGTTCAACTATTGCAAACCCTTCGTTAATACGTTACATCCTCTCTTTCAGTTTCATAAATTTTCTCTATTAGTTCTTTCCTGCAATGCGTCTTATTAACTGATAACATTCGTATACAAAATTATGTATATTTACTCTTTATTGCGTACAAATAGTCCTTCACGAGAATTCGTGTATTTAATATTCTGTTATCGATTATAAAACCTCATCAATACGTGTTGATATATCAGTATTAAATTCTAATCACACTAAAATAAGTAGTGACTTGATTGTATTATAAAAACTTCATTCTTTATATTCTATGAGGTCATCTTTTACGGCATATTTATTACTTAAAAGACATACCTAGAGGTTATTCGACAATGTCAGACTATTGAATTAAAAGCTGTAAAAATCAAGTGCTTTGTTCTGGATTTAAATGTTATCAGCTTGTTCAATGCCACCTTCGCTTTCACGTGACATGACGCGTTATTGCCAATCCTGAAGTATTATATTGAATGTGAAAATTTCATAGTACAACAAGACTTTATTTTAGTTACTTTCATATGTTGTCATATTGGGCAGGGTATATTAAAACTGATAATGTTTCATACCTTTACTATAAATACACAAGTATACTCTGTCGGTCTAGAATTGTTAAAGCTGAATAAATTTTAAACTGTAATCAACCTACTTTCTAATTGGTTTAGGCATTATTAAAATCTGATTTATTTATTTATATACTTATGTATACAAGCACATATTGCGAAATTATTGCTTCAAGTATATTCTCAAAATATTTAGCCAAAATAATGCTAGTTAAGATACATAGTGATATGGTTGACTGCAATTACTTAGGTGAACTGATTTAAAATATAAAAAATTTACAAATAATCTGGAGATATCAAGTCTCAAATTGTTTTTGGATCATTAAAAATTTAATAATCTACATTTATTCTAGAAATGAAATAACAAAAAACAATTTTAAACTTGATTAGAATTTTTTCAGTACCGTTTATTGTTATATATTTATTATTATAGGTTTAAAAATTAGCTTTGTAGAACTTTTGTTTCTCATTGTAATTATTTACAATATGGAACATCGAATAAAACAAAAATATGATGGGTAATTGTTCCATATTCTCTTATATTGATATACATATATATTATTGACGTTACTGATACTTACAAGACGGCATATATTATATCCGAAGTTGTTTTGCCGCACACATCCGGCATTACAGGATATCCTCTGTATTAAGGCCTATTTAACACCTTCGTTGATAGTGAATCCAAAATAAACTCAGTCATTTGATTCACATATTAGGCTATTTTCATCTTTATATGGCTATTTTCACCTTTCATGCAATTTTTCTTCTTTATAAATTTTGTATACAATGCTCAAATATACCCTTTGCTATTTTTTGTATGTATGTAATTTACTGCAAATGAGGAGAGAATGTGACGTGACTCCACATTTATTCAAAATAATAATTTCTTATATTATTAGCGCATCGGTGTTGTTTTATATACCGCATGCACGTATCAGCATCCGATTGCGATCCCAGCTAGCTCGTACGCTGAATTTGCTTAATTCTAAGTTCGTTCCTTTACCTTAATTAGATTTGCCCTGTTGTTTAGCACCTTCGAATCAACATCGTGAACTACTTGAACGCACGGCCTGCTTATGATTTCTAATTATGTATGTATTTTTGTGATCATTGTTTATATCGTTTTTCTGTTAATATTTTATAACTTTGTCTATTAAATGCCTAACCAAATCGGTTAAATAATTATTCTAAATATTTTTTTGGATTTCATATTACCATTCTTAATAAGTTGCAATAAGAATTTTTTCAGTTTCTTCTCAAAAAAGTAATACATTTATTAGGGAGAAGCAATTAATTTTTTAATAAAAAAATATTTATCATTTTCAACATTTTCTAATGCATTTAAACGTTTTAATATCTTAAACTGAATATTTCTAAATAAAACTTTACGAAAACATTAAATGACATTACTAGTAAAATCGATTTTCTATCCACGAAATAATATTCGTATCACTGATTATTCAAGGCAGAATAAGGTGTTTAACGCCTCGTGTCGTAAACCGCTTGGATTATATCAGACGGTTATCGGTGTGCGTTCACTGAATGACGCTTAACACTTGTTATGGCGTTGAAATGGTTCGTCTCGAGAATGGCATAAAATACCAATAAAATTTGATTATAAGCATCTTATTTTTATTCAGAAGCCCATTGAAGCTGGCTTGATGTATCGTATTGTATTTTCCATTAAACTACAAATATAAATTATTTTTATCACCGTGTTAGTTATTATTGCTCGGTGTATTTTCCACAAACGAAAAGGGATATTGCAAGTATCAATAAATAGATTTGATTTTATCGCTATAGTTTTTCGATAAAGTTAGGTAAGTTAGATAGATAAATTAAATTCTATTAATCATATTTTTTTTAAATTTTGGCTTTAGCAGTTTTGGAGATAGAGGGGAAATATATTTTTGTGAAAACTTTCCACCATATTTTAAATCAAAATCTCATATGAGATAATTTTGTTCTTTCAAACAACTAGCGAAACAAATGTGTGGCTCTTTTAAATAATATCCTACAAAATATAGGAAATTAACAAAAATTGATTCATTTGGTTTACTAAATAAGCTATAATTTCTCTCTTTAAAAGCTCTCGTAGCAGTAAGCCCGCCACATGTACAAATTATGTACATTACATAGGACATTGTAATATTAACATTTATGAGTGGTTACTACTGAAATATATATGGACTAATATTTTATTACTAAGAAAAATTTAAAGCTTTTACATCAAAGGGTCACCGAAAATATTTTTGGACAGCTTTTGAAAGGTACCTCGAAATGTACTTAAAAAAAATTACAAAATAGTTCCTTTTTTCTATCAATTAAATAACCTCTTAGTCAAGTGAAATTCTTCTTTTTTCCAATTACCTTTTTCATTTGCATCTTCTTAACTGTTCATAAAATTGTGTTGGAATATTAATTATTGGAATATCGCTATTTTATTATGCCAAATTAAAAGCATTTATATCAGTTTCTTAAAAAAATATATGTTACGGATAGACAGACGGCCGGATATGTGAATGAGCTCATCATTGTTTCCTTTTTTCTTCTTACGATACAAATGCCTAAAGATCAAAGATCTAATGATTCGAGTACCTCATTTACCCCTTCTAAATGTTCATATGGATATTTTTAAGTCTTGACTACTGAGGAATATGCAAATTCATTGTCTTTAATATTATACTAAATTACAACTTTCTATATCAAACCGTTTCTGAGAAATTTTTCTTGGATATTTCAGCAATATATTTCAGAAATGCCTTTCACAAAATAATAAAATTAGTAGTTTTGGAATCTTTATAATTTTCTCTTCCAGTTTATCCCCCATATGGTGTATGAACTTAACATTTTATTTCGATTAATTTGTTCGCATTCTGTGAAGTGCTCATGTACGTCTTTTTGAGTGATAATTATTTACACAAGTTCTTGAGAATTTTTTTTTAATATTTCAGCAATTATTCAGAAATACCTTCCAATTTATAAAATTAGTAATTTTGGAATCTTTCTAATTTCTTTTTCAATTTGTCCCATATACGGTGTATGAACTTGACATTTTATTTCAATTAATTTATTTACACTCTGTTAAGTACTAATTAAGAAGATAATTATTTACATAGATATGAATATGTAAATCAATATGCTTTAGGTTTTTACATCAAATCGTTTCTGAGAAAAAATTCTTGTACCTTCTAAAAATACATCCAAATAATTGAACAGTGATCTCATAGGGATTCCACACGTTACTGAAATTAAATTAAATGGTAGAAAGACTTGTATTTAATGTCTATGTTAATCTATTATCTTTGAAATAATCCATTTAAAGATCTGGTACTGTCATTAACCGCTCGTACTTTCCATTTATATCCTACAATAATATATCCTGGAACTTTCGACACCTTTCCTAGAAACGTTCGTTGCCAAACATTTCCTGGATTACCAGTAGATAAACAAGCTACCGTTTATTCGTTTTATCTTTAACTTAGGTATGACGCGGGTTGAAATTACACGTTAAGAATAAATGAAACATAACCGTAATTAGGATCACAAATAGCAACATTTTTACGAGCTGTATTACTTAACCACGAGCTTACTTAGAGCAAGGTTTCAAAGAGATATTTTGTGTTCATTGTATAAAATTAGGTCTAATGTTAATAAAAGAAATAAATTAATTCCATTCAATATGTTTAAATGTAGACTGGGGCTTAAAATAAGCTTATTGATGTAAGTGGCTTTGTATTTATTTATACCATACTAAACGATGTGTAAAACAAAATTGTTTTACACGTCGTTTAGTATCATATAATATTTATTTATGCTAATGCTTTTTGTATTTATGCTAATAAAATGTTACCCGAAATCGGCGACATTTTATTAGCATACGAGTATTGACATAAAACTGAGAGAAATATTTATTTCTTTAAATGAAATTAAATGTTTCTATTTATTTCATTAGCGAGATTTTGATAACATAAATTTCGTTACCGTAATAAAACGTTACAGAAGCACTGGAAACTAATTTGTTTGCCATATCCATAATAATTTGATAGCTTCTACATATCACGTTGACTACTGTACATTAGCGAGTCCAGACTAAAAATGGTTTACCCGTGGTGGCTTCTCTGATCGGAGTTGCCCGTTAGATTAGTCATCTAATGTGAGCTTCATTGATTTTATGGTACCTCTCTGCTTACCTACGGTAAATTCATGTAGAGAGGAAGGAATAGTAGAATATAAAAAATACAATAAAATATAAATAAAGTAATGAAAAAGAATAATGATATGAATAAATTTTTAGACAACAATTAAATATTTATAAAGACGGCATGTCTTGGTTATCGGAATCAAGTCTGCTCTAGATTTAGGCAGCACATAGAAATATCAGGTTAGTTAATTATCTTCGGATTCAAGTGTTTTACTTGTGTTAATTTCAATATTTTATAATACATTTATTTTACGTACAGTGGAATTTATGCTCACAAGATGTTAGTGTGATATATATTCATTGGTTGAGTTGTGATAGTAGTTTAATTTTGCTAGTCAATGAAATTAGTTTGCATTTAAAGTTGAAACAATTATTAGGGAAAATATAAAATTGTAAGCTTTATTTGCATGCACGTACAAACTTTTGACGATCAATTAATATTTAATTATGTAATATTTTCAAAGGAAAAAAATTATTTTTTGGTTATCACTTCCCAAAAATATTTCCCGAAATCTTCGACCATTGATCTATAAAAAAACTGAACATTAACGGTAGGTAAAATTGAAAGAATAAATAGCACAATGATAACTACTAATACTAAGAAACTGCGCTTATTTATGGAGGGGATGGAAGAAATCACCTCTTTTTTTGATGAATTATAACATTAATCATCAAAATTTGTGTTTCATTGTGTTAGAGCTTTATAAATTTCGGAATGAACAAAAAGCAATAACAAAAACTACCTTTTGTTAAAGCAGAAATATGTCTGTATTCCATGAATAATGATTTGTGATGATTTATTATTCTCTTCAATAATTTGTAATGATAAATTATCATATCTAAAATACACCAAGCATTTTTAAGCTAATATTCTGACCATTGTAACATTATAGTTAATTTTTCTGATGCTCTATTAAACTACTTTTGAATAGGACACTTTAACTAACGACAAGTAAAGTTGAAAGAAGCTTGTAACTGTTAAAAGAAATCAAGGATAAGATAACAAAAATAAATCGTGCAGTTACTTCTCGGAATTAAAGAACATATATCGTAGTTTGAAACTGGGTTGCAATGGTTAAGTTCACGCAGAATTTACTGACTAAAGACGTTAAAGTTTAATGATTTATGAAATCAAATTAATAACTGTCTTTCCTAAATATTTATATTGGTGAAATATTTTTAATAGTAAATGTAACGTATCTGTTATACTATGGTAATGAAGAAGTAATTTATATTAGACGTGGACATAAAGCTATTCACATCTAAATTAGGTTAATCCAAACTACTTGTATCAAAATTGTCGCTGTCAAGATCAAAGTCAATTTGCGTACGTTGAAGTATAATCAACGATGAGAGCGTAAGGAGAGTGTAAGAAAGATAGTAAAAGGAACGTATAAAAATTGAATGCATGAAAATCACCCGAAAAAATAGTAATAGTCATCAGCAGCCGGAAGATATCCCCCAATCTTCGGGGGATATCTTCCGACTGGGCCGGGGGGTGGGGATCGATTCCCACGAAGATCGTTCTCATGTCGCTTTGATCCAACGGCTTCCCGCGAGAATTACCACGTCATCTGTTTACCCAGCAGAAGAAGTTTTCGAATGGGATGGCCATTGGAAGTAATAGCGATGATACTAAATTTACGTGAATATAAATAAAAACAATGATTTGCTTCAGTGTTTGGTGCTAGGAAAAGTAAAAATTCCGTTGCATGAATTAATATGCAAAAGAGTTCTAAACCAGTATGTGTTAACTTAAATCCTGATTTGATTCTAACGTTTATTATCTTAAACGATTGATTTCAAAAGCTCTCAAGGTATTGATGCTAAAATTCGCCAGGTACTAGATGGGTCGTTAAGATTCCTTGAGATAACCCGGGCGGTGGCTTGATAATAGAGAATGTTGCTGAGCAGATTTCTAAATCGCATTATCGCCACTATTTAAAATCTATATCCAAATGCACATTCATATTTTCGTAGTAATGGCCCGTTGAAAGAAATTAGTTTACAATACTAAGGTAATCACAATCTTCATTACATAACACAGGACGACAAAAAATAAAGATATGTATATATATATATATATATATATATATATTTATATATATATATATATATATATATATATATATATATATATATATATATATATATATATATATATATATAAATATATACTACCCGGGGAAAAAAAGAAGTCACAGGGTGACGGTTTTACCTCCATGTCGAACTGTTCATTACCTGTTTGGCCTAATGGAACAAACTCTGTGTGTACAACACCTCTGACATTAAGAAAACGAATGTTTCTGACGATGACGATGAATTCCGTTGGCTAGATTGGCTTGGTTTGAGAATCGCATCCATAACACCAAAAACAAATCTGGGTCCTCTTCCTGCTGATTTTTCAATTGCAGGCAAGCTCGAAGTCGATGCTCTTTTTGTTTCTCAGAGAGGAGACGAGGCATAAGTTTGGCAAATCCTGTTATGTGCAAATCCTGTGATATAATCCGATGAATTGAACTCTGTGATATTCCAGTCATGTTTGACAGCTGAGTGGTTGCGCGGCGAAGAACTTCATGGTAAAGAATATTGATTTCTTCAACATTTTCATCGTTTCTTGAGGTTGAGGGGCCCCTAAAACGAGATTAAACTTCAGTCGACAATTCTCCACTTTTAAAATGCTAAAACTAGTCATGGACCCGAGCTTTACTCATTGCTTTATCATTGTAAGCTATTCCCGCAATTTCACCCGGGTTGTCTCAGGGCCCCTCCCGGGGACCGTAACGACCCACCTCATACAAAAAGGGGACCTTCGAAAGTCCCCTAATAGTGTCCCGTATCTACAATCACAGCGCTTCCACCCAACTGGGTTAGAGTAATATAAGTAGCAATGCGTACATATAAGCAATATTTAAGTACTGACCAAAAGACGGTAATATGTCATTTTCAAGCAGAAAACCAAGTTTAGTGAGTTTCTCGAACTTGGATTAGGGAGCTTTAAATAAAAATACCAGAAAACAAATTTTTAAGAGATGGAAGAATCCGTTGAAAAACCTGTTAGCTACGATACTATTTAGTACTCATTTATAAGCTGTCAATATGTAAAGTATTTAGCAATATGTAAACTATTTCGAATCCCTAGTGAATTGGAAATATTATTGTTAGCTAATTTTTAATTTAAATGTTTAATCATTTCTTTAAGTATATTGTAACATAAGTATTTAATATTTAATTTATATTTTAACTAAAGCTTTTTAAATAAGTACGGGGTTTTCCTCGCATTATTATATAAAAAGTGTATAATTACGAAAAGAAATAATTTATGTATGCGCGTGTATATAATTTATGATATATTTACAAATGTTATAATAAGGTAATATAACCTCATATCATTATCTTTCTGTTTAAAATTCATATCTCTTCAATATAAACTTGTTTTAAGTCCTTCCGCATGCACTGTCTGTTGAAGCTTTCATTAGGGCTCTTCACGGCAGTTGTACCCGCACTCTGTAAGATAGCGCTCTGTGGTGGGATACATTAACATGCTACCATCTTTTATCGCCAAAAAACCCTCTTGTACCGTTTATTTGAACGATCCTCCAATAATTTGAATAATAACTTTATACGTACCCCGTAAATACCTGTCTTTTTAATCGTAATGGAAGCTTAAATATAATGTGTTAATAATTTATTTTAATATTTCTTTTAAATATTTAATTAAAACAAGATATTTGATTTGACGTTTCCAGCTTTCCTTTTTATTTTATTTCTTTTTCTATATATTTAATTCCGCTTATTTATTTTGCTTGATTTCCTCTACGTATATCAAATTGTAGTAGATAATAAGTTATTAAAAATTGACCCAATTTTCTCAAATCGCTACATTTTCTTTCAAGTCTGACTTTTCCAAATATGCTTACTGCAGTTTTACTACAATATTTTTAATATATTTATATACTTCATATTACCCAAAATTTATTTGATTATAATGATTTAAAAACGCTCTCACGAAACGACATTTTATTTTAAATTTTATTTTGCTTTATTCTATTCCAGTTCTTGTAACAAATATTTCACCCACTTTCAATTGTCTAATAGATTTGGACTTTGGCAAACGTACCGACGTTCAGATATAATATATTATGGTTGTAGCAATGACTTGTAACTTTACTTACTTACCAAACGGCGGGGGCCACATAATAGTAAAGCAAAGGGTTATTTTGCTAAAGATATTCAAATAACCAAACTTAAACAATTCCAAATAATAATCAAATGCGAGAGAATATCTGTCACGAAAACCAAATAACGGAATTCGAGAACCAAGTCAGAACATAGTAAGCGATGGCTACGCTACGCATCAAGTGAGCTATAAGGTTTTAATGGTGTATTCTGTGTTACTCATCGATCGCCCGTGTCTTTTGTAGCGCTTTGTTGCGATTTTTGTATATTGCTGTCTAAGGTTTTGGGTACACATTTTATGTATAAATGCAGTGTCGCAGCATAAGAAATTCATTCAGTTATCTGGACTTCTACTATTTTGCATCATATTTCTACATCTCACTTCAAGTTAAGTACTCGCGTTAGTACTCGCTTCGGAACTGATTGATTGCGGCCTGATACGAGTATTTGCAAGGTGATCAAGGAACCTCCTCAATGCCTAAACCTCAAGCTTGGATTCGCTTTAATTCAAAAAGTGAAAGTTATAATAAAAAGTAGTATTATAGGACTGATATTAAAATAAAAATTGCCAACGTAACACTTCAGAATGCAACTAACTATTCCTATGGAATATTATTAACAATTTTAATGCGCAAAATTGGAACAAGAAGTGTTTAAAGTCAAGTGATGAAGTTAGAATGTTGAAAAAATTGTTGATGAAAAATTCCTTTACGCCTATTAACCAAAGTTTTGTGCTCGAAAAAAATGAAATGTTGTTTAATTTAGCTTCATTCCTATTTGACTAAAAATGATTTAAATCTTTTATTAGAAATTTCCCTTATCCGATAAACTTGAAACTCAGTCTAAACGTATCCGGTTTCTGTCATAACGTTATACGAAGGTTTGGTTGGTAGTTGTAAAAAGTTTACGTAATTACGTTTCAATGACACTGAGAGACTAAAAGAGCGGAAGACGTATTATGTATAAGGTTTCGATTTATATGTTTACGAAATTAAATTATAACAAGGCTTAAATTCAATAAGTAAACACTGCAATTCAATTAATCGTAAAAATGTTAACTGTAAATTAATCATAAGATATAATTAATATAACTGATATTCACAAAATAGGAAAATTTTGGTGCTGGAAATTAAAACGGCGATAATATTTTAATACAGCAAAAGTATTTCCAAACCAAAAGTTGCATTAGATTTACAAAGTATCCCACGAATTAAAATTTATCGGAACGGAAAATATTTAAATCAAATGAAATTACACTTCTGATTAACATATCAATGAATAAATGTTTAAAGGTTAGGCCATTAATTTATTTTGTGAATATAAGAATAGAAATCTTCCATATTATCATTTCTTTCGCTCTTTGGATCTCGGAGCGGCATTGTAAAGAAATAAAATTGATTGGAATGAAAATTATTTAGAACAACAAAACGTTATATGTTGATAACTTAGATCCATGTTATTCATCGATTCATGATTAAATGGTACTCCAAAATGTTATTTTGGAAAACTCTCGTTCTTTAGGTCTCAAACTACGGTTTTAGCTTTACTATCTATTTTTTTGATTTCCTGCGATTATATACAAAGTAAGTCTTTCTATAAAATATACCCATTTGATATTATTAAAATGAATTTTACAGCAATTTCTTGTCTCTGACTTAAATAATGTCGTTTCTTTTTAAAGTTGTAAAAATTTACTTTATCTTGTCTTGACTTTTCTCGCCATTTATTTTATTTTTATATATTTCATTTATATTTTCTTCGTAGAAGTCGGTGTAGTTATTTAAAGTTACTGTATTTCAAACATTTTAAGTCATAGTAGATATAAAAAGCTTAATTAATATACATTCACAAAATGAGTTAAAGTGTGATAAATAATTTTAGGAATTATTTTTACTTATATATTTGACTGCGCATCGTCTAAAAGCTAATCAATGAATGTAGATGTAAGTTATATATACTATAATACTTTATTTTTTACAATCTAATAATATATTTATTTACTTGCATACACACATTTATCGTTACATTGCAGATAACCTATTCGTA
The DNA here is from genome assembly GCA_039881145.1 of Druceiella hillmani. Lineage (NCBI taxonomy): Eukaryota > Metazoa > Arthropoda > Insecta > Lepidoptera > Hepialidae > Druceiella > Druceiella hillmani. The sequence goes on along the minus strand of JAYKKI010000066.1, from coordinate 11,823,744 downwards.
AAGAAAAGGATTTAATGGTTTAACAAAGTTTAAACTTTTAGATTAAACATTAGTACAAAATACATAAGATCTAAACAAACTCTACAAAAAATAACGACGACACATTTCGACCAATTTGCTTTTACTCATTACAAATAAAACATAACTCTGCGACTGCGATCAGATGTTTGATTAGTGGAACACCGCGGGAAACTGGAGCGTTCCAATATAAGTGGTATAACAAACAAGTGATGATAGCATTGACGTAGGAAATTGTCAGGTACGAAGAATTAAATTTGGCTCAATAGTCAGGGTACAGAATTACTTTTATACGCTGAAAGACAAATTTCGTAAGTGCAACGTCTCTTCTGAATTTTAAAGAATGAAAATCTGGCATACAAAAGAGGAAATCGGTAGGAAATAGAAAATGAAGTAACAATACTGTCTTATTTACAAATATCGGAAAAATTCCTTTTATGCACCTTTAATTATCAAGCTGTAGCAGACAAATTGATATAGATTAAACAATCTTTTGAACTTTTTACCACAAATCCGAGTTTCCGAAATTATTATTTTGCTACATCCGCCATGTGTCCATGAAACGTCAAACGCGAATAAAATTTGACTCCCAAATAAATGATCTCATACAGACGACGCAGTGGAATTCCGCTGACCGTATATTTGTATTAGATAGGAGCGTGTACCCTGTTGTAACCCACTTTTGAATATTGGCTTGCGTTAAGTCGTAAGCCGCTTACTGTACTCCACTCAACGACGGCGCTGATGTCTTGCTACAACCGTTCGCTATCTGCTGTATACTTGACTACAATAAAAAGCCGGATATCGTCCGTGAATAACAATTATCGCGCAGTTTTTACCGGGCAACCGATATCGTTTATTAGAATCGTGAAAAGTAGAGGCCCGAGATTCGAGCCTTGACTCATTCCCGGTCGTGCAGTTAGTGTCGCATGTAAAGTTGTCCACTCGCACATATTGCTTCCTATCCGCAAGAGTTTTAACTTATCCCTACTACACAATTACACTTTTATAAATATACCTACTAGCTGATAAAACACTGTATAATTGGCTAGAAAACAAATCTGGGCTTCATAACCTAAAGTAAAACAACGTGTTAACAGCAATCAATTGACACAATGACAATAAAAAAGGCATGTTTCACTCTTTATTTTTTCTTTTTCAATTTAGCAACATTGAGAAAGTCAGATATACGCAAAAAAAGAAGAAATTAAAGTAAATGGCACTTATTTGACATTAATAATCAACGCAATCGTGTGCTTTGTTATTACTAGCGCGTCAGTTTCGAGAGTTTCTTAGAAAGTTATAATTTTTAAATATTTAACCATTTTTTTTGTAATATAAACTTGCATTTTAAAAATTATAGGCATCGCCGTCCACAGCTCTGTACGTATATACGTATAAAGACATGCTACACATCACACTTCTTGGTCGCTTTTGGTGGTAACATATCTACGATATTTTTCTTATTTGGATTCTCACTGCAAAGATATAATTTACTTTTTAATGAATTAATTTTTTTCAATTAAAGGAAATAAAATTTAAATGTTGCACTATAATATAAGCTCCATTAGAAAAACATTGATTTAACAATATTATTGACCTTTTCCTCTCAAAATAATGTTCGTTTTTGAGGTACTAGAACAGTTCCTTTAACATTCAAATCACAATAAGAGCTTTATATATAAATCATCGCATCGCATTGTATCGCTTCATATCCTTATTTCTGGGTGCGTATATATTGAACGTAGACAGACTTACTTTGTTAAGGGAAAAAGATGCATTGCATACGTTGCTTCTTTTATACAAGTTATGAAACTATATAATGTCCAGAAATGCGCGATGATAATGATGGTCTAGGAAAGAATTGTTCGCAAACCATAATTGATAAAGTAATACTGAATGTGTAAGTACGAAAATTGGTCTATAACATTTATCGCCCCCATACTAATTTTGTGTAGAACACATTGAATGTGAAAACTTTAAACACCATTTCTTAAAAATTAAATTATGTGATCCGTAAATTGAGTAAGTTTCGTTCTAAAAACGATATATGAAAATTTATTTGACTAGGGGCAATTTAAAATTTGATTAAGTAAGAGTTACTATTTTATTTGCTATGTTCAATAAATATAACGAATCAACTTAATTTTCTCCTTGATCTAATTGTATAATGAAATTGTTGCTATTGGGTTCATTCAAAAACAATTATAGCACAGAAAATATTATTCAAATCTTTGTGGAAAATTTGTAACTTCTTTATTTTTTAAATTGTATTATTCACAATTAAATGAAACTACGTGATGTAGTTTTATTTCTACTTTCTTTAAGTTCTTTACCACGACCTAGGTTTCGTTTTACTACAACATCTTCAGGTAGGCTATTAGCAAAGATCGTGGTAACCTAGGTTGTGGTAAAGAACTTAAAGGAAGTACCATTTAATTTAAAAAATAGAAAGTAGAAAGTATCACGTAGTATCATTTAATAGTGAATAATGAGTTTCTACAAAATTGACGCCGAATGTATTCAAGTTTTATTATGTCAATTTAAATAAATTAATTTAATAAATATATATATTGGGCGTTTGTATTCGTTGGCGAGCACAATGCTTATGTCTCATTATACATAAAACGTAGTTTTATTTTAAACAATATTCTGGTAATTCTGCAAAAAATATCACAAATAAATGGTCACGAATGGTTAAAAAATATAATTTATACTTTAAAAATCACCAATATCCCTTATACGAAATTAAATGTATTACATGTAATCTCTTTTCATTTTCAAATTTGTTCTGATTTGTGATACCAGTTCTTAGATGCATTCATACTACGAAAATAAACCATAAGTCTTAATAGTTCTTTAAGCAAAACTTTACTTGTTCATATGGAAAAAATACGATAGAATAAATATACATGTGCATATACAAAACGCAATAAGGAATATGTAGTCCATACAGTCCGGTGGGTATTTAGTAATTTTTCTTCAATAATATATATGTGATTACTATAATCATGAAGATCAAAATGTTATTTATATAAGATATAATCGGTTATTAATTAAGAGAATGTATTTCAACTAAGGTTTTAAACTATTGTTATTCTGTAAGGCAACATAATATTGTTACAAAAAACATGTAAACGTATGCCACGTTTTTGGTAAACAATTAAATGTATTAATTACGGGCAATATTAAGATAGTATACAACCGAAGCAAGAGTAAGGCCACCATAACAAAACATGAGCCGTAATAATTTATTTATAAACTTATGTAATTAAACCAACAAAAACCCTCCTCACTAAGTGTGAGAAGAACCAAGCTGAAAACAAAATTAATTTAGATACTCGAAATATAGCAAAAAAAAGGAAACAATATTTCCTTTTTTACATAGAAGTTCGAGGGGCATTTGCACAAATTGTTTATTTCATTTACTTTCCTTAAAATGGAATTTCACTTCTGGCAATCATTAATTTTTCACAAACTGTTATAAATAAGACTATGAAACGTAAGAGGAACGTATTGTAATTTTGAGGAGGAAATGTTACATTAAGAAAAATTATTGAAATAATTTTTCTAGTTTTATAAATTGTAGAGAATATCATTTGAAAACTCCTCAAAATTTTAAAAGGTACATTCTCAGAGAAATGCACCAAAATGAATAAAAATATGTATGTCCCTTCCTTGTTTTCAAAACTACTGAACGAAAGGTAAAATCATGAAAAATCAAGGCTGACAGAGCTTAAGCATAAGACTGCAGGAAAGCAATGGTGATTATATAACGTTTGTGAAAAAATAATCGTTTAGTTATTGGGACATTGATAACATAATATAATCTGAGTTCTATAAAAAAAACTAGGTTTATCAATTTATGTGAACATACATGCATACTAGACATGTGTATAAAAGTTAACCGTTAGTTTTATACTAAACTTCTTGTTTTGAGTAGTTAATATAAGTTCATTAGACTTTGCAGTAATACAGCTTTACATCGTTGCTCGTTTGTTATGTTGACCTTATATTCAATGATAGTCTTCGTCCAAATATAATATCTTATAATATAATATCTATCTATAATAGAAGTGTTTTTATTAATATGTAATTTAATTACCAAGCTTTCTATTACAATAGTTAGAAAAGGTAGTATAACAGAGACTGCCACTGTACGCTGTATAACCGAGAGGCCAGCCAACGCTTTGCGCCGTTTTCTCATTTTATTTTCCAAACTGTCGTAGCTTTCGCATTTGCTCGTTTCTCGATTTTTAGTTTTATTGGATTTCTTTTAATACAAGCTTTCCACTGATTTGCGCTTTTTATAATTCCGAGCAAATTTACAATTCACATGAGACAACATATTTAATTTGTTCGTAATTTTCCATTTAATACCGATTTTATCCGTTATCGAACGGAGAATGTTTTATGTCTCATATTGGTTCCTAGTAGTGTTCTACTGGACGGTCAAAATAACGTCAAATTCAATACCATAACTAAACATTTTTCACACTAAACTCGTTATATTTATTTATAACTTTACCTGCACGCACCTACACTAGTCCGATGATAACACAGATAAAATAAATACTAAACGGCAGATACATACAAGTATTCTCTTTCAGCTGTTTTCTATCATTGTTAATGCATTATTAGAGTCGTAGTTATTAGTGATCGAAATCTGACGGTATTTTGTAACATTCGACTGGCTATCACTGTACTTTAAGAGCGAAGAGACGTTTTTATGTCAATATTGAAGTTTGTAGGCAACGATGGCAAGATTAAAGAGGCGTCTCGTGTAAATGGATAAGAGGCTGCGTGTGTAATTTTGCTCATTAAAAACATCGTAATAACTTTCAAACTATTCATTAGAAAACAATTATATAAGGTAAATTCTATGGATGTAAATTGTAGAATATTATTATAAAATTAATTATGTTTTCATAATGAGGTTTTGAAATTTGAGTTGAAGTTATGTTTTTTTTTAAACTGGAAAACGTTTGTCATGGATTATAGGTAATATATATATTTAATATATACTTATATATTGTGTAGATCTTATCATATAATTTTTTGAGAGGAACGCCAAAATGCATCTCCGATAAATTGATTTTTCAACCTTCATCGATATTCATTGTCACAGGTCGAGTAATTTTGATAAAACTCATGATATATCATTATATATATTTTTGAACCTACCTCATGAATTAAAATCGACATGATCTGCTAGAAATATACTGATATACTACAAATAGATGCGGTGGGGGACCAGTTTTACAGTATATATCGGTAGGTTTGTTCTTATGTGTAAATAATAAATGTTATATTTACAGTCGTCTATTGACTTTAATAACAAATTTAATTATTGAATAAATTTGGCGTTAATTTTGTAGAAATTCATTATTCACAATTAAATGAAACTACGTGATGTAGTATTATTTCTACTATCTTTAATTTCTTTACCTCGACCTAGGTTTCGTTGTATTACAACATCTTCAGGTGGGATATTAGCAAAGATCAAAGATAGTAGAAATAATACTACATCACGTAGTTTCATTTAATTGTGAACAAATTTAATTTTGTTACTATAGTAGGGTGTTCAATTTTTGTATTGAAATTTATTAAAAAATAAAACTTACCAGTAAAATTAAAGAATAGCAGGATAATATCGTTTTGGATAATTTGCACGAGAAAGTTTTTAATGTAAATCATAATAACATCTTGCGAGCGGTCGTTACCCACTTTCATTATAATAGTGTCAGCATATAATGTTATCGAATAAAAAAGTGTTCATTTTATGCCTACGTTTAGCATAATACAAATTCGATTTCAATACTAAATTTTGAAAGTTTTACTCTCCTATTATCGCACAAGTTATATATTTGTTATAAAAATCACACATAAACTAATGAAATTATAATGACTATTATAGGGTAAATTGAACCCATTTCTGAATTGTCCCAAGCTAGACAGGGGCGTTTAAATTCTTTTATTTAACTTATCTTTAAAAGCCATAATTCATGCTTCTGTCAATATATATATATTTTTAGCAGTTAATGTAATAACAATACTATTAATTAAAGAAAACAAATGAAGAGGAGACAGTCAAATAATTTGAAATTTCCGACAGAATTTATAAAATTTGATAAAGTTTTGCTTCAGTTAATCAAATAGTTGGAGATGATGCTCTTATTCATAACTTTTAAAATATGTGAGAAACGGTATATCTAGGTTTTTATTTTTCTTCTTTTACAAATTATGATTCGTAAAGCTCAGACAGTGTTTGCGAAATAACTGTTCGTAAACTTGAATATTATTTTTTATTCAAAAATACTAAAAATATATTGAAAAAATGTTTAACAAATAAATTTTAAATATCACGCCGTGGGCTTATGACATACACGTAAACCCAGTTTGTGGCTCACACAATAAAAATGGTATACGATGTTGTTTATTTTTATTTTTGTGAAGGAAACGATTTTCTTGACTTTAAATTGAAAATAATGCATCGGAATTTACAGTAGATAAATTTACTATTCGTATTGATATTTTTTGGCAATATTTTAAATAATCTTTCTTTTAAATGTTTGAACTAGTAATTCTTAAGTCTTTATTTTCGTATAAAAAGAGATTTGTGGCGGGCCGCAATGCGGTCGGCCGTGTGAAAGTCACTAATTTATTGGAATTGAGCGACAGAGATCTATACGGTATTATTTCCCACTCTCTCTATTTTCTCTCCCTCTCTCTCTCTCGTATCAGTTTAAAGGTATTAGCGCCCCAGTGGAAATTAAACTAAGATCAATAGTGGGTTTTATTTCTTAGATACCTAATTTTAAACGATATCTTTTTGTAACAGTTTTAATTAACAGACTGAATACTAATTCATCATCATATCATTATTATCATGAAATTAGTTTAATTTTAATAATTGTTACAGTAAGCATAAAACAGATGTTTAAATTATGACTTTTCATACTAGTGTGACATTCGTAGTAAGTTTGTTTCTTTAAAATATAACAACTGCTCGTGAACGATGTCCTCATTCATACCATCTCGAGTTAACTGGTTCATGTCTACGTATATAAGTGAGGAATTGTTGCATTAATAATATAATGTGACGGTATTTTTAATATATGTTCTTTCACAGGAAAATAATGTATAGAAAAATTCAAACCAAAAATGTGGTAGTATATTCAAAATTATTTTTAAAAAATTATTCGAAATAAATTCACTCTTTCGCATTATTTTAACTAAAATGGTTTTCCTTTAATTAAATAAAAAAAATTACTGTATTCCGGTCGTGCCATTAGTTCCCCAGATTTAGTAATAACCTCTCAAATTAACAAATTAATTGCAGTCAAATTTTTTTCAAATAATGCTTTAACCATTACTTTGTAATCGAGGCGTATACTCAATCAATCGAAATAATCATGATAAAAAGAATTTGAGGATGTCATCTTATTATTTGTATTCGTTATATTTTTGAAATTCGGAAAAAATATTTTATTTATAAACACTGACTATGATTTCAAAGGTTAGAAATTTACAATATATGTTATCATTGCCATCTCACACTTCTTTTAATAGTAGCATATTATGCATGTCTTAAATTACGTTTTCAATTTGCTGACTCATCTTATTTCCGATCGATTCGCTGCCACTTTTTTATAATTTCTAATGAAATATGAGTATAATAAGTGAATATGTTTTATTTAAATTATTGCAGTGGCCTGTCGCCTTCAAAATTGTATCTCTTTTACACAATTTTTAAACAATAAATTTGGGAAAATGTGAGCTACGCGAGTACATACTCGTATATAAATTACAATTTTATTTTGATTTCGGTTTTATTTCATCAATAACCATTAGCTTTACTACCATTATTTAAATTCAATATTATATTTCCGGATAAAAGTAAGTGAAAAAAATAAACAGTCAAATAATTAAATCGCGTAAAATTTCATAAATAATTCGTTGCGTAAAACTGTTTTGGTAATAATTACCAGGCGAACAGAGACAAATTACATTTATTTATCCACCAAAGTTGCTAGAAAAAACTTGATAGCTTTTATTCGTGGATTTGCTGGCGTAGATTTTAATAATTGCGAAATTGGCTTCAATAGTAATATTTCCATACCAAAGGTATCACTGACCAGAACAAAATAACTTAGATTTAAACTTTAACTATAAGCAGAACTTAAAGCTAATTCATTATGATAAATTATGTTCATCAGTTTTTAAGCTTGCTCACTCAGTACTTATTATATGAGTGCTAGTGAAAAATATTTCATTGTAATATAAAATAGCCTAGCCCTTCATTTCAGTCCCAAGTGTTACTTCAGTAATAGTCTTATTTAAATAATTCTACTAGTTTTGGCGTGTTATTATAACAAACAAAGACTGCCGAAATTTAAAAGAATTGGTTTTGACTTCTATTAGATCACTCACACATCTCGGGTACAAACATTTACAAAAATATTTACCCAGCGTTTTAATTAATTAACTGCTAATTTTCTTTCACTTCTTTTCCCAGGAATATAAAATATAATATAAATAATCAAACTTAATACTCAAGCTCACAAAACTTCTCCATTTGCTGCTTATAACTAATTTATTCTCAATAGCGATCACAGGAAACATTCAAATGTAGAGGTGCCTGGGATATTACCGGAAGCGGGCGTTCATTCCTGTTAAATTATTTTTGATTCAAAGTGCATGGAGGCTAACTCCTCTGTTATTTTGGATATCTTATTCTTATTTCCCGACCGTTTTTACGTATTAAAATAACGTATTAAAAAAGGAAAAAATATATATTCGCGTAATGTAAATAAATAATCCCGTAAAATTAATCACAATCCGTTTTTAACTGAAGGAATTCTGTTGTCCAATGATTGTCCACAATTTCGAAATAATCATTGCTTAAGTGAGACCTTCTTGCGCAATACCACTCTCGGATTTGGGATTATTATACCTAGTTTTAACATATTTCTCTCGGAGCAACATAAATTTTATCGATATTAACATGCGTGATATTATTATTATGTAATATAACTATTATTATATTTCAAACAAATGCTAAGTTTTTTTTTATAACTCCCCCATTTTTCCAGTAGCTAACAGCATAAAGCAAAACCTTTTTTATACTGCCTTCATGACTCAAGGTGAACTTTTTCACCAGACTTTTTTCGATGTCATATATACTATTTTCAAAAATATTCATTCTATATATTTCTTGTATGCAAATGATCTGCAAATTTATATCCATTCACATTCTTGTACACTTTTAACTGCCATTATTGAAATAATGCGGATCTTTTTCTAACCGGTCGATGGACCGGCAAAATTGATAATTGGTAATCACAGGTTTCTCATAAACATATCAAAAATTGATTTACTTTAGTTATTATTGAATAATTTTACAATCTCCTACCTCATTACTGTCATAAACCTGAGCTTATTGATCGATAAAAACCTTAGTTGACAGCTTCAAATAAAATGACGTAAGTCATAAAATTTTAGCAGAATACTTTCTCTAAATTGCCTTCAATATTTTATCACAACGAAAAATTAAATACACTTGTATCACACATATTCTCGCCGCTTTTCAATAACTTTATAGATCTATGCTGGCTGGTTCTTACCGAGAATTGCTTATATAAATTAGAATGACTCTAAAATTTGAGTATTGCTACATTTTGGTCTAACGAAGTTTGATCCTAGTAAATATATTTCGCGTTAATTTTTTAGAAATTAAATATCCCTTAATTTTTATACACAACTAAATGAAACTACGAAATGTAGCATTATTTCTACTTTATTTAAATTCTTAACTATGACCCTGCTTTCATTACGCGACGACATCTTTATATCTCATAAGATCTTTAAAATTTCTCTATGTTTGTGCACACTTCACACATTCTTCTATGACTTCAATTTATGTGCTGCCAAAATGTGGAATAAATATTTTTATTATCTACTTGTTATTTGTTGCTTTTTGTTAGTTTGTCCTTTTCAATATTTTAACTGTACACTTTGCAATTACATACCAAATCTGTCGCAGATTTCCACAATATTAAATTTTTTCTAAACTGCATGAGATAAATCCAATAACAAGAAGTCCACCTTATGCATTTATACATACAAGATTAATAAATAATTTAGCTGAAATATATAAAATTGTATTCATGTGACGGTTTAATAAGTAAATGTTCAAAAAATCGCAAATTTTTTTTAGAGATTCTGGGAATAAAAAATACATAAACTCTAATAAATGTTACCATTTAACATTTTCTAATAGTTACCAAACTTTTAATACTTACTGCGCCACCGACAACATCAGACTTGTTTAATATAAGGACATTAACGACCTGAGTATAATTGTAAATTTTAAATAACAGTTTTAAAAATAAATTAACCGCATTGCGAACAACGCTAAATAGAGGGTATCCTTTGCTTTGAGGGTAAGCAAGGATTTCAAAAACGTCCATCTTTTGATTTTTCTATACAATTAACTGGTAGATAAAATAAGACTGTGGCATGATGTATAACGTCTGTAAAATTCTCTGACCGCATCGAAAGTATTAAATGTATTTTTTCATTATAAGGAATATTTAAACGAGAAATTATTTAGTTGCAAAAAACCTCTTATGTTTTTAATGAAAACTATGACTCAATAAAGTATGCAGTTGTTAGCGGATCACTGATGACAGTTCAACACTGATGACAGTTCAACACTGCTGACAGTTCAACACTGATGACAGTTCAACACTTTTAATACTTCCCACGACAATAGTTAACTGCATATCTATAGTCCTTTCTAAGTTTCTAAGACCTAATCTTTTCGAATTTGTGAGTTCCTTGGGATCCTCAGGGTACTAATAAGTGGTATTAACATAGAAAATTTAAAGATTTGGAGTTTTCTTACTTTTATACCAATAATATTTTAATCCTATGCAATTTCAATTATTTGTTCCAAATTTAAATTATATTACATTATTGAATATATTTGGCGTTAATTTTGTAGAAATTCTTTATTCACTATAATCTATTCATCTAACTATAATCTATTCAATTGTTTGATATTTTTACAAAAAATTATATATTTGCTTTGTTCAATAGAAACGTTAAATGTGGCATCACTGTTTATATTTGTTTAAATATTAATTTATATACTAATATAACTAATTATTTCCTCGGATTGGTTCGAGCGTGGATCACTACAGACAATGTAACAACAATTCAAAAAGCAACATTTTTTTAATACAATTTTTATTTCATTTTGAATAAGTTTTTCGTAAATAGCTTGAGTCAGTAGATACGCTTAATTTTGTTTCATACGTAGACGACAAAATTAGAAATATTCAAATTCAAAATGCCTGGGACAAGAGATTAAAATTTATAATGAATGCACAAAATAACAAACATTTTTATGCGCGAAAGGCGAATGATAACGATGACTCCCCTTATGCGTCCGCCTGCATTTGGATTGTTTATTCAAGCACCTACCCAACAACCTCGCATCCCTTTGCATTCACGTTTGGCCATGTTTATTTCGCTAACGTATATGTGGGTATGTCAGATTTAATTACCCAATTTATTAATTACTCCGTGTCGTATCTAGGTACTTCTTTGTTGTTTTTGTATAATTGCAATATAAATTAATTTTCGAATATATTATTGTTATACGAATTAAAATATCGTCTAATGAAATAAAAACTAAATATTACTTATAGTTAATAATATCCACATTACAAAAATTTTTTTTATGTGAGGCATGCACAAACAAACACATAGATAGACAGCCGATTACTACGAAAAAATATTTTTCATTTCTCCCACTTTGGTTATGTTCCCCTAATTATTTTTTTTTAAATACCTTTAATATACTCAAGGGCTTATTCTATATTTTCCTTATACGTACAGATAATAAAGTACGTAGCAATTAAATTTATATCATGTCCCGTAATAATTCTATAAAGTAGATGAATTACAAATCTTAAGAACAGGTCCATATTTTAAGAAAATTAAATAAAGTAAGCTTATATAGAATAAATAAAACATTAATAAATTTGATGTGCAGGAACAATAAAAAATACCTGCTCTCATGCATCTTCCCGCATTCAAGTTAATTTATTTAAGAACCTGTCATTCCCGCATCACGGCACAATTGACTGCTAGCCATACCTATTTTACCCATGTATATCAAGATGGAAAATTTCATTGAGCCATTTAAGATACCAGTAGCGCCAATTTTTATGTAAATATATACGCTTAATATTTATAACAATCATTATATATCATTCATTTACTAGAATTTTTCGTACATATTTATACGTCGAGTGGATAGGAATTGGTATAGTTTTACTAATGCTACAAAAATGAATTTTTCAAAATATTAAGTCTCATGTTTTCTGATTCAATGAAACGATTTTCAATTCAAATAAACACGGACAAGCAGACAAAAATTATAAGGACAATTATTTTGTATTTTGTTATTTTTATTATGTGTTTATAAATCATTTCGTCGTGAATATTTTCAATGTAAAGATACGCCAATTCCACGGTTTTATTATATGTATATATATATATATATATATATATATATATATATATATATATATATATGTATATATATATTAAACATATAAATAATTATGCTGGCAACCAAAATGTGTTTAGTAGAATTTACCTAACCATTTTTTACATTTATATATTCATTCATTATTCACTTTTAAAAGGGCATCAATAATAAAACGCACAGAGATGACAAGATGCACGTTAATTTTCAATTTTTGAGAATCACCTGAGAGTTTTAAAATGTTGTAAACGTGATGAAATGTATCATAATATTACTTTATGATATCTACCTGGCAATAGAGCGCCCCTTAAAATATAATAGGTACAAAATCGAAAATAAATAAATATATTTTATTCAAATCTTATTGTTATTGTTCACACGAACACGTATCACCTTCATTCGATGTTTATCATATAATTCAAAAACACTCAACTTAAAAACTATTATGGAAAGTAAATATGTATTTAATTTTACGTTCTATAACTTTAATTAGTCATTCACGATATATTTAGGAAAACTACAAAGTAAAATTAAAGGTACTGCTCTCGAAATATGTGCTTTACAAAATTATAAGACAATTTTATTCAAAGGAAAATCATTACTTTTCGTCCAAAAACACCAGTTATATTTTCTCGGTAAAATCAGGCGTTGTTAATATCAATTTGCTCAAATCCACATACGCTACGTTAAGTTAGTATTATATTCAAATATCACTAGCCAACCAATCTCAATAATAATATCATTGTAGGCTTTTTGTTAAAAAATACGCTGGCTGGACTACTTCCAATAAAATGAATACAAAATATTGTAATCTATTACAGTCTTAAATTGAAAAAAAATATTTTTTAATATTCTTTAATACGTCTGGCTACTATTACACAAATGTTATATATATCAATATAATTTTTTTATATGTTCATGATATGTCCATATCGGTATCTTGGGACTATAAAGTATTTTGGCCTATTGAAAGATCCAAATCTTCGTTTCTATATATAATCCAATTTAAATTTTTACTTTTATTCACCATACAAGTATTTTGTTCCATTGTTGAAATTCAGTTTTAATTTTACTTATAAAAGTATGGAAAAATATAAAAAAAACAAATAAGTTTTAAATTATATTTTATACTCTTTAAAGTATGTCATTATTTATATATACTGGTTTGAAAAAGTGAAATTATTACCCTTGTAATTTCTTTCTGATGGCCCTTGTAATAAACTCATTACTTTCTTAATACGCATTTTTGAGAAAATGTATTTTCACAATGCATTTAAAATATTTTTTCCGACAATTTTATTTTGTGTTTATTAGAGGTGCGTGAAATTTTTGGGATATTAAACTACCAATTTTATGAGTTTGAAGTTAGGAATATTGAGATTATTTTTATTTCTTATATTGTCATTGCAAAAATTAAACAAATAAACGTATTTTTATGGTGAAAGAATCGTTTGTTTCGCACATGCAAAATATTTTCAAGAATATATTGCGAAGACAATGCGAGCATATTACTTAAATAATTTTCTGAACGAATCTGGAGATATTAATTCAAATATTGAGTAAATGTCTCTTTTTTAAAAAATACAAATGGTATCGATATTAACAGCCCTATCACACAATAACATGCCATTCGACATTTTACCATGAAAATGGCTGAAATAAACTATTCTTGCAGTTTCTACATTTGTGAAGTCCCTGATTTTCTTAACGGTGTACGCAGTGGAACTAAATTTCTGTAATATGAACTCTGCATTTGTAGTGAATTATCTATAACAATAGCGAGGAAGAATATTATGTTTTTGAGGATGATTAATAAGTTAGTGTCAATTAGCATTACATTTAGAAGAGTAAGTTTGATGCACTTGTTTTTTTTTGGCATTGAGAAGCAAATTCATTACGGTAAACCAAATAAACGTTGGTGTTATTACTTTTCTTGCGTCATTTAATTGTTGAATAAACTTATTTATTTTAAATAAGAGAGATCAAAAAAAAATCTAGACTGTTAATGAATACAAGAAAAAGAAAGGGTTCCAAGATGGAATCTTAGGGAACATCCATATTTATTAAAGATCCTGTTAATTTAACTTCATGGAAATACGAAACTAATGCCACTGCAGTCTTTATAGTGGACCTATTCTTTTTAGTCATATTGATTACTGTGAAATAGTCCAAAAGAGTTTAAAGGAGACCCCATTTAATCAAGCATGATATTTTCAAAAAAAATAAGCAAAATAGAAACTGATCTAAAAGTACAGGGATCAAAGTTTTCACCGGATTTAAATCTTTGTTTAATTTCACTGTGTTTCATAAGATCTAGACAATTTTTTAAATCTACATATTTATTTAATATGGCAGTTAAATGCGAAAAAAGAGCATCAACAATAGAACCAATAATTTTGACAGATAGTCCACGCAAATTTCGTTAAGTTGCGGGATTTAAATTTATTTTTCATTTTGTGGGGATCAACAGAGAAATTTAAAATGCAGATCGTGGTTATTGAACTAGATATAATTTCTCAATTTGGCAGCTTCATTTGGTGCTGAGTTTGAGGCGTTCGTAATGGTAACATGCATATAAGTGAAAATTTTCTCAAAGGCATAAGCCACTTCCGATTGTGATTTGAAAAGTTTGTTATTTATTTTCAATGATGGATTATTATCTTGCGGTTGATACCTTTGGTCATTTTACATAATATTTTGATGACCTTTGCGTAGCTTTTAACATACTCAATGAAATAAATGTCGCGGGTCAATGTTCTATTATCACACAAATTAAATAAAGTAGCTACTTTTGTGTACACCAGTCGTAATTCAGACACAAAATTTGGTTTTAGAGTTTATAACTATTTAAAACCAGATTCAATTGAAAAGATGGCGAGATTGATGGAACTATTGTTTCAAACAAATCGATATTCAAATGGACATTAAAAAAATTGGGTAAACTTCACTTTGATTATATATTTTTGATATTAATTAATTCACCTAGACAAATCCTTTCTTTCGAAGTTAAATAAAATGAATGCGAAGTGTAGCCTCCAATGTAGTCTTTTGGAATGAGCGCCGCTATATTTTAATACGAATTAATAAAATATTTATTGGTGTAATAACATAAAATTAAGAGTTTTTATGTTCTATGGTTTTTTTTCGTCGAAATAATTTAAGTAAATAATATATGTATGTACATATATATATATATATATATATATATATATATATATATATATATATATATAATATACATATATATATATATGTATATATATATCTATATATATATATATATATATGTGTAAATATTGATCATATTTTTTTTATTCCTACCTAACAATTATGATAAGACCCAAAAGATGTTAGGTTTCACCCCTTTTCTAATTTAAAATAGTACAAGTTTTGAAGTCTACTCGATTGATCAAAACTCATTAAACTGTTTACTAATAAACGCTTTTTATTTGCATTTATTATGCAATTTGAATTTCTTAAAATTGAACTGCAATATTTTAAAAATGTGTTAAATTTAAATCACGTTCCTTCAATTTAATTAATTCTTCGTAACATCGAAAGGGCGAAACCATTTCCCTTAAACAAGTTTCAGCAAAGTTGCTCCATCGAATAAGAAGTGAAGAAATTTTACAGCGGTTCCTGAATAGGTTTAGCAATTAATTCCCGTTAATGAACATTTACGTATTAAACTTTCTCAATCAAACTTACAAGAAGGGGAGAAGCTTAATTCTATTGTGAAACTTCAAACTACTATTAAGCTACGCCGTGATGCCAAATAAATTTTACATAAAAATTTTCACATGAAATTACGTAGACGTGAAAATTTTACCTATGTATATAACGTAGTACTTTCGGTTTTTATGCATGGGGTTACCCTCAAAGGGTTAATGTAAAAATTATCCTTATTTTATGTCAAGTTTTCTTTCCAATTTTATAGTCTTCCTTGTACGTTTAAAATTCAGCTATAATTTTTTACCGTTTCAGCTTCAGAAAATTTTTCCTAAAGTATTGCGGTAAACAATATTATTCGATAATGACGCTTACCATCTTATAAACATTTTAAGATTCAGTTCTTCCTTAGTTTGGAAATCATTTTAATATCTTCTAGTTGATTATTAAATATGAATATTAATATTGGAAACACGTATGGGAACATTTTACACGACTTTATTTTCTAGATATTTCGATAATTAATTAATACTAAATTAGAACAAGTCAAACATTAAAAAAAAGTATGTCATTCGGGTGACGAAATTAACTTAAGATATGTTTGCTTCCTCGCTCATTTAAATCCCACCGACAAGTCACTGGCGGGGTGATAAAGCTTAAAGTTTGAACTCAAAAATTACCGAGTTTCAAATCCTTTGATTGAGTCATATTTTTTTTAAACTGAAATGAGAAAAAAATCCACGGTCCAAATCCATTAGACGTAAATTCTAATTTCATAACGAAGACAACATAATTTTTTCTTTCAAACCATTCAAGAAGGAATGTATTTTCATTTCAGCGCCACCTATAACGTTTCCAACAAAACTATCTAATGAAAGAAATGCATTATACTTGCAAAATGTACACTAAAATACTAATAAACATAATAAGTAACAACATTTATAATCCAAAATTTAAACACTTTGGTTTAAATGATTACATTTAAGAAAAGTAATCATTTAAACCAGTGTTTAAATTTTGGATTATAAATATTGTTATTTTGCATAAAAAAATCTACAAGTGCATTGCATAAAAAAATATCCTTATGGAATATATTTGGCGTTAATTTTGTAGAAATTCATTATTCAAAATTAAATGAAACTACGTGATGTAGTATTATTTCTACTAATAGCCCACCTGAAAATGTAATACAACGAAACCTAGGTTACGGAAAAGTACTTAAAGAAAGTAGAAATAATGCTATATCACGTAGTTTCATTTAATTGTGAATTATCTTTATAATTACTATTCAGCTGTTGAATAAAATATTATTTATCCTCTTCTCACGTTCTGTTCTCCTGTAATTCGTCAATCTCTCTTACTGAACAAAACTAATTACAATCTTTTGCTTTGTAATGTTTACTTATAATAATATCATATCGTAAAGAGAAACATGACTACATAGTCTTCGAATTTCTATGCATTCATATTAATTAATAGCAGCCGAGGATTATTGTTTGACAAAGCTTGTTTTAATACTGGTTGTCGAAAAATTTAAGTTAAAATATTTTCCATTTATAACAGAGATTTTTTGGCATACAAATTGTGTAACATGTAGATATTACTGCTGGATATTGTTGGACATGGTAATAAATTATTCATATCCAGCCGGAATCTATAAAATGATGTAACGAATTAAGTGAAAATATTTTTTTTCGCTTCAAAATTAAATTTTTGAAAATATATTTGCAAACAATATTAAAATACTGGGGGAATTTTAGGCGAGATTATAATTTAAAAATGTGGGCAGAATTTAATAATTTAAATTCGGTGGATTTATTACATAATATTAAAAGTAAATTTTGTTCACACAATTATCAAGGAATTTGAATTGATTATTCCGGAAAACTGAAATCTTATCGAAGTGAAGTCGCGTTATTGCATTCAGATATAATATTTTTCTCTTGGCAAGACCTTCGTATATTTTTAGTCTTTTGACAAATCTGAATTAAAATTTACGTGAATTTCTGCAAAATATCTTTAAAAGATATGTACATAAATTTATATTCAAATATTTCTTATTTATCTTTGAATATTTTGTATTTCGCTCTTTACAGCCAAATTATATGCGTAAGGTACGTAAAAATATACCTCTAAAGTTAGAGAGGTATAATATGTACGAGGTGAAGATTCGATTACTTTTTTTGGAGATTCGGAGTAGGATGACTTTTTTGAAGTTTTTCAGATTCATTTAATATTTGTTTTATACCACTGGTAGATTTGTAAAGCCTGTTTGCAAATAAATCACTTAAAATAAACAAATTTGAGTTCAAAATTCCACCATTTAAAGGAATATTGTTAAATATTGAATATATTTGGCGTTAATTTTGTAGAAATTCATTATTTTCAATTAAATGAAACTGTAGATGTAGTATTATTTCTACTTTCTTTAAGTTCTTTACTACGACCTAGGTTTCTTTGTATTACAACATCTTCAGGTGGGCTATTAGCAATGATTGTTGTTGCAAATGTTGTGGCAAATTGTTGTGGCGAATGTTATTTCAAAATTTTATAACTTTAGGCATCAAGATCTCCAGGGTCTCATCATGTCATAATTTTTGAAATATTTTGCGTTAGTTTATGAACCCCTCTGTTTAAATGTTTGTCCATGTAAATAAATTTTTGGTTAAGGTTTGGGTTATAAAATCTTTACTCGATGTAGAATTTGGTCATAATTTTTTGAAGAAGCAATTGTTTTAGAATTTTAACTTTTAAAGTTCTACCTTATAGGGTCATCCAAAAACTGTTTTATTGATTTATTTACAGGCTTTAATTGTATACATTTGATATAAATGACCTTTCTGTTAAAACTTACCGTCAAGCAGAAAACTAATAGAACCATAAATAGTATTACGGTAAAGTGCATTAGACATGAAATTAAGTAAAAATAAAAAAGATTAGAAACAATTTTACTTGAGTATATATATATATATATATATATATATATATATATATATATATACATATATATATATATATATATATATATATATATATATATATATATATATCTGTGTTCATAGACATTTACATTTGTATACATATATACATACATTTACACGTAAATCTAGAAATTACATGTGATAGAAGAAGAAGAAAAGATGTAAAAAGCAAAAGGAAGTTAAGTATTACATATAAGAAATTACGACAATTTTATATAATTACTTTTGAGATGATTCTGAAACGCGTATAAAGAGAAAGTATTTTGTTTGTCAATGTTTAACCTATTACGTACATTGCTAGCGAATATTGTGAGTGACCTTTTAAAGAAGGTAGTTTGATGATTGACGATGATGTTGATAAGGGGTCTTTCAGAACGCAGAGCAAGGTTCTGGACACCTAAGGCGGTAAATATTGGTTTTGGATATTAAAGATAACCAAAAATATTCAAAACACTAAACAGAAGTGAAATAATATGAAAATTATGTCGATCCCGAATCGTCAACCATTTCACATGGAAGGTTTAGAAGATGCCATTACATTTTATGGAGACAAAACTTATAGCGATGTATCAATTTTGAATGCCATGTAACTTATTTGCAGTCTTCAAAAGTCATGTAGAAAACGTAAAGTCATCTGGCAAAGTTGTACTTTACTTTAAATTAGTAAAGAGTTATGAATTTGCTAAAGGGAGAATATGCAGCTGAACATATGACGACAAATATGATGTAGGATTTTTAATTGCAATTTTTATCAACCAAGAGTTGTAGGTTTCTGGCAATATTAGAAAAACGTACCACAGTACTATATAGTCATATATGTAAAAAGCTCAACCATGAAGAGCTTGAAAATGAGGATTTGCCTGCAAATAATGACAACTTGAGACTTGAGAGAAATATATAGCAGCTCATTTTTAATACACTGACTAGTCAGCCAAAGATCATCCTTAAAAGTAGCTAAGATTGAGAAGTCTCAATGTAAATAAAAGTTATTATATTTCATCTGCATAAAAGTTTTATATTATTCCCAAAATATTCGACAGTATTATTATGGATATGAAGGAAGACCTCCACTTGTGGATACTCAGCTACCAAATTAAATATCTTCGAATTGGTATCTAATATTTTGGCATATAGGAAATATTGAATGAATCAATGGAATTAAATGTATCGCTAATATAAGGGAAAACGAAGAATGTGGCCTGAATATTATTCATGGCTAACCGTATATCGTCAGTGACTTTAATTACAGTATAACTAGTTAAATAGTTTCGAGAAGCTATTGAGAATTGTTGAAGCAGGCTAGTTTTGAGAGAATAAAAGTTTCTAAGACTTTATTTATTTCTTTGTGGTTGGGAGAAATGTTTAATACATTATTAAAGAGAACCAAAAGCTTGAATCAGAGACAAGTTTTTTATAGATCTTATTTTTAATTTGAAGTTATTATGTAAAATAATCTATATCTTTATTGCAATAAATATATGAATTTTACTGCTAGAGTAATGAAAACTGATTGAATTTTCCATGACATTTGTAAATATTTTAAGAATTCCTTCACTAAATAGTATATATATTTCTTCTATTAATAACTCACTCAATTTTGAATATTTCTGAAACGAATAACTCGATGTCTGAGACAGATGTTACTAACGTTTAAAGCCTGGATCGCGTCACCACTGACAGGTTAAATTCAAAGGGTGGAAAAGGATTCATGTTTTTAATTAATTTGAAATATAGTGCTCGAGAAAATAGGAGATCTTTGTTGCGTGGGTCGTAAACCAACATCATTATTTAAAGGATGCGTTTAGCACTTTCATCACCTTATATAATTTAATAACCTTATATAATTAACAAGAATGACGCAGGCTGGAGCATGACGATATTTCCCCCCGTTAATAGGCCTTCATTTTACTTACCTAAATATGAAATTCCGGGAATGTTATGTAGACACGTTGCTTTGTAATTCGCTTTGACTAAGTTGAATAAAGGAACGGTTAGCTTGTTGTTGGTTATTGTAATAAATTCTAGTAACGTGCTTTGTTAGAATATATCTACGTAGAGATCTGTCTGGGCTTAAATATAACATTGCTGTTAAATTACTTTAAACAGAATATGCCATTATTGTTTTAGACGTCAGGTATTTAAAAATTAACTATATATATATATATATATATATCTGCATGTGCATATATATAGTATAAATACATGTTAGTAACTGAATATTTTCTTAATTGGTATTAAACATTTTTGTGAAAATTACTAAAAATAAATATTTAGTTACATTTTAATCATTTGAGAAACCATGGATATTATAGGGAAAAAAAAATGAAAGAGAGCGCGTCAAAAAGGAACTTTTTGGGAGAGATTAAACATCTTCGTATTGTATTTTCAAATATTTATTATGCATATTTGTTATAAAAAAAATACTAATTTTAAACAGTAGCCCTCGAGATAAGTCAGCAGTTTTAAACTTAAATTCAAAAATATTTAACCCTGATTTTATCATAAATGATATAATTGCTTTGATAAAGAGCAATGTCGTGTGTGACCATAAAATTTCGAAAACGTTATTATTTTTTTTCCAGTAGTTCTCAAATTATGTTAGACCTGCTTATTTCCGATGGTTTGTGGTCTTTATTTCCAAAACATCCATTCAACTGTCCATAACATGTTTGTGGTTCCAATCTCACTACAACTACAGATAATTGCTTTAACTAAGAACAATATCGTATATTTTTTGTTGTGTCTACTATTTTAGAGACGAAAAATTGTTGTCTTTTTTTCTAAGGGAATTGTCGGAATTTTATTTTTGGCTTGTTTATTTCTATTTATATGCTATAGAAAAATTTTAATCTTAAGTTTTTTCAAAATCTTTTTTTTCCATATTTTTATCAGCTACACTTTTCTTTTTTTATTTTTCCAGTTGATATTTTAATTAGTGTTTCTTAAATTTAAAAAGAAAATGCCTCTGTCTCTAATCCTTTTAAATGAAACATTGCATTGTTAGCCAATAAACTATTCGATACACTGTTCGCCAGCCAACTGATCTAAAAATTTTTTACGCGGAGTGTGAGTATTGTGATGAGCATGAATTCCTGAAGGAGAAAAAACGATTGTAGTTTTAAAAGAAGCTAAGAAAATATTTGCCTTTAGAAAATATTTGCCACTCGAGAATGGATATTTACTAGTCTTAAAACCACCAATACCTACGACATGCTTGTTAGTTTCCAACAAATTTTTGGCCCATATACATTATTTGAATCGCTTACATAACTGAAATTAAATATTTGTTTAATGGCAAGTTTTATTTATTTTGAATGATAAAACTATAAAAAATATTAATATTACTCCAGTTTCATTCTGACTTTATTCATTGACCCGGCAAGTTCAAAAAAATGGCAGCATATAATAAACTTATATGCTGCCATTTTTTTGTAAACGTAGCAATTAAATGACGGCGTTGACCTTTTTTGTTCACCAACTGTACAAATTATAAAAGAATACAGCAATCGCCGGGGAAACATTTTTAAACTCATTTAAATCTTTCATGGAATGAGCCTTAAGGGAACTAACTGTAAGCGATTGAAGGTTGTTTTCTATTGACCCCCATGAAAACAGATATTAATCACATATGAGGCAAATTAAGAAAAAAAGACATTTTATGAATGAGTGAACAAAGATGTGAGACAATTAATTATTAAAAATTATGAAAGATAATAATTACTTGAGATACCACGTTTCTTCCTGACTCTTTTTCTTTCTCACTATCACATGTGCGATATTATGTTCAACTCCCAAACAATTGGAGATTGCATCAATTCCTTACAATGACTTGCCTGGAACCTGTCCCAGAGGATAACCCTCTTTTGCGACCAGTCGTTCGAATAATTTAAAACTTATCCGAATTTCCTTAAGAGTAAAGTTTTCAATTATTCTAAAATACCATGGAAAACGATAGTTAATTCAGATATCAGAATCATTGAAATCAATCCTCCATTTAAAAAAACACCATAATAATTATCAGTAATAGAAGTAATAATAATATAGATTTAAAAAATAATTTATATAAATAGCATTATTTAGTAATTTTGCCTATTATTCAGAAAAAAAAATGTTTTGAATAAACTGATTTTTTTTTTGGGTTTTCCTATTCAGAATAATATGATGAATCACAAATAATGAAAATTATAAAAACGTCATATCAACACATTGTGTATATTCATATAAACACACTGCAAATATTTAAGTACATCTTAAAGGTTGTACTTAAATATATGCCACTATCTCTGTGCACTATACACATATGCAGTTTACCTCAGCACTACATACAAATGTTGATATCATCCATAACAAATGTTTCTTGATAATATTTACTGCTAAATAATAATATTTACTATTTCTTTAGGAAAACAAATTTATTTATTTAAGTGCTTGTATTATTAATACAAAAAATGTAAAAAAAAACTATACTGACTTGAAAACGTTTGCTGTTTTTTTTTCTTAAAAATGCTCTACAATCTATCAGGTTCAGATAGAAAATTTATTACATTTGTTTGTTAAGTAATATTGGCTAACCTATGAGTATGATATAAACTCCGAACGATTACTTAAAAAGCAAATAATATAATACTTCAATTTTATTAAGCATCTCAACCGAAAACATGGTCGCACAATGTCACTATAGTTGATTATAACATTCCTTAACTAATTATTTGTTTCTAACTTATGCAACACATATTATTATATTTAAATTAACTTCGTTTATTTGTATATTTATCCCATTTCTCATTCGGTCAAAAAAGCAAATTTATCTATATTACAAAGCAACTTAAAAAAATAAGTTATACGTCATCAATAACATTTTCACACAAAAAAGTATCTTTCTCAAAAATATATTCTAGATGGAACCAGTGATTATTCTTGTGAGATACAGTAAACGTCTGAAGAGTAAAGCTACAGAGTGACATTATATCGTTTCAACTAAGAATAAAGTGAAACAAATAAGGGCATAGTGTGATTTATAGCACAAGTATAACTAAGTGAGTTGTGAATTGGAAGTTAAGGAAGTTGCCTGCTCATACGTTTTCAAACAAAATATACGGCCGTGTAACCGACACAGTTACAATCTGTTTTTTTGTTTTTTCAGACAAACCATCAGGTTTGGTTAAAGAAAATGAATCTTTTGAACGTAATTAAGATTAAAAGAGATGAAAATTAAAAAAAAATTGTGGTGGAAAATAATTAATTTCTTCGCAATAAATCTCAAACCAAAAAACACCATAGATCATTTTTGTCTTCTATTCTCGACAGGAACATCAACATATTTCTAATAATCTGTACAGGCCCCAGAAGTTTCTTACTTTAAACTTAAATTTCCTGGTCGCTTGTGAACATGTACGTGCGTGTTTGTGTATTTCTTGTGTGTAAAAAAAACGATGAAAATCCTCCGTGTGAGTTATATAAATTATAACAATATATTTTTAAATATTTAACAGTTTTGTTTTCGTTTAAGGGATCCTTATTTCAAAAGGAAAAACGGAATCCTTATAAGATTACTCACTTTTTCCTCTCTCCATTTGTCAGTTTATCACAGCTGTTTTTCTGAGAAATTAACACAGAAATTTGGCATAGTATTAAAGCATATTAATCCACTTATATAATAAGCTAATACATATAAATATTTTTGGAAATTTTATGGCCGAGGGAGTAGAATTAAATAGGTACTCGAAAAAAAAATTAAAATATATTACGGCTTATTATTTCAAAGGACTTTAATGAACTCAAGACGAGTTTAGATGTATACTAAAAAGTATGCAAAAAATATACCGCTCCCTTATATCCTAAGCAACTGAATCAAAATCAATGGAAAAGAATTATTTTTTAAAAATTGGTATGGAACTATGTAAAGTTTGTAAGAAGACTAAAACGACGATTCTCTATATCAGAGTTTTTTAGATATTCAAGATAATTTTATTCTCCTCCCACTAAATTATATTAAAATTTGGTAAAAATTCATTACACTAAGTCCATATTAGTGAAGACTTACGATAAATAAAGTTTTTATTATAATAGAAACACTGTTATTTAAATTTTTTATAACTTTTTTACACGTAGAATTAAATAGTTAGACGTGGCTGGGGAGTGTTATATTATTTAACATTTTGTCTTGCAGAGTAAATACCATATAAAAATGCGTGTTACCATTCATTATGAATTTTAAGACTTGTTCACATAA
Source organism: Druceiella hillmani (assembly GCA_039881145.1). Classification (NCBI taxonomy): domain Eukaryota; kingdom Metazoa; phylum Arthropoda; class Insecta; order Lepidoptera; family Hepialidae; genus Druceiella; species Druceiella hillmani. The sequence goes on along the minus strand of JAYKKI010000066.1, from coordinate 11,798,282 downwards.
TCTTAATTGCGAAAAAAAAATCATTAATATTGAAATGTGATATATATAAGCGGACATCTATAAAAAATGCAGTTAATTTAAATAATCTTTCATTATCATCAGTTAAAATTGTAAATACCGTAATTCTACGATGTATACAAACACACACACACACACATACACACACAAACACACACACACATACATTTACACACACACACGCACACACACACACACACACATTTACACACCCATAAGTAAAATAATATTCACATCTTGAAATACTTATGTAAATTATTTGTGAGTCAATAGAGGTTGTGTTATTAATAATAAAATTTACTAAACATGCCATTAACTATAAATACATTTGTTAGCAATATTATAGACGTTTATAATTTATTTATAGTTAAATCTTTCTCATTTAGCAGTCTTATATTCTGCTCGTCGTACGAGGTGGACATTGGACACATAAAGGGGTAAACACATGTAAAATTAATATATAAAGAAAATGCATCGCAAAAACCAAAAACAATTAGCGATCGAAAAAAATGTTTCCTACAATAACGCTTAAACGCGTGTGTTAATTAGTAATTAACGATTAATTTTTTTTATTTAATAATTGATTCCATATTTAGAGCATATTCGAATTTTTTTCTGTTCCGGTTCGATAAAATATCAATTATCAACATCTATGTTGTATGGATCGTAACTATCTAAGAATACAAAGTTTTAAGGCAAAAAGTAACATAAAAATGCATTAAAACACAGGGACTAAATATTTTAACATTTCATTTCAAAAAAGG